>JAZDUH010000157.1:18227500-19650000 GCA_036419115.1 Scarus forsteni | reverse complement strand
CTCAGCAGGCAGTAGACCGTGCTGAATGGGTAGAAGTGTCGGAGGAGGGCAGAGGGTCATGGACAGGCAGCCCACTAGGCCTGTGCTCAAATATCGACATGGCAAAATATCGTCACGCACTCCAATGGGAGACATGTATCAATATGGATTCCACAGAATAAGTCGACATGTTTTGGCAGTTGTTGTCAATGCACTTTCTCCAGTGTTAACAATGGCACTGTTCAAAGCAGAAGGCAAGCTACATGATGAAGCACATGCTCCAAATTTGAACTTAGGTCTACCAACTTTGAGGACCTGCATTTAATTTCTTAAGTTGTAGAATCATTCACTCATTCAATCATGCAACCAATCACTTATCCTTGTTATTTTTCTTCTTGTTAAAAAAAAATGTTGGGAATTTTGTTAAAAGTGTCGTCAATGTTCACAATTTAGGTGTATCCAGATACACATCATATCGTGGCCACAGTATCAGGATACATATTGTATTGTGAAGATGCTGGAAATACCCAGCCCTACAGCACACGGTCTGAAATATACCTGTTGGAAGTCAGTGTTCATAGTATTATACCAGACAGACGATTAATATCCTAACTTCAGTGTAACATGTTAAAAAGCATATCAACAACATCAGTTAAAGCTTTGGGAGGAGCACAATAGCACACAGATGTGATTATCACTAAAAGCATGATTAAACCAGAGAAAGAAGCTCATCTCAGAATTCAGCAGCGGTGCGAGACACCTAGTAGTAATCACTGTGGAGCAGATGTACTGCTAAACTTTGATGATGTGCAGTGGAAACAACACTTCTGATGTCCAGACACACGTGAGATTGTGTTACCCCCCTGATAATCAAACAAACATCTCACTTAGTAGCAGTTCTTTTATCCATAATGGTAATTCTCTCTCTTTGGTTCGTGTTGGTCACACAGGATGACGTCAGTGAATTTCCCTTAAAATTAGCTGCAGCATTCAGACATGAGCCCACTCGGACTTTATCCAGATAAAATACGATCTGAAAACTCGGCTGTTTGCGTTCATACATGTGGCCCGCCCAGATAATGTTCAGGATTTTTTGGCAAGTGTGAATGGGGTTATGCAGAACTGTATTTCCACGATGGCTCTCGCATCCTGCCTCACCTCTGTAATGCTTCTCAGCCACCTCCAAAGTTGATCCCCTCATCCCCTTATCATGCCTCTTTGACAGTGACAGTGCAGACAAACAGGGGTGGGGATATGATGCCCTGAAATGGTTATGCAAGTTAGCATATTACCATGAACCTCAGAACTAAATGTCATTATCTCTGCCAAGGAGTTTTTGTTTTTGCCGGCATTTGTTAATTTTAATTTGTGCACAAGGTAACTCAAGAAATTATCAACCAATTTCGAGGAAGTGTTAAGTAATGTGGGTCATTGCACAAGATAGCAGTAATTAGGGGTGTCCCGATACAACTGTTTCACCTCCGATACGATACCGATATTGCCTTGAGTATTGGCCGATACCGATATCAATCCGATACGATATCAGCAGGAATCATACAGACTGTTATTACCTATTTTGTAGTTTGGACTGTAAGAAAAGGCTTGATCAGGTCAGATTGCTCAAACAGAGAACAGTAATCAGCAATAGTAGGTATGAGAAAAACTGACCCATTTGTTATTAACCAATAGGTTAAATAAATTTTAACCTTAAACATAAGAATATACTACAATTAAAACAACATGAATAAAAAATATTAGAAGACCCTGAAAAGTGACCTCAATAAATCAAACAAAAACATATTTCACCAATTGCAAAATAACCACTGTGTTTAACTTGAACATAAGCATATTCAACAACTGAATAAAATAAAAAATAAATATATTAGAATGGACTGCTTGGATCAGAGTGCTGATATCGGAGATTTAGGATGCAGGCCGATATAATCCGATATTTGTTTTTTTGACCGATATCAATATCGGATCGGGACATCCCTAGCAGTAATTACATTTTTGTAGTGGTCTGACCCAGGTGAAGATCCAGGACATTTTTGTAAGGATTTCTTAACATTGAATGATAGGACAGTTTTCCACATTTCCGCTGATAACTCAATGACTTCCAAAAATATTTTCATAACATTGTCAGGGACTGTTGTTCATGAGACCAGGAAGAAGCGTTTTTTTAATCCAGATATTGACACAGGAATTTTTTTAAGGATTTCTTTTTTGGAATGAGGTTGGGCAGTTTTACACATTTTTGACAATTAGTTGTTGGACAGTGTTTGAAGAGCATCAGCAGAGATTTGTCCTTTGGCGCCCTTCCAGCTCGATGTGCTTGAGAAACTCAATTTGAAGAATTCTTTTATGCTATCAAATTCTTTATTCTACACCCTCTCTGGAACTCGGTGGTAGTTCTGCTGTTTCTCTCTTTGTGCACTTCATTAGAATACAGTTAACCTCCATGGGACCTAATTTACAAATTTCCTGACAGCATTGATGTGAATTTTGCATTTTAACTTGCTTAAAATTCAAGGAACATTCATGGTTAAGCCTTTATTTGCATAGCTTTCAACAAATTTGAAACATTTAAATTCCCCCCTTGTTAAGTTTTTGTTTTATTTGTTTTCTTAACCTGGAAAGTGTCTTTTTCTCTGCACTTTATCCTCACAATGGCTCTTATTCCAGATCCTCCTGAGATTCAGGGCTTGTACTCCTGTCTGAATTCTTTAACGAATGTTTTGTGGTGAGGAAAATTGGGCAGAACATCTTTTAAATGGAGCAATGTTGACTAAATAGATGTCAAAGTGTTTATTTATTATCTAAACATTGTCAGGAACACAAGGTTACAGCTGCTTGAATATTACACTGTGTTTTTCAGAGTCATTTGTGGGTTTAAAATGAATTTGATTAATATTATCTTGTAAAAGAAGCTTATTGCATCATAAAATCTTTATTATATCAAATGCTCCGACAGTCAGAAAACACACTACAAAGCAATTCCAGCATTTAGTGTGAGCCCCAGTTGGCTGTTTCACTTCAATATAAAGAAATGCGCTGGCTTGTTATATCCCGTAGGCCTGTATCGCTTATCTTGTTCCCACTAGAGAGAGATTCAATAGGAATTGATTGAGTGGTGCTCTCCACCTCTCTCTCACGCTCTCTTCACAATCCCCATCATCCTCCTGGATATCCGTGGCCAGACCTGCAGCTCTCACCTCTCTGCACTGCTCTGACCTGCACTGGGCTGCCTTCAAAGTCAGATACATGTATGTGTGTGTGAGAAATAGACTGAGAGGTAGATGCAGAGAGAGGCAGGCAGACTGGAGATGTGTGGACTCTTTGTGTGTTATGCAGTGTGCAGTGTGTAGCTGAATGGATGATCCAACATTGTGTTGGTGTGCTGTTGCAGCCAAAAAGAGAAGAAATGACACTGAGTTTATTTTTTCTGCAAACTGTGGGATCAAGTCTAAGCAAACACAGGCTTTGGTGTAATACTTCTTGGAGCCCTTTTAAAGGATGTGTGAGGATACACAAAATTCTCTAATCCTTGTTTGATAAATCTTTAAGTGTAAAACTATTTAACCCTGCTTTCTCTCTTTCTGTGGTAGTCAGCAGTTCATTGACTTTTTCCCTTAACAAAATCAGACTTAATGCTTGTTATTGATGCTATTATATGACTCTGAGGGCCCTATCGAATGCTCAGCGCAAAACTCTTTGACGTGAAGCGCAGGTGTCTTCCCTAATTTCTGGGTCATCTGTCTTACACCCAGCATTCATGCTGTTAAAATAGTAAATGATCATGCACTGCCGTTTGAGCCCAGAGGTGTCATCTGGAAATGACGAGTGATCAGGTTCAAAACTGGTGTTCAAAACTTAGGGATGCAGAACCTGACTGCACTATAAACCATCATAAACCTAGACTCAAGTCTTAAGTGTTAAAAAAGCATGTTTCTGCGATCTTAAGGAAGTATTCGGGGGAGGGACTTTTTCACGAGATCACATGTTACTGCGCTTGTTTCACTCACAAAGGATGCACGACAGCACAGCTCTATATTTAATATCAGATCATTTGTTGATCAGTTCAGTTTAAAGTTTTACAGCAGAGCTCTGTGCAGCAAGAAAAAGTGAATATCAATTAACATACTTTAGGTTTGACTAATAATGTTTGTCAAATTGTCTAACTTTGATTGACATAGTTTTATATAGAATATTCTACCCTTATAACAGATGTGGCATTTACACAGCAGTATTGCACTGTTTCATGGTAATAACTAAAAATACATGCCATATCTAATTACTCATCACATGTTAAATCATATCCATTTCAATACAAATGGACTTTAAAGGATATAGCTGTTTTATAAACTTTTGGTTTATAATTTGTAATCTTGATAGACTTGAATTATTTTTAAGTAGGTTTTATTTGCCAAGATGAACGGCCCCCAAAATACCTTTGTGTTATCCAAAATGCAATCGATATATTATTCACAGTTCGTGAATATTTTCCACACAAAAAGGGTTATTTTTTTCTCTGTGTAATCATTTCTGTTACCTTAAATTAAGTTTACTATGTGAGTTCTCTTTTTTTGTTCTTACTATCGTTAATGTGGTTTATAGCTCTCAGTCTGCAGTTATTGTTGTGATGTTTAGATCCTCAGACCCACTAGACCTGCTGCCTCCACTGGTCACTTGTCTTCATCTGAGGAGTCTTTTCAATCAAACCAGCAGTGCACAAGGGCACACTTACCGAACAGTCTGCCACTATTTTATGTGATTATGATATAGTCTGAGGGAAAAGTTTTTGAGAAGTGCCACAAATCCCCACCACCTTGGTCTGGGTCCTTATGCTTCTCAGGATGTTTAAATAGCAAAGTAGCTCTGTGATACTAGATGATTCGAAGCAGATTGTCAGTAGTGTCAGGCTGTGTTCAGTGTGTGCGAGTGGCAGCTGTCAGTTCTTAGAACAAAAGTCTAAAGGTGTGTTCACACCGAATGTGGCTTTGGCGACCTTGGTGACCACTCTCCATGCAGAGTCAATGTATAGTCATGATTAGCAACGACCACGTGCAACCAGATCTCAGATGTGATGGATGCATTCTTGGTGACATTATGTCGGTGTGGGGAACATTAGTTAGTGAGTACATTAGTTTCCCCAAGGCGGACCCCAGAAATGTTGCAGACGATGCTGCTGCAGGGCCAGCTGCAGTGTTTTGTGGTTGGTAGGTGGTAATGTCAGCTAATTCCTCCTATTATATCATAAGATATGATTGCGGGGTGAAACTCAAGTGGGCCTGACATCTCTGAGCAATGGAGACACTGACAAAATGAGCTAAGTACAGGCGAGAGGACTTGGGTTTGCGATGCGATCTTGGTCACAAAGTTGCATTCGGTGTGTACGCACAGTAAGCATTTTCTTGTTAGTTGGTGAGTCTGGTATTTTGGACACAGCCAACTTTTTGGATGGAAACAAAGGTCAAAGTGCATCTCATACACCAGATTTATACTGCAATTCCTAAAAATCACAATCAAACATTGTCTTACACATATTGATGGCCTCTTTAGCAGGAGAAGACACTGCTTCAAACTTTATATTTGTCTTCTTTATGATACATTAAAAACCACTTAATGTCTCCTAAATGCTTCTTAAATGTTTTATGCTATTTTTTGCTGCCATGAAAGGTAAAGATAGATTTTTATGTGAGATATCTGCCCACACACGAGGCATGTGAGTGGATGTGACAACTTCAGTGACCAGCATATTGACCTCTGTCTGCAGCATAGTGATATAGAAGCACTGCAGAGTGCAGGTCCAGGGGAAGAAACCAGCCGTAAGAAAAGGCAGTGTTTATCCTGTGGTGTGGGCTCCTTTCACTGCAGTAATATATCCAAGCTTTTGCCTCTATTGAACAATCTGTAACACTTTGTATGAAGCTCCTCTTTGTATTTTATAAGCATTACAAGCACATTATATGCATGATTTTAAGATACCATAATGCGTTACACTGTACTTATAACGCTGTATCATTAAGCAACAAACAAATGTAAAATTTATGGTGTTTTATAAAAGCAGTGATAAGTCATCATAATAAAGTGTTTGTAATGATTTATTAACATATTTGCAGTGTTTTATATTGGGCTTAAAGAAAAAATTGATTTCCATAATGCTTCATATCAATAAATTTGACACACAGGGAAGCATTTCGTTAAGATTAGTAAGGTTAGGTGTTATTCAACATGTCTGTAGGTCGTTTACTGTTTTCTAAAAGAAAGAAGTTTATTTAGAATCATTTTTTTATAAATTAAAAAATGTGTTTATAGCAATCTTCAACCTGCCAAATACTGCCCAAGTGTTGGTGTTCTCAAATCTTTGAGCATGTGTATTGTCGATCTTGATATAGAGCAGGTGGGGAAGAAAACAACCATGGCTTTAGATATTTGCTGTCTTCAACTATTTGTCTGTATTCATCAATCAAACATGAGCTTTGTGGCACAATATGGGCTATATTTAACTTTTAGAGTATGTTTTAGGTAAATTAAAAGTGGTTATAACACTGTTGTTAGAAACCATTACGGCTTTTTATACATTTTTAGAGCTTAATACTCGGGCTGGAAAAATTAATTTAGTTTAAGTCTTAAATGCAGTTAGGCTTTCCATAATCATAACAAACAAAACATTGAGATTAGACAGTTAGCGTGCCATGTGTCATGGTGCACACACTCTGTGTTTTGTCTTGAGGGTTTTTTTTGTGTTAGTTGCTACATTTTGAAGCTCCTCACCACTTCCTCAAACACAGATTTAACTTGTTTTCATTTAGTAACTGATGTTAAATGTGATACATTGTCTTTATATACTATATGTTTTTAAACTTTTGCTTCTTGCTTGTTTGTCAAAATCTTTTAATGTTGAAGTGTTTGGATTGTTTAAGTCAAGCAAATACATGTGATGCTGTTGAGGAAAATCAATGAGTAAATGTGCTGGATGATCTCAACAAGAATCAAAATAGTCACGATACACTATACACCCAATATACCTTACTAGAAGTATGTGTATATCACATTTTAAACATTAGCATTATAATGACTAATGATTACTATCATAAAAAACAAACATGAGCTTTTGTAACTTTAATATACAGCATTATTTGCACATTGTAATATCTGATTAACATGTTTCTATGGCACTATAACAAGCTGCTTCAGAGTAAGTGCAACTAAACAGTGTTCTAGCCTTTAGAATTTGATCATAGGTCTGGCAAACGTGTTTCTGCACAATTTGTTAGGCTCTTCAGACAATCAATGTCTATTTTTGTTCTTATACATGACTGTGTGCACAAACAGAGTTAGACATGCTATAGGTCATTGTTGTAATATTAGTGGTATTTATAATGTCAATCATAATGTGAGATTGATCTTAAGGTAAAGGATAAGTTCCTTTCTTTCGTGACCTTATGTGAATCTAATAACTTTGCGTCTTAGCTGGACAAAATACTAAATGAACGCTCACTTTTTAAATGGTAAATCATTATACATACATTATTGAAGTTGTTTGGCCTTGAATCAATATGAATCTTCCATTACGTCAGCACCTGTGTGTTCTGCTCCATTGATCTCCTCCACAAGGCTTTTACTTTGTAACCTGCAAAACATTGATTTATAGGCTTTTAATTTGTAATTTGACCAGGGAATCCAGCCAGTAGCCCGTGAATCTGCACACTCATCACTCCGACTCATTTTGCATGCTCTGTGGTTGACTCTCTCTGCCCGTCACCTTGTCTCTGTCTCTCTGCCTGTCTCTTCTCCTGTCTGTCTTTGTCGGATTATTTACTGTCGGAACTGAAAGTCGTACATGAACTCTGATACAGGTTTGCCATGTGAGACTCCTGCTGTCTGCTGCATGTGCTGTGTTTTGTACACATTTGTCTGTTTTTGTGTATATAGTGTCTAATTACAACCTGTGTGCTTGTGTGTGTGTCAAAATGCTTGTTCCTCTGTGTATGGGATTTGTTTGTGGCATTCTACTGGAGCTACTTTCAGCATACAAACTCAGACAAGCAGTGGGAAACATTTAAAGCAATCAAACATGCTGAGTCTCATATTTATGTTCCCAGATCTATAATTTCAAATCTGGCAAAAAAATAAGAGATCTCATTTCCTTAAACTTCAATGTCCATGTGTCTGTGCTGAATGTGGTCCCTTGCTGCTTTGGTTCAGTGGTTGGACCCTCAATTAATTATTTTGGTGCAGGCTTATAACTTATTGGACTACAACAAAAATCTAGCTAGCCATGCGCACCCATAGCATATAACTCATTACCTTGATTGAACTTATTTAATTTTAAAACAAACTGGAATAAAATAAATGTAAACAGTCAAGAGCTAAAAGAAAAGATGAACTTCACATTCCATCCGCATATACCATTTTTCCTATTTGTATATTTTTGTTTGGACCTTTTTGCGACTGCAACTTTATCCTTGTGCCAATACTCTGCTTCTGTGTCTTTTTACAAGGCATCACCAAGTGGGCAGGGCTGTCTCTTTTTATCTACTGAGGAACAAACCTATAAACGAAGGTGTTCATGAGAAAAACAGATACGAGCTAAGATTCTGTCTGTGTCAGCACAGAGCAAAGAACTAAAAGTACCTCAATCATTGGAACTCCAATCAACATTTGTTAAAAACGTGTGATCAGGTAATTGGTTGATCAGTATTGCACAAAGAAAGCCTGATCAGGATATCCTTACTGAGACCAATGGCATTCTTTAAGGACAGTCATCACTAAATGATAGTTTGAGAGTAAATCCAAATAGCCATTTTCTTTTCCAGTCCTGTTCCAGTATATGCAGTTTGCCTCAGTCAAATGTCTGTTTGTCCTTCCTTTGTAATTTCATTATTTTAGGAAAACATGCTCCTCATATACAAAGCCAGTGAATTTGGCATGTTGTGTAAATCGTAAATAAAAACAGAATACAGCGATTTGCAAATCCCTTTCAACCTATATTCAATTGAATACACAGCAAAGGCAAGATACTTAATGTTGGAACTGGTAAACTTTGTTATTCTTTGCAAATATTAGCTCATTTGGAATTTGATGCCTGCAACATGTTTCATAAAAGCTGGCACAAGTGGCAAAAAAGACTGAGAAAGTTGAGGAATGCTCATCAAACACTTATTTGGAACATCCCACAGGTGAACAGGCTAATTGGGAACAGGTGGGTGCCATGATTGGGTATAAAAGCAGCTTCCCTGAAATGCTCAGTCATTCACAAACAAGGATGGGGCGAGGGTCACCACTTTGTGAACAAATGCATGAGTAAATTGTCGAACAGTTTAAAGGGACTGTGAGGAGAATCTGTTTCCGGCGACATAAAGACTCTGCTACCCATGAGCACGTGCGGTGACTGTCGTAATGCTGCGTTCTAGTAACCTCTGAACTGGAGTGACATCATCTCTGACGTATTGGCATTCCAGTTGAAGTCGGAAAAAAACATGCCGATCTACCAGGCTATTGTTAGCTGTTGTTAGCACGCCCTGTGTTGTTGTATGAAGAATGTGATTATCACTATGGCAGCATTTTTGTAAATATAAGTCTAACAATACGATGTATGCAGCTGATCTAGAGCGACACACCCCAGTCAGAAGTGCAAATAAATTGATTATTACAGGAGCTAAATAACTGTTCACACTGGGGGCATCCATCTTCGATTATCAACTCAGGGGTGGTGAGGTTTCACCGAGTTCCCAGTAGGAAACTCAGACTACGGGGGCCGTTCCAGTTGCAGGTTCTTACTCGGAACTCGGAAATTCCTACTTCTGACTACAACTGGAACGCACCACAAGCCAAAGCGTGCGTTTCTTGTGATGCTAATGAATGCAGTTCGGACCTTCCTCAGAACTCTGCACTGCTTTCGACTTCTTTTTTCAACAACTTACAGGAAAAGCGACGAGGTAATGTATCTCATTACCTCGTCGCCCCTGTGCCAACTTTTTTGCAATGTGTTGCTGTCATTAAACTCTAAGTTGATGATTATTTGCAAAAGAAAATAAAGTTTCTCAGTTCGAACATTAAGTATCTTGTCTTTGCTGTGTATTCAATTGAATATAAGTTGAAAAGGATTTACGAATCATTGTATTCTGTTTTTATTTACGATTTACACAATGTGCCAACTTCACTGGTTTTGGGTTTTGTATTAAGGAATAACTGTAAGGAGGGGATTTGCATACTGCTGTGATGTAATTTTGATGCTTTTATTGACTGGTTATCCATATTTTCACATATTCAACATTCAGATTTACTGCTCAATAAAGAGTTGAATACTTAATGTGATTTTCTAATTAACTGCTCTCCTGCTCTTGGAAGCACAGATCTAAGTGATGAAGTTATGAGATAATGATGAAAATGCTCCTCTTGCTCTTCGAGTATGTGAGATGTATCTCATACTTTTTGTGCTTGAAGCTTTTTGTGCATGTTTCCTAAAACTGTTTCATAGAAGTTGATAGTGGATATATTTTTTCAGACCTCATCGCGTCTTTAATTGACTGTGACTGACAAAAACTAAATGTGTTATTCACAGATAAGTAAACCACATATCAAAGTCCGGCCTGTCTATGCTGAAGTTTGAATACACTTTAGGAGAAGGTGTTGCAGAGGCTCTATTATGAGTGAAGTTGACTTCAGTTTCATATCCTGCCCTGCAAAGATAACAAGTGTTTCATTCAGCTGTCCTCTCGGTCGGTAAATGAGCTCATTGCACTAACAGTGTCACTGAAAGTATTGGCTCCATTATTTTTGTTGACGCTGCAAAGCCATTTCTAAATTAGCCCTGGCATTTGAAATATATCTACATTGCTTCAACTGTTGACTAATTGCTTCGGCAGAAAGACAAAATATGTTTGTGCCTTTGCCCTCACTGCTGTAGGCATGAGTTATGAATGTTGTTTCCCTAAATTAATTCCCTCTTTATCAAGTCAATAATTATGCATGGAATAATTTACAACTCTAGGCTTTGTTTGTGCTGAAGTGAAAATATGTCGCTTTTGTATAAGAAACAAAAGGTGACTTTTACCAGGTTTGTTTATGGCCTGGGATGAAATCATAAAATTATTCCATTTTTGTTCTTTGGGTGTTTTCCTTAAATGTTAATCAAAATTCACCTGAAGTGTTTCTAAAAGAATTTTAAGCATTGTTTCTATACAGAAAAATCTGTCTGGTTAAAGCTGCTACAGGACTGTTACTTAAAACCTGTTTGATGACTCAGTAAATTACTTCCATGGTCTTTGGGGGGGAAGATGGTCTGAAACCCATTTTTCATCGGTGTAAAGGGGCAAAGGCAGGTTTTGGTGTGGCAGGTGATGAATGGATGGTGGGAGGGAATCCATCTGCTGCATCAACACAACGGAAATGGGATCGTCCACTGATAAAAAATTGCACACTGAGAGGCCATCCTAATTCACACACAGGACCAAAACTTACAGTAGAGTCAGGGTGTATCTGTGTGTGTTTGCGTTTTTGTGGCTGTGGGCCATCCCAACGAAATACCACTGATCTATCACCTAAGCTTTTTCAGGCTTCTTCTATTTGATAAACCAGTATGATTTATGTCGTGGTCTATGGAGCTTTAACATAGAAGGATGTTGGGTTGTAGGAATATAGACAATAATTACCATTGTGTTTGTTTGCATTTTTAGCTTTACCACTCATAGATAACGCTATGGAGATTATTTAATTTCTTACTTTATAGTCAGATGCTGTTTTTGAGACTTATTCTTACCTGTTGTGGCTCGACCCATCCATACAAAATGTTAAAGACATGATGTGCTTGTGCCTGTTTGACCGATTGTAGCTGTCAAAATTAAAACTTAGGCATACCTGATTTTAAACTCGAAAACACAAACGTGTTGTATAGGATGTGATGCTTATAAATACTTCAGTTGAAAATATTGACATATTTACAAAACAACTCCTTTTCTAAGGATTTTCTTTGTGTAAAAGGTGCATCATTTTCACTGCCTGTTTGTGAACGAAAACAATTTCCTTTATAAATTTATCATAAATGTTTCTACGACTCAAGGATCACTAATGACTAAGATTTTGAGGGACAAGGTCAGAATCATTCCTGAATGTTTTATGGGATTCCTGTCAAACTCTGGACAAACTTTCTGTCTGACTTGAAGACTTGACTTAATTTTGGAAATATAAGGTATTGAGGCCACATGACTCACCGCTGTACTTTCACTGTGTCTATACTTTTCAGATGCTTAAACTGCCATGTTGTGAATCAGGTTTTCATCTGTACACACAAGGAGACCCTAACAGTTCTCACTGCAGAGGTCCAGCAGCACTTTTTTGTTTACATGTAGTCATTGTCTATAAGAGTGTGGTTAATTGCATAAAAATTACGAGTTTCAACTTTCTGCAGCAGAAGGTTTAAACTCTGAAATGTTTTAGCCAACTCTTTTGCATTGTGCTGCATAAAACATTATTTAAATTTACAAGGTTAGTATGCTAAACATATGATTAACTTCCCTGTGTGTCAGACACTTCACAAGGTACTCATTTTTACTGTCTCCAAACTTTCTTAGAAACCAGAGGAAAAATGCTTTGTTCTGTAAGACTTAAACTAAAATGTACATTATATATTCCATGCATTTATTGGTGCAGTTGTATTTCATTTTTATTTATGCTTGTATTTTTTTTGCAGTAGCAGCACTTTTCATTTGCTGCTGGAACAACAGGGACATAAGATGATTTACATTCAGAGGAATTATTCTGTATTTAACTGAAGCACCTAAGGGAAGAAACGGAATCATCTGTAACTTTCTCTTCTCACAGCAGGACAACGCAGACAAACAAATAAAAGTCTGTGTAGTTTTGTGCAGTTTGGAAAGTGACACATTTTTTTAGGATTTCTAATCTGTTTCTGCATCTATGCATGAGAGTATTTCCGATGCATGTGCCAGCAGGTATGTTCAAATGTTTGTGTTTGCAGAGGAAACAATACATCTTTAGACGATTCTTTAGAACATCATCAATATTGATGTAGCAAACTGGCAAAAGATGCAGAAAATCTTGCATGATTGCTCAAATAACGTTTTTTCTTCCTGATATATCGTCAGGGGCACACAACAAAGTTCTGGCATTTACTTTCACATGGCATAACATGGGACAGTGCAGAATGACAAAATATATTTGCATGTTAAATCAAATGAGAGATAAAAAATAGCAATGTGTCAAACTAAAGCAACTTCAAATAGATGCCACTGTTGCTGGGTGTCTGATAGGCTCATGGTAACATGGGTAAGTTACATTACTGTCCTTCCTTCCTGTCGGCTCTTCCGTCACAAAACTTTTTTCAGTGTTTCATCATTATCAAGAGCCTGAGAGTGAAGCATTTTGATTTCTCTTGATCAATGGAAGAGCCAGAGTCATGTTTTACTCGAAGATATAGAGAAAGTGTAGCTAGGTTTAGGACTGAACGGTAGATAGTTTTACTATCACAGTAGCCATGTGGATATGTGCAGTGGTCACATTGCAGGACATGCAGTGTCAGTTGCACAACTCAGCATGGTCTGCTACTATTTGTGTTCTGTTTAATGGAAAAACAAGACCATTATTTTTCATTAACTCAAGTTAAAGTCTGTACGATATCACCTTCAGTAGACTTATTTTGACTGGACCACATACAGCATTTATTTGTTCACTGCGTATAAAATATTTCAGCTATATGTATCAACCTTGCAGATTAAGTGATGACTAGGCCTGTCACGATAACAAATTTTGCTGGATGATTGTCCTAAAAATTATTCCAGATAAACGATATTATTGTCAACATTATTTTGAAAAAATACTTTTCATTAATATAATCATAATATATGGCATTATAATGCGAGAACAATATATCAAAAGGAATAAACATTAATTTCTCAAGAGTATTTAACTGTACCCGGAATTTTAAGAGCTTTTAAATAAAATAAATGAAACAAACAACATAATACATTAAACAAACAAAAAAAGAAAAAAATGAAAATAAAATGGACTCTCTTTTAGAAAAAATTGCATGTAAATAAAAATCATTATAATAACCAAAAACAATAAAAAAAATAGACCCTGTCTCTGTAAAGAAAATAAGAACGCTACAATTAAAGCCACACACAACAATACAAATTTGTATGATCTGCATTTGTGGCATTTTCCAAAATGCTGGCTTTTCAACCATATTGAAGGGTTGCATTTTTTTTTGCAATGTTGCGATCTAAACTGTCTGTGAGCGCTCACCAAATTAGTGCTGTTTTAGTTATGTTTACTTTGCTGACCAAACGCCACAGAAGGCATTGACTGTCAGGACAAAGGCTCTGCTACTCCTCGAGCAGCTTGTGTTCCCAGTTTGGAAAACTGGACAGGATGGTTGTGTTTGAAGTGCACATGCAAGTTGGTCATACCCCCCGTCTTTGTCGCCACGACTTTCGATCAAATACGACATATCGTCTCGTCAGTGTTCATGGGCCTACACCTTGTTCATTCTGTTTAAAAGCAAAATATTCCCACACAGGAGCTATGGCATTCAGTTTAGGAACCATCAATTTTGTGCCTTCATTCAATTTAGTGTTTTTTCCCCTGTTACTCCTCACGACTCACTTGCAGCTCTCTCGCATGAGTGGCTCCACCTCTGACCACAAAGATTGAATGACTAACAGAGGGCTCACTCCATTCATTCCGCTATGCACAGAGTGAACCCTCTTGTCATCCAGCCTATTTGGGAAAGAGATAGAGGGGGAGTAAACATGCATGCACATGTCAATATATCAAGGCTGGCAAACTTATTGAGTACGTTTTAATTTATCTTACGGTTAATTGATTCATTGATTACCATGACAGGCCTAGTGATGACACATACTGTATCATAGAGCCATCAGATTAAATGTGAAATTTCAGCTGATTTTTGCCTTTCTGTGTCCTCTTTTAACCACAGAGACTTGTGATATGTGTCTTTATTGGACATCTAAATGGGCAAGCAGAGGGATTTGAGCAAGTTTGACAAGGACCAAATTGTGATGGTGATAATGCTGGGTCAGAGCATCTCCAGAACTGCAGCTCTTGTGGGCTTTTCCCGGTCTGCAGTGGTCAGTACCTGTCAAAAGTGGTCCAAGGATGGCAGAGTTGTGAACTGTGACAGGGTCATTGGCAGCCAAGACTCAGGGTGTTTTCACACCAACCATATTTAGTGCGCACCAAAGAAGTTTCGGCCCAGGGTTTGGTACGTTAGTGTCAATGTGAATGCAACCACCGCACTTTGGTGCACACCAAACCAGCCGGTCCGTGATCTGACCATGAAGGGGTGGTCTCGATCCGCTCCAGCTCCCTACATCTGGTGCGGTTTCACTAGTGTGAAACAAAATGTTCTGACCTGACCTGCTTTTGATGCATTATGGGTATTGGGAGCACTGAATTATGGGTAAAGTTCTTCATTATTTACTTCCTGATAATCCTGCGGTTGAATCTTTTGCTTCCTCAATTTTTCAATTTGTTTATTCTGGTTGAGGATTACGATGATTTACGAGGGTCCAGAAGGTCGCTGATGCCGTCTCAAACACGCTAAAAAAACACATTTGAAGGAAAATGTAGAAGAGAGCGAAACGTAAACATTGGTTGTTTGGTGTAGGAAATGGTTACCATGGTAGCCTCTTCTTCGTTCTCCTCTGTAGCAGGTTTGGTAACCAGTTACGTGCATATCGCCCCCTGCTGTTTCAAACTGAGTAAATACACAAGTGGGGCCGGGCACGGTTCGATGTTGCAAGTGTGAATGCAAGCCAGCGGGGGAGGGCGCCACAGCACGGTTCTAAACAAGTGGGCCTAATGTGAAAGTACCCTCATACACACACATGTGCAGAGCAAGGTGGTCCAATTCAACGGAAGAGCTACTGTTGCTGAAATTGCTGAAGAATTGAATGCTGGGTCCGATAAAAAGGAATCAGAATACTCAATGTATCACAGTTTGTTGTGTGGCAGTCAGGGTGGCATTTGGTCATTATGTTATGCCTGATCATGTATATCTCTAGCGTATTTGTCATCTGGTTTTCATCATGGAAAATAAAACAAGTAGTACTTTCCCCTTTTTCTTTAAAAACCCAGGGTGGTGCCAAGTTCTTTTGTTTATTTAATCTGCCGCCTTTGCTGGAGGAAACTCAAGTGTAAATAATCGTATTTAAGATAAATACAATGCATTCAAGTTGGGGTAGAAAGGAAACAAATCAGTCCAGCAGAGCATGTCACATTACCTCTCAGAGGGTGTGTGAGACGCCCTCGAGAGAAAACATGGCTGGGTTTTATGCATTTGCCTGTGCGAGTGTGTGTCTGCTTTTGGAGGTGTGCCTCATCTGCTCACCATACAGATAAGGCAAATGAAGACCTTTTTATTTCAAGGTGTGGAGTGAAGAGCTTTAATATGTCTGTGTTCTCACCTAGCAGGAGAGAGTGATTGCAGTCAGGCTGCGGGGAGTTTGAGATGTGTGCTTTTGTTTGTGTAACCTCAGGTGTGTGTGCCTTGAGTCTGCTTCTAGTTCCCTGTTGTTCTTGTATAGTTGTAAGTGAGTCATTGGTGGCAGTGCTTGCATGCTGAGTATGTAAATGGTGACTTCCATTTCTAATTTTCAAGTGAGAGAGAATAAAATGCAAATGTTTTATGTGAATTTCTACCTGTGGCGTGTGCACATTTTGGCATGTGTGATGTACTGTGTGGGAGGGATAAACACTTCAAGCCTTGAGGATGTGCGTTTTTTTTTTTTTTTTAACCTCTGAGGTATTTAAAATTCAAAATCTGTGGAGTTATGTTTTGGTCAGTAAGAAAGCAGATGAAATGTGAAATTGTTGTAATGCTAATTTAATCCCTCTCTTCTTCCCTCGACAGGTGCAGAGTCCGACAGAGGCAGACAACAAGAGAACAAAGTAGGCACAGAAAAAGGTAATTTGCCCACAGACAAACACACTTTCACTCCTACGTGTGGAGACGCATTAATGAACAACCATATTTTTCGCCCCTGCTATAGTCTAAGGTTCAATTTAATGGTCTAATGTTCTCTAATGACTGCTTTATGTGCACAGGCCTATTTTGCATCCATCAACCTGAAGCACATCTGATCAGACAATTAGCCCTCATCTTGGACTAATTTCCATACATGTATTCATCACTGTAACTGGCTGTCGAAAAGGAACACAAACAGATCGTCACTTCTCGATCATGGTGGATACACACACACACTAAGGCACATGCAGACACACATTCGTCTGTCTGGATAAAAGAAGGAAACTTTAATAGAGCCCAGACTAAGTCATGAGACATTGGAGGAGAAATGAAGAGACAAACCAACACTGTTAAGTGTAAACCCACTCATGTTGACTTGATTCACGATTGTTTCAACTCAGAGACAGAAATAATCATTTCAATGTATTTCCTAAAAGTAAGTCAGTTCAGACATGCAGCAAGAAAATGTTTTAGCTGTTTTCTTCCCAAAGATGAGTCTGATATAACTTGTACAAACAGGCTTTTAATATTTTCATGTCAATCTTTGTGTCTGTATTAGAAATCTGTCACATCAGAGGTTGTGGATTTGACTAAAGCTGAATATTTGGTGCACTGCCATGCATAAATATTTGCACATATTTTACAAATTAGAAATATTGATGTTAGTTTAATGAAATAGGTTTAAATAACAAATAAAGAGATGTGGATCCTGTGTTTTAAGCAGGAACATCTCCATTTACAGTTTGGTGATGGTGGTGGGTGGAGAGTGGGTGGGGGTTAAGGGGTCATGCTGCATTCTCCCACATCAAAACAAGCTTTCCTTCAGTAATGCACTGCCTGCAAATATTAAGCAACACACTACAAAGAAATGTGTAACTCTTTAGAGAAATTCACTGAGGCATCAGGATTCAATTTTCCTCATTCAATATCAATTATAAGCTCAAATGATGTGCATGTGTTTAGATATACAGCCTAGCTGTCTTTGTCCAAGAAGGCCTATCTTATGAGGAGAGCCACCTAAACTTTCAGAGTGTTAACTGGCAATTAAAGCATGTTTTACTGCCAGTTTTAATTTTACGTATACAACTGCATTCAGTAATGTACAACATTGTCTTTCACAGTAACAATTCCAGCCTGTTATGGCTCTGTTTTCCTGGAAATATTGCTATTTTGGATGCTTCATGGTATATTTGATCATGGTTTTATTGGCAGGCCACATTGATGAAGCAAAGGGCTGCACGTGGCCCCTGAGCCTACCCCTTCTCTAAGACAGTGAACCCCACTCTTACCCAAATTTCCACCTGACTCTTGTTCTGGTGGGAATTTGAGTAAAGGATGTTCCAGTTTGCAGTTTAAACCCACCTGAGTTGGTGCACTTACAAAGGTTAACTAGGTCATCCAACTATAATATTACTCAGTTCTATACATTTCCATATAGACATATTTGCATTCAGTAATGTGTCATAAGAAATGCTCTCTGCTTTCTATTGCGGATAGCATCGCAGCCCATTTTTACATGTGTTTCATCTGCACCTCTGGTCAGGGATTACACGTAGCTACTCTGCCTAATTACTCGGGGGCTAAACAACGAAGTTATGTTCATTACTTAATCAGAGCCTCAGCGTAAGGATCTGAACAAACAGGTCCACAACCTACTGTACCTATTTATATTCTGGACCAGTGAGTTATCTCACTCAGATTTTAAATTTGAAGAGTGATTATCAGGAGAGTAGCAGTTGTTGTCAGGGTACATCCCATAGTCACAGCCCGTGTCATCATTACAGAGCTGCCAGATATTAAACAGGATTATGAAGAGGAGCTCACACTGTGTTGTTCCTGACCATTTCCTTTTCACACTCACTGTAGTGGGCTCATTGTTTGTTCCAGAATACTGCAACTCAACTTTTTTTTATGGACCTTCTTCCCACAATCCATACACAGTGTTGGCGAAAAGCATCATACATGAAAGACACTAGTAGGGGTGTAAATCACCAGTATCGTGACCATACGATATGATCTGATATCACAAAGTCTGTCAAGATTGGATTTCGATTCAATGGGATTCAGGGGCCTTTGATCGATTTAGGATGATATTATGTACTCACTGAACACAATCAGCTGCATTTCACCTGAAGCAAGAAAGAAATACAAAGCAATTTTGATACTTTTATTCCTGAAATGTGAAACAATGTGCTGCTGACCTTTCGGTATGATAGTTTATAGAGGATTATAACCACCTGTATGATCCAATCATGTTTTAAAATTAAAATTGGTTTAATTCGGGTAAAGGGCTTTTTTACCCCACAATTACCCTATGGGTCTTTTTGTTACATTGTAATGTTTGTATATCATATCAAGTAATGATGCAACATTAAAGGAAAAATTTGGTTCCTGCAGCTTTTACATTGTTCATAGAATGAAGAACAACAATATACTCACTCAGAAGGCTTTCCTGATGCAAACGGTGCTTCGGGAGATATTTAGATCCAAAATCGAGCAGCGGATACCGATATAGTGGTAGCCTGTAGGGCATGGATCGCCGCTCCTAAAAACTGCATTAATCGTCCAAAAACTCATGTTTTTCACCAATATTCCATCATGATTCGCTCCGAATGGACCGTCATTGCAGTCTGTGTCTCTCCACACAGCGCTGTGTGGCTGTGCTAACCTCTGAACTGACGAGTTTGTTTACGTCCCCTTCGCGCATGCGCAGTACTCTCTGGAGCGTTGAGATCGCTTCCTCATTTCTATGAGCTCCTTATCTGTATAATCTGGCTCCAAACTGTAAGGACACCCATCATATTCAAAGTCCTCCTCCACAACAACTTCATCCCATAGATATTCGTCCATTTTGCACAAAACTGGAAGAAGAAAGTCGATTTGTAACTGCCGGTCTTCCCCTGAAACAATGAGCCGCACTGTGCAAGCGCGAAGGGGACGTAAACAAACTCGTCAGTTCAGAGGTCATTACAGCCACACAGCGCTGTGTGGAGAGACACAGACGGCAATGGCGGTCCATTCGGAGCGAATCATGATGGAATATTGGTGAAAAACATGAGTTTTTGGACGATTAATGCAGTTTTTAGGAGCGGCGATCCATGCCCTACAGGCTACCATTATATCGGTGACCGCTGCTCGATTTTGGATCTAAATATCTCCCGAAGCACCGTTTGCATCAGGAAAGCCTTCTGGGTGAGTATATTGTTGTTCTTCATTCTATAAACAATGTAAAAGCTGCGGGAACTGAACTTTTCCTTTAAGCTCTGTGATGCTAACAGCATCTTGCTACATGTTCGCATACAGCGGTGTTACTCGGTGGGTGCTACACAGCACATTTTGCAGCAGGAGAAATATCACGTGTGGTGTGTGAGCGACTGAAAGCGTCAAATGTGTGTCTCATATGCTGAATGCGTGAGACTTGTGAGCCCCAGAAACTTCAGAACGATGCGTGATTGGGCGGAAACTGTGACATGCATGTCCGGTCGGGATTTCAAAATAATGGCGCACATTAAAGATCACGATGTTGATCGATGTTTTGAGTTTCCATCGATGTGAATGGATCACTGCTTAACCAATCAATGTATAGATCCAGATCGATGGATCGTCACACCCCTAGACACTAGTAGAACAGGAACATTTATGTTCCCCGTATGCACCGAAAAAACATCATCTTACAGGTTTAACATGAGTAAACGCTGGAGGTTAGGTTAAGAGTAAATATAAAAATACCATCAAATGGAATAAAAAGTAAAAGGAAAGGAAGTTAAAAAAAAGTAAGATAATGAAAGAGTACTGTAATGAAACAAACACTAAAAGGTAAGGGCAATATGTTCAAACAGGCGAATAAAACACTTGAGAAGAAATTGGGGAAAATTATAAAACAAGAGGATGTACCACTGAAAGATAATCCTTATGATAAAACTGAAATTACTGATTCAGATTATGGTGAGCAGATAAAATTCAGGTTAAAGTCAGACTTAAGAGGGAGGTCTTGAGTGCAGGATGATAGAGAATGATAAAAATAGAGAAGCTGTTTTTTTTCTGTGAATTGAGCACGTGGTGAAAATATCAAGTAAAATCCAGAGGGACAAGAAGTCAAACCAATACAAAATATATGATGTAGCTTGAGCAGCAGCTCCTCTCTTTTCTGAACAGTTTTGTCATCCCCACTTTCATTAAACATGAGGAGGTGAGCCTCCTGTGGCTTCATCCATGGTTCTGAATATACTTAACTGCTAACATGGAGCGGTCAAGCATGCAGCAGAATATTTATCTCTGAATGAGCTGCTTTGGTTTTACTGAGGTGCTTTGATTGAGCAGATTAGCTCTTGGTTAATAAAGTAGTATAAGCCTCTGTCAACATACAAGAGGTATTAAAACAGATGTAGGAGAGGCTGTTTACAGGAATAGCAGCATAAACTCAAGAAAGTGCAAACACAGGAATTAAAAAAGCAGAGAAAGTGAAGGAAGAGGAGAAAGGCAGGGCTGAGGAGGAGGCAGCATAAGCAGAGTGTAGACAGGAGGTGAGAGTGACAGCAGAGGAAGCTTTTGATCTCAGGTTTCTAATCAATGGGGATTATGGTCCTTGCCTGTGTCGCTCCTGATTATGGCAGCAGAGCCGGGGGACAGTGGTGCATCCAGAAGAGGCCCCAGCAAACAGCTCTTCATTTTGTGAAGAGGCATGTTCTGCACAATCCTGCACGTAAAAATGTGATCACTATCCGAGCTGTTTGACAGGATGTAAACACACAGACAGTAGTGAGTGGGAAGAAACCCCAGCATGTAAAACGTGGTCACACCCAAACATGCTCTGGAGCTGTCACACACAGTCAATCACAGTGCTACACAGTCACTTTAATGTCTCAGCACTTTGGGAGCTTATCATTATCGTTGGGAGTAAACATGTTGAAACAAAAATCAGACATCAGTTAAAACACAACAATACAGACGACGATCAACCTCAGCCAAAGGACAGACAGGCCCTAGAGAGCAACGTTAAATCTTTGAATGTTGAGTTTTCATTTTGTCTTTGCTCCTTATATCTGCACGTCAGCAGACACATTTCATCGAGAATATCTTGGGAATTGAAATGTCAGGATTTTTCCTGCCGTTTGCCTGAGACAGCTGTCTAGGTGTTATGAATTTCAGATCTGGTCTTCATTGTTTTTACTCATATTACAAAAAAATAGTGAATAATTATATTTGTATATCAAGGATGCAACAGTACACTTAGCTTTTGCTTTGGTCTGCACTTGTCTTCTTTTCCATTGCTTTTTTGGTTTTGGTTTTGTTTCATTTTGATTACCTTGCCACTGAAGTCCTGTGATTTTTTTTTTTTTCTTTCCTTTTTTTTTTCAGTTTTGCGTTCTGGGGTGTTTTGGACTATTTATTCCAGAACAGCAACAGATAATAGAAAAGGATGTTTGTTTTATTCCATAGCAAGTTCTTAATTTGACTTTTATTCAAAGAAGACATTTTGATAAACATCCTCAATACATTTCACGATGTTGCATTTTAAAAAAATTAAACACTTTGGAGAAATAAAATCATTTCAACTGATTTTACACCCAGGGGACATCACATTTCACCTCCACAAAACCTGTAACTATAAGTGTTTTGCCAGTCACTTAATTTTCTTTTTCGTATGTATTATCTAAACAATTCTTGGTAAATTGGTTGAATGGTGTTCATTATGCTACGGCCACACCGGACGCGAATTGGCAAATTTAAACGCGCGTAAAGCCTGTGACTTGCCGCGCATAACGCCTGAGGCTGGACGCTGGACCATTTTGACAGGCTGAGGGGCGACGCGCGTCAATGCGCATGCGCAGTAGAGAGCCCGAGCTTGTCGGACTCAGCGATGACCCGTGCAGGCAAATCCAGCTGGAAACGAATATTTACAGAACTTAGCTTCAAAACCTGTCTCCTCAGCGACTTTTACCCAAGCCTGCTCCTTTTTGTTCTGGTCTCTGTAGAGTACACACGTCGAATTGTGTAGCTCCGGATGATAGGCAACAGCGCAGATCACCCTCTCCTCCATCTTACAGAGGGGTTTGAGCAGGAGCCAGTGGCGGGCGTCTGCGTCATCAAACCAATGACGCTGTCGTCGCTGATTGGCTGCAGCGCCAGCGGCGAAAGTTCAATATTTTCAACTTCATGGGGGCGCTTGATGCCCATGACGATCGCTACCGGTGTTTGCAAACAGCGTCGACTTTGTATGTAATCTCGACGCGCGTCTTGGCAAATTCGCGTCCGGTGTGGCCGTAGCATTATGTCTTCAAATTACATAGATATAGTTCTCTTTCTTTGATGTCAGGTATGCAGATTTTTCACATACCTTGACATGTTTTGGCAGAAACTTCCACCTTCCTCAGAAGTGTCACCAAATGATAGGTGATAAATTAAAAATCTGTATGTCTGACATAAAAGAAAGAAAACTACGTCTACATCTTGGTAAAGTTTTGCTTTTTCATCCAGTTGTTATTTTTTTCTAAGCTGTCATTGAACGAGTCATTATACAACCATCAGCGTCTACCCGCCATTGATCATTAAGTTGGTCTCTAACTGTTAACCTGCTGACTTCAACAACAATTTAAGGTTTTATTACAGATTTACCAGCAAGATTTGGTCAAAGTCTGAATGTGTTTTTCATGGCTGTTTTGAGCAGTGGAGAATCATTTTTGTAGCTGCAAGGGCCAGTTTGTTTTGAGTATTTTGTGACAAAGTAAGACATGCACTGCTTAATTTACAACCTTTATGTTAAAGTCTCCCTGCTTGGGATTACGTAAAACTAATCATCATTTTAGCTTTAATATCACAAAATGTTTTATAGCCTGGTGGTGATCAAATGATAAAATGGTCTTTAATTAACCAGAAAACTATTATTTCTGAATAATGTTTTTTCATTAAATATAAAAGAGAATTTGTCATTTTAAACAGTCAGAGTTTGAAAAAGTTACATTTTAATTTTGAAATAACTCCAATAAATGAAAGTGAACGTTTATTTGACCTTCGTCTTTTTATAAAATAGTTTTTGTTCTTTCTTCTAACTGAACATTTAATCTGAAAAATCCAATTATCTTATTTGCCTACTTTCTCTTTCCGTATCTTACTTTGTACACGTTCAGTTATAATTGGGAGAAGTGACCTCCAGCTCACCCTGTCATAATTTTAGGACTGAGCAGAAAGCCTCCTGTGTCAGTACAGGATGTCAGTATTGACCCAAACAAAAGAAACTTTTGTAAACGTTGTTAGGATGTTATGGCTGAGTGAAGATTTGATTTAATTTTTCCAGTGTTTGTGGATCAGTAATATAGTGTAGAGAAGATATTTTGTTTGTACTGTGTTAGTTTTTTCTTGCACTGTCTAGTGACTGTGCTGAAATGCATGGTACACTAATAAACTGTACTGAAGTTCTCTCTGTTCTCAGTCTTTTTTGCTGATGCAGAAGTTCACAGCTTCAGCCCTTCCCCATTCTCTCTCCTCTTGGTGCAGCAGTGTGTAGATGCTGACGTATGCCTCATGCTAAACATGTTCACATGAAAAGATCACAGTTGGAGGATGGTTTCAGATGATGACACCTTTTCTCTGTAACAGAAATCATTTTGGTTATCTTACACAATAATAACTGCTTGTCAGGGGAAATTGGTCAGACTTATGGAATAGAATGTTTAGCAGTTTTTAAGGATTATGTTGGTAAATGTTAGTGAAATAAGAAGATAAAAATATATTCAAAAAGACATTTTTGCTTTTTTCAACGTAACCATAGTGCAGAACTTCTACCCAGAGATTCCATTTTCTTTAGAGTAGAACTATTAAGAAGGTGAAACCTGACCTGAAGACACCATGCCATCTAATTTTCCCTTTACCATGTAGTTCATCCTTTAAGGAATATCTAATTGACGCTTAGACACTCCAGGTCTCCTTTGAAGCAGACCTTTTCTGTATTTATTGCTGTACCTCTATAGATGAGGTGCAATGCTGTATCTCCTTTCACTCGGTTAGGACCACTGTAATAAAAACAGTCTGAGCTGTCTCTGTAACTGCTCTCTGCTAATGAAGCATACCTTTGTATCTCCCCTCACCATGTATCTCCTGGAGCTGATACGATCATCATCTCATGTTGCGGTATAGAGAATTATCCAAATGACCCGTTTAGTCTGAACTTACCTCCCCCTGCTCTGGGGGCTCTGTCAGTTTTACCCCAAGTCAAAGAGATCAAGGATGTATCAACAGTCTGAACCTTCCTCTTAAAATCTGAACTTTGCCTTCATAGAGAATAGTAAAGCCTGATTGGTTTCCTATATACATAGGAGCAATTGAACGATTTAATAGTACATACCATGGTCATTAGATGCCCAGAATCTAAACTCTGATACAACAAGTTTAAAGGTTAATGTTTAAAAGGTAAGCAACAAGTATTAGGAACCTAAACAATCAATGAGTTTTGTTTTGTTTGTTTGTTTGTTTGTTTGAAGTGAAAGCTCTTGTCCTTTTTTTTGAGTTGCATCAATATACTAGTAAATATAGTGCTTCCGTCTCCAACATACATTTACAGTTTAATCTTTTGTTTTCTTATTTCTACAAATTAAATAGATAGAAAACATGATACACAGTGCTTAACAAATGTATATGATCACCTAATGTAAGGTTCCTGCCCAGTTAACAGCACTATTGATTAACCAAAATCATTTTGAATGTTTCTGTAATTTATGATTTACAATTCTGCTATGGTGTATACAGTAGAAGATCGTTAACTGAAATTGTATATTTAATGCTACAATATAATACTTATTATCCATGAATTTTAAAAAATACCAGAATAAAAGTAAAGGGCATCAATATTTGTTGATCTATGTATCGAGGTATAGCTATTTATTGCTTTCCTGAGCAGACAAAAATAGTATTACTGGTTGGAAGTTCTGCTTGATTCCTTTCTGGCTCAGAGAACTCGGTTGGGTTTTTAAAGGTGAATTCAGTTTGAAGTTCCTCATTTCTGTTCAAACATCCTATAAAAATAACATTTAGAGTTTTAAACAAGTTTTCTCAAAGTGTTACACTTTTACACACTATTTTTTCCTCTTTTTATGACAAGGGTTCTAATAAATGAGTCATTTTTTCTGCTTTCACAATATATCAAGGTAAATATATGGTTATATTTACCTATATTTACCTAATAGGTTATTGCTTATTCATACCCATGTTACACAGGTTTCTGTTTCAACAAAACAGACACATGGTGGTCCTGATATATTATGCCATGCTATGCCATTATATGTTTAGGCATGTTGCCGATGCTTTTACCTTTGGTTGATATCACATAGCCACAGAGGTTGAATGTTGTGCTGGCAGCACCTTTTTGTAGCAATTCAAGCCCATTAAATTTGGACACAAATTTCTGTTCACACTTGCAGCCTCCGATTGTTATGCACGCCAGACAGAACTTAGTAGGAAGTTATTCCACTGAAAGAGTAATTTTTAAGCTTAAAGGGAACCAATATTTAGTTTTCTATGCTACTAATGCTTAAGTGGAACTAGTCCTTGATTCCAAAATCTGTTGCCATTAACCATGAAAGCTGTGAAATAGGGGTTGGGGTGCTGGCTCCTTGGTCTTGTAGTAAGTTTAATTACCCTCCACTATCAGCAAACTCAAACTCCTGGAAGGCTGACGGTTCAAGCTCAGCTGTGGCTGTCACATTTCAGTGTGTCAATGGGCAAGAGACTTACCTGCAGGATGCTCTGCTGCAAGGCTAAAGGCATGTATGTGGGTATGACAGGTACGGTGTACATTTTAGGACATCCTCAGTCTCAGGAATATCTCTGTCATTTCTCAGACCAAACGGCCTCCGACAAAACGGCATCAGAACTTCTGCCCTCAGACCGAACGGCATCAGACCAAACGGCATCAGAACTTCCGCCCTCAGACCAAACGGCCTCAAGCTTCAAAATAAAAGTCATCAGACAAAACGGCGTCAATTTAAACTGCCTCAACCAAAACGACGTCAGATAAAATGGCTTCAAATGAAAGTCATCCGACAAAACACTGGAAAAACGGACTCAAATAAAAAACAGCATCAGGCCGTAACAATGTCATAATCATCATAATATAAACGTTAAATCGTCTTGAGACGGCATTCAGCTAAAAATCAACCACTAGCAAACTTCCCGTTTTCAAAATAAAAGCATTCTTGATGATCTCCTTTGACGTCTCTAACGCTTTTGTAAATTGGGCTCTTGTTTTGGAGCCGACCGGAAGTTTCTTCGATATCATAATGGCGCGCTTAACAGAATGTCCGAAATGTCGAAATGAAATTTGTATCCGTGCGTTTTATGGCTCAAATGACCAAATTTTTGTATTCTACGTGGTGATTTTCTCGCCTAAAATGCTCTTTGAACTTTCAAATGTGGTGAATCAACAGAGATATTTGATAGTCTGGTCTGCATCCGGTTTTTGTCGTCTGAGGTTTGAAATGCATCATGGGAAACATAGTAGTATACTACAGTGTCAACGTTGGCACACTAATTATACTTAAATGTAGTATAAAGTTTATTTATTTGAGTCAGTTTTCCCAGTATTTTTCTGATGGCTTTCTTTTTGACGCTGTTTTATCTGACGTCGTTTTGGTTGAGGCTGTTTAAAATGACGGCGTTTTGTCTGATGACTTTTATTTTGAAGCCTGAGGCCGTATTATCTGATGCCGTTTGGTCTGAGGGCGGAAGTACTGATGCCGTTTTGTCTGAGGCCGTTTGGTCTGAGGGAGGAAGTTCTGATACTGTTTGGTCTGATGCCGTTTTGTCTGAGGCCATTTGGTCTGAGAAATGACAGAGGAATTCCTGAGACTGAGGATGTCCTAAAATGTAATGTAGATAGGGGAACATGTGTGTCCTACACTTATGGGTAACTTGCATAGAAACTACAGTCTTCATTGAGTGAATTTGAAAGTGAATGGGTGTGAATAGGTAGGTGTGTTGTGCAGTATAAAAGCACTGTGGGCTCTCAGAAAGATTAGAAAATTACAATCCAAGCTAAAGGTCATTTACTGTAGCATATGACGTGGACTTATCTTTCCACACTCTTCTTTTAACCCTGCTTTTCTCAACTTTAAAGACTCTCCAGTCAGTCATACCTGCTTGTAGCGTAATCAGTAATACAACTCCAAGAAGTCATAGCATAATCATTAATGTACATTTAACCTGTTTGACTTTCTCTGACCTCAATGAAGAGGGAGCAACCAGTCAATTTATTTGTCTACCAAGTATGAGGAAAAATGATCATTTTTATAGCCATAGGGAGAGATTCTTGTCATACAGCTTGTGTTTGATATGAAATATAAATAAGTGTGTAATTAAGTTTATTATTATTAGCATTGTTGCTGTTTATAATTTTAAGTATTTGTGAAATAGTTCTGATCAAAATTTTGTTTTTTACCCCTTTTCCTGACCCACAGCTGCTTTCAAAAATAAATTAAGAGTTTTTTGAAGATCTAGGTTAAAAGGATACATGTAGATTTTATAAGCCGGTCATGAAAGTCACCTTAAAAAAGGTGAGCGAGAATGCTGTGTCAGCATGCAGAAGATTATTCCATAGCCTTACAGTATATTTGTGCTGTTTTTCCAATCTGTAGACCGCCTCCACATTTGAAAAAAGCTCTCATAGAAGTGGGGATAATGTCAACAGGAACACAAGCCAATAGTCATAATAATACTTGTCGATAAAACATTATGTTGTTCAGGCTTTAAAATAACCACCTATTGAGGCTCTGTGCCATTGAGCTGTTTATTCGGTAATTGAATACAATCTCTCCTGAGCGCCCGAAGCACTCCTTCGCCTGCGTCTCGGCGTCAAACAGACAGCCGCACAGAACAATATGTCAATCCTTTTGATCCTCTGTAGCTGCTTTATCGTCTCAGCACAGCTTATGGCATTGGATTGTTGCTGCGTTTTTTTTTTGTAATGTCATTTCATCCCACCTTATTTTATAGAACAGAGAGAAAAGACATCCAGCACAGGTGGGAAGAGACTGCCCCCTTGTTTTTAATTCACATTTATTGACTGTATATGAAGTGAATGGGAGGATGTGTTGTCATTTCTGTCCGCCGAGCACCTGAAAGCCTTTGAAAGGGGAAGATGAAAGGAGAGGAATGGCCTGCTGGAAAGAGAGGGAGACCAACAGACAACAACAGCTCATGAGGTGACAGATGAACAGGTTTTTGAAGTTTTTTGTTCATTTTCTGTTTTAGGTCATGACTGAGCAGAAAAATGAGGGAAGATGAGGAGAGAGTGCATGTCAAACCCAGGCTCTGACAGGCTTTTTGATGTGTTGTTATGCAGGAAGCACAGAGCAGAGACAAATTAGAAACGAGAACCTTCCAAAAGCCTTATATAAGGGTTTTGTCTCTTATACCTCTCTGGATAACACAAGTGCTGGGGTATATATTTGAATTCCTTACCGTTTACACTCAACATGACCCTATAGTTTTTATTACTTTAATTTTTTAGATTTTTTGGGGAGAAATTGCCTTTAATATTTAGCTTGAATACACCACTTTTTGACACTCTATGTCAAAAGCTTAAGCTTGAGTGAGAAATGGGATTTTGAGGCGAGAGGTTGGGGCTGATTGAAGTTAAACCTGGGATCTTTCAAAGAAAGTTTCTCTCTAAAAATGGGATGCATGCTTAGTCACCTGAGCTAAACTTGGGCTCCTTTATATGTCGTAGTTTATCAGTAAAAAACATACAGAGATCATTTAATTTGCAGCCTATTTAAACCAAAGGAACACTGTTTAATTATTTACATGTTTGTTTTGGACATGTCCCTGAGTGGCAAAAAGTTAGAGATGCTTTCCTGGTTTTTTTCCCTTACACTCAGCAAATATCGAGTTCCAGTGCAGCTGTCTTCCTTTGTTGTGCTCTTTGTGTTTCCACCCAAAAATTTGTCAGCTAAAACCTAATATACACAAAGACTTTCTAAGTCTATTAGGTTTTAGCTGACCAATTTTGGAACTGTGAGAAAGCTCATGCACAAAGACAGATAATGTCAGATTGATCCGTTTTTTGTTTTTTTTTACTGTGATGTGCCACAAAGAGAGAGAAAGAGAGCAACCACATACCAACAGACTCACTCACCAACAATCAGGGCCTCTTCTCTTGCAGTTTGTAATCTCGTGATCAAGCTCTTAATGTAAACAAACATGGCAGACAACATTGGGAGGAATTGGAACAAGATGCAGTTAGCAGTTAGCTTCCTTTGACATCCTTGGCATTTGTGATTTCCATCCAGCTACTCTCCTTATCAGTTTGTTATATATAATTCACAGGTTACACTTTGTTAATGATAGTGTTTTGCTGCAAATCAACAAGTGGCTCCTCTATTTCTTATGTCCGTCAAACTTTTTACTCATGTTGCTGTGAATGTGTTTGTGCCCTGTTACAGCCAGCTTGCTCCCTAATTGGCTTTGCCCAATTCCATGTAAAAAGAGCAAGGGGTGCTGGTTTGGCGTAGTGGTTAGCACCCCATGTGTGTGCTTCTGCCGGTCCAGGTTCAAATCCCGCCTGTGACCAGTTTGCAGAGTGTCTTCCCCTACTCTCTCTCCCCCTTTCACAGGCCTATCCACTGTCTCTCTCCTATCAATAAAAGGCACAAAATGCCCCCAAAAAAATACATTTAAAAAGCACAGAGCATGTGCTCAACTATCGTTGATGCACTCCACACTCAACTTCTGATTGTAAATATTGAATATAATATTTACTATAATATTTATGATTTTTTTGGTCCTCTTCTGAGATTCTATTTAGTCTTAACACTCACACCACAGGATAATTAGGATCCAAGCTAAAACTTGGGCCAGTTATCGTGTACTGTTTACCCCACTTATGTAGTTGCTGCCATGTTTTCATAAGCTCCACAGTGTCTGAACTGACTTTGATACTTATGAAGAACAGCAAAAATGCTAACTGGTGCATAGCTTGCACTGTCATGTGTCACTGGTATCCATTGACCAAAAGTGAGGCCTGCCCCCTGTTTTAAAATTAAAAAGTAGTTTTTTGAAAATTTCAAGTTAGGAAAGAAAATTTGTTTTTTTTTACTTCACTGTAAACTCACACAAAGTACTAATTATAAATGCCCTGTGTTTGGTTGTGAAATGTTTTTATATCCATTATACTGTTTATCAGATTGCATGATAAGTGTCTGTAAGTAGTCTGTATGTGAGATAATACAGTCAAAGAAATTAAGCTAGCACAGTCAACTATGATGTCAATGTAAGGTCAGCAATTAACACAGTCACCATTTAGCTCAACTGAACAAAGTTATGTCTTTATTTCCAGACATATTGAACAGAAGTTATTCCTGAACAGAGAGATTCACAGAAGAGTTTGACTGTAGCTGTGGTGTGTCTGCATTGTGGTAATGCTGGATGACGTTCTTGATTAAAGTGTTGGATGTGTGACAGCCATCATGCATCCTCAGGGTGTAGTTTACAACAAGTGTATCTCTGGCTTTAAAGCATATGGCAAGTTAAAATTAAAACGACACCTGGGCTGCTTGCCAGAAAGCTTTGTACCCAGCATATAATAAGGCCTTGCAAGTCTTAGGATATTAGATCAGTATTTGGATGCACAGATGTCTAGGAGGCAGACAATTCTTTAAATGAGAATTTGCTAGTTATGTGCACCTTTACAGATTTTACCATAGTCAAACCCAGTGTATCACCTGAATAAAGCAGCTTGGTGACAAAAAAAATGTTTACTTAAACAATTTCCCATGACAGACACGTAATTTTTTTCTCAGTTTGCTCAGCTCGATCACAGGTTCAGCTTCAATCAAAAATTTGGCTCTGGAAAAAAAAGAGGCAGTAAGAATAGTAACTAAATCAGTTTCCCATTAAAAACTGTGTTTTAGATCATAATTAACAGGGTATCAGGGCCTGTGAGCTTACTAATTTTCACTCATCAGCTGAAGTGATGGGCCTTGAATCATAAAAAACTGCTGAGTTGCAATGTAAAAAATCTTCTTAAATGCTGTTACTGTTGAAAGGATTTTGATTTGGGTTCTAAAGTAATAGAAAAATACATTATAATTGATATTTCCAGTTGAACAGTCAAACACGGCAAGCTACACACCCTGTAATATTTAAGGCTGATGGCCTGAGAGACGCTTACCTCAAAAGAAAGCCTAAAGTTTGATAAGAATCCAAACAAAAGGCGAAAGAATTATTTTCTTGTGCTTTCTGCTTCACCTGGTAATACTTTTGTTGAATGCAAAACAGCATTTGAATAAGTTTACTAATACTTTTGACCCTTTTAAATGATGGTTTCTTTCATTCTCCACAACCATTCCAAAGTGACCAGCAGGCAGCTCCAAAATGGAAAATGAGTTTGCTAAAAGCCTTGTATTGTGTGAAGGAAGAATAGCAGAGCAGTGGGTATTCAGCAGCAGCAGACAGTGAGAAAGAAAAAACGATCCATTCACATCCCTCTGATTCGTAGCTGGTTGAACTCAAAAAGAATTTAAGCATTTACCTTCACTGTCTGAATTTTTTAAGTTTCCTCTCATGCTCTATCATCCGTCCATCCGTCCCTGGCACGCTCTGTTTCCTGTGGCCCTTCTGTTGAGAACTCTCTTGTCCACTTTGTCTCTTTCTCCCGCTGGTAGCTTTATTATCCATCTCCTTTTCATTGTGTTTTCTTGTCTGTCTGAATGCTTCTTCTGTTTCGATACTCTCTTTCAACCTCTTGGTATTAATTGTGAGTTTCAATCTGGCGCACTATGTTTACTTTGCTATCCACGGCTGATGACTGACCTAGCAAGTCAAAAATATCAGGAAAATTCACACTTTTGAGTTGTTTTTGCTTGTTCTGTAAAACCTTTTCAACAAAGGCCAGATAGAAAATGTCCAGAATGTGTTCATCTCAAACTTCTAACATTCAAAATAAAACTCTTGACTGCTCCTTGAGTATTTCAAGGCTCTGTGCCCTGACCGTGTACATATAATACAGGAATTGGACACAAAAAGCAAATGTGCCACTCTCAGACATGTTTTATGAATTATAAAAGATTGCACAGGTCTTTGGCATGAAAGCCTGTGGCTATAGGCAGTGTTTATTTTTTTTCTAAACACAAAATCATATTGTCTTAGCTGGCCTTGGGGCTCTGGTATTAAAAGTTAAAGAATTGTATAAAATATTCAAACTTTGCCCGTGGTGATCACTAATAAATGATGCCACGCTTCTGTTAAAGATCAATATCAGTTCTATGAATGCAGGAAGCATTATTGTTAAACTTTGAAGCCATTCTGAGTTTACTGAAGTTTTTATGGCACTTTCAATTCCAACCTACTGCATAAAAACAAGCACAATTCAGTTGTAGTGCTCAGTGTCCCAGTAAGGGTTTTTTTAAACCCACACTCCACTGTGATCAGTGATCTAAAAAAAATATCAGCCACTTGTGCAAAACACACTTTTTAATGTTTTTGTTCTTTGTGTAACTTGTGTCTATGGCCTGTTTATGAACCCCCTCAACATGAGAGGAATGTCCACTTCCTCTACTACCTTCACTTTTCAGAAAATGTGAGCCTGGTCAGATTAAGCTCATGAGGACACCTGAACATTCAGTCCCGTGCAGGATGGGTGAGATGATTGATAGACATCCCAAAATTTGATATATGAGTGGGATTTTGATTAGAAATTAAGTAAATATGGTGTCAGATTGTTAAAAAGAGTTAAATGTGAGATATTTTGCTCATAACAGGCTGTAATGAGGGATTCACAGTATTATTGGTATAAAGACGGTGGCATGGCATATAATTGCTTCATAAAGTATACATCAGTATTTCGAGATAGAACATTTTCTGCCAACATGCCCAGCATTTACACTTTAGAGGAATAAGGTTTGGAGAGCTTTTGAGTGTTATTTTAAATAAAAGGAATAAAACCAAGAAATGGCAGATTATCTGTTAACAGGTGAAAAATTGGTTTTAGTTAAGAGGGCAGAAAAAGATACATTTTTCTGTTAAAGGGCAAAAAATGCTTACAACATAAATGAAATCTAAAGAACACCTTTAGATCCTTTATATATACATATATTAGAGCTGCAACTATCGAGTATTTTTGGAATCGAGTACTCTGTCGATTATTTCTTTGAGTGCTCGAGTACTCTAACAAAATATACTTTTTGTTTTTAAACAAATAAATCAATTGTATACAATGCAACAACTTTCAAAGTTTAAACCAGTACTGGCTTAAAACAAAGCCAATACAATACTGATTTACAAAGTAGTAATATAATTCTGTAATTATATTTGTGAAGTGTGTTCTGGAGGGCATTGTGTAGTTTGGATTGAAATCCTTGATCATGTTCTTAAATCCTGTGGCTTAAAACAAAGCCAATACAATACTGATTTACAAAGTAGTGATATAATTCTGCAATTATATTTGTGAAGTGTGTTCTGGAGGGCATTGTGTAGTTTGGATTGAAATCCTTGATCATGTTCTTAAATCCTGTGTCCTCCACCGTGGAAAGAGGACACATGCCTGTGATGAGCATACTTAAAATGCTGTAAAATGCTGCATAGTTGCATATCATGCTAAGCTATGTGCTAGGCTAACTCAGTTTGACATCAGACACACTACACTGTGTTTTCTTTTCGTCCCTTCTTGTAGTGACCACACACTTGGGACAGTCTCTGCCATTTCTTCTGTGGACTCTCTCCTTTCTGTCCCTCTCTTTTCTCTTCCTTCATGATTGTACAAGCAGCAGCAGCGTTGGAGGTGCAGGCACAGAAATGACTGTCCATGTCAAACACCGTGCACTGTGTAGTAGTCCGGATATATATTTATATGTATAATTATATATTAAACGAGGCTTCGAGGCACAAAATTTAATTCGAGGATATTTTGTAAATCGAGTACTCGCGAATATTCGAGGAATCGTTTCAGCTCTAAGATATATATATATATGTATATATATATATATATATATATATATATATCTATATATATATATATGCACTGTCAAGTTTCTTGTTTTTTCTGTGCAGTCTCCTAACTTGAAAAGGGGGGGATAATCTGCCCAAAGCTGACTGGATTCCACTCAAAGCACGACAAACAAGTTCTTCTTTGCTTCACCTTTTATTTGCCACTATGTGCTGTTTTTCTTAGGTAAAAAACCTTTAAAGCAAACAAACATATAGAATAGATCAATAAATCATAAGTTCACAGCATGTGCAACCTGAAAGAAAACAGTTATTATTTTCCAAATTCATACTAAAGTTCAATCGAAAAATTAAATTAAATTAAAGCTCAATTATTAAAACAAAAAACAAATCCATTTTTTTGCAAATACATATTTTACACGCTGGTATTTTTCAAATACTAGGCTAAAATTATTAAGGTCAGTAGTTCAATTATTACAAAACTGATATGCACATTGTATCACTAACAAACCAAACAAAAGTTAAATGTAGTTTTTCAGGTCATTATTTTGAGACTGGGGAGAACTGGCGATGCAGCCATGACCTTAAAAGCTGATTTTGAATTCATCTTTACCTGAGGGGCAGGATAATAATTCCATTGTTATTAAAAGACATTTACCTATTTGCAAAATTCAAATTCTAACTGCAGCATCATTTTGCTCAGAAAAGTTACAAATGACTCTCATAAAAGAGTAGCTAAGTTATTTACTGAGTAATTGGAATATAAAAGTAACCAGTGAAGCATTTTCAATATCACCTTTTATACTTTTAACCCTCAAGGTGTAAGAAAATATTTATATGCAAATATATTGCATAGTTTTGCAGTGTGATTCTGTGACACTATCAATATCTTTCTGTTAATTTATGGTAATTTGACTTGATTATTGTTCTGCCTCCAGTTGCTTGGAGACAGCAGACCTTAAGTGATTGAACTCCCTTTGACTCTCTGTTGTGATGATTTCTGTCACTGACAGACAACAAAGTTATCCATGTTGCAAGAATCATTCTTCATGGAAAAATGTAAGTCTTTATGCATATGGTACTGTGGATTCTTTGTTCTATATAAACTATTTAGTACAATAAAATCAGATAATGCCCTGCTAGAGTATTGTGATGTATTTTAATGTTACATCTGTATCATGATACGTATCATATCCCCAGATTCTTAACAATAAACACTCATTTTATACTCATATCAAAGTGTGTATTTCATTACCTCCACCAAGGAGCTTATGCTTTTGCTGGCGTATGTATTTTTTTGTCTGTTTGTTTGTTAGCAGGATTAGGCAAAAACTACAGGACAGATTTTGCTGAAGTTTTCAAGAGATGATGGGAATGCCCAATTTAAACATGGTTTGATTTTGGTGGTGATCCAGAGAGGTGAAACTAGTGAACAGTCAACTTTGCTCAATACCTGTCTAACGAACAGTGATATTAATATGGTTCTGAGTGCGAGGTGTGGGTTTTTAGGGTCAAGAAATTATACTATGATGGTAAATTTATCATGGAACTATTGCTTATGTTACAGAGATTTTTGCTCTCTAGTGTTTTCTACTTGTTGCTTGTAAACATTTAAGCCTTTTCCAGTTAATGCTTTCTTAATTACTCATCACATTAGACACAATGTCTGAAATTTGTGAAGAGAAATGAGTCAACAATGTACCAGTCAATCAGTCTTCAGAGTTCAGACTTAAAGATGATGGTGCTGACTCTCAACTTCCACGACTAAGTTATTTTAATGAATGGATTCTTTGATGCATTCATAATCTTCAAGTATGTTAATATTTGCTTAACACTTCATTGCCTGCAGTTAAATAAATACACCATTTCAAAAAGAGAACACATTAAAGCTTTAAAGAGAAGCCAAAAATATGTGTTTATTTGTCCAAGGTCCTGAATGGGAGGATTTCTTTTTAATCAACCTTTTTACATTTGTTCCAATTCAGTTTTCTCATGGGAGGAAAAATGTTTCTTTGAGTAAGAAAAATACTATAATAGACTGTGAGATAAATGCCTTTAGACGATTCAGTTCTCTCTGGCACTTCTTCACTGTTATCTCAATGCTTCCTGTGAAAATTTTACCTTGATAAACCAGTCACTGTGTGCATCATGGAGCAGGCAGTCATCAGGCAGCCTGAGATTGTATTATTTTCTTTACCATGCAATCTTTTTCTCTGTCCCATCTTTTGCTCTAAAACAGCCCTGAAACAGACGAAAAGACTCATGTAGCCCTCTGGCTGTGAGGGGAAGCCAATGAGCAGAGCCCAATGGTCCTGAAAGACAAGGCAATTTGGCCAGAGTGATGGGAATAATGAGAAAAGCATCGTAATGTTGCCAGAGTCCAATTTACAGGGCCAAGAGAGAGAGAGAGAAAGAGGGAGCGGGGGTTGAAGAGAGCTTTAAGAGAAACAGGAGCACAGTACCAATGAGAGGGACAACAAAGAGGGGGAGAGTGAGCGATCACCCACACAAGAAGGCCTAGTATTGGTTTTGTGCTCATGTTGAGGTGGCCGCACATTAACCTGTGCAAATGGAGGTTATGGCTTTACTTCCATAGGGCGAGCAAGGAGGTGACAACAGGGGTGCTGCCAGAAAAGGAGAGAGAGACAGAGAGAGACAGCTATGCATACAGCACTGAGAAAATGTAGTATTTCTGTCCGTACAGTTAAAAGCTTTGGCCTAAGATTTGTCTTCTTACAGGACACCTGGAAGGGACAGATTTACTGTGAAGCGAGAAGACAAAAAATATTTAAAGGACAAAGAAAATCCTCCGAATAGGAGAGAAGATGAAAACCTTGTCAAAGAGATAAAGGGAGATGGTGAAAATGAAAACTACAGATAATGGAAAAGGAAAGTGGAGATGGACCTGAAGGGAGCAAAGGTGATTTTCTCAAAGAGGTGAATAAGGAGACAAGAGTCGCAGCACTGCAGAAAGAAATGCCCACTTTGCCAATCTCCTCTCTCTTGACTCTCAGTTTATGACACAGCAGCCTGGAGCCGCAGAGCAGGGGTTAAGTTCACTGTGGAAGGATCCTCTAAGCCTCTTGGTACTAGTTTAAGCCAAAGACTCGCATCCAGCTCGCTGCATCATTAACCAGAAACTGTGCTTGATGATCCCAGTTTAAGAAGATTTTGTGTGTCAGCAGCTGGAAAGAATCTGGGGATTATAGGCACAAATGGATTACTGAAGATGCATGATCATTTTGCTCCTAATGACCCTGTTCACACCTGGTACTGAAGTTCTGGATGTACATGAGTGGTATGGGGGTTGTCACCTTTGCTCGTAGCACCGAAATTATTGACCATTTAAGATAGGGTACAATATTTGTATTAATTAAGGCCAAGGGTTTTGAATGTAGTCTTTAAAGTCTCAATTATGCTCCCGATACATATAAGAGTATATTAGTGTGTTTTTTATTCATATACTCACATGTCCTTTATGTTAGGGTGAGCATTCAAATATTGTGTCCACCAGAAAGTGTAATCTTAAACATCCTACTGTAATTTCTTGATTATAACACACACTCTATTATAACACGCACCTCATATTTTCAAAACTTTTGCCTGGAAAACTCTGTATTCCAATATAACGTCCACCCAAATTTTGCCCAAACCTTACTCGCTCAGACAACTCAAAAATTATATTTATTCAAAGATTTAATCAATGAAATTTCCATATTTTCACACCCAAATACTCTCTCACACTCAGACGGAATCAGAAACACCTTTTTCTTCTTGAGCAATTACTGGATTTCTGCCCAAGCATGTTCAGTCCTAGTGTACCAACCAATCAGAGAGCAGCTATCAACATGCCGATGTCCTCGACCAATCACAGCGTAGCTAATTTGCGTCCCCTTGCTCACAAGATGGCAGCAATTTGTGTTTACCAGTTAATGGTAACACTTGAGAAGTAAACAATGATTACACAAAGTTAAACTAACTAAGACCAAAAATATGTAATTTGAACAGTTGAACAGTCACTTTACTAAGAATAACGCAAGTTTGGCAGGATTGTTTTGTAGATAGAGAAAATATTGCAGCTTTGTGCATAAGATGTTGTAATTCCGATGTTGGCGAGACAAAGTATTTTTAAGTTTTATTAATTATTTTGCTTGTACTTGTGTAGAACATGCACCTAAAAAGTAGAGCTTATTTAAAAGCCAAAATGTGTGTGTTATTATCAAGACATTACAGTAATGTTTCAGTTGTAGCTAATAAACACACACTGTAGATGTTGGTCTCTGTGCTCAGATGAGCTCATACCATACATACATCATTTAAGTTACCAACTGCTCATACAATCTTCACTGAAGATGTCATTCAATTCTAGAAAATTCTCTGTTTTGTTGTGCTGTATCTGTTAGATCTGCTGGCTAATACTCATCGCTGCCTAATTGAGGGCTGATGGTTAATATTTGGTCCATAAGCTTAGAGAAAACATGCAGAAATGTGAACACAGTAAACATAGAGAAGAAATTAGAAACATTAGCCACATCTGTAAGGGTCTTAACATCAAGCATAAATGAGCCATGCAGTCAATGCTGTACTCTTCTTAAAATATGTGCTCATATGCACAAAACCAAGTTAACTGACATTTTCATCATCAGATAAAAACTAGACTTAAATGTTTGACAGAGACTTAATCCAATCAGACCTAATTCCATCATGGAGAAAGTAGAACTAAGTTAGGAATATATGCAGTCACAGCTATTTTGCTTGTGTGGAAAGGTTGGATGTGTTAAGAGAGGCATCCAGTCACAACTGGCTTATCTTGGTGGTGTTGGCATCCAAGAAAAAACATGGCTTCAGAAATTCAAGGAAACATAAAACATACCTTACACTTTGCAATTCATATTTTAGCCAACTAAATTTACAATAAATTTTGTTGACTAAAATGTTGTGGAATTTTGTCAACTAGAAGTATACTTAAATTGAAACAATTTAGATGACCAAAATGTGACTAAAACTAAAAGATATTTTAGATAAAAGACTAAATTAAAAAGTGTTGTCAAAATTAACACTGAAACATACCCACGTTATACTAATAATATCAGGCATCTCTATTTTTGCCCTGCCTGGATGATTTACTGTATATGCAAATCAAAATTGAGTTAGCCCATCACTTGGTTGAAACTAATGTATTGGATCAAAGTGAACTTGAAATACAGAAAATAACTATCACTTATCCTCATCGAGTCATCACAATCAACCTGAAACATGGACACGTTTTGACTGACGTGGGGTAAGTCTTTCTTTAAGAAATCACAGAGAAGACTCAAACTAGTTAAAATTAAACTTCAAATCAAGCTTTATTGAGGCCTCGGATATTCAGGTTAGGCAGTCATCCAAGAATAATTTGCATCAAATTTTAGAGAGAGGGAGGATGAATGTGTCCCTGTCTGTTTCCTAATGTGGCCAGTATGATGGGATCTTAACATGTCTTTGGGGCGTTATCCTCCTGTATTTTGGGCTGCCAAAATCTAATCTGAATCCTCACAACAGATGTTTAGACCAGGTGTGAACAGGGCTGCTCTCCTCTCTCCGGTCGACTCTCAGAGGTAAAAGCTACTCAGCTGTTTTTCCAGGGCTGACTTCTCTGTTCTCACCGCGCCACTCCTGTGGCTGCAGAGATAGACGTATTGAAACATGTATCTACAGGCCAGACAGCGAGCACTTAGTGGGGAGGCAGCCGTTGTTGAAGCCCTGTGGCCATTCAGAGTGGGACACGCACACACACACAGAGTTAATGAAGCTTTACCTTGCATATCCCCTTCTGAATCTGATGGGGATGCTAATCTCCTGTGGGTCCCCTAACTGCTAAAGCACACAGATAAACACACCTCCACACACATTTATTCAGATATAGTCTATGATCATGAGCAGTGTGTGGGTGGAGAGGCATTCTGCAGTTGCTTCTCGTTTCATGATGCATCTGGTTAGATTAAAGAGGCCTGTTTCCTCAGATTTCTTTGCTTGTACTTGAACCCACTTGGCAGCTTTCCTGTCTTAGTCAGTATTAATTAAAGCCCCATAATCATCTAACTCTTACTTCTGCTTTTAGCTTTAGTCCATTTTTGTATTCATTTAGTTTTTTTCATGTGATTTTCCTCATGTTTTGCTTTTTTTTAATCTCCTCATGTCCAAAATATGAAATCTACCAAGTAATTTTCAGCTGCTCAAACCACAGTGTGCTCAGAGTATTTTGAGAGAAAAGCCCAGAGGTGCAAAAGCGTTGTGACCCATTGTGAATTCGGCCTTCCTCTGGGCTTCACTGAAGAGCTGCAAGCACAATTCACTCCCACAAGTCACGGCTCCTTTCACTCATCCGTGGTGAGAAAATCTTGGTGGATGATGGAGGGGGTAGAGCTCACAGCTGCTGTTAATACTGTTGCAGCTATAACAAGCTGTCATCTTTTTGTTGCTCGCTACAAAAGAGATGTGAAAGACAACTCCTCACACCTCAAATAAAAATAAGCTGAACATCCGGAGCAAAAAGTGAGCTGTTACTCATGCAGTATACTGTTGTATGCATGTATATGTACAGCTGTGGCTCTTGCATAACTCACTTGACTTTGCAGCCAGTAAGAACAACAGTATCTGTGGGGAAAGTACTTCAAAAGCAACAAATTATACTCTTCTCTTCTATGATTGATAGGAGACTTATTCTCTGTTTTTAGACAAACAGAAACCTCAAAACTCACCAGAATCAATGGTATCCTTACTGTATGGCTTCATTGTCACCCAAAGTCTAATGTGACAAGTGGAAATTACATTTTTATTTTTTCTTTACTAAACTGTGTTTTACAGGGCTCTGTTTTGGTGTTTTGGGTATATTTTATTTTTGTTGGTTTAAATCCTTGAAGAGCACCAGCAGAGGCTTAAATATATAAACATTCTTGGGTTTGGATGATGCTGAAGGGTAATTATGGAAATGTGGTTGACAACAGAGAAGCACAACCTAAATCATGCTTTGCTTTATTGGTAATTCAACTCTAAGTGTGACCATTGTGCTTAAATGAAGCCTGAGACTTCAGAAAGAAAATGTGCTCTGATATGTTATATCAGTGGAGACTGGTAGGGTCATCTCTCCAAATAATACAACTACAAATGCATACTTTTGCATGCTGTAGACTTGGGCTACCACCTTAAACTTGAAATTTGAATATCTGTTTGAATTTGGGGTTAAAAATACTTGTTTGAACTGTAAATATATGTTTGAATTGAATTTAAACATGGCAGCAGTTCATTAGGGCGCCTGGAGCAGTGGACCATTTGATCCAATAGCAGGCGCCCTCAACACTTCTTGACTTTCCATATGTCCAAAGCCAGCTGCCCTTGGAAAGATAGGCTCTCTTTTTGGGCTTTTGTTCACACAGAGTGACTCAGGGAAAGCAACATAAGTGCCATTGAAGAGAAGCAATTTGGGAGACTTCTCACTGTGCAGACAGCACCTCCTGCTTTGACGAGGTGACACAGGATGTGCTAGATACCCACAACTCTCCAGGATGGCTTGTAAGTATTTGACGGTGCCAGGTACCTCAGTGTGTTCTACATGGGTGTTCTCCTTAGCAGGTTTTATTGTAAATGAAAAGACAGCAGCACTCAATCCAGAGCATGTAAATAGACTTTTGTTTCTAGTGAATAATGATTAATAGTAGAAAATTAGTCTGTCTATATTTTTCCATGTGCTTTGGTTGAAATGTTAGTGGTTTTGGTGGCATTTTGTGTGCAGGACAGCATCTTCATTCAAATTCATAGAAGACTGCAAATGTTGTGCGTTGTTGCTGTGTAGTAACCTGATTAAAAGTAAAATGATTTGAATATCTTTTGATGTTAGTGTGAACAACCACTCACATTTGATTTTTTGGAAGAGTGACAGCCCTGTTGAAACTGGGCCGTTTATCCCTTAATTTTGTTGATAAACATGGGAACTGTTGTCTAGTTGAGGTTGATTCCAAATACAAGCCTAAAATAACAGTTGTTTTAAACAGGCCCAAACAAATTGTTTTACTCTTTAAAATCTTCTCTTAAAATCTGCTGCACCTACAACATCAAATTGAGGGTGCTTTCACAGCTAGATTGTTTGGACAAACTATTTCTAAACAAGTGGGTGTTCCCTCTTTGGCTTGGTTTATTTGGACATAGGTGAACACAGCAATCTGATGTGGATCAAAACAACTGAGCTAAAATTGGCAAGAAGAGGTGAATCCAGCTAGCTTCCAATCACACTCTGAAGTAGCTTGTTTGCAGTTAGAATGCAAACCAACCCAGAAAATGGAGAGACGACAACAAACACACAAAAGGACACAGGCACACTCGTCACATATCAGTAGTAGTATAAGCAGCAGTAGCAGCAATCAATTAACTTTATCAATCAACTTCATTTATAGAGCACTTTAAATACAAGCAGAGTTTGAAAGTGCTGTACAGTAAGAAAACCTGGAATAGAACCTGACAAGAACCAAGAACATATGGAGGACACCAAATGATGAGATAAAAAAGGGGCAGAAAAAGTAAAGCACAATTGTGTCTGGACAGCACAAACACATTACACACAGACTTTCACAGCCATTATTGGATGGAGTCATGGCTGAGGACCCCAACTGCCACAGACAGTAGGCCAGCAGCTACAACAGCCAACAACATACACTCATAGACAGACAGATATAGATGTATACATTTACACAAATTCTTCCACAAACAACACATAGTGAAGATAGTTCAATAATGAAGATTATCATGATAACTTGCACACCAATAGGATCTTTGTCATACACGGGACACATACGGACAATTTGTATGGTTGATATATTAACTGTAATTATTGTTAGAAATGTTCACATCTCAGATACCAATAATCAGCCTTTTGGGGCTTTTTTGTTTTTACTTTTATTTAACCAGGAAGTCCCATTGAGATTAAAAATCTCTTTTACAAGAGAGACCTGGCCAAGGTCCCAGCCAATACAGTGTTACAGACTTAAAAAGCAAGACAAAATGTTAAAGAGACTGTGAGGGGTTTTTAAGTAATTACAAAAAAGTCTCACTTTTAGATATATGCCTGATTGAAATACGCACTTATCGATGAGTTTTATAGCATCAAAACAGGTTATCTATAAATGCTATTCTTTAGCCTCCTGGTCGGGTCGTACAGGGCTGGACTGGCCTGGATGCTCAACTTCGGGGAACCAGACAATTAAAACTAGAGCAAATTTATATTATTTTATCATTTATATTACACGTCTGAGAGCGCTGTAGTATATATAGTAGCAACTAGATAATAATCTCTTTCCCCGCATTGCTTGTCGTCACACATCAAAAACTACCACTACGTAACTAGAAAGAGATACATTACCTCAGTCAGAAGTAGGAATTTCTGGGTTCCGGGTGGGAAACTAAAACTGGGACGTCCCCCGAAGTCTGAATTTCCTACTGGGAACTCGGTGAAACCTCGCCACCCCGAGGTGTCAATCGAAGATGGATGCCCACAGTGTGAACAGTTATTTAGCTCCTGTAATAATCAATTTATTTGCACTTCTGACTGGGGTGTGTCGCTCTAGATCAGCTGTATACATAGTATTGTTAGACTTGTATTTACAAAAATGCTGCCATAGTGATAATCACATTCTTCATACAACAACGCAGGGCGTGCTAACAACAGCTAACAATAGCCTGGTAGATCGGCATGTTTTTTTCTGACTTCAACTGGAACGCCGATAAGTGGGAGATGATGTCACTCCCATTTCCGAGGTTACTGGAACGCAGCATTACGCCGGCGATAAATTCTCCTCATAGCAGCTTTAACAGCGCACAACTCACATTTTAAAACAGGCTTAAAAAATGTGCAGTGACCTTTCTAGAAAAGCACCTACACTTCTCTGTCACCACACTCTTTATGATTCTTTGAAATTTTCTCAGAAAGGTCAGTGACACTATGTTTAGCTGTTTTTGAAGATTGTTCCATGCCCAGGGAAAAGGCAGTCTCTCCAAGATCTGTAAGAGCTCTGGGAACTGTAAAGAGCAACAGATCAGAAGAGCACAGGTGGTAACATTTCAGTACTGATATCATGAAGGTAGTGTCCTTCATGACTTATCAATAGGAACTGTTGAATTTACGGTTTGAAGCCACATACTAAAGCGACCAAAAAGGACAACAACCCAGCAATAGCTAATTTGACAGTTGTATGGAAAAAGATACAGCAAATGCTTAAACGAAATCCATTAAATATCAAATGAAAAGCTTCAAGTAATTAAATAGCTAAAATCCATCCATCAATCGATCCATTATATACTGCCAACCCCTGTTGCCTGAACCTATCTTCGCTGGCATTGAGTAAGAGGCAGGGTACACACATTTACTCTTAAGGGCAATGTGGGTCCTCCAGTGAACCTGTTGAGCAGGGTTTTGGTCTGTGGGAGTACTTGGGGAAAACCTGAGCATTCATGGGGAGAACATGCAAACTCTAGATAGCAACCCCCTTGCTGTGAGGTTACGGGCTTAAGTTTTGGGTCAGTGTGTTTGTCAGAAATTGACACAGGGTTGAAGTGGCTTCCACGGAAAATAGACTTGCCACGTATTTCCAGCAAACCAGTCTGGAGGTGTAGGCAGTGGAAACCTACTGTTTGACAAGATTGGGGGAGTTTTGCTGTGAAATGTGCTGCATGTACAGAATGTGAAGCAATTCACACAGACAACAAACCACAATAAATACAATAAATAATCAATTAAAGACAGTAAATACAGCATCAACATTACAGAGAGTTATTCAACAGAACAGTTGCTGCTGGAACCAAAGAATTCCTCATCGTATTGGTTTTGCATTTAGGAACATTGTATCTGCGACCTAGTGGAAGCAACCTGAACTCATCCTGCAGGGGATGACTACGATCATCAAGGACTGAGTGAGCGGGCAGACTTTCGAGAATTGGGGGTACAGTAGTTGTGGTGTTACACTTAAATTAGAGACCAAACTAACTAACTAACTCTAAGCCAAGTGAGTATTTGGTTGTGACAGATTTGTCACCATAAGATACAATTAATAATATGCAGCTTTTTCGTCCTAACATAGTAGTTCAAAGCTCAATCTCATAGTACTTACATACTTTCACCAGTCTTTGTGCATTGACAAATGCATTCTGTCTGTGAGAAGAGCAAACAGTTCTTTGTTTTACCACCATGCAGTTACACTCAGGGACCTTTGGGGTTCACCAGGGCATCACATAACTGAGTTAATACACACTGTTACTTTAAGGCTCATCAGAAAGTACTTGAAGGAATATCATACATGTTATTTTTTAATAAACAAGTGAAAACACAACTCTTCAAAACCAGCCTCTACTTCGCGTGCTTCGTGTGCCTCGACACTCATCCCAAACACTTCTATTGACTGACACTCAGAATACATCCACACTGATATAAAGTTGGAAAACAAAAATCAAAATAATGTTCTTTCAGGGGACACGGGGAGCGGCTGCCTTGTGAAGCAAAGTTCTTAATTCAAACTGCCAGCTCCTCTAAGCAGTGAATAATGTGACTGCAGATGAGTATATTTAGTATGCAGACAGGGTCAAGAGGTTCAGTAAGTGCTCGACTAAAGATTAAAATCAGCAATATGGGTGATATATGCAGAGTCACTGTTATTGTCAAAGTGGAGGGTATTGACTTTGCAGTAAATAAAGGGATCATGCTGCAGCTATTTTTTTCTTACATAAACAACTATCTCACAAGAAGAAAGGTCAGGGTGAGACAGCAAGGGGAAACAAGACACAATAAGGCAAGCTTTATGAGTAACCAAAGGATGGTTCAAGAAACCTGACAGTGACCGCTAATATTCACTCAGGAGTAAGATAGTGAAATAAAGAATGAAAAGCTCCTTTGAAAATAAGCGCCTTAAAGAACACTAAGTTTCTGTTGAAAAGTAGTCCTTTACCTAGTATTGTGTTTACGGAGTGTATAGCATAGTTAAAAGGCCAATATATTATCTCCTAAAGAAGAGTGAGCAAGTCTTTAAATCAGGATATTCGAATATGCGTGGGCTCTGCCAGATAAAGCCACAGAGCTGCATAAACCCCTCTGCAGTGTGAGCTTTGACCTGGTGTTTGCAACCACAAATCCCAGTAATCCCTAAAGTGAAATTTTCATCGAGCTGCCCTATTGTTACCTACAACCTTTCTATTCTGCCTCCCATAATGCCAGTGCAAGACAATATAATAAAAAGTTACTGAAGTACCAAAAAGATCCTTTCAAGCACAGTCAGATGGACAGAGGTTATATCAGTGGAGCCAAGTTGGGTGAAACGTTTCCTATTTATGCCCATCCACAATTTAAAGCAGAGCATCTTTATGGCCAGTTAGGCTTATTTTGCATCTGCTATCAACTAAGGCCATACAATCCTTAATATTTGTTCATTATCAGCCTGGTAAAGGAACATGTTCTTTAATTTATATGTAGATTTGTTCTTAAAGCAAATTTCTTCCAAAGCTACATTTCTATAGCAGTGAGTGTTCTTGTTGATTAATGAGAATTTTCTGTTCTGTGACTCTGACTTAACTGGTTGATATCTGTGTCTGTAACTTCGGAAATGTGCTGCTGCCTTGCAAATGAGATTTTAGTCTCAATGAGGTTCTTCTGGTTAAGTAAAGTTTCATTCATTCATCCATTCAATTGATAGGTAAAGTCAGACCCGTTGACTTGTCTAAAGGAATGGAAACATCTGGTAGACAGTCAGACAAACTAAATCCATTCAAGTTTAATTGAAGTGATTTTTGTGTCTTATTGCAGTGATAAGCTGTAAAACATTGAAGCAAGACCACAACATCTAGTGTTGGTTTGGTTTGCTGAATGTGCATTAGACATGCTAGCCGCACCAGCTTGTGGTTGCAGACTAAAATCAACATGTCTGTGTTGTGTGTTATGTTTTGTGCTAAATAATATACCATTTTAAATAGCCATCCAACTTAATACCCCTGTACTGCATCAGAATACTGCCAAATCACAATGCTTCTGCCGTTGGCCAGGGATGCTTCAAAGAAAATCATTTCAAACTAGAAAAGCACTCAGAGAGCGCAGACCTCGGCCAGCGCCACAGTCCTCAGCCGTATGTGATTTTCACCATAAATATTAGTCCTACCTTTATTTCATCGAAATATTTACATTCCTCGACCATGAAAACATACCATTAGCAATTGGATTCGTAATGATATTTATTTTAGTTCAGTAGTTATCAACAAAAATCACATTTTTCGTCATGGCGGCCAGACGCTGATCCGGATCAACACCAAAATTGAATCACTTCTTCCTTTTCCCATGTTGAACATTTTCTGAAAATTTCATCGAAATCCATCTATCACTTTTCGAGTTATTTTGTTCACAGACAGATGGACAGACAAACAAACTCTCCCGAAAACATAACCTCCTTGGCGGAGGTAATCAGGCTCAGTGCAAATTAAATTGAATATAAGCAACATACATCTTACATCTCCAATCAATAAAGCAATAAGAAAGCAGGTCAAACTGTGCTATTTCAATAGCACAGTTTGGCACAGAAACGGTAGATAAAGCAGTAGGTAAAAATGGGACTTTGCTCTGTAGTGTGGACAGTGGTTTATGGTGATAGGTCTCTGTTTTACTTTGGTGTCTTCTTGCAGCTGTAGGTGAATGGCTAAAAGTATTATCTGGCACAGCTTTCAAGTCAGTTTGAACTCCATCCATTTGTTCCACTGTATTCATTTAATTTCCTTTGTTTACATGTAGGTGAGCTATGGTGGCTAACTCTGTGATTAGCTGGAGACCAGTGCCAAATGTTTGCCCCTCACTAAATTTCAGCTGGGATAGGCTCCAGCCCACACAGCCCTTGAAGGTATAAGGGTATAGATAATGGATGGGGCAGTGAATAAGATTTGTTTTAGATAAATAGTAAATCTGGCACCAGTCAAATTGGCTGTGCAAAATGTATTGTCTAGTCATCCAACCTTGCTAATGTCTGCCCTCTGCTAGCTTTTATTTACACCTGGGCAGTAAAGCGAAAAGGAGACTTAATAATGAGGGGCTACACCTGAGGCTGGTGGCAGGTGGTTTTAAAGCATTGGATGCAATATTTGACTGACAATGGGGGCCAGTTTATTAAAGAAATTTGCAGTCGGATTAATCAGCGCGTAATTCTAGTTCTCATTGACGAGGATGAAGTTGTTTAATTGTTTGATTTTAGATTAAAAACAAAATGTCCTTGAACTAAAAAAAAACATCAATTTTGAATACCAACTAGATACAAAAGACTCTTGATAAGAGGATTGGCTGTGAAACAGGAAAATGTATTCAATTTGAGGGCTAATTTAGGAACCTTTAAGCACCAAGTCAGTGAGCATCATGAGCAGGGACAGCTCAGGCCGGTGGCAGTCAACATGGAGGTGACTGAGCTTCTGCATGCTTTGCCAGATTCATATGAGAAAAAAAACAACATGAATGCCTGAAAGCTGCTGTTATGTCATTTATACAAAGTCATACAAAGTTTTATTTAGCCTCACTTGTTTATGTTTATGTTTACTTCTTCTGTTCTCTCTTTAAGCTGAAACATCTGTGACAACCATGGTGTCCAATAAGTGTGTTCCCTTTTCTTTTCTCACCCAGTGAACTGAAAGTGCACTTTCCAACCTCATCTTTTTATGTTTTAGTGTTTATATTGCCATTCTTTTTATTGGGTGCATACATGGAAACATTCCTTCAGGCACGCTGTTTGGCATGTTCATGTGTAAGCTGGTTTTACTTTATGAAGTGTTACCTTCAGGGATATTAGAGAAAGATGAGACACAAATGCTCTGGTATTAGACTTCAAATGTTTCTTTATGGCTTAGGGGTCTTTTGTGAGGAGCAAGCTGTTTAATATCATTGATATTTCAAATAAAATTAAGATTCTTCTGATACCTGACATTAACATTTTGCATGGCCTCTATTTGCTACAGTATACAACAAAGTTAGTTGATTTTTAGTGAGACCTTGCTCGTTAAAAGTTGACTGTGTTTTTTTGTATGCTGTGTAAGCTTAAAAATTACTCTCGTTTTGAAGCATCCACAAAGATTGGATTAGTATCTCAGATATTTACACAGTGCATTTTGAAATTCAATTCTCTTTTCATATCAGCTCGCCTGCCTGTAAACCACGTTGTGGATAAAAGAGATATTTTCAAAGATTTCAGTCAGAGAGAAAAAGCCAAGCTCACCTTGCAGAGGAAAATAATCCAACAAAGATGAAAAAGTTAAAAGAGACAAGATCAAAGTGATTCTTTTATATATCAAACTTTTCAGCATGCTGGGTTTTGTAATTCATTTTACAGTTTTGATATTTTTGCAGAGCGGCCCTCTTTGTGCAAGCTTCATATTTTACCATTTTATCTGCTTGCATAAAGGACCCTAATGGTTTTTTTTATTATAATTGGAACCAGCAGTTTCATTTCAACCACACAGGAGGTGAACACCTCCAATTTCTCCAAAGGAAATCACCAGGTAATAGAGAAAATGACAGTCATTTGATGTATGCTTTTTTAAGCATGTATTACATCTGGTTTTTAATATGCAGAGGAAATGAAGGGACAAAACCACATATTCATTTTATATCTTTTGTAAACTTTTTGTTACATTTCTAGTTAAGGAGGCCAACAGATCTGATCACCGTCAGTGCAAGTGAACTGTGAATCAAGGTAAAAGACTATATATGTATGTTTTTATAATTTAAACATTATTTTACCACAAAAGCCTCCTTAAGATTATCAATCTCATATCTGTGTCGATAAAAATATATATGAATCGATAAGGTCATATGGAGGGTAAGGTATGATACTATAAATATTTGATGATACTAGCACACTATGTTTTGTTACATCACATTTAATACCACAGATTATGATATATTACCATAAAAAATGATAAAATATGATACAATATAATGCAGTTCATTGAAATATGATAGGATGTTATTTAGTCCAATGTTGGGCTCTGAAAATAAGGGATTTACACATTGCAAAGAATGCCTGAGAATGGATGAAGCAGATTGAGGAAAAATCACAGCATATGATCTTGCTTTGTTGTGTTCCTCCTGTAAGTGCAGTAGGGATGTAACGATATGAAAATTTTGTATCACGGTTATTGTGACCAAAATTATCACGGTTATCATTATTATCACGGTATTGTTGCAGTGTGCTCAAAATGTTCTAAAAGTACTTCTACACAAAATTGAAATCATTTAACCCCTTTATTATTATATTCATAACAGTTCTTTTGTCTTTTTTGTCAATAAATGTGTCAGACTCAGAGGCCAAACAATGCAAACTGCGCATCATCCTTTGTCATAATCCTTTTATTTTTCATTCCTTACCCGCACCCACATCAGGAATCAAACCATCAACACAGAAGTATCAGTATCACTAGATCATACTGTGAACTAAAGGCTGCACTTACAAAAAAGTCACACATTTACACTAAACACAATAAAAATATTGAGAGCATCTATAGACATTAGAGGAGAGTCTCTCAGCCCAGTATGTCCATCATATGTGTGCTTAAGTGATTGCTTTCATAATTTTTCACTTTTCTAAAAGTCACTAAATGTTTGTTTATAAACCTGGATGTGACACAGAAAAGTTTATCCAAACTACCGGTTTATTGACGAAAAAATGCTGATGAATGGTTCAGTCCAGAGGGGGGTTGTATTGAGTCATGGTAAGTGAGGTCAAGCTAAATTACATTTCTATACATGACCCTCCAAGATCTTGTTTTTACATGTTAGATTTCTTTCCTTTTCTATGGTACATTAACTTTTTGAGGCTGACCCACGTCACGTGAACTTAAGTTTCTTAACCTACATTGTATCAAGGTGGTCATATTTTGCCTTACTGTAGTTTTAATACTAAATTTTTCGTATATTATACGTTTATAATGTCCAACACAGCATCGTGTGGATTTGCTGTTCATCATGAGACTGGGATCCACATTCAAGATTTCCTGCTGCTTAACAGAAGGTTTTTTCTTGCCACCATGATGGAGGGATTCATGATTGGCTATATGGATTCATTTTGGGTGTTGGATGTATATATTTGTATATATATGTATATGTGTATTTTATATATGTATAAATGTATCTATGCATATATGTGTATCCATAAAATGAAGAGCTTTATGCTCTATTATAAAGTGTCTTGAGTTAACACTTGTTATGAATTGGCGCTATACAAATAAAGATTGATTGATTGATTGATTATACATTCTGATTGGTTGACTGGTCTTGCTAATGGCACTGTACTTTCTTATGTTTAGGTGTAACTTGCAAAGTTATCATGTACATACATCATGTCACATGAGTTATGTTGCTATAAATTAATGCAAATCAAAAATGCAGTTCTGTTACACCATCACATAATAATGCTCATTTTTCTTTATGATACAATCTGATGTGATGCATAGCAATACATTACAATATATAATATGCCAAGGGAGGATATAATACAGTATGATACGCTGCTGTCAAATAGAATAAGCTGCAATAGTACACAACATGACATGGAGTACATGATAAAAAACTGTAGCTTTATTTCCTCTATTCCACAGTGTATCTTTTATCTGTCTGTGACCGTGTGCAGGAGCACTGTAGGTTTGACGGTATACATCTCAGTGGTTTTGTATGTCTGGCGTGAGTGTTCTCTCTTAGAAATAAAGAGAGTAAATGAAGCCAGATTTTAGTGCCTGAAGCATCAGGATCTCTTCACTTACTCCTCACTTTGAGTGAGAAAGTCTGTCTTTAATTGAGCCTCCATGAAAAACCTCCTCTCCCTGTGCGTTGAAATGCTCGTGGGCATCAGCCTGCACCGTGACCTAATGACTAAAGTATAATCCTGTGACTTTGAACCTCTTTCAAACTTTTATCACTGCCAGTGTAAGGCTATGTATAGGGTCATGTGGATGTATGAGTCTATTTATAGCATGTGTCTAAAAAGCTGTGTGCCCTGCAGCATACTGAGACCTTTTTTTCATGCCTATAGTGAAATCAAACAAAGATGGCAACTTTTATCATGTTACACATATTTTTATCTCTGTTGTGCTTCTCCATACGGAAAACAAGATGTGTTAAATTGACCGTGACATGGACTACTTTTATGTGCTATGTTTTAGGCTAAAACTGGTGAGGTCATGAGAAGTTTGCTCTCTCCCCAGGACCCAAATGTCAAAAAATACATTTTTATCCAAATCTTAAGATGAAATAATAATTGATAATGTAAACCATGATTGACTTGAACAAACTATGCAAACTTATGTATTGCAAGTAAGAAGCAGGGATGCACGAAAAGAAAACTTTAAACTGATACCATTAACCTATATTTAACTGCTTCTCATGGCTGATAAGGATACCAATAACCAATAAGTTAATAATTTTGTATTTAATATAATCTATATATAGTCTGCCTTTTTTCACCTATGACAATTAAAACTGTAAGAGTGATGAAATTATAACATTTTAGTAGCTCTGGCCTAAACATTACAGCAAACAATAGTCCTGGCTCTTCAAACTTGAATTTAGGTTTTGTGTGAGTAAGGCACCACATTAGTTCATTAACAAAAATACATTTTGAATACCCTTGGGATCTGGCATGATACACACATAGGCAAGTAGTTCAAACACAAGTAAAATCAAAATAAAATCTACTAATTGCACAGTGAATTTACTTGCATCTTCGTGTAGAATTTTCAAAACTTAATATTAGGCCTGTAGTCAGTTGCTATACATTGAAGAAGAACAGCAGCAAATGACATCTTACATATTAATTCAGTAAGTAAAATGCACTGACATATCAAATCACCAAATTAAAACAAAAAGTGCATCCCTCAAGAAAAGGGTTTAACAGAACTATGACTCGTTTATATGCATCATATTCAAAGGTCTTTTTTTTTTTGGCAGTACAAAGGAACACATCTATTTAATGTTAAGTGCATGAGGAGGAGGTAAGTGTTTGCGCACAGTTAAAGATTTTTAAAAGAAGAGTAAAGCAATATACCTAACCTTTCCCTGGATTTGTCAGTTTTTATGTCTGTCATTAGGCAGATTCTTTAAAAAAAAAACAGCTTTCTGCCAGAATGATTTTCCTTGGTTGAAAAGCAGCCTACCCTATGAGCTTCCTTTGTGGAGAAAGATTCAGTAATTACAGATGTGGTCTAGTGGTGCCGAAAGCAAATTGTGACTTCAAACCTCTTCTTGGCCCTTGAGAAATTGACAGATAGTCGCTTCCCATTTCTTTTATGAAGGTTCCACCCTTCCCAAACACCAGCTGTGCGACATTTCCCAGATGTCAGTAAAATATATCATATGTCCATCTAGTATGTCATTTTACAATAAACATTTGAAACATTTAAAATCTACTGGATTATTTTTTTCTCTTCTTCCATCACAGTCTACTATGATGAGAAATAACACAGTCCATTAAATTAATATCGGTCCAGTGACACCAAGCATAGCCTAGAGCAGTTTGTTACAAGTAGTTCCTCGAGGCAGTGTTAGCCAGGGTTTTGGGCCAGAGTCACCCTTTACTCTCCCCAGGTAGGTGACTTGTTTCATAGTAGATATGCACCAATCAGCCTTCTCCATCAACCTTACAGGAAAACTCTCAGTAAGTTTACCTTCGTTTACATGCATGGTGAAGTTGAGTGTGTTGAGTATGACTGTGTAGAAATGCAACTGACAAATTACTACTGAATGAGTTTTAAATAATGCAAATACTTAACTTTGTTAGTAATACAGTTATATGTAATTTGGGGGTGTATTTGTATATAAAAACATTAATTGACCTGACTGATAAGTCACTTTAACCTGCTTTAAATGTGCCATAATGGATATGAATTGGTTCACCTCAAGAACTGCTGCTCTACACTCTCTCTCCTCCCAAAGTTCAGGGTGTTTAAAACAGTTATAATGTTTGTTAGATCTGATTGGATGGACTTTTTCACATGATCCTGATTTTTCATCATGCTTATTATATGAGGTGAAAAGCATGGTACCAAATGCCATCAATCTTCATTCTTTTAAAGCATTTATATAATCTATCTGCTGGTGCTGACCTACAGGACTTGTGTTCAGCCAATGAACGAGATGGTTCTGGTCTGCTTTGCCTGCTCTTTTATCATCAACATGCTTCCCGTTGTTTGCTGAATTCAACGGTTTAACGGCTCGTGTCGTGTCAAACAGCAACTTCACGCTTCAGGGGAGTTTTCAAAGTACAACATTTTTACATCTTTTCAGCATGGAGGAGGTGGCGGCGTCTGGAGTCGATTCCAGCAAGGCCAGAGCCATTTTTAAAAGCATTAGCGGTGCTGTCTGAAGCGAGGCAAGCTGTAGATTGTAACATATGAGTGTCTGTCTTCCCCCCATGGGTCTTTTATGATATACTATATGTGTCAACATACTTTATGAGCTTACAAAACTCACATGTGCACTGAGGTGGTTCGACCCTGTCTTCAAATGATAGATGTGCTCTGTGGTGCAAAAAAAGATCTTGAAAGGAAAGCGTGACTGTATGAAGAATCTTTGGTGAGTAAGCAGGAAGTCTGGGACATTGAGTATGCATCAGTTTTTCAGAAAGCATTTTATTTTTCTGCATCAGACCAACCTTAAAGGACATGAGACTCTTTTTCACAGACTTGGAGTCTCTGTTTCTCATTTATGTGCAAATACGTAGATGTTTCAACATTTCCAATCTAAATAATAATAAAAAAGCTGAGGCCTGAGCATATGTGTGATAAGAAGCCTTTTATCTGGCTAGCACAAAAGGCGCCGGCTGAGAGCAATAGGCCGTCCTGTGACATTAGATGCATTGTTGTGATAAAAGAGCCTCTTGAATACAGGCTCATCAGGAAGAAAGGTTTTCTAACCCTTTCTGCCCACACAGACACTGGCATGAATTTCACTGGAGATGTTCTTTGTATACCCCTCATGTCGTTTCAGTTTTGTATAACAAGATGTCCCCACACGCCTAATAAAACATCTTTAGAGTTTGAGCAAGATGTTTGATTTCACTGGCGCTGACAGAGCTCCATACAATCAAACAGCTGCTTTAAAAGCAAACTTCTGCTCTGCAGTGTATTTCCTCTGCTGGATGGATCCACATCGGTTTTCCCTTCCTCATAGCTTTTATCGTCATCTCTTCCCTTCTCAATGGAGAGAGGATTATAGCAGCATCACTCAAACCACGTCTCCTCTGAAATCCCTGAGTAATAATGCCGTATTCCTCCCCAGTGTGAAGATCAAGTTTTTGTTATTGCACAGTGAGATACATTCAAAGGTTTTGATCAAGACCCTCAGTCTTGGAGGATTTCTTTTTGCTTTGAAAGCCAATTATTTTACATCAGATCACAGCTATTTATCTACCATTTACAGAGGACAAGCTTATTGTAGTGGGACTCCCCAGTAACAGAAATACATGCACTTAAGACTCTGTAAATCAAATATATATTTCTACACTGCCTCACTAACCTCCACGCTGGAGCATCTAATCTAAGAAACTCTGTCATGCAAAACATCACTGTAAATGTCTGTTTCACAAAAACCTAATTTAACTTGCTTCCTCACACCCTTTTCTTGATCTCTTCCTCTCCTTTTTTCTCTCCAAAGATCTACGTGGACACAACTGGTGAGGTCTCTTCCCAGCATGCCCCTGGCACAGCAGCGTCCTTGGGCCACTGTGCCCACAACAGGCTGGATCTTGGCTTTGGCTCTGTTTCTTGCTCTACAGGTAAAATTTGTTCCCACAGATTAGTTTTGATTGTTATTTTTTCCTTAAAAGTTAAGCTGTGTAGAGCCACCCAGGGCTTTTTTAGTCATTTTCATTATTTATTTCCAATCTGCTATTTTTGGCTGCCGTTTTACTCATTTGACTCTGGGCACAACTTCACTCACAATCTTGGCCACATTGAGTGAAGTGCTAATTATGGTTACCTGAATGTTTCTGTGGATTTTGATTATCAGGGTTTTTAACACCACAACAAAGGGATTTTCCTTTTTTTTTTGGCCCCTGTCATTAGTCAGTCAGTATGATAACTAGTGTGTGAATCATTGAGCCGGTCATAATCCAACTTAATTCTGATTTGCGGGGATTATTGATTTGAATCATTTTAGTAATATATTTCCCTTTCATTATACAGAGGATCTGCTTCTGCCTGCAGTGTATAAGAGGCTATGATATTATTTAACACAGTAAAATGTGTTCATGAGAGGTGGGGATTGAAAATCAATTACACTTGACAACTAGAAAACACTCGGAGAATGCAAACCTCCGCCAATGTTGCTCACATATTGCTGTTAAATCTATAAGCAATAGTTCCATGATAAACTTACCATCATAATATGATTCATGACCCTGAAAAACCACACCAACCGCTTTGAATCATGGTGATATCGTTATAATGTCAGGGTTTTTGAAATCCAAAAAATAAAAAGGTGCAGGACCCAAGTGCAGATTAAACAAAGAATGGCTTTAATGTAAACTCAAAAAGTGATCATAAAACAACACAAACAAAAAAATCCTCAACAAAATACAAACACAGTCCCTAACAAATGGCTCAAAAATACAAAAAAAGTCCCAACAAAACTATAAAACTCACTGGAGATCACAGGAAACACTGGAGACATGGAAGAACGCTGAAGAACACAGAGAGGACAAACAATGACCCAACACTGAAGACAGGGAACACAGAGACTAAGGCCCCATCCACACGAAGCCAAACTGAGGTCTAAACGCACAAGTTTTTTGCCAAAGTTTTTTTCGTATCATCCATACGAAGACGGCGTTTTGGGGGTCTGTAAACAATCATTTTTGAAACCAGGTTCCAGAGTGGAAAGATTTTGAAATGCCGTATACGCAGCTCCGTGATTACTGGCTCTCTGCAAATTTTCAGATATGCTTACGTCATAGTTTCATATCTTCATTGACACGCATGCGCCACACGCGGCAACGACAATGGCGGGGTATGTGAAGCATATGTGAAGAAGCCTTCTTCTCAATCACCACCGAGTTGAACAAACAATTATCAAGGACACATTAAAGCACTTTATGATCACTTTATCACAATCTCTGTTTACAGCTTTTGCCGCAAGTGCACATGCCCACTGCTTTTTTGTCTGTTTCCGCTTGTTTCCGTCATATCGTGACAGTGCCCCTAGAGGTCTGACATGTGCTTTACAGCGTTTTGATGCGTATCGAGTGCATTCATATAGACGCACACATTTTCTGAGATGCCTTGGTCTTTATGACGATCGTTTTGGAAACTGTTAAGCATTTTGTCTTCGTGTGGATGGGGCCTAAATACACAGGGGAAACATCAAGCAGAGGTATGACAATCACACAGGTGGAGGGAATCATCATCAGAGAGACACAGAAGGGAGGGCAGGAACATGCCACATGGAACACCGGGATTTCAAAATAAAACAAGAAACACAAAAGACAAGACACAAACCAGTAACTTAACTAAAAAGAAGAACAGGATCAGAGAAGCAATAGGAAAACACAAGAGTTCTAACCCAGGAACATAAAAAAATGAAATGAAATAACTCAAGGCAGGGAGTATCATGACATATTAGTTGGACAGTTATTGAGCAAAAACGATTATTGGCTAGTGGCCATTACCTGGATCATCACCAAAATTGAATTATTTTTAAATTGAGCCAATACCAATGTCTGAAAATTTCAGCACAATCTGTCCTGCAGTTTTTTATGTAATCTTGCTTACAAGTAAACATACAAATATGCCTTGAAAATCAAAGCTCTTATCAAAGGCAGTCAGCAAAACAATAACTCTGAAGTCAACAATGTTTTTCTGGCAGACAGTGGGCAGATGTGGAAAAAACTGCTGGTTAATAATCTGACAAAAATACGCTTTTTGCACAGTTTAGTGGGTGGAAACACCTACCACTATCATGATCAGTCATCTATGCAGCATCAGCATCCCTGAAATTCTTTGTGGGAAAACTTTTGCACAAATAGAAAATCCACAGGAATTGATAGGGGAATAGTTAAAGGTTCAGATAGATCAGCAGAATCCATAATGGTAAAGGTATCAATGAAATCTTCTATATTCCCACCCTTATTTATATAGATGTAAAGCACATGTATTTACAATGTCTGTATTGGCTAAATGTATTCAAATAGATACACTGCAAACAACATAGCCCCCTCAACAAACAGTTAGGTGGTCTACAGGTGAAAAGGATTTTACATGAAAGGAAGTCTTTTAAAAAAAAATCTGTGCATTAAAATCAATCCATGGAAACTTTGAATCAATTCTGAATCCTTTTATAGATACAGTTTGATTTGAGTAAGTGAGAGGATATCTACTTTAGATGCAGCACCTTGTTTAGCAGGGATGCAAAGAAAAGTTCATAACAACATACAAAACTGAAACCAGGAACACAACAGACATATAAACTAACATGGACAGCTCCCCCTCACCCCCGCCTCCCTCCCCCGCTTTGCCCTCTGCTCTTAGTGATTAAGCTCTACAGCGAAAGGAAAGAGGTACAACACCTTAACAAGTGCACTACAGTAATAGGTTATGTTTGGCACAATAAGAAAGAAAAAAACATAACACAAAAGCAACTTGTTTTAAAATCAAAGAATAACTCACAGAGGGGAATTATTAGATACAGATGGGGATTAACCTGTTTGATTCTTGACATAGGTACTATGAAAAAGGGCGAGTAAGGTGTCTAAGCAGATAAGATCATGTGTATCGGACCCGGACCTCTAGATTTCAGGTTGTGACAAATTAAGAGATTTAAACATAAAATAATGTGTTTTGAGACACTCACCGTGAAACAAATCTGCAGATTGAGTCATGTACAGTATTGGGGGGACTACAGGTCAGTGTCTCTGGTGTTCTGATAAACAATATCTGCATTATCAAGAATGGGTCGTATTAGCTGAGACACCCCTCTTTAATGATGATTTCAAAGCACCCAGCCAAAGGTGTTCATCAAGCTATTTTTGGTTAAATGTGAACTTAACATTTATACTTTAGCTCATGAACAAAATGTCAGTATGGCTCACTTTGGAGGCAGTGAATAGCAATTTTTATTCTAAGAGGCATCAGGGGATCACAGCTCTGTGAGCTGAAGTCAGATTGACACAACACTGAGCTGCCAGTATGTTCCTGCTACATCTGTCAGAACATTTTGGTCCTAAAGCGCACAGATGGACCCTTTGTGTTCTTTTCAAAGTAAAGCTCAACAGTTTTACCCTGGCTCCACATTTTCACGCGCTACTTTTATTTTGAAAGTGTTTCTGGAACAGCTGTTTGGTGAAGTCAGACAATATAAAGTATTTCAGCTCTTCATTATGTCCCTATCCCTGTTAACCATCATTTTTCTAAAAATACATTTATGCTGTTTGAACAGGTTATGTTTGCTGTATAAGACAAAAGTCGAAGATGCTTGACCATCGTCTGTTTTTAAAAACAGAACATTTATATCCTCCTGCTTATGTGTTACAGTATTTTATGTTTTACTGTAAACTCATGTAACATCAAGTATCAATTTTGACTTAATTAAAAGTTAACACTTTACTTCTTTTTATGTACTTAAAAGTAAAAAGTGGGGTAAAGTACAAAAAAACTAAACCAAACAAAATCATTGTGTATTTCACTGTGGACCTAGTTTATAATTCAATATGACGCGAATGTGATAATTTAAAGGTATGTAAACTCAACTTTTGGCTACCTCAATGTCGAGTAACAGCTGGCACAACTCTGAATATAGACAGCTCATTTGACAGGTCATTTAAAGATGCTGTTTGTTTTTAATAATCAAGCACTTGTGACTTGAAATGTATATTAACAAATATATGAATAGCTTCTTGTTAATCCCACAATATCTGTTCTTTTTCTAACAAACTTTTCAATGTAATACTTTAACAGCAAAGCAACATTTTTTGCACTTACATTCAGGGGATGAAGAAAATCTTAAAAAATACGAGGGTCACCTTATTTTTAGCAATAATTTGTCACTTCTGATGTGGAAATTGCTCTGTCTGCTTTGCAGCGAGTGAGAAAATCCTTCATTTACAGCACATTAGTGTCAGCCTCTTGGGCTCTTCTCAAGATCTCTCTTCATCATTCTGTAAACAAAACAGTAAAACAACTGGAAACCCCTGATTCACTCCATGTGTATCTCTGTCACGTTATGTGTCACTCTCCAGGGCGCCTCTCATGCTGCTCCATCAGGAGACAACAAGCTGGTTCGCACCACCAGAGTGAGGAGACAGATCTCAGGGGGGGAGCAGCCACCCTCCTCCTCCTCAGCCAACCAGACGCTGCGAGAGCAACCCCTCGTCTTCAACCATGTCTACAACATCAATGTTCCTTTAGAGTCTCTGTGCTCTGTGGACCTGGACGCCTCCACGCCGCCTGACCCGGGTGATGGTAAGGTCTTTCTATCGATCCAGAGTCTGGACTTAAATCACTGCAGCCATCTTGTCTGCTGACCTCAAAGGACCTTCGCGCACATAAAGACGCTCATTTAATATCCTTTGTTTTTTTCAAAGGGTCTCGGGGCGAGTTGGGTTCAAGGCCGTCCATGGAAGGTCCTATGGATCCAGCAGGACCAACAGAATACACAGAGCAGACGCTGGATGCTGACAGCCAGGTGCTTTATTTTTTATATGTATCTTCTATTTAATTGGAAATGAAGCACAGTAGGTGATCAAGTTTTAAGGATCAAACAGAGTGAGATGTTAAGAGACTTACTGAGTGATTTATGCAGATTGCCTTCTGTGGGAGGAAAAACAGACAGCATCTGTTTTATCACGCATAGACATTTATGGTGATATTTATAGTGACAAGTTGTTTTGTAGGGAATTAATTACTGGGACACTCAACAACCACTTAATCAAGTCTCTAATTTTTCCTGTGAGAGGATCAAGGATGTGGTCATTGAGAGAAAAAGCTCTAATAATGGAGTTTTTACATGGACAAGTTTGAATATCTAGACACCCTTGGGATTTTGCAGAATTATTAGATAAAAAACACATCAACAAAACATATCCCAGTCCTTTATTACTAATTTCTGTGTCAGCCAGCTTCTGAAAAATCACTCATGTTAACCACTCTCAATTCTCACACATGACACTCTTCTCACATCAGAGCGCCAGCTTTGCACTTCTTACTTGCAACAAGAGTTGGAGAGAGAGAGCAGGAAGGAGGTTAAAGGTTTTTAGAAGTTTTTTTGGTACTGCACCTGTCCTCAGTCATCCCCAAAAATTATATTTAAAAGTTTAGTGTGATGTCGTCCAAGTTTGAGGGGCCGCAGATGGAACACTCAGAATGACAGAAAAGATGCAACTTATTCAGTCACTGAAGTATTAGTTACTCTGTTTTTTTAATATCATTTTCCTTTAATGCTCCATTTAACAAGAGAGGCCAGTGCTTTAACCCTCATATTATGTCAAAAAAATGATATTGCGGGTCATTTTTACTGAGTAAATCCACTCAACACAGTCAAAAAACAGGTTAAATCAATAACTTACCCATTTTAGATTATATTAATATTTAGAAAAGAGAAATACATTTCATTTGCAACACTATATTTAAGAGTTATTCAGTTTCAGTTTTCCCTTGATATGAACACTTTTTTTAATTTCACTTGCCCCATTTTCCCAGGTTTTCAATGTTTAACATCTCAATCTTCTCCACATGATGGACAGAATGTATGTGTGTGCTTTCCGCAGATGTAGGTCTTGAATATAACACAACAGGTGCTTGTTTTCTTGTCCTCTTGGGAAGGACGGACCTGGCATATTTTCCATTTTATTTCTACTAGATCTATTGCAAATTGGTTGGATGAGCTGAGCTTGACCTTTTCAATGACAGCCACAAAATTTCATAAAGAAGAAAAGAAAGGATAGCCAGAACTTGGTTAAAACAAAAACTGAAATGGGTCATATTGACCCTTAACATAACACAAGGGTTAAGGGAACAGTAAATGAGATGCATCACAATAAAGCAGTGGAATGAAGAATGAAGGTAGTTACTTTAAAGATATTACCATCAATGACAAAGACGAGACAAATAAAGAGAAAAAAGTAACCTGACTTTCAGTAAAGGCAAGCTTTTTAATCTGATGAATGAGTGGAACCTTTAACGCCTTTTTCATTTATGCAGTTACCCAATAAATCAGTTAACAGATTGATTTTATTTATTTATTAGTATATTGTAGATGTATAGTTTACACCAACTGTTGTCACAAGTCAAAATGTGGAGGTTTAGAAGTACTCTTTGTGATATTGCCTGATTACTCAATAAATCAACACTGATTATCATGTGACTTGGGTACATAAATGCAGTTGCGTGTTTATGCACACAGTGCATCAACAATGCAGGAATGCCTTACTGTCGGAATTTATTTGAGCCTCACTTATGCTAAGTTTGATCGAAACCTTTCTTTTTCATTAAAATTACAATATTGTAGTTTTTTCATGTTTTCCATTCCTGTCCTACTTTGTGTTATAGTTTTTTTTAATGGGCAATGCCACCCTAAAAAAGTCAAGATGAAAGAATAAAAGTGTAATGTGCAAACAGCAAGGGGTTTATCTGCAACAGTGATGGTCCTAAAACCTCAGAGGAGTGTGGGGATTGTGTGTCAGTGGTTAAGACCAATTGAACACATCCACAGATGAACTTGGACAGACTGACCGATGCTGTTTGAGAGCTATCGGTGGACTGTGCCAGGCTATACACATCTTGGTTTGTGTAAAATCAATATAACCTATCATGTAGATGAAAGCATTATGTGGAACAATCTATAGTGGAGTTTGAAGATTCTGATTTTAAGCCATTTTCAGCACACACTGAAATGTGTGCACATGGGGCTTTGAGGACAATTACTTAGTATCTGAATGTCCAAAGCTGATGTTGTGCATTATATAAACAGGACCATTATTAACAGCAGTTCATTTAGTGCACAGCACTAACATTTAGCATAGTTACAGTGGTAATAACATTGCTGATTTAACTGAAGGTCTTGGCAATTTAAAATAAGTTGATAGGCGGGTCAGAGCGACTTGCTTGCCGAGGGTTTGTTCTGTAAAACTACTGCAGGAGCCAAAGAACTCAACTCTCTTACAAAAGGTGGCTGGATTGCCACACAGAGCATCAAATCAAAAGTACTAAACCACATTAAGAAAAAAACTTCACGTCGACATCATTTAATACATTTTGTCAGGTCAATGGATAAGGCCCTTTAAAATGGAAATTCTCTGAGGAAACTTAGCATGTACTTGGAAAAGGGTCAGTAGCCACACTGTGCTTGGGTATGATTTGTTCCTCCTTTCTGGTCTACTGTCACGCCATCCCTTCCTGAAATTTACTGGAGCACAATTGCGTAGTACGACGTGTGCAGGCCATACGACACACTCACAGCTGGCGAAACAGAGATAAGCACAGGGACACGGTTAGAACTGTACAGTTTTGTGGCATATTTAGAGTCATTCTGATTAAACACAGCTTATTATTAGTGGTAATATTGGCAGAATGTACTAATACACTTTAGATGTTAACCTCATCATCAATAACTCTACTTTTATTAAACAAGTATGATTATTATAGAATAAAATCGTTTTCTTGTGCCACATTCATTTTCCAGCCTGTTTGGACTGGAACTATGAAAGAAGCAGGTCAGCTTTAGTATAGAGGAGACTTTGTGCTTCTTACAAAACTATCTATATCAATATTGGAAATCAAAAGTTTAGAAATATTGGTGTATCCATTATCTGCAAATCCCAGTGTACATCCCTATTTTTAAATTATTTATTTTTTACACTTAATATGAACCTTTGCAGCCCTCATATTCATAGTTTTTCTGTAGCAGATGCTGAAAGTGTTGGTTGTATCTCTCTCGCTCTCTCTTTTATTTTGGATTGCTTCATTTGATACATCAGTAGTAATCCTCATCCACAGTTCCAAATAACTAATGTTATAATACATCTTTGATTCTGTACTTTATGGCAAATAAAGACAAACTAAGGCAAGAAAAGCATTTGAAAGATATGTGTAAAACTTTATCATGCGTGTCGTTATTTCTTAGATGACATTCACTCACCGCATCAACATCCCAAAAGCTGCATGTGGCTGCCCTGCCACAACCACAATTCAGCAGCTTGCCACCAGAGTTGAGATGCTAGAGAGAGAAGTTTCCATGCTTAGAGCTCAGTGTGGATCTGGATGCTGTGGGGAGAGTTCAGCCATGGGTAAGTAACATTTTTAAATGACAGCTATTGACAGCTATCTGTAAGTATTAAGCTAGAGGATGTTGTTTTGTGTTTAAGTTCTTTTTACCTGAAGCATTGTCACAAAAAAAAACTCTGTCATAAACCATTAGGATTCTGAAAGCAAATATGTTTAGAGAACTGTAGAAAAAATGTCATAAGCAGCTGTCTCATATGTGTCAAGAGAAAAAATAAAGCACTTAAGGATAAACAGGCAGGAAAAACAGCGTTTTGCATGAATGAGGAGACAGACAGCAGCAGAATATTGATGCTGCGGGGCGACTTCTTTTTTGCTCCTCTTTCTCGGTCTAAAGAGTGTGGAGAAACCTTTGCTTCTGCTGAAGATTTCGTTCACTATTCAGGAGATGCTGCCACTAAAATATGAGGGCACAATAGATAGAGTTTAGAATCGTAGCTAAAGGATGTGCTGCATTGACATCAATGCACTGTCCAAATATTTCCTCAAAATGCTCTGTCTCTGTGGAGAAAATGTGATTATCTGCAGGTGCCATGATTTGAATCAGGATCAGGGAGAGAGAGGCTCAGCTCAGGAGGGCAGTACAAAGATGGAAAGGCACAAAATGAGGGAGCTGTAATTACGGCCTGACCAATTTAGAATTTTTCACGACAGTGACGGCATATAAAGCCATATAGAGATTTTCACACACAAAAAACAGCACTGTGTGGACTGCGCCTAATTTGACCTTGTCCCCCAGCTTCAGAAGGACCATGAACTGTTATTGTGTTCTGTTATCATCCAAAGACAGTGCTGAAATTATAATAAAAAAAATTCCCTTTGTTGGCAATTTTTCACATTGTACCAATCAGATACCATATCATACAATGTTTTGTCTTATGACATTTTATGATAGACTGATGATATAAAATCTCTATACATTGCAGTTCCCTATTGATATTGATAAACCTATCCTGTTGGTAAAATGTGAATGTACACAAAACGTTTCAGTTGATACAACACAATACAGTACAAGTGGAAATGAACTTTTCTGTGTTATATACTACAGATGTGATGAAATGGTATAATGGCACATTGATTTTTTTTTTCACATAAAACATAAAACAATTTATTGTGATGTGATATGTTATGGTACATCATGATACGATGAGTTGGCCTGCACAATATAAGATAAACAGGAAATATGCCATGACATTTTTCTATTTTGCAGTAATTTAACAAAAAAATAAAACATTCTTATGAACTGTAACTTAAATGTCCAAGCATATGCTTCTCTCCTTGTTTCATACAGCACTTGAAGCTACAACATGTTTTTTCTGAGTCAAAAATAAGCCCAGGAAGTTTTTCCCTCAACCCAAGAACAATCACACATACACTCATACACAAAAAAAGACAACCAAGGCACAGGGCTACATATGAAAACATACAGATTCATTTGAACCACGTCAAGGACACAAAAACAAGGATACTGTACATCATCCACATGCTATTGTTAAGGAAATCTATGATGGAAATACCCATGAATAAATGGACTGGTTCAAAAAGTTGTTAAGATTCCATGACTGTATTACTCGAGCTTGTTCAAGCATGATATTTTATCATTTTTAAAGCTGCTCTCTGCCTTTTCCACATCACGTCACATCGCCAACATAAGTTCTCTTGCTCATTGGTATCCCAAATAGTCCTTTTTGTCATGCACAGACTTTGTTTACACCTATATTCCAAGGCCTGTCCCACATTGATAAATGTCATGTGTGTAATATTACTTCCACATTTAATATCCACGATTATCTCTATTACATTATAGTTTTGTGGGTAGTTTTCCCTGCTGTAGTTTAGCAATGCACAGCAATGCACAGCTCTTTGGCCTGGAAACAGCCCACTTCAGAATACTGTGATGTGAACATGACACAATTCAAAGGACGTATGCAAATTAGCTTTTCTTTTTCATCTGAATTAAAAACAAAGCGCCTGAGCTGTAGGTTTGAAAACCATCTGATATTTGCTTGCATGAGTTTTTTTGTTTGTCTCCTGATAATTGATTTTTCATAATATTACATGCCTTGACCCCGCGCAGCGCTCATTCTAAACTTTTTACATTTTTCTTGCTATTTATGAGGTACTTTTTAACAGCAACTTTTTCACTTTGTCGCTTCCTCATTTCAACACATGGGCACAAAATAAGGACAATTTTACTTATGATAAACATAAGATTAATCTGCAGGAAAATAAAAGACAAGACAAGACATGCAGAAAATCAGTAATACTCTTAACTTTCATTCTTGATTGATTTGATCCTTTTTTTATTTCAATATAACAATGCAAAAAAAAAACCTCTCCTAAAACACAGAGAATTAGGATTAACTTTTTTTTATGTGCCGTTTTGTCAGATATTGTTTAATTCATCGCATTTCTGTTTCCTCTCAGGTCGTTTAGACTTTGTCCCAGGCTGCAGCGGTCACGGCAGCTTCAGCTTCGACCTGTGTGGCTGCATCTGTGAGGAAGGCTGGGGCGGCAAAAACTGCTCCGAGCCTCGTTGCCCCGACGACTGTTCGGGCCAGGGTGTGTGCGTGGAGGGCGAGTGTGTTTGTGATCGTGACTTTGGAGGTGACAACTGCTCCGAGCCCCGCTGCCCTTCAGACTGCTCAGGCCGTGGGCTGTGCATTGACGGGGAATGCGTGTGTGAAGAGTCCTTCACTGGGGAAGACTGCATGGTGGGCCGCTGTCTCAACGACTGCTCAGACCAGGGGCTGTGCATCAACGGGACCTGCCAGTGCCGGCCTGGATATGTGGGAGAGGACTGCTCATTGGTCTACTGTGCCAACAACTGCAGCAAGAAGGGTGTCTGCAAGGATGGATTCTGTATCTGTCAAGAGGGCTATGCTGGAGACGACTGCAACTCTGGTAGGTTTTTTGTGTTTACTCTTTCATGTCAGCTCCATCTTCTTGTTAAGAAAGTAATTAGCCCAGCATTGGTGGTTATTTTGCCAAAATCTGAATCTCTGATCCTCTCCTCCCTTGACCCTTGCTTTTGACAAGGATCAAGTTACCGCAAGCAGAAATCCAGCCTAAATAGCTTTCAAAATGACACAGTGTGACCTGAATACAGTTCTGTTGGAGATCTCGGGCAGCTGCAGTTGCTTTTGAAATTAGAGCTGCCACATTAGATGGAGTGCCTCCATTGCAGAGATTGATTTACTGGAATGGGAGCACATTTTCTGTTCGCAAAGTCCTGCCACTGTGCTAGATTACAGTTCAGTGAGTATCTTAAAAAAAACATCTTAAAGTTTCTTTTAAAGCTTTACTTAGAGAAAAAAAAGCAATTTCTGCAAGTTGATATATGGCACTTTTTTTTACAGAAATTTATCGACCCTAAAGCTTCTATGACGGCAGTGAAGTCAAGCTTCTCTGTAACCTTTAAAAACATGCTGGATGCATACTGGCTGATGAAAGTGCCAGCTCAAGCTCCCAGCTCTACAGCTTTCAGTGCATGTGGGCTACGTTTTGGCTGCATCTCCCCTCTGTCACAAGCCCATCCCTCTTTGTAAAGTTAATCTCAGTCGAAGCTATAAAACACATTTATTTCTGTAATTTCTTGACTTTAAATATCAGGAATTTTATACAGGAAAGGGTTAAAACCTGCCCATTTAATCATGCCTTCACATAGTGGTGGTACTTTTATCCCTGCAATGGTTCAAGAAGATATATGAATATATCTGTTCTGTTCATGCTTTTTAAGTTTGTTTTGAATATTGCACCGACATAAGAGTTCTTCAGTAGGGGGTGCAGTAATGTCGCCTTCATATATATATATATATATATATATATATATATATATATATATATATGCTTGATGATTTTGATAGAAGAACAGCATAGATCACTTAAACACACGCTATACAACTCAGATTTTTCAGTCTGTTAGTGCAGAAGTCAAGATTGTGCAGTCATTATATCATCATAGACAAGCAGACTGTTAAATAGAATAAGCATGACACAACAATTGCAGTGATTTTGGCAGGGATTATATTTTTACAAACATGAATTAAAAATCATCTTCTTGTGTCAAGTTAGCTGAAAATTGAGGCTTTGATATACATGTGTATGTTTCAGTGTGCATAGAGACACACCTTGATTTGAGGTGCTCTAAGTATCAGGGTTCCCACGCATCCTTGAAAACCTGGAAAATGATTGCCCAATTTTCCAGTCATGGAGAACAAATGGAATATGAGGAAGAAAGTGAAATGTCCTGGAAAAGCTTAAATTGTCCTGGAAAATTATTTGTCTTCCTTCTAGCTTGGCACAGGAAATGAAGTAAAAATTAAGTTGATAACTTATGTACACGTAGCCAGAAAATGTGAGTCAGTAAAATAACGCAAGCTAAGGTATACAATATAAAAACTCAAAACAATGGGGACAAAAAGAAATAATAAAAAATGGACAAAATAAAATTTAGGCTAAATTAACAAAATCTATTCATAAAAAAGCAGAGTAAATAAAGATTTAAAAATATGTATAACCATAGATTTATAATAGTAAGACACATAAAAGCCAGACTAAGCAGATAGCTAACAGACAGTGTTCGTGCTGGAGAGCTGGAAACAAAGAAATTCTAAGATCAATATGATCAATAGCTAGAGATATTGTTCATCAACCTCTAATCTTGTTTTCTAGAAGGCTAACAAGAATTGAAAACTCCCCACAGCAACAATGTAACTTCAGTTGATTATGTGACACTGGAAAAAGTTCTGGAAAATGTCCTGGAAAAGTCCTGGAAAATGATTTCTAGAAAAGAGTGGGAACCCTGAAGTAAGTCAATGCACATCTTGGGTCTTTATAACTCACCACTTAGAACACATGTCAGTGACTTTTAGGTAAAAATGGGAACTAGTTAGTATCCATGTCCTCTTCATAAAAAGAAACCAAAATGTCACAAATAGCACATTGTTTTCCGACAGCTGACTCAAGAAAAATGCCTTAAAATTACTTACTATATCAATGATAATCTCTACTTTTACCTCATCAAATAACGTTATACTGTCCACAAATAAGTCAAAAATTGATGAGTTTCAACATCTGTATACCAGTTTGAAAACACATAGCACTGTCATGTTAATGTGGAAACCACACATTAACATGACAGTTTTATTTCCCATTTACAAAATACACAAGTAGATAATTTTCAATAAAATCGATTTTGGTACATTTTTTTGTATTGTGCCATCATGAATTGCCTTTTGGTCACTAGAAGGGTTGTATGATTTTTCCTTGGGTCAGATAATGGTATTAACTAAAAACATGAAGCCTGATGCCAATATGGAGAACAATTTCAAATAGACACAAAAAAAATCACAATTGAGTTTAAATGGGGCCATTTTTCACCTTAATAGGCCAATTTGTATTATTTTAATTACAAATATTTACTGCACAAATCTTTTGAAATCACCTGAAAGTGTAAGTGAGAAGAAGAAAGTAACCCTTAAAGGAAACGTGTCCTCAAAAGGTGCAGATCAGACCCAGTTGGTGATACACAGAAAACTGAGCTTTGATGTTTTGCATTTTATGGCTTTTATTCATTTGAAGGATTATTTTTCTGAGCCATGTATTTTGTTGTCATTTTTTCAAGCAGTGTTCAATCTGACTTCGATCTTTTAAACTTAATAATGCGTGTCATCTAATCTTGTAAGCTGAGTTTATTGTCAAACCCCTGATAGAGACTGAACAGTTAATTTACCAACTAACTGTTAAGATATCAACCACACCTTAACAGCAGTTTCACACATTATGCTTCCTGCTCTTGCTATCATTTGGAATGATCGAAATCCCTTTTCCAGAAGGAGTTATGAGTGAGTAGGAAGATGAAAGAACAACAGAGGAGTTCATTTATCAGCGCACCTTTAAAAATAATAAAGGAAGTTGTTTATGTAACCAGCTCTTGTGGTTTCTTACTCTGATGCTCTATGACATATGGCTTCTTCCCTGAGCTGAACAGAGCAAGAGCACAGATCTAATTTGTTGCATAGATTTATAAATGCAAAGTTTTTTTCTCTCTCTCTGCTGTAGGATACAGCTTCTAGCCCCATCATTCTTACTGCATGTGCGGCCCTGAAAACCAATCCCCCTCTGGGCTTCAAATGCAGGTGGTGAGACACGCGACTCGGTGGACAGCAGAAGGTGTAACAGCATTCATTTGTCAGAAGTCATATTTACCGGGCAGGGGGATGGTGTGGGGGTGAGACTGTCACATTAGCTACAGCTTCGACAGCCGAGCCTGCCTTTGTTCGGATTCAGCTCTGTGTGCCAAAATATCTGAACCTCCTCTGCCATTTGAGGCAGCTGTCAGCAAAGTGAAGGATAAGGATGGACAGAGAGAGAGCAGAGTAACAGGGACAGCAAATCATAATACAAAGGCCTATCCCCCTCGCTGCCCTCCCTTTAATATCTATAGCAAGTGAGGAGTGCGAATTGCTTATTTCTTTGCAATTAGAGGCCAAAATAGCCAAGGCTTGTAGGGGATAGTTTGCCGAATACAAAACGAAGCAGTTCAATTACAGGAGACCTGCAGGGTGACAGGCTGAAGTGCTTCATGTTATCAAAAGCTGAAGAAAAGCTGCATGTGTTTTTCTCTCAATTATGGTGGCCTATATTCTTCCCAATATGAGAAATAATGGAGACTGTTGAGTTTAATGGGATCTTCCAGGCAGGAGATGGGATACAGTACATCTCTACATTAAAATAAATCCACCCACAAAGCAGAGATCAGTTCGAGCTGAAGAGCGGCATTTAATCTTGACAGCAGAGGAATTCCACTATCATTTCCAAGAGCCATGATGCTACAGTGGAAACGCAGGGGTGACATTTTCACGTTGTTGACATCCGTCGAGCCTGGATCTCAGTGTTGCTCTACGGCAGGATTTCATTACCTGATTTTACGACTCTTTGCTGCTGAATCGCATCAATCAGTTTGACTCAACAGCTGATCAGTCGACACCTGCACTTTTAAAGCCTACAGTGTGAAGGAGCTGTGTTTCTAACAGGTGTATTACAGGCAGAATAACTGTTTAACTGTGATGGTAATGGGTTTTGACAGACATGTGACAGTCTACTACATCACACAAGTCACTGCACGCTTAAGAAACAAGCCTTAACTTAAACTGACAGCAGCATAGTGAGGGGATAAAATATATTCTGTCTGCCTTATCTGCATGAGGACACCTACTGTTATCATGCTGTTGGCTGAAACTGTGTCCTTCAATATCCAGATTTATTCCCTTCACTGAATAGAAATTGAATCTGTGCTTTTCCTATATCACAAAGCAACACCGACTATATTTATTTCTGTGCTGTTTTTGCAGTCTAAAAGTATCACAGTGTGAGTCTGACCTGTATCTAGTCTGATTCTCTTTGGATGAGTCACATATACCAAACAAATACATCTTTAGGCATAGAAAATGTCCACAGCCTCATTAGGGATACTGTCCATTTATTTTTTGAACACTGGGTATAAAGCATAAAGCACAGCAGGAGTAATGTGTTGTCTGTGTGTAGAAGGTAACACAGGCATTAAATAAATGTGTTTTTCACTGAAAGAAATTGTCATCCAACAACATAAACATCCAGGAAACAAAACCCATTTGTAGCTCTGATACCAGCCTTGAAAAGTGTAACAAGAGTGACAGGAATAATAATGTTTTGTTGTTTAGTTAAAGGTGTAGTCAGCGATCTTCTAATCTTCTAATCTAATGCATGATTTGTCAAAATCACCGTATTTCTCCTCTCCATCCACAAGATGTCCCCACTGACAGCATGTTGAAAAAAAGTCTGGTTTCAATACACAGCCTTGGCTCTGAATTTCAGCAGGTAAATACTGTGGCTCGGGCCGAGTTACCAAAACAGGGTACACCCCCCACATCCAGGGGGCGATCATACTCATGCGCAGATCAGACAGAGGGGGGAGGGGGAATCATAGGATGCGTAGCGTGCGCAGTTAGCGTAAGGGAGAGATACAATATGTGCAGTAGCAATGGCTGAAAAACAGCCCAAAAGAAAAAGTTCAGAGTGGTGAAAAGTGAAAAAGAAGGGCTATGACCACGAAAGAGCGAAGACCCGGGTAAGCATTAGTGTTGCTTTCCGAGAGGAGGGAACTCCGCTAACTGAAAGACCTGAAAACGGACGCGGATGTCGCCCTCTTTCTGCTGGATAGGTAAGCAACATTAGCTTTGTGGTGCTTCACATAACAGTAACAGCCCTCGTGCATTCATCGTATTGTCTAATCTGCCAGAATGTACTGTTGTTGTGATGTTATCAACAATTGCAGTCGAGCTGTCTGACGAGTCAAGGTTACCTTAGCTACGTTGGTCAGCTACGCCGTTTCTATGGCTGTTTCGAAGATGCACGCCATCAGCTTTCGGGGGGCGGGTCGTTTATCAGCAACCTCTCCACTCGTTTTCTCCCACATCGCTGACTACACCTTTAAACAACGAAACAAAATAGCACAATCAATATCTGTTTCTTTAAGATTGAATAATGAAGTCTTCATTGTCTTAAGTCATTCACATGACAGATCCAAATCAGATAAGGGATTCTTGCAGATGCCCAAAAAGTCTAGTTTTTAATCTGATACGATGAAATTTGTGGACATAAAATGTCTGAAAATTCTTATGTAACCTGCGAGCAGGGCTGTGTATCCGCATAAGTTGTTTGTGCAATATGCATTATGAGACAAACTTGACAATTCATTATATTACAATACTTTTCACAGGACAATCATAATTTTTTAAACTAAAAATATCCTCACCTGTCTCCAAGTCATCGCCATTTGAATATATTATAATACAATTTAAATCCTACAATATATGCATAAAAATAAAGTTTCTACTCATTGTCTAATTAAAGCTTGGTCCTTGTATCATGGATAAACTTTATGGTTTGTCCTAATGACAGCAATAATAAGAATTGTAGCAGAGGGTCAAAAGGCTGAATCTTGCTAACTAGTGGCTAAAACCTGAACTACAACATAACACAAATGTTCCTATTTTTATAAATAATTAACTTTTAAACGGAGGTGATTGTGGAGAAATAAGGAAGCCATCACAAATACTACACCCACTAAAATCAGTCAGCTGGTTTCTCTTACTGTGGTATTCTCTGAGCTATACTTAATCTTACTGTTCTCATGTAAATACTAGAGAGAAAAATATATTGAATAGAGAAGGGTTTCAGCTTTTTCAGGATCACTGGTTTGATCTGACTATAATAATTCAGCCTTGGATTTAAACTTCAGACTTGCATGTACGAGCTGTTTTATTTGGCAGGTTTCTAACAAGGTCGTGTAAGTTTTAACAAAATCTAAGAAAACAAACTCTTTGTTCTGAAGAAAGGGAAGAAAAACAGTCAAGAGCTGGACTGGAAGGTGAAAATGGACTGACATTATACATGGCATTATTCAAATCTTTCTTTTTTCCAAAATAAAATAGAATAAAACATTATGCTGAGAGCTTTGGTTTGGTCACTTTAAATACAAATCAACAAGAGAAATGCCACTTCAATATCTGCCTGAAGGCAAGTTGGGCCTCTGTTGACACCCTGACCTCCATTGTCAGAGTGAGTTTCACCTTTTCAGATTTTACTTCAGACAGTTTTTCTGTACTTGCAAATGATAGTAGACTGATTAGACCTAATGAGACTTTAAGACTCCAGGCAAGATTCTAAAGTAACATTCAGCAAGCTGCCTCTCTGAAACCTGGAGAAAGTAACATGTCTGTGAAATGCTCACAAAATCTACTCCAAGGTTACATGAACAGAGGATGGGGACCTACAGCATTCAGATTAGAGAGGAAGATTTACAAGTCGTCTCCCTGCAGTTTTAAAGCAGATAATATTTAAGAACATTTAAAGCTTAAAAGTTTTTGGCTTTGAAAATAAGTTAAGCTCGCTATGAGCCGTCCCACAACCCCAACCAAGCACCAGTATCCCACACATTTTAAGACAGGTGTACAAGAAATCTAAAGTAAACACTTTGTTTGTTTGAGGCTTTTTCTTCTTCGGTTTTACGGCGGTTGGCATCCATCATTTTTAAACATTACTGCCCCATACTGGCTAGTGACAGAGTTCAGTTTGGAGAGGCAGAGGAATGTTTTTATTGTTATACCGTCACACGGGAGATTTACGGGAGAATACCAATACGGATAAATAGAGGATAGAATATGTAAAATACGGTAGTTTCTTGGCCAAAACGGGGGACTTGACAGCTATGTGGAGAACGGTAGAGAAACTACCTATACCCCAATCAACATCAGGTTGTGAGTACTAACTAACTTTCCATGTTTTTTTTCTAAACTTTACTATGATAATGTTTTGGTGTTTTCTTACCTCTGACTGAGACATGACTTGGTCTAGTGTAAAACATAAACTTTGTGCTGGGGTTGAATCAGTCCTCTGGTTGTATATCAGCTGCGTGCGTGCATGTGAGTGGGGGGGGATCATATCGGAGGAGGGGTGGGAGGGGCTAGGCGGAGCCCTGAGGGGATGCTACATTTAAATTCATGCTAGTTTTCCAAAATTACTGACCTCAGCTTGAACTTTGATGCTTTTAATTATTCATGAGGGGAGTTTTATCTATTTCTGAAGTTTGCAATCAGATAACTTAACAACTCATGTCTCTTGCTAAATGGCAGAATAATCTGTCAAACTGTTTATTTTTTTTCATTAGTTCTTTTCTGCAGTGCTGGTTAGACAGTAGCTCTGGTTTATAGCCTCTGTGATCATGAAATCTTAATATGTAAATGTGTTGCAAATGCATCAGAGGTGACCATATCTGATGAAGATTTCAGACAAGAACCTTGTGATTTAGTCGATTCATCAACATAAAGTATGACATTGGGCTGGCAGTGAGACCTCATTCATTGTCCTTTTGTCAACAGTTACTGCTAAGTGTTAACAAATTTGGCAGCATTTTGATCAGGGAAATATGAATTAAGTTGTGCTAAGTCAAAATGTAATAATCAAGCACTTTTAATCATTGTTTTTACTATGAACTCTGTTTAACCAGAAGAGCCTCATTGAGATTAAATCTCATTTGCAGGAGTGTCCTGGTCAAGACAGGCAGCAACACATTTACAAAGTTACAGACATAAAACAATTATAGACACAGATACAGACAAATCAACCAAATCAAGTCAGAGTCACAGAGTTCATCAGTCAACGCATCGACAGTCTGCTTTGTCTTCCTCCATTGTCTTTAACCTGCACTTAAAAAGATTTAAAAAGACCTGCCCTCAAGGAAACTGTTTTTCTTGTAGCACATTCCAACATGTCGACCAAAATGCTGTACAGCTGCAAAACAAAGAAACTAAAATGGGACAACACAGTTAAGGGCATACAAGATAAAACTGAAACCATAAAATCCAAAATAAGAAAAGCAATCTGAAAGATGTGAAAATAACAGAAAGGCTCAGGGTTATATTGAGCTAAAGACCATTAAGAGATGGGTCTTCAGCAGTGATGGCAAAGTTATGAGGGGCTGAGCAGATCTTGTATGAAATGAGTGTGAGTACTAAGGCTTGGGTACAGCCTCTGTTTTTTTTCCTCAGTCTTGGGACTTCAAAAAGCAGTTGTTCGGATGACCTGGGTGCTCTAAATCCTTTAAAACTTAAAACATGCATACATTTTAAAAGTCAGTCCTTAAATGTACATATTCAACAAAGTGAGGCTACATGTGGTCTTGTTGTGAGGAGACAAGCAGCATCCTTTTTTGTATGAAAAACAGACAATGCAGATAAGATTATCAGTATTAATAAACATAAAATCAAAACACTGAAGACAAGAAGTTATTATGGCAAGTATAGCTCTTTCGAGGCCATTTTGGTAGTGTAGTGTGAGGTAGGCCTGTGCTCAAAATATCGATACGGCAAAATATCGTGACACACTTCTTCGGGATACGTGTATCGATACGGATTCTACAGAATCGATACTGCCTAATATTTTGACAGTTGTCGTAAATACACTTTGGGGAATGTTAACAGTGGCACAGTTCAAGGTAGAAGACGAGCTACATGAAGCATATGTTCTAAATTTGAACTTAGGTCTACCATCTTTGAGGATCTGAATTTATGTCTCTCAAGTTGTAGAACCACTTAAAACTCATCCTTGTTCTTTTTCTTCTTATAAGAAAAAAGTAAACTTGTCAAGAATTTTGTTTAAAGCATAGTCAATGTTCACAACTTCCGTGTATCAGGATATGTATCGTATCGTGGCCTTAGTGTCGGGATACGTATCGTATTGTGAGGTTGCTGGAAAAACCCAGCCCTAGTGTGAGGTGGGTTAAAATGAGAGTGAAATGGAAAAACAGCCATCTTACAGACAGAGATGAAATCTACTGGGGTCTTTTGTTCTTGCTTTGCTTTTGAAGAAAAAAGGGGAAAATACCACAAAGCAGAGTTTGGGTACATCACTCAGTCATTCATTAAACAACATTCGTCCCTCTCTTCATTAGTTTTTTGTGATTCTCAATGTTGCCAAACTGCAGCTTGCTCAAAGAGAGCATGACCATTCATATGCACTTTCCAACTGCCTTTTTTCTGTTTAATTTGTGGTTCATCTAACAAAAAAATGAAAATAACAAGCACTGACAACATTGAACATGTTTTTAGCTGGCAACCGCTGGATAAACGTGCAGCAGCAGAGCACAAGCGCATGGGTAAATTGCTGCCTTACAGGAAACCAATTGCCTCTCTACCAGTGATTTTCTGTCAAAATGTGTCTGTCATCAGTCCCTTGGTTCTGGGGACTTTTACCTACCGGGAGAGCTTAAGGCTGATGTTTAGATTGGCCGCTCGCTGTTATTAATTTGAACATCTTTAACCTCAGAAACTGTAACCTCAAGTTGAATTGGATCATACCTGTAGACAGACCACTTAGTTTGAGTTAAAATTCTCTTTAAAACCAGAAATCAAGAAGCATTAACAGTTCCAATTTTCCTTCTTAACTCATCACTATGTTTTTTTTTTACGTGTTTTCAAATTCTACCTAGAAGCGGTGTGAGGAGCACTGTCACCTTGAGACTTGTTGGCAGCCGAAAAGAAAAATAAACAGAAACCCAATTTCAAATTAGTAGAAAAATACAAAAGTCAATTCATGTGCTGTAATCTTCTGCTGCTTGATGCTAGACTCCGGCTTAATCAACAAAGGTCAAAGACTCTCCTGATACTCTGCAATTTGAAAACGTTGATAGGATGTCAAGTTGAGCTGGCCCTGTGTGACAGATTCAATAGAGTAATGATTTGCATTCAAATGAGCGGCTTGTTGATGACCTTTCACACAACAAAACAAGGTGAGATAGTCAATGCCTCTATCACTTCTGTATCAGCAGGGAAAAGTTTTGATTTATCGACAGACAACTTTTAGAGGAGCCATTTGTAAGTGTTTCCTTGAGTTTGTAATCCACTTTGAAAGGGAGTGAATGTGACCAGATTTAGCCACTCTTTTTCTACCCTATAGATAATAGTGACATTACCTCCACCTAGAATGTTATGTTTTTTCTGGTATTTGTTAGATTATTATATAGTTTCTAATTGTGAACAAGATAACTCAAAAACTGCTGAATGGATTTTAACGAAAATTTCTTTTTTTTTTTTTTTTTATCAAAATATTTTTATTTTCAAGATATTGTGTGTAGTGTATAGGAATACACCAACGACAAACAAGTTGGATGTACAAATTCACGCTAACATCTAGCACATAAGAGAGTTTAAGACAGTGAAGAACAAAACAATAATAATAAAATATTAATAATGGTAACACATATATAAATACAAAAAAATAATGATAATAATAAGATCAGGAAATATGGAACATCAAAAGTCACAAAAAGCAAACAAACAAAGAAAAACAAAGAAGATGGATAAATTAATCCCCAGTCACTACCAGCAAGCTCATAGACATTGACCCATCATCACAATAATACATGACCTTGATGAGTTGATTCGTTGTGGGAATATCAAATGTTTGCAAGGTTAGAAACATATTCAAGAAAAGGTCCCCACGCCCTTCGAAACTTCCTGCATGAATGTTGAAGTGAGTGTCTGATTTTTTTCAACTTACAGGCAGGACATGATATCTGTCAACCATTCTGTATGAGTAGGCGGGGTTGGATCCCTCCACCTAAGGAGGATCAACCGCCGGGCAAGTAAAGAAGTAAACGCTAGGGTGCGCCTTGTTCAGCAGATAATCTGACCTCCCCTCCCATGACCCCAAAAAGGGCAATAAGAGGCTCTGGCTCAAGTTTAAGCCCCAGCAAAGACCTCCAACCAGAATTTGTTCAGACTGGGACATGACCAATACATATGAAAGAGAGAGGCGTCAGAGATTATACATTGAATACGCAGTGGGCTGACCTCAGGGTAAAAACTAGCTAGTTTGACTTTAGAGATATGGGCTCTATGTACCGCTTTAAATTGGATGAGACTGTGCCGAGCACAGAGGGAGGAGGAGTTAGAAAATTTCTTTTTTAAGGACAGATTAATATTGCAAGAAAGAGCAGTCTTCCCACATTTACACTAAAAACTCAGTACGTTATCAAAAGATTGTTATGACATTTTCAGGAACTGTTGGTCATGGCACAAAAAAGGTGAGATTGCCTTTTGGTTGTTCACAAACGGATGCAAGTCCTGAAATTTCTTTAATGCTTCGGTAACTCGGGCAGTTCCCATATTTTTGCTAATAATTCAGGAAGTAGCTACTCAGTAGATTTAAATGTCATTTTCAGGGAATATTTGTCATGGCTCAAGAGGCAAGAAATTCAGTTTTGGTGGGAATCTGAAGGGTTTTTGACAATAACTCACTCAACAAAGTTTTAAATGCCTTGGTGGAGGTTTGTGCTCTCAGAGTGCATCTAGTTTTCATTCTGTCATATTCAAGTCTATCTGATTGAATAAATCTAAGTCAGTGTTGCAGGATTTATTCCCAGTGCAGTTGAACTGTTTCAGAAAGAGCAAACTGCTGCACAGCATGAGCCCATCTGTTGACTGAGAGAGAAGAAGCTGTAACGGCCACCAGTGTCCAAAGGCTCCCTGAGGAAGACTCAGCGCTGCAGTGTATAGCAGGATGTCGAGATGATGAGGAGTTTAGAGGTTATTTATCACACCATCACACTATCTGCTCTTTTACTCCCCCTCTGATTCATCCTTATTCTCTCTCATTTAACTATCTTCCTCTGTTCGACATTCTCTCTCAGGAACCACACCGTTCTTGTCTCTTTCTCCACTGCTCTGCTCTCTCCTCCATAAATCAGTCTTGTCTTTCTCAAACTCTTTGTACTTTCTGTGTCTGTTCGTCTTGGTGTCCTTCACCTGTCTCCCCTCCTCCTCCTCCTCATTGTTTTTGACAGTGGGGGCTGTAAACACTCTTGTTTATGCCACCACATTTGCATTCAGCTCCACCTCTCAGGCTTATGGCTTGACTATCTCCACTTCTGCCCAAATGAATGGCAGTGCTTCTTCCTCTCATGTAAACACTCAGCCTCCTGTTACCACAAGGACTGGCCTATTTTAATGACTGGAGTATGCAATTTAAGCTCCATTCAGCCTGTCCGCTGAATCTGAACATTACTGCTGTAATGACTGTTTATCGTCGGCTACTTAATGGGAAATGTATCTGTGTTGTTTGTTTGCATTGGCACTATTTCTGAGTCCTCTGTTGTGGGGATTTTACATCAGTGATACTCTTTGTCAGGGATGGGCAACTTTAGTTATGAGGAGGGTTAAACCAACAATATCCTCATTCCCAGAGGACCATTTTTTTGCAGTTTGAGCGCTACTAAAGGGAGACATAAATATTGCTGTTAGAAGAAGTTACTCAACAGCATTTGTATGTTTTCATACCAAAATGCAATGTGCAATACCTAATTAAAAGCAGTTGATGTGGCACTCAAGATGGGTTTAGTGATCTTTTTCCATGCAGATAGCAGAGCATTTGATACATTTTACTAATATTTTTATTTCTAATTTTACAAATGCATAAGAGGGACCCCTGTAATGAACTACAAGTGCTCTAAGAGCACAATCCACTGCCAAGGCAGTTCCAGAATTGTTCAGTTAATTATTGTTGGTTCATTAGTTAGTTTGCATTAGAGTGATCCTGTTTACAAACAAACAAACAGAGACTGGCAAAAACATAACCTTGTAATTAGCCGAGGCAATTACAGTCAGTTATTGCCGTATTTACTTGAAAAAAGTGTGATTTAATTGTTGTAATGGTAGTTTTCAGTAGGTTTTCCCTCTATTAATGCATCTTATCCAGGTAATAGGAGGGCCACATGTGGTCTGCAGTTGTTCACCTCTGCTCCAATTCTGTAAATCTGAATAAAAAAGTTTGTGTGACCTGGGGAAAAAAATCATGATCATGGGTCACACAGGTACTCAATTATAAGTCTAGCTCTAATGTTATGCCTGCAGAGTCTTCTCTGTGCAATACAAGCCCAAAATAATTATTTTGATAATTTTAAAGAATGAAGAAAGTGGGATGAGAAAAATTATGACTCGTCTTTTTTGTTTTATGCAAAGTTCCATGCAGCCTTGGCTTTAATCAGTAGGGAGGCTTGTTTATGAAGCAAGTGTAAGTGAAGCTTGTCTTTTCTTGGCCAGGGACATTAACCACTGTCCTTGTTGGTCTGCTCTTTATCCATTCTGCTAATGTGATTGCAGGCTCCACAGTCACTCTGTGTCATGGCACCCTTGATCCTGGTGCTGCAGGAGAATTGGAGAGAGTTTATCCATGAATAAACTGCCAGGTGCTGCAGTAGCATAAAGCTGTGAGCCTGCTGACTGGGAGGGGCCATGTGGAGGGGAGGGGTCTGTGATAGAGCCATAACTACTCTGCCAGGTTCTGTGTGAGATGAGGAGCCCACCTGATTTTGTGCATATGGTAGGGTCTGCTGGTGACTTGGAAACCTGCGATTCTTCAGGAGAGGATCCAGAGTATTAGCTGCGTCTCATTAGTTTATGCAATTCACTTTTTCTAATACCCCCCACCCCCCTAAGAAAAGGAGAAAAAAAACTACACATATATTTATACTTGCAAACTTCAAAACAGGATGGATGATACAGAATTATGCATTTTTACTCTTATTAAAATAATTTGATGTTGTGCATTCAACCCTATGGTGCCTGTGCCCATCAGCATCCAACAGGCAGGGTTTCTAATTAATTTGAATGTGAAGAGTCCAGGTGTAAGAAAACTTTCAGCTTTTAATTGTTTATCAGTGTGACGACGATAAAAGATAAAGGATTGAACCATCACAGTTGTATGTGCCTGTTTTTATCATATTACATGATAATCCAACCAGTTCGAGCCTTAGATCAGAGGCATTTAAATTTTTAGTATATGTACTTTAATTCAAATATTGATTCTACTTATTTTACTTATTGACTTCTTCATTCTAAGGCAAAGGGTAGGAATATTTTAATTTAAAAATGGTGATTAAAATTTGACCTCAAATTAAATGCTTTCTATGTTTGAGTCAACACTCACAGGTTTACTCTGACCAAATTTCTCTTTACCTGTTTTGCATCATGACAGGATCATATGTGATGGAGAAGCCCATCAGATTTGATTCATGTTGAGGGGCCTGCTGGTGACTTTAAACTGGCAAACTGGTTGTAATTCCTTATACAGTACAACATTTATGCATCAATCTAACATCAGTATAATGTTAATATTCTGATAGCCCAGGTTGACCAAAAAAAATAAATGTCTTTCGTTTGATTGTGCTTGAAAAGGTTGAGGTTTTATATGCATTGTTACAAAAAAAAAATTGAGGCAATTTGAGAATTGGAAGGGCTTGGAGTTGCAACGATTAATCTAAAATCCTGCCCTGCTCTATGAAATAAACTCATCTTAACTTTTTTTTACCTAAAGATGTGCTTGAACTCCTATACAGAAAATTCTGTGTATTGCTATTTCAACGTTAACAGGCAGAACATCCTTCTTACCAAGACTTTCATCTGATAAAAATGTTTTTGTTCCTGCTTTTTAGCTTTGTGTTGGCCTAAGTCACCTGTTCTACTCAGTTCACCACAAATATAATAATCACCTAATGAGATGGCGCAGATTAACCAATTTTCCACTTTATCTCAGTAAGTGTGGGTTATAAATGTGAGAAACCTTGCCATAAAAGTAATAGCAGGTACATTTAGCAGTTATCTTCCAGTATAGTGACCTGCAGTGGGTTTGGATCATTATTCTAATCACCATAGTGCAACCTCAAGTGCTGAAACAAAGAGCACACATTTACATAAAATGTCAAAATAGAATAAATCAATGTAATTATTGTTTATGTGTTTTCTTGTTCCTTTAGTTGCTCCAGTTATGAACCTGAAGGTGCGAGGCGTGACTGATAGCACTATTGACCTGGAGTGGGAGGGTTCGGTTGTGCTAACGGATTTCTTAGTGACATACACGCCAAGCAGCCCAGGAGGTGAGTCAACTCTCCACTTAACTTCAAAAACAAATGCAGTTCTGATAGCATACATCTACTCATTTTGACGTGCTCATGTATGCTCACCTTATGTGTTTTCTGTCAGGTGTGCAACTCGAGATAAGGCTTCCAGGCAACATCACCTCCTGCACCATCTCAGGCCTGGGAGCGGGCATTGAGTACAACATCAACATGTTTGCTGTCATTAACAACAGTATCAGCGTGCCTGCCAGCATCACTGTTTCCACCTGTAAGTGCAGTCCTCTGGGGTTTTTTGACACAGAGAACCTAAAGGATATCTACTGAATATCTGTGGGCCCACTGCACTCAAAAATAGATTCAACAACACATTAATTCCTCGATTTCGCACAGCATTGAAAATGCACTCTCTCATGTATAGGGGAATTCGTGTGCATGCTTACACACCCTGTCTGTCACTTTTTTACACCAAGCGCTCCTTTGTGCCAACTGGTCTGGACTTCCTCCTAGAACACCTGTTTTATGCCACTCACATTTTAATTCACACCTGCACACACACATATATGAGTGTTATATTCCAATAAACCAAACCCTTTTATTTGTACAAGCTTAATTTAGCCAAAAACAGAAGATTTCTTCCTCTTTCATCCAGCTGTCTAGATACAGTGTGTTTCCATTAGTTCAGCCTTGGTTTGAAAAATGATCTCCTGCTTCACTGTTAAGTGAATTTAATTTCTGTAATTGCAGAATTCAAAGTAATAAAGTCAATTTAGGGCAGTTGGTCTCGATACACCCATTTTTCAGCAGTGATATGATTTGTTGGGCTGTCTTTGCCTAACTTGATTATAAAATGTAGTATTTGATTATCTGGAGAGAGTTATGAGGTTCTGCCTGCCTGTGGAAAAAAAGTAATTTTAGCATGTTATTAAATTTAAGTACAGCCTTGTTGAAGAAGCTGAACATCTGATGTGGGAGAATGTTTATGTTGTCTACTATGAGTCGGGTTTTCAGAGCTTACACTTAACACAAAATACATCAGTATCATTACCAAAGTGTATAGTCACGTAGTTAGATCTTAAGCTGGATCTTTCAGGGGGGGCTCCCAAGAACCTTGACGCAGATCATTTATTCCTTTTGGATCAAGCTTTGAATTGTTCTAACTTAGATGACTGTGAATGAACACAGACATGTTCACTGAAAAGTTAAGTGATGCATCCTTTGTTGGGTGGAGGGTACTGAGTAAAGGTCCTGTTAGAAAATTTTAAGTTTTGTTTTTTATGTTTCCCACTGTGGAAGTAGCAAAATGATACATTTCTCATCTGATCTGTCCCTGCACTTAAAGATAATAACATGCAAGGGAGTAGGAATTTGAAAAAGAAGGCAGTTTCACAATGATCATACAGTAAATGCATATTTTCTTCTAAGATCTTCAGATTTAAAACTTGTACATAGGCCCATTTCATCTGGATGTTATGAATAAATAAAACTAAGATTGATATTAATTTTGGGTAGCTTGTGCCACTTTTTCATGTGGATTCTGGGGGACTCTTCTTCATCTGTATTGGGGGCTCCAAGGAAAAGAGGTGAAATATGTAATAAAATGTAAAAGACAAGAGTTAAATGCTTAACAATCTGAGCAGGAGCTGTTGTGATATACGAACTGCACGGGTCACTGAAGAACAATAATACATCTCAGTCTATCCCTGCAGATCTTTCCAATCCAGATGGTTTAGTCTTCAAATCCATCACAGAGACATCAGTGGAGGTCCAGTGGCAACCGTTCTACTTTTCCTTCGATGGATGGGAGATCAGCTTCATCCCCAAGGTAGAGGAAAGCTGTGTGAACACTTTGTTTGTGTGTTCGCTGTCAGTACCGATGAGAGAGTGCAGGACAGCGTGCTGGAAGATAAGTGCTCTGTCCTTGTATGTGTGTGATGAAAGCTGAAGAAAAAAAATAAGACAGACTTTAATGCTTTTAATGAATCATTCTCCTCTCCCGCACACAGTGTTTTCTTTCTTGTTGATGGAACAAAACTCTTGATTAGGAATAATAACATCCATATCCCCCTAATGCCAATCTCTAAATGACTTTGACAATTTGTGCAGAAACAGGAAGAAAAATAACTTGATGGATTTTGGTGTTCTTTGGGGTTAGCCACACCAGATTAGACAAGCGGATTGTTTGAAGCTTATTGGCTATTAGGTGGATGAGCCAATAAACCCCTGTTCAAGGAAAAGAAGTATTTCGTAAACCATAGAAGAGTGGGGTTCAAAGCAAAAAGCTAAAGCATTTCTCTTTCTAAATCTAACTGTAAACTCAGGGTCTCTCTGCTCTCTAATCTCTTGCCCTCTCCCAGTAATTGGATTTCCTCTTTAAGGTGTTCTCCTGGGGAGATATCCTTTGGTCCAATGTGACGTCAAACCTCAGATGTAATGCTTAAGATGCTTCTTTTGTGTTTATCCTTTTAGCCCTTTAAGTTTTTAGTCCTTGATTGTAAAAGCATTGAGCCACCTAATTGTATTTATTGACTTTAGCCCTTCCTTTCTCGCCCTCTGTGTCTCTTAGTCATCTCTTTTCCTGTTTGCACTCTCCCTTTCCAGAACCTTTAATCTCTTTTTTTGTCCATATATTGTCTTGCACTTTCATAGAAAATTCTTTCCATCCCTGTCTTTTTTCTTTCTTTCTTCTTCACCTTCCTCTTTCTCTCCTTCCCCTCCTGTGTACCTTCTTCCCTCTATCACTTTCCCTGCTTTCCCTCCCTCACTCGAGCCACAGGGGAAATCATATTATGAGTTGCCATTCCCGCCCCCCGTGGATTTAATCCAGCAATGGGGATTGTGAATTTTGACAATCTCGTAATGGAAGCCGCCATGAAAGCTTTGGCCATTGCGAACAAACACAGAACTCAGTGCTCTGAGAAAAGGAAACAGAAAGGGGGAGAGACAAAGGGAGGGCTTGAGACCTGACAGTAACATTGTTAGGAGTAGCTGGGGTATTAAACCTGACATCCCCACATGGTACTGCACTGCTGATTTTTTAACATTTAACTGCTGCAGCGCCTTTTACATTCTGTCGTGGGCTGTTCATAATAAATCGATAAAACTGTAGAGCAAATGGTCAATCAATATGGCTGCCAGCAGACCTTGAATGATAACAAATTTATACATTTTTTACATTTTGAGTTATTTCTAGTCATGCCAAGGTCACAAACAGCTAAAGCAATATGCTGACGTTATTGGTCAGTTTAATATATGTGATTTTATCATATTTTAACAAAGAAAATTTATGCACACCGTGCAAAAAATCTCACACATGCCCATTATATTATGTGATCTAATGAAGTCTTTCTCTGAATCACAAGCATTAATGGAGCTCTTCTGATATTTTTCTCACATCTCTTTTATTCTCCAACACTTTGCAAGTTGGTGAAGCTTTCCCAGAATATCTGACCGTTTTTTTTAAATATGTTTAAACTTAAGACCTCGATGTTAAGACAAACACTTACAGTTCAGGGGGGCATTACGATGTCACAGTGTTATCCCTCACTGCTTGATTCATTCCCTTGAAGCATTTAAGACATTAACTGAAAAAGTGCTCGCTCTCATGCAATGAAGCAGACAGTGTTACAGAATTTACTCTGGTAAATTAAGGGCTGTATTCAAAAAGTTTCTGTCCAGGCATTTAACTAAAAACAAATAATTATAATCTTACCAGAGGTAATACAGGCAAAAAATGCTTGCCTGTATTACTTCTGGGACACCGCAAGGAGCCACTGCCCACACTTTGGGAAGCATCAAAATATTCATCATGTAAATCTTTGAACTGTTGTTCATCCTATGCCAGCATGACCACAGAACTAGGTAGAGGCTGTAATATTGATTGCTTCAGCGTTCACTCTTCACTTCAGATTGCAGTTTGACACTCACCCCTCTGCAAATCAGATTTCACAATCTATTCATGACAGTTATTTGCTCGTTTGAGACCCCGAGGCCACAAAAATAGCTGATTAAATGAAAATGTATTACTAGTAACAAACTACAAGAGTTTTATTTCCTCTTTTGCTTCTATTATTGCCTCTACTTCACAGTATGTGTGCACACATGCATGAAAAGCATGTATTCACTGTTTCTATTATATGTGTGTATTAAAAATAGGTCCATCGTGTTTTACAGAAAAATAACACCAAAACTATTCATAGCTGAACTTTAGCTGTGCTTTTTTTTTTTTTTTTTTTACAATTATAAGAACCTAAACTAGTAAATCAAGACTTTTAAACCAAAACTGACTGCCATAAGTCAAACAAAAGTAGAATAGAAAATAATGAAATCCTAAACTATTATAACCTTTGCTGAGATCTTTTTTTAGGAATCATTCAAAGCACGACCAAAATGTATAATAAATGTATCTTTATCTGCTTGAAAATACTGTATTTCCCTTAATATTATGAAAATGTTTTGGTACATTCAAAGCATAATCCCAGCTCTATCCCAGTCCATGAACCATAAGAAAAAAACAACAAATTAATAAGAAGTTTTAAGCCCTGAAATAGTGCTTCAGCCTTTTAGCTGTATACAATTAAAGCACTGACATTTTTACACAAGAACAATGAAAAGACTCTTCTGTTATCCTTTATCTCATCGACCTTGTCTGCAGATAGATAAGTAATTATTAGCAAACTGACTCATCATAAGGGGACTGAGATTTACTGCTATGGCAATTCATTTTGAATCATTTGGCACTGCCGTCATTCACTCCATTATGGAGTTCGAACAGCAATTGTTATTTGAACATTACTATTGTGTGTTACTGCCCACCATGGTAATTAATTTGAGGTGATTAAATGGATCACATCTCTAATTACAGTTTTATTTCAGGAAAGTGGCAAGCTGTTCTAGGTTCTCTTGTAATATAAACCTTTGTAGCTCAGGCTTTCTGGGATCTTGAAGCAGCAGTAGGTAAAACATCTGTCTGTTGGCAGGTATTGCATGTGCAACACTGGCTCTCAGAGAACAGCTGGGAATAGCAGGGGCTCCATATGGATGAGTGACGGGCCTTTGGAAATGTACAGCGTGCTGGCTCTGCAAAAAAAGTCGACTGAACTATCACAGGAACATTCATACCCACTTTTGCTATTATGTGCTAAATCAGCAAATTAAGATCACAAATTAGGTCAAAATATTATCTGCAGACTGTTCAGAAAATCTCCCGCATGCACTCTTGAGCTGTGTGGAGCTCTGTTTTTGTCTGACTGTTGACAATAAACATTAGCTGCCACATCTCTGATATCTACTGAGAGAGAGTTCAACCAGCACACAAGCCAATATTTACTCAAACAACAAAGTTACACCAAACAGGATCCAATGTATTTCATTTTGTAATCTTATTTTTTTCCTTTTTTTCTCCATTCAGGATAATGACGGCGGGATGACTGCACAGCTCCCCAGCACCATTACCTCCTTTGTGCAGAGTGGTTTAAGGCCAGGAGAGGAGTACACTGTTAACCTGGTGGCATTGCGAGATGTGGGCAGAAGCCAGCCCTTCACTGCTACAGTAACAACATGTATGTATCAATATTAATATGATTTAGATGAGAGACTGCATTCTTGCCTTGAAGGAAGGATGCTGTGTCATTTCTGTCTGTTTGAAAGTTACTGGGAGAAAAATGAATCACTTTGTATCTTCAGTGCTGCATACGGGTCCAAAGCTATAATGTGCACAGGCAAAGCCTTATTGTTGTTTATATGCTTCGTCATAGCAAAAACATCCAACTAAACACAAAATGAAAATGTATTCTGAAAAAAAAAAATTAAAATGGCAGATTTCTAACTAACGTCTGTTCAGGTGTCAAAAAATAAATTTTTGTTCTCAAATCAAAACTGAGACAGTATTTAATAGAAAATGTGGCTTCAGCTATGTCATAAATGAGCCATGAGTAATATAGAGGATAAGCTGATGAGCAAACCCTAACCTGATGTGTAAATTTAAGAAAAGAGACAGTTCAGAGACAGAAGGGAGCATTTTCGCGAATGAAAACAACAAAGTGGATGGGCTCCAATGCAGCCCTTGTTGACTGGCTCTGGACCCCTTTGCAGTCAGCCTGAATGTCTTCTTCTTGTTCAAGTTTTGCTTTGCTGGACTGTAAAACAAATTTACAAAAATGCTCTCATTCAAATCCACGGGTGTGAGTTTGGCTTACCAACTCGGGTAGCCTAACTAGTTAATGTCTGTAGTTTTCTCACAGTTGAATCAGTTTCTACCTGATATTCATGACATGATGTCATTGAAGGAGTACAGCTCTTCCTCTGTACGCACCTAAGGCATGGTGGGTTCAAAGCCGCTTAAAAAAACAGTGATATTCGTTCATATCTTTAAAACATCCTCTGTTTCTCCCTTGATCACCAGTCCAAAGTAATTCAGAAAACAGAACAGAGAGAGAAGATGAAGAGGAACCAACCTAGCCTTTTATAGCTGGTAGTTGCCTACATTGTGTTGTTGTCCATCAAACCTGATCATTAACATACACATCTGTGTTTAACCTCAGTTTAACTAAGTAGTGCATTAAGAATAAGACATTTTTTTATTGGAGAACTAACCAAAAAAGCACACAAGGTACTGGTGCACTAGTGCGCACGTGGTCCTCAAGAGACACAACAGCTCAAGTGCAAACCTTAAGATTGAATAAATAGAATCATAAATTAAAATGTATCTTTCCATGTTGCACTGTCTGTATTTCCCAGTGTAACTTATTTGTGTTACTTGTTTTCTGCCCAAAAGTTCAGAGGCCATTTAATTTACAATGACACCATTTCAGAGAAAGACAGTTCTTCCAATGAAGAAACAAATGGTTGACATTTTGCTTGATAAAATATGTTACCTGGTTAAGCAGTAATTGTGACTGTCAGCAATTAACTTTATGTCAGTCAGCCAATCAATCAGCTTATAGTCAAATACAGAGTGTTGAGTGTTATATTTTGCATTTTGAATACTTTCCACACACACAGATAAATATCTGTGTGTGCAGAGTGTCACTTTGCCATATTTGTTTGTCTGCCATCCGTTTATGTCCCTGCTGTAAACCTCCCTGAGGTATTACCTCCACTCCTCACACAGCTGACACTACGTGGACAGCTGTAATAGATCCAACCCAAACCTCGTCCATAACAATTTAAACTCTGATGTGTGCAGTCAAAACACCATCAATTTCTTGTCAAGTCTTTATACATTTCGCAGGTTGTAATTAAGTATCGATAAATAATTCATGACAGTCATTAAATTTTCATGGCAGCCCACTGCAGGACATCTTATTGGATAAAGGAGGAGAAAAAGACAAATTTGAGGTTCCTCAATTATTCATTTGAAAGATTTATCTTTCCTTAGAGACAGGGGGAACAGGATGAGAAGTGGGAGGAAGAACCAGACGGAGAGGACAGCTGATGTGGGAGCTGGTTATCAACTACTGTCTTCTATGAGATGCTTTCTTAGAGGAGACTCAAGGGGCCAATTTACATCAAGATTAAGGTGGACCTGCAATATATCAAGCTTTTATTCTGGGATTTATTTAAGTCTCAAGAGCTTAAAAATACATAAAAGAAAATATGTTCCTTTTTTTTAAATATGTCATTTATATAATACCCTGCTAAGCCATCTCCACAGGATAATTAAGGAATCAAAGTGTGGGGCATTTTGTTCAGAACATGTTGAATCAAATAAATATAATGTCTCATTATATTTCTCTGTTCCTAATTAAAGTGATTTTATTTTTTTCTTTTCTATGTAAATCAGATATGTATAAACTTCAGCTAAATATCAAATTTGGTTTCCTATTTTAATTCACTGTCACTATTAATAACAGTAATTATTAAGAGATTGGGAGAATTTCCCAGACAGCCTCTACAGCACAGCTATTACCAAAACCTTTTTAAAAACAAAGTTATTAACATGTTAAGGACATCATATTGTGTAACACCTCCTCACCTTGATTCAGCATCTTTGCATTATCTCTGTCAGGATGCGTGAGCTTTTTGTGAATAGATCCTTGAGATTATTGAGCTACTTCACTTGGGGAAGCATCTCACACCCAACCCAAATAAAACAATGAACCGTATTCTGGCAGAGAAACGTTGGCTCAGACTTAGAGGTGATGACTCTCATCACAATTGCTCCTTATTTGGATGCAAATTGCCCCGCTGTGTGTTTACTGTGTGATGAGGCCAACAGAATCTCATCGATTTGAAAATCAGCGCAGCAGTTCTGAGATCCTCAAACCAGCACTCTCCTCCTCCTTGCTGTGATTTGAGATCCAGTTCATGAAAAAAAACAAACAGAATGGGTGTCAATAGATGACCTTGGTTGAGACAAGCATGTTAATTTGCGTCATGGGAATACAGAGACGGCTCTCTCTGAGTGTTAAAGAACCAAGCAGCTTGTAGTGACGATATCCTCAGTGCTTCCTTCTGCAGTACTCTGTGTAGGAATCCATTGGTACAATCCATCATAGTCCCTAAAAGCTTCATGCACAGAGGATGTGCAAAGCCTAAAAAAACATGATAAGTCAGGTTGTGTTGATCATGTTTGCACGCTGACTCTGAAACTTTGATCAGTCTATGTTTTTTTGGAGCAGGTGCAACAGTGGCTTTCACTGCGGCCTAACTGATGCTGTTTTGTGCAGTAACGTGCCCTGACTGTCCATACTAAAAAAACGTAATTCCATACCTTATGATTCAGCTTGCAAACAGAGTATTAAGTGCTTCAACTGTACAGCTGGAGAGTTATATGTGAGGTGCTTTTATTTATGAGGGGTTATGCAAATGTTCACCAATACACCGCTCTGCGTGAGCCAAAGTTTCTCCTTCAACGTTTAAGTGAAAGTAAATACTTTCAAAAAAGTGAATGAATGCTCTGCTACGTCAAATGCTTAAACAAGCTCTACTAAGTGAGGACAGCCTAAGAACACCAAGAAAACCCCTCCTGCTCCTCCTCAAAATCACTTTTTCCTTGCTCCACATAACAGTTCTGAAGCACATGACAGAGGGTGCGATGTAGTAGGATGCATATGATATATTACGTATTTTCATGTGTGACAGTATAGTTGTGCCGCATTGCGTTGTGTCATTCATGGGCGGTTTGGAAACTCACAGTTGGTTTATTGTAATTAGCCCGATTTTGTCACAGACACTTGTGCGCATTGAGTTAGGATACAGTTTAAGACTGGTTGTATGCCATGTTTTTTTTCGGAAGGTTGAGGGTTTGAACAGCTTCAGCTGTCCATGTAAATGGTGTGTAAATGGGTGTCGAAGGGCTGTGATGTGTTTGCTGACACTGATGGATAATTTACATGGAAACTCAAAACTATCAGTGAGTGAATGTTGGGCAGATGGATTGATTTGACCTGCAGTGTTAAAGCCTTTTGAGTTGTCAAGAAAGTCTAAAAAAGAGCTGTGTGAGCTCATGTCCATTTAGCAGATCTGATTCTCTGCATATTTTTGAATCTGTCAATTTAGAGGATTCTCTTGCCATCTAGAACAGTGAGCAGAGTGTTCTTGACTGCAGCTCTCTCTCTCTCTTTCTCCCTTACACCAGCACCTCCCATTAAAGAACATGTCGCACCCGTTCTGTGGGATTTGACAATAAAATTTAGATAAGGCAAATATTTGTGGTTACAGCCACATCAGGCAAGAAAGACTACATTGTATAAGCAAGTATTTTTAGCACTTGGCATTACCCTCTGATGCATAGGCTTGACTCTTTCTAATTGCTCTGTCAGAAAAGAATTGTCTGTCTTTTTTTCCTTTTCAAGAAAGAACATGTCTTCTTTGCTGCTTAATTACCCCATAATGTTCTGAGTCAAAATGTACATTTCTGAAATGAATTTAAAAAAAAAATGTGCAAAGTCCCTAAGGGAGAAGAACTACACTGTGATTACACAAGGCCCAATTAAGCATTGATTTGTTGAGATCCTGCATAGATTATTAAGTTGTTAGGTCCAGAAGTTTTACAAAATTTCAGTCTTATAATCAACATTGACCCTGGTAGGAGAGGGAAAATTGCTGTATTGTAATATACTGTTGTTCTGGCACATGCCATGCCAGTTATCCAACTTTAGCTCAAAATATCAGTAGAACTAAAAAAAATATAGCAATCTGATCAGATCTCTCTATTTTGATTTGTTTCTTCACTGTAGTATATCATTCCACAAAAAAAATGAAGAGCAACTCAAGAAGAAGTTGATAAGTGGAAAAGAATCGAAGCAAACTATTTTATGAACCGGCTTACAAAATGTGAGCATGAACGCTGTCCCATCTCAGTCTTTGCCACTTTTTTTAGGTTAAGAAAACGGTATGCACATGCACATTATCTTATTTGAGGCTTTTTACATTTCTTTGTTAAGTGCATATGTTAATGTATACAGATACAGCCAAACAAACCTTCCCCATTCCCTGATTGGATCTTGGCTTGTCCATGGAAGGTTCTTGATGGGGCCTGCCCACCCTGATAGTTTTAAATTGTAAATTTCAGGCCATGTGTGTGTTAATTTGTGGTAACAAGAGTCCTCTCTGTTGATTTGGCAGTTACTGTTGGCAGGCTGCTGGCGAGGACGGGAAAATTGAAGCGGCTGGATCTGTATCATTGTAAAATGTTCCTGCATTACCCCAGTAACCACAGTGTCAGTGTTTTGTGATATTATCAATATTTTGGGCCATGTTCCCCTTCTGTCTTGATGCTACCGTTTCATCTGCATCAGACAGTCATCAGTTGACAACACTGACTCACACTGTACCCTGGTTTGTAAGATAAACACATTGAAAAATTCTGATGCTATCAGAAAAAGGAGACTCAATATAATTCAGTTTCAAGGAAACTAATTTTGTTCGCCCTTTGACCTATTATGTTGACTGTTGGACAAATTCATCATTTGCACTTTGAATGAAAACAGTTTGAAGGTTCAGATGGGCCACACACTCCAAAATCAGGACCTTATCATTGTTGATAAGTTTTGGAGTCTGACAGCCCTGAAATCTGTGCCGCACAAAAGCCCATGGCAGCCTCATGTGAGGGTCAAAAACAGGAGTGACTGAGGGAGATACTTAAAGCCCACATCTATCAAAGACTGACTTGTACATGGTGCGCTAACTACTGATCATCACAAACTGTATGCCATCAACATCCTGAAATGGATTGTTTTCACTGGTCAGAAGTTTTTGACTCAACACGTCTGATATGCTGCCTTACATTTAATACTGTTCACCTGTCACGGATAAATCCTGCTGTCTCAGTCTGTGTTTGGTCTGATAAGAACTAAATACTGGGCTGTCACTGATCTTTTTCATTCTTTTTTAAACAAAGCCAGAGCAACCACTGGAAAAGCCTGAAGCAGCTTTATGAATATGAACTTCAATCCTTCTTTTCAAAGTCTTCTACTTTAAATTAGAATTCACTGAAATGTGACCAACCATGAGTTGTCATCACATGCACGGTCAGATCAGAAGTCTTGTTGATATCTTCTTTGTTCTATTTATCTTTAACTATGTTTCAGCTCTTATGCAGAGAACGAATTCTGTTATAGCACCACCTCGTTTATGTTTGTGTATTTTCAGGAACAGCTATGTGTAATCAAGAAAATAGTTTATTTTTCTTCCAAATCTGTTTCTCTGTTTTACTTCGAGCAATTATCGTCTTCACATATGTGTGTTTTATGGTATAACATAAATACATACACTCAAAGGCTATGTAATGAGATAGAAGTTTTCAGCTGCTTATAAACCCAAATGGCTCATCAACCAATCTTATGGAACGAACTCTCAGCATTCAGGCATGTAGACATGGTGAAGAAAACATGCTGACACACAAAGTGAGCCTCAGAATGGTGAAAAAAGGAGATTTAAGTAACTTTGAATGGAGCATTGGTTGTTGGTTTACCTGGACTTTTCAAAAGCTGCTGATCTACTGGTATTTTCATGCAAAATCACCTCCAGGGTTTATACAGAGTTAAGGCTGTCATTTAACCTGACACATCAGATGGACCATTTGATATATTTCACCAGCCCACAGTTAGTGTTTGGGAATGGACAGAACATTTCAAAAGCAAATCTGGCAGGTGAACGCAAGATCATTCCATCAGTCACATTTGTTAGATAAGACCCCAGTAGATCTGACTTCAGAAGCATTTCAGTTTGACAAATAAAGTCAAGGAAGAAAACAGTCTTGTTTTAAGAATTACATCCCTGAAATAAGTTGTGACAGGATGACTTTTTTAAGTTAGTATCTTGGGTTTTAATGTGCTGGTTGACACATTTTTTATTTATTATGAGTCTAAATGATGTGTAGAAAAGTAACTTTATTTACTATTTAACCAAAATGTTGTGTTGGATGGGAAAGAAGTCAAAGAATAGATGCAGCAGTGAACAGTGATTTAAAAAAAATTACTATAGCAATGCAGCATTTAACAGTTTGCATCCATCTTTTTTTCCCTAGTAATCGACAGCCCAACACAGCTGATTGTGCGAGACGTCTCCGACACCGTGGCATTTGTGGAATGGACACCACCTAAAGCAAAGATTGATCAGATCATTTTGCGCTATGGCCTTGTTGGAGGAGAGGGTCCACGGACCACCTTCCGGCTCCAGCCCACACTCAGCCAGTACTCCCTGCAGGTTAGTGCTGGAGATGGTTTGTTATTCATCGTGTTGTGTAATCACAGATCTGATCGCACAGATGCATTATGTGGACTCACCTGCCATCTGGAGACTGAACAGCTTAAACCCTTTATCTTTGGGTTGAGAATTGTCTTCTTTGTCACTGCATTGTGCTCACATGTGTGATGTTACCAGTGTGTGTTTGTATGCAGTTGTCATGCTTGTTAAATTATCTAGTCTCTGCCTGCCTCCTGTGACTGGAGATAAAACAAAACAAACAGAAAATCCATGCTGCAAGATCAAACTGGCTCAACTGTCCGTGTTTTTGTTTTTTTCCCACAGGTTTTACGTCCCGGATCACGTTACGAAGTCTCTGTGAGCGGAGTGAGGAAGGGAAATGAGAGTGGATCAGTTTCCATTGAATTTACTACCGGTGAGGTCTGACAGCAGGCAGATGTGCTGATGATGTTGTGTGTTTGGTCTAGTGTCTGTCTGTGAGTGTAGAACAGCGGACGGCATATGGTCTAATTTATGCCATAAATGTTAGCTACAGAAGTTGGCATCTGTTAGTTTTGAAATTTGCTTTTTGAGTGCAGAAGAAAGTATGTCATCTGTGGTTACATCAATACCTTTCACAGAAAAAAAATAACAAGTGAACTCAGACCTTTTTTGTGTGTGTGTGTGTGTGTGTCTTAATTGATTTAAATACTTTTGCAGGTCAAAGAGAGGCACCAGTTCTAATTTTAATCCATTTCAAAACCAGCAAACATGTCCTCACAGAAAGCCTAGGGTTGTTTATTTGGATGAAATCAGCAAAATTATGCTGACAAGACATGAATTATTCAAATATTGATGTAGCAACTGTTGTGGAGTTAGTCATATAACCCTTCAGATCATCACAGTAATGAAGATTCAGACTCTAAGTGTGTCTGTGTGTGATGATGTCTGTACACAAGATGTTAAACTGTTCAAACTCCCTTAGAAATGGTCTCAGTTTCTCCAACGTTTGTCAGCTTTATCGTTTTTCTCAGAGATCGATGCCCCCAAGAACCTCCGGCTTGTGACCAAGACCTCCACCACCCTGGAGCTTGAATGGGACAACAGTGAGGCTGATGTAAGTGCACAATGGCCAGACGGCATAATGAGTTAACGTTTGTCATTTTTGTTTTTCATACGGTTTTTGATATAAAAGAAAACGATGTTCATGAAATGATAAAAAAGTGCACATCTGTCCCTGATGGAAAGCATGCAAGTTCATTTACTTTTTTTCTGCCTGTATGCAGTTTTATTGTATTCCTACTTTTCCTCCACTTACATTAGCCTTTCCTTAATTTGATGTTTTTCCTGCTATTCATTGAAGAGACATCACATAGACATTTGTCCCATCTAATAGATGAAAATGCAAGGGGAAGCTACAGCATAAAAAGGCTGTTAATTCATCTAATATACCACTGGTCCTACTTTTTAATTTTCAGAGGGTCCAAGAATAGATACTTTGACTATTATTCTTACTAAATTGTTTGCTTTACATTGATTCAGGGTTTTTTTTATGGCAGGACTTCCCATTGGGCTGGATTACTTTTGTAAAGCATTCAGAAAGTAATTGCTATATGGGAAACTTGAATATTGCACTGCTAGGCAGTGGTTGACTGTAGCACTCTCTGTCTTTCATATTTTATTACACTGTTTATTTTTTACATAATTGAAATACCAAAACACCTCTGCAGGGTGTCAGCACAGCCTTGAGTGTAGTCACTGCTTATAAATCACAGATTTTTTCAAAGAAAGAGCTAATTTCTCTTTAATCTTCTGATTTTACTCACCCTCCCTTGACTTCTCTTGCATACTCCCTCTTCAAACAGCTTTTCATGTCATCACTTTTTTCTAACATCTAACCTCTAGCATTGAGTACCGTATCATTACACACAGGTGAGTGTGCACTTTGTAAGCAAGAAAAGATGATAACAATGGGACACGGTGAATGTTTAACTGAGGTACAAATAAACATTCAATGTTTTCATGTAAAATACTAGTTTTTGAGTTATCTCAGGGCTTACTGCATATGTGAAAGAACAAAGGAATTCCCTTTTCATGCCTGTTAGCAAACAGATATTTTTATTTGCATTATTATGCAGAGTGTTAATGTGGATTAACTTCTGCAACACAAGTGAGAAATAATAGATTTGGCTGTTTTCTCTTCACTTTGAAAGAAATGCTTGTATTATTCTGTTAAGTGCTCTTAATCTTTGATTTTTTATGTCTAAATGTAGGTTGAGGGCTACCAGGTGGTGTACAGCACTTTAGCAGGAGACCTGTATGATAAAGTCATTGTGCCACGCAATGAGGGACCCACAACTAAGACCACTCTCACAGGTAAGTAAGGAGTAAGGACTACTTTTGAATTTAACCATAAATTCCCTGTGCAATTTAAAAAATTATTTCCTCAAAAAATGGTCTGACACATACGTAAGCAATGTGACCGAAATTCCTTTATGAAATACTTAAACATGAACCCCTACACAGCAAATGTAGCTCACACAATCACACATTGCAGACAACACTTCACCTGTGAAATAAATGGTAGCTTTATGCAGATAGTACCATTGCTGCTCAACATGTGCAGGAAAACACAGCAACATAGACGGAGCGAGAGGGAATATGCACAACTTTTGGTGGCATTCATCCTATTAAATTAGATTCTGTCTGTGAGGTTTTCCTGGTTACATTAGGTTTTGATTAAAACATAAAAAGCCCTCTTGAAGTCATAATCCTGCATTTAAAATACACACACTGCAAAAACAGCCCTAATAAAAATAAGCAAAATACCCTTATATTTGTTACAATTTTCTTGTTTTGAGCAAAAAATCTGCCAATGGGGTAAGCAAATTTTGCTTGGCTAGAATTCTTAAAACTAGCTTATAAATCTAGATGGAATCTGTCTTGAAACTAGATAAAATTGCCCTGAATTGGAGAAAAGTTTGCTTATTACAAGCATAGAAAAGTTGTTTTTTAAGAAAAGTTTTCTTAAATTTTGTGTTCTGCTTTTTGATTTAGCTTATTTCAAGAATGTTTTTACTTAATTTAAGAATTAGCATGTTTTTCATTTAGTAAAAAAGTCTTGGAATATGATAGATTTTCTTAAAATAAGACAATGTCTTTCTGATTTAGCTGGTTTAAAAGAAATTATCCTCCAACTCCAAGAAAAACAATAAGCAAAATTAACTTAGAATAAGGCATAATTTCTTAAAAATAATACACAAATGTAAGTGTTTTTATCTAAAATCAAGGCACCAGAAGCAATCCTGTTTGCTTGCCATTTATTAAAACAGTCAAATCAGCTGGCAAACAGTTCCAAAAGCGTAATTCTCAACAACTCAGCCATCATCCTCAGAAAATGCAGTTTTTTGTGCTTTCTTAAAGGAATATTCAAACATTTTCGTTGTTTTGGTGTCTTACCTCAGTCCCCAGTCCATCACAAGCAGGTAGAGACCATTCTCTTGACTGTACGTTCAGTACCAATTATTTTGAGAGACTTCCAACCAAAGCCACTAGCTTAGCTTGGCCCCACACAGGGAGTGTATGGGTACACTCCGGCCGGAGTGTACCCATACAGATAATATCAGATAACTCTAGACAGTCAGATGGATTCAAGTTATATTTTTTTGATTTCTTAAACTGAGAAATTGTGTAGCTGATCTTATTCTTAAAATAAGTAAAATAATGTTGTTCTTCTGTTGGGACTTTATTCAAACCACTGTTGTGGCTTGTTACCAGCAATACTTGCTTAATTTTAGCTGTACTTTCTTTTTAAGATTTTGTTCGATATATTCTCCTGAAATAAGATTTTTTTTTCTAACATACATCTTGCTTGTCAAGATTGCAGTGCATGCAGCGATACTGAAAAGTTTTCAAACAGCATGTGGGGCTGATGTGTTTAAAAAAATAACCACTCAGTTAAAGACAGCAAGCGGAGGTGGGCTGCACAGCTCTGTTAGACTGGTGCAGATGCATAAACTGTGAGCCCATGTCCACAAACCCAGAGGCCCATTGCTGTCATGAGTGGGACTTGCTAACACTTCTTCTCCTGGACCTCCCAGCAGACCTCTTTAATTTCAGTAAGCCTTTAGAATGCTATGGTGTGTCATAGTTGATCAGTAAAACTGGCACTGCAAACTCAATTCTTTGTTGCTGCAGAGGGATGAGTCCTGATGTCCATTTTAAAACAAGCCATATTTAGTGATTTATAATGGTCTCTGCTGCAGTGACAGCTACCTGACCCTGCTGCAGCCTGCAGCCCTCTGACCAGATCTAGTGAGGAGAGATGCTGGCAGAAGTATGCGTAGCCCTTTGGACTTTGCAGTGGAAAAGCAAACCTCTGTTTCGAATCTTTCTGTCGTGTATTGTTGAGCCAATGTAGTTTTTGAGGAGATTTATCTTTTAAATGGCTTTCAGTGGTATCATGCACTGCTGTGTTTGCTACCGTCTGCCCTTGGATATCTCCTCCAAGGGACAGAGCTTTCAAGTTCCTTTATTAGCAACCATATTGAGCAACCCTACTTCAGAAACCCAAACTAACCCTTTAAGCGGCACTTTCACTGTTCACCTCACCCTTCTCCACGCATTGGAATGGTTTTGGTCACTGTCAGTTAATCATAGTGGTAGCTCATACGTAATTATGATTAGAAAATTAGATTTTTCAACAACTTTTTAAAATTTTATTATTAGTAATTTTTTATTTTAATGAATTTGTATTTCAACAATAAATACACCATGCTGATATTTCCTGGAATACTTTGTTTGTTATGACCATGCCAAGAAATGGAGGATTTCAGCAGTAGACACAACATAAGGCAAACATTTAAAATCAAATGGCTGGTAAAAAAAATACCTGATGGATTTTATTAAGTACATTGTTTGCAACACAAGGAGTGGACTTTACGGTTTGAATTATACAGCAGAAGAAGGTATAACCCTTTTTTAGAACCTCCTTAAAACTGACTGTGGCTCACATACCAGTGCAGCTTTTATTCTGGATTTTACCTTTCTTAATCATCCATTCAATACTTCTTTATCTGTTTGAGTTGTTTGTCATCTGTTCTTTTTCTTGGCTGAATCAAATGTTTTCCCTAATGCTCTCAGTATCATCACAGTGGATCTAATGTATCCTGAAGATGTTGCAGTGTTTGTGTGTTTTACATGGCAGGATTATCTAGAGAGCCAACACTTGGCTGACAGGCTGCTGATTGTATCTGTAGAAAAGCTTGTTGTCCTGCGGGCATATTGAAAGGCTGTCAGAAAACGAGGGGTCAGCTGAGTTGTTTTTTTTTCTGAAAGGCCACAGTGCTACAAAGGGCAAAGCCGGCGTTAGAACAGAGGCAAAAGGTCCCCGTGTTATTCTGCGGTGCCTCTGTAATCGATGCTGCCTTCAGTCCCACTCGTTCTCCATCACTCTCATTTTCTCTCTCCTCATAATCTCCGTCACTCATTTTTATCAGTCTTCTCTCCTCACCATTCGATGTGCTGCATTGATTGACGAAAACAGGCGGTTTCTCTTGCAATCATTCTGATAAACATGAAAATTTGACAAGTGCTTATCACTGATATACAGCTAATTGGGTCGTTATGAAAAACTCTCTCTGATTGACATGCCTTTTGCAGGAGGAAGAAAGGGAGAGACTGTCTGTGAACCTGAGTGTTTGATCACTCAGAATTTTTCTGTCTGTCTTTGTGCATCAGATCTGCTCCCTGGCACAGAGTACGGTATTGGCATCTCTGCCATGAGAGGAAACAACCAGAGTATACCAGCGACAATGAATGCTAGGACGGGTAAGTATAATTCGTTTTTATACTCCACTGTCAAAAGCCAGCAATCTGCTTATTCACAAGACAAACCATGCAAGTCAAAGCAGCAAAAACAGCAGCCCGGGAGAAGACTGAATGGCATGTTAACCTACATTCAATTGAATATACTACAAAGACAAGATATTTAAAGCTCAAACTGATTCATTTTGTTGTTTTTTATAAATATCCATGCACAACACATTGCAAAAAGGTTGGGACAGGGGCGTCATTACCACTGCATTAAATCACCTATTCCATTTTAATTTATGTTTAACACAACTTCACAGAGTCCGAGCTATGAACATTAGAAGCTGTTTCATTAAAAATTAAGCAATTGTGTAAACTTTTGCTTTTCAGTATTGTGTAGCAGAGTAGTGGGTCAAGTTGTCAATGCAGCTTTTCAAAGTTCTAACAAAACATATCACTGAGCTAATGGCCCTAAATTTTATTCAGTGCTTGATTGGCTGTTTGAATATTAATCATGTTTTGATGTGGTTGGCAGAAAGAAAAAAAAGAACCCATTTTACCTTCCATTTAGAAATGCTCCTGCATGTTGATGCTACAATTATCTTTTCCTTCACATCTACTGTCAAGCACATCTTTCCCCGGTTTGAATTTGTTTAATGGCTGTCAGAAATTTTCACTTTGGACAAAAATTATGCACTCATTTTCTTGAGCACTTTTCTTTCCTTGTTTGTGCTGTCTGTTTGAACTTCTAAGAGCAGCAACAGCTCACATTTTCCGGAAATGCTTTAAAAAATACCACAACTATCAGCCATCATACCTGGTATGAAGCAGTGCTAACCAAATTATACCTGTAAACATGAGGTGCTGTGAGCTAAAGTATTCTTTTCTTGATCAGTAACAGGGGGATCTGTTGTTAATTCCTGTTTATCTGACTCAATATAAACCACAGACACTTATTAAAAATAATAATTATAATATGAATAATAAATATAGTTACTGTACCAAGTCCAAGTTTGTGTTTTCAGCTAAGTATGAATGTTTTTGTTACAGCCAAATTGGTACCAGTGTGTGCATTATTCTTTATTTCACGTGTTCTGTAAACCTTGATAGTTCTAGTGCTGTGCCCAAACCCTTCCCTCCTCTTAACAGGTCTGGATGTGCCCCTGGACCTGACTGTGACAGCTTCAACAGACAATACCATTACACTGTTGTGGGGTGTGGTCCAGGGTCCTATTGACCATTACAAGGTCACCTACACATCATCTTCGGGTGTCACCTCTGAGGTACAGCACCACTTGGATAAACTAATAACTAATAATATTTGTAACAAAACATAAGTGCAGAAAACATAAAGACAGGTTTGTTATGGAGATGCACTTAGTAATAATCCATTTAATACTTTTGTCATACTGATGGAAGTATGTTGAATGTTGGTACATGATAAGTGATGTTTTTACCCTTTACCACTGTATAGAGGGTGGTGATTAAAAAAAATCATTTGGGGCTTTTTAAACAGGTTTTAATATTATTTAACTTTTTAATTAAGTCTAACTTTGTTTGTTGCAAACATTAAATGACTGGCTATCTTAGTGTGGTAGATCATGGAAGATTCTGGATCCTTTTTTGTGTTCAAATCAGCTGTTAAAAGTTGAAACATATTGCAGCAGGGGCTATTGGCCACATCAGCCAGGCTCAAAGTGGAAGAATGCATGTATCTTTCATGTGTCTTACGTCGAGAGTCTCTGAAACTCCAATAACAGTTAATTTGTAATTCACAATTTCTGCAACCAATGAATCCGTCCCACCATTTTTTTTGTGTGTTTAGAAATCTGATTGGATGCTTGTCTGTCTTTCCCAGCTGACAGTACCCAAAGATATAACCACCGTCACCCTAACAGAGCTTGAACCCGGCACTGAGTACACCATCACTGTAGCAGCGAGACGAGGGAGGCAGCAGAGCACCGCAGCGACCATCGACGCCTTCACAGGTAGGGAGAGCATTCTTTCTTACCATAGCATCATTATCTGCTGAATTGTCTGTGGTTATCATTTCCTTTCATCAATTGGGGCAAGCTTTTCAAGGTATCAAGGTTGCAGTACAGCATCCATTATAATCAGACAGGGCAAAGATCATACAGTCCTGCTTGAGTGTTTTCTCAGCTCAGATAAAAACGTGTAAGATTAACAAATTACCACAAAAAAACAGGAGAGGGGTTTGAACAACAGGGCAGTGTAATGATGGTGAGTGGTGAATATAATGAACTGAAGTGAGGCGGCAGCCAAGGTGAGGCACTCTTAAAAAACTGGAGTACCTTAAAAGACTTTGATGAGGCAATTAGTAAAGAAATTGGCTAATGAGTTTTTTGTTTGCCTTTAAGTGCATATTTTCTTTTCTTGTAAGTTTGTTAAAACAGAAAATTTTTTAACATCTTGTGTAGAATGTTCAGAAAACTGAAAACTAAAATTTGTTAACTAATTACAAAAGTTATCTCAATCATGTAATATATACTGTATATAATATAACATATTTTTACTTACACTACCTCAACGGGTCCCAAAGCCAGATACTGTATTTACCCAACTTTTTTTTGTAAAACTGGTGCACATTGTCTTGTGGTAACTATGATTACCAAACCATTGTAGTAGACACACTGATTTATTGTTAATGTTACACAAAAAACTGCTGGGTATATTTATCTCTAGCATGTTTGATGATTATTCTGAGGCTACTGTCCATTCATCCCCCCTCCTAACACACAAGCTAATGAGCTTAGTCTATGACCCCTTCAACAGAGATCGCCAAACTTGACATTTCCGAGTGTAGTAGAGTTGCTCCAACCATGTGCACTGATTACCTCTTCTTATGAATTGAGGACTCTAATCAACAAATGTCTGGAAAGCTCTTAAGCTGGCCCTTATGGTTTATGCTGTGGGCCACTCACAAATCAATTTGGGTTACTCAGAATGTGAACCAGAAAATCCATTATTGACAAGTTTTCTCCTCTGTCATGTGAAACTAATACGCAAAACTTAAACATTTGCTCACAATTTGTAAGTACGCCTTATGGAGAACAATTATGTTTTAAACAAATTTCTTTTTTGAACGTTGTAACTGGGAAGATGGATTTTTCATGTCATGCACTTTATTTAAGCAGCTATTTAGAATTTAGTCTTGGCTTCTGCCCAAAGATGCTCATGAGTTTGGTCACTTTGAAGTCAGTTTTGCCCTCTATAGCATTTGTTTATTTTTTATTAAGGAACATTAAATAATGTCAGGTTTCAACTGTTTGAAAATTGTGTAAACTGTAGTTCATAGTTTTTATTTTATTTTATTTTATTTTCCCTCTGTAAAGTTACATTGTCAGACATATTGTAAAAATAACATCATTGTATTTCACACGTTAATTCATTGCAGACACTCTAAAAGATTGAAATTAAATTAAGATAAATTGTGAAATTCAGTTTTTAATCTGTAGTTAAGACTGAGCCAACATATTTGTTTTAAGTGAGGAGTTAGGCAGCTGCTCTACAGTCAGTCTGTTTTTTCTTTTGCCATCACAGGTGAAACCAAAATCCTTTCTCACAGTGCCCCTCGGATTTTGATTATTGTCTACTCACAGTGGCTTTTTCTGGCCTCCATTTTTAAAATGTTGTAATGTCCATTACTGGGGTCAGGTGAGCAATATTAGTTTATGAATGGTAATTTTGCAATGAGAGCGCCCCCTGTTGGATCAAATGTTTAACTGCTTCAGCTTCTGCCCTAATGTGCTGCTGCACTGTATATTTTCAGTTTGAATACAAATCTTTATCCCCTAGTTCAAAAAAATATTTGAATATCGATTATAAAATGACAGCCCTTCTGTCACGACATTTCTGTTATTTTATAAACACATGAGTCAGTGTTACCTATTTTACACTGCTTGGAAAAGCAAACATATATTTTTTTAAATCAGCTGATATATCATCTCTTTCGAAGCCCACCCCTAAAATCCTAGTCTTGTCTTGTCTGGATGATCAAAAGCAAAAATACTTTTATATCAGAGATTTTATCCATAATTCTTTTTTTTGCTATGTAAAAAGTAATGGATCAGCTTTTTAGTTATATTTTTTGTCAAGGAAATAAATAACAGTCCCCACTCAGCATAATACTTCACCAAGCCCCTCTGCCTCCAAACATATGACTTTACATTGGATGCCTGTCAGTCAACCCAGTGCGGTTATTCTTTATTTTCTACAGAAAAGCTTGCTGTGATTTCAGCTGAGAAAAGGCTGCTGTCACAATGATGAGCATGTACTTACCTGCCGTCATGGCTGTCATTCATACATCCCCCTCCATCGTCATCATCATCATCTCTTTCCTTATCACTTTGACCGTTGCAGCACTTGTCACCTTCATAGCCGTCATCATTGTCGTCACAAGGATCATCGTCTCATTCATCATCTTTTGTTATCCTCAGCTTTCCCTTAACATCGCTCTCACCATCTGGAGAAAAGAGAGATGGGTGAGAATGATAAAGTGACAGATCAAGAGAAGCAGAGGAAAAATAATTAATTACCTGTCAGCCTCTCTTCCACTGTTCACTTGGCCATATTGGCAACATCTGTCTGCCTGTGCTCAGGTGAACATGTCAGAGGGGAAAATCTGGTGAATAGTTCAAGTTTGATGTTGATTTATGATCAATACAAGTTGCTTGTTGGAGTTGGAGAAACTTTATGCCCTTTAATTTATTCTGTGTGTCATTTCATGTAATTGTTACCACCTCTAATCTTTTATTTAATTTATTTTTAACTGCTGTCACACTACATTACTCCAGAGCAGCAGTGGCTTATACCTGCACAGTGTTTTAATTCCACATCATTCGAATGACTACATTTAATTATAATTCCTCTCTTTATTTATCATTATTCGTTTCAAAATATTTATCATTAAAGACCTTTCAGAAAGCAACACAAAGGATCTAAACTTCCATAAAGGAAACAACACCTCTTTCATTATCTCTTCACCTGTGAATGCCATATGGCTTTTTTGTCACATCCCATTCATCAGCAATGTAGACCGACCTATAAAACAGACTGAAAAATGATGGCTTAACTCTCTTGTATGGGATTAGCATCCTGATGCAAAAAAAAATGCTGCTTCTCCAACCGCAGCACCACAGCAGTGCACTACACTTTGCTGAAAAATAGATAAAAACAAGGGACTTAAATGTGCATTTCTAAAATTTCAAAATACTGAATATACTTTGCGCCTCTGCAAAGTCTCTCTGAATAATGTTAAAATGTCCATAAGTAACTTCTCATAATCATGAAGCAAGCGGCATGGTATGCATTTAGTGTCACCAGTTAATTCAACAACAGTAAAACCATGACACTGGTTATGTAAATCAGGCAAAGTCATATTATGAAGAATTGTTATGGCTGTCATAAACATGATACATTTTTAGATGCTGTTTATGGTTTTTATTTAGCATATATAATCCTGCTGCCTAAATGCAGTTCCTCCAGGGCCTCCTAAACCCACACTTTGAGATGCATTGATTTTTTTAGAACCTTAAAAAAGCAGAGAAGCCAGAACCTGAAAACCTTTACTTGGTTAAATAAAGACTGAAAAAAAAATGGATGCATCTTACAGCAGCATGTAGCTGTGGCATATTTTCTAAACGTAAATGTAAAAATTACTTTAGGTCTTAAAAGTATAAAACAGGTTTCAGTTTTAATCTGAAAACTTGAGCTAAAACACCAGAAAGGGTAAACTCCTACATTTTATCGTAATCCAGGTCCAGCAAAATATTTTTGCTCTTTCTAAAAGTTATACATATTGTATAATATTTTTTTATTCATATTATGTAAATTTAAGTAGAATTTTTTTAACAGAGTTTCATATCAATGCTAGTTGGACACATCTTAAAAGAATTAGACAAGGGTATGTTGTTACTTTGTGTACTTAGTTACATTAACACAATTGCTGTATTGTCTAGGTAAATGTAAATCTTAGACTAGGACTTGGAATAACCTGGTAGTGCTATTTTTTAAAACAAACAGATCAGGTTGAGATTTGTCCTGATCACCTTAAGATCAGGACAAATCTATTAAAATGATTTCATCACACAACTCATAAGCTGCCTCCTTATGGTTATATCTGAAAAAAATCCCTTGTTATAAAATAAAAATGGTTGGACCAAGGATTTTAAACTTCCAAACATAATCTGTGTGAATGTACAGGGTCTGTGAGTTCATTAACATCTATTTGTCCTTTACAAGACATATTTTTCCCCCATTACAGGGCAGACATGTACCATGACAGTGAGCTTCACTTGACATAATTAAAATGAATACAAAATGGAATCAAGAAAGACTAAATGATAGTGACTGGAATGAAGACTGATATCAGAGAGAGCTCCACGTCACTCGTTAACTCAGCAGAACTCAAAAAGTTAGGACCCGCCTCCTGTTTCCTCATCCATACATGGCTAATTAGATTCCGATCATCCTGCATTTGTTGCTGTGTCAGCTGCTGCACTGGTTCATATTCATTACATCCTGGCCTGTCCAGGTCATCTCTTTTGACAACAACATCTGCTCTCATAATGGCTTCCTTCTCCATTTTTCTTACTGTGAACAGCCCCACCACATCTTCATCTTTACGGTGGATAATTTCATTAGTTTCTCTCTTTTTACAACCAATTAAATCATTACTTCCACGTGATTGTGGTCTGCTCTAACTCTCACCTTCCCCACCGAGAATACACCCACGGCTAATTCTCTCAACTGCATTATAAACGATCTATTCCTCCATCCTGGACTGCTTTCATCCATCACTGAATTGCTTGTCTGTCATCTCCATAATGACGGCAGCTGTTTGGCTTTTCCTTTCACGTCACTGTTTCATTCTTGTATCAGGCTTTATACTTGTCCTTGAAAGCTCTCCATTGACCTTAAAACCCCCCGTTCCTCCAGGAATCAGACCTGTAACCCACCTCTACTTGTCAGAGGTGACTTCAGACTCGGTGTTTGTGGCCTGGAGTGCCCCAGCACCGCCTGCTGACCTCTTCATCCTGAGCTACAGCTCTGCTGACGGGTCCGACACCTCCAAGGTGACGCTGGAGGGCTCCAAGACAAGGTCACTGGTGGTGGGTTTGCTGCCCTCCACTGCGTACACCATCAGTCTGATCACAATACAGGGGGACAGCACTTCTGAGCCCATAACAGCCTCACTCACTACAGGTGAGCAGCTTGATGTCTTGGAGAATTGGAATAAATAAACAAATCAGCCTTTTAAAACTTTGGGCTGTGCCTGGTGAGTGCTGATGTTTCCATACTTGTAAACTGAACACAATGTGCATAATTTAAGAAGAACATGAAGGGTATTAACATCATTCATTTATCGGTGGTTCATTAAGTATTTGGCCAATAAAATGTAAGGACATAGCTATTATCGGCACTGTTTCCTTGATTATGAGCAGTGATGGACAAAACTCAGCTTTATTGCTTGAGTCAAGTATGTATGCTTTTACTGCAACTATGGGTCCTACCAGCTCTGTGTAAGTTTAGATGTAGCCTAATTTGAACATATGCTCCAACCTCTGATGGAGTTTGCACCTTACTAATGTTTAAAGTGTTGCACCAGCTGAGATATTTCCAAAGACGTCTTAAGAGAAATTGACATTTTAGAAACCCCAATGTCTCAGTTTGTATGAAAGTAATTGAATTAAAGATGAAAAACGCTATAGTTTTGCATTGTGACATAGGAACAGAGAGTACTGATGAAATAAAATATGTATATCATTATAAATGTGGATCATAACAATGGTCTTGTTTACAAAGATGATTTATTCTTATAAATGTTGTGATTGATTTTCTTTGAAAACAAAGTAAGCCTTTTTGAAGGGGTGGCTCCTGAAGTGTGTCTTCCCCATTTTGAATCTGCCCGTAAGAAGCTTTTGTGCCATAAATCCCAGCTTCCAAGTTCAAAAATGTTTGTAGACAATCCAGCACCAGAGGCAATACTGTTGAAAACGCTCCACCACACTAATTAGTCAATGAAAGTGAAAATGTCAAATCTGCAATGATATTTTGCTCAGTTTCATGTTTTGCTCTGCTACTCAAGATAAACCATGGTGTTTTCTTCATGTTGCAGCACCAGAATAAAACAACATGGAGATGAACTGCAGTACTTGTTTTTAATGTTGTGTATCAAAAATGTTTTATTGCAAAAAATATCCAAGCACTCAAGTTAAGTGAAGACACTTGAAAACTTTACAAAGCTGTAGGACTGAAGTAAATTCATAATTATGCCAGTGACTGAGAGTGACTAAGTCTTTACTCGGTCTAATATTCCATAGCTGTGTCTAAACTTGTGTTTGAATTTCAACAGGCAATCAGTAAATCAGAAAGTTACCTTACTTTCTTAAAAGTTGACTGACTGGCCTTTGTGACCCAGTTATTCTCCATTAGTTTAAGATGTAATCATGAGAACCATATGTGTTTATGGATCGTACTGTTACAGAGTTTAGTGGCATTAATGACCCTGGATCGTCTCAGAATGGTTTCCAGAGAAAATGAGAAAAGGAAGGCCAGGAGTAGGTTTTATTTTTTATTAAAGGAAAGCAAAGTGGAAGAATTGCAAGCATCAGAAAGACAGAAAAACGTCTTAGTAGAAAAGAAAATTAAAGTGATTTAAAATTAAATATTTATTTTCAAAAGTGCTGTTTGAACATTTCATTTGCAGAACAACCACAGCAGAATGATTTTATTAATTAGTGCTCTGCCTTGGAGCCTTTTTCCCTCACCGACAAAAGCTGAGGTTGGAGATATGCATTTGCATTGCTCCTCTATATATTCTAAACTCAGGGTAGGAAGTTAATTCACTTTGACTTTAGGCTGAATTATTGAAATACTTGTGGTGATAAAAGTCTCCCGACTCTCTTGGTGTGGTTATTAGTCTTCTTACAGGCAATAACTTACATTATTCATATTATATGTGACTATATATTATCAAATGTTGTTAAATAAGTCTTAGCAGACCTGGATGTAAACTGAAAACTGACTCCACATTAAGAAAAACTTCAGGGGAAGTATTTAGTTCTTTTCTAAAATAATTTGTTTCTTTTCTGTTGTGCACAAAAACCTTATTCTGCCTGTGTCGGAATATGAGGTGCACTCAATGAATACTGAAAATTTGGGGAGATGCGTAAAGCAAGATCTGCACAGCATATGTTTAACTACTACAAGCATTTTATGTTTAGGATAATGAAAAGTAAATCATGAGTAGAATGTTACTGACTACTACTGTTAGGTTTTCTTCAATGAGTGACCACGCTAAATGATTAATGTTGTGATGTGAGTGTAAATAAATCCAATCAGTTCAGGCTAATTAAACATGTCAGTGACTCTGTCAGGTGATGCACTCTACCAGTAATTGGGTTTGAGACAAACTCCTGCTGTCACATATTGATGTGTTCTTTGGGCAAGAAATGCCACCCCAAGTTGTTGCCACTGTTGTGTCTGTGGCGATTTAATGGGTTTGAAAGGGCATTAATGTGTTAGCTAATACTGCTGGATAATTAACATAGAAATTCAGAACCATTAGTGTTTGAAAATAATATGCAGACTTTATGATATATGTATGATTGTGGCCTGACAGTTGTAGGGTTTTGGAACCTTTCAGCCACAAAAATAAGACAATTTATCTTGTGTACTGTGCTACGGGGACAAGTCCGGACTGGACGTCTTATGACTCCACTACAGGAAGTTAGCATGTTTGAATTTTGTCCTGCCTTCTATGATTTTCCCTCATATCAACGACTTTGACCAATGACAGCTCAGAGAGTTCTGCATGTGTGACAAGAATGTATGTAGACAAACCTTAGTGTTTGCCTTGAGAGCCACAGGACTGTTAAAGCTCTGAAAACAACATCTCAACCTTTAGGAGGTAGCAAAAACTGATAATCAGTAAATATTGGAAAGGTGGATCAGAACCTTAATTACTTGGTCAGTGATTACTTATATTTATTATCAGACAACATATCACATAAAACATTTGTAAAGACAAACAGAAGTGTGTTTGTTTGGTGTTCTGTGTTTATCCCTCCTCCTAACATCATCGCATTGGTTGTTAAATACAGCCTGTTTCAGTCATATTGTCTGCACTACTTGTCAGGCAAGTAACAGCATGATTTGATGGCTCCTTGGTCAAAAAAAACTGTCTGACCTTGGCATAAGAGTGAATAGGTATGAAAGGGTAGACGTGACCTGCTGTGTAAAGCACTTTGAGTGGTGAGAAAGGACAATAAAGTGTTATATAAGCATTTGACATTTACCACTTGCTCAAGTTTGTATCAATAAAAGTTTTTTTTTCCTTTGATCAGAACCTCCCTTTTTATTCTGTCTTTGATTATCAAACTTACGCAATGCCTACAAAGTGGCTTAATGATGAGGTTTGGTTTAATCTGACAGCATCCAAAGACTAATGGTCCAAAATCTTCCAAACTTTTCAGTATCCATTGTAGTGACTTCTAAGAAAATGATGGGAAAGAAGCAGATGTCAGAAAAATAGTGCTTATTTGACAAACAAGGAATTTAATATTACAACACAGTGTTTCCAGCACGATTAGGGAGCCACCAGTTAGGGTGGTGGTGCGTTGAGGGGTTAATGCTTTGGGTGCATTCATTAGAAACATTCCATGACTATGCTGCCAATGACTTAAGGGTCCTGTTTCTGTATCTCTTCTTTAATTATTTTGATTACACTGTTTTTCTTCCAACTGTGCTGTTGCGATCCCCCTTACCCTTCTCCTTTTTTACTCAGATATCATTTGCTTGTACCATATCATTTTTCAATAATTGGCTGATATTAAATAGATGCTCTGGGAAATGTTCCTTTTGATATTCCTTGTGCTTTTCAAATGTGGACTGACAATTAAAGTGAGAGGAGGTTTTGTGTAATAAGCTGCCCAGAACTGGACAATTGGAAGGACGGGAAAAAAGCTAGCACCTTTTTCTTCTCCTCAAGTAAAAAAGACCAAAAGAAAAATCATCAAAAAGGAAATAAATGTGGCTGATAACAAGGATAGAAAAGACTGAATAATCAGTGTTGAATGATAGAGCTACAGACTATGCCTCAGTGCCAGAGACACCTGCATGCTGTCATCTCATTACTGTGCCAGTTTTATATAACAGCTTGGCAGCTATGAGCACTGTCTCTCTCTGTCTTGATTTCACCCACACTTGATGATAAGCAGATTTTGGGGGTTAAATTGGATTGGGATTTTGAGAGAGATTTACTGCCATCTTGCACCTGTCTTTAGACTGGAGCAGTCTTGCTTTCCTGCTTTCATCCTACAGTGCATGCTTAAATTTGAGAACTGCTGAGAATTTGTCCTCTTGATTTTAACTGTGTAATTATCTTGTTCTAGCCTTGCATTAGCTACATTTGAAATCCTCAGCTGCACTTTGTTTACTCTGCTGTAGGTGGCTTGGATTTACTAGCTGATGGTCACTCTGCCACTGTGTTGGGTCCTGATGCAGTTTTAGAGTAGCACAGCCTTAGGGACACATTATTTTATTAGCTTACACAGTGCAAATTGAATTGCAATCTTCCAAGGGGATAAGTCAATAGCAGTGGATATCTCTGTAGAATCAGTTCTGTTACTGTCCTCATACAGAGCCCAAGGAAGCTTAGCGAGAAAATGAAGTTGTTCAGTCATTATTCCAGAGCATCACCTTTGCCAAAGCAAACATGATTAGCAATATATGCATGCATAAGTAATCACAACTCATAGAATTGCCTCAACTGTAAATTATGTACATGGAATTTCAATGAGGCAAGGCCAGAAGTTATAAATTTCCCCCTCAGCTCTTTGAATAGCTATTGTTCTTTTAATGTAGATAGTGGAGCAGTTGGTTTACAGGCTCTTTTTCACTCCTGTCTGTACCAAGAGATGGAAAAGATCTCTAAATCTCTTTTTCTTCTTTTTGTCTTTCCTTCCCTTTTCAAACTACTTTTCTTTCTTTGGTAGCTGAGGCCATTTGATCAATTTAATTCCCTTGCCACATTGTTTTTGCTCTAACCTTTTCCATGGCAGCTCAGTGGTCTCAGGAGACACATAAAACAAATTGTCAGACGGAGGAGGGGGATCTACTCTGCGTAAACCCTTTTCACTTTCAATGCTACTGCTACATATTGTGTGCTTTTAGCTGGATGGAGCTGGATTTCTCCTGGAGAGTTGTTTGATGGTGTTTATTTACTTAACAAATTTGCATTGACAATGCTCTCGCTGACCAAGGACAGGTCTGTTTATGTAAATAAAGGAAAGAGAAGATTAACTGTGAAAAACAAGGATTGCTGAAGTGTGCTGGTTTTCAAGGGCACAGATTATTTAAGGTTTTTATGAAACTTTGTTGGATTTGCCTCTTAATATAGCCTATGATATGCCCTTGTTGTCCTTTAAAGTTTTTGGTCTTACAAATTTTTTCTCTTTCAGACATGGACCCACCAAAAGAGATGACTGTGTCGGATGTAACAGAAGACTCAGTGACCATCTCTTGGATCAAACCACTTGCTCCATTTGAATATTATAAGCTGTCCTACCAGTCAGCCAGAGGTAAATTCTTTTAACCTTCAGTAATTTGGTTCATTGCATAAAAATGATTCTGTACTAATTATATCAGCAGATGCACCAGCTCTCTGCATTTTAATGTTCCACTTAAATGAACATGGCATTTGGTGTAGCAGCTCTCCCCGATGTTAGAAATATTAGTGGTGGGAACCTTGTTGCACACTCTGTTGTACTTAATTACTTATAGCATTTTATCATTGATATCTAATTGAATTTTAAATTGAACCTCTGTATTGATTAAGTATTTGCTCTGTGATGCAAAATGTACTCCACTTGGCTGCGCAGTACACCCTGCACATTAAGAGTTCAGAGAGGTGCCCACAACTCCAATGTTTGTCTCTGTCTCATGCAGGACGAGTCGACAGTGTTGTGATTGACAGCGATGTGACCAACTACACCCTGTCCAGTCTGTTTCCTGCTACAGAGTACGAGATCAGCCTCAATGCCGTGCAGGGGAGTCAGGAGAGCAAAGTGGTCACTACCTCTGTCTTCACAGGTAGGGATTAATGAGCACTGCAAAAATAGTGCTGGAGTGATACTGAATAAATACTAAACAAATGAATTTGTAGTAGCTTCATGGTCAGATAATGTTTTTTTTTTTGGTTTGAATTTTTTATTTATTTTTGTTGTTTGTTGAATGAAATTAGGATTTTTGTACAGATGTGTTTATTTTCTGTACATGGAGAATGTATTTATGTGACCTTGTAAACAACGTAGCTGGAGTGGTTAATGTGAAATAATTCAGAAAACTGTACTATCAGTCAAACTAGGTCAACATATAAAAAGATCAAAAATGAAATGAAATGATAATTGCAAAGTCTAGGAGCAGAAAAGGCAGCTCATAAAGAGTCTCTGTGAACAGTAAAAATACTGCAGGCATACTAGAGGTTAGATTTGCTACCCAAGCTCCAATCCCATTCACCCTGGATTCAGACCATCTCCCTACAGGGCCAGGTTGGGCCAGCCCTGCTTTCTTTATTTATTTTGAGACTGGCATATTCATATGGTAAGAAATCCTAAGAAACCATCATATATAGGACATATGCCTCTGTGATGCGCTTGTTAAGGTCTCCTGAATGGATTTCTGCCATTAAAGAAGGGAAATGCACTTATAAGCCTTAAGTATTAAGCCAGAACATTGGAAAGTGTCTGGTTTTAATCAGACTAAGGGGTAGGAATGTAGTTTGGAGAACGGCGGTGACTGGGGACAAAACATCCATTGAATGGATGGATTTTTTTTGGCTTGATCTAAACTCCAAGGGGTACAGCAATGCTTGTTTCTAATTAAAAAGCAAATCTATTCACCCTTTTCTTTGATATTCACAACATCCTAAGTCACTTTATCTAAAAACTTAGAGTTTCAAGTTAAGACATATTTTATGATGTTTTTAGTAATTGAATAGCTAATCAGCTTTAGTTTCTAGCCAAGTACAGGATGGTAGGGATCTATTGACAGTTTTAACCTTGATTATCACCTTTGTCATTAAGTCTCTTGTTCTAAAGGGAGGCTGCTATCCAATAAGAAAGAAATTCTTTTCTTCCTTGTGCCCTAAATGTAAAGTAATTACAGGTAATCCTACTCATTGTCTTTGGTGTTTGCCCCATATCACAAAAATAGTGGGAAGCCATGCTGCTTAATAAGCAAAGAATTGTGCTGGAAATTGAACTCAAACCTGACCTTGTCTCTAGGGTTGTCCTTGCACACTTGTCAATTTTGTACGTTACAAAAATTAAATAATGTGCTGGTATTCTGTGCTAGAAAAAGTATAGCATACCTGGGTCTCTTGAAAGCGCTGGTTTTTAAGCTGTTCTTTTTAACAAATTGCACATGTGTTTCACAACTTAAGTGGTCCAAAGAGAAACATGTAAATGATTAAAAACTTTCAACAAAATTTGTCTTAACAAAGCTAAACAAGCAAACCATCATGCACGTTGGATTTGTTTAGACTTTTATGGCAGTCACACTGTGAGTAGCCAGTTAAACAACATGCAAAATACATTTTCAAAAGTTTTTGTCTCCTGTGATAGATTATGTGACTATTTGACAAAACAATCACAGCTATCCGTTTGTAAATGTGTTGAAAAGAATCACACTTACACCTACAGGCATCAGAGAAAAAGTAAGCATACAGCTGAGGCCCAATCTTTGCTGCTGCAGTAAATGAAACTTTCCAGTCTGTGCCCCAGTAATTGGTAACCTGCTCCCAACTCCAGCTTACTTTCCTAGCTCTCTCTATTTCCCTTCTTAACGTATTTCTTCGTGCTTTTTTCCTTACATCTGTTCTGCATTAATATTTATGTCTGCCCACTCTTTCTATTTATTCCCCCGCTTTTCTCAATTTCACTGTCTTCTATTGGCTAATTTCTCCATGCTTTAATCTTCCATGTGTTTATCCTTTGTTTTTCTCCCCAGTTTGTCATTTTCTGTGAGAACTTTCAGGCTCTCTTGCTTTTCAGCCTCTTAAGTTTACATTGAATCATAAGTATGTAAAAAAAAAGAATGCACTAGAGCACACATGCATGTTAATTTTGGGATCATTTTCTTCTCTGTGTGAATCCCACTAACCTCAGATTAGCACACCCCGCCAGTACCGTATGCATAATCTTCTGTGTTGTGTGTAAGTAAGGGAGGAAGAGACGAGGTACACAGGAGGGAAAACAGGAGGTGTGTTTGCATGCCAATGAAACCTGATTCACCAGGAGCCCGGCAGGTTCAAGAATCCATTGAGAGAAGAAAAGGAAGCTAAAAGAGTCCCTTTCTTTTACTTTTGCTCTCTTTCTCTTATTATCAGCCTCCCTTTTAACAATCCCTGCACTCTTACAATGAGCACAGCCGTCAGGGCTTTAAAAACCCTAAAAAGACCATAACTCCAAAGTCAGGCTTGTTAGAAATGGTAAATAACAGTTTCTTACATAGCGCAGTGACTAACCAGGGACATTTTAGTACTGCTTTCAACAGAAGCACTTAATAAGGGATTTTTAGGAGTTATCCTGCATTGTCTGGCAGTATAATGACTCTGGTAAGTATGCAATTGCTACTTGCTTTACCTCTGTAATTATTTATTGTAAGGGGGGATGAGAAAGCAGGGAGCTACATTTCATATATCTAACACAGCAGGTACTAATACATGTTTGAGAGGTTGACAAAAATAGACTGTGTGAGGGCTCGTTAAATGGAGGGCTAATGAGGGTGCTCATTAGCAAGGTGTCAGGACCCTTAAAGCATCACTCTTCCCAAAACTATAGTTTGGAGACGGACCATTAAATGTGTCTATATTTTTCTACCAATCCAAGTATGTTAAGCGAGAATGGATGAGTTCCAATTCATGGTTTTTAAAAAACTATTTCTCAAAATAATAACTGGTATAAAATAAACAAAACAATGATGGATCTTAGACTTGCAATTATAAATAAAATTAATGGATGTCAAGACATCTGATGATATCAGATATGCTAACATTTCTGAACTCTGAACTATTTTTCATCAACAAAAAATCTTTACCTTCTAAAAATTAACTTGTATCTTTCAACGTGACAAGTCTACTTACATGATGAATAGATGCAAAACAAGAAAGCAACAGTTAACTCTTGTAAAATCAAACTCTTGATTTCTATATGTATCTGTGTAAATGACAAGTTGAAGCACAATGGTACATTTGTGTATTTTGCAGATTTTACTGCCTGTTATCATGTCAATAATATCATGCATCCCTGTTATATATTATGTGCATTTCTCAATGTTTTAATTAGTTTCTCTAACCCGCAGCAGGTGAGATTGGTGTGTTAAGGCTTATTGTTGATTTGGCAGTGAGTCACAATCATCATCCAGAGGTGCAGAAGCACAGGATCATTTTTAAAACAAGAAGGTGCGAAACATTTGAAATAACAGCACACAGAGCTTGCTGTTCAACATGGGATGACACACCTCAGCAGGAGAGACAAGCTGTTGGATATCTCTCACATGCATGCACCAGGACTAAATTTTATAAATAGAAGAAGAATGGCTCAATGACTCCACAAAAATAATTGCCTATGTTTTGGAGATATTGATGATAGTTTTATAGTGCAGACCCACAGACTGGTAAGTCTTTGGGTCAGGGTTTTTTTTTAAGCTTACCACAAGGTTCAATCACATTAACCTCATTACCATTTCTTGTTTCTAAACTTCTAACTGGTTTGCATTCCCATAAAGAGAACAAAAGCATTGAGACATGATTTACCAAAGCATAAATCATTTCCTGCCCCTATGTCTTGAGTTCTCCATGGTGATGTGAAATCATGTCGCGGAAAGCAACATTTAAGCTTGGGTAAGCAATTAAAAACTCACAAATTTTGTGCCTACTTGTTTGTTTGACACAAAATCTGTATTTGCAACATGTTCTCCTGATAAAAGACAAACACAAGATATTTTTTTCCACAGAATTGGCACCAAGGGTTAGCTGTGATAACTACCTAGAGCTACATCTGACTCGGTTACTGTCAAAGTGTGTCCAGTAATTCAAATGTTTGCAGAATGAAAAACACTAAATGGTTGCTTTATTTGTACTTATTTATGGATTTCAGCTTTAGCAGTGAGAGTAAAGCAAATACCGACATAATGGTGGTGATAGAATGGCAACCTTTCATGAAGCCTCATGCAGATTCAAAGTACAAGGTATAAGGTTTTTACAATGGAGAGCTATTTTTTTTCATCTGAATAATGCACAGCTTGCGAGGCTGAACCTGTGTGGCTGTGTAAAGCTCTGCAGTTTTGGTTTAGCAATCTGTGGGCACCTTCAACACATGTCAGGGTCTCAGCGTGATGTTTCGACTGAGTGTAGCGATTGAGCACTTACTTATGATCCATTAAAAGCATGATAGTCCCAATTCGAGTAAAAAGGGCTGTTTTTTTCAGTCTTAAAAGGGCAGAGTAATTAGTGGAAACAGTGAGGGAGCAAATCTGCAAGCAAAATGTCAATTATTTAAAAGCTAGAAACTGTTTTCTGAATAGCAGTGAACAAATGATAATGATCATACAAAACTATGGTGTCCCTAGTGTTCACACTTTGAAAAGCTAATGCCTGCTGTTGTCCTCAATGATTCTTTTATTATTATGTCATTAAATTAAACGTATGGGCCATTTACAATGTAAAAGAAGTATTAAAAAGGTACTTTTTTTATCACAGCTCACATGAAGCTTATAAGCAGCTGATGTATTATATGCAGTACTTGCATTGTTTCACACTTGCACTGAAACCAACGCGGCCCGCAGAGACAATAGGTCAGTGCAGAGAACACACTAATGCTAATAAACAGATCTCTCTCTTTGAACAGTAAGAGGATACAGATAAAGTGAGAGTATAATATGCTGGTTTGTCTCTCAAAATGACTCTGTGCTGTAGTCTTGCCTGTGAAATACCCTCAAACACAACACGAAACACTTAACCTTCACAGCTAGGATGTTTCTAAAAATACCATGTGCAGCATAAAAAAATAAATATGAAAGCTTTTGCTGGTGTCTGGGCTGTTATTTAGAAATTCACACCCCAACAAACTTAAATTGAACATTTTTTTTTGTCTTGGGAATCTTTTATGTCCCCAAATAGGTTCATAAACACAAGGGGTCTGCTGGAAAACAAATGTATACAATTTCCCCCCTCAAGGAAATGTGTTGGAAGTAAACTTGTCATAATTAACAACTTCCTTAAAATGAAAATTGAACAATCAATAAGTTAAACTTAAAGGTCACATATATTCTTGGGTTCGGGGTTAATAGCAAAGTTGAAGTAACTTACATACAGCCAGCATTAGCTGGATTGGACCGTGTTTTAAGAAATATACCTTTAAGGGTTTTATTTATTACAAAAATTTATTTCCCTGGCTTTTATTCAAACACTCTAACATTAGAAAAATCCCTTCTCTTCCCTGTTGCTTGTTCTTTCTTTCACATAAAGTGTTCCCTATCAGCCTGATCAAGTTTCGCTTTGCCTTCTCGCCCTAATCCAAGTATTTGCTCAGCCAAAGCCAGCTCCAGTGGAAAGAACACAGTTGGCATGTCTTTGCAGGGACAGTAAATATTAGAGAACAGCACTGGATAGCCAAAGCTATCGGGTGTGGTAACACACAATTTAATATATATATTAGTGCCAGAGTATATTAACATTCATAGTATTTTAGGGATTTTTTTGGTATGTGACTTCAGTATGTTCTGGAGACATCTTGGACCCCTATAAGCCAATTATAAAAATAGTAAAGAAAAGACGTAAGTTTGCTCAACAGATACAATAGGTCTTTATTGTCCACATTATATGGGATTATACCATAGACTCTCCAAATAAAAATATCAACATATGATACATTCATACGGTCAATAAAACAGGCAAACAGAGAATCTAATGGACAGACTAACACAATAAAACCAGTTCATTTTGGTTTGTATTTCATCAGTCATAAATGACTTTAAAAGCATGGCAAAGAATGATGTGAAGCTCTCCAACAGAATCTGTAAGATGAAGTCTGATCTGTACTGTAATTTTGGAGGCCAGCCCCAAAGTTAGCATTGTAGGATTTCCAAAGCCTATAGAGTTTTTCAAAGGTTTCTGGATCACTGCTTAAAACAAGCTTTGTGGCAGAAAAAAAACTGTATTCCACTTAAACATTATTTTTATGAAGATTTTATATAAATGCAATCATTGAAACTGCTAGCTTATGTTAGCTTATGTTATAAAGAAACAGCTCCATCATCACCGGTCTCCTGATATGACGCTCAATGTCTATTAAGCTAATTGGAAGTGGGGAATTATCTTTGAAATTAACATGTGGAGCTCTTCTATATATATTTTTTATGTTTTAGAAATAAAGGTGAAAGTCTCTTTCAAAAATCACAGACTTTAAGATAATAGAGCCAAAAGTGTGAAAACATAAACTACATTTGTTCTCAAGCTCATTATTTCACCACTTTATTCAGCCTTACCTGTCAAATGTGGGGATTTGTGTCTCGACAATTTTAGATGATAAAAAGTTCAATGTATAATTTTAGAATAAAGAAATTTCTCTAAATAAGCCAAAACTTAGCATTCACTCCGGTAATCATCAAGCACAGATATAAAAAAGGAAAAAATATGTATATATGTATATATACATACATATATATACATATGTGTGTGTGTCTGTGTGTGTGTGTATAAAGGTTTGCTTTAAAGCGTGCTAACATTACTTTTCCTCGACATCCTTACTGTTCACATGTTGACTCTGAGGAGTATCATGCCACTATTGTTCATATTTCTCACCATTTGGTTCTCTGCAACTGATTCTGTACTGCGCTCCAGTTTTTTACTGCAAGAGGCGGCCAGATTCACATGATCATTATCTGAATTTCCAGGCCATCCTGTAATTACTGGATAAATGTTGGCGATGCAGATGCAGTGCTTTTTGGCACTCAAAGAGGGTTTAATTGTGCAGCGCTTTCCATCAGCATGTAACGGCAAAGCAGCCCTAGAGCAGTCTGTGTTTTCTTTAGCCAAACATTTTGTTTTGTCCTGAATCCAAGCATTATCTTAACAACTGGTGCTTGACTTTCGGATACAGATCCTGGTGAAGCAATGACACGGCTGGCTCATGCCTGTGATTCAGCAGTGCAATCAGAAGATGGAGAATGATGATTGGATTATCGCTTGGCCTGATGAAGGAGGATGACCTGTTTATTTTTTTTTCTTTTGTGGAGCTCTACTGCATCTCCATTGCTGATCTAATTGACTTGGCATGCATCCATGAAATTCACTTAAAGCTTTTTGCAATTAAAGTAATGATTTTAATCAGGTTTGTTCATCTATCGTAGTGATAAGAAAGATTCAAACTCACTCTGGTCCCCAATGAGCTCAATTCTTTTTTTTTTATTCTGATGAGGGCAGGGCAGGATTAATTACCTCATCTGGGCAGAGCCTGGGAGCACATGCCGTGTTCTGTGTTCTCCAGCCACGCTCTCTGTCGGGCCAAAATAACACGCCTAAGGAGAAATTGGGGTTGAAACACTGAGGTTAAAGGTATAATTAAATTCAAACTCAATTTTGGCATGTCCAGCAGTCTGAGAAAGAAATGAGGAAGAGGGCGGGGAAAGTGTAGGCTCAGGAGAATATCTTAGACTTACTTCAGTCTTTCTGCCTGCATAATTTCTCTTTGATGTGTTTGAGAATGGAGGAAACACTGATCAAAATGGCACAGTCACTCTCAGTATGAATGCAAAGCTTTTCTCTAGGAGTTTCTAGAATTCTAACAAAGATGCCAGTTGAGCAATGGGTTTCTATTTCAATTGTGCTCCTGTAGTGTGTTTGGCAGAAAGTCATGTGTTACATTTCTTAGGAATTCTACCTTGGCATGGGTGGTGTCGGGAATTTTTCCCTTTATAATCCTAAGATACTTGGTTTGTACCTTTACCTGACATTTATTCAAAATAAAAATGATGAAAAGTAGCTGGATGCAATCAAATGGAGCTTTAATCCTTCTTCTTCTTGTCCAGACAAGTACAGTGTCATCTCCTTTTATAACATTGTATGTGGTCACGTGAGGGTGTTTTTGGTGAGAAAGATGGCCTTGCAGGTTCAGTAGTTCATCAAGTTCATGGGAATCACTTCAGTTTGTGGGAAGAAAAGGTAACGAGAGGGCCAGGAGGTCTGTGTACGACCATGTAGTGTGTGGGAAAGCAGTCTCTGGCAAGGAGGGGGCTATGTAAGGTCATGTACAGGTTATATTAGGTCATGTCACTAAGCAATGATTTTATAGCATTTCAGGATAGTTCAAATACATAACAAAACGTTATATACAATATATACAAGAGTCAAATTGTTCCTCACAGGTGGTATCAAAGGACAAAGTGTCTGGTGCAGGATCAAGATTTAAAGGACAAATTTAAAAGTGTTTCATAGTGAAAGGATTTTTATGATGTGGTGCAATACAATAAAACGTAGCTCAATGCAGTGCAATGCAATAAGTGAATTACATGAATCTCATAAAGCCAAAATCCCTTTGTGTGATTCCAAGCCAAAGGCACATCAGTCATAAAAGAATTTCTCTCCTGTTGTGCTGTGACCGATCAGGCAAAACATTGTAACCTCCTGCCATTTCTGTATCATAAGTCCAGACGGCATGTCATGGTGTTAGTGTTTCGAACCCCCATTACACTCATTACATTTGCCTGTTACTGTTTAGTTAAGTTTTCTCCACTTGAAAACCAAAGAATGGGACATTTTACATCCTTAAGCAGCAAGAAAAAGATTAAACCAATATTGTCGGAGTAAAATGTTTTTGTATCTAAAAATCTGAAACAAGTCCACTTGATGCATTTCACCAGGTCAGATGTCAAGCTGTCAGAGAAGGTAGAAGTCACAGACCACTTTTTCAGAAAAGCTTTGTGAAATTGTTTTAAAAAGCTGTGACCCTTTTGTTGTTATTCATTGTCACAAATACATATATACAGTATATGTACCTCAACCAAGAGGGTTCTGTTCTTGCCAGTGTTTGTCTGTTTCCTGCTTGTCTGTCTGTTAGCAAGATAACTATAAAAGTTATAAACTGATTTTGAACATTTTTGTTCAGCAAACTTTGGTCATTGCACAAGGATGATTGATTAGATTTTGATTGTGACTCCAGAATCCAGACCCAGGAAGGATTTCTTTACTGCAAGATAAAGTGGTTTTCCACATTTTTGCCAATAACTCCAAAAGTTCTTTATGGCTTTTGATGACATTTTTAAGAAATGATGTTCATGACACAAAGAAGGACTAACTAGGTTTTGGTGGTGATCTGAATCTGGATGCGTATCCAGAAAGACACAGCAGTTTCCCAGGTTTTGATGATAACTCGCCCATCAGTTTTGGAAATACCTTGGTGTGGATTTGTTCTCTCTGAGTACTTGTTGTTACATTTACTATGTGTATAATTTATTTTCATATATTCTTTTCTGTTGTTTTTCTAGCAATGGACATGCCATCTGAGCTGACGGCTCTCAACATCACTCCACAAGGGGCTCTGCTGAGGTGGAACCCCCCTCTCTCCAATGTTGACAACTATGTGCTGACCCTTACACAGAACCAAGGTGAGACACACGTAAACTGGAGAATCATTGGACTAATTGTTCAGCACTGACGAGAATAAGTAGAGGCCTAACCATAAAATCATTAGCACTCTTTCCTTTCTGTATTCAACATGTTAAGTGTCTACTTTACTGTCAATATCTCAAAACCCAACTGATAGTGTCAATATCTTCACCACTAAAAGCACAGAGTTCTTCCATTTTGCTCACTCAAATGTGTTATACCTCACTGGGTAATAGAGCTGACAGCTGAGATGTTGCCATCAGGTATCATCAATGTTTTCAGTGTGATCCTTTGTGAAAATATGGATCCATTTGTCTTGCTTTCAGAATGGATCATTATGCCCGGTTGAGTCACTGAAGCCTTGACATAAACATTATAGTTTGAGACAGGCTGTGTTTCTAATGCAGCCCATGTCTTCGCCACCCTGACAGCCATATCCAGATGGGTAAAAGACAGCCATATTGCTTGGCCCCTCAGATTCAGTTTATAATTCTCTCTGAACCAAGTGGATGTCTGCCAAGTGATGGTACAGGTAGGCTGGCCACTGATTCAACTTGACATTTATGGCGACAGCGCTGAGATATAAAAATATTAAAAAAAGTTTCAAAGAAGTTTTATATCTCAGACAAACACGACCCAGTGTTGGCAGTAATTAGCCTCTTGTAGAAATGCTTCTTAAATTCACTTGTCAGATGTTAAACCTTACTACAATAGTCCCTACTGTCTACAATAAACCAGCAGAAACTAATGTTGTGGGAAGGATGTTGCTCATTTGCACTTAACCCCTCTGGAAAAGCTTTGCCAAAAGTTATCTACAGAAATCTGAATTACTCATCTCTCTGAGTCATTGAGTGGACTGCAACCTGAGTGAGTGGACCACTGCCAGATGACCTCAGAAAGAGAAAGAAATGAGTATTTAAAAAACAGGCTGTCAAATGTTAAATATGCAGGAGTACATAAGTGCGCAAATTCCCTGGAGCACATCAACCCCATTTCCTTTACCAGTCGGAAGGTTGTGTGAACTGTCAAACCCAGCATAACTTTTAAAACATTGAACCCTAACATTTGAAATTTACACAAAGATGATGTATTCAATATTAAAGCTGCAATATTTCTTTGTTTTTTTTAAGTATGTTCCCATTTTTAAATTTTATGGAAGCTTCACCTCTCTGTGAAGGGTTGAGAGAAAACATCTGGTGGAGCATTTAACACAGTTAATATGGTTAAATTGCAATAGCTTTGGGTAGATAAATACAATGTCATTGTCTCTGTACTACTCCAATCACCAGGAAAACTGAATATAAGTTGCAATGATACCCAAGATACCTGTTTCAAGGTCATGGGGGGTGGGGGGTTAAAGCATCATTCTGCATGATGATTTTTTTCCTTTCATAAAAGGAAGACCATCACAGCAAACAAACTGCTCTTGTCTTTTGTGGGGCCTTTCTCTCCTCTCTCTCTTTGTGTTTTATTCTAATTGTCAATCACTTTATAAGCCTTTCGGTGCACAACAGGCCCAAACAGATCCTGAAATTAGGACAGTTTAATTAATGGATGGGGAAATTATTATGAGTCTTGGATCAACTTAAAACTTTACTCTGTTTTTAACTCTGCAGTTTACACATTTATCCTGGGAAAATATAGGATTATAATTCAAAACAAGAGAAAATAACTCTTAAATAATGATTAACCATCCCACCAGGTGGGCTTGTTTTTCCTTTTTTTATTACTGTTTAAAGAGGCTGTAAATTTTGAAGTCAGATGGACTCAAGAAATAGATAAGTACCTCAATTGGGAAATATTGTCTCATCTCTTTCTTAACTGGCTTTACTGCATGTATACTTGTTACTCAAATGTTTTTTGGATTAGATAACTTCATTTAAGGCAACTACTGGAAAGTTAATGCAGCAAACTTAGATCTTTCATTCATGTTTGAACTGCTTATTCCTCCTAAGGTTTTTGACCGGAGCTAACACCTACTGAAGCTAATTTAATTAAAAATTAAAACTCTAACTCCACAGTATCCTTCTTAAGTAAGCTATGAACTCCTCAGCTGTTTTATTAAATGTCTTTTGTCACTGTCAGTTTAAAATCTCATCACTCACATGGCATTTTTTTAACAAGTAATTTTCTGTAAAGTCAATTCAGGGATCATTTCCTTATGACTGAAACGCGGATTGGTAGTTCATAGCACTATATCTACATGCAACCTGTTAAAAAGCCTTACAATTAATCACTTTACATCTAGCTTGATAAAGTAATCAGTGCTGTAATCCTCTTTATTTAAAATCTCTTAATGCAAACTTTAAGTTTAACTTGTGCTGTTTCGACAAGCTTTTGTGATTGTTTTCAATGAGACAACCTCAAGGCTATCATAAGAAATGGAGCATGAGTTCACTGTTCTCAAAATACTTGTGCTGAATTCTGTTTTCTAGTCACAGCCGATACTTTCCTTGTGGAAGGCAATAAGCAGGAGCATCAGCTGTCCAACCTTAAGCCGAGCACCACTTATTCTGTGTCCCTCTACGCCACCAAAGGACCCCTCACCAGCGGCACAGTCATCACTAACCTCCAAACACGTATGTACCCTTTTTTTTATTCACCTTCTTTCAGTACAGCTGCCAACTCTGACTCTGAGCTTTGCACTGCTGCTTTACAGCTTAAGAGTTCCTCCAAGCTCCAGTTTTAGTCAAACCTAATGAATATACAATACAAGAAGAAATTCCTGTTTTCTAATCAGCAAGAAAAGTCAAGTTAAGGGATGCTATTTTTTTACTCTGTGAGCAGCATGACTTACTTAAAAAGGTGGCAGCTTATGTCTGTATGTATTCCTGGAAGCACAAAGAGTTTAAGAAAAAAAAACCTTTAACCATTATGTATAATGTTTGAATAATCAGTTTAAATTTTCATATGACTAATCAGATAATTACTTAATACAAGTTATCAAAGCCAGCAGAGCCTTAATGAGGGATGTTCTGCAGTATCAGGAGTGATTTTGTTTTCTTCTTTTTGTCCTGGAATGAAAACCGAAATAAACTGAGAAAATAATTCAGAGGTATTTTTTACTGAGGGTTTTCATGATTCTCTGTTGAAATAGCTGCAAAGTTCAATGTTACTTTGTCAGACAAAGCCAAGAACATAACTTCACTTCTGCCTGTTGCTGTGACAATATCAAGACTAAATTTAAAGTCCACTGCTGTTTTCAGCTGCAGACTCACGGGTGCAGGTGAGACTTAATTGCTGGTGTCACAGTCTTGGCATGGATGGTAATATTCCAGGTAATATATAAAATAAACATAGTTTAATGTGTTTTTTTTTCTCTATTAGGTCTGATCATCCTTTAATGAATATCCTACTGTACATATACATGTATATGCATCCTGTTGTTGTTTTCTCCTTTGTTTCCAATTATGTCAAAGAATGAAGGTAGTAAGTGTACATGTTTTATATTTTCCAAAACACATTATTAGAACATATATTAAGAAAAAGAATGAAAAACACATTTACCTAGGAGTTCATAACATCACAGCACAATATGTTTATCCATCTCTATGTCTCCATGCAGAGTACATAACTTTCCAAAGGCTTGCTTTTTGATTTTTTGCTTGGTTGATTTTAATGCCCATAGCAGCAGCTGATCAGTGTGGAGGAGTCTTGTGACAAGGGTAGGAAAAAAGATGCATCGATTTAACACTGGACACATTGGTGTCTATCTTTCTCACAAACATATGCCATCAGAAAATAATGTGGAATGGATAAATATTACAATTAATCCTGTTATCATGATGCACCTTAAAGTGTCATGGTAGTGGAAAATTAAGTTGTAAATAACCTGTTTATCAGAGTTTGTGGCTTGTTTTTTATTCAAAGTTATTTTTTATCACGCAGTGTTAGTGGCACCATCTGCAACAATGTATAGCCCTGGTTTCTGTGTGGACTTTTTACTACATAGATAGAGAACTAAGCTTTGTGACTACAGGTTATGTTTATGACCTCATATAATCCCACTCTAGAAATCTCCAAGAATCCATTCAAGATGAATGAACGATAGCTGATACTCAGTGTAGGCTGTTTGTGTTATTGTAGTTTTACTGAGGTGATTTTCACTACAGTACAAAAACTTCTAAGAGGTATTAGACAGTATTAACCCCACTTTTAGGCTGTTTTATTCAAATGTTATTCTCCCTTTTACTGATATTACACTAACTTGCTAGGAATTTGCTGAAATGATACCCACACAAAGTTGATATAGGTCGAGGATCTTCCTGTGTCTTGATGGACAGTCAATAAGACCCTTCAGCTGTGTGCTAGTGAACTTTTGTTGGGTCTACAGCTTGACATTTCTGTTCCATAACCCTCAGGATCTTTTAAGAAAATAGAAGCGGTGGCGTGTTGTGAGAGGCCTTGCTTATGCAGCTCTACAATCCTACTGTGTTCAAAGACAGAAAACATTTGACTTTTCCATCAGGATGTCACGACAGTGTGAATGCAGAAAATGACAGAATCTCTTGCTCCCATTTGTTCTTTTTGCAATTTCTAGCTCAACATAGAATCCTCTTACCATCTAACAAAACTTTTGGACATTTAACAGTACATTTTTAGTTAAATTTAGCTTCCCCTGCAATGTGCTCTATGAAAGCTTTGAATTCTGATCTCTGTGGCACATACTAAAAGTTGAACCTTTCTCTGGGGTCACTATCGTGCTGGAGACTTTTGACACAGGCCGTCAAAGAGATTAAACTTGTGAACTCCCACCTCTTAGCTTTTGCCTTCACCTCCTCCAGGTGACTCACCTTCGTAATCATATTCACCTTCATCTGCTGCTCTCTCCAGAGGACAGTCAAAGGTGAAGGGGTTCTTACAGTTTAGCTGAGTTTTGGCTAGGTAAACTTGTTTTTAAAATCTTGCACAAAAAAATGTTTTCAGTCAGCAGAGGAGTTCACGGCCTCAGTGGAATAACAGAACTACCTGTCCTGGACTTCAGCAGAGACACAGAATGGCTCATAAAACTGAAACAAACATGGGGTGCAGATAGTCTGAGTCAGAAAAGGTGCTATGACATCCATGCTAGTGCTGTACATGCATACATACATGCATTTCTTTAAACACAACACATCATTGCAGCAGTTTGAGTTGTTTGTAGGTCCAAACAGATGATCTGCCTTCTACATCATGATCTCTACTTTCTCCAGGGACATATACATAGTGCATTTCTTCACTGGTTTGATTCACATGTTAAAAAAAAAATTAAAAAACATCACTAAGTAAACAAAACGCAACAGAAATTTTCTTTTTTTTAATGTCTTATTGAATTAAATGAACAGTCAGCTGTCCCCTTCTTTTCTATGTAAAAAATATTAATGCTCAAGTTTCTGCCTATGAGTTAAGCATTTTGAAAATAGAATTATACCAGGATTACTGAAATAAATGTGCACATATGCAGGAACAACCTGTAAAATGTTGTTTAGATTTCAAAACACTGAATCAGTGATTTAGTTAAACACACTGATGTCTTTGCAGTACTTCATTTAAAGGGCATTTAGAAAGCATAGATTTGAAAACAAAGTCTAATGAAAGTGTGTAGTTTGACAAATTCCAAACTTTGGACCAAAATATGTGTTTATTAACACCACAATATAATAACTGCTGCAGCCCCATTCACACATTCCCGTTTCACATGGTGTGCGATCATCAAATCCTGATGAAACAGGACTACAAATTGGTTGTGGTGGATGTACTTGATCAGTGTTGTGTAGTTGTGGACGAGCGCTGGGGAATGGAGAAAGGGTCCCGACACTTTTAACTGTTCAAAACTGTCGTGAGAATCGCGCTCTCAGTATAGCGGGGTGGAAGCCTAATGCAGTCCAAAAGTGAACGGTATAAGTGTGGCATGTATGGGGCTCAATAAGGCTGATCATGGCTCAATCCAGAAAGCTTTCTGAGGACGACTGACAAGGACGTATCCCCAACTGTGCCCGTTCAAGGCGACACAAGCAATGTGACTCAAACCGGGCTCGAATGGGCTGACGTCGTGTCAGTGGGATGTAAATTATCCTTGTCGTATCATTGTATTGACCTAATTGAAGCAGGACTAACGCCCCTTAAGTGCTGTGGAAGCGCCATAGAACACCATAGAAGTGTTACTGACAGTGCATTGGGGGGCGAGACAGTCATTTCTTCTCGCATCATGCTGAACAAAACCATCATTGCTAATCATGTACAGTCGTGCACAATCGCCATTAGAAATGAGAATGTATGACTGGGGCATAGCATATTCGCTATGAGGTGAACGAAGACGATATACCTTATTAATCCCTCATGGGAAATTAAATCCTTCTGGGCTGAAATACACATACACATGCACAAACAGGTCCTATGATCATGCATTATTGGAGAGATGTTGGAGTGATGGCTTGCTGCTCCAGAAGAAGCACTTCCAAGCAGTTTTGAGCTTAAGTGCCTTGCTCAAGGGCATTTCAACAGTGCCCAGGCAGTCAGCTGGCACCTCTCCAGCTACCAAACAAACTTCCAAACATGTTTGAATGGAACTTGAACCAGCCAATCTTCAATCCCCAACCCAAGTCCTTCCAGACTAAGCTAGCCAAAGATGGAGTCTTACAAGCTCTGCTATCCAGGCTTTTGTAGGTTTGAATGCACAAACAATCAAATCTAGAAAGCTCTTGGACACTGCAACTATAGCATTGTGACCATCTACTATTCTGCCTGGTCTGTGGCTGTACAGCCCCAAATGCAAAAAGCCTGTCTATCAAAACTAGCATTAATTTATTTAACAATATGAGCAACAGCTTGTCTGTTGGATCAGACCACACAGGCCAGTCAATAGCTCCCATGTGCATCGATGAGCCAAGGCCACTGCTGTTCCTTCCTTGGACCACTCTACATAAAAAAAACTGACCATTGCAGACCAGTAACACCACACAGGAGTACAGGCCCTCTTAAAACTCACTCAGATCCTTACAAATGTCCATTTTCCTGATTCTAAAACATCAACTTTGAGGACAAAATGTTCACTTGCTGCCTAATATATCCCACCCACTAACAGGTGCCATGATGAAGAGATGATCAGTGTTGTTCACTTCACCTCTCTGTGGTCCTAATGTTAGGCCTGATCAGCGTGAATTAAATCTGTTGACTGAATCATCAGAGCCTCAGCTATAAGTTGTGTTAGATGCATTTCTATAGCATTATTTATTATCTTACAGGAGGCAATCTCCTATGAGCTATTTAAATTGAAGCATTCTTGATCAGTGGACCAGGAGTATTTTGTGTATCCAGATCAGTCTTTGCTGTGTGGTAGAACCTGTGATAAATGTATCCTGTATGTTTAAATTAGCATTCTGAGTATTTTTATGGAGTTAAAAAATGACAAAAACATGGCCCTATCCTGTAATGGTAAAGAATGCTTGAAAAAATCATGCAACCAAAAGATGACCCGGACCCCCCAAAATCTTACTAATTAGTGCAAGACCCATTTCTGACTTGTCCTGGAAATTGCATTTAAGTCTGTTCACAAGTTTTAGAGTTGTCCTGTTAACAAACTAGGGACAGCAGAAACACAACCTCCTTCACAGAGGTAAAAATCCTTATTTCTGCATGGCTGATGATGACATGTCAATCAAGGAGAGGTTTTTGTCAGCCCTGCCTTCAGGGGGCCTTTTCCCTCCCATGCTATTACACTTTGTCATCAAAATAGTAGTGTGTGTTTCTGTTGCGCTTACACAGCTTGTTCTCTCAGGGTGTTCTGCCTCAGTGGAAATGTCACCTTGTGAACAGGAGAGGACGAGAGCATTGATTAGTTTGGTCAACTTTTCTGACTGCTGCATCCTCACATCGCTGCTGCTGTTTTTCTTTGCTTGAATCAGTTCCTCACTATCAGATTACAGTTTGTCTTTTTGGGCTCAGGTTTTGATATATCTGGTAGTAGATGGTTTTACGTATGGGGTCTGTTGATGAAATGAAAAGCAGTCCACAGAATTAAAAAGAGAGGAAAGATGGACCAAGCTTTACAGATAGTCATGTGAATAAAATATTATTATACTGTATGTTACATAGAGTTATTGAAAATTAGGCTCTGTAAAAAGTAAAGGGAAATGAAAGGTGTCTGTCCTGAGCGTCAGCTAAATGTTTCCCCCTGTAGAGCTATGAGGCTGATGGATTCAAAATATGTTTTGCAATTGTTTGAGTTTTTTGCTATACTCATACTGAACCAGGACTTTTCAAATGATGTTGTTGCCTAAATGATTCCTGATTCAGTCACTAAAGAGAAAAAGAGCATCCTGGCTTGTGCAGTAATGTCTCTGTTGACTGTAATGCCAGTTTATCCAGTTAGAGAGAAATATCAGACAAGTCACTGAGCAGAGAGGCCAGAGGAGGGTCACGTTCTTTGGCTCTGGCATTTTGCAAATTGTAATGAAATGAGGCACCGAAATCTGTGTTATGATTTTGTTTGGTAAAGTATTGGCTGTGTTGCTAATGGTTATATTTGGATTTGATTCTGGTGCCTACCCTTAATGAAAAAGCTGCCACACTGCATAGATCACTGAATTTCCCTTTCTGTCTGTCTGTCTTGTCTGTCTGTCTGTCTGTCTGTCCGTCCGTCTCTATCTATCTATCTATCTATCTATCTATCTATCTATCTATCTATCTATCTATCTATCTATCTATCTATCTATCTATCTATCTATCTATCTATCTATCTATCTATCTATCTATCTATCTATCTATCTATCTATCTATCTATCTATCTATCTATCTATCTATCTATCTATCTATCTGGATCAAGGTGGACTATGAATGACTTCTAGGCAAGTTTACCCCTGTAGATTGTTAGACAGAAACAAAGAGATGACATGAGCTATACTGACCATAAAAATACTTTAAAGGGGACATATCATGCTTGTTTCTCCTTTTCACTATGCCAGACTAGGGTGCCTGTAAAGCATTTCTGCCCTCAGTACAAGTCATTTAGTTCCTTCATTGCCCCACAATAGTGTTCTCAAAATCCTCATTTTAAGCCATTATCAAGCTCTTGTTGAAACACTCGGATCTCAGGATGACCTACAGTTACCTCGCAACGTCACAGCCCTTTGTGCTCTGATTGGTCAGTTCTATCGGGGGTAGAGCCAGCTTGTCCTCCTTCTTCTACTGTATTTTCCGGCAGGCTCAAAGCAGCAACCGCGTATTGAGTCCCCCTACAGGCCAGAGCTGGTAATGAGTGAGTGTGAGCTAGGGATCTATATACTGCTGCTGGACAAATATGTTCCTCGGTGACGGTTTTGTGGCTAATGGACATCACAGAGGAGGAAGTGTTTTATCAGATTACTCCAATAAAAAGAAAGGTACCTCGTGTCGTCACGACGATTTAAATCTCACGGACATCTCGCAATGACCTATTTTCAGAGGCATCAAATCTCGTTCTAGGATATCAGAAGAAATAGAATATCTCATTTTTTGAAAATTAAGGGGGTGTAAGGTCTTGTTTTCAAATTTATTATATTATATGTAAGTATTAAATCATGCATCAGCGTGATATGTCTCCTTTAATACAACATGACTGCTGAACATGAAGGGAGAGGAGCACTGCTATTAAAAATGTAAGCAGTGAATGTATGCAGCTTGTGGCTACATGGAAATGAGTTAGCAAGTGTTGATGCACAAACCACAGTATGAGAATTACTCCTTCAATTCTTATATCAGTCCCAATAGACAGTACAAAGAAAGAGAAGCAGATCAGGTGACAAAAACAGCAATAACAGTGGGGAGGGATTTCTTGTATGGCAATTGTTGCATTTAGACATCCAGATAAATGGAATCTATAAATCCTGTTTCCATTTTCTGGGCTTTTGTGGCTTCAAGGTAATCAAAGAAAGGTTGTAGGTCCAATTAAATAAAAAGGTTTTTTCCTCTACGGCTTTGTAGAAAGCCTTACCTGGAATGATTCCTGTCACAGTGTTCATCCATTGATTTCGACAGAGAGCTCTGTCTGTGATCAACACGCTTACAAGCAGGGCGTAACAGAATGTGATGAAGGTTTGTGTCGCAAAAATCAAGAAGTTTTATTTAGTCCTGATAGGGAGGCCATTAGAGCTACAGTTTTAACAATGTTCGTGTGTTTTAATGCTTTACGTCTGTGAAAGGCAACTCTGATAACAAAGAGGCCACATTCAACTATATTCAGCTGAGGGCCACATTGTTACAAACTGTCAGATATTATCAATGAAAAAATAAATAAAAAAACAACAAAAAAATGCAGATATAAAAACTTCCATCAAAATGAGTATGTATAATATAATAATGCATTCTTTGATTAGCCCAACACAGAATTAAATCAAAATTAGGACTCATTTTAAATTCATTAAAACAAGTTTGCACAATTTTTGAAGTAAATATATATATTTGATCTTTTCCAGTTCTTTCTAGTATTGTTTGCTAATCTGTATATTATATTCCATTGCTTAATTGATAATATTTAGAATTACAGTAAATGCAAAGTAAGCTCTTCAATTCACACGATAAACTTACAGCAACAATATGATTTATAAAAAAAGAATATAGGAAAAATCACTGATTTTTTTCAATCATGAATTACTTTTTTACATTTAGAAGAATTTCCAATTGTATTTTATAGTCACCTGTCTTCTTCTGTAGTTGTAAAAATTGTTGTGAAACATGAGAACAGATTAAATTTTTCAGCCCCTTTAAATGTGGGTAATATGTGGTTCAGACATGGAATCGAAAATACAATCCAAACAGGTGTGAGAATTCACACTGCTCTTTCTGTTGTCAGGTTTTACAAGATCGATTAAGGTCAGTTTGGAAATAGACAACTGGCCTGGGAGAAAACAAACAATAACATCTTTTTACCTCAGACTGGCTCTTCCCAAGGTTGTCTGTCTGGTTCCTCACCCAAACCCAACACACTGGATGATGCATTACTGAGCCACTCTATTATAAATTATTTGGTATGTAGTGTTGTAAAGTTTAATCCGTCATATTTCACATCAACTGAATCAGCACAGGAAAAGACAGTCGAGTTTTTCCTGATCCACATGTTGCCCAACACCACTGCAAATGTTCAGTCCAGATGGAAAAAAAGTGACGGGTCAGTGAAAGTTCACACTCTGAAGTTCTTGCTTTTTTTGCTCTTTTATGTAAAAATGGCTTCCCCACATGCACAGAGAGTAGAGCATGGACGACAAAGAGTCAGACTGGCTCTATGTTAAGGTAGCCATATCTACTTTGGGAGGCATTTCTTTGTTGATTCCCAATCCTCTTAACCACAGCTAAGGGTTGTTTTGTTGTCAGGCCTCCATGCCTCAAGGGTTCAACATAGAATGAGGCAGCACCCTGAAGGCTGATATTTAAGCTACAGGGTGGAAAATAAGGGATTTTGCCACGGGTGTCTCTGTAAGCCTGTAGTCTGCAGCACCAGGACTTTATTCCCTCTGATGTGAGCTGAGCCCACTTGCTGAGAAGTGCTGGACAAAGTTTTTTTCAAGCTGCAGAGATGGTTGCTGCAGGCAGCTTCACTGAACTCCAGTCTGTAGCACTTCACTGAGTGCTGAGAGTATCACTATTACAGACACATAATCTTCATTCTTCAGGCCATTGAGGCATCTCTGACACTTTAATGTTCTTTCAGAACTTGTGTCCCCATAACATCTCTGGTGTTAATTGTTTTGTGGGGGAATGTAACAAACTCCTGCAGCTATATTAAACATATTCATCACAGTATATTGAATGCAGTATTTGTAGAGTAAATAATGTACAGTTTAATGCTACATCAGTGATGTTCTCAGTGCCAGACCTTTAGGATTTCATATCTCCAATGAAAATATACTATTTTCTTCTTGTGGTGTAATTGATTGTCAGAATTCTAGTTCGTCCCCCCTGTGTGTTTCCAATTACATGAAAAAATGTGGCCATAAACAATAACATCTTTGTGTACAAAAGCATGAATTTTCATTAAACTGCAAAGACACTAGTGCCTACATGTACCATTAAAGGTCTAAAATTAGTAAACATACTTCCAGTCTGCCTTTGTTTCCATGCAGAAAATATGATTTTCAGTGAAGTGATTAGTTTCATTCTCCTTTTTTTGCCTTGGATTTAGTTTTCAAAGTTATAACGGGTCAGGCCCAAGTAGTTTGTGATGGAAACCATCTAGATACTGATAATTAGCAAAAACTCAGCACTGTTTAAGTGATGGTTTGATAAGTGTTTTATTAATTTTTCATTAGCAGTGTAGCAGAGGATGGTTGCATTTAAGCATGTCTGTCAACTCCACTTGTAAAAGTCACTGTAGAGAAAGAGAAGAAGTAGTGTTGTCTTGGGCTTAATAGATTGTGGATGACATTGGAGTTTGAGATCATTTATTAAAACAGTGTCCTCTGTTTTTAGTCAGGCAGTAAAAAAGAATTTTACAAAGATAATACAAGTTAATGCATGTTCCATTCTTAACCAACAGTGTACATGATTAACGGAGATGGAGAGTTTTTTTTTATTATTATTATTATTTTCTTTTTACGTTTGTGCACACAAACTTTATTCCTGTATAAGTTAATGTCCATGTTGGGTCACTCCTGTCAAAATGATCTAGATAAGGTTTTACCACCAGCTCCAAGTGGCTTCCAAGAAACTAGTTCAGTAACTTTTGCTTTAGAAAATGTCTCTGCCCTGAGGTTAACTGTGGTGCCTTAGTGAAGCTGGCTATTAACAGTCTAGCCTGGAAATTGACGTAAATTCTGCACTTTTTGCTTGATTGTTGTTGTAGACTGCACATCCAATAAGGTGCGATTTATGTCTAGATAACTGTTGATATTTTGGAAGTTCAATAGAGAGAAGACTTTAGCCAAAACTGGTTGTAGAGGCCTCTCAAATACTTGGCAATCAAACAAGTACCTCTGAAGCAAACAGCCTTGCCAGAGAAAGAGGTGGTTATGATTTTTTAAACTCCCTAAAATCAGTAGAGTCAGGGTGCTGGTTTGGCGTAGTGGTTAGCACCCCATGTACACGCTTCTGCCGGTCCAGGTTCGAATCCCGCCTGTGACCAGTTTGCAGAGTGTCTTCCCCTACTCTCTCTCCCCCTTTCACAAGCCTATCCACTGTCTCTCTCCTATCAATAAAAGCACAAAATGCCTAAAAATATACATTAAAAAAAAAAAATCAGTAGAGTCTGAGTGTATCAGCTGGACGACTGAGTCTCATGACTCACGTAGCTTAATGTCATCTTATTATACTGAGGCACATATGTTCTCATGAGTATGGGGCTCAATGCATTACGCATCAAAATTAACCAAAATGTTTTTTTTAATGGTGAGTCTCGAAAAAAAACACAACACAAAACTGCGTTCTCTTCACTTATTGTTGCATGCAGACTCAAAACAACAGTTCTCCCTTTACACTGCTCAAATTCGCCTTGACAATCACACCCATACTTTGATGCAAGTCTCTTTGGTCAACAAATATTTGTCCAATTTGAAATCTTTAAAAAATATCAAGTCATAAATCAATCAATCAATCAATCAAGTTTTATTTGTATAGCCCTAAACCATATTTTTATATCACTAGACACAAAAGAGTCAATGCCTTACTCTTCTTTTCATTTTATTGTATATAACTTTTTTTTCAGTTTATAATATTTTCCATTATTCCATACCTAACATGAATCCACCATGTGCACAGCACTCTGCCACACAGTTTTCAACCATAACAGTGGTAATTACAAAAAACTCTCTTTGGCAGACGTCCACCAATGCTGTAGGATATCAGGCTATAGAATTACTCCATATGCTAACTAAAGGGTAAAATAATGATATGTTTAGGACCAACTAAGAAAAATCACTGTTAGATGAATGTGAAACTGATGTCATGATGTGTTCAAATGTTCATCAAGAAAACTGAAAATTCATTTTCTGCAACAAAAGGACTTGAATCAATACAGTTGTCTGAAAGTGATTTTGTCTTTTATCAGTTAAAGATAATTAACAGATCAAATGAAATTGTTTCATTTTAAACATAAGCTCTAGTCATGTTATTTCAATGCAAATGTATTGTATTCATGAATTGAAAAACTAAAGAACCAATGTCACAGAGCAACAAACCAAATATATATAATTATCTGTTTTATTATTTATTTCTATTATTTTTTCTAATTGATCACATGAAAAGTGAAGAACAGAACAAATATTCGTGTCAAAACAGTAAAATACATTATATGTTTGACACTAAATGAATAATAAGGTGTTTGTTTATGTCCATTTAATCTGCGTGATTCATCCAACATCCCTTTGGTTCTGTGGACATCATAATGGCAGCAGGATCAGCTTTACATCTCACAGGCTGAATCATTCACTTGCAAATGAGCGCTGAGACGTGATATCGCCTCCAAAAGAAAAACTTCGTCCCTCTTGTCTTCCCACAACAAATTACTGCTGTCCATGTTGCCTTTCCCATCTGCTTCTGTGTGTTTATGCATTTTTGCTTCTCTCTCGCTTTGTTTACACCCCAAGTTAATGAGACATTAGATGTAGCCAAACCTATTCATCTCTGCACCATTGTTCAAATGTCAGTCGACTGAAGATGGAGCATCAAAGCTGCCAGGAACCCAGACAACACCTGCTCACCTGCACATAAGCGTACCATGCTGAGGTATAATTAGAGGAAGAGAGGAAGAGAAAGGAGGCTGATTTAAATCAAGGATGAAAGAAAGACAGGCACAGTTAGGGTGCTTTTTGGCATCCGTTTTTGTGAATTAGAAAACCCTGCAGACTCTTATTCCATCTCTACTCTCTCCCCCACATATGTTGATGCAGCAGAAGTGTTCATAATGCCAAGGGGAGGACAAGAACAACAGATAAACTCTGTTCTTCTCTTGGGCGCGCTGAGTGTGAATGGCAGCTTGTCAGATAAGGGGGAGAGGAGGAAGTGGACAAAAGATGGGGAGGGCTAGAGGAGCAGAAGAGGGCAGATAAGAAAGAGAGAGTGAAAGAGAGGGAGGCCCCAGGATGATGTGGGGATAAGGAGAAGCAGAAAGAGGAGGAGAAGAAGGAAAATGAGATGCAGAGATCAATTAAGACTAGAAGGATGCAGAAGGAGGGGAGATTGGCACATGTGAAATAGACTTGAACCAAATTGTCTATGTGCTGTATTATCTTAACCCACATTCTCTTACATTCACACAGTCTTTGTTTCTTTTTGTTCCTCCTCTCTCTCTAAATCCCTGTGTCACACAAAACGGATCTGCCTATCATTGTCCCAGAGTGACGGCACCCCACGTCTTTCAGGAGGTTATCAAGTCGGGAACATGCTGTTAATTACCGAGCTGTCATTGATCTCTTTAATGCGCACAGGAGGATTCAACCCAGAAGAGAGTCTGTGTAGAGCTGTGCATGAGGCCTGGGTTATATTCAAAGCAAAGGCCAGACCAAAGACTTGCAACACCACAGGGCCATTTCCAAGCGCTGCAGGGGGCAGTTGCAGCTGTGCGACTTGAAGTGGCCCACCTATCGCCAAAAAGTCCAGAGATACCATCAGCCATTCCCTCAGCGAAGTAGTAGTAGTTACTTTTCACACTGCTTAGAGGCCACAACTCTCAAGAGAAATGTTGCTCCCAGAAAAGCTCAGGAGAAATCCACAAAGTGGGGTACGTGTTCAGCATCAAGCTCACAGCATAAATTGGTGTTTCAGAAGACATCAGTCAATATGTCTTTTTATATGGTATATTCAGACATTCAAGATACTTTTCAATGTGATTTGCAATCAAGCCTTCTTCAGGATTGTAAGCAGTCAAATGCAAGGCCACGGTAGGCCCTTCTTAAGTATTGCTCAACCACTTGGGCTTAGAACAATAGTCATCTACTGGCAACCCAAGCCTCCCCTCTAGTCCCCCAACTATTATCAAATTTAGTAAATGTGAGGGGGAACATACATGAATTTAAGGCTTAAGAGTATCTTTTGGTTATGAAATCTGTGTAAACATATATATATTAAAAGTAACTATGCTATGCAGCTGGATCTACTTGATTCAAGGTCTGTAATTAAACATATCCATCTTGCCAAGCTCTTTACAACACAATCTGCAATGATTTTGCTCAACCTTTTGTATCACAGCACAATCAGAGTGCTTAAAAGAAGAGGTGTGAGTGTGATAACAAAAGGAATTCACTGCACAGAGATTAGCTTAGATGCTAACAGCTTCAGTAGCAGTTTTGTCAGATATCCTCTGCATTTGTTTATCCAAAGAAAAAACATATAAAGCATTTTTCAATAGAAACTGTATTTTCACTCCACTTCTGACGTGTTTTGCCGAGAGTCTGCTCTACATAGCGGCTTATGTTTACACTTTACACTGCAACAGTGGCACCTGCCTGTTACATTGTTTAATTGGCTTGCGATAAATGTGATTGATGGAACGATCATCCGATCACCTGCTGGATATTCTCCTGTTGGATCAGTTTCTGCCTTTTCTGGTGGACAATGGAATCAATGTCAGTGGCCTGTATTGAAACAGGTTACTTTTGTGAAGGTAGGAGATGTGTTTAGTCATAGGCTAATTGATTTTTTCATTTCTGCCTTGAATTTGTGTTCCACTAGTCTGTCCTGCAAGTGCCAATTGGTTCTTAAAATGTAGACAACACTGCAGCTGGGAAATTCTAGCCTGTAAATGACTTAAGTGGTTTGACAGTTTATAAAATGATAAATTGTTTTCTTGTTGTTAAGCTAAGTCCAAAAATGTCTTGGTTCTTATAACATTTGTGCAGTGTTTGTGTTGTTGACCCTTTTTGTTTTGTCCCTGCCATGATGTTGTACAGCTGGGTTTGAGTTGCTTTGGACCAGCTTTCCTTGCAGTGTTGAGCATCTTCTGAAGCTGATTAGGTAATAAATTTGTTGGCAGAGGTTTGTGGTCTCTGGCCAATTCCAGTTCTTTTTTTGCCACAACTCGTGTAGGAATGAGACAAACTTGAAAAGTGGAAGTGAAACTGAGGCACTGAGTTTTTGATATGGAAACAGACATCACCTTACTCAGTTGCAATTATGTGAACTGACAGGCTTTCCAAGCTAGCTCATTGAAAGAAATGTGCAAGTTTTGACTCTATCATAAATCTTCAGTTTGAAATCAGCTTCAGGGAAAATGTTTCATCAACAGTTGAACATTTAGACTTTCAAGCTTCTAGCAAAGGTTCAGGCAGTTTATAAAAGCAATTGTTTTTTTGTGCCATCGAGGAAAACGTGCAAAAAATCACATAGAAACAAAGAAATGACTGGCATTTTGTAAGTATGTTTAACTGATATTACCAAAAGCAGCACGACATTTGCTTTAACACCTCTGCCTCCCTCACTCATAGACCTACTTGATGACAATGTGACTCGGAGTCATGATGTAACTCCGGGAAACAAATTTCCCCATTATAAGGTCATCTATTTTCTATCATACACTCAAATAAGGTAGCAGACTCAGTGCTTCTGGTAGCATGTCAGAAGATCATATATTGACTTAAAAATGGGTGATGTAAGGTGAGGAAACCGAGGTAAGTCTCCGTGTGATATGGTATAAGCATCAACACAAGCACCATAATCACCCTTTTTTAAAGCCAAGCAGGGACCGAAATTGTACTTGGAGGGTGTGATGTAATGAGTGGTAAACTTGGGTGGGCTCTGTGATCAAGGACTTGAATGCTTTTGAGGCTTTGATTTTCTGTGACTAAACAGGAAAGTGTCTCAGTGCTTGTCTCGCAAAATCCTGTGGGGATTTGGGATTACTGACGAGGAGATTTCACCCACCTCATGGATTACTCCCTTTATTTTTATGCAGAAATTCCCTGTTTGATCTGCATGTTTAATGTTTCTCGCTGTGTTCTCTTTTGTCTCCCCTCTATAGTTGTGTTGTTTGGCAGATACACTCATTTTATTTTTATTTTTGTGTATTTTCTAGACGTTTATCAGAGGAGTACAATAATGGATACATTACAAGTAATTATAAACCATCTAAAAGGAGAACTGTTTATGTTTGTAATTGGCTCAATGGCATGCATCTTCACTTTTTATGTGAAGATGCTCATTAAACTCATGTTTGATTCATTTAGTTGAAATCAGTTCCATGTAAAATTTCAACAGATATCAGTACAAAGACCCCCTGTTATGTTAAACTCATTTTGTGGTAAGTTCCAGGATGTTACTTTTTACAGGGCACCAAATTATCTGAAGTAGTAACTCTCAACTGCTGGGCAGGGACCCAAAGTGGGTCATGAAGTTGCTGACAAGGATGGCAAATGTGTGATTTTGGGGGAAAAATAGGGCAGAAAGACTATAATATATGGATGCCCTTGGTGAAAAATTGTTGAAATTCTGTTAAAAATTTGGCCGCAGACCTACTTAGTTAGAGAAGTGTGCGATTTATGTATTTACAAAAAACATAAAACATTTCTGCTCTCTTCAAATGACCAGACCAACAGTAATATAAAACTTTTACCATTGTGTCTCTCCCCACCGTCAGATATTATTTATGGTCCTGTCAATCAAATAAAGGCAAAACATACCAAAAAATAAATTAGACAAACCACACTGAATGTGTTTTTGTTGAAAATGTATTCATTAATGTTTGATAATAAGACAATCTATCCTAAAAATGTAATGTAAGTGTTCCTAATTTGACTATATAATTAAAGTGGCAGAGGATTGGCTTGCCTGGCCGTCCATCTGATTTCTCAGCAGTAATTACATCTAGCCTAACCTGTGCATATGGTTTATTACATTTAGTGTCACATTTATGACTTACTGACCCAAAGAGGAAAGAAAAAAATACTTTCCAAAAAGACCTTGATATTAAATACCTTTTACCACTTTTGTTTGATCCAATCTGTTCATGTTTTGTTGAGTCATTGCTGCTGTGAGAACACTTTCAGAAAATATATAATTCCTAGTTCTTCTAAAGTAGCCCAAGTTCCAAGCAGAGCTGTGTGCTCATGTGAATATTATTATATTTAAAGACAGACTGTTACATTATCAACTGGCAAAACTCCCTTAGTCATGTTGATTTCAGCTGATTTTTGAGTTGTTGTTTTGTAATTGCCAGGTTCAGATTTCAGTCCCTGCAGCAGCTCTTATTATTTTGCTGCCTCTGCTTATCTTCTGCTGATGAGTCAGCCACCATTTATTAACTCTTACATGATCTGAAACTAGAAGGTTCAGGTCTCAAATCCCTTTTTTAAGCTTAGTGGGAATGTTATTTGATGAGGGCTATGCTTGTCATGTTCTTACTGTTAGGGTTGAATTAAATGGTACATACAGTGCTTGGTATGTGACTGTTGTTCTATTATAACTGTATAGCTGTAGGTGCTCTTAAATTGACCCCTAGGTGATTTAATAAAAAAATCCTCACACATTACACAATTTATTTAACCAATTAACCAACCTTGATTTAACCATTTATAACAGTTGAGTCTTCAGATTTTGGACAATAAAACAATATTAGAGCTGGGGTTTTGGTCTCAGAGAAAACATCTGTATACATTTTCCTGCTAAGATCTTCAAGTTCAGAGATATAACACCAATGACTTAACTAGCATCATGGTCCATCATCAAGAATTTAATGGCATGGATAACACAGTTGACCATTTCTGAAGTTTGCAAATGTATAATTTCTGCACTGCTTTTCTGACAGCATAATGTCCGGAAAGTATGAAACTTTCTCACATACAAAGAAACACTGCAGTTCTCTAGCTCAGGGGTGCTCCCAGAGGTTTCCTTTCAGTCAGGAGTGGCAAGATCATTTTTTTTAAAATATCTATGCTTTTTATTTTTTGGCTTTAAACTAGTATACAATGTTGCTATTAAGATATACATTGACTGTGAAACAAAATGTGTAAGCTAAAAAGGTTGAGCCATGAAAAAAAACAGTTCAATCGCAGGGAGAAAGAGAAATGAAAATCCCCTGCAAGGTCGGTCTGTGTACTTCTCTCAAGCCATACACTTCAAGTGCTGGAAAATTGGTAAAATCCTAGAATATTACATTTGCATCCAAGCAGTTGTCATCCTTTTATGGGCATACATAGTTTTATATGTATCTATTCTTCAAATTGTACACATTATCCATCCCGAACTTTGGAAATCTTTCCAGGCAGATGTTGGCCCCCTCTCTCTATCAGTTGTCAGTTTCTCATCCAGTCACTGCTCTATGAGGTTATATTTGTGCCACCAGAAACTGAATTTGAATGAAAATATTGAATTTGAAAAGCACGATGTGTAACGGAATTTAATGTTTTGAAAATGAATTTATTTTTTAATGGACTTAATTTTTTTAACTGAATTTGAAATTTAATTTTCCCTATGAAAATTTAACTCTTTTTATACTTTAAATTCAAAAAGGTCGTGCCGCTCTGAATTGAAATTGAATTGCAGAACTGAATCTGCCTTTTGCAAATTGAAATTGAATTCTGTGTTTTTGAATTTAAAGTATAAAGAGAGTTGAATTTTCATTGGGAAAATGAAATTTCAAATTCAGTGAAAACAATTAGATCAATTAAACAATAATTCATTTTCAAAACACTGAATTCCATTACACATCATGCTTTTCAAATTCAATATTTTCATTCAAATTTAGTTTCTGGTGGCACAAATATAACCTCATACTGCTCCATCAATCATATTAGTTTGATACCTGAACCAGTGCCTAATGAACTGACACTGAAAAAAACATGGCAGCATTCACTGACACTTCAAACTCAGAACAATGACATAAATAAACCATCAGACCTATGGGATTAAATGATAGGCACTAATCATTGACAAAGCTGCCATTGCACCTGAAGACATTCACATTGATTCCATTAGGACTGCACATTAAGGCTGTACTTTTTCCAAAAAAATCTGATTATATTAATGTGTATGCTCGATCAAGCATACACATTAATAACCAAATATATTTGCAATGTGCCTCAAGTTTCACATACACACAAATACAGACACTAACACAGACAGACAGACAAAAGAAAAACAAACAAAACAAGAAAAAAAAAATGGCTCCCCCACTGGCTCTGCATCATTCCTTGTCAGCTTTATAACACCTCTGATACTGCCTCCACACATAGAATACGGTTATCCAAGGATAGATGCAGTTTCAGTGTCTCAATCACTCTATTCTTTATCAGCAGTGCTTTTACAATAGACACAAAGTGTGTTACACACACAGTTAAGCAATTGTGACATAGAAAAAAAGGAGACATCCTTTGAGCCCTTCTGCAAAGGTAGAACATTTGAACATTTGAAAAGATTCCCAATTGTGTAGATGAAAACATTCTGTGCTTACTACTAGATCAATCTTGAAGTTTGAATCCCTTTTTCTTTTTGGCAGCAATGGACGCTCCCCTGAACCTGACGGCCAGTGAAGTGAATCATCGCAGTGCTCTCATCTCTTGGCAACCACCAATTGCTGAAATTGACAACTACATGCTCACCTACAAGACAACCGATGGCAGCCGTAAAGTATGTAACGCGCACACACACACACAAACTGAACTGTTGTGTCTCAAGGCTGTTGCTAGCACACACACAAAATCAGATGTACGAACACATGGGGGTATCTGTTACTTTCATCTGTTGGACTTTTTATCTGCTGCGACAGACTGTGTTTTGATCTTAAGTTGTTTTAGAAATCCAGTTTAGTATCTGTGCTATGGTTGTAAAGTGGTGTCAAAGAGATAAACTGTACTTTTGGTAGTCCACACACCTGAAAATAGCAACTTAATCCTGCTGGTATTGTATCAGGACATGTTGAATCCTCTCCTCAGACTTCTGCCGCACAGCAAATGCTCCTTCATTAATCAGCTTTTTACACCGGAGTTGAGAAATGTTCAGAAAACTTATAGCAGATTTAAAACTTTCTGACAAACACTTCAAAATTCAAATTAATCTTTCAATCGTCTAATTCCTCACCGTGAAGTGTGTAATGGATGGGGACACACAAACCCTCACAGACTGAGACACACACAAGGGAAATGGGTGGTTAAATTGCCTGTCTAATAGAGATATCACTTTAATGCGTCTCAGTAGAGACATTGTTTATTTTGATTAAACTTTTCATGTGGCATGGTAGTAGTAATAAAGCACATTAGGAGCTGTGTGTGTCCTGCCACGCCTGCAAACCAATTTAACTGAACCATTTCCCATGATGCTCTGCAAAAGCCTCTCATTTAGTGGCAATTAGGTGTCTAACAAACACACAGAGTATCTCCTCTGATGGCCACTGTGGTGTCATGATCTTATAAACTGCCAGGATCTTACACTCCCTTTAACTGATGCATTTTCCCATTTTTACAAACACGCACACACACTGACCTTAAACATGCTGTTCTACTAAGAGGTTGACCATAGGGTGTCACTCATGCACAAAGAATGCCGCAGGAACAGATTATGTTTGCCATCTGCTTTTTTTTTTGCAGCAAAAATACTGAAGACTGCATTGTTGAATGATTTTATTTTATTTATTTATGTTGTTTTCTGGTAATGCTTTGTCTTCCTGGATTTGAAATGTATTGTTTATTTCTAAGGAAAGATATTGCTTATGATATAACATTTTCAAAATAGGATTGATACTTATTTTAAATTGATGTGCCATTTCCAAGACACTGCATTTTTAAGCATTTTAAGTCAAAACAAAACAAATGTATTTTCCTCTGACTGTATGTGTCTGCCTAATATATAAACAAAGGGTACCAAAGTCTCCAAAAGAGAGGGATTCATATTTAATGATGTTTAAATTCATTCTGGTGCTTCATATTTTTATTATGAACCAACCAAAAAACTATTGATCCATGCATAAAAAATGTGTTTTTAATGTGTTGTCAAAGGCAGATTGTCATAATGGCTATCAGTCAAATAGAGATGTTAAAAACATATACAGCACATTAGCTTTCCTGCCAACTTCTCCTTTTACAACCTGCAAATGAACAAAGCTTGCCTGTCTAACATACAAAGAAAGAAAAAAAATTTCTTGCACTTTGTGTTGCTGAAAGCATTCACATTTGGGATATATTTGAAAACGTCTTCCATTGTAGTGTGCTGACAGCTACTTAGCTGGTTACCTGCAGCACGTCATATGTTAGTGTCAATTCAAACCAACCGTTCTTAGCCTGACTGCCAGACATAACGTTCCACATATCCGCCACAGAAATGTTTCACTAGTCCATCTGGGGAAGAGACCATAGAACAAGTTTTCAGAGGCAGAAACTTCAAAACAACTACAGCTGGTGATTGGACAACAGGTCTGCCAGTCACACTCAGCCAGCAAGTTCTCCCAGTAAACTTCTGAGGCGAGCATATTTCACCAGGTATCATTGAGTAACCATGACCCTGGGCTGCCATAGACTAACCAGCATCATTCAGCTTCCAAGCAGTGATTCCCAGTTGGGAGAAGAGCAAAAACATGAATTCCCATAAGAAAAGCTTTAATTGATGTGATTTGCTCTTTTTTTTAAAGGAGACATATCATGCTGATGCATGATTTAATACTTACATATAATATAATACATTTGAAAACAAGACCTTACACCCCCTTAATTTTCAAAAAATGAGATATTGTATTTTTTCTGATATCCTAGAATGAGATTTGATGCCTCTGAAAATAGGTCATTGCGAGATGGAGATTTAAATCGTCGTGACGACACGAGGTACCTTTCTTTTTATTGGAGTAATCTGATAAAACACTTCCTCCTCTGTGATGTCCGTTAGCCACAAAACCGTCACCGAGGAACACATCCAGCAGCAGCAGTATATAGCTCCCTAGCTCACATTCACTCATTACCAGCTCTGGCCTGTAGGGAGACTCAATATGCGCTCGCTGCTTTGAGCCTGCCGGAAAATACAGTAGAAGAAGAAGGACAGGCTGGCTCTACCCCCGATAGAACTGACCAATCAGAGCACAAAGGGCTGTGACGATGCGAGGTAACTGTAGGTCAGCCTGAGATCCGAGCTTTTCAACGAGACCTTGTTAATGGCCCAAAATGAGGATTTTGAGAACGCTATTGTGGGGCAATGAGGGAACTAAATGACTTGTACTGAGGGCAGAAATGCTTTACAGGCATCCTAGTCTGGCATAGTGAAAAGGAGAAACAAGCATGATATGTCTCCTTTAAATAAAAAGCTGAGTCCATTTCTGATTAAATTCACAGAAATTGCTGCATCCATGGAGACGCTTCAGGAGTCATCATTGTTTTCAGACATGCAGTTACTTCCCGATGTCATCACACTGTCAGTTTCCTCCTCTCTTCCCTCATTGTGCTGTCCAACTTTTGACCGATGAAGTCATTGGAGATTGGACCTTGGCAAGATGGATCTTTGTGATTTCAGACAATGAATCAGGCAGGTCCATCTGCACTGCAAGGTTAGGCAGTTCTGGCTGAAAAATATTACAAGAAGACATTTTTATTTTTCTTTACCTCTATTTCTTGTTTCCTCACTGTTCCTCGGTATCTGGTCAGTTGAGTGTTTTCAAGTGTTCATGATTAATAGCTCAAATGTAAAAGAACAAATAAATCGCAAAGAATACTAGAAATATGTATTTCTTTTAGTGTTTAATCAAGATTTTAAAAGGTCTATCACTTCTATTGAACTGTAGCAGCACTCAAAGTTGAGTGTTTCTCCATTTTTATGATTAATAGCTCTAGTTACAAAGAACAAATAAATAGCAAAGAATACTAGAAATGTGTTTTTCTTTTAATGTTCAGCCAAGATTTAAAAAAGGTCTATCACTTCTATTAAGCTGTAGCAGCACTCACAGTTGAGTGTTTTTCCATTTTTCATGATTATAAGCTCTAATTTCAAAGAACAAGTAAATAGCAAAGAAACCGAAAAATATATATTTCGTTTGATGTGCAGCCAAGATGAAAAAATTGTCCTATCACTTAAAGTAAACTGAAGCTATACCCAATGAGACTGACCTTGTCAGGTTAGGCATAACATAAGTACCCCCCCTCTTCTGAAGCTGAAAATAGTGAGAGTGAAAAACATCATATTATTGTGGAAAATTCAATAGCCTGTTGCAACCAAAAGAGCAAAATACAAATCCATTACAAGCCTTTCTAGTAAAGATATGAGGTTACACTTGAGTTCTACATAGTTCTTTCCCAGCACACAAGCTCCAAATATTTGTTACGTAAGAGTTTCATGCATGTAGCCTGCAGAGTTTATGATGATGTGGGTTTAAAATGAGCTGACAGAAATGGTGCTTTTTGCCTTTGTGCTAGTCAAAGTCAGGGCTGCAGGTATTATGTCTTGTGGTTGTCTTTCCATTCGCTATCCGGCCATTTTTAATGATAAAGCACTCAAAGTGGTTTGATAAAACATGGCATTTAGAGGTCACTGGCAATGGTCAAGGTCACATGGTTCTCATAATCATACCTTGTTTGCTTTTTGTACTGTATCATAAGAATTTTTTTAGCCATTTGCTTGAACTATTCACAAAATGTCCTCTCTGACTCAGTGGTAAACTAAATACATTCTTGAGGCACATGGTCAAGGTCATAATGACCACAAATTTTGTTGCAAATCATAGATCTGCACCACCACCATTGGGTTAAGATATATACTAATCACACGGAAATTATCTTAGCCTTGCCTCTTGATCCACCAGTGTGCTATTACTGTCCACCTGACACAATAGACACACAGTTCTATTGGTTCAGAAATATTTAACTCATCCATCTGGAAAAGAGCCCATTGAAAAATGTTTTCAGGGCAGAACTTTCAAAAACAACTGCAGCTGGTGATTGAATGATCAGTCTACCAGTCGCATTCATCACAGACCAATCCACAGCAAGCTACAGTATGACATAGCAGCAAGACCCTGTTGTGAGCCGTTAGCTTAAAGTACATTTCAAATCCTTAGATTATCGTCTTACATGAAATTATACCACACAGATGTATCATTTGCCACTTATGTGACATGAACCTTGTTAACAACAATCCCCACCAAGTTCTCCCTGTAAACTTCTGAGATGAGCATATTTCACCAGGTATCATTGAGTCACCATGACTACCATAGACTAATCGCCATCATCCACGGAAGATTTTCATCTTCTTTCCCAGTTTCCCAGCATTGATCCCAAGCTTCTCGACTTCTTGGATTTGATTTGCCATCAGGGCAACCAGCAGAGACATGATTATCACAGTGGGGTTTGGAGTCCTTCACATCTTTTTCACAACTAGAGGAGCCAGTTGGTGGATCAAACTCCAACTGAAACCAATCAGGAGAAGACAAAAAATATCGTTTTCCAGAGGAAAAGATTTAAATGGTGTTCTTTGCTCCTCTTGTAAAGAAGAAATTGAGTCCATTTCTAATAAAACCACAGATATATCTGTATCCACGGAGACTGCTTCACGAGCAGACATTGTTTTCAAACACACAGCCACTTCCCGCTGTTGTCATTTCATCAGTTTCCTCCTCTTTCCCCTGATTGGAGTGGAGCTGTTGGAGATTGGAGCTTAGCAAGATCGACCCGTATGATTTCAGACAATGAATGAGGCAGGTCCATCTGCTCTACAAGGTTATTGAATACCTTGATGATGAAAAAAAATTTCCAGGTGGTCGCATTAAATTTAGATTTTTATAGCCAAAGCTAACTTTTAAAAACCTAAAACTGTCCAGAAACAATAAAAACTGAATTTAGTCTAAAAAGATTTTAGGTTTAAAATGACTGAGTAAACTGGGACTAAAAATCAACATGAAGAGTAAGGCAGGTTATCTTAACTACAATTTTTCATTTATGTCGAAATCAAATGTTCTTGTCTGATAACAGTGTCATGACTTTGCTACTGTTGTTTGAGTTCTCTGTGTTCATGTCATTTTTGTACTTGGTCATTTAATACTGTTATGTCTCATTTTAGTCTGTATGAAGCATAGACAGAATCCCTGTAGGAAAAGTGCTATATAAATAAATAAACTTGCCTTGCCTTGCCTTAACATCCTCTCAACAAAGGTGGAACATTTGAAATAACTTCCACTTCTCATTCCTCTCAGCACCTTTGATCATGGCCTTTCAGATGATATTAAATTCTCCATTTACTGCAGCGAGCTCCTTCAACAAGTGTCATATTTGAAATTCACATCGTTCAACAACAAATGAGTCATATCGTTCATGCTCAAAGAGAAAGCGATCATTTCAGCTTTAGACTGGAGTAGTACTTATGAGATTGTTTTCTGGTTGTCTCCACTTGATGTCCACCCTGCCTGAATATATAAAGCAGTGCCTTTCAGACAAAGATAATTGACTTAATAATTTACCCAATGTAGCTGTGAGATAAGCCCCTCTTCTGATTAGGATTTACCTAATAGTGTATTAACGCATGCATCACTGCCAGTCATGTTTTGTGCCTGGTGTGATAAAGATCTCTATATTCACACACAGACAGACACAGACAACATTCTTCCCCTTCTCTACCCGCAGACAATCGATAGTGAAGGTATGAATTCCCCTTGATAACAAGATGCTGTTTCACAAGCAATAAAATCTTATCTTGACCCTGAAAACCTGGAGGGAAACCGTCAGAGACAGAGACACCATTTACCAGATGCTTCACTGCATAATTCAAGTGGACACATTGCCTGGAAATGTGTGATTCTTTTTCTCCAAACTGGTTGAATATTTCATTTTGACTTGTTCATATTTAATGTGTATCCAGGGCAAACTGTAGCACACATGCACATGAGCTCTGAATGACGGACAGACAGATAGTGTGGGCACATTTCTGTTCAGCAATACAGCAAAGATTCATTTCTCATTTAAGCAGTGGTGTCACAGAAAGGACTCTCAAAGGCGGTCAAACAGACGGGCACAATAAAAGAGGATTTGTCAAAACCAGAGTGGAGTTACTGTATTTGGCTGTCATAATTTTTCACTAAGAATAGTTTTGTTTTCTTTCCTGATTGCTTCATAGCCTGGCTGTCTGATTAGAGTCTTTTATCTCTTCCTCTTCAACTTCTTCCCCTCCTCCTTCGCCCTCACATCTCTCCTTCTTCTCAGCTTTTCTTCAACTGTATATACTGTTAAATATTTAAAAACACTGATTGCTGGGCTTGTTCTGCAGTCATGTGAAGGTTAACCTTCTTAAACTGGCCACTTAATTGATAGTTTTATGACTATGTTTTGACCTGATTTCCCCCTTTTGGTGCTCAGGGGTGTGACCAAGTTTGTGATGTTGATATGACTATCTTAATGTTCTCTATAAGGTTGGAGTGCCGTCGATATAACATCAATTATTGAAAAAAAAATCCTTGATATTGTGTAGGTCCAGCCACCTTTGTATAAATACTGTCCTCAAAGAAAGTGGTGATATGTCCTGCCGTGTGTACATTACATTGACTAAATATGAGCTAGAATACCTTCATCTTTTGTTCAGAATCAGCTACTTATCTCAGGTAACGGGCGCGACTTCCTTCTCATTCATCCCTGCAGCGTCTCAGCGCTTTAACACAGTCGGACGCTGAGCGTCTTCTGACTTTGATGGGAAAGCGTAGAGTGGGTTGTTCCACTGTGGAAACTGGACAGTCATTGGATAAACGCTGGACTTTGTCCCGCCCATTGGACGCTCAGCGTCTCTGGGGGTCTATGAGGCAGTGGGCTGGCCTGGACGCTCGGCTTCTGCATGATGATTGGATGAAATGTCTGAGGCCGAATCCCTTTTTGATTGACAGTGAAGTGAGCCAATCAGCGATCTTGAAGTATAACCCTCCACCAGAGCATCTTCGAAGTTTTATATTCAGTTGTTCTGGAGAGGAGCTTCTCCTGTTTAAAGCTGCTCAAGTCTTACACCCGCAACACAATGGGCCAAGGCCGTGTAAGCAGTCTCGCTCTGCTGGCCATTGAGAGAACACTGGTAAAATCCCTGGAAAAGACACCTTGTTGGTACGACAGGGTCACAGATCATTTTCTTGAAAAGGAACGGAGGGTTGAATTTACATTTAAATAACTAAACAAATTTATGATGTAGACCGGAAAAAAATGAGCTTCCCCTCCTTGACTGACCAGCAGCCGCCACTGGACCAAAGTATAATTAACTGTATAATTACATTTAGTCAAAGACAAAAATAATTCTAACTACTGATACATTTTGATGTGTTTAAATGTGGTCAAACACTTCATCACCTGTAGTGTTCTGATCAACAAAACCTCTCTGTGGGTTTCTGTATGATCTCTTGCTTGTCCTCAGGTGTGTGGTCTCTTGGTCTGGCCAGATCATCTAATGTAGGTCTGGACAACTGGGCCACATGCAGCCCTCCTCCCCACTAATTGTTGCCCCACAGTCAGTTACAGATTTCTGAAATTGTTAACATGACTGAAAGATCTGCTATGTGTTTATGCTGCTACAGTGTTATGTACAAAGGCTGACTGTGTTACATAAGAAAAATACAATATTTCGTTAAAAATATGGAATATCTTTTCTTTGGTAGTTTTACTATTCACTATAAAGTAATACAAAGAATTTGTTGCTATGGGATTGTAAAGGTTTTTTATGTATAAACATTTCTAAATGCACTTCAATAGCCAGTTAATTGCATTAAAAAAGGGATTGACTTTAAAGTAATGTTTACATCACCAAATATAGTTTACATATTGATCTTAAAATAGCTTGAAATAATGTTTGTATCATAAATTATATTGAAATATAAATATTTTTTGCTATTGGGATTAATATTGCATCTCCAAAGCAACAGTTCTTTTTAATTTAAAAAGGTAATTTTTGAATAACCTCTGCATTATTATATTTCACAAATGTTTTTTATTCTTTGAATTGGTATAAAGATGATAAAAAATGTTGGTTCTTTTGTTATATTACAGTTATTCTTGATTGTCTTATTGAGACAATTGCTATGATTTGGCCCTCTGAAGGTTATGATTTTGCCTTCTTGTTCAGCAATAATGCCCATCTCTAATCTGATATGTCCGTTTTAGGGTCTAGAGGGTAAAGTGTAAGTTCAAACTGTCCTTTTTTATGTTGTCTCCAAGGGTTTTAAATCAAATAAGGTTTGAATATTGTCTAGTATGTTGCCAGCATTAGTCTGTTAAGTCTGTGTCTTAGCCCATCTCACATGGGATTATAAAGCTTTTCTGCTCCATCAAGTAAAACACTTAAAAGAAAACAACATGAAAATTCTCATTTATGATCAAATTAAACATTTCTCTGAAATAACTCTAATTGCATTTTTTGAAAACAAAATGTTTACTGTGATTTGCTCACTTGCTCATAAAGTGTTTTAGAAAAAAAAATGTACCTTTGCGGTGCTGAATTTAGAATATGTCCCTGCAGTAGCTAAAAGAAAGCTGTCATGTATTTTCTTAACAAAAATAGCTGGAAGGTTTCCTCTGTGTGTCATAAAATCAATTCAGTGCTTTATTAGTGACTTGTGGGGATTTCCACATAGTTCATTTCTTCTCTAAGGTTTATGCACAATAGAATAGATCTCTTTTGGTGGGTAACTCTTCCATGCGATCTTAATCGACTTGTTGTTTTCCTTAATTTGCTCCCCCGAATTAGTGTGTGTGTGTGTGTTTTTGGGTGCATTAGGAGCTGATCCTGGATGCAGAGGACACATGGATACGGTTGGAGGGGCTGGCTGAGACAGCGGAGTACACTGTGAAGCTCCAGGCTGCCAGAGGACTAGACACCAGTGCTGTAGTCTCCACCACCTTCACGACAGGTACAGTGCACACACATTCAACACAGGACACAGTCACTTTACCTACAGGTGCACATTTATAGTGTACTCGACGACAGGCACAATTTACATCTCCTTTCTATTCATCATGAGAGAGACATCCCATTAGGCTGCACCTGCAGTGTGACTGTCTTCACTCCTCCAGCCTGTAATCGAATGTGCTCACAGTATAATTAGATGTCAGATATGTCAGTCAGATGAGGCTCGGAAGCATCATGAAGCTGCTAATCACCTGGAATTTTATATATGCAGACAGGAATGAATACCAATATCTGTCATTTCAGCCAGGTGGACACAGCAGTAGAAGGTCGCTAATGAGAGCTTTGCTTGATGCCAGGCTTACTTTAATTCATATAATTTTTTTTTGTTATTTTGACTATTTGGAGGCAGTAGGACAAATTAGAATCACACAAACTGGAATACTGTCACCCTAAAAAGTTGATTTAGATGATTTCAAATTAAGCAGATGTTTGTGTATACAGTTCACACAAGAAAGCATAATTTTTCATTGGTCATAAAATTTACTGAAATTGGATGGATATTTGCACATTTTGATTACTCTTTCTGATACTGCCCTAAAATCAGGGTTCACACGGATCCTTTAAAAGACTTGAATTTGGCTTTAAAACTCTGTCAATAAATATATTCAGAAGTCTTTATTATACCAGTAAGGAGTCTTAAACCTTAATGACCCTTTGATGAAAAAATGCTTTAGTATTTTATTTTAAATAAAGATTAACCATCTTATCAGCTTTTTTATTATTATTTTTACTTTGCCTGTTCATGTGACTATTCGCAGTATTTAATTCAGAAACCTGAAATAGCAGAAACAGACATAAGAGGATGGAGAAGAAGTCCAAGAAAATCCAGTTTTTAGATTAAATGAACAAGGATTGCAAGACATGTAAGAAGCTTTTGAGCTCCATATGACACCAAAGAGGATCCAGTTCTCTGCGGTTCATAAAATACATGTATTTTCCACTGTTTGAGTCTGTAAAAGTTCTTTGAAGTTTAGTGGTTGATTTTAATTATCATGCAGCAGCCCTGGTTAAATGGTCTTAGTCACACCTCCACAGATTTCACAATTTACTATTGAAAGAAATTTATTGGAATGAATGTGAGGTGTTATTGCCAAAATATTTAATTCAATCTAATTTGAAAAAAGTCAAAGTAAACGATACATTATATACTCAAAATAAAGGAAATAGTTCATTATTATTATGGAAATGCAGTATTGTGATAGTAAAGACTGAAATAAGTGAATATTGAAAAGGTTTGTGATTAAATATTCATCAGTCTGGTGTAACACTATCACAGCTGACAGGTGAAGTGAATGATTATCTCTTCATCATGGCCCCTGTTAGTGGGTGGGATATAATAGGCAGCAAGTAAACATGTGTCCCGAAAGTTGTGTAAAGATTTGAGCGAATTTGACAAGGGCAAAATTGCAATGGCTCGATGACTGGAAAACTGTAGCTCTTGTGGGGTGTCCCCGAGCTGCAGCAATCAGCTTCTAAGAAGGAACAGTGATGAACCCGCAACAGGGTCATTGACAGCAAAGACTCATTGATGCATGTGAGGAGTGAGGGCTGGTCCGTGTGGTCAGATCAACAGACGAGCTACTGTTACTGAAAATGGCTGAGGAACATAAAAGTACACTGGTTCTGATAGAAAGGTATCCGAATACACAGTGCAGCACAGCTTGTCAGTCCATTTTACCAAATGCTGTTCGGCAGCAGGGCCCTAAGAAATCAGCTTGCATCGCCCCAACTACCAAACTAACATCCTGTCTAAATGCCCCCCAAAAATAAAATGCTATAAATTAGACAAGGCACTTTCTCTCTGCAAGTAATTAATTTGTTTGCCCTTTACAATCAAATATCAAACCCTCTACAAAGAATGTCTTATCATTTCTGAAAAGTGTGCAACCTTTGAATTACAAAGATTTTAGCTCTGTTACCTGTTGTGAAAGATGTTTATAAGATTTGATTCAGACTCTCTTAGTTACAGTTTATTCATGAGCATTTCACTTCTTGTTCAAGTGATTGTAACTCCCTCCATACAGCTCAGCCAGACTTCTTTACAGAATATATAGCAAATCCAAAATATCCCTCTAGACTACTCTCTACTTTTACTCTGTGCCTTTTCCACTTAGTGCTGGAATTTGGATGAGCAGTAAAAGAAAAACAATGCCATACAGTTATGTGCCATAAAAACAAAACAATGAGCTAAAATATGATTAAATGCTCCCAAGAGCTTATGCAGTGTTTCTTATCACATCTCTGTTGGCTCATTACTTAAAGGAACTCATTTATTATAGCATTTGAGGACACAATAAACAAGTTTTTATATAAAATGTGAATAACTGCAACTTAAAAAAATCATAAATGTTGCCAGCTGGGAGAGTATTAAGTTGAATCTTTGCAGTCAACACAATTCTGTTACTGGATCATTTAATTTGAAGAAAGGAAATGAAAGGCGGATATCATACAGTTCTTTTTCTCCTCACTCCTCCTCTGCTCCTCTCTAGGGAGTCGTCTGTTTGCAACACCTCAGAATTGTGCCCAACACCTGCTGAATGGAGAGAACCTGAGCGGTGTCTACACCATTTATGTCAACAGAGACCCCAGCCAGGGCGTGCAGGTGTTCTGTGACATGACCACTGATGAAGGAGGCTGGATTGTAAGTTGCGTGATGAAGATAAAAACCCTCTTGCTGTGACAGCTGCAATCATAAAAAACTGTGTCACTTAAGTTCAGATAGGAGAGGAAAAGAAGGAGAGAAAAACTGGACTTCATTTAATCATATGAAACACTGAAGGTGATTTTGGTCAGAGCTTCTCTGAGACACTTTTATTTCTCTGATCTGTTAGGTTTTCCAGCGTCGTCAGAACGGCCTTACAGACTTCTCCAGGAAGTGGAGTGATTATCGAGTTGGCTTTGGGAACTTGGAGGATGAATTCTGGCTTGGTAAGACTCTTGCTGTGAGATAATTAATCCAGTGAAAAAAGTGTTCCAGAAATAGGGTTTATCCAAGTCCATCACATTTTGTCTTCCCAGTGCCTTATGAGAACGCCTCATCATGTTTTTGATGTTTGGGTTTGATGTCTTAAAAAATGTAATATCACAGCCTTACATCATCACATCAATTTTCTTATTGATCTGAAACTTTTCAGGTCATTTTTTTTCTTCAAAGAGGCAGCATCTAGATCAAAACTCATTGTTATGCTTTACTTCCCCTGCTCGATTTAATCTCCTATTAAAGAGACTGTGAGGAGTTTCTAAATAATTACAAAAAAGTCTCACTTTTAGATAAATGCCTGATCGAAATACACACTTTAAGATGAGTTTTATTGCATCAAAATAGGTTATCTATAAATGCTATTCCTTAGCTTCGCGGTTGGATCGGACAGGGCTGGACTGGCTGGGACACTCAACTTCGAGAACAAGACAAATAAACTGGAGCAAATTTATATTATTCGGACACGTCTTGGAGCACCGGGCTGTAAGTAGCCATATATAGCCGGCTACAAAACTATGATACTAAGTTTTCCAAAAATTGCTTGTTGTCACACATCAAAAACTACCGCTACGTAACTAGAAAGAGATACATTACCTCGTCACTTTGCATCCTGTAAGTTGTTGAAAAAAGAAGTTGTAAAGCAATGCAGAGTTCTAAGGAAGGTCCAAGCTGCATTCATGATCAACAAAACAACAAACGTCTCTTGGTGTGTTCCAGTTGTAGTCTGAATTTCCTACTGGGAACTCGGTGAAGCCTCGCCACCCCTAAGTTGTCAATCGAAGATGGATGCCCCCGGTGTGAACGGTTATTTAGCTCCTGTAATAATCAATTTATTTGCACTTCTGACTGGGGTGTGTCGCTCTAGATCAGCTGTATACATAGCATTCTTAGACTTATACTTACAAAAATGCTGCCATAGTGATAATCACATTCTTCATGTGATATTTGTGAACAACAACGCAGGGCGTGCTAACAACAGCTAACAATAGCCTGATAGATCGGCATGTTTTTTTCTGACTTCAACTGGAACGCCGACAAGTCGGAGATGATGTCACTCCGATTTCCGAGGTTACTGGAACGCAGCATTACGACAGTCGGCGCGCGTGCTCATGGGTAGCAGAGTCTTTACGTCGCCGGTAATAGATTCTCCTCATAGCACCTTTAACTGATAAAACCCGAAGCTAAAAAGCTAGTGTCTAAATTTGTTTTTGTATTTGCAGATGGGTTTGTTCCATCTAATCAACACCTGAAGGTGTCCTGGGAGAAATAGTTAGGTGCAGATATCTTAGAAGATTTGCAGGTTAAATCCCTCCAGAGCACTCTTGTTCAGTAAATTGAAGACATCAGTTAATTCAGTGTGAAGTCATACATAGACCCATCTACTTGTGCAACAAATTACAATCATTCCAACTATACTTATTACCACTGTGCATTACATGTAAACAATTTGGTGAAACATTTGCTATTATGTTGTGGTTTTGACACAAACTCAAAACGTTTTGGACAGTGGTTTTGTTCTGCCTTTCAGGGGTCAATAGACATGATCTCTTTCCAGATCTAGAAACTTCTGGATGGTCTGAAGCCCTGGAAACATTTTCAATCAAATATGGGACGATATTTGCAAAGAAAAAGAAAATAAAAATCTGGAATAGGATACTTCTCACAGCTCTGAGACATGGCTCATGGAGCTTTCTTGTACTACATATTTGGAGAAAAAATATGGATGGATGGGGGGAAAAACTTCAGTGTTCAGACAGACATGGCAGCCCTCTCTTGACTATATCTCAGCTCTGCAGATGCCTTTCTGACTTTTAAGTTAACAATGGCTTTTCCTGCACTCTGTAAATATGTATTATATTTGTATGAAAGGATGACACAGACATTTGTCAACAAAGTACTCAACAGTTTCTATTTCTTTGTAAATTATGGGATGGAAGGTGGGTAGACTGATATAAAAATACAATGTTATGTTATTTACAGAGACAAAGCATTAATCTAGTATGAGAAAAAGCCTTGGTGATGTACATTATGTTAAGTGACACTGACAGCACTTTCAAACTTGTTGGCTAACATGCTTGCCAGCTGAAGATGTTAGAGTTTTCAATCCAGCTGCATATGTGTGCTGCATTGTGACTGCATCTCCCTACAATTAGAGTTTTACTTTTTCCTTCCAATAATAAGATTCTATAGCACATGTAGAAAGAACCACAATAAAACTCCCCACTATTGAACAGTTTTGTTAACAGGTAAAACCTTTCTATCTTAGGACTAAAATAGAAATCTGCATCAAAATGTCTTGTCCTCATGAGCCCAAAAATTAAACTATTTGTAAATTTTTGAAAATTCACTGAGGTCAGACCTACTTCTGCCTCCCTTTTTAACATTCCGTCCACTGTGTGTTTCTGCTGCAGGCCGACACTGTGCTGCAGTCTGCCACCAATTTTATTCCATCTGTGTTCCAGTTTTCTGAAGGCTGTTTTACCCTCGTTATCTACACAATGACTGAAGTGAATTGAATAGGTTCAATCAATAGAGGTTCATAGCTTTCACTTGGTTTCAATTGAAACGTCTATTTCATGGAAAAGAAAGAAGCTTCCAATATCTCCAACGGGCTATATGGTCTTTCATGTATGATTTTCACACAGTAAAAAGATGAAGAGCAGTTCTGCTGTCTTTCTTCTTCCTTTGTGGCTCTTCTCATCTCTCAGCACTTGTCCTCACTGTCTCCCCAATTCATTACTGGATTTTCTGAAAGATCATCTCTCCCTGAAATGACTTGGTAATTGTTTCGGCGTCTCTGTGATTCAAATACAAAACAACAAAACACTCTCTGTTTTGATGGACTGCTGAAGACCCCCCTCCAAAAAAAATCTCATTATAAAACAATAATTATATTCATTAGAAAATGTGCAAATGAGTCATGTCTCTTCATGGGACTCTTTTTATGTTATTGTTTTTGCGCAGATGATTAAAGGAAAATATTACATGAATATTTCATAAAGCAAACCAGGACCTTGAGAAGAATATTTTTGAACTTTTTCATTACAGAAATTAAATAACATCAGGGGGAATTTTATGGCATGCCGTTATTGCCACATTATAACGGAGGGAGGGCTGTTACTATTCAGCTGACACATACTGGATCATAATAAAAGATAACTGTGGCACGCACTAGTCCATTAGAGTCCTAGCTGGTTGCAATAGGTGAAACATAAAAGAGATTTAGATTGCACCCTCATAAACATGAGATAACAGTTTAATGCAGTGTACAAAAATGTGGCTGTATTTCTTGTTAAAACTGACAGCTTTGTGGCTTCACTGGTTATTTTTAAAGTGGAGGTTTGTGCTGTTTTTAGGTTGAATTGAATTATTCTGTCAGCTGTTCCAGATACTTTCAGTGGCAGCACCAAGGAGAGGTTGTTCAAAGTCAGCTCTTAACATTTTATCACAACCAGAAATGTGCTGTTTTGTCTGCTACCATGAATTAATAATATATCTGTTTGTGTATACAACAAAAACCTGGGGGGAGAACTAGACATTGGAAATAAAACACAGAGGCTAAACACAAACACTGAAGTGGAAGCTCTGTAAGTTGACACTCAACACAGGAGAAATACATCTGCTGTTCACACTGCACAGTAAAAATTCCAGATTGTGAGAGTGACTGATTTTTTTTTTGGTTGACAGACACCTGAAGGCATTACAAAGCTGCATCCTTGCACAGAATTGCCTCATATCTTTCAGATATATTACACCTTTGTCTGTACAACATGATTTACAGACACCAGAGCATTTCTGGTTCAGTGAGTCCCACATTTCAACCGCCCCGTTTCCACCTCAGCTGATTCAGCAGTAATCTGCCCTCCCCACACTCCTGGGCAACTCCATCTCCAGAGTTTTGCTTTACTTTTTTTTAGTGCATCTTATGCTGCACTTCCCCCCTCCCTTTTTTCGACTTTTCCTCTCCCGTGTACTGTACTCTGTCCTCTTGGTGCATAAAAGCGGCTTAATGTAACCTCAGGGTGAGCAGCATCAAAAGCAGCTCTCTGTGCCTGTGAAAGCCTCTCCCAGAATGCCAGATTACTGATATCATGCCAGCGGGGGACACGGTATTCTCTGAGAGGCACACAAAATGTCAAGCCTGTTGTATGGCACTAACTTGACTGTGGATCTTGTGTTTTCTTTTGTTGTGGTAAGGGGGCTAAAAGTCTTTCTTCTAATTGTAGTCAAAGCTAGGCTATTACCTATGGCATTTACCATGACTCTGTTGTAATTGAGGAGTTCCAGAAGGACATAACTTTGGGACGGATGATACTTCAGAAGTCTTCAGAATGATTGCAGCCACCATGAACTGTAATTTAAACTCTGCTTTGCTCTTTTTACTCAATGAACTGTTTTTCCTTTTTAAAATGGATTTTCATGAGATATGTTAAATTAAGTGCCTTTGTCTTGATGCAGGTAGAAGCAGAAGAAAGGGGCTGTACAGTATGTATCAAGGTGAAACAGTGAAGACAGCAAACAGTTGAACTAAAATGCTGCCTACATGTCAGTCTAATTTAGCAGCTCGAGCAAGTGTTTTAAAGTAACCTCATATCCCAATGTGGAGTAACTTTGGCAAGTTTCTCTAAAAGTTGGATGACTGTTACAGATTATATTCAGTGTACTAAAGTTTTTCAGTATACTTTCTCCTTTTTGCAAAGTGGTATGTGTGTGTGTGTGTGTGTGTGTGTGTGTGTGTGTGTATGTTATCCAATCAAATTTCCAGTTCATGACAGAATGAAATTCAATATGCATACCCACATAGAGGGTGATATATCAAGGCTATTCATGTGCAGACTTTACTGATTTATGAAGCTGAGTAGTTTAGAGGAAGTTGCAAAATTAATTTGATAGCCTTTTCTCTACTCTGTTTTTTAGAAGTCAGCACTGACAAGGAATCTCGGCAATGCAAATTTCTGACCTTGTAAAGCTGCCTGATAGTTCACATCAAGGTTGTAAAAAGCCTGACAGTGTGCTTGCTCCCTTCTGACAAATGTGAGATAAAAGCCTGCCGGGTTTTTGTAAAGAGGTGAAAATGAATAAAAGATAGAGGAGAGTGTATTGCATGTGAGGAAAAAAAATGTATGCAGGGCACAAAAAGTGTTTTATACTGTGTTTTGTTCTATCCTGCACCCTACTATACATACCCTTTCCACTGTAACTTAAAGTACTGTAGATTATCCTTATTTAGTGTTTTATAGCACATGTTCATTGTTACTTACATCAACAGATCTAACCAAAACATATAGTTTCAGTTCTTTCTTTTTGTTTCCCAAGAAAAACTATTGTCATCAAAGGCAGACAAAGTTTTGCTTTTATGGGCCAGTGTACTTCTGTGGAGCCTGGCCACAAGTGTGCTGCCCCTTATAGTTGCGAGTGCCGCACAGTGTTATAAACACTTTCTACTTGAGGCATTCTTACCCTTACTGTTTGGTAATTCTCTTTTAGTTTCAGGAAGAATGAACTGGATAATATTTTTCTTCATGAACAGTCATTTCTCACTCACAGCTTGTATGATGCTCTAAATTGTTCTCTCCTCAATGGACCATGAGGGGAAAGTTTCCTTTGTTTTTTTATGTTGTATCTTATAGTATTTTTTTGTAAATTTCTTTTTTTTTTAGGATGCAGGGATCTGTTTCAAAAAATGACTCACGCAGATTGTGCACAGTAGTACAATCTTCACCATGACTGTTTCAATTGGAGTAGAAGTTAAAAAGCACCCAATCGACTGTCATATCGTTCCATCCTTACCCCAGCGGGGTTTTTTTTTTATTTTGCTTTACCTGTGGGACTTCTCCCAAATTATAGTTACAGAGTTGTTCTCCTCTGCTCTCACTTAAAGCTAGGGTTGGCGATCTGATTTAGATACACTTTTTGAAATACTGGTTAAAACGGCCTTTATGACCCGATGGTAATCAACTCATAATGTGTTCTTAAAACAGAGCGAAAAATATCCGCTACCTACAACAGGAGTAAAACTGGGAAAACACCAACCAATAATCTTGCCGGGATACCTTTTTTTACACCAATAAAATCCCGTCGCCATTCTGCGTGCCTGCTGCGCGTGCATTTTCCCGGCGTGCACAGACAGTGTATGTAGCATGTAGCATGTAGCATGTAGGGAACAGACTCCGCTGGAGAATGCTTACCTTTCAAGTTTTGTCTTTGAAAATAAGGGAAGTCCGCTGTGAGCTGTCCCACAACAACAACCAAGCTCCAGTATCCCTCACATTTTAACACACATGTACAAGAAATCTAAAATAAACTCTTTATTTTTCTAAGTTTGTTCCGCTGTTGGCTCTAATCTCGCGAGAACTGCCATCCATGCTACTGCAGGTGGCAGTTCTCGCGAGACTTCTTCTTCGGTGGTTGGCATCCATCATTTTGGAGCATTACCGCCCCATTCAGGCTAGAGACAGTTCAGTTTGGAGAGGCAGAGGAATGTTTTTATTATTATATCGTCACACGGGAGGTTTACAGGAGAATACTGATACAGGAGGATGGGAGAAAAGAGGAGAAAATACGGTAGTTTTATGGCCAAAACAGGAGATTTGACAGCTATGTGGAGAATGTCAGAGGAACTACCTATACCCCGATCAACATCAGCTGTGAGTACTAACTAACTTTACAAGTTTGTTTGGTGTTTTCTTACCGCTGACTGAGACATGACTTGGTGTAGTGTGAAACAAACACGTTGTGCTGAGGGTTTTGGAGTTGAATCAGTCTTCTGGATATAGCGGCTGCGCGCGTGCATGTGAGCGGGGGGTGGGGCTAGGCGGAGCCCTGAGGAGATGCTACTTTCAAATTCATGCTAGTTTTCCAAAATCGCCAACCCCAGCTTTAAGTTTTGATCTGTTTTTCTGTGTTATGCTCTGACAAAATTTACAACACCATTACCGATGACCTCAAAAGTTATCATCTTTATGGAGAGTAAATGGTTTTGCTGTACAGATGGTCACTTTGGTTTCAAAGCAGTGTACTCTCACTCCTCTCTCAACAAATTAATTCACTATCACAGCCTCAGGAGAGCCATTACTGCAAACATCTAGCTAATCACAGCCTCTAAACACAGAAAGCAATATATCGGACAGTATGGAACCATAAACATTGATATTAAATCCACTTAAACTGAGAAGAACAGGCACTTAACTGGCCAGCCGTAAAGTATATGGAAATTAAGCTTTCATTTCTATCTGTTACAGTTTTGAGAATGGACATTTTTATCACTGCTGGAGGGAGATTGTTCTCCCCTCTCCCTGACCTTGGCCAGATTTCATGCTTAGTACGATGTCAGTTTGATAATGTAATAACAGAGAAGAACCACAGTGGCTTTGCTCAATTTGTGATCATTATCCCGTTCCCTTTCCTTTAATTTCCCCACTTGTTTCCGTGACAGAAAGCCTGGTGATAAAATGTGACGAGCTGGTAATATTAGCAGTATAAAAAGACAAGAGTGTAATAGTGTGTCAAAATGAATTTTTAATCACTGCAGTCAGGATAAAAGAAGTCTGATCCCATAAAACAGTGGGGAGGAAAAAACAATAAGAGGTTATGGGTGAAAGATTAATTCCCGATAATACAGTCATATTATAAGACGGAAATTAGAGTTGACTGAGTGTTAAACACAATTTTGTTATGACCATTTCTTTTCCCTTGTCACCCTAAGTGCCTTTGGGTTGTAATTTTGATTATATCTGATTGCCATTGGTGTATTACTGCTGACTTTGTCCCCTGCTTTCCTGTTCCTTAACAGCTAAAACTTTAGTGTATTTACAACTGTTTTTATATCCCAATCCTTTTTCAAGGATTAAAAAAGCCTACGTAATGTTTCTGTTTGAGGTAAAGCAGTGAAGAAGATTTTTCTTGTTGTAATCTGATTGTAAAAGCAGGTCTAGTCTCTCAGGGTCTGTGTGGGGTCTTATCGCCTGCTGTGGTTCAAAGGAGCCCTGAATCTGCTGCCTTAGAGATAGAGAGGAGCTTTTATATCTGGGAAAGTTCCAACATTTGGCATTTGCAGAGCAACTGACAGTTACAGTGTCTACCATCCCGGACATTGTCAATCATACCCACCCAAACAAGTAGCTGACAAAGAAGCCTTTATAGTGCTTATCAGTGTTCACACCTTTAACCTACAAAGCTGCAGGAAGTGAAAAACTCTCAGATTGAAAAAGAAATGATAGAAACTAACAAATATAGTATTATTGTTGTCCTTTATCCTTCCATCACACTAGTCTTTGAGAGTAGGCATGTTGGATTGTATGAAGCACTTGGTAACAGTCAGTGAATCGGCTGAAATGGCTCCTTGCAGCACTGGAGCCTAGGTGACAGGTAAGGTGCTGCTGGTTGAGACAGTTTTTTACATAATTGTGTGATTTTTGCATAAAAACCAAGTCACAAAACTGTGTTCATCAAATGTCCACTGAGATTTAAGGATGAAGTAAATCTATCCTTATGGTCACGGGTCTGAGGTTAGGGTTGGTGCCACATGTCAATCCTTCCAAGAATGCCTGACTACCAGTACTTATGTTTTGAAAGTAATCACTCAAAAGTCAAGTTCACAGAGCCATGGGGCTTTTCTTTGCTTTAAAAACTCCCAAAACTGCTCGTGCAACTCTTTCCACTTTAAGATTCAGGATATCTTGAGTTAAAGATCAAGGTATGGAATCATATGGTCATTCTTTGATTGCGATGGCAGTCGTTTGAAGGCAGTATCACATGATTTAATTTAAACTTTGCACATTGCACCATCAACACTTGCTAACAAAATATTTCAAATATTCTCATGGGCATTTCTGTCAAGTCTGCTCAGACTGCCTCTCTAACTCAGCAACGAAGGTACAAGGTCAGAGGCCAAGATCATTGTGTCTCAAGTTCACAAATTTCCTGTACAGATTCTATAAAGCACACGACCTGAAATAACGACTCCATCCTCTCTTTCCTGTGGCTGTACTTTTAATGTTTGGTCATGATATATATTTGGGTTTCATAAAGCTGGACGGTAGCTGTAGTCGTTAAATTCACCTTAAACTTGAACAATTATGTCATGAAATGTCCTTTAGTGTAGCTCTTTAGTATAAATGCATTCTTTTATGAATAAACAGAATATTGTATATTTGTTTCAAAATATACAATATTTTATCATCTGGACAATTTAATGTGGCCGAGTGAGACATAACTTTGTAGTTGCCTTTTGGTTCATCCAGGTTGTTTGATTTTTATTTGAACTGCTTTATGTTATGATCATTATTGTTGTTTTGTGCTTTATTCAATGGTGACTGTTGGTTTGAACCTCCAGAAGGAGTTAGTGTGACTTTTATGTGGGTTTCAAATAATTAAATGAATGCAAATTCAATTCACACTTACATGTATGTTGACGAATTCCACTGGAGTATCACGCCCATGTGAAAACTTGTTTTCCCCTAAATTAAAATTGCATTGTGGATATTTTTGAAGAAACTTTATTGATTACATTTTCATTTATTTACTTTTTTTACATCAACCAAGTCATGTTTGCATCCTTGTTCTCTACATCGCCACTGGTCAAAAAGTCCACAAGGTTTCTTTTAATGGACAGATCAAAGATTCTTATCCCTTTTTTTTGGTGGTTGTCTTTATCATAATATATGATATTCATCGAGATTGAATGTTAATTTTCTGCATTAAGGCTCCTTTGTCGGCATGTTTTATGGTGGGTTATGAATGGAGTGCACTATCTCTTTAGCACATCATGTGCTCTCCTCGCTCTTTAATGTAAAAAATGGACAGAGTGGGCAATGACACATATTCTGGTTTAAAAAGCGTAAAAGCCAAAGAAGAGAGGGAGGTGGTGGTGAATAAAAATTGTGGAGTTACCTTACTCAAATCTAATATCTCATCTTGAGGTGTCTGCTCATGAGCAGTGCAAATTATCTTTCAGAATTTGTTAAGCAATTGTGACTGCTGGTGAAGGCAACACAAACATGTTTTCACATGTATGCCTTCCACAATATGTCCTGATCAGAAATAAGATTAACTTGTTTCCCAATACTTAGTTGATGTGACACAATAGAATAAAATGGCTGCTGACTCGAGGTCATAACACACTAAATGCAGATGGGTCAGTTATGGCCAAAACCTACAGTATGTGAACCTGATACATTACTGCATCAGTAAAATGCAGGTGTACAGAATATTGAAGGTTTAACATGCCTAAATTAAGCATTACTTGTGTTCCACCTGTTGCCAGTGTTGTTTTGAGCCCTGTTACTATGGAGCTATATTTAAGAATCTTCAGCATCCATTCCTCATATTAGCATAACTGTTTATATCAGCTCAGTGAAATGGCTTTCGATCAGTAGGAGTATAATGGTTTCTTAACCTGATTTGAAGCCGCATCCCCATTTAAATTAAAAAATCATTCTGAGGTGCTGGTCTAATTGAAAAGGGAATTTATTTTTATGCTCGTTATATCTCCATATGAAATGTAATGTGTCTTTACAGGTCTAGACAACATCCAGAAGATTGCTGCTCAGGGTCGATATGAGCTGAGGATCGACATGAAGGATGGACAGGAGTCAGTCTACGCCAATTATGACAAGTTCTCCATTGGAGATGCAAGAAACCTGTACAAGCTCAGGATAGGAGAGTACAACGGCACTGCTGGTAACATCTTTTTGTTTTGGTTAATACTTTTTGACTTCCTTTAAGTGCCACTATGGAATTAAGTCTTGCCCATATGAATTTTTGCCCATATCTAAAATGCAGATACAGTATTTCTGAAACCTTTATAGAAGACTCTGACACTAGTAATATTTGTCAAGGACACAAAGTTTTCACTTAAATCTAAATCTAAATCTAAATCACTCCTTAAATCAGCCTTTTACTGTGACAGTCTATTTTAGTTAGAAACAGAAGTGAATTTAGAAAAATGACATTTTATTCAATCATAAATGATACTTTTGATTTACAAAATATGATATTTAACAATAATGTTGTAATGTAATGGTAAATTTGTATATTCTGCCTATATTACATTGTAGATATGACCAATTTTTATTGCCATAATAGAGTCTGCCAACTTCTGCAAAAAATTTGAATATGCCAAATTTGGTGTCGCAGGGCCTTAATCTGGTAGTACACCCTAACAATGATTGGAAGGTTGTTGATTTGAGCCCACCTCTGGCTGTCACATGTCAGTGTGTCCTTGGGCAAGGCAACTTCAAGCTGCACCCTTTGATGCTATAATGGCAAGTAAATGATTATAAGTGGGCAAGGGTGTGTTAGCAGATGCTCATGGACATCAGTTAATCATCAGTGAGTGACTGTGAGAGTGAATGGGGAGATGTGACCTGGAGTGTTAAAGCACTTTGAGTCGTCAGACAGACTGGAACAGCTCTTGAAAGCTTAAGTAGATTAACCATTACCATAATTGATATTGCTTCAATAATATTGTGTAGCTCTGCTGTAACCCTCGTCTCTCTAAAATGAGTTATATTAGTGTGAATTCTGGGGCTCCTGCAGCCAGCATCAAGTGGGCACACAAGGAACTGCTGCATTAAGCTCTGTCACATCTGCTCCATGTTTCACCATCATAGATCACTGCTGGAGAGCAATTCATATCTAAAATAAATATGGCCAGATTATTCAAACAAAAGGTTTTTTTAAATAATCAACATACAGAGAGCAGAGTTTAAGCTCTCCAGTCTTCTATGTGAAATGCTCTCGCCACCTCTGTCTTTTTTCTTTCTGCCTCCTGTCCCCTCATCTCATCCTCCCCCGATGTCTAAAACACTCCCCCACATCTCCACTCTCTTCCTCGCTTCTCTTTCCATGTTACTCTCAGTCTGTCAACAACCATATGCCAGAATTACCCATCATCCCCTCATGTTTGTAATTATAACTCTCCCTGCCTAAATAAATTCAGCGAGCCGACAGCAGGATTTCTCCTCTCTGTCTCCCTCCCTCCCGTCTGCTCGCTCATTTATGTTTCCCTCATCATGCCATTTTTCACTGAAGCCATATGCCAACACATTACCCTGTACACGCTCATCTATAAAGGTTCCCTCTCTCTCTGCTCTGATCACAGGCGACTCTTTGAGCTATCACCAGGGCAGGCCCTTCTCCACTAAAGACAGAGACAACGACATTGCTGTCACTAACTGTGCCTTGTCCTACAAAGGAGCCTGGTGGTACAAGAACTGCCACAGGGCAAACCTCAATGGCAAATACGGCGAGTCCAGACACAGTCAGGTCAGTAGTACAATGAATGAGCTATTCGTGTAGCAATTACCAAATTCTTTCAGGGTTTGATCATCGAAAAAGGCTAGGTAAGTCCCTCGAAAGTATGAAACACAATGTCTACTGCTTGTGGCACAGTTTCTATCTGCCAGAAAATTGTGAATTACAACGGTGGCAAGCTAACCACCCCAGGACCCCAGAGCTCCAGACTAACCATGTTTGTGCTGATCAAATTGAAATTAGGGGTCCAACAGCTTGTTCTAGCCCATGGGTCTCCTGGCAAGGTAAACAGTTTCAGTTTAGTTCTTCCAGGTTGTGGGATAATTGGTCTCAGAGACATCAGCAGCTAATCCAAACCCACAGGGCTGAAATCCGTCTGTTGAGTTCTCAATTAAGAAAGTGACGTTTCTAAAATGCCTCTTTTCCAAATACAGTGTCCCTGTGTCACCTCACTCAGAACTGCTTCATTAATAGAAAGTAGTTCTAATAAAAACCCACTGATGTCATTTTGTGTGAATTGTTCCCAGTGGAGTTACCATGGTTTTAGGAAATAATCATAGCTGCTCTTCTTTCGAAATCCATTTTTAAATCCTAAGGGAGCCTCAAATGATTCAATCAGAAACTGAAGAATTCAGGTCAAAGCCAAGAGCTGCACAAAACAACTCATCATCATGGCCTTTAACTAAATGCTGCCCTTTTTGGCATTTAGAAAGTCACAACTGATTATGTCAGTGGGATTACAGGAATAAAATTATGCATTTGAAAGCCCTATAATTTGTAAATTTAATTACACATATTTGTTCCTGACATCTGTCTTATTGCTTGTTTTGCTAATTATGAAGGAAATGTGACAATGACAACTCTCTGATTTTAATTGGTGAATAATCAGATGTTTAGGCTGACATGTAATTACTGTCTTTTCAACCAAAATGTCTTTTATACCAATGCCATCAATATTCCTGTGTCAAATACTGAGATGTGCACCATCATGACTGCTTGTGCAGCCATCACATTAAACACAAGGTGACATTTTTATATAATTAAGAGCAAAGTCCCCTTTATTGTAGCTAAAAGCAATAGATACATGCTGTCTGAAGATTTCAAGGAACTACAGTTAGGCAAAACTGGCAGGAGCTTGGGCGACTTAACTGCACTGATCCCTCAGATTAATTAGAAAAAAACTCAACAGTTTAGGAAGACAAGTTAGGGGAGTTTGTGTAATTCTGTCTGCCCTATCTAACAATCCATATCAGCTGGGAGCGCAGCTTCCATAATACAGCTACAAACTCAATATAGCAAAGGCAACAGCATTGGTGTGTTGTGAACTTTCATGAACACAAGATGGCCCACAAATTGTGATATAAGCAAATCACTTCCTTTGTTCTTATAGTCTTTGCCTCATGTGACATCACCATGAGTTTATAGAAATACCTGTCCTTCATCCTTCAATATCAGCATATGGCCTGGAGTGAAAATGAGTTAATTTGCATTTAAGTGAATATATAAGTATGTTATAAAGTTGGGCTGTATCAGATAATTGTCAATAGTCAGTTAAATGGCATGAAGAGCTTCAAGCAGTGCTGTGCCTTTAAGGAGAATGAGTTCAGACTACCAGTAAGGTGCACTGCTGTTGGTTTTTCCTTGTATTGTGTGAGTTTTTTGTAAAAAATAAGCCACAAAACTTTGTTGGTTTAAATGTATGATCAAGCAATAGAATTAAGGTCAATCCATCAGCCAGTCAATCCTTATGAGTATAGTGCCAATTCATAACAAGTGCTATCACAAGGCACTTTACAATAGAGCAGGCTGAAGCCATACATTTTATAGACATAGATAAGGTGGACATCTTGAGTAAAGCCAGTCTCATGTTGAACAGCCATTCACCAGAGCTGTGTTGGGGGTCTGGAGCAGAGAAAGTGAGGCGGGCAGAGACAAGGGCCTAAAGTACGAATTGATGGTAGTGACAGATCATAAATTTGTCCTCATCATATTTGTCTCTGCTGGATATCAATGTATTTGAGTTTAGCCCCTAGAGATGTGACATGTTGTTATCAAGAGGGCCTCTTGGGTCTATATGGTTGTAAAAGTATTAATTATGGAGATATAATCAATAATCGATAAAAAAACATGGAAAGAGAGGTCATTTTAATATTAACATAAGCATCTATAATGATTCAAAACTGGAGAGGAAAAATGTTTATCAATGTAGTGGCATCTAGCCTAGCTGTCTTTAAACTGGGTTTAACTGTTTCAGCCTTATCCAGCCTTATTTTTTATTTTATTTAACCTTTATTTAACCAGGTTAGTCCCATTGAGATCAGCAGATGTCTTTTCCAAGGGAGACCTGACCAAGAATGGCAGCCTAATTGAAAGCCTAATCAAAAAGCAATGTTGATTTTGACAGCACTTTTTAATGTAGTTTCAGTTAGTCTTTTCCCTAAAATATCTTTTAGTTTTAGTCATAATTTAGTAATCTAAATTGGGTTATTTTAGTTTAGTTTCAGTTGGCGAAATTTCACAACATTGTGGTCGACAAAATCGACTGTAAATTTGGTCGACTAAAATATAAAGTGTAAAGCGTAAGGCATTTTTTATGTTTCCTTGAATTTCTGTAGTCATGTTTACACTTGGATCCCACCACTCGAAGCCAAGGCAGTTGTAATTGGATGTCCCTCTTAACTCATCCAACCTGTGATTAGACATATTCCTAACTTGCCCTACTTTCTACATGACCAAATTAGGTCTGAGTGGACTTATTCTTAAGGCAGAGAGGGTGTCTGCCTCCTGAACAGTGGTCAGTGTAGGTCAGCATTTTGGAAACATAATGTTCTAAAGGGGCTGTACGGCACTACAAGTACTTTAAGGGCGTTTTCACATTAGGCCCACTTGTTTCGAACCGTACTGCGGCGCAGTTCGCCCCCCTCCCCCTCCCCCGCTGGCTTGCATTCACACTTGCAACATCCAACCTTGCCCTGGCCCACTTGTGTATTTACTCAGTTTGAAACAGCAGGGGGCGATATGCACGTAAGTGGTTCCCAAACCTGCTGTGGAGGAGATCGAAGAAGAGGCTACCATGGTAACCATTTCCAACATCAGACAACCAATGTTTACGTTTCGCTCTCTTCTACATTTTCCTACAAGTGTGTTTTTTTATCGTGTTTGAGACGGCATCAGCGACCTTCTGGACCCTCGTAAATCATCGTAATCCTCAACCAGGATAAACAAATCGACAAATTGAGTGAGCAAAAGATTCAACCGCAGGATTAACAGGAAGTAATGCATCAAAAGTAGATCGGTTTGGGCCGCTTTGTTTCACACCAGTGAAACCGCACCAAATGGCTGGAGATGGAGCGGATCGAGAGCACCCCTTCATGGAGGTCTCGGACCAGCTGATTTGGTGCGGACCAAAAAGCGGTGGTTGCATTCACATTGATACTAACGTACCAAAACCTGGGCCAAAACTTCTTTGGTGCGCACTAAATACGGTTGGTGTGGAAACACCCTGAGATAAACTGGTGTCTGACCATTGAAAACTTTACATCTTAATAGCTTTATATTCCTTTAAAGAGACAAACACTAAAACAGTGTGGTCTGTTCAAGGCTGTTAGGAGGTGTTTTATACGGTCAAAAACCATCCATATTTTATTTTTACCAAAGCACAGCACAGACATTTCATTGGAAGAAAAGGGGACCTTGTTAAAATGTAGCAAAGGGATGTGATTTTTCTCCTCAGTATTTGCTCTGTGCAAGGGCGTTTGGAATCTGCAAATGTAACACCTGAAATACAGCAGAAAAAGTCAGATTTTATTAAAAACAGAAGAAGGTTTGCAAATAAGTTTGATAAAACATGTAATACTCTGGCTCCCTGTCCTCACTTGAAATTTTTGGCTTCCAACATGAGAGGTGTTGATAGTGTGTCCAGTCCTTTTGACAAGTGTGTGATATGCTCTCCCTCGCCTGCCCGCTGGAGGAAAACAGCGAGGTGTTGTGTGAAGCTGTGATTAGGCCGAACTACAAAGGCTTTAGAGCATCACTGCTCCTCTCGCTGTGCTCCTCTCTCTTTCTCTCTCCTGCTTGATGACATGAAATGAGTCCAGGTGGGAGCAGAGATGGACAGACAGAAAGACGCACAGAGAGAAATTGCCTCTCAGAGTGAAGCTGCAAATGGAAAGTTTGGCCATGGTGCAGATTAGCAGGGCTGGAGTGAGGCTGCAAAATCACTTTATTCATAATTATGCTGGCTCTTAAAGTGAGGATTTTTGGCCCTCCTGCCTGGAATGCATCTGTTAGCTGAAATTGAAATACACTTTTACCGTCTAACTCCTCAAACTTCTCTTGTATTTCATGTTTTTTCTGTCTTATTTTGCTTACCCTTGCCCATTTCTACTCATGAAAACCACTCTCCTCCTCACAGGGTATAAACTGGTACCACTGGAAAGGCCACGAGTTCTCCATCCCTTTTGTGGAGATGAAGATGAGGCCATTCAACTTCCGGAGCATCAGCAGCAAGAGGAGGCGGTCTGCCCCTGAATAGACAAACAGCCACCTACCAGCTCAGAGTGATGAATAAACAGAGCTCAGAATATGTTCAGGGAGAAGGTTTTTCTCTGGTGAAAGGGGGTTGTGACAAATACGTACTAATATTTATTAATCTTTAGCTGTTGAATAATAAGAAAACAGTGTTATTAATATTTCACAATCAGAAACTGTCAAACCCGCGGTTGAGTGAGGACTGTATGAAACAAAGTCTGAACCCTGTTTATCTCTTCTCCAGCTTTAGCTGTCTCTCCCTGCTCTACTTCTACCCAGATGATAGAGGACACTGTATGTAATTTATTAAATACTTTGAATGACAATGGTTCTATCTGCTGTAAAAAGATGTGGAAAGGCAAATTAAGACGCTTCTTTTTCTTTAAGATTTGCCTTTCCCCGTGATGCAAGGAAACGTGCTCCAAAAATGCCCTCAAGAGTGCGAGAGCTAACGTTATTTTAACTGTAACAAAATATCTTTTAAGATTTAAAAAAAATACTGTATATGCCCTGAAACCCCTTAACTGTAAGAAATATATATTTTTATAACTGATATGAGACTAAAGTCCATCTATTTAATATAATTTGATGCCTTGGTTTTTGAGATAATATTAAGTTAATTTAACGATAAAAGTGATGAAAATACTGGACTGAAGAGATCAAATTTAACTTCTCTAAGCAAAACTGGACATCATTCATAAAGCAGTGCACCAGCAGCAGCTTTACTCATTTTACATGTTTTCATTCCTCCTCCATGTCTGTGTTACTGCTAATAACAAAGATCTCTGCATTTATCATTAAAAAAAGAACAGAATCAGTCGTCCTTGGTAGCCACACTGAAACAGTATTTGCACTATGAGCGAGAAAGCAGCAATACTATCTGGTGATTAATTTGAGGTCAATCTTAAGATGTTTTACTATGTATTCTTTGACTTTATTTGAGGTAATTAACAAGAATGAAACATGTCTCAAACCAGTTAAAGAAATTGTGATTGCTTGCAGAGATGGTGCCGTTCATATTAAATTTCTCCCAAACAAATGTGCACGACAAAATCTGGAGATGCCCCTCTGCTCTACCACTTTCTGTTTCTTTCATGGGAAACTTGTGGCACAGCGCTCTTATTTAATGAGTAAACAGTATTTTCTGGAGGCAAAAGGTCAAGGTGGGCATGGTGCAAATTATTTTCTATCCTGCTTCTGCCTGTTAGCAGAGACAAACTTGAGGAGGAGCAGAGCAGGAGGTGGAAAAGGAGCCAAGTATCACTCCTTCACTTTCTGCTTTAGTTTATGAGCTAAGAGAAGCAACAATAGAGGACATATTCTTTTTAGTCATGAGGGTGGACTCTACAGCATGCAAACCAAACAGGTTTTACCTTCCACTTAAGGCCTTTGCATGCTGAATACATTTTATTTATAAAAAATATCGTTGCACATTTGAAAAGACATTGGAACTGATGTGCTGCCAGGCAAGGCTACACACTGACCCAGAAGCTTTTATCCTCCTTTATTTCTCAGTGAAGGTTCAATTTTTGTTATCTGTCCAATTTATTGTAGACAAATTTTGACTATTCAGAGCTTGGAGCTTTTCTCCCTCTCATTGAAAGCTTACATCACACACTGTGCTGTGTACTGTACCGTATCGTATCGTACTGTACCGTACCGTACCGTCTCCTCCTGCTTATCCATGGTCGGGTCACGGGGGCAGCAGCCTAAGCAGGGAAGCCCAGACTGTGCTGTGTAATGCTACAGCCACGCCGGACGCGAATTGGCGTATTTAGACGCGCAAATTGCCTGTAACGAGCCACACATAACACCTGAGGCTGGACCATTTTGACAAACTGAAAGGCGACGCGCGTCACTGTGCAGGCGCAGTAGAGAGCCTGAGCTTGTCGGACTCAGTGATGACCCGTGCCCGGGGCGCCCGGGGCGAATCTGCGACCAAACGCGTCTTTGCATTGACTTTTTATGTAATCTCAACGCGCGTCTTTGCGAATTTGCGTGCGGTGTGGCCGTAGCATTAGAAATTCAAACATGAAACATGGGAGTGGCCAAAAATTGTGCTCATAACCATACAAGACAAGGAAGACTGAACTTAACATATATTTTCTTTAAAGCAAGTTTTTAAATGACTATGGCACACAACTGTAACACGCAAACTTGACAAAAAGGTTTGTCTGACAAAATGTGATTAAACCAGAAGCAAAAGATCTATACTGAGCCTTTCTTTGATTTTTGACTTTTCTTGCATAGTAGGTTTTATCATTGTATAGAAAAATTGAAACATTTTTCCATTCAAATTGTTATGATGATACCGAATAAAGCTGCAAAGTGGTGCTATATCTAAGGGGTCACTTGCACCTCTTACCCATTTTGGGTCAAAAGATTTCAATCAAATATTAGCAAAGTTAAAAATGAAAAAAAGTGGTGCTATATCTAAGGGGTCACTTGCACCTCTTACCCATTTTGGTCGCCACAAAGATTTCAAATATTAGCAAATAAAGTTAAAAAATGAAGAAAACACATAAAATCTTCTTTGAAAATAGAGAAATTTCCAAAACAATCTTTGCTTATTGGAATATATTTAGTTATTTCCAATGAATGAGAGGCATAACTGATGTCTTGTGAAATTAAAAAAAATCTTTCATTTGCAGCAGTTGTATGGTCAATGTCAAGAATAGTAGAATTAAGTGTAAAAATCCACATCATATCCTGTCAACTGTCAAAGCTAACCTAACTACTATTAGTGCTGCTAGCCTCTCCATCTTCACCAGCATCAGTCCCAGTTACAACATTTCTGGTTTTGTGTCCAACAAATTTTTAACAGATTACAGATCAAAAAGCCTCCAAAGAAATCTGACTCACTGTGCAAACATGTTCTCCACAAACAGTTCATTAAAATATAAAGTTCACAAAAAAGCTTTCAGCCCACTGCAATTTTTTTGTTTTATATTATATTTTCTCTCATTATCTATCCCTCTTAATTTAGTTTATTTAAATGTCCCATGTCCTGAAAAATCATTTCTCTCTGCTTTTAATGTCGTTAAAGGGGGCTTGAGAAGCAGAAAATTACATCTTCTACTGAACTCTCGATTCATGGAAAAATGTGCTGTGCCTCTTGAAAGAAAATGACCGCTTAAATGTTCTTTTTTTTTTTACTTACTCTGTTTATGTCATAGCTATTAAAGCTCTGTCTGATGTGTTTTCTAATCATCACAGGCAGATGCCATGACTGTTTTGAAAGTCAGCACTGTGGCCTGTAACCCCTCCTCCCCCCTTACCGTCAGACATCATCTGAGCAGCCAATCAGCACAGAGCCCAGTGTCACAGCCTCCCTGCCCCCTCAGATCCAAGCATTTCCAAATGGGAGGGTAAAAGAGCTGTATCTAATCCTTTACAGAGTCCTTTTTTCATTTTTTTTAATTCAACTAAATCAAAAACTTGCTATATGGACATACATGACATTATATAAAAGTTAAAGCACACCAAGAGATGTGACCTTTGAGCTTTAAAGACAAACTACCAGAAACAAGCAAGCCCCTCTTTTATGAACTTCCCAGTGAATAAAACAGGATTTACAGTCCGTTCCACTTCAGTTTTAGATGATACTTGTCACCATCACTGCAAGCAACAATTTGCTTATTGTATTTAACAATCCAAATATCAACAGCTTTTCAATCATGTTTTTATTTTTCTTTCAGATTCTCCACTTCAGTTCTTTAAGCCAAACCAGACAATCTGGCTTACATTGTATAACTGTGTATACTATTCTTTCTTTCTTTCTTTTATGTCCTTTAGGCTTGAAAATGTTGACTCTCCCCTCTAAAAACTACTTCTGATATACTTATGTAGCTTTAGAGCTCAAGTCATTTCGATGTGTTCCCTCTTTAGAAGCAAACGTTCTTAATCAATCCCCTTTAACTGATGTGTTGTTAACCATTGCTGTGTTTAAGGAGGAACGGAGACTTCTGCATGTTGAACCTTTTAAATCATGCGCCTGATAGTGAGTCAGAAATGTCATAAGGAGCTGATTTTTGTGACATGTGCAGACCTGGGTAAAAGGTGCTGTTAGGAGGGTTGGTAAACAAAGACATGGATAACCTAGATTACAAAAGTTTGTTGGAAAGCAAAATAAAGCAACCTAAAATGTTATGTATTGCAAACCTTTTCAAGAGGTGACCTTTCCCAGGTCTGATTTATGTCTCTGTGTCTAAATGACTGTTTCAGAGCCTCTCATGCAATCCATCTCCCATTGTGATTTATAGTCCCGTAGGATTTCTCTGTGTACTTATTTCATTAATATTTAGGCAAAGTTTACCTAGGTGCATTTGTGTACGAGGAACAGAGGTTGCAAAGCTCTGCAGAGAGGGAACAGAATGTTTTTGTTGTGAGTAATTTATCTCATGATAAACTATGAGGTGCTCTTAAGATACTAGAGGATATTTATTTAACTTAATTCATTTGTCCATCAAAAGTTCATGTTTTTCTTGAAATCAACGACTGAAAACCCCCCACTAAAAATCAAATAGTTAATGTCCTGCTTAACAGAAGCCCCTTCCCTGCATTTGATTTCAGTTTTGATATGTTTAGTTTTTCTTAATTTCATGCTTGAGACAGTGTGTATGATGACATTTGGACAAATATGTCATATTGTTGGGAACCCTAAAGCTCCTGTGAGGGGTTTTAGATGTCAAAGGTGCCATGTGTTGACTAAGCTCATGATGCCGAGCTCAGAGTAGGTATGAGTGTGGAATCTCCTTGTTGCTACTCTCTCTCTTCAATATTCATCCCAAATAAGGGCCATAAAATATTTTTCTTATCTTGAAATATCAAAGGTTACATTCAGAAAAGTAATTTATTAATTAACAAAGATTGAGAAAATGATATGTTTATAAAGAACGGCAATAGATCCCTCTGAGAGTGACTTCAAATATAATTTCAAAATAAAAGCATTCAGTAAAAAAGTGGAGTTTAAAACTGTTTTTACTTCAAACAGCACAAAAAAGAAATGAAGCTGTAGAGTGTTAACTTGTCCTTTGTGGCTGTTTCACACGGGAAGCACTTTGTTTGTGTGCATTTGATGCACATGTCAGCTTTGGCGAGTGCTGACAACTTTCACACCATGTGTAAATACTGCTGTCACACCTCTATCTCTCAATAATAGCTTCTATATAAAGTTTAGAAAGAACCACAATAAATCTCCCCGAGAGGAACAAGACTCATTGCATCACTGACCTGTGAAACCTGCAGAATGAAAGCATTCTGACAAACAAGAGGAGTTTTTCCACAAAGAAGGAAGAATTGAGCTTTAACTCTGAAAAGTGCAAACAGGAGGAGGAGTTAGATGGTTTCTTTCACATATTCTACCTCTGTGGATTTACATGCCAGCTGAAGTAAGGTACATATGGGTCGCTATTTGTGTTTTTCTAGATGTTCTGGCCCAGAAACATGTGCGCCTCTAATTCTCCAGATTTCGACACAGGAGGACACGCCCATAGTTTCAGTCTGAAAGCTCTGACTTGATAACTTGCACACTGAAAAGACTTTTTTAAAAAAAGGGAAGAAATCCAGGGAAATAAATCCAGTGTGAAATGGACATATCTGCTATGAAATTGTAAATATGTCCCTTTTACTACTATTTTATGACTACTATAGCTGTGGTACACATGGCTTGTAGAAACCTGTCACTTCTGACACATCGGATGTCATAAAAGACATAAATAGTCACTTTCTAAAGCAGCATCTGTAAACGTGTTCTTTGCTGAAGAATGGTTCTCAATAGTCTTTAAAAGGAGACAAATGTTATGTTAATCAGAAAGCTCCACTTCCTCACATGTGGATTAAGATCGGTCGAGTTAAACTGTCTAAAAGTTTCTCACAGGAGCTTTAAGGAAAAGGTTAAAAATGACTAATGATGTTTTTTCTAGATGATAATTTAAGATAATTTAAATCAATCCAGTATTAAGAGAGATTGTTTTTGTGTAGCAAAAAAGCTGATGCATTTCTTCTGAAGTGCTGTGAATGGGAAAAGTGTTATTTAACTGTTTTTTGTTCGTCATTTTTATTTTCATATTTATGTCCTCCATTATTAAATCCCTAAGTCTGAGTCACTGGATTCAACACTGGTCTGTTTGGCAGGATATATTTCCCCTTGTCTATTTAATTGTTATTTATTTTCCAAGTACTCAACTCAACAGCATTGTATAAAAACAGTAAAGTAAGTTATGGCGCCAGGTACTTTAAGGCCTCAGGAGAGAGCACTTATTTCCTGGGTTTACAAGAGCATTAAGTGATATTACCTCCATGTTTGGTGAGGTTTGCTCACAGACTCTGTACCTGCATCCACATGAAATCTTGCCATGGAAATGTAAATGTTGGCAAAAATGTGATCTTGGCTGTTTGAAAAGCTTGTATATGCTGAAACTATGGATTTATTGTTGGATAACCTTGGATATTACTGTCAAAGTTAGCTCTAGTTTGACTTAAACATGTACTATATAGTTCCTTTTTTAATACATTTTCTACATATTAATAAAAGATACAAATAGTCTGAACCTGTGTTTGTTTTTGTCTCTTTGGACTGAGCATGCTTTTAGCTGAAGTTAATGGTGCACAGGTCTTTGTGGCCTTTAGCTTTCAGGTACTTATTTGAAAGATAGATACTCTAATCACTTTCTTTTTTTCTTAATTTGAAGTTGGTTTGTGGGAGTTAAATCTACTCCTCCCTTTACCTGCTGTGAGATAATGAAGAACCAAAAGTCAACCTACTTCGTGTCATAAACTTTTCAAAGTATCTCCACCTCTAATTGGAGGTCATTAAAAGCTGATGTTAGAAGTCGGCCATGAAAGGTGCATGCATCGAGGTCTGACAGTGTGGTTTGGCTCCAGGACCTTTGGTTTGTGTACAGACGTTGTATCTCTGTGTGAACATGAAAATCACTCAAAGACTCACAGTGTTTTAGTTATACTCTCACACTGCATAGAAAGGTTATATGGTCTCAGAAGAGCAGAATAACATAGATGTAATTTAAGCCAGACTTCATCTGAAGGCCTGAGCTGATGTCAACACACTTTAACTTCCACTTGTCCCTCTTCTAATGAGTCATTATCATTGTTGTCAGTTATGCTCTTGAAATTTATAAGCACTCAAACATTTATAGCTGATGCTGTCTCTGTTATCGTCCAGCCACATCTCATCTTTGGTTTTTTACATGGTAGACGGGTGAAGATTGTGTGATGCTTGTGAATGAGCATCACAGCTAAACATGTGGGTAGCACACCCAGATCAGAACCAAAACTCCCTCTCCCACGGGTTTCACAGTGGTCCTAAGTTTGGAAAAAGCACCAGGATTGACACCAAATAATGCTGCCACTCAGTGCACTAAAACACCAGCTTCATTCACCAGCAGCATCTTTGTATTCTGGTTTTATTCATGATTTACTCTTCTTCCAAACTTCTTTGGATTTTAGGTTTGTAATTAAATACAGTGATGCCTGTCTGCTTAAGACTCCCATATACACATAATTTGAATGAATTGTATTAAAAATTTAAAGACTGTCAAACTTTTAGGGTTTTTATCTTTTTTTTCCTTAAAAAACTGGAGAGACAAGCGCACACTTTTTTTAAAAGGCAGTTTTTAACATCTAATAATCAGAAGGTTGATAGGAGAGCCTCACTGAACAACTTCACTCAATGGAGCTACATACAGTATGTAATAGTTATAAAGTCTGACCTCAGAATAAACTCAGTCAAAAAGCAGAATGGCGGGGTGCTGGTTTGGCGGAGTGGTTAGCAACCAGGCACCCCACGTACTTGCTTCTGCTGATCCAGGTTCAAATCCAGCCTGTGACCAGTTTGCAGAGTGTCTTCCCCTACTCTCTCACCCCCTTTCACAAGCCTATCCACTGTCTCTCTCCTATCAATAAAGGCACAAAATGCCCAAAAAATACATTAAAAAAAAAAAGCAGAATGACTTTAAACTTCATCAAATCAAATTTAGACTTGAAAATGTCTGATTGTGATACAGCCCTAAAAGAATAACAAGAAGATATGCATGACACGTGGTGATTTATTAACAGATACTTAAATACAGATTACATAAACAGATAAACTTGTGAAAGTCTTTACTTACACAGGAAAAGGAGGCAGAACTGCACAGACACACACACTAAACCATAAGCCACAGATTTGATCACAAAAACAGACCCTCATAAACACTCCGTTCAGCAGTTTTATGAATCATTCCCTAATTACTGTATGTTTTAATTATCAGCTAATTATCCATGGAGATGTGTGCTCAGCAGAACCAACTTGGTAAATAATGAGCCTGTATGAAGTTTGTGAATATATTAGAGTCAGACACAAATAAATGAGCAGCGCAGGATTAATCATGTCGTAAAGGTCAGAGCGATAAGCTCCTGTTGACTCTTTATCAAAACAAAGCACTTCCTGTGAACTGCTGTGCCATGAAAACAATGCTGTCACTTTGAGAGAGGTTTTCTGACAGTCCTGCAGATGTTACATTTTCATCACAGAGGAAATGTAAAGCAATGGAAAAATCTAGTCTCTATTATACTGATATATATCAGCTGTTCATAAGCAGGGGTTGTGCAAGGCTGACCACTTTGCGAACAGCTGCGCCAGCAAAAAGTCCAACAGCTAAAGAGACGCGTTTCTCTACGTACAGTTATAATGAATTCAGTGTTTTCATCATCTACAACCTGTTATATTATCAAAACATTCTGAAGAAATCTTACCTTCAATCCCTCAGTTGGCATTCTCTAGTAACATTCTTTACAGTGTTTAACTTTTCCTAGACAAAGCCCCTGTGTTTGGATCTATTTTGTGATGCATAGGGCTTCATATCCTTCCAGCAACTCCTCTCAAATAGTCTGGTCAGGGAGCTGCAGGCAGGTCAAGTAATCCGCAATGCCAGGTAACTGGTAATCTGTCCTGCTCTTGAGTATCTTCTATTCCTCTTTCTATCTGTGACTCACTCGTCAAAATCCTAAATTTTTAGTGAAGTAGCTGTGAAGCTGTTGTTGTTTCTTCTGACGACCTAACCAGGTGATGGCGGAGGGATACATAAGTTCTGTGCTCTAACGCACAACTGTTCCACACAGGGACATTATCCAGGAAAAGTTAGCCAATGGAAATAATGTTACTGTAGTGTACTGTTGAGCCAATTGACTTTTTGAGTAGTTTTAACCTACAAGAACCTGTCTGTTTTTAAGCCTTCTGCTCGAAAATTACATGCCCTTAAAGAAAAGAGCATCTCTGCAGCTTCAAGGTCTATGCTCTGACTTCAAGGTCAGACTATAATAATTTTGGTGTCATAATAAAGGGAAAACTTTTGAGATTTGTTCAGATGTGTAAGTATGAGGATATATGTTACTGTGTTAGAGTAAATGAACATGAACACAACATAAATGAAATATTTCATTTTTGCCTTAAAAATACAATTTTATAGTGAATATCTCTTTGGAATGATGCAGATGCAGCTTTAGATCTCTGAAAATGAACAAAAAAATATGTGAATATAACCCCTGCAAGGGTTAATTCTGATAATAATTCAGAGCAAAATTAGAGAGGCATTAGTACAGATTGGTCAGGCAAAACCAGTAAATCAAAGAAAATTTTTAAAATGTAATCTGTAAAAATGCAAATGTAGCACTTTCTCCACTTAACAACCTCTTTTGGATTTTTGTCCTAACATTTCTTTATAAATAATGCCACCAAATAAGTTTGAAAAAATATTTGATAATTGAGGCCTCCAATATCTATCAAGGTCTCCTGCTCACAGGACAGTGATATATAGGGGCAATATCTTGGCAGCGGATTGGTCGATTTGGGTGACTGACACCTCTATTGAACCATCAGACACAATAGAAATGAAGGGCAGTACCCAAAAACACTGTTGGCTTGTCACAAAGGAGCAAAGTCACTGTGATCCAACCTAATGCTACTGCACTCTCATGAATCCCAGATAATTCATGGGAAATGTAGTCATTAGACTTCAATCAAATATGGAGGACTGTAATGATTGTTTACCTTTGCTATTTTGTGATGAAAGGTTGCGAATGAGAGCTGTAAGACTAACTTTTTGTTTGTTCCAGTACACAAATGATTTTTGTTTTTTACTGTTGACTTCTTTGGCTGCTGGCTTCCTGAGTTTTGGCTGTACATAGAGTGACGTAGCTATTTGGAATTGATGGGAATGTCTAGTTTGTCTGTGTCACTCAATGTAGCAGAAAGCTAGATGCCAGTGGGTTGAATACATGGTACTACACAGATTTAACCTTTGGTAATTGATTTGCTTGGTGTTGGAGTTGTGTTGGGGGTGCGTGAAGGTGGCTTGGGCGTGTTGTGTAGGTTTTCCTGTTTAATTTGCATGACTGTATTTCTACTTGGACCTTGCCTGTAGGACCCCAACTGGGGGCTTTTGGGGTTTTTAGAGGCTTTAAGTACCTTTAACTATGAACTGGCTATTATCTGGCCCGGATTACTTCCCCCAAAAGCAAAGTTTGCAGCTTTCTTTATTGGCACTCAAACTTAGTGCAATAGGCCTCTAGTGAGCTCATTTCAAATAACCTGAATTAACTCTTTAAATTGACCTAGTTCTTTATTAGTGGTCCACCTATGTTCTAAGTCAGAAAATCTGATGGTCTATTCAGGATCTGGGCATCACTGTAGGTCATAAATTCCTGTCCTCTTACCTGGCATCTCCACCCACTGATCTCCACCAACATACACTAAAGCAAACAGCAGCACTCATGTCAGCACACTTCCAGGAGGAAGGTGATGGGGTCAAATGAAGCTCATTTACATTTTAATAGACACACTGAAACAACAGTGTTCTGTAACGGGCTGTTTGGTGCTGGTCCAGGACAAAAAAAAATTCTGATGATTAATGTGGATAATATTTTTGACCAAATCACCCCTTAGACCATAGAGCACTGTGTTAAAGGATAAGTTCGGTTTCTACAGCTTTCACATTGTTTATAGAATGAAGTAGAACAATATACTCACCCAGAAGGCTTTCCTGATCCAAACAGTGCTTCAGGAGATATTTAGATCCAAAATCGAGCGGCGGACATCCGTATAATGGTAGCACATAGGGCATACATAGCGCCGCTCCTAAAACTGCAGTAATCATCCCAAAACTCCAATATTCCATCATGGTCCCCTCGCGCTACTCCTCCATTACAGTCTGTGTCGCTCCAGACATATCTTTGAGCCTCTGCTGACCTCTGAACTGAAGAAGAAGAACGAGTGTACCGCGCAGGCGCAGTACTCTCTGGAGAGCTGTTCTTCTCTTTGCCTCCGCATCCTCCTTTCGATGAGCTCCTCATCTGTAAACTCTGGCTCAAAACTGTAAGGACACCCATAATATTCAAAGTTCTCCTCCACAACATCTTCATCCGATAGATATTCATCCATTTTGCACAAAACTGGACGAAGAAAGCCGTTGTGTAGCCACCGCTCGCCGCTGAAACAATGAGCCGTACTGCGCATGCGCGGTACACTCGTTCTTATTCTTCAGCTCAGAGGTCAGCAGAGGCTCAAAACATGTCTGGAGCGACACAGACTGTAATGGAGGAGTAGCCCGAGGGGACCATGATGGAATATTGGAGTTTTGGGACGATTGATGCAGTTTTAGGAGCGGCGCTATGTATGCCCTATGTGCTACCATTATACGGATGTCCGCCGCTCGATTTTGGATCTAAATATCTCCCGAAGCACTGTTTGGATCAGGAAAGCCTTCTGGGTGAGTATATTGTTCTACTTCATACTATAAACAATGTGAAAGCTATAGAAACCGAACTTATCCTTTAAAGGGTGGAGCACAGTACATAAAATTATGCCACAAACAGGTCCCTCAACTAAACAAAACACCTGGAGGTGGATCAAGATCTACAGGTGGAGTGACCCACAGTCCCCACCCCTGCGCCTTCACTGTTTACTGGGGATGCACTATATTATAGGTAACATATCGCTATCTGCAGAAATTGGCCTACAAAGTTTAATATTGGTGTCGGCCAATAATGAAAGTATTGCTGTTATTTACATTTAATATATCAGCCATATATATCTTAAGTTTAATGAGCAAAATAAAAGTACCATATCAATTCAGCTCATCGTCACTGCACGGGTACATTCAAAAAGATGTTCATTTTTCAAGAGTTAATTGTTGCTTTTCCTATTTTCCATCTATATCCTACACAAATAGACTTTCACATTGAAGTCGATTTTCTGCTCTTAGCAAAAAAAAAAAGGGGGGGGGGGGATAGTATCAGTAATGACAATAATGTGGTGAAAATATTGCCATATCAACAAAAATTGATATAATTATCATTTAGGTTAAAAAAATAGAAGATGATAGAATGGTAAAATAGACATTAAAAATCATTTATGATTGATGAAATAAATAAAATGAGATAAATTACTTAAAGGTTGTCTAGAATAATAATAGCATGTAGGATAAGATACAGTATATGCTCTAAAACTAACCAAAACAAACTGAAATCGTCCCCTCAATCTGTTATACAGTAAAGCCTGCTGGTAGAATATCTCATACAGAGGAACTTCTAGTTCCTACAGAACAGATGGAAAACAGTAATTTAGCATCTTCTATTGCACCCAGCAGATGGAGTCAAATGACACTTCTCGCTCATTCTGAAGCTCAAAGTGAAACTCAGAAGAATTTAATGTTGTTGCAGAAGTCCAGTTTGTTTCATTACAGAGCCAGATGTAAACTGTGGCAGCTGAGGGAGGCGAAATGACAGCAGTTTAGATTCTGTCTGATCATACTTCATAGTTTTTATGTGTTTCTGCGGTGACTGAGCATGCTGCCTGGTGAAGTAACACCCCTCCTTACAGCTGCCAATAATTAGCTCCCAGACAGCCGGAAGAAGTCGTTACAAAACCTCAGACCACACAGCCAGCCGATTGTTCTTCAACTCCAAACATGAGGTGTACCCTCAAGCTAACAGAGATCTGATCATATCTCAGAATCAAAACTCCAGAAGTTTTTTTAACCCCAACACAATCTGTTAGGCCACAACTGTAAAAAATACTTCACCTCTGTGATACTGCTGATCCTGAAAGACAGAAAGATTGAAATAATGAGACGTGACTAATCGATTTCTCTGACAAATCAACCTTAAGGCTGGAGATATACTTGCTGTTTGTTCTTGAGTTTGCATTTTCACTCAGCAACATTAAAGGGATAGTTCAGTTTTTTTGAAGTGGGGTTGTATGAGCTCCATATGGCCACTAAGTACATTAGATGCAGTAAAAAGTACTCTCCTCGCCCTCAGTAAGCCACAGACTGTAAGAGTCTGTGACGAAGAAAGAGACGCTAACGGGAAGTACCATACCAAATACAAAGGGTGTTTTCTCCACCTACAAGAACTTAAAACAAAAAGTAATACCACAGTTTAAGAGTACACTACATATGAGTGTTTCTAAGTGCATTAATATTTCGGAAATATAAAGTTTATCCGGACCTAAGCTAACTCGTGTCACGTATCCCTCCTCACAGCGCTGCTTGATCTGCTGAATCATTATAACACATTTTGAAGCTGGCCCATATTAAGGTTGTCAGTTTTCCTCAAAATCAAATTAGAATGGTTTTGAAACATACACACAAATAACCAAAGATATTTGGTTATTTTGCACTATCTGTGGTTATATGTTTTAGGAATGTAACTAAAATAGTGCTACTTAAACCTGTTTTGTGTGAAATAATTCACTTTGAGCAATTTCATGTTATCCATGTTATCCATGTTAAAAGTGGGAGGTGGCAGCATGCTTACAGACGCCTTTGTTTTTCTAGCTGCAGTAAATGCGTGAAAATAGGGAGTACATGGCTGGATGTCAAATGTCTGAAGGGGTACGGGCTGTGAAAAGTTTGGGAACCACTGCTCTAGAACATCAGAAAAAGGCCATCATGGGCAAGACTGCAAGAACGTACGGCCCACCACTGTGACCTGAGGATGCATGCCAATTACCAAACATCTTCTGTTATTAGCATGTGCGCTTGAACATGGATCAGATTTGATTTTTGAGAAGAGTGACAGTCGTGCTCAAGACTAGTGAACAATAGATTTAGAACATCAGATTCAGAGCACAGTGCTGGACAGCTAACGCCACACTCATTACTTGCAAGGGGTCAGACACAGCTAATGAGGATTTACATCAAACAGCCTGTTCTCTGCAGGACAGAAACAGAGGGGTTTATGGGCATGTTAAGATCAAACATCTAAGAGGGTTTTTGGGCAAGAATCTTGAACAGGGAGATTTGGGGGACATCCAGGACCAAAGTAATCATGATGAAGAGGAGTGCAATATAGGCCCTTTTCCACTAGCATGCCTTGGCCCTACTCTACTCGGCCCTACTCGATTTGCAGCGTGTTTCCTCAAGCCCAGTGACTCCTAAAACAAGCTAGTTTTAGTACCTACTCCGCTCTGGTTCCAATTGAGCAGAGTCGATACCAAAAGATGACGTCACCGACTGCCAGCTAGTGAGTGGTCAGACAATGTCGTCAGCGATGAGTCATGAGCACAACAACCTGGCTTGCTAGTGGTAGATACCGTTAGCTTACCCTCATACGTTTTTTCTTTGCAGCTCGATTGCTATCGTCCACGGCTTCATTCTGTTGTATATAGGCTTTTCACGATACCAGAAATGTAGTAGTCGATACCAATACCACTTAAATTCTACGATACTTGATACCACTCGATACCATGGTAAAAATAAAAAAATCCCCTGTAGTTTAACATACACTCCTTTATTTGAACAAAGTGAACAACAAACAATATTATACTTAAATTGAAAGCGTCCATTCTTGTTGGCTGTGTATATTGATGCTGGCTTTGCCCGGCCTGTCCATGTCACTGTATTATGCGGGACAGACGAGGCTGGACATAACGCTAATGTTACTTTGCCATGCAGCTCATTTACTATGAGCTGGGCTCATCTCATCATTGTAACGTAATTAGATATGAGCAACAGTGATAACACGTGAATTCAAATGCACTCACCTTGAATTCTCTGTACAAGTCTGGATGCTTGTCTTTTAAATGTTTCGTTGTTGAGGTGCGTGCGCCTCTGACATGTCGTGTGTTGCTGTTCTTAGCAGGGTAGTCAGTCATGTGATCAGCACTGTGTGAGGGTTGCCAGATAATCGCTCATTTACAGCCAAAAAACAACGCTAAAGAAGTGGCTAGATCTGGCTCCTCGGCACCAACGGTACTTTGAGTAGTCTAGAAAAGTCAGTACCGTCACATTTTCTGAATCTTAATACCAACTTGGTACCGAAGTATCGGTTCTCGTGACAAGCCTAGTTGTATAGCTTCCAAAACTCCCCTGTGCTTCTCAAGGGCTATTTCTTCTTGCCACCTGCAGCCTTCTTCTGCTTTCCTTTTTTACTCGGTTTGTGACAAAAAGCCACAGATTGTTGTGTCGCGCTCAAAATGACATCACTGCAGAGCCACTCAGCGACACAGGCGACTGGGGCTAATGGAAAAGGAAAAGCAGCCCAAGGCAAGTAGAGTAGAGCCGGGTAGAGTCAAGTAGAGTAGAGTAGGGCTAATGGAAAAGGGCCGTAAGTGTCCCCCAAAGCACCTCTAATGGGGACTGGAGTGGTCTGTAAAAATGAGTTTACAAACATGTTGAGGAACATTTGTGGACCTTACATTGTATTGCTTGCTCAGACGAAGAGGATCATGGGACTGTTTCAGCTCCACACTGGACTCTGGACGTTCTGATTGACTGAATCTACTTTGCTTGGATGCCCATCCTGTCAGTGTCCCAATCATAAGATGATTGTTTGACTCTAGCGAGTCAGCTCTCAAGCTCTGCTAAATCCCAGTGTCTTGTCTCTGCTTCATGTACTTTTCTGGTGCAGGCCAGTAAAGTCCATAAGGGCTTTCGATAGTTTCTCTGCGAAATCTCCTCTATCCCCTCTGTGAATTGCTCTTGAGTTTGTCAAAACTTTGTGCAGGTGTAAAGCAACAAAGTTTTTCCCATTGATTATCTTCTAACTCTGCAGGTCTCATATTTTGTATGTGGTCCAGATTGTGGCAAATCTCCATTTAACCAAGAATGAGCTTTTCACTCTTTCTTTTGGTCAAAAAAACTCAATGTCTTTAAAAATAAACTTTAACTTAATATCACAGTCTTGGTGTTTTCTCCCAGATTCTATGAAAATGTCAAATGCTACTCAAATGTTAAAAACAGGCAGTATTTTGAGCAGCTGAACTCAACTGAACAACACTAACGATGAATATTGCATGGTCAAGGGAGCAGGAGGCATCTACTCTCCTCTCTCTCACCCCCATCTACCCTCTTCCTCTCTGCCACTCCTCACCCCAACCACCCAGTAATGTCTCCACGTCTCTGTACAGGGCAGAGCACGGAGCCAGTGATGGGGTGAAGCTGATGAAAAGCGGCGTTGTGAGCCATCCCCGTGTGCCCGCACAGTCTCTTTTTACATCTGACTGAACCCACAAAGTTAACAGGCCCTGGCAGGCTTCTGAATAAAAGCGAGGTTCAGCCCAGATCTCCCAGTTAGACCCTCTCTGTGATGGTGCTGTAAACAGCAGGGCTTAATTGGGATAGCCACTGGTGAGCAGCTTGATTTTTCTCAGCCGTTTATTGATGCTCAGTTTGGATGAGCTGGAGCAAAGGAGCCTGGATGGGGCCTCGTGGATCTCTGGTGCATGGAGAATTTACTGACGTAACCTGGAAGCTGTTAAATGTGAGGTAAGAGTTGAGCATCACACTTTATAACTGACATGGTTTCTCTTCCAAAATTCAAGATAAAGAAAAGGCAAAGTATTGAAATGATCTATCTAACCGTTCATTACGGTTTTAAGCTCTTCTGAACGTTGGTAATTAGTGAATGAATGCATGAATGGAGGCTTTGAGGCTTCAATGTCGCTTAATGAGACCGTTTTTCTTTTTAATCCTGATAGTGACTGACCAATTATGGCCTACACTTACATATCTGTTAGATTTAATTCCCTTCAATTATACTCTCCTCAGCTGCCCGGGGTTTATAATCACCCAGAGAGCGATACAGTTTAGCCTTTTAAAGGGAAGTCATCTTTTTCACATGGCTCTTAATTTTGAAGGGTTTTATATTCAGAATCTAGCCAGAGTCACCAATTCAGAAAGTCTCTTAGTCCATTTACATCTGAGGATGTCATGAAGGAAGTGAATGAAAACTTAGTTCTGCCACCTCAGTTAACTTATTTTACAGAGCTATGTTATCTTTAAACAAGAGTACAGTATCTAAACAACAAACTATACTTTTGCTTCATGGACAAATCTTTAATGTGTTAGTGAGAAAAGCTGTTAAAAGAACCTGTCTAATTGGTGGAGTTTGTGATCCCAGAATGCTTTGTGAGCTTGCCCCATTTAAACTAATTTCGTTCTACTTGATCGGCAATTAATCCATGCAACAAAAATCTGCTGTTTTATCTTGGAATGGAATTTTATTAATTGTATCAAAAAGTCAATCAGTCCATTTTTTTTCCTGCCATCCATAACTGCTGCTGGTCCTGCAGCTGATAAAGCAGCTGAAGGGGTGACTGACTCTTGCCTATGGAGCCTCGGGGCATAGATTTGCCCCCTTGTAGGACTGCAACTATTGATTCTTTTTGTAATTGAGTATGCTATCGAGTATTTGGTGAATCCAGTACACTACACTGTAATTTTTTTTACACTGAATTACTTGGCTTTATTGAAAATCCCAAAACAGAAAATAAACCAGGTCTCTTAAATTGACAACTTATTTTTCTTTTTTAATATTTTGAGAATAAACAGGATCCCAAAATCAAACTACATATTTTTGTATTGGTAAAACATAGTTTCTACATGAAAGTGCTCACAACAGGTCTACAGATTATTTTGAGCATTCAGGTCATGATTTTTAGAGTGAGACACTGATTTTGAATTTTTCTAATGTATTTTTTTTTAGCATAACAGGACTTTTGTGAACCAGTCCAGTTACACCAGAGAGAAGGCAGACATCTATAAAGCTGATATCTCTAACATGTACAACTCATACAGCAGAAACCTAAGTGGATAAAAAAGGCCTTTTAGTTACATTTATAACAGTGCAGTGAGCACTGAACCAGTAACAACTAATCAAATGATGCTGATTTGTTTACATTGTTCTTGCAGTTTTATTTTTCTCTGGGTCATATCTTACATTTAATGATTTTTGAAGTTTGGATATTTGTATTGTATTTGTTTTTATCCATGCATATTTTATTGCTATTTTGCCTTTACTGCTGTGACAATGTCTATTGTCATATTGAGGATCTTATTGAAATATTTTGTTACCAGGCCCATATAATATCAAACTTAGAGTCTAAGAAAGACCAACTAGCTAATGTACATGTATATAATATATGACAGGATGCTCGACACCTGCTTCCTCTACTCACTGTCAGTGTTTCCTGTTCTACTCACAACAATCAAATGAAAGTAAAATTGTTGGATGTGAAAAGTATGTGAACAAAATACATTTAAAAGGCAAGTAGCCTCCACATTGATTAAGGGTGTTTTCACACCAACCATATTTAGTGCGCACTAAAGAAGTTTTGGCACAGGTTTTGGTACGTTAGTGTCAATGTGAATGCAACCACCGCTTTTTGGTGCACACCAAATCAGCTGGTCCGAGACCTCCATGAAGGGGTGGTCTCGATCCGCTCCATCTCCAGCTATTTGGTGCGGTTTCACTGGTGTGAAACAAAGTGGTCCAAACCGGTCTACTTTTGATGCATTACTTCCTGTTAATCCTGCGGTTGAATCTTTTGCTTACTCAATTTGACGATTTGTTTATTCTGGTTGAGGAATACGATGATTTACGAGGGTCCAGAAGGTCGCTGATGCCGTCTCAAACATCATACAAAAAACACATTTGCAGGAAAATGTAGAAGAGAGCGAAACATAAACATTGGTTGTCTGGTGTAGGAAATGGTTACCATGGCAGTCTCTTCTTTGTTCTCCTCCGTAGCAGGTTTGGTAACCAGTTACATACATATCGCCCCCTGCTGTTTCAAACTGAGTAAATACACAAGTGGGCCCGGGCACGGTTCAGTGTTGCCAGTGTGAATGCAAGCCAGTGGGGGAGGGGGAGGGGGGCGAACCCATGGCAAACCGCGCCGCAGCACGGTTCGAAACAAGTGGACCTAATGTGAAAACTCCCTGAGATTCTGAACCAGCCTTTACACAAAGCCATAATCAAAGTACGCTATGTACTAGACTTAATCTCAATTATTGATCACATTAACTGCTTCTGCCAATGTATGGTGAGTGTTATCTTGAGGAATCGTTTCAGTCCTACCTCCTTGCACCCTTAAACTTTATTACATGTAAATGTCTACAAACTATGTAGGGCTACCGTTGCTCGTGGTGTGGACGAGTTATCAGGAATGATGAGTGGCGAAGCGCTGACCCAGCATGTGCTTGCAAAACCTGAACCTGAATAACCGTTTCATTTACACCACCCATTGTTGTCCATCACTTTTTATTTACCCTTTAATTCTACTGAATGTATGTTATGAGAATCTAAACATTAGGAAATGGACCAGCTGTAGTCCCTCCACCATTTTCTGTGGTTATAAAGAAATGTTCAAAATATACAGTATTTTTTTCTTCAAGTATTTTGTTGTTCTTTCTCCAACCAGCCTTCATATTGTTTTGAAAGCTTAAAATGGGGCAGGCTGGTGGAAAATTAAAGAAAGTCTTGTTCAGTCAGACTCCATAATAAAATTATGTTGATAACATGAGCTAGATTTACTACTATTTCCATTTGCCTAAATAATAGAAAAATATGATCAAGACTTATATTTTTTAGCACACAGTAATATGATAGCACATAAACAACAAGGCACTAAACAAATGGACGATGACATCAGAAAATTAAAAAAAGTCAAAGATAAGTTCCTTCACATGAGAGACTATGAAGATCTCGTGTAGCTCACTGATTTTTCTGCTTTACTGATTTACATAAACATTTTTTTTTTCGCATTTTCATATCTCGACTGTATTCCCTCCCTGTGAATGATATTCAGACTTCCCAACTTGTATTTTCTGCTTTGCCGTGTTCTATTCGTGATTTAAGGCCATGCAGAAAATGGAGTTTGATTTTTCGCAGCTTGCCAACAGCACTGCTTAATGCCCCCCCCCCTCCTGAAGTCCTCAGGAGCTACTCAGATATGAGAGCTGACACACATACGAAAGTGCCTCTCCAGGCTGCGCTGACCTATGGGGCGAGCTCAACACAAGCTTTGTTCTCTACTTTATCACATCACCCACAGGAAAAGCAATGTCACATGTGCAAGACTTCAGAGAGGGATTTTTTAGCAGAAGGCAGAGAGCAAGGAGCGAGTGGAGGCAGCAAGAAAGTAATATCACATTTTCTATTCCAGGAGAAATTAAATTCTTTATTCACTGAAGTTCAGCACAGGGATGAATGACAAGTTTGCTTCAATTACTCAGATATATATTTGTATGTTAAATGTCTATATAATAATCTTATAAAATGGCCGGAGCTGTCTTTTCTGTTGTGTTAAATCATGTACATTATCTCAACATCTTCCAGTGACGTACATATCAGATAACAGTTCTAGAGTAATTCGAGGAAACTGTTTCTTTTGGCCCATGACACGACAGGATAAGATAAGATACTGAGAATTTACTGTCCCTTTGGGGAAATTAGTGTTGGACTCTGGAGCTGCATCCATTCAGCTGTCTCCACAGTAATAACTGAAAACAACAGAAGCTTACTGTCCATATTGCACCAGACCTACATAAATATATATATATATATATGAATATATACATATATATATATATATATATATATATATATATATATATATATATATATATATATTTATCTATATCTACATATATATATATATATATATTTATATATATATATATATATATATATATATATATATATATATATATATATACACACATAAAAATAATGAAATAAAAGTTGCTCCTGTTATCCTCGTAAACTGATTTTATGGCTCTCTGATTGCCTGGTTGTGTAGTCTGCCTCAGCGTTACTTGTGAAGGGGGTGCTCACAACAGCTTAACAGCGCAGACAGACATCATTTGCTGCAGCTTTTTGTGGGACCAGAAACATTGCACATATGGTATCAGTGGCAAATGGGAGTCCTCTACTACGGTTCCTCGTAAACAGGATGCTTTTTCTTTCAGCTGAGACATTTTTCAGTCAGACTGTTTACTTTAAACCACAGCAGTCAGAAGCTGGGTCTATACGTGAAGTAGGGTATCATCTCTGTGCCAAATTACACAATATTTCCCTCCATATTTTCATCAGAGGTATGTTTGATTTTGTTAACATGTGACACCGATCAGCAGTGACTACCTTAGAGGAGAGACAGCTCTCTGAGATAATGATGAAACAGGAAAATCTGACACAGTGGGAGAGTCAATTTAATCAAATATTCAGTCCCTCTCCTGGTTATGTAGATCTGGGTCAAAACAGGTTTTAAATTTGTTCTCACTGCAGCACAGACATTTCTAACTGTGGTCTCTTGTTGTGTTTGTCAAAACACTCCTGGGGTGACAATGACTAGTTTCTAATCTGCTTCATGTGGAACATTGCTCTTTTAACACTGTGAGTCTTTCCATTTTTAACACTTACTTAAAAAAAGAAACACAGAAGTAGATTTTTGTGCTCTTTTGTAATCACATGTCCAGACAGGGTCATTGTCTATTTTCACTTGTACAGACAGTTCATAGGAAACTTCAGTCAGACTCTGTCTGTCAAAGACAGTGACACAGCGTGTCATTCTCCCTTATCACTCAACTAACCATTTCCTTTCTAGTGTTGAGGTCAGCCTCTATTGTGACAAACTGTGTGCTTGAGAATTGAGAAACTGTATAAAATTTATATTAAGATGTTAAGGGATATTGATTATATCCTCTGAGAACTCAAATTCAAGATGGCTGACAGGCCCACTGGTCGGAGCTTGAGCCTTTAGAAACTATGGGGCCGTTTACGTGGAAACTCCTGACTTAGAGACGCAAAGATTCTTCCTTTGCGTTTTCAAATTCTTCTGCATTCAGATGACAATGCTGGAGACCAGTTAATCCCCTATAAATCCGCAGCAGTGTGCATGCCGGTTCAGTAGATGGCGGTGTAGGTCTGCAGAGAGGCAGCGCTGCTACCACACACGAACGAAGAGGAATAACATTTCACAAACAATAATGGTGAATAGACGCACAGAGACGCAGGAGTTTCTTTTCTGGACAACAAATCAATTCAGACAACAAATCTGTATGGATAATAAACCGAGCACGTAAGAGGCTCACACGTTACTCGGCAGACAGCTGAAGCCACTACAGTTCCTGGTATGCGCGCGCAGCCTTCATGTGAATGAGCACTGCGCATGCGGTGACGTAAGCATTTCACCCTAAAACACTCTGATGCGGGTTTACACAGAGCTGCATGGAGAGCGGATTCAAACCTTTCCACTCTGGAACATGTTTTCAAAAGTTCCCGTTTTCAGTAAAAACGCAACGTGCTCCATCTAAACGCAAGGCCAAAACGCAGTGAAAACTTATCGGATTTGAGAGTTTTTGGCGCCATGTAAACGGCCCCTATAAGTCATGACACCTGTAAAAGTAATCAGTGGTTAGCTAATGGATCTTGGTTCATAGTCGGCTAAGTTAACATGGATAGCTGCTAGTTAGCCAGCTTGTAAGCTAATTGAGTTGTTTATCTAAAAAGTGTTTAATGTTGAGTTTTACATAGCACCAGAGGTCCTTTTATACATCAGAACAGTAAATATGCTTGAACACCTGTGTAACTGCTCTCAGAATGTATAATATGAGAGTAAACTAATCCTGACTTGATATAGTCTAATTCTGTGGACAGGAAAAGCACAGGGACAACTTCTTGGCTCATTAATGCCCATCTTGTGGCCTAGCATGACAGGGACTTCATGAACACTGCAGCAACCTTGATATCGCCTTTCAAGTGTTGAAAAGCAATATCACTCCACCAACCGTAACCATGAGCAACCTGCATAGTGTCAGTATATATAACCCTTCTAAAATCAGATGAATAACCAAACATATCAGTGTATATGAAATACAAATAAAGTGAATAATCTAATTAGCTCAACCATGTGAAAAATTAAAGATCAACAAAATCCACTTCACCAAGGTAAATTTCATCTTATGCATCTTATGCTACTTTAACTGATGGCTATTTTTAAACATGACAAAGTTATGGGCATCCCCTGGCATGCACAAACTGTTTCCATCTGCTTCATACGACAAGAGAAGATGTCTTTTTTTTGCCACAAAAGTGTTTTTGCCAGTTTTTCAAAAAGGCAAGTTTTTCTTCAGTGTGATGCCTTTTACAGAACCCCAACTCAGAAAGAAAACCTAATGCTGCCATGAACTCTGATAAAGCCATGTTAGTTTAGCCAAGCATAATTCAACATAATGGTTTAAAGTATTTATCAATCAGGGAATAAAGTCCAATGTTTGTGGACAAACTTCTTACTTTGTCATATGAAAAGAAAACAAAAGTTTTATGATATTTTGTGATAGTTTTTGATCGGAGTGGTAATGATAGGAATAAAGAAAATTCTCAAAATGAAACAGCAACTCCAAATCCAACTAGTGTTCATAGAGGCCACCGAGGCATTTGCAGCATTGTCAGCCAGTTATTGTTAAACATGAAAAACTGCCCAGTCTTGCACTTTTAACAAATCCTTTGAAAATCTGAAACCACATCTGGATTAAGATTGCCACCAAAATCGAATTATTTTTGCCTTGTGCTATCATTAACATTCTTTGAAAGTGTTATCAAAGGCCAATGAAAACTTATTGTGTTAAAATGTGGAAAACTCTATTGCACTGTGTCAAGTCCTGAAAGATTCCTGGACCCACATACAGATTCTAATCAACACCAAAATCTGACTTCTTTCCTCTGCAAGACCAACATTTTATCCAAATCTATTTGTTAGCTTTGGAGTTGTCCTCTTGATAAACAAACAAACAAAGAAATGACGAAATTCCAACAAATACATAACCAAAGGGACAAGGTTATAAGTTGAGAGTTTCAACCATATTGTTGTTGCTGTTACCTTTCAGGCTTTATTCCACATGCTGTCTGATTGATAGGGCGAACAGTTTGGCTGAGAAAGAAGCTAGTAGTTTCATAACTGTCTACCCTACCATCAGAATAAAATAAGCTGTTAAACTCTAACCAGAACAGGACAGTAAAGTCAGAAATATCAGACTTTCATCTACTCAGCTTTGAATGTCCTGTATTAACTCTGTGACTGTTTGTCGTTCCCTCTTTTCTATAAATGAATCATCCAGTCTATTTTTGTCCTGTGTTTTTCTGCTGACCTTAAACTCAGGTATCCATGGCAACCCAATATGTTGGCTAACTTGAGTGAGTCATAATTTTGTAAGTGGAAATTCTTTGGTGAGAAGAAGAGGAACTTAAAAAGTCCCATCCAATCAAACTTGAGCACTTTGGAAAATTTGTCCTTCAGTTAAAGCAGACAGTGTTCTGCCTCAGTATGACTGCAAGAGAAAATACTCACATTTAGAAAGTACTCTTTTACAGTGAAGTTTGCATCTTGTGTTGTATGATTAGTGCACTGAGAGTAAAGTTTAAACATTAGAGTAGCTCAGTCTGACTTCATGGGAATGTGAAATTAGGTGCCCCTTGTAAAAGCCAAAAGTGTACATGCCAACCAACTTCTTAAATGATGGCTGTTTTTAGAGCAAAACACATTCCCTTATATAGACCTCTTCTACCTTTCTCTGTCTCCCTCTCTGCCTGGTTCAGCACTGTGCCCAAACATTTTAAACTGCTGAATCACAGCGAAGGTCTGCCTCTGGGGGCACTGGTTTTATTAGCCGTCTATTTCTGGACACATGTCAGATTCCACTACAGCACCCCTTTAGTCACTTTTCATTAGCGCTCACATTCAAGAACTAACAGAGTGCACAGCATTGGGACCCCACCCCCTCATCTATCAGTGTGTGTTGGCAGAACCAGCAGCTCAGGGTGATTTGTAATGCCCTTTTTTTTTTTTTTTTTTACACAGACCAGTAATTCCAGAGGCTTTCTGGTAATGCTTCTGGTAATGTTGCTGTCGTTTTGTGCTATCATGATTGTGTCCAGTGATCCACAGTGGGCTCAGAAAGTCTTTCCTGTAATTTGTTCTGCCACAGACCTGAGATGGATAAAGGGATATATTGTGAAAGCTTTTTTCCTCATAGGTGAGCTCCGCTGAGAAAAAGGTTCCTATACAGCAGACTGAAGCTGTGTCCGTTACAGAGCAGGGTCAACAGTGTATAGACAGAGAGTGAAGTTTCCTTTGAGTAAATGGGACACATATGAGGGTCCCTGCAGTGCAGGTTAAACATCAGATACACTCACTGAGGTGGGCAACGTTATCCTAATAAAGGAAGTTTGTGAGGTCAAGAAAGTCTCCAAAGTTGAGTTATGACAAATTTGAATTTCATACATTTCTACCTTTAATACTGACCAGAAGAGGTTGTAGACACTGTTTTCTTGAGATAAGTGGCACAGAGGAATTCAGGGAAAAACAAATTATAGGGCGTTAGTCAAATTAGTCCAGTATGTAAGTGCCAAAAACTGCAATTCCTTGAGTGGCCACTAGCCGCAAAAAAGTGGACGTTGCATGACCCTGTGTGGAAGGTCATTTTTCTATCTATAGGCTAAATAAATATCTTTGAAGCCTTGCTCAATAACTTGCTTCAGTTGACTGACAAAATTGTCACTGTCTGGCACTAACCTCCTATCTCCATTTTTATTCATAATAGTTCTTCCATTTTAATGAGTGCATTTTATGAACAGTTAACTACAAACTCAAAACCAGTGAAGTTGGCACGTTGTGTAAATTGTAAGTAAAAACTGAATACAATGATTTTCAAATCCCTTTACGTATATTCAATTGAATACACAGCAAAGACAAGATACTTAACATTTGAACTGGTAAACTTTATTTTTTGCAAATATTAGCTCATTTGGAATTTGATGCCTGCAACATGTTTCATAAAAGCTGGCACAAGTGGCAAAAAAGACTGAGAAAGTTGAGCAATGCTCATCAAACACTTATTTGGAACATCCCACAGGTGAACAGGCTAATTAGGAACAGGTGGGTGCCATGACTGGGTATAAAAGCAGCTTCCCTGAAATGCCCAGTCATTCACAAACAAGGATGAGGCGAGGGTCACCACTTTGTGAACAGATGCGTGAGCAAATTGTCCAACAGTTTAAGAACAACATTTCTCAACGAGCTATTGCAAAGAATTTAGGGATTTCATCATCTACGGTCCGTAATATCATCAAAAGGTTCAGAGAATCTGGAGAAATTACTGCACAGAAGTGGCAAGGCCCAAAACCAACATTGACTGCCCATGACCTTCGATCCCTCGGGCGATACTGCACCAAAAACCGGCATCACTTTGTAAAGGATATCACCACATGGGCTCAGGAACACTTCAGAAAACCACTGTCAGTAACTACAGTTTGTCTACATCTGTAAGTGCAAGTTAAAACTCTACTATGCAAAGCCAAAGCAATTTATCAACAACACCCAGAAACGTCGCCGGCTTCGCTGGGCCCGAGCTCATCTAAGATGGACTGATGCAAAGTGGAAAAGTGTTCTGTGGTCTGACCAGTCCACATTTCAAATTGTTTTTGGAAACTGTGGTCATCATGTTCTCCGGACCAAAGAGAGAAAGAACCATCCGGGCTGTTATAGGCGCAAAGTTCAGAAGTCAGCATCTGTGATGGTATGGGGGTGTATTAGTGCCCAAGGCATGGGTAACTTACACATCTGTGAAGGCACCATTAATGCTGAAAGGTACATACAGGTTTTGGAGCAACATATGTTGCCATCCAAGCAACATCTTTTTCATGGACGCCCCTGCTTATTTCAGCAAGACAATGCCAAGCCACATTCTGCACGTGTTATGACAGCGTGGCTTCGTAGTAAAAGAGGGCGGTAACTGGACTGGCCTGCCTGTAGTCCAGACCTGTCCCCAAGTGAAAATGTGTGGCGCATTATGAAGCGCAAAATACAACAACGGAGACCCCGGACTGTTGAACAACTTAAGCTGTACACCAAGCAAGAATGGGAAAGAATTCCACCAAAAAGCTTCAAAAATTAGTCTCCTCAGTTCCCATGCTGTAACATGTTTATTTCCTCAGCAAAAATTGATTTTAACATAGTGTGTGTATGCAACATCCAGTGCGTCTGTAACAGCCTCAAGTAGACTGAAGGAATGGCAGTATGTTATTCTTTCCAAATAACTTAACCTTGCTCACACTGAAGGTTGCTGGTGGGTCACTCTCCTCTGTCTCTCACCCAGGCTTTCTTCTCTGCCTACTGTCTTGTCCTTGGAGTGAAGCATAGACAGCCTTAGTGTACATTTTTATGGTGCATAAAACTTAATCACTCGCGTCTGAAGCTGAATAAGATTTATTGACAGTACAGTATAATTTTTTGCACACCTCTTTAGGCATAAAGTGTGTAACTGTACATAAGGTTGTGAAGTTGGACTGACATCTGTAGATGATATTACACGCAGTGAATGTGTTCTACAGTAAAATCATTTTCATATACACTGCAGTAAAAAGGAACTTCCATCAAGAAAAGCACCTCTTCACCCAGGTCATTAATCAGCACTTACTGGAGGTGACTGGCCACTGTAGAGCACCAGCCTCAGCAGCAGCTGTAATGGAGCTTCGCTGCAGCTGCCATATGCTCTCTGTCAGTCAGGCTGCACCCTCTGTGTCAGCCCTGCACATGCGCACATGTTTGGGGGCGGTGGTTTCTCTTCGTCTGAAACAGCTCAGACACACCCGCAGACATGATGAGGCTTGCCTCATCAGTTTCCCCATGTAAAGGTGCCCTGTAGCTATATAAAAAAAAAACACAGAGCACTCTGAGCCGCTCACAAAAGTATGTAATGTGTTTTCGAGACTGTGAGACAAATAGGTTATGGCTGTTCTTTGGAAACTATAGTGGAGCAGTTTTGATCTCATAAAAGTTCATTCAGTTTATTTTTCCGGTTTAACATTCCACAATTTTCTCTTTTTGTGTTATTTATTCCAAGAAAAACTACATTATTGTTTATGATTTTAAATTTTTGAGAAGGACAGACACCAGGGACTATAGATACTGTCGGCATCAATGGGTGCGCTTACTAAACATCAGGTCTAGTTGGTGCTGAGGGAGGGGACACAAACCCTTATCTACAACGCTGAGGGACTGCGTGTGCCTTTCTGCACTTTAAATAAACTCAGCATCAAAATTTGAAGTATATATTAGTCAAGTGGAGCACAGAACAGCAAAGGAAGCTATGTACTCCAAAACAATGACAGATTTATGAATCATTCTCTCCCTGCAGTCCATTGAGTATTTTCCTGTGATCATAAGATATTATGTTTTGTCACTCTGTAAACTAGAAGTGCTCTGCAAGCACAAACCTCTGCAAAAGCCCTTCTGACATTCAAAGCTAAGTTATTGTGGAAAAAATGGAGAACTAAAGCGTAATGCTAACAAATCCTTGAAGATGCAGCTGGTTCCCTACTGACTTAATGTCTGTAATCAAGCTTCGAACTGTCACTAATGTTCTCATCCCAAAGCAGCACAGCCCAATCAGCATTCTTTAAAGCAGTAAGAGATGGAAGCGGTGAGTGAGACAACAGCAGGAAGTGACTGCTCATACAGAGATTAGCAGAGATGCTATCACCTTCAGTAGGAGTTTAATCAGATCTAGAGCACATTCCTTCATTGAATGAAACAACACTGAAAGCATTTCTTGATGGAAAGGATATTTTTGCTCTACTTTTGGGAATTTTTGGTGAGAGTTTGTCCTTCGAGATGACTTATGATTTTGTACTTTTCACCACACCAGTAGCACCGCCTACTACATTATCTGATAGAACGGTAATGAATTTGATTGACGGAAAGAACATCATACAATGTTCTGCTCTTCCTCAAACACTTGTATAAGCTGTTGTCCAGATAGACGTGTGTGAAATATATTGAATATTCCTCCAGGTTTGTCAGGGTACTGGATTTGGATCAACACAAAAAAGCGTATCGGTTTTCTCTTGATCCACATTCCCTGAAAATTTCACCAAAATCTGTTGAGAACGACTTGAATTATTTGAAAATATGTGGAAAACTAACTCATCTTGCAATGTTGAGGAAGGATTTAAAAATTCCTGGATCCACATTCATAGTTGAATGATGACCAAAAACAAATTTCTTCCTTCTCGTGCCAGTCACTGATAATTTCATCAAAATGCAGAGAACTTTTTGAGTTATCTTGCTCAAAGATGGACAGCCAATAAATGGACTAACACCAGCAAAATCATAACCTTTCTGGCAGAGGTAATAAAAAAAATCAAAATAATGACATATTTATTTTACATTTTTAAAGAGACTATGAGGAGTTTGTAAGTAATTACAAAAAAGTCTCACTTTTAGATAAATGCCTGATCAAAATACACACTTTAAGATGAGTTTTATAGCATCAAAATAGGTTATCTATAAATGCTATTCCTTAGCCTTCTGGTCGGGTCGGGTCGGACAGGACTGGACTGGATACTCAACTTCGGGAACAACACAATTAAAACTATGGCAAATTTATATTATTGTATTACTTATATTACACGTCTTAGAGAACCGGGCTGTAAGTAGCAATATATATCCGGCTACCACTACGATAATAAGTTTTCCAAAAATTGCTTGTTGTCACACATCAAAAACTACCACTATGTAATTAGAAAGAGATCCATTACCTCGTCGCTTTGCATCCTGTAAGTTGTTGAAAAAAGAAGTTGTAAAAAAATGCAGAGTTCTGAGGAAAGTCCGAGCTGCATTTACCACAAGCACGCTTTGGCTTCAGTCACGTCTTTGGTGCGTTCCAGTTGTAGTCAGAAGTAGGAATTTCTGGGTTCCGAGTAGCAAACTGCAACTGGAACATTCCCCGAAGTCTGAATTTCCTACTGGGAACTCGGTTAAACCTCACCACCCCCGAGTTGACAATCAAAGATGGATGCCCCCAGTGTGAACAGTTATTTAGCTCCTGTAATAATCAATTTATTTGCACTTCTGACTGGGGTGTGTCGCTCTAGATCAGCTGTATACACAGTATTGTTAGACTTATATTTACAAAAATGCTGCCATAGTGATAATCACATTATTCATACAACAGCGCAGGGCGTGCTAACAACAGCTAACAATGGCCTGGTAGATCAGCATGTTTTTTTTCCCGACTTCTCCGATAAGTCGGAGATAATGTCACTCCATTTCTGAGGTTACTGGAATGCAGCATTACAACAGTCGCTGCACATGCTCATGGGTAGTAGAGTCTTTATTTCGCCGGTAATAGATTCTCCTCATAGCACCTTTAAAGTAAATATTTGACACATTTTCCAAAAGTGGAACAGGAAACAGAGGGGAGGAGCTTCTTTATGTCAGGGATGCATAAATGGACCATGGACTCATACTTTTGTTTAAAAAATATTTAAAAGTGTATTTAACATAATTTAGGACCTTTTAATATGATCATTGAAGACAGTTTTATCTTTTTATTCATGTCATGTATGAGGCTCTCTACAGTTTGAGTGCGTGTACAGTATTTGATTCAGTACACATTAACTCTGCACTTTCCCTTTTAGTACAGAGTAAATAGACTGCTGCTTAATGGCAGCAGAACACTTTTCCTCTTTCTTTCTTTCTTGAATAAAAATCCTCTTTTGCTCGACTGAACTGAGAGGGCACTGATCACAACGCCAGGGGCATAGTAAGTGTGCTACTATGTGTATTTCTTTTTGTGCTCGCTCTTGTTATGACCTTCCACTTTCATATCTGGACTGTCTCACCTGGTGACACTTTAAACCCGTGTTCACAGCTTGTGTTTCCTCTTTTTGATACTGTTTTAAAGTTCTGAGTAGGGTGGAACTGTTCTCGTTTCAAGATGTTTTTAGTGATATTGCATAAAATGAAACTCAGAGTGATATTGCATGAACAGATACTCTTATGAATGTATTTCTCACTCATTACAGCTAAGTTTCCCACCCTGTGTGACATCATTTCGACACATGTGTGAGTGGAGCAAGCAAACCACAAGAATCCACCTCTCTGCTCAGGAAACACTCAAGCACATACAGAGGGCCCATTCTTACACAAAGTGGGCAGGGTGCAGTGACGCTGTGACCAAAACACACACACACACACACACTCAGAGAGAGAGAGAGAGAGAGGGAGAGAGAGCAAGAGCAGAAGTACGGGAAACAAGGGCAGAGAAGGGAACAGGAACAGAAAGTGAAGACTTGTCAAGATGTTGTCTGGGTGAGGGGGGCGAGAACAGAACAGAACAGAGCAGGGCAGAAGACGCCAGATGCTGCAACAGAAACAACAAAAGTCTGAGAGGCTGCCTGGATCAGAGCTGACCTGACAACTCACACGTGCCTGCAGGGTAAGAAGCCTCTTTCAAAGTGCAGCGTGAAATACTTTCTGTTTTAAGTGATTTTATTTTATTTACCGGCTGCTAGTGTTGTTTTTGTGAATGTTTGGTGGACAAACTGTGTCAAAACTACTTGAGCAAGTATCCTTAGGAAAAGATGTCCTCTAGCAGATTTGACAGAATGCTTAACAAGTTACAACAAAATGCAGATAAGTTTCTTCTTGCCTTGTGAGTGCATCAGTTTGAAACTATAACATGCTCGCTCTAACAAGTGAAACTTGACTTCAAGTTAAAAATGTAAGTTGTTTTAACATCTGCAGTTAATGAACCAGCTTCCAGATGATCTTACAAGTTCATCTTTTGATAATAATGATTTCATTCTATAAAGATGAATTCTTTCTCCTGTTTTTTCTGTACACATGGCTTTCACTTTTACATTTTTTGTTAGGTACAATTAGATTGACATCTTTAAATGGTCTTGAACTTATGCTAAGGTAGGCAACTGCCTGGGGCCTTATGAAATACATCAACATGACCCTGAAGTGCTAAGATGTGCATTTAAATGTACTGCACATCGTCCAAACTGCACAGATATTATAGCAGTATATGGAAAAAAGTTGTTTTTAATATGTGTCCAAACATTGCCAGTGTATCCAGGAGAATTGTGCTTGATGGCTCTCATTATTGTACATTTGATGAATTGAATGGTTAACCATCATTAGGTCTAAGAAAACAACCTCATTTGCATATCATCAATGTCAAACCCAAACCTCCTGTCTCCATATTTTTTTATGATTTTCATTTTTTTCCATAAAACAGTGCAATTGATCATCTTCTAAGTTGTTAAATGGGTGTTTAAAACTTTTTTACCAAACTTAAGTTCCTGAAAGGTATCAGTTTTGGAGATAAGGTTTGTGCCTGACATCTTCTGTGTATGTAAGGAAAAGGGCATGCTGGGAAAAATCCTCCAATATTAATGTTATGTTTCCAGATTTGATGCTTCAGGTGGATATCATTTGATATTACAAGGGAAACTAAGGATTTTTCCTCAGGACCTCATAATTTAAAGAGAATGAATCATCTGAAAAATCTAGTTCCACTCAAGCAGTAACCTCCAGGAATAAAAAGATGAAGCCAGAGCAGAAGGGCCAGATACTGAAAAAAAATTAATATTAATAATAAAAAGTAAATACAAATCTCAAAGGAATATCTGGTATGTAGGTTAATAAAATACATTTTTGTGATGAAAGTAATATCTTACCTTTTTCTTGCTTTTTAAACATTTTTGACCTAGATGTACAAGTTAGAGAGCACTCCTTTTCTTTGAATTAACAGTACAACAGGGAAATCTCTGGACTATTCAAAAACAGGTTGGCACCATCTGGATTAGTTTTTGATAGTCCCACAGGGAATTTCCCCCTGTGGGACTAATAAAGGAATATCTTATCTTACCTTACATTTACAATATACTTAAATGATTTCATTACCAATCAAAGTAAATGCACTCAGTTCATATTAAAACAATAGCAAGTTTCATATTAAATATTAAAAGTTCTCAGAGAGCAAAAACCTCCTTCAACAATATTTGAACTGCCCTATGTCACAATGCAAACAATTTCTTGAAGTTATTCCGGGATCTGCATATGGATTCCGATTACCACAAATGATCAGTTCTTCCTTGTGCCATGACCAACATTGCCAGAAGAGTTATTAGAATTTGTTGTTGAGTTATCATAATTTCATTCACAAACTGACGAATAAACAAACGGACAGACACCAGAAGAAACATAATCTTCTCAGATGAGGTTATAAAAAATAAAAGCTGGAGCCAGTTCTCCTGACTCTGTCCAGATTAGACAAACTAGTCTGTAGTGTTTGGGCTCGCTCTACCCCTGACAGTTTCACCCAGTTCTCCAAGCATTGCCAGCATAATTGTGCAGTTTAGACTATTGAGGTACAAGTGGATATCTCACTTTGTTGTTGTCCAAATTTAGTCATCATCGGTTCTCTATATTATACAATCTGCAGTTGCCTGACACTAGTTATTCTGTGTCTTCATTTAATAGCTGCTCCAAACACAGTCAGACCCAAATGTAAACAGGAACTTTGAAGAATTATCATGAACAAACACTGGAAGCATCTTGTTAGCATTTAGTTTTCATCTTATTAGGGGGTGATTTGATCCAAATTGAGCTGCATTGAATCTGTGTCATACGTCTAGTCACTTAACTGAATTGGCAAGTGACCTTGTTCAGCACAAAAATATAGATGTTAAACAATTCAGAGGACTAAAGGATACCTGTGTTAGCACCACTGAAATTTGCACCATTTGCAGAGCAACTTCACATTGCCCACTGACATAATGACTGAGAGCTCAGTCTTGGGCGGCAGAAGGCAGATTATTCAAATTGAATAATTCAATTTGAACCCAAAACAGTCCCGGAGCTCTGTAACAGCATGGGTTACCTCAGAGTGCTCAATATGACCTTTTTTAGTGTTTTATTCTCTGAAGACAGTTTGTTAAATTAGATGTAAACATATATTTAGCCTGGTTTACGCTAAACATATTTAGCCTTCTCTTTCTAATAAAAGTATTTCCAAGGGTCTTTTAAGTTTAAACCCTGGAGACAGTCAGACCGCCTCAGAACATTGTGTTACATGCTATGATTGCTTCTAGCTAAATTCAGAGGGGCCTTGCACTGGTCTTTAGTGAGGCCTCAGGGTTGCTAGCAGCCCCCTTTTGCTAAATCTCTTATCAGTGTTTGTAGCTAATGACCTCCAAATGATCTGTTGGCCAAGAGTGAAGTAACTGCATTTATAGTTGTATTGGTAATCTTTATCTGAAATAACAAACACATTTGGCTTCACACAAGTGTCTTAACTCAAGTCAAATGGTCCATGTACTAAATATTAATCTTAATTCCGAGGGATCTGCTCTAACCGTGTGCTTGGGGCCACTCATTAAAGATTCCTGCCTCGCCTTCTGTCACAACTTTGTCTTTTAGGTCGCATATGTTCCTTAAAAAGCAGCAAGGGCTAACTGAGTGCAATCATAACATTTTTCTCAGCCCCTTCCTGGCTTTGTGTGCCCCAGAAACAGCCCTTTCCTGTATGTGAATGGCTGCAGGAGAGCACAGTGTCATGAGAAAGTGAAGGAGTCGGCCAAAGACTCAGAAAGGAATCTGAATGAGATGATATGAAGCAGGGAAATATTTGAGATGTATTATGAGCCAATTTGCTGTGTAAACAGAGACAGAGCTATATTATATTGACGTATCTTGTTTCTTTGCTGAATTAAAGACTCTGTGCTCATTTACTCCCATAGCCATTATGTTTACATTCACAATGATGTGGGGCTATGGATATGGCTTTAACAAGCAATTTAACTGAACTGCTGTATTTGTTTCAGCTCACCAGCATTGAGGGACAATCAGTATATAATTGTATGAATGTTCTGAGCTGTTACAACACATTAAACATTAAAAATGAGACTGCAGTATGTTTTTTGTGCATGCCTAATGACCTTCTTTTGGTTTATATACAGTGCACGTCATCTCGCTGGCTTAAGGTGATGACTGCAGGCAGACTTCTGTTAGCATTTAGACTGCCTGACCTTCTGTGTAAAGCCCAGCCTGGAGAATGTACTGAGTTCAGTCTGGGTTTGACTGAGATTTACTGACTGTTTGTATCTGATGTCACAAGTCTTTCCAGCCTCAGCCAAGTCCCTCTTGCCCAAACACTGCTTGTTTTCTATGCCAAATAAAACCCTCATCATCTTTATTGTAATTATATAAACATGGTTATCCCCTGCTTGCTGTGAAATGTTCTGACAAAGCTTTAAATGTCACTATATACAGGCTTATCATTTCAGGAAAACTGCCCTCTTTTACTGTTAACAAATCCTTTAAATAACTCCTACTGATCAAAATCCCAATTCAGATCACCAGCAATATGTAATCACTTCTCTCTTGTGTTATGACCAACATTCCCTTCAAATGTCATCAGAATTTCATCAGAATACACATGAACTTTTTGAGTTATTGGCAAAAATGTGGGAACTGCCCTATGTGGCAGTGTTAACAAATTTGAAAAAAACCTGTATCTGCCTCGATATTCAGATCACAGAAGGACATCAATTCTCTCTTGTACCATGACCAACAATCCCCTGAAAATTTAATCAATTGTGTTCAGAACCTTTTGAGCCAGCCTGTTAAACTAGCAAACAACCTAACCAACAAACACGGGCAAAAACAGAACACTATGCAGCCAGTGGTCACTAAATGCAAGACTTAATTGGTCTCTGACTGAGATATTCTAGGTTGAATTGGAGAAAGTTAACCCTTGAAACTTCAAGCAATTTTTCCTGGTCTTCCGGGACTGTTTTTTGTAATATTGAAAATAAAGTAAACACAATCACAAATTTTTAAAAGGGCAACATCACATCACTCACTTCCCTTTTCGATCTTTTGGGAAGTGACAGCTAACTGTCTTTACTGTTTTTGACCTTTGAGTGCTTCTGACTGGAAACAACTGTCAAGAAAACAAGAGAGGGAGAAATCTGGTCCATCAAATTAGTCCATGAGACTTACATGGAAACAGCACTGCTCTTTAAGGCTGAATTAAAGACTTTTTGGAAGAGATGGACTTGACCTAGAGCTCTCTATAGATTGATAAAACTGTGAGCGTCAAAACGCAGCTGTAACGATAAAAGTAGGCTACGTTATATGGGTTGCTGGTTTGGCGGAGTGGTTCGCGACTGGACACATCCCATGTGCATGCTTCTGCCAGCCCGGGTTCGAATCCAGCCTGTGGATGGTTTTCAGAGTGTCTTCCCCTACTCTCTAACCCCCTTTCACAAGCCTATCCACTCTCATTCTCTCCGATTAAAGACAGAAAATGCCCAAAAAATGCATTAAAAAATCTATACGTTATATAGCTTAACCACTTGGATGCACCCATTTCAAATAACCTAGATATCTAGAGCAAGTTTAATTCACACATTTACATGTATTTTCATGTCTTTTGGTCAGACTAATCTAAGAAATGGGTTAAGTCTAAACTGATAAGAACATATCAAGTATAAAAAATAAAATAAGAAATGAATAACAAAAGAATTTGCCTCTCAAAAAGGTTTCACTGTCACACGGAGAACAACCTGCACAAGAAAACCATCAAATTTAGTCTAATTTGTTCTTTACTTTGACCCAAGACTGTGACATTTTTGTTCTGTAGTTAAGTACACATACCAAATTTTCTCTTCTCAGTCAGACATAACTTGCATGATCTCATCCTTTGTGGGATAGCTACAACACTGAGTGACTCCTTTATTCCTTATAATGACATTGGCATGATACATTATTAGTCATTTCCACTGTACAGATAAATCAAACCTCTAGGCTGCGCCTGCTCTTTGTCTCGCTCACTCTCCTGCAGACTTCTTGCTTGGTGACTCTGTTTTCATAATGTGAGAAAGCTCGGCATGTACACAAAGGTGCTGCTCAGCCGAGCTCATCACAACAACAAGTACCAACAGTGAAGTACATAATCCAGAACAATGGAACAGAGATGTTATAACTCCTTGTAATGTGGTAAGTGTTCCGCTCAGTAGCTTTTTCAATGCTAAAGACCAATTTGATCTAAAAGTCACAATTTCAGCACAGCAGTTGGGTGCATTTTGTGGAGGCTGCAAGATAGAGGAGTGGTTGGAGAGAAATGGGACAAATACCTGGTATGGAGGAGGGAATTCTTTCTGTGCCTTGGACGTCAGAATAGGATCGTCGAAAAACATTTTTCTTAAGGTTCCATTAGTAAAGAAGCCTTTTTTTTCAAACTTATTTTTATTTGGGGTTTGTGTTTTGTTTTCAAAATAGATAAGATATACAAATGTTCAATGTACAGAAGTTTCATACATTCTATTATTCTGGAAATAATAATGGTAGTTAAAAATAATAGTAGTAATAATACTAAATAAAAAAAACAATTGAGTTGAGTGTCATGTTACATCAGTTCTCTCAGTCATTCTCTCCTTCATGGGTTTGTCTTGTCCAAATAATCCATAAAATTCTGCCTTTTTGCTTAATTATTATTTTTTTTCTGACTCCAAATGTTGCATTACATAATTTAATAAAGCTGTTTGGGTTGGAGTTTTTCTCTGTTTCCAATTAAACTAGATCAGTCATCTTGCTAAAGGTATTATATATCAAAAGTTGTTTTGACTACTTGAGAGTTGTATGGTTGTAGGTTTCACACCAAATATTGCTCACAATTGATCAAGTGAGATCTGTTTTTGTGAGGCCTCAGATAGAATTTGAACTATCTTACTCTAATAATTAATGATTCGTGGGCAACTCTAGAAGTGAAGACACTTTTTGAAGAAGACTTGTATGTTACTGGTTATGTTTGTGGCAGCAAAAAGTTCTCAACAGAGAAAGTTAGGGGAATGTTAGTCATGGCACAAGGGTGAAGTGACTAGATTTTTGTATTGTCTGAATACAGATGCAGGTGCAGCATTTTTTTTAAGGATTTGTTCACATTGTATAATATTTTTCACATTTTCAAGTATACCTCAGTGGAGAATTTCAAAAATGCCTTGGAGGAAGTTTACTCTCTCTGCACTTCTAGTTTAATACTGGAAGAAGAAAAGAGGAAAATCACTGACACTAGCTAAAAAAAAAAAATGAAAAAAATAAAAATTGATTTCACAATATAAATGTAATGTTTTAATGACCGTAGTTCTTCCCAATCATGACATGGCGCCTTGAGCAATGATACTCCTGTGAGTTTTGAACAATTAAGAGACTGAAAAAAGGCTTCAAAACAATGGACGTAAACAACTGAGAAAACCCGTATTCTAAAGTGCGAGAAAATCATGTCCTCTCTTTCCTGACCTTTATAATGATTGCAGTGTAACTGTCTGCTGCTCATTATAGTGTATCAGCTTCAGCTCCAGCATAGAAGGCTTGTTGTCTTCACGGAAAATGTTGGGAAACTGGAGTTAGCGACATATCTAGAAGAGAACATAGCGCATTCAGAGTGACACAGACACTCCAAGGTACAAGATGTAGAGCTCATGTTTAATTTAAGTCAACCATGTCTGATATGATAGACTCAACTGCATATAGTCTGTGCGACAAGAAAACCAAAATAACACTCTGTAGCTGCAGATGCAAATAGGAGCATCACTATGGTGACTTTTGTGAGGTTGTTTCTACTTCAGTTGTGGGATGGTTAACTTGATTTCTCACATTGATACTAACATAATGTGCTCAGCTTCCTGTTGTGCAAAGAAACAGGAGCAAAGTCTGCAGGCGTGCATAGGTTATCGAGTTACACACATGAGAATCAACACAGCCACACTAAATGTAACTGCAGGTGCAACTCAAGACCTCAACTTCTTTTTCCTTCTCTACCGAGGAAGCTCAGCTGAGACGTAGACGTAGTCTTTCTTTGTCTCATATTCAGAACACTGTTTACAGAAGTAGAAGCGAGCTCTAGATGACATTTGAGATGTTCTTGTGTTCACGCTAGACAGAATCCCTATGTGTCTTTTAAAAGCTAAAACATGTTCAACAGCTAAACTTTTTTTTTAAGTGGTGATGTATGAAACATAAAAGACAAGCACAGTTCTTGGAAATAATCTGAAAAAAAAGTCCTCTTATATCATAACAGAGCAATCATATTGTTTTCTGAGAGGGCGAAATGACAGGCCAATGTGAGTGGAGATGTTTTACGCAAGGGATAAACACGAGCCCGTCAGACTTTGACTTTTAAAGTCCAAAATAATAATAGTGATAATAATAATGATAATACATTTTATTTAAAGGCACCTTTTCAGGATTCATGGACACTTTACAAGACACTGAAACAAAATTGAAATGAAAAATAAAAAAACAGAAGTGACACGAAGATAAAATGGAACAGAGAAATGATGGAGAATATGCAGTTTTGAACAGATGGGTTTTGAGTCGTGATTTGAAGTGTGTTAGAGAGTGGATGTTTATGAGGTCCAGTGGGAGAGAGTTCCAGAGTTTGGGAGCAGAGTGACTGAAAGCTCTGCTCCCCATGGTGCTGAGACGGGCGGAGGGCAAAGAGAGGTAAAGGGGGAGGAAGACTTGAGGGAGGGAGAGTGGGTAGCAATGCAGAGGAGATCAGACAGGTAGTGGGAGGCAAGGCTGTGAATGGCCTTAAATGTGTACAGAAGGATTTTGAAAATATCAGTTCATCTTTGAGCCAGTTGACATGTCAGAAGAAATCTGTTTCTGAGACGCTGAATTTACAAGTAAAGGGTGAACATGATACTTCATGGGCTTGCACTTTGGCATATAACCCCCAAATTATGTTCTTTCTTTTGTTGGCATAAGGATGACTTTTAAGTCGTAAAATATTCTTTTGGTTTTCTGTGTTTTGTTCTGCTCTTGAACCCTGTGCATGAATACTTTTCAGCTGCTCCATACATGTCTGAGAGCAAGAGACGGAGACAGTATGTCTGGCACCTCGCCATAAAGAGAAAGTAAAGATTGAAAAGTCTTACAGCTGACCATCTCTGGAGTGGTAGTGATATACATGTACATGACACTGATGTCTTCAATTCTACTGACATATATGTTACTCACATGTGCATGTAAGGATGAAGAAAACATGTTTCTCTTCATCAGTCTTGCACTGAGTCGGACGTAATAAACTACCCCGATAAATTTTCACTCTTGTATCCTGGTATTATTTCCTCCATTAAACATCTGATTACAATTGGGCTGGACATTTGTATGACAAATTAGTATGACAAATCCCTCAATGCAGGAGGGAATTATTAGTCGTCCCCAATAATCTGCCTGGAAGATGGCTGGAAGTCTGCCTCAGATGTCTCTGAAACTACAGCCGGCACCTCGGCTCTTTCTCTGTCCCTGCCCACAATAGTGCCCTTGGACAGAGTTAGGAGAGAGGAGGTGCTGCATTCAAAACGCCTGCTCTGAAATCAGCCGGTGATCTAGAAAAAATACGTGCAGACTCAGAGGAGCTTACCAAGCCACTGCACAGCTGGACTCCGACAGCTGGAGATCCCACTGTGCGCAGATATTACACCATCGGAAAATGAGGTGTGGGTGTTATACAGACATGAGTTCAACCACATTATTATTTAATAATCATCCACCATTGTGGGCTGAAGGATCGTCATGTGGAATTCCTCTGATCACAAAATGTGCAATCAAATATGGGAGCACAGAGATTTTTGGGCAGCCTTTATCATAGCATGTACATGTTCCCTCTGCTGCTTCATGTTTCCTGATGAAGAGATGAAACTTAAAATAACACTCCTCCTCCTCCTCTGTTCTGTCCATTTTATTGTTTTTTCTAATGTGCATTGTTGTGAAATATTACTGAAGTCCCAGAATCCTACCAGTGAGTGTCATCCAGTATGAGGGCAGTCCATCAGAAATCCACCTTGTCTATTGTATGCTTGCTCATTTGTCCGTGGTTGATGGTCTTCGGTCCTTGGTCATGAGTGGGTTGCAAAAGGGTGGGAAATTTCTGGTAAATTCCCAGGAACTTACCAGAAACTTTCCATGAGAAGTTAAGTTGTGGGATTTTGGAAGTATTCCACATTGGAAACATTCCAAGGGAATTATGTGAATCAACTGGAAATTGGGGGAAATTTAAACAAAATATGCTTTAAATCTGAACACTTGTTTTGTCATAGGCAGACAGCCAAGACAGCCAATTTAAAATCATTACACTGAAAACAGATTTATTTGTGAGAAGAATTGTATCAAGTTTTTATTATTTTGACTGAGCAATCAGTTTCCCCTTCACTTTATGTCCACAGGCTCAAATGTGGGGCCTCAATAGTCCAGGGTTCAATAATCATGTGGTCATGTGACTGAGGGGTGCACAGTGCATGGAAGGAGTGTGGCCTTAACGGGACAGTTCAGTTTTAGTGAAGTGGGGTTGTATGAGCTCCATATGGTCACTAAGGACATTAGATACAGTAGAGAGTTCTCTCTCCTCCACCAGCCACAGTCTGTGACCGTCGGTGACGAAGAAAATACGCTAATGGGAAAGTACCGTACCGAATTTAAAGGTTATTTTCTCTGCCTAAAAGAACTCAAATCAAAAAGTAATACCACAGTTTAAGAGTACGGTACATATGAATTTTTTTAAGTGCATTAACCTTTTGGAAATATAAAGTTTATCCGGATCTAAGCCAACTCACGTCGTGTGTCCCTCCGCTAAGTCACTCCGCCGCCCCCACCCCCTCTCAGCTGATCATACAAGCTAGCGGCTTCAGATGCCGGCTGTAGCTTCGTCTAACTTTCATCGAGTATTGTAACTCTTCTGTTTTGACTGTTCGCGGTGTGAGGAAGAGACAATGCAGGAAATTAAAAAAGGGATGATTATGACAGCGCCGATGAAGTCCCATTCACTTTGGAGTCAAGAGGATACCTGTATGAACCGGAGTTATCAGAAGAAGAGTTGCTAAAGATGGAGACGAACAGACCGAAAGGAAAACAGAGGAAACATCCACGGACACTGGACATCAAGATAGAGTCGGAATTAAACAGTGGGGCGAATGTTTGACCTGGGAATAGGTGATACGGACGGTGGTATAACTCATCAACCAGACTTTCCTTTCCTGGAGTTTTGTGGACATACTTCAATTTCCCGAAGATAAACTGGAAAAACGTCCCAAACCTGAAGGACCTAATGACAGTTTCTGCCCAAAGTAAGTAATAATGATATGTCAGAGTAGGGGAGGCTGTTTGTTGATCATAACAGTGCAGACTACTTGCGTGTTTTCTTCGTCACCGACGGTCACAGACTGTGGCTTTCTGGTGGAGAAGAGAGAACTTTCTCCTGTATCTAATGTCCTTAGTGACCATATGGTGTTCATACAACCTCACTTCAAAAAAACTGAACTGTCCCTTTAATACTCCTGCTGTAATAAATCTGCTATGTGCATGTGACTGAGGAATAGTGTACAAATTCTCCTGTACAATCATATAAAATTGGATTGTTTTAGTCAAGGTGTATACTAAAAGGAATCTTCTCAGACTACTTTTAAAATCCCCATCAAGAGCCAACTGTCAGTTTTGTGACTTTCAGGTTTATTCCAAACAATCTATATAAATTCCCTTTAAGTTCAATGGGAAGTTTCCAGCTTTGGAAATTCACAAGATATGCCAGAGCGTTCACAAGATGCAACCATAGTCGCTGTTCCTCTGAGCATATGAAGAAACACAAAACAGTCCTTAACATGGCGGGTGTGAAAATACTACTAGTTTGAGCCTGGTGCAAGGACTGAGGAGGAATAAAAAAAGTGACTTGGCATGCAGCATTAGAGTTCTTGATTATGGGCACAGCATTCACATCTTTTAAATCATATTCCCACTAGAGGACCATATCGGTGTTTGGGACTGATGCGTAAATGTCATGGTAGCTTTATTGTTAATGAACTCTCTTGGAAAAGTCTTGAAAGTCTTTAAAAAGATTTGACTGAAGAAAGTGAAGTCAGTAAACAGCACTTAGGTGAGGTATTTGCCTCAGGGTCTCTGCCATAAGAAGTCTGAAAAAGAGATTGATTTGACTTTCATTTTAAAAACGACCCTCTCACTTTAAGATTGACTTCTACAGTTGAAGCATTTTACTTGATTTTCTCTCCTGCAGAAGAGCAGTTTGAGGAGATTTCATTTCAGGCCAGAGGAAAATGTTCCAATCAAGCATTTATGAAAAGTTAAGCTGGGTCCCATTCGTCTCTTCCACCGGGATCCATTAGACGAGTATATTCAGATGAATCTCCAGCAGCAGGTCTACCTCTCACCTTCCACCACATCATTTTCCCTCCTGTCGCTCTGTCACTCTCTCCATCACAGCAGGACTCTTACAAAGATTGGTGCCCTCTCTTTCTGTCTGGCCTTTCCCTCAGACACTATCTCCCTCCTTTTCTCTCTCTTACCCCTTGTCTTCCTCAGCGGGACACACGGAAGGAGCTGTTCTGAATCCTGAATGACTCCTTTGCAGTATTAATGAGGAGGAAACTGAAAATCTGAAACTGACATTGACAAGGAGAGGGGGAGGGCAGGAGTAGAGATGTTAAAGACACAGACAGAAAGATGGATTGGAGGCAGGAGAGGAAAAGAGCAGGCTGTCTCTGTGAAACCAAATTTCTGTCTTTGCTCACTTTTCTCTTTGCTTTTTCTTTTCCCACAGACATGCCTGAATCAAACCACATTTCTGCAACTCAGACTAAAGCCAAAGGGCAGGAGAATAAGAGGATTCTGAAGAAGACAAAGAGCAAGGCAACACCTTGGTGAAAGCAAAACAGTGTAAACAAACTTGGCTGAAGTGCAGATTTCTTGCTTTTTTCATCCTGCTAGCAGATCAGACACATCACAACCAGGGGATTTAAATAAACCTCGCTGTAAAGAAAATGAGCTTTCGGTTTTTGGGATTTGTATAAAGGAGGCTTCAGCTTTGAAAACAACCTCAGGGGACACTTAAAAGAAGGAGGTATACATGAAGCCACCCTCTGTGTTTACAACACTTCTATTTACATAACCAACAGAGGCCTGAGTGCACACAAGAGCCTTCACGCTAGATAGAAACACAGGAACCCCTCTGAACTTTGATCTGTACAGAACATGTATTAAAGCCAAAAATATCTGCCCCTAAAAGTCTGGACTCAGGACTGAGGAAACTTTTCAGATTACATGAAATGACTTTTTTCTTCCATTAACACTGCATCTTAATCATTCATGGTGTCTGACTGACTTTAAAACTTCACAAGCTCTTCAAAGGATTTATTAAAACTTTACAACCACCACGCAGACTCAATTTAAAGGATCTGAACGCCATGGATGAGAACATCGGCAGCGTCGAGGAGTTTTTCAACCAGCTGTGGAGCTTCGCCACTGAAAAACACAACCAGGGCGTCTACAACACAGTGTGCCTGATCGTTCTCCTCACGCTCCCCCTGCTCGTCCTCCTCACCACGCTGGTGGTGTGCTGTCATTGCTGTTGCTGTCGCCATGCCAACAGATGCTGCAGCTGCTGCTGCAGGGACTCCACGGCGTCGACAAGGTCGGAAGCAAAAAAGAAGAAGAACTCATCCAATAACACAGAGGACCTGTGGATCTCGGTTAAGACAGGGCCCATGACACCGGACAGGGTCGCTCTGGCTATGGTGTAGGACGCCATTTGAGGAAAAGAATATATCAAGGAGAGCTGATCTAGGGTCAGTTTGTGCAAAAGGATATGATGGACATCTACAAAAGTATTAAAACATTTTGAACTTAAAAAAGCAAAAGGACTTCTTAAATAAATGAAACAGACTTCAGGCTGAAACGGGTCTATTAGAGTTTGTAATATATTAAAGAGCACAGATTTCGCTTTGTTTTTGTATTCATATGACGTCTTTGTGGACGATGTTTACATCTTTATATGAGCTTTTTAGTATTTGGTACATAAAGGAAGAAATATGCTAAAAAGAGGAATACCTGCAAATGTGTGTGTTGTACAGAAGGCTGGGAGAGTGTGTGTGCATGTGAGAAAGAGGGAGCGAGCAGTACAGTGTTATTGAGAGCACTTTGTTCTTGTAGCTCCCATGTGAAATTCATTGGGTCTGTATTTGGGAAAATGAGCCAATTCGAGACGTGCCCACTGTTGAGACGTCTCTGTAATGGTGTCTACTCTTCACACTCTGGGCTGCTGATTGACTCTCACTTTGGAGAGTAAAAGACTTTTGCAAAGTTTCACCTATTTTCTGCTTTCACTTTACTTTTCGAAGACCAAATAGCAGTGCAAATCCAAAATGAGTGCTGTGATAGTTTTTGAAAGTGAACAATGGGTTGGGGTAAAGCTGTCATAGAGATAATGGTTATCAAAGGAGAGCAGTCAAAGTAAAATTCATTAATTTACTCATCCTTAATCAATAAAATAATTGGATTAAAGTAAATTTATGCACATAATTAATTTGCTTCAGGTTTCTGACTAATTGTTCTAGACATTTCTGACCCAATGTCAACACCTGCCCCTTGTAGTGTTACAGGGTTAGATAATGGATGTGTCCTAAATCCCAAACTCAGCCCCTCTGTCACCTTGGGAGTTTAATGTAACTGACTGTAGAGTGCATTCAGTGTCACAATCGAAAACCTTTAAGTGCTATGAGAGCACAAACCTCCATTAAGATTTTTCAATCATGAGAAGTGATTGGTTGTAAAAAAATAAAAATAAAAAAAAAAGTGTAAAACTGCGCTTGATTCCTGGATCCACATCCAGATTCAGATCACCACCAAGATTTCATCACTTCTCCTTCTACCAACAAATCCAGATATCACTAAAATTCTTTGAGAACTTCTTAAATTGTAAGAGAAAATGTATAAAACTGTGTAATTTTTACAAATCTATTAAAAAAACAGCCCTAGAACCACAACTAGACTCAGATCAACACCAAGGCAAGATGTAATCCCATCTACCTTTAGCTATGATCAGCTTTCCCAGAAAATGTCATTAAATCTATTCATTGGTTTTTGAGTTAGAGGTTAGAAGATCAAATTGGACATGACTGCAGCAGCTGACAGCCACATAATCACCATCACACTGTTTACACATGCAGCAAAAACAGATCATAGAATTTGATTCATAATTTTCAACATAATCAAATAGTTGTGTGAGGTTTTGCATCTAATTACAAAGATCTGGTGTCATATCTACTGATTTACTCATTTGTCTGTATTTTTGAACAGTAATCTCCAATCTGTGATCATCAACATCAAACACCCTTTGTCCTAATTGAAAATAGAATGTACTTTTAATGTTTTTATTCCAAAGTTATCTGCACATTAGTTGTCTAATAGGACTGGGTATTTCCAGCAACTTCACGATACGATACGTATCCCGATACTGAGGCCACAATACGATACGTATCCCGATACACGTAAATTGTGAACATTGACTATGCTTTAAACAAAATTCTTGACATTTTTAGTTTTTTCTTATAAGATGAAAAAGAACAAGGATGATTTTTAAGTGGTTCTACAACTTGAGAGACATAAATTCAGATCCTCAAAGATGGTAGACCTAAGTTCAAACATTAGAACATATGCTTCATGTAGCTCATCTTCTACCTTGAACTGTGCCACTGTTAACATTACCCAAAGTGTATTTACAACAACTGTCAAAATATTTAGGCCGTATCGATTCTGTAGAATCCGTATCGATACATGTATCCCAAAGGAGTGCGATACGATATTTTGCTGTATCGATATTTTGAGCACAGGCCTATTGTCTATAGTACATACCATACCAACATGATAGATATCCCAACTCTTACTTTGTTACTTGCTCCACAATTTAAACAATACCTGTATGATGTCATCAGGATATATGTCACCTACGCAGATGGAGGACACTCCCTAATCCAGGTGTTTGGTCAGCCCACAGGCAGCTCCAGTAAGATCATGCATTGGCACATCTGTGCGTTTTGCGGCAAACACTAGAGCACAGTGCTTGAAAACTAAAGCCATTTCTTTTAGGGGCAGGCTCAGCAACAGTTAATGAGGATTTACACAGCCGAACTTGAACGTGGATGATACAGAGGGGTTAAGATATTGAGTACTGGTTTGTCTTTAACATATTTTTGGGGGCTTTTAATGTTGGTGGAGAAAACAGTGTATAAACTTGGAAAGGAGGAGAGAATATCGGAGAGGCAAATAGGCCTCAAGTCAGTATCAGCCCCTGCTGCCGGCATAAGTTGAGGGCCTAAATACATAGACAGTGCACAGCTGCAGCACACTCTGCCATACCCTTCCCAAGATTGAATTTTACTGCAAGACACTCAAAAAATATATTTCATGGGCACATCTTTAACCTTGAGGATTATTGGGAATTATGATATTCAGATTTTGGACACCATCACAACCTGGGGTGCCTGACATTAAATGCACCATACAGTGAGTACAGAGTGACTTAGGACACAGCCAGTATCATTGTCATTTGAAACTGTAGAAAGTAACCTCTATTTTACTAACTGTGACTTGTTTTTTAATTGTTTCAATCATTTTACAAACTGAGCTCCATTAAATAATAAAGAAATACTCAGAAGAGTTGTACGATCAGAACCAAAGTCTCTAAAAATGATTGGAAATGTTAAAAATATTACTGACGTCTAAAGACAGTGATGTCTGTAGATGATTGCTGTGCTTTGACTTTTGACAGCTGTCTTGCTTTGACCTTCTTCTAGACTGTATCTGTGATCATTTCTTGAGTCAGAGGTCTGGTATTTCATGTAAATGTGAGCAACAGAGCTGTCAAAATGCAGCTATGTGCCAAATTCTTTCTGATTGCTGATGGGTTGGATTGCAATTGTGGTTATCTCAAATGCAAAAATGTCATCATTCATATTCAATGGTTGGCTCTAAAAACAGGTCAAAAGACAAAAAACAAACCTGATTAATAAAATGAAAACCTTGAGTGGCTTTTGCAGCCAATAGCTTTTGTAGCCATGCTGAAGTAACTAAGTTTTGGATCAATCCCCCTGCAAGGAAATAAAAGACACAGCCTTGGTGAGAGTTTGTTCACCCAGAGGCATTGTTCTCCAACAGTTGGCATGTTAGCAAGTGCTGTTTAGTCAGTGAGCCATCAGAGAGCCGAGAAAGGGTAAATTGTGGAAAAACAATCTTGTAATGAGAAACAGTATGTTAGGAGGACTGTAAAAAACATTTTTCATAAGACAGTTTTGGACTTTTGTTTAATTTGTATCTTTGTTTGTATTCATCAGGATGACAACAGCACAAATTAAACTTGCACTGATAATATTTACAATTTCTCTTTGTGGCATTATTTCATGCACATCAACAGCCTATACCAGGAAGACTTTCTTTTTTATCCTCCAAATTGGCTTTACTTTATGCTCATTTCAGGTGCATTCTGGTTGTTTCTTTTAAAAAATTCAGTCATCAGTGTTAGACAAGTATCCAAAGGTACTCGGCTCTTGAGATAATGGAATAAGATACATGCTCTTCTTACAAAAAGTTTTTAAGCATTTGATTGTTTGATATATTCTCCATTTTAATGATAACAGTTGGTATTGTATTTTGTATCATTGGAAAGGCTGATCAGTCAGCTTAACAATAGTACAACTTGTAAGGATCATGCAATAATGTAGTGAGTAACACAACTTTAAATAAGAGGGTAGCTCCCAAAAAATAATGTGCCAAAAACCTGTGCAACTGGAAGCTGGTGCTTCAGAGTGGCGGCATTATTTGGTTGTCATAACTGGTACCATTTCCAAACATAGGACCAAGTTCTGTGAGATAAGTGTAGTCAAAGACAGACTGCGAAGTTGGTTTCCTGGGAAAACAGCAGCCCAAGAAGACGGTCTATCACCCTTTTCTCTCTGAGAAGTCATAGGTTTTCCTCCAGGAAAAGGAGGGATTTTGGCATATTTTTGAGGGGTAGTACCCATATGTATCTGTGTTGCTCATTCCATGAATGCATAATCTTTACAAGTTGTCCCTCATTGTAAAGGTGACTTTAGCCTGTTTCACAGCAGATGTGTTTTACTAGCAGACGGAGCAGTGCCTGTCTGTCATTTTGGCAAGCATGTTATCAAGGTGGAGATTTCAGACTGGAAGCACAAACCACTTGAGACCAGGATTTTTCTGCAAGCTGTTCATGTTTCTTGGTCAAAGAAGACAGAAAAAGACAAATAGTGAGCCATGTTATCCATCTGGTATATGTCCACAGCACTACAATATGTCAGAAAAGATAGAAGCTGTCCAATAACTCTTCCTGTCTGTACCTCTCAGAGTTAAAGCTTCATTTAGCCACATCTGTGTAGAAACTTTTCTTGTTCATCAGAGTGCTTTTATTCTGCAGGTTTCCCAGGTCAGTTTGCAATAAATCAGGCTCCTTGTAGGGATACTTAGTTACTTAAAAACTTTCACTATAAGCTTATTATTGGGGTTATATATAAGAGGAGAGATTGATCTGTGACTCCAGGGAAAAACGCTGAGGCCACAGGACATTCAGAAACCCTGTGTGAAAGCAGCGACAGCACTGCAGCTGACATGCATCCAGCGGGAAACAGCTGTAATCAGGGCTTCCAATGTTATAAAATACAGTACTAATTAATATCATCAAAATGAAGAACTGAATTAATTTATTTTGAGAGGATCATAAGATATTATATACATTTTTTTAAATTATTCTTTGAATACTATAGTACACGTCAGAGATATATTCAAACATTTTTAAACACATGATCAGGGATGTCACACAGGTCATTATTTTATGATCTGTTAGTTTTCTTAATAAAGATCTATGTAGCATTTAAAGGAAGAGGGATTTCAAAATAGTGTTTTGTTAATGTACTCTGAGAAATGTGTGAACAAAACTGGTCCTTGTTGTCTGCTATCCTTTTATGCTGTGATGTTTTAGTGCTGCTCACTGAAAAATATGTTAAAAGAAATCATGTTATAATAATATTGAGCTGAACCTCTTTCCTGTGTTTAATGAGAAATTACTGTGGTCTGGGTGGATTGCATCTGATGGGTGTTTTTTTTTATTTCTAAGTATGTGACATCCCAAAGCCCAATTAAGCAGAAGTGTCTCCATGGTAAATTCATCTTTATGCATTAGCTTACTCTGGCACTGAGCTGATCTCCAAGCTCAAGTGCTGCTGGGAAAACAGGCCCTGCTCATTTCATTATAGCACAAATAGACTCATTCCCATGTGTGAGTCTGAGTTGGTCTCCTCTGTTTCATGTTCAGAGAGAGTAAATCTTCTTGTTGGGCTCCATTTGAAAGCTTACAAATCTTAAAGTCCTTGTGGACACAAAAGAGAACCATTGAGTGCAATTGTCTGAATTGTGTTGTCCCTGCTGTGTCTATCTGAGGGTAAGCCACTTCTCCTGAGGCTTTGACCACAGGTTTAATAACATGATCCTGGAAAATATAAATGGGAAGCAGATAAGGGTAATATGAGAGACTGACATGTTGGTCTTGATGATTTATCTTTACAAAGATGTGCTTATCATACATATAAACCTAAAGCAACAGATGAATTGGCTTTTTTCACTTATGGTTGGGTTGCAGGGCAGCTGGATCCACTTGATTTCCATGTTTGTCTGAAAGCAGATCCACCTTTTAAAGGTTCAAGCCAGCAAACACTTGTGTTTGGTGTGAAAGGCACTGACCAACCAGTGTCCTTTGTGGAGAGGGAGGCAGAATCTACGGCTGCAAGCCTGATAGCAATGGCTGCTATTGGGGATGCATGGATTTTTAGAGCACCTCAAGAGAAGGGTATTTTTGTCCCTCTATCTGAATTACCATCTGCCTTGATTTTTATAATTCCTTGGCAGCTATTCCCTCAATTTTCATGTGATGAACCTTACCAACACTATTGCCCTTAACACTTTCCATTGACTGTTGTCCAGATGAGCTGCTGTCATACATCCCATGGTAATGAAAAACAGTCCATCTGGTGTGTGAAGTTTGGGTGGGATGGACGGAGTTTCTGTACTTCAGGATCCTTTTACATGGCCAGAGGAGAAAGGGTTCTCTTTTGTTTTGTCAGGTACAAAACAAAAGAGAACATTGTATTGAACATTTCTATAACATATGAAGGGATTCCCTACACCTGCTTCCTCTACTCACTGTCAGTGTTTCCTGTTCTACTCTCTGCAATCAAATTAAATGTAAAGTTATTGGACTTGAAAAGTATGTGAACAAAATACACATGATTCTGGACAAGTAGCCTCCGCATTGATTTACGTCTGAACCAGCCTTTGCACAGAGCCATAATCAAAGTAGGTTATTAACTAGCCCATATCTCAGTTATTGATCACATTAGCTGCTTCTCTTGATGTATCACGAGTGTCATCCATGGAGGTTTTTTACAGTCTATGGTGTCATCCTGTTGTGTCGCTCTGAGGACTTGACGCACCGGATGTTTACTGTTGACGAGCTGCAGCAGTGACGATGTGCTATCATGCTAAGCTACGTACTAAGCTAACTCCGTTTGACATCAGACCCACTACACTGTGTTTTCTTTTCATCCCTTCTTGTAGTGACCACACACTTGGGACACTCTCTGCCATTTCTTCTGCAGACTCTCTCCTTTCTGTCCGTCTCTTTTCTCTTCCTTCATGATTTTACAAACCGCGCAGCAGCAGAGGTAGCAGGCGCGTTGTGCCACAGAAATGACCTTCGGTGTCAAACACCTTGCACTGTATAGTAGTCCAGATATATATTTTATATGTATAATTATATATTAAACGAGGCTTCGAGGCACACAATTTGCCTCGAGGATATTTTGTAGTCGAATAATTGTGATTATTCGAGGAATCGTTTCAGCTCTAGTTGAATGTGCTACATCTATCTATCAATCAACCAACCAATCTTTATCTGTATTGCAAGTGTTGTCTCAAGACACTTTAGAGCAGGCTGAAGACAAACTCTTCATTTTATGGAAAGTACACATATATGCATACATATATCTATATTAGCAAAAGTTTAAAATCCATTTATAAATAGTCAAGGGACAGTGGGGAAAAAATACAACTCTCCCAAGAAAACAATTCTCTCAACTTTGAACATATATATATATATATATACCACAGCAAAATTGACCCAGGGAACACACTTTCACTGAATGTTGGTGACATTTATAAATGTCAAAGAACGAATAAATGTGTTCTTTGCTCCTTTTTCTGTAATGGTTGAGGATCTGAAGAAAGATACCCAGGCTAGTTTCCTCATCAGTTTCTGAATTTAATTGAAAAATAAACTTTTGCATAGTGTAAAGCAGACATTTCCTGCCCACCATGGGAGTGTTTGATGCCTCATGGGCAGTCACAGTTATCTGCTGACCAAGTGTATCTGAGCTTCATTATCAGGTAAATCATCCATCATAAACAACAATGTGGGTGTTTTTATTTATAGCCATGTGCCATTATTATGTATCAAACAGAAGAGCTGTCTGCATTAATGAAGTTCATATTCTGTTCACACACTTCTCTACATCTGTGAGGGCTGTTTGTGATGTTGACCCTCATTGTGTTTTTCCCGTCACTTTTAACCACTGGAGTTTGTCAATCTGCCGGGGGTGAATAAGGGGGCGATATAAATTGTGTATGTTTAACCTTTTCCTCTTTGTCACTGTGTTGTGATCAGAGGGAACAGAGCAGTGAGGATTTGTCATCTGTTTGAACTGCAAATCTGCCGTCATGAATAGTTTCCTCTACGGTACCAGTGTTTTTGATCCCATCCAATTATGCACAACATTATATATTTAGTGTTTTTGTTGTTGTTTCACAGTTGAAAAATGCTGAGGTGATCTTTTTGTCTCATAGCATTATAAGCCTGGCTGGCATTGTTTTTAGCTCAGCATGCATAATTTAATCGGACACACAGAGGAACGATGAAAAAGGACAGCACAGCGTGGAAGATGACGGGAAATACAATCATTTTTTATAGGCTTTTTATAATCTAATCTTGCATTTTTAATACAAATGAAGTCAACAGTGCATTTGAGTGTCAGAATAAAGTCATTATCATTATATGTTAATATGACAAATACTACACTAACATCTTTATTCAACATGGGTGCTCAAACACAGAAAATATCCTCATAAATCCAATATGTCTGCAGCCAATTTATTCTCAATGTGGCGCTCCTTTGGGAAACAGTTTTCTGACATTTTTGAGGCCTACATGATGTAAAGCCCCAGTCACACCTTCCCGTTTCAAATGGCAATTGTGCACGACTGTACACATTTGGCAAAGCTGGTTTGATCAGCATGATAGGGGAAGAAATTATTGTTTCCTCTTGACACACCACATCAGTACCGCTTCGACTGCACTTCTACAGACCTTTGGGGGCGTTCGTCCCACTTCAGTGAGGTCAATACAACAACACAACAAGGATTCCATGAATTTCTATCCCACCGACACAACATCAGCTCTGTTCAAGCCCAGTTTGCGTCATATAAGCCCCAATTTAGCCCTGTCACTTGCATTTTTGCTGCGTTTACTTCCCTTAAATACATAAAAGAACAATACTGTGTAATCGTCTTTAACAGGATACAGTAGAGGCACAATTGTCCCCAGAAAGCTTTCTGGATTGAGCCACGATCAGCCCGATTGAGCCCCGTACGAGCCACGCTAACACCGTTTGCCTTAGGACTGCATTAGGCTTTCACCCCGCTATACTTGGAGTGGTGATTCTCCATGACACTTTGAACAGTTCAAAAATGTCAGGACCCTTCCTCTTTCCCCAGGATTCATCCACAACTATACATTTCATCAGGTTTATGACAATCATGCACAATTGCCATGAGAAACAGGAATGTGTGACTGGGTTTTAACTTAGAATGAAGTTCATGAAACCAGAACTCCTGGTTGCAATCCAACTTTCAATACAGCCAGGAGGTTTGTCCCCCATCGAACCTGGGTGGACAGAGCCTTCTGCTGCCCCCTCTCTTTGAAACTCACTCCCACAACACATCCGGGACACCACAGACCTTACCGCCTTCGAGTCCAAATTGAAAACACACCTGTTTCACATCGCCTTTAACATATAATTTCTCCAGTATTATCTCATAAACAATATATACTTATTCTTGTTTTCTGCATGTACTTTTTAACTGTTTTCTGTTTGTTGAAGGTCCTCTTGTTGGCTCTGTTTTTTCTTGTCACTTTGCTTTCTCTGTGTATTGTTTTTAATTTGCACTTTTATCCTTTTATCCTGGTAAAGCATCTTTGAGTCTTTGAAAAGCGTTGTATAAATAAAATTTATTATTAATATTATTACTGCCTCCTGGATGTAGGCATATGTGGGATATAATTAAGATGGACAGTAAATGAGAGTGCTGGGTCTGGTTGGCTGGAGTGTTACGTGAGGTACTGTGATTTGTCCAAATTCTTTACACTAAGGATCAACATTAGGCCCACTGATCATGACCACTGACCATTGCAATGTAATCAGTCTGTTTGAGATTCAGAGTAACATAAGTCTGAGGGGAGACCACTGAAGTGTCTTGAGATATACTCTGAAGCATGGAATGACACACAGTTAAATGACCCTATCCTTTGACCTCAAAGGTTAAATTAGCTCATCCGTTAGTCAGGGTGCATATTTGTGCAGAGTTTGTAGTTATTTCTTGAGTCAAGGGCTAATGTCATTAAAGTTTGAATAAAATTCACCAAAGTGTCCTTGACATCTCATGTTCACATGAAAATATTTAACAAATGAGGGCCCATGACCTTGACCTGAGACCAATGGCCTCCAAAATCAAATCTGTCCGTCTTTATGTCAAGATAGGCATATGTGCAAGTTTAGAGAAAATCCCACAGCCTGCTGTAAAAATGCTGCATTCACAAAATGGATGAACAAATAGACAGATGAGCCATAAACAAGGCCTCCCTGCCTCGGCTCTCTCCAGCATGGAGACATAAAAGCAGACAGACTGTATCAGAGCTGCCTGTATCTAAAGTGCATTAACATAAAACATGGCACATGTTCTGCATGGTTACAAACTGCAGCTGACACCAATGTTAACTTAAATTGAATGTGAAAAATAAGTTTATGTAAGAGACTGACTGGGGGCTCTTTTGCTGTAAACTTTTAAAATATTAAATAGAACTGAAAGCTGCTAAATCAGTTCATTTAATAAACCCACCCGCCTCAAGTGATCTCCATGAACTTGTAATTATCATCATCAGCTTGATGGCCGTAGCTGAGCAATCTTTGATGCAAGTAATCAGTTTGGCTTTAGGAGAAACTCATCCTTAAAAAAAAAACAAGTCTCAGATATACACTGAGGATTAATTCCATCTCTGAAAACTTGATTTTTAACCTGAGGTGGATGAATTCTTTTGTCAGAGTATTAGCTCAAGTCACATCATAGAATATAAACAACATGTTTGTTTATTTCATTCTCTTAGGCCCGAGGTGTCTCGGAGACAGGTCTTTCACAACTTTCTCTTCTTCTGAGTATGATATGTGGGGTAAAAAAAAAGATGTATCCCACTCCCTGACAAATCGTTTTTATCACTGGAGTGCTGAGCCGAGGTGTGACAAAATGTAAACAACTATCGGTGTGCTGGCAGGAATTTTTAGAGTTTTCTTTCTCTGCCTTATTGAAACCGGCAGTTCTGCACATTTATGACTGCACCTGTACATGAGAGCAACATACACGAGTATAGTATTTACTTTATCTGTTTTATTTATTAATTTTAATAGAGGACAGTGCACATTAATCAACATTGAGTTGTAAATGTGACAGTTCATAGCCACTGGCTAATTTCCAGCTGTAGTCCCAACAGGTTGATGTAATACATTTGAACAAGTGTGTACAATCTTAAAATACATAAACAACAGTAACAGGCAGCAGGGATATGACAGACAAACATAACATGAAATTTGCATTGAATTGCAGGACACTCATACAATTATACAAATGATATGCTCAAGACAAACCATAACAAAGAGACCCTCAGGGTTAAAGTGCATGAGCTGTTTAATGTGCATAATACAGTGTTGAAGTGCCAAGTGCTTAAAGATGCTATGAGGAGTTTCTAAGTGATTACAAAAAAGTCTCATTTTTAGATACATACCTGATCGAAATACACACTTTAAGATGAGTTTTATAGCATCAAAATAGGTTATCTATAAATGCTATTCCTTAGCTTGGTGGTCGGGTCGGACAGGGCTGGACTGGCCTGCATACTGAACTTCGGGAACAAGACAACAAGAGCACCGGGCTGTGAGTAGCGATGTATAGCCGGCTACAAAACTACGATACTAAGTTTTTCAAAAATTGCTTGTTGTCACACATCAAAAACTACCGCTACATAACTAGAAAGAGATACATTACCTCGTCGCTTTGCATCCTGTAAGTTGTTGAAAAAAGAAGTTGTAAAGCAATGCAGAGTTCTGAGGAAGGTCCGAGCTGCATTTATTAGCATCACAACAAACACGGGTCACGTCTTTTGGTGCGTTCCAGTTGTAGCCAGAAGTAGGAATTTCCGAGTTCAGAGTAGAAAACTGCAACTGGAACGTCCCCCGAAGTCTGAATTTCCTCCTGGGAACTCTGTGAAACCTCACCACCCCCGAGTTGACAATCAAAGATGGATGCCCCCAATGTGAACAGTTATTTAGCTCCTGTAATAATCAATTTATTTGCACTTCTGACTGGGGTGTGTCGCTCTAGATCAGCTGTATACACAGTATTATTAGACTTATATTTACAAAAATGCTGCCATAGTGATAATCACATTCTTCATGTGATATTTGTGAACAACAACGCAGGGCGTGCTAACAACAGCTAACAATAGCCTGGTAGATCAGCATGTTTTTTTCCGACTTCAACTGGAACACCGATGAGTCATGATGTCACTCCCAGTTCCAAGGTTACTGGAACGCAGCATTACGACAGTCGCTGCGTGTGCTCACGGGTAGCAGAGTCTTTATGTCACTGGGAATAGATTATAGCACCTTTAAGTGCAAAAGTGCTGATATATTGCACAACATAACAGAAGTGCCAATGTATGATTGCACACTGGCCCACACCAGTTATATTGCACAAGTTGTGCAGAAGTAGGCTTATTGATGCACAGTAATAGGGTAATTTTAAAAACATACACACACTAACACATATCCAAAAAGATTTTACATACTTTTATTCTGGCAGCCCTGGGCTTAAGAGTTTGGCCTTTGCACGGTCAAGTTAAAGCTGCAGTATGCAGTGTTTTTTTATGCCACTGGCCCAACAAATATGACTGTCTGTTAATGTTTTCTTACTGAAGCCACATGAGAGATTGTTAGACATTGTTGTCTCATCCTTGCCCGACATTAATCCTTAAATATAGCAAGGATGCCCATTTTTGACCAATCACGACTCAGTTCAGGGGGAATGTTCTTATTGGACCCACTACTAAGGTATATGTGCTTGTTATATCTATATAAACTGAAGATGTTGTTTAGATTGTACAATATATGTCAATTTATGAAAGAAGATGTGGTTTGTTTGAAAAACTAGAACCATCACCTGATACTTTAAAATCCATGATCAAATGATGTCAAAGAAAATCTTAACACCATTTAAAATTCAGGAGACTAGAGAACTTTTAAATATCAGGTCAACAGGTGATATTTAACATTTTGCTGCATTACCACTCGAGTCATGGGTGATCTAATGGTCTTATATGTACAGAGTTAAAACCTATGTTTTCTACTCCTGTCTCTGTCTGTCTGAACTTCCATTTTTCCATTAAATTCTTGCACCTCTCCCCTTCAAACAAAACCTCCCTTGTTAAAACATTACTAGCTTCTCTCATGGAAAAAAATACATCATTCTAACCCTGAGGCATTAAAGTGCCAACCTGAGTGACACAGGCAGATAAATGTGTATGACTGCTGGCCTTTACCGTGACTGTATAAAACAAACTAAAGCAGAGAGAGAAAAAAATAGAGAAAAGGGGGCAAACTGTTTATCCTGGCACAAAGTGAATCACTCTTTTAGAAGAAATGTGCAGAAACCAATCTTCTTTAAGTAATTTGCAATCACTGTTGCTGAAAGGGCTTTTGCATCAATGAGTTTTCATGAGACATTTCATTTCAAAGTTCAGACAGAAACCTTCTCTTGAAAGATTTGCTGCCTAATCTTAAGGAGCATGCAGTCCTCTGACAACTATCTATATTTTGATGAATAAACAACCAAACAGTGTTTTCTTTTGACTTCCTCATTTAAACTTTGAAAGATGAATGCAGCTCCTGAAGTGGGGTAGTGGCAAACAAATAGATGATACTGTATCTGTATATTTAGCTTTTGAGAGATGGGAATGGTTTGAAATCAGACAGATGGTGATATGTTGCTGTCTGCAGATTATGAGACACAAAACACAGAGGGTGTTTTATTTGAAAGCGGACGGCTCAGTCCCTGAAAGTACTGTTGCTCAATTTGATATGATGAAAGTGTTTTCTGTGGAAACTGCATCTCTTGGCAGGAAAAAACTGAGTGTAAGCACTGATGGAGATGTTTTATTACAAAATGTTTATAGCAGATTCATTTAAAAACCTAATCTAGACCTGCTGGATGCATGGCTTGGTTGGGCATACAAGTAACAGACCAAATTATAGAAATGGATCAGGAGGAAAGGTTTGAATATTTTTTGTGGGATTCCCAAGAAAGACTTCCTTGAGCTTTTTCTGTCTTAGCAGCTAACCGCCATAAAACACTCAAACCAGACATGGTCTTGATAGTCTTGAGATTTTTGTTCCTGCACAGATTCCACTGATGTCAGATGCAGCAAACAGCCCCAGAACATAGGTTAGACAGTTTTTTTGTTTCTTGATGTACACAAGTGACTTTTTACTGTTGTCTCCTTTGGCTGCTGGTTCCTGAGTTTTGGTAGTAGAGCGATGTACATGATAGTGATGGATTATTCTCTGTGTGTGTAGCTTTATGTAGCAGAGAGCTTGCGCTGGAAATATAACAGTGGGTTAAATAGATGGCGCTATGATGATGGTACCCTTAACTTAATGTGTTGTTGCACAAGCTTTTGAGTCAATCACTGTAATCAGGTGATTTCTGTCACTCTCAGTGAGACTTCTGCACCTGTCCACAGGTATGTTGGCCCACTCCTCATGAGCAAACTGCTCCAGCTGTCTCAGGTTTGAGGGCTGTCTTTCTCCAGACTGCATGTTTCAGCTCCTTCCACAAATGTTCAACGGGATTTAGATCAGGGATCATAGAAGGCCACTTCAGAATAGTCCAGTGTTTTATCCTGAGTCATTCTTGGGTGTTTTTAGCTGTGTGTTTTGGCTCATTATCCTGTTGGAGGACCCATGACCTGTAACTGAGACCAAGCTTTCTGACACTGGGCAGCACATTTCACTCCAGAATGTCTTGATAGTCTTGAGATTTCATTGTTCCTGCACAGATTCAAGACACCCTGTGTCAGATGCAGGGGTGGAAAGTAACGAATTACATTTACTCACGTTACTGTAATTGAGTACTTTTTATGAGTAATTTTCTAAGTAGTTTTTGAAATACGTAATTTTTACTTTTACTCGAGTACATTTTGACCCAAGTATTTTACTTCGTTACATTTGAACCCCCTATCGTTACTGAGTACAATATTGATCGTGAAAAAAATTAAATGCGGGTGGAAAACCCCTGTGTCCCGGAAGTGAAAGTGGACACATCTTTGTCAAGCATTTCAGCATCAACCAGGACAAACTTCTCTAGCGTTTTCATTGGATTAAACTTGGGGTGTTTTAAAAGTTCAGGTTTGGTGTCGGTTAAACTCAATCTAATTAACTCAGTTTACTGCTGAAGTAGACTGCAAGATCTCACCAGACCATAATTAAGTTGCTATTTTTGTCCTGTAAAGTGATCGCCACTGTAGGCCACGTACAGTTATGAATGCTGTTTTGTTGTTGTAAAAAAGAGCGGCGTTGTGTTGTTCCCATGAGTACGAGGCTACGAGGTAGGCTACTAAGCAGTTGATTTTATTTAGCTTTTGTGAGGTAAAGACCTATAAGATATGGCTGTTCTACTTTGCTGCGCCTGCGGCTGAGTCTGACCACTGTGTGTGTGCGTCTGTGTGTGACTCGTCAGTCCACTACTGACTAAGACTTCACTGAGAGCAACACCTGAGAGCATTAATGAAGGCTGCTGTCATCCTAAAACAGGCTTGGAAAAAAATAAAACGTTTTTTTAAGTGAAAGACCATCTTTTGAAGGTGGGCATTTTATTTTGGTTTATTGTGAATAGCAGGATCCTGCGGGCATTTTATTTTGAATTGTGGGATCCTGTGGGCACTTTATTTTGTGTGCATTTTGTGTTGTGAATACTTTGATTCTGGTTTGATTTTCTTTATTCTAATTGTAGTGTTGTCAGTTGGACAATATGACTGAAAATAGTTTGCACTTTACAGTACAGGTTGTGACTGTCCTTGTTGTCCTTGTATTGTGAGGAAGTAAGAGGATCATGTTACTGAGCTCAGCTGAGCTTTTACAAGTGTGGATGTGTACTTTAATATGCCTCGAAGTTGATTAAAACAACTTGTGCTGGATTTGATTCATGGCTCATCCTTTTTTTGCATTAAATAACTGAAAGTAACTAAGTAACTTTTACTCAAATTCCATTTTAAATGATGTACTTTTTTACTTTTACTTGAGTAAATTTATAGATGGGTACTTTTACTTTTACTTTGAGTAGGATTTGAGCAAAGTAAAGATACTTTTACTCAATTACAATTTTTCAGTACTTTTTCCACCTCTGGTCAGATGCAGCAAAGCAGCCCCAGAACATAGCTTAGCCTCCTCCATGTTTCACAGTAGGTACAGTGCTCTTTTCTTTGTATGATTCATTTTTGTGTCTGTGAACATAGAGCTGATGTGACTTACCAAAAAGCTCCAGTTTTGTCTCATCTGTCCCAAGGACATTCTCCCAGAAGCTTTGTGGCTTGTCTATATGCATTTTGGCAAATTCCAGTCTCACTTTTTTATGATTTGCTTTCAACAGTGATGTCCTCCATTCAGTCCACTTTGGCTCAAACAGTGACAGATGGTGTGATCTGATTCTGATGTACCTTGACCTTGGAGTTCTCCTCTAATCTCTTTGAAGTTGTTCTGGGCTCTTTGGTTTCCATTTGTATTATCCGTCTCTTCAGTTTGTCATCAGTTTTCCTCCTGCAGCCACGTCCAGGGAGGTTGGGAAGAGTCCTGTGGACCTTAAACTTCTGAATAATCTGTGCAGCTGTAGTCACAGGAACATCAAGCTGCTTGGAGATGGTCTTATAGCCTTTACCTTTAACATGCTTGTCTATAATTTTATTTCTAATCTCCTGAGACAGCTCTCTCCTTAGCTTTCTGTGGTCCATGTTCAGTGTGGTACACACCATGATACCAAACAGCACGGTGACCACTTTTCAGCCTTTAAAAAGGCAGACTGACTGATTAAAAGCTTGGCGACACCTGTGATGATAATTACAGGGCACACCTTAGTTCAACATGTCCCTATGGCGCCACCATTTTCAATCCTTTGTAGGGGTACCATCATTTTTGTCCAAGCCAGTTTCATTATTTTGTTTTTTAAAATATTTCTGCTGAACCAAAATTTAAAATCAATGTCTGATTTTCATTAGCTGATTTTCAGTAAATTTTTATTTATTATTACTTTTGTTTTTTTTTCAAGTTATTTCAGTGACCATGCGGGTTTTTCTGTCATTAAATGAAGGGTACCAACAATTTTGTCCACGTGTGTATAGATTTGTTTCAAAAAGGATGCGGGGATAGGATCTAACAGACTTGTTGCAGGTCTAAACTGGGACACAACTTTGTCAAGCATTTCAGCATCAACCAGGACAAACTTCTCCAGTGTTTCCTCATTAGGGATTAAAACTTGGGGTGTTTTAAAAGTTCAGGTTTGGTGTCGGTTAAACTCAATCTAATTAACTCAGTTTTACTGCTGAAGTAGACTGCAAGATCCTCACAGGCTGAGTCTGTGGTCAGATGTTGGGGGTGATTAAAAACTGGATTTATTAAACGATCAATAGTTAAGAATAAACATTTTGGGTTGTTTTTTTATTCTAATATATCAACTTTGAAAAATGATTTCTCCTTGCTTTTTTGATTGCATTGTTTTAATTTTTCCTTTGCTCTTGAAAAATTTGGTAGTTTATGGTTATTTTACCACCACCATGGTGGTATTGTATTGTTTTTCATGTTTTTCAGTTTAAAAGGGGCCACTTATTAAGGGCTGATTTAAGTCTATGATTAAAACTGTCTAAAATGCACTCACCGTAGGAGGGTAAAATATCTGCAGGAGTGTTTCTTAAAATGTCAATAAAATTTGCAGCCACTGTGGTAAGATAGCGTTTCAGTACAGTCGTCTCAGATGTGTCCCTTTGGTTAAAATAATCCACATTATAAAAGACACAGAAATGATCAGTAAAACCAACATCTTTGACTTCAGTGATGTGTACGGACAGCCCATATGTTAAAAGCAAATCTAAAACATGTCCTTTTTAATGGGTAGGTCCGGTGACAAGTTGGGTAAAATTCACAGAGTTGATTAGGTTTAAAAATTCACCGGGAAAAGAGTTTGATTGTCTACATGTATGTTAAAATCCCCTAAAATAATTGCTGTGTTGTATTTTGAATGACTTATTGATAGTAGGCCTATTTCTGCAAATTCTGAGATAAAAGAGGTGCAAATTTGGGGGGTCTGTATATGATGAGACACAATATAGGTGGACTGTTAAAAACAAGAAAATGGTATTCAAATGAGTTAAAATCACCAAAAATCTCCTTAAAACCAAATTACATTAAAAGAATATTTGCTGTTCCCCCACCTCTTCTATCTTTCCTAAATTAATTTAAAAAACTATAATTAGGAGTTGAGGCTTCTAAAAGTGTCACAGTTCCGTCTGTGCTGAGCCATGTTTCAGTTAAAAATATGCAGTTAATGCTATGGTCTTAAATCAGTTTGTTGATGAAAAATGTTTTGTTTAAAAGCGATCTCACATTTAAAGGTGTACTCAGCGATCTTCTAATCAAATGCAGTATAAATACTGTGAAATTCACCGTAATTCTCTTCTCCATCCACAAGATGTCACCACTGACAGCATGTTGAAAAAAAAATCCGGTCTCAATATACGGCCTTGACTCTGAATTTCAGCAGGTAAATACTGTGGCTCGGACCGAGTTACCAAAACAAAGTAAACCCCCCCACATCCAGGGGGCGATCATACTCATCGCAGATCAGACAGAAGGGGAGTCGTAGTTTGCGTGGCGTCTTGATTAGCGTAGAGAGATACAATAGTTGCGGTAGCAATGGCTGAAAAACAGCCCAAAGAAAGAGGTCAGAGGAGTGAAAAGTGGAAAAGAAGGGCTATGACCAAAAGAGCAAAGACCCGGATCAACATTGGTGTTGCTTTCCGACGGTGGAGGGAACTCCGCGAATTGAAAGACCTGAAAACGGACGCGGATGTCGCCGTCTTCGTGCTGGATAGGTAAGCTAAGCAACATTAGCTTTGTGGTGCTTCACATAACAGTAGCAGCCGTCAGGCATTCATCTTATTGTATAATCTGCCAAAATGTACTGTTGTTGTGATGTTTTCAATGTTGGCAGTCGAGTTGTCTGACCAGCCGGGGTTTCCTTAGCTACGTCAGCTACGCAGTTTCTACGGCCGTTTCCATGACGATGCACGTCATCAGCTTTCGGGAGGCAGGTCTAAATTCGAATATTAACAAACCCTCCGCTCGTTTTCTCCCACATCGCTGACTACACCTTTAATAGTGCCATGTGCAGTATTTGTTGTTGTGATGAATTAACGGGTGGCGTTTGTGTGCGAATGTGTATGAGGTTATTGTTACATGAGCCTGTAGGTTTGTTTCAGTTACAGTCTCTTGTTTGTCCTCTGTCTGTGATAATGGTGGAAATGTGTGACATTGTGGTGAGACCAGGGGGTCCGAGTCTAGTAAAACATTTGATACCGCTAAAAGTGGAACCATGTCCATAGGGACGGGGACCGGGGGGACATCAATAAGTGGTGGGCCGACTATCCAACGTAGCAGGCCCAATCCCAAACTGCCCTCTACACACTAACCCTTCACTACCGAGTGTCACTCCAAATTTGAGTCACACTCGTAGATATGGAGGGCACTTCCACCGAAGGGGGAGGGTATGTAAAAATGACGGGCAGGAATGGGAGGCCCTCTTCACTTCACCGGAAAAGGAAAACTGCGTGGCCATGGCAACAGAAAGATGCCCTGTGTAAGGCTGTTACACTGTGGCAAAGATAATGACCCGCTAGGACATGAGTTAATTTAAGCGATTCCACATGTCTTTCAATCAGATTACCACCTGACAATTCCAATCAAAGAAATGAATAAATGTTGCCAATTGTGCTCACATTTTATGGCGCCAGGGCTGCACAATCATATCAAACGTCAGCATCTATGATTTGTTTGTGTCGTTTAAACTTTAAAACCACGCTTTAAGTGATTTTCTGTCAGTGTGACAAAGATGTGGGGAACATAAGGACACATACGGCACTTACATTCATGTTGTTTCCTCCCATTTAGACGTTGCACTTCCTGCCAAAGTCGTTGAAAGCCTGCATCGATGCAGACTCGCTGTTTAAGGGCTGAACGGTCCACTCCCCCTCCACACTATGTGGTTTGGGATGGCCCTTAATATGGTGGACCCTCCGCGGGGACGCGCAAACAGACCAAGTGTATCTGTCTGCGGCTTGCAAGACGGAGGCGTGTCCTGTAGTGGGCGTGTCCTGTAGTGTGTTCTGTCGCATAGTGGGCGTGTCGTGTAGGTTAAGGGTTAGCAGATGGGTGATGTTAGGTTTTATTTGTGTAAGTTATTATAACATTAAAAGGGGAAACTAACATTTAGGCACTAAAAGAGTGATGGTTAGGTTAAGGGTTAGCAGATGGGTGACGTTAGGTTTTATTTGTGTAGGTTATTATAACATTAAAAGGGGAGACTTCAGTTTAGGCACTAAAAGGGTGATGGTTAGGTTAAGGGTTAGCAGATGGGTGACGTTAGGTTTTATTTGTGTAGGTTATTATAACATTAAAAGGGGAGACTTCAGTTTAGGCACTAAAAGAGTGATGGTTAGGTTAAGGGTTAGCAGATGGGTGACGTTAGGTTTTATTTGTGTAGGTTATTATAACATTAAAAGGGGAGACTTCAGTTTAGGCACTAAAAGGGTGATGGTTAGGTTAAGGGTTAGCAGATGGGTGACGTTAGGTTTTATTTGTGTAAGAGAAACCACAGACCAAACGTTCTTTTCCCTCTTATTTTTCGTCGTTTCCCTCTTATTTTTCGTCTTCTTCCTTTTTATAAACTTTTAACAGTGTCTCGCGTGGTTTTCCGCGATTTCCGTCTTAGCTAGTGGGCGTGTCGTGTAGTCATTACGTCATTACGCGACACGCCCACTACATGATACGCCTCCGTCTTGCGGGCCGCAGACAGACCCTTCTCCAAACGGAGGGGTAGTGGGTAGAGAGAGTGTGTAGGGGGCGGTTTGGGATTGGGCCGCAGAGTGAAGGCGGGAGGTGGAGGGTAATTGAATGGGTGGCCTACCGTAGTTCAGGTTAGCGGTGCGGAGACGGCTTCCAGTTCTGTTTAGGTGCAACCTGCCTGCCGGAACAAGTGCCTCCTGTCCCAGAAGGTATTAAAATTGTCTATGGAGCCCACATGGTGTGGTCCGCAGACAGAGGACAGCAGGTGTTGAGGCTCAGTAGTCTACTGAACCCCGTTCCTCTGCCACAGGTGGGGATGGGGCCGGAGATGAGGGCCTGGATGTGGAGCTGTTTTATGGTGGTAAAGAGTTGGAGGAAGTCCTGTTTGAGGAGCTCAGACTGCTGTTTGGGGATGTCGCTGGTACCGGCGTGGATTATGAGTTCATCGGCATCGGGGTAGGACTCCAGATTTTATCCACGATGGATTTTGCCCATGATGTCCAGGACGGAGGCGCGGGGGAATGACAGGAGCCCCACTCATCCGCACGTTCCCCTCGATGAAGTCCCCGATGGTGGTGAGGGTCGTCGGAGGAGCCGTCTGCTGCAGGCGAGGTGGCGGGGACCGCGGTGCTTCTACTTTTCACGGCCTCCTTCAGCAGCCTGCAACGGGCCGTGCACCCTGCACAGCCGGGCGGGGGGTAAACTGGAGGCGCCCGGGTTGGGAGGCCCATTGCCGTCGCTGCTGGAGTGGTTTAGGTGGACTCACCTTCTTTTTGCTGCCACCCATCACGGTCCATGACCCTTCGTGTGATGGAGTTGAGCTCACTGGGGTTTTTGGTTTAGCTCCCAGTCAGAGCCAGCGATCGTACGCCCCCGCACAAGTGATGGCTGGTTCAGGACTGAAAATATTGAGTCTAAGTGTCTCTCTGCATCCTGGATCGTGTACAATATGGAGATCCTTTTCTCCAACACTTGTACCTCTTGACTGAGGCTGGCGCAGGTCAGACAGCCGGATGGTGGGGTAAGTGGAGCCATGTCTTGTTACTCAAATACCTCGAGATACCTGCTCTAAAGTTCAGCTTGAGTTCATCCTCGTTACTTAGACTGCCCATATTTATTTTATGTTGAAAGAAAACTAGTTATGTTATTCCTTTAAAAGCTAACGTGTCAGCATGCTTGTGTTCTAATTTGTCAAAACTCAATACATTGTAAAGACTCACACAAAGGCTGGCATCACTGGTGTGGACTTGAGTCACTTCTGGATGGTCCAGTTTAATACTAACATGTCAAAAATGTGTAAAACCTACTCTTCACACCCCTATTCAAACCCTCACTTACCACATTTATTGTGTCAATGTAGCAGGAACACAAATACAAAGTTATAATGTCAGTTTGGGTCACTAAATCAAACAAAAGAATCTTAATGTTTTAAATTGCTAATTCTGACCTTGATAATCATTACAGAAGGCTGGCTGGAGTAAAACTTATTAGGGGTGAGCACTTAAAAAGAAATTTTAATGAATGAAAAATTTATGAGCCGCAGTGTCTGTATCGGTTCTGGCAGATTAGCTGAAGGGTTGATTGATGTGCTCTGTCCTTGTCACATAAACCAACAGAGACTGTCATAAAAGTAACAGAAAGTAATTATAGAATGAAGTGAAGGTCAAAGCTTTATTAATAACCTCTGACAGGCTGTCAGCTCACACATTGAGAGTAAGAGGTTGGTCATTACGGGCAAGGAAATGGGAGAGGCAAACTTCCTCCTTATTGATATTTGACACGTGAAACTGATCGCGATGAGCTGTTCCCCAGAGAATATATGTAAAACAGGATCAACATGACTTTCATATCTTAGACAGAAGTATCAAAATGTGGTTTGGAGCAGAGAAAACAATTAAGGTGGCAGACTGCACTGCACACCAAGTAGGCATTAGTTAAACTACTAGATTAGATAAAATGTAATATTGAAATCAGTGAATTCATCAGGTTCATAAAGAATTTAATCTTCCGTTTCCTTAATTAGACAGGTGCCTTTTCATTTTGCATTGCTGTGTAAAACAAATATGAATTTGAAATGTGTGCATGAATCAACACCGAGATTACACAGACTATATATGTATAAATATATACTTATATACATTAATAAAAAGTCAGCTACTTCTCCCCAGAAAGCAAGAGCAGCTAGGTCACATGACACCTGTTTCATTAAGTTCATCTTTTGTTCTATGAAATAAATTTTGGCCCTAATTGACGGATTGATGATCCCATGACGATCAAATCCTACAGTGATACTTGTCCTTATACCTTTGGTACATCTCCTCATACCTCTTTCTTTTTTCTTTTTTGAAGCCCACAGGATCATGAACTTGGACAGTTTACTGAACAGTAAAGATAGAACAAATATTAAATATGAATCATTTCATCAAATTACCTGATGATCATCTTAGATAGCTGGTCTAAACAGGTGCAGGCTTTCAGATGAATTCACCAAATGTATTTTTTTCTTTTGGTAGCCTACACAAAATGTTAATTTAGCAACAACTGCTTGTCAAAGAATATTGAGTCACTGCATTATTTCATGGATATGTCATTGCTCTACTGCTCTGAGCAGAGTGTATGACGAAGCACACATACTTGTCTGTGATTAGGGTCCAACACCACAGCGCATGGCAAACCACACACACCTGAGTCTCCTCCTAGTAAGTCCTCCACCTCTCTGATATGCTGCTCAATGAAGTGCCATTATCCCATCAAGTTAAAAGGTTGTGTTAACGGCATTAACTCCCTCATAGATAGTAATTCGGTTTTGATATACCTCCAGATATTCCCCACTTTGAAATACAACCACTCAAAGTCTTGAAAAAGGGTGTGAGGTCTTCATGATGGTAACTGTTATTAACATTAGCATCACTCCAGAGTTCATGGTTGGTTTAACCAGCAGTCTGAGTGATGACAGTGGCTGAGCTTGTTTAATTGTTAAAATTATTTGTTCATTTTTGGTAGTTTAGCCAGCATTACACTGTCCCTGTGCCTCTCACCCATGAATTGTAATTATCAGAGGCTGAAACTTCTTAGATGAGCATAACAGCCAATCCACCTGGTCTGTTCTAAACAATTTGTCGCTCAGTTTCTGTTGTCTTGTTACCTTTTATTAAAGATAGTGGGATGTGTTCATTGACAATTGCCTGTTCTAAAATTGGGTTACTGTTGTGATGTTCAAGGTGAATTTATTAAGCACATCTTGGTGGGCTTCAAACCAGCCTCACTCAAGGCTTGTACACCTGGCAGCATAGCCTGGTTACACCGTGTCTTGCAGGAGTGCTGGAAAACCAGATGAGCACTAATGCCCTTCCTTCCGTCTGGCTGGACAGCACCAACGCTCCTCAGGGCAGGTTAGGGTCGAGACAGTTTTACCATCTTGCGGCCAGACACTGAGGCTTGGCAGGGCACATGACTGAAGATGATGGCAGATAGTTGCTTTCCGCTGGAGACTGTACCGACCTTTAGGCCGGACCTCTTGTTTTGATCGGCCTCCCTCAAGCTTGCGTACATCATCAAGATTTTGGAGCCCTGTGAGGCTGATAAGGAGGCCCACGAGTGCAAGATGCTGAGGTATGCTGGACTTGCATTTTGCAACAAATGTGAAAAGCAAAGATCCATGCAGTGGAAGTAAAAGTAGCCTGCAGAGGGTTTGTCGTCACCTCATTGTCCAGACTGTCGAGCTGTCAAAGACCTCCCTGTGGCTGTAGAAAAGGGGAGCCAGCAGCTGTGGCTAAAGGAAGTTCTTCACCTGGGGGGTCAGGTGAGGGGGCACCAAGGAAATGAGCTCAGGCTGCTCACAGCTGAACCCTCTGGAGGTGTTGCTAGCCTATGCAGCGAAACACCAATGAAAGAGGGCTGCAGTCTGATTACCCAACTGGTGCATCACTCTTCAGTGCTTCTCATAGTGTTAAGTTTTCAACTTGGGGGTTGTAACACCTAATCCTACTAACTGATCTGATTTAAATAGCCCCCTTGTCCCCCCAAAGACGGATATCACTACAGTCCAATCACAGATACTGTAAGTTCAGTGAATTGAGTGTTTGTGCCGTACACAGCCACTTTAATAAAACAAATAACACAGCCATGCAGAGCAGACGGACCTGCCTGATTCTGAAATCATGCATCTCAGTCTTGCCAGCCTCCACTGTCCAACGGTTTCACTCAGGTAAATGCTTAACGGCCCAATCAGGGAAGAGAGGCGGGAGCAGCGGGGGTGACGACAACAGGAAGTGACTTAACAGGAAGTGAAGTCACCTCCTGTTGTACAAATAATGGAGGCTAATGTCGATTAGCTATCATGATTACTCAGTTATACTTGGCGAAATATGCTCTCCTCATAAGTTTACTTCATAGGGATTGTCTTTGACAAGGTTGATGTCACATATAAGTGTTAATATATCTGTCTGGTATAATTTGATGTGAAATAATAGCCTCAAGGTAGTTTAGCTAGCGGCCGCGACCCACTACGGCTATCGGCTAACAAGGGCAAACAACAGTTGGCTGTTAGCCTTAGCAGCTAACAACAGTTAGCCGCTAATAACAGTTAGCTACGGCTAATAGCCATTTACTGTTGTTTGCCCTTGTCAGCCATTAGCTGCAGCAGCTAACGGCTAACCATTAGCCGCTACGTTTAGCCACTACATATGCTACGTCATAGCAGCGCTGCTTAATATGGATAGGTCTGCGATGAGTGTGTTGAGCCAAACAATTGTCCACTCACAAGCTGCTGTCGTAGCCTATTTGAATGTTCTGCCCCTGAAAACATTCTTGCAGGGCTCCTCCCCAGATGAATTAGTGAAATATTTTCAGTATGGAACTGTCCATCTGGCATGTCAGGTTAAATAACACATGCCAACTTGTCAATTATTGATAACTTACTGTCAGTCAAGCTCTCAAGACAAACTTTACTTTTTAAAAACATTTATTTTGTTATGACAATTGTACTATACACAAGAAAAGTTGTTACTCAGTCTTCATATGACATACAATAAACAAATATAATACAGACAACCTCGGCTGCTGCTGTGAGGCTCAAAAGAAATAACCATGAATGCAGTAAAAGTAGATAAATCGGATTCCTCAGTTCCCTATTCAACTTTAATCTGCTGTTTCCTGATATAACATTTAAGTACACTTACTAGCATAATCAGAGAAACAGGAGTTTATGTCACAACAACTGCATTACATCAGAAAAACAAAAAAATATAAGTATCCAACTTGATTCTTTAGACCAGCTTTACTTTTCTGCTTTCTCATAATCCCCCACACTTTTCTGATCATCTTGTTGTACATGAACAGATAATAAGTTACTAGTAGATATGAGCATCTTTTCCTTCGACATAAACGTGAGCACCAAAGGCACAGAGATCAACGGGAATCACCTTCATCAGGCATGTAGATGGAAATTAAAATGACTAGTTTTAGTGGGAGATTTCCATTTTTAATTCTTTAGAGATTTTGAGTTTTGCTCTTCTCTCTGGCCGTCAATGATCGCCGTTTCCTGCTGGTCATGGCCCCCACAGGACGGATCTTCATCTCAGTGAAGTCCAGGGATACAAGATGGCCCTTCCATGGCTCCCAGTTCACTCCCTAAGAGAACGAAAGATAGTAGGATTACATGGTGGAGGAAGAAGTGGAGTGTGATTTAAGGGAAAACGAGAGAGAATATAAAAGATAAGATAGAGAGGCAGCTCGACAGACAGCCAGAATGACAAACACTAATAAATGCCAGCCTCTGGCTTCATTTCGTGTTAGTGCAAACTTGTTTTGACTGTTATTACATTTTGCAGACAAACATTCGGGAGACATCTGCAGCTGCAATATTATGGATGAAATCTGTACAAGAGCAGAGGTCTCCCCCGGCATTTCCTTCAGCATCAGTCTCCCTCAGACATAATATCTATTGTTGTTACCCCATCAGCCTGGTAAAAACACCTCTATGCTTTACAGCAGGTGTGAGCAATGTGTTTTCTTATCACCACTGATGGATTCTGGCCATTTCTGTCTCAACTCCACAATCTCAAACTAAACAACAAGGAGGCAGTCGGCGTGAAGTCATCTTTGATTTCCGATCAGAGAACAGCCTATGTTTGGTATTCTTTTTAAGGAGATTTTGTTGTGTATTATTTCAACTGACTTAAAAGAAATTGGAGCTTATTTAGATTTAAAGAAGTCTTACCACTTTTTATTTTATTTGACAGGAAACCAAGATATGTAAAAGGAAAAATGTTCAGCAGATGGTGTGGCAGAACTCTTGATTAGTCACAAACTTTAGTGTTGAAACATGAAATTACTCATTTTCAAACAAAAGAATTTCAAGAACACTTGATGACAATGTAATTTGCAATACTGACATTGAGCTTAAAGGGAATCAGCGATGCAGACAAAAAGAATTAAAGAGCTCCGAGATCCACTTTAATTTTTAACTGAAGTTTCAAGTTTAAAGCCAAAAGTCTTTGGTGTTTGAACTCAATGAAACCAATTTAAGAACGTAAACTTAACAAAAACTTGGTGAAAAAAACTTGTATCCTAGAATGCATGTAAATTCTTAGTCCTACGTTTTTCCTTTGTCTTGAAGCAAAAAAGAAACCACCTACAACTCTGGCAGGATGCACTGATTTGACCAAAATTTTGTATGAATTTTTCAGTATTTGCAGTGTGACAAAAATACCTGGAAGTCATCCCTGCTAGCTGCCTGCCAACTTTCAGCCAGTTACCAGCCAACTTCTGCACACTGAAAGCCCCCCCACCTCTCTGAGGTTGTCTCTAAAACTCATTGAAGACATGCCCATTCATGCATTTGGGCAGGGTGTCTCCATAAGTTGGCTCTTCACTAACATGATGGCATCGCCATCGTCATGACAGCCACCAAAATTAACATGAACTGCTACAACTGTAGTAGCTGAAGATTTCCTTGGCCTTGAAAATTGCTTAAATTCAAGTACTTCATCAAAAATGTATGTAAAACATAGCGAAGGACATACAGTCATGGAAAAAATTATTAGACCACCCTTGTTTTCTTCAGTTTCTTGTTAATTTTAATGCCTGGCTCAACTAAAGGTACATTTGTTTGGACAATTATAATGATAACAACAAAAATAGCTCATGAGAGTTTAATTTAAGAACTAAGAACTATTCATTTTCCATGGTTTTCTTGATAATAACCAAAATTACTTAAATTCTTACATCAATAGCTACGGCATTGTACCGCCAAAAACACTACCTTTAAGCATTCCATGTTTTCTTTTCTGTTTGCTTTAAACACATGATACACACAAGAGTTAATACTTGATTGCATAACCATTGTTTTTGATGACTGCAGCCATGCGTCTTGGCATGCTCTCCACCAGCTTCTGACATTGTTCTGCTGTCACAGCAGCCCATTCCTGTTGGACAAATTCAAACAAATTTTCTTTGTTTTTGGGCTTGTGGTTCTCCATTTTGAGTTTGATGATTTTTCACAGGTTTCCAATTGGATTAAGATCTGGTGATTGAGCAGGCCAAGGCATGGTGCGAATGTTGTGGTTCTCCATCCAGGCTTTAACTGACCTTGCCGTGTGGCAAGGGGCATTGTCTTGTTGGAAAATCCAGTCATTCGAGGCAGGAAAGAGTTTTCCAGCTGATGGAAGAAGACTGTTTTCAAGGGTAGTCCTGTACATGACCTGGTTCATTCGGCCTTCACACAATTGCATTTGCCCTGTTCCACTCAGACTGAAACAACCCCAGATCATGACTGATCCACCCCATGTTTTACTGTAGGGGCAAGACAGTCTGGGTTGTAAGCTTCTCCAGGCTTCCTCCTAACCAGTAAGTTGGCTGGAGTGGGCATCAATTCAAAATTGGATTCATCACTGAAGAGAACCTTAGCCCAATCATCAACAGTCCAATCCTTGTGGTCTCGAGCAAAAAGTAACCGGGCCTTCCTCTGCCTTTCATTGATGAAGGGCTTCTTGCGTGCTCTGTGTGACTTCAAACCAGCTTCAACAAGTCGGTTTCGAACTGTCCTTGCTGAACAAGTCACATTTCTCGACAGTGCCCACTCATTTTAAGGTCCCTGGAGGTCTGGCGGCGATTCCTGACACAGGAGCGGATGAGTGCAGTCATCTCGTGGGGTAGAAAGACGCGTTTCCTGCCACGGCCAGGTAGCAATTTGGTAGTGCCATGTTCAGCTTGTTTTTTTTTGTTGTAATGAACGGCTGTCTTGGAGATCTTCAGTTTTTTTGCTACCTGTCTCTCACTCATGCCAATTTCCAGCAGTGCCAAGATGGCTGCCTTTGTGGCTTCACATAATTCTTTTGTTTTAGGCATTATGTGAGAGCTGACAACTTCTGAGTTGTGCTACGGCTTGAATGTAAGCAGGAAACCACTCTAGGCCTTTGCATGTGCAGTGCTGCTTGTGACATGAAATGGCCTCTTATATACCCTGGGAATCAATTAAGCTTAAGAATGTCAAATAGGACATAAAGTATTATGTGACCAGCTACATTTTTTGTTGTTTTCATTGTATTATACGTTTAGTGGTACCAGATATTAGAATGAACAAGAAATTGAAGAAAACAAGGGTGGTCTAATAATTTTTTCCATGACTGTATATCAATCAGTGCAAATATTACCCATATTGTTCCTTTAACCATAATATGGAGCCATCTTTCTTCTAAATTAATCTCCTTTTTAAGAACACATTTTATCTGAACAGCCTCTCTGTTCACTCACCAAGCTGTGCCTGCTGTCTCCCCACTTTCCATTGAGGTTGGCCAGGTGACAGTTTTTGTACCACCAGGCTCCGCGGTGGGTCAGGGCGCAGTTACCCAGGGCGATGTCATTATCAGAGTCCACAGTCGTCCAGGGCCGGCCCTGGTGGTAGGTCATGGCATCACCTTGGGGTAATTAACAGTGGAAAACAAAAACAGTTAGAAGAGTTCACGTGTGAACAAAACTGCTTTGTACTTCCTGTTTTTCTGCATGCAAACACTTCTGCTTTTAGTTATTTTCTTCATGTTTTTATTTATATATGAAATGTAATGAAAAGCCGGAAATCGAGGCATGCAGTTTGTGTTGTTTCAGTGCACAGTGCAGTGTGTAGACACAGCGTTCTACTTTCTGTATCCATCTGGTTTCAAAGCACACACAGCCCGGCCTTCCACGGATACCACCTTCTCCGTACAGCTGCTGTCTATAACTGTCTGAACACCCCACCTACTGTCTGTGCGTTTACTTTCTCAGCATCACTGGGTGTGAGACCCCAGTATTCCCCCTCTGTCTGTCACATTCCCAGCCTGCTGTATTTCAGAAAAGTGTCAGACAGAAAACTGAGCCACCGTGGTAGTGTTTTCTCTCACACTCTGTTGTATTTTTTTTAGGAAGTGTCCCACCTGCTGTTCCTCTGTATGTGCCAATAGTGAGTTTGAACTTCTGCTTGATCGGTGCGATCTTGAAGTTGTCGTATACAGCAAAGGCTCTCTCTGAGCCCAGGCCCAGGTCAAACCTCAGCTCGTACTGAGTGGGAGTGTTAGTGAGCTCATATATCTTGTCCAGACCTGAGGGAGCAGCCACACAAGGTATAAATGAAGTGCTCCTTTACATTACATTTGTCCAAAATGTTCAGAAAAAAAATCTGTATATATAGGAGTGCTCACCGATCCAGAATTCATCCGTCATGTTGCCAAAACCTGCGCTGTACTGCTTCCAGCGTTTCATGAAGTCCAGCCGGCCAGTGTTGCGACGCTGCAGCACCTGAAAGCAGGGAATACAAGATGTTCACTGGCAGCATGTGCAGTAATGTTTCAAACCACTGGCTCTGAAATGTTGTTTACCATTTCCAAATTCTAAGTTCTAAAAGCAGCTATGGGTGCAAAATCAAATGAAACATCTGAGCAGGAGAGGAAATGCTGAATGTAGAGTCTCAGTCCTTTGCTGAGAAAACAGCAGGTTTCAGACTTCAAAGATGGTATTTCAAAAACATGACATTTTTAAGGATACATTTTCAGACTTAGTAAGTGAACAGAGAGGCTGTTATTTTGTTTTAAAAAAAAGTACAAAAAAGGCTTGTATTGGCAGATTAATGGATAATAAAGTCATGGATAATAAAATATGATCATGGCCTGAGTGCTGCTGTAGTGAATGACATTAACTAGTAGTGGGTAGGTTACCAGCTGGTGGCTTGGGACCAGAAAGTGGATCATGGTACTGTTGTCAGTGTGGAAAATTAATAAAGCAGTGCATATAAAGCATGTTTATTAAAAGGATATGTTTTCTACAATGCTGTGTTTGCATTAGTTGGGTGATTTGTAAAGAGTATCACACAGCAGAAATGCACCAAAATATTGATTGCCACAGCTATTACCCCACAAAAGAAATAAAAAGAGGTGTTTTTTTATTATTTCAGTCATTCTCAGGTGGCAAAATGACAGAAGGAACTCCTCATATATAATATGTTTCTTTCACTTGGCATATGAAGATGACATTAGATTTTTTGTGAAGCTAAGTGCTGGTGTATTACAGCATGTTGCTATCTGAACTTCAATAAAACTCAAAATAAACCAGCCTTCATATCAAGACAAACCGCTGACCACCTATAAGGGGAACTTAGCATCTGTTATGCAGTCATGCTGATGTGGTTTGGTCTAACCTCGAGTTCAGACTGCGTCGTCCTCCATTTTATAGAGACTTTTTAAAAAAAAGAAATTTAGATCACAGTTTGTCAACAAAGAATTGTTTGTCCTGAAGCAAGGCTTTGCGAGAACCACTGGTTAGAGGTCATAGAAAAGAAAAGCATCAGTATTTTTTTAAACCTATGAAGACCCCAGGCGGACACACATCTATATAATTTATTCACACTTCATGTCCTTTGGGACAGAATGATTTCACTCTGTTTTCTGAAGATCTTGACTTCTTTGGCATTATCTACAGAGTTTTTACCACTTGCAACCACAGAAAAAGGCCAAACCTACTTTTCTAGACTGGGACCACTTGGCCATGTCATCCTCATAAATGAGATCCTGGTCTCAATGGAATTCACTGGCTAAATAAAGAAGTAATAATTGAAATAATTAACTTATTTGTGTCAGATGTGTTAGTATACATCTGAGCTTCACATGGATGGATGGCAGGGGGGAACAGCAGTCTTGTTGTGTACAGATACTTATTATTTTGTTAAAAAAAAAAAAAAGTACAAAAAGGCTTGTATTGACAGATTAATAGCTAAAATATCATTTTTTTTGTATTGATAGGGATGGAAACTATGTCAAAATCATAATTATTTTAAATTTAACAACCGACTGGCTGCATTATTGGCAGGAAATACAAAGGTACCGTAATAGTTTTCCTTATCACTGTGTCTGGACTTAAAGACAACAGTATTGCTATTTAGAAAATGAAATTATTTTTTTCTTATAAATAACTAACAAAGCGTTCACAATTCAAGACACAGAACAGACTTATTGCTTTTGAGAAAAAAAAATTGTATTGGCAATGGTGAGCTGAATCTTTGTGTATCATATCTTCAACAAATCTAAAATTATGCACCCTAAAAAACATTACTAAGCCTTAATTTTATTAGTTATCTGACAAGTAATGGTATTGGTTTCATTAAAAATGTTGTGTTCAAAACTGTGTTCCTCTGTCCTATTAATTGTCAGACTGTAGGCTTATCCAAAAGCTATTTGGTTAAATTGTGTTACTCCTAATTTTAGGTCACAGAGTAAAAAATTCTGGGTTAAAGGCTGTAGAAATATAGTGGAGATGATAGATTTAAAAGCAGATGTGCTGTCTCCTACAAGCTGTATGGACTGCATCACTGTCATTTAAAAGTTGCAAAAGGTTGTTAGACTTTTGTGGGCAAAATATGCTAACATGTTACTTTTCTTAGAATGTGACAAAATAGCAAAAATAATAAAATAACAAACATAAGATGTTAAAAACATGCAGAGGATACTCATTATCATCCTGAAAACACAGTGAATAAATTGGATGTGTTTGTGTTTACTCAGGGCTTCTGCAGAAATGTTATCCAAATAATTGTTTCTGCATATTCTACAGTGTGTTATTGTATCAAAATTCTTCACCAGCCAGCCGCCTCCGTCAGTGTCCATGTCACAGTACACCTCTATTGGCTTAGAGCGGTTGTTGTTAATATAGACGGTGTAGATACCACTCTTCTTTAAGCCGTTCTTCATGATCTGAACACAGTCCATGGGGAAGGGATACATGAGACCAACTGGGGAACGAAACATAACAACCTCATTAATATTTAACACTCGTGTGCTGATATGTTTCATATTCCAGCACAAACACTCATGATACACTTTAGTGTCACAGCTCATGCTTTATCTCAGTGCTCACACCTGTTTTAAAGATGGTCTCGACCACTCTGCTCCTCTTGTTCCCCCTGTAGGCGATGATAGTCACTATGTACCTCTTACCCATCTCCAGACCTGACACAGCATATCTTCTCTCTCTGGCTCCAAGCTGCTTCTCAATAGCCTGGAAACAATAAAAAGCACCTGCAGTAAATACTACTAACAACTCCAAAACACAACTGTCTGTCCAGTGAAAGTGGCGCTCTGTCTGTTTGACTAATGGTGTTGTCATTAAACATTAATTAAAGATTGGTGTGATGTGATCCCAGTTGTTAAATATCTAAAATAATAATAATAAACAAGTACAAGAAAAGGATCAGTCCCATCACACAGAAGCCTAATCTTTTTCAAGAGGCTCAGTCCCGTTTCTGACCACAAGAGGGCAGTGTTACACAAACTTTAACCAAACATTCATCTTCTCCTTATTCTGTCATTCATCTCGAGGGGATTTTTTTTATGGTAGCACTGTTGTGAGACAGAAAATGAAATTTAGGTCCAGCTTAGCTCACTTTAACCAAACATTAACTTTGCTTTACTTTGACCAAGAGGAATAAGTAATAGCTTAGTTTTCCCCATCTTCTCAAGTTAAAATTCAAGTTATTGTCATTAATTGGTTTATTTCTAGAGCTAAGATATGATGCAAAGGACAAAACAGCTGAAGTTCTGCACCATCAAAGTATTTTTTAGTAGTTTTTAAACAATTAAAGGATAAGTTCGGTTTCTTCAGCTTTCACATTGTATATAGAATGAAGTAGAACAATATCCTCACCCAGAAGGCTTTCCTGATTCAAACAGTGCTTCAGGAGATATTTAGATCCAAAATCAAGCGGCGGACATCCGCATAATGGTAGCACACGGGGCATGTATAGTGCTGCTCCTAAAACTGCATTAATTGTCCAAAAACTCATTAGTTTCACCAATATTCCATCATGGTCCACTCGCGCAACTCCTCCACGACGATTCGGGGTCGCTCCACCCATGTTTTTGTGACTGTGCTGACCTCTGAACTGAAGACTGCTCTCTGGCCAGCTGTTCTCTTTGCCTCCGCGTCCCCCTTTCGATGAGCTCCTCATCTGGGAGGAGTAAACTCTGGTTCAAAACTGTAAGGACACCCATCATATTCAAAGTTCTCGTCCACAACATCTTCATCCGGTAGATATTCGTCCATTTTGCACAAAATTGGAAGAAGAAAGTCGTTGTGTAGCCGGCGGACGCCCCTGAAACAATAAGCCCTACTGCGCATGCGTGGCAGCCGTATAGAAAGTTTCCAGTTCAGAGGTCAGCACAGTCACAAAAACATGGGTGGAGCTGACTGTCTTGGAGGAGTAGCGCGAGTGGACCATGATGGAATATTGGTGAAACTAGTGAGTTTTTGGACAATTAATGCAGTTTTAGGAGCGGTGCTATACATGCCCCGTGTGCTACCATTATACGGATGTCCGCCGCTCGATTTTGGATCTAAATATCTCCTGAAGCTCTGTTTGGATCAGGAAAGCCTTCTGGGTGAGTATATTGTTCTACTTCATTCTATAAACAATGTGAAAGCTGTAGAAACCGAACTTATCCTTTAAGATTCTCCATAGGCTGTACCTCTTAGTGCATGTATACATTTTTTAATGACATTACTTTGGCAATAGCCAAAGCCAGAGACAGTATGTTTTCTGGTTGTCTGTCTATACACATGCACATTTTGGGCCAATTGTGTGAATGCACCTCAATATTTAAAATACATGCTTTTAGCGTTTTTCTTGAGACTCTCCACAAGGTCGTCTCCTCTCTGATAGTGGTCCTCAGAACTAAATATATGAAACAGAACAAGAATATAATGGGCTCTTTAAATTCTGGATGAGGTGGGATAAATGTTTTTAGCCTTCTTTTGAAATATTTTGTAAGGGTAGCAATGCATGCTGTCAAACATCAACCATTTCTGTTTTACCTTTTCTCATTTAGTTTCCCCTACCATCAGCCTAGCTGAAAGTGCAGCCCTGTCACTTAATGCCTCCACTGGAAATGTAGTGGAGTTGGTTTTAGGGTAGATGTTGAACTTTTATCTATTTTGTTTTCTGAGGTAGGATCAGAGACATTAAAAAGGTGACACAAAGCATATGGAGCCAGTGGGGAGCACAGTGCCTACAGATGCAGCCACTTCTGTTTTCCCTTTCCAAACAAATACCTGATGGATGCCTACTCAGTTCCAGCCAATTACCAGCCAACTTTCAGCTGCTGGGAGTTCCCTTGACTCTTGTTAGAGTAAAGCGAGCCACAAGGCTTTTGTCAAGGCATCACTGGGAAAGTCATAACAGCCACGATGGTGGGAAGCCCCGAGCAAGTTCCAGTCAGGAACCAGTCAAGAATCAGCCAAGGACAGTGGGGAAAATTTAAGTGACTGCATCCGAATAGTTTGATTTTTACACACACGTCTCTTTAATTGAATTTTGCCGTTAACCACCAAGAACACCAGTTGAAATGAGCCATCTAGTTGTATCATTAAATATAAGACACAAAGTTTTGAATACATAATTTTCTGTTCCCTGTTTGAGTGTGTCAGATGTCATGGCTGTGTACCTGCACGTTTCCCTCTTCATCTCTGTATGTGAGGATATAGCCTTCGATGTCAGCCAGAGGAGGAACCCAGGTCAGAACAGCCGTGTCCATCTTTACGTCTGTCGCTTTCAGGTTTTTGGGGGAATCAATCTCTGTAGATTGGAGGGTAAATCAGAGTAGATTATAGTTTAAGTGAAAGCAACTACAACACCCATGTTCATTTTTACCCTGTGTCGGCTCAGCATTGGGGTTAGGGGGGTAACTTCAGCATGACTTTATATCGTAAATGGGCAAGTATCTCAACACAAACTACTGGCTCTTTAATGCTGAAGTTAAAACTTGAAAAATAAATTTTGTCATATGTTCTGGTCTTGCTGTAAACTTGTCAGCTTCTGGGTATAAATTAAGGTCATCCAGTACATTGTTTCATCTTTTATTTTATTGTGTGAAGCATGTTTAAAGCTTGTGGTGCATGGCAGTTTGGGGCATGTCGGTCTGTATTCTCTTATATATCTCTATTGCATGTGTAAAATACACTGGACAGACAAATGTATTAGTTTGCACAAGAATAATGTAACTGTAGTTCTGTCTTTTAAGACAAATCTTCAATCCTGTATGTTTTTTGTTGTCTGCTAAGGTATGAGGATGTTTAAGGCACAGTCAGTTTCTGCACCTTCAAGTCATGAGCACATTTGCTTTGCTCCTCATATTCAGACAAACACAACTCTGGGTGCAATTGGGATCACATGATCATTTGCTGTATTAACTGTGTGAAAACTGGGCATGAAAATAACACCTGTATTCAGTAAAACTGAAGAAAGACCCCTGCGCTTCCCATCGAACTCTTTGCACCAGGCATACGATAAGGCTGATACTTATTTATTCTTAATTGTTTTTTCCTTTTTTCTTATTTTTTTCTGTCAGTTACAGTATCTCTTGCACTGTTTAGTATATTGTATGCCCTGTATGCCTTGCCTATCTTTTTTGACAAAGGAATAAAAGCAAAGACCAGAAATACCTAAAAACACTAAAGAATAAACATTAATTTTAGCTCAATGTAAACTAAGTTTTTCTGCAACATAGACACATAACTTAATCGTGTAGCATTCATCCATTATTTTCTTTACTGATCTATCTTAAAACAGCAAAATGAATGTGTCAGATGGTTCATCTTTAAGCTTCTCTGCAGCTATAGTACACAACAGAGATGACTTCCACCCACATGCAGGGATACAGTTTTGCCTCTGCAGATAAACTGGCTCTCATCCTCCGCCTCGTTTAAATGCTCCAGAGGTTTGACCTGCAACACACGCTGAAATAATTTGTCTGACATAAAGACGCCTGCTGTAACAGTGGGGGTCTTTAACCTCCTACAGCTCATGAAATTAGAGGAAACATAAGTCACCATGTACTATAAATTCAAGTTGAGGGTCATCCTTCCTGTCTTTAAAAGCTTAGAACGCTGCCAGTGTTTGTTAATGAATTATCCACTGATCAGCTATGCTGTAACTATCTGAAAGGCAAGGAAAAACAGTGGTTGTTATTATTAGACTGTGAATGCAGGTTTGTTGGTTTAAGACCATTCAAGTTGACATATTGATGGTGCCTGTTACAAGCTCCAGTAAAGTCACAATTGTAATAACATGTGTTTTTATGTATCCCAGATGATATCCTCTTACACAAAGACTTTCCTATCTGCTTTCCAGCACCGCTCCGCTCTGAAGCAGCCAGGGATGCTTTCTAATGAGTTACGACGTGACAAGTTTATAATCCCAAACCTCGGCCATTTGCTGCCTAATTGAAAAAGATCCAGCTTTCACTTAAGGCTCCCAGGTGATTTTACACCTCACCTGGCACACACAAAGACACCTCTGTTGGTACCCATGTACCGCAACTGCTATTTATACCCCACGCCGAGCTGCGAGGCATCCACTTTGACCCTGGACGGGACTAAAAGACACATGGTCTGTAAAGTTGGTGCTTCCTAGTTGTTTCAGAGTTTAGAGAACAAAACAATCAGACCTTATGAGCATGTTAGAAATGATAGGATTTTTTAAAGGGTGTTCATCAAAAGTATCATTGTGATATTAGCAATGAAAACCATCATCATTTTTTTTGAGGCATACAAGTAAGGCGACAAAAGCAATGCATAAACAGCAAGGCCCAAAGCCAACACTGAATGCCTGTGACCTTCAACACCTCAGGTGGCACCAATTTAAAAAAACAACACCTTCTGGTTTGATTAAAATTCAGAAAACCTTTGCCAGTTTGTCTCTGCAACTACAAGTGCATGTTTAAACTCTGTAGTGGACTGATGCACTGTGGAAAAGTGTGCTGTATTATGACAAGCCCACATTTCAAATTTTTATGGAAATCATGGATGTCGTGTCCTCTGGACTAAAGAGGAAAAGGACCATCCAGATTGTTCTCAGTGCAAAGTTCAAAAGCCAGCATCTGTGAGGGCGGTGGGTCAGTGGCATGGCATGGATAATTAGCACATCTGTGAAGGCACCATTAATGCTGAAAGGTACATACAGGTTTTGGAGCAACACACCCAGGCTCTAAACAACGTTTTTTTCAGGGATGTCCCTTTTTATCACAGCAAGACAATGCAAAGTCACATTCTGCACGTGTCACTCCAGTGTGGCCTCATAGTAAAAGAATATAGGTACTGAATTGGCCTGCTTGCAGTCTAGATTGAGTCTCATTGAAAATGTTTTGTGCATCATCAAACATTAAATGTCTTGTCTTTTTAGTGGCTTAAATTAAGTATAGGTCTGAAAAGATTTGCAAATCATCTAATTTTATTTTTGTTTAAGTTTTACACAATGCCCCAACTTCATATGAATTGAGGTTTGTATCTCTACAACTCTGATTCTAGTCTTATAACATCTATGATTACTACTTTATCCCGAGAAAAATTTAATTACAAACAGGAAAACTAACACTATCCTGTGTTGGTGTAATTCAAGTGCAACACTATTGGATAAATAACTCATAAAAAAAGTGAATAGTTTACTCGTCCCTTTTTTCTTAAAGACAGCAGCATCCCTGCATCTGTCATTCAGCATCATCTGACACTGAACAAGAAACTGATGGTGCTTAAAAATCAGCACCTCACATCCGGACTGACTGGAGACTCAGACTGAAGCCTTGGTTTCTAGCTTTAAGTAGCAGAGTCTTGCTATTTTTTCTGTCTGGAGAGATACCTGGGACTTGTTACAGAGAGACAGCCTTGTGTAAAGGTACCATCACACTGTTGTTAAAAACCCCTGTTACAGCTGTTTTGCTCCCTGGCTCTGCAAAAAATATTGAAAACATAGCTCAGAGCCTGTTCATGACTTTTTTGGCTACTTTTGTTTGTATCATACACTTCAGAGATCCCTCTTCAGTTTCAGGACCTGCCATATGTACACAGACTATGCAGTGTTGTGAAAATGTGTTTACATTTCACCTGTGTAACTACATCCTGTGGAAAACAGTAGTAATTCAACCTATATTTTAAAATAACATGAACTTTAGATATACTCCTTATAAGTAAGGATAAAACAGAAAAAATACCCTGCCCGTTAGAAGTGTATTAACCTGTCTCTGCATTTGTTGAAATCCTCTCGGTGGTTTTGCTCTCCTTGACTGCCCAGATGTAGACCGTGTAGGGTACACCTGGCCTGAGGCCGGAGAGTGTGTGAGAGGTGCTGTCAGACCCAACTGGTATCTCGTCACTATCTCCCTCAGAGGAGCTGTAGCTTAACATGTAGCCATCAATGTCAGCTTGGACTGGATCCCAGGACACCCTGAAGCTGGACTCTGTTTCATCTCGGGCTAAGAGGTTAGCAGGAGCATCCAGTTCTGAGGAAGATGTTAGTGAAAGTGGTGAACATGTTTCTACAAGAACTACAAGATGCATGCTACAAAAAACAACAACATGTTCTGAGGAAGATGTTAGTGAAAGTGGTGAACATGTTTCTACAAGAACTACAAGATGCATGCTACAAAAAACAACAACATGCATCTACAGCAGGGGTGTCCAAACTTTTTCGTTGTGGGCCACACAAAGATAGCATTTAGGTCATTTTTCTATACTGCAGTGCTTAACAACTTTAATAGACCGCCTGTCATCAACATGAGAAAACATCAATATCTTAGAGATATTTCAAGAATGTGTTTAAAACTGAAAATGTTTTTGTTCTTGGATAAACATTTTTACAGGATTGAGGAATTTCAAATGGAATTCACCATTTTTTACCCAAATTCGCACTGGCCTCATATGTTTACTTCGTAGGGATTGTATTTGACGAGGTTCATGTCACAAATAAGTGTTAAATGATACATCTATGTGGTATAATTTAATGTGAAACGATAGTCTTAAGGTTGTTAAGCTATCGGCTACCGGCCGTTAGCTGCTATGGCTAACAGCTAAAAAGGGCAAGCAACAGTTACTGGCCGTTAGCCGTTAGCTGTTAGCCATAGCAACTAACAACAGTTAGCCACGAGTAACAGTTAGCTGCTACAGCTAACGTCCATTAACTGTTGTTTGCCCTTGTAAGCCATTAGCCGCTACGTTTAGATGCTACATATGCTACGTCATAGCAGCGCTGCTTGATATGGATTGGTCTGTGATGAGTGTGATGAGCCAAACAATCGTCCATTCCCAAGCTAGTGTACTTTTTTAAGGTTCTGCCCCTGAAAACATCTTCACTGGGCTCCTTCCCAGATGGATGAGTGAAATATTTCCAATGTGGAACTGTCCATCTGGCATACCATGTTCCAAGTAAATAACTAACATCTTCAATTAAAAGTCATGCTTTAGTATTTTGTTCTGCTTTTTTGTAGAGTTAATTTGAAAATTCATTTATAATGATAATGAATGTACTTGAGCATTTAAAATATCATTTTGGGGGGTGCTGGTTTGGCGTAGTGGTTAGCACCCCATGTACATGCTTCTGCCGGTCCAGGTTCGAATCCCACCTGTGACCCGCCTGCAGAGTGTCTTCCCCTGCTCTCTCCCCCCTTCACAAGCCTATCCACTGTCTCTCTCCTATCAATAAAGGCACAAAATGCCCAAAAATGTACATTTAAAAAAAAAAATATATATCATTTTGGTTTAAGAGCTTCTACATACTCGCGAAAAAAAAATGTAATTGTCAATTCTATCAATTTAGGGCAGGTGGTGGCATAAACCTTACATTGGCCGGTGGTCTAATAAATTTGTTGTAAGCACTGTATGTGACTTTAATTCTACTAAATTTTGTAAAACCCAACCTCCAGTAGGTTTGAATATGCTTTGTCAATAGAAATGTTAGAGACAACAAAGCCTACTTCATAGGTTTTAATCAATGGCTTGTCAAGGCATTAATAGCCAATAGTTGACAACTCATATCCACTTTAAGATCAAATTTTGCAGGAGTGTTGTTGCTTGAAGATATTTATGTGAAATGTTCTTTGGTGATTGTACGTTGAGATAGAGAGCTTCATAAACAATTTGTCACATAAGCATAGTTGGCTTGTTCTGATGATGTGAGCAATATTTTTTTCCTTTTTTTAAGAATTTGCTAAAAGACAATCAAAAATGTATGAGAAGCAGCAGTTGGACCTAGATGATAGTTTGGACACTCCTGATCAACAAAAAACACTGATGGAAATAATAAGATTTCATTTCTCACCCAAAGGGCAACAAATTAAATCAGTTGTCATGCATTAACTAAAAACATTAGAGTAATAATGTTTTTTCTCAGGAAGTGAGAGTGAATATTAACCTTGTTACATCAGTTCAATGGTGTAACAATATGGCTTTGTCTGGCCTCACTGGTGAACTGTACGCAGTAGACAATACAAACCAGTTAGTTTTTTGTATTAATCAGCCTGTGGGTCCCAGAGGCACCTTTATACTTGAGCTAACTTTTTGACAGCACTTTGTCCCAAACACCCTGATAATGGGCCAAAAGATTATCTCCGGTCCCCGCTGTACTGGTGGAATCACATCTATTACAAGAGCTGAGGGAGTAAACAGGTTTTTCTTTTGCCTTTGGGGCCATGCCTGCCGCAGGGCAATGTTGAGGTTACTGATGCAGACTGAGGACATTTTTGATGGTGCAGAGTCTAGCTACTTTATGTCTAATTAGACACTTTATTACCTGTCTGCTGCAGCAAGGAAAACTGTTGGTTTAAGTGGATTTGCTGGAAGTGCCTGGTATCATTCATTGATCTCTCAAAGTCTCTTTTATAGGCCCAGCCCAGTTTTGACTGTCAGTCATTGACATGTGGTTAGAGGGTAAAGAGAGGGTCTTTTAATTTAAAGGACCCAACAGTGGGCGGTCGGATTGAGAATTGAAAACTTTCAATGTCCTCCTTTGACAGTAAATTTGTAGCCCCAAAGGACTGAGGTTAATTGGAAGATTTAGGAAAACAACTTAATATCAGACAGCGCCTGGAGAAAAAATCTTACACTGTGTGCTGACAGCATGGAAGTGTCAGATGCTGCTTCATATCACACAGCATCATATGTTGACTCCCTATACTGGATCTGCTGAACATTTACCTCTCTGTCCTACTTAAACAACCTATGATCTCTCTCTCAGCTGGTCAGCATCTTAAACAATAAGTTCGGTTTCTGCAGCTTTCACATTGTTTATAGAATGAAGTAGAACAATATACTCACCCAGAAGACTTTCCTGATCCAAACAGTGCTTTGGGAGATATTTAGATCCAAAAACGAGCGGTGGACATCCGTATAATGGTAGCACACGGGGCATGCATAGCGCCGCTCCTAAAACTGCATTAATCGTCCAAAAACTCTTCAGTTTCACCAATATTTCATCATGGTCCGCTCGCGCTACTCCTCCAAGACAGTCTGGGGTCGCTCCACACATGTTTTTGTGACTGTGCTGACCTCTGAACTGGAAACTTTCTTCACGGCTGCTGCGCATGCGCAGTACGACTCATTGTTTCAGGGGCAACCACCAGCTAATCAACAACTTTCTTCTTCCAGTTTTGTGCAAAATGGACGAATATCTATCGGATGAAGATGTTGTGGACGAGAACTTTGAATATGATGGGTGTCCTTACAGTTTCGAGCCAGAGTTTACAGATGAGGAGCTCATCAAAAGGAGGAAGCCATACTGCGCATGCGTGGCAGCCGTGAAGACAGTTTCCAGTTCAGAGGTCAGCACAGTCACAAAAACATGGGTGGAGCGACCCCGGACTGTCTTGGAGGAGTAGTACAAGTGGACCATGATGAAATACTGAAGAAACTAATGAGTTTTTGGACGATTAATGCAGTTTTAGGAGCGGCGCTATGCATGCCCCGTGCGTTACCATTATAAGGATGTCCGCCACTCGTTTTTGGATCTAAATATCTCCTGAAGCACTGTTTTGGATCAGGAAAGCCTTCTTGGTGAGTATATTGTTCTACTTCATTCTATAAACAATGTGAAAGCTGCAGAAACCAAACTTATCCTTTAACATAGTACGAGTTTGGACTACCGGTAGGGTACACTCCTGTTGTTTGGTGCAGTTATTTTGCATAATTGTGTGACTTTTAAGTAAAAACAGCCTTGAAACCATGTTGGGTCAAATGTACAATGGGCAAAAATTTCAGAGCACTTTATTTTTCCCCCAGGAAGTCTCTGTGTTTGGCATTATTTATGATTAAGCAAATGGCTATGTTCTTCGCAGGATCCAGGAAGACAAGAACGGCAGATACTGAATATTATTAAATGAAATTAGGATTTTGACTCTGATTGCCTTTATGAAGCAGAGTATACAAAAGAAATACTCTTAAGTATAAGAGACAGAGGGCTGAATCCTTTTATTATGCCACCTAACACTGCACAGATCACTCATGGCACACTTGGCTAACCTTTCATTGAAACAATGTACACGTCAGTTTCTCCATCCTTTTGATAGAATTAAATCACCTGATATGTGATTTACAATGTTAAACTGAAGGCATAGAATTTAATTTTTGGTGGAGGCACTTTGGAAAGCCAGCGTGTGATGCTGCGTTGATATGCAGTAATGTCTGACGCTCACTTTCTGCTGATACACAGGACAGAATGCAGAAGCTGCTTTTCTATAAACACGGGTCTGGAATGGTTTTTCTTGTAACCTGGAAATAAGCAGCCCTGAGGCTTCCTTATGCCACAGGAAGGAGGGTAGACCAGAGGGCAGACCCACATGTTAGAGGAATAACCCCTCTGAGATGGCATGGGACTGCTCAGAAAGAGATGGAGGAGGTAATTTGGAAAAGGGGGAAGTCTGGGCTTCTTCTCTTGCAGTGAACCGCACAGGATGTTGGCGAGTAGATGGATGAGCTGATAGATGAATTCATTGGAAACTGCTTTAAACAAGCAGGCTGATTCTGAGTGATCTACCATGTGAAAAACACATATTTTCATTGAAGGTTAAGTAGGGAACAGTCCTGTCAAAAATGTTTGTAACAGAGATTTGGGGGCATGACTACATGAGCAGAGGGGCTTTCATAGGTTAGAAAATAAGGGTTTAAATGAGTGTATTAGATTAAAAACCTGTCTCAGCTTGTGTGGAAGATTTCCTGCTGGATTTTGGTCCCTTGGTGGCCCAGACGTAAACCGTGTAGAGGATCCCGGGCCTCAGACTTGTAAGCTTGTAAGAGGTGCTCTCGGGCCCCAAAGGAATCTCCCCACTGGAGCCCTCGGAGGAGCTGTAGGTTAACTTGTAACCATCTATTTCAGCCTGGACCGGATCCCATGACACTCTGAAGGTGGACTCTGTCACATCTTGTGCTGAGAGGTTATAAGGAGCATCCAGTTCTAGAAGAAGATGTTAGTAGAGGGCATTAATAAACTAAGGACGCAAAGTGAAGGTACTATCATCTCTTTATTTCTACAAAGTTAAAATCTTGTCAGATCACATGCAGAAACTGGACTCTGCTATACTTTGGACAACAGTTTTGGCTGACAACACACTAGTCTTGATTTATTTTTATAAGCATGGAATGTCGCAGACTCCAGGACAGACAGAGACCTCAAAAGATGAACGAATAAGGAGGACAAATGATAGCTGTTAACGTGATGTCATATGTTCATGTATACTCAGACTGTTAAAGAATTGGATGAAGCCATGTGACATCAGCCGTTTGATAATCGTAGGAGCCATTGTTGGTGTCCCTTAATGGACGCTGCTGTACTGCATGTCATCTCAACTGAACCTAACCCCAACCAACTCACAGACAGAGGCCATGTAGAAGCGGGACGCATAGTGACGTCATATTTCAAAGACCAGAAAGCCTAAATAAATCTTAATTGAGTGAAAGATGGTACTGCATAGAACAATTGGCTCCCCTCAAAGTTAGAGCACATAGATGTACTGTAATTTAGTACCTGTTTACATGACTCTGTTTGTGGCATAAAACAAAGAGTTTTCACTGAGAGTTCACCAGAATGGTGCCCGGAGTGCCTGAATCTGCAGACTTTTGAAACCAGGGTCTAGATTGAAGCGTTTTAAAAAACGTGTAGGTAGGATTCAGCCTTTTACAGTGAAATGCTGACGTCACCACACACACAGTACTATTTTACATGAAAGCGATGCGTGCAAACCAGAACGACAACAGCTTTGAATGAATGAATGAATGAATGAATGAATGAGTAGTTATTTTGAAAATGTAAAAGAAAATAATAATTGAGTATTTTTCGGAAAATACAAAAAAAAGAATCATTACAATGAAATTCCGCAGTCTAGTAAACAATCCAAAAACAAATACAACCAAACCGTGAAATTCACAGTTTAACTTCTTTGGCCATCTACTGAGCAACATGTATGCTGCTTACCGTGCTCAGTTTGGTATACAGACAAAACTATCCAGACAGATTGATTGCCCAGACAGATTGGTGGTCCAGACAAGACACTCCTGCATCTGTGTACGTCCACTAGCCGTTGCTGTTTGTGAGAAGATTTTCTTCTTCATAGGTTTGTTGTTTCTCTGTAAACCTACATTGCCATGTACTGGCCTGGCGTGCACCCTGCAGCATGCATGCCAGGCCAGTAGTCTAGTGTGTAGCCAGCCTTAAAGGTATTATGAAGCAAATATTAGAAGAACTAAAATTGATAATGGAGACTTACAATGTTATAGTAACAGATGTCTTGACCTGGTTAAGTCTCCAAACATGTTTGTTTTGTTTTTTTTTCTCAAAATGATCAGTATTTTTAAGGTGTACTGCAGAAACATGCTTGTGCTTGAAACGTCCAGTCAACTCTGGATTTGTGGGTAGATCAGAACAGAAAAGATTTAGATTTAAAACCTGTCTCAGCCTGTGTTGAAATCTTCCTGCTGGATTTTAAGTCTTTGACAGCCACAATGTAGACCGTGTAGAGGACACCAGGACTCAGTCCAGTCAGCGTGTATGAAGTTCTGTCTGACCCAACCGTAAGCTCACTTGAGCCCTCAGAGGAACTGTAGGTTAGGAGGTAGCCATCAATTTGGGCCTTGACTGGATCCCAGGACACCCTGAAGCTGGTTTCTGTGGCATCCTGGGCTAAGAGGTTAGCGGGAGCGTCCAGCTCTGTGTGAGGAGTTATGGTTAGTGTGGACTAGCAAAGGATAGCTTCATGTACATATTCAGAGAAAATATGAAAGCAAGTACACAAGGTTAAGTAATATTTAATTAATCGACATAAAGTTTAGAGAGGTCAAACGTTGGTCTAATAATTCTGATGTTACTTCTTAATTAAATGTGTGTCATTTATAATCATTAGTTATGGGTTGTTAAAAAGAAGGCTTTTATTTTCTTGAAGGAGAATTCAAGAATATATATTTCTTAATCTATTAAAGCTCCTGTAGGGCGTCCAGCTGGGTATTGAACAGACTGATTTCAACATTTTGGACTTCATTGGCCATGTTTACATGAGAGCTTTAATTCCCCCTTAATTCAGAACAAAACTTAAATCCTCTTTAAAAAGATTAAAAATGACATTGTTAACACCTAACTCTGAATGAAAATGACCATTTCAAATTAAACTTAATTCCAGAGCAGGTGGCTGGTTTGTTCTGATTTTAAATCCTATTTGAATAAATTCTCGATTGTGTATATGTTCATTCCACTTTAAATTTTTCTGGTTGTTCTGCTCCTGCCCCTTTTTCTTGTCCTGTTGTGATGACGCAGGGGACCCTTACAGGGACAGGAGGGCCACCCAAAGTAAGTGATGAACTGGAAACGAGACGATTTATGTAACTAGAGCCTAATGAAAAGATTGCATGGACAAAAGCATAAAAATGCCCATTTTAAAGTTATAGCATCCAGGTTGGATGAGATTTCCCTGGTGACGCTGAACTGGAGTTTGTTTTCTTCCTGTAGACGTATATACATCACATCTGACCCCCGTCCAATCAGAATCATTCCCAACCTCCAGACCTTAAGCGCAATTGAATGAAGGCAAATAAACAAATGTTTCCATCTAAGCCTTTATTCGGAATTACTATTCCCAAGTAAACACGTAGGAGAATACTTTAATTCTGGATTGTTTAATTCTTAATTAAAATGCATCATGTAACCATGGCCACTGACACCCAAAAAATGAAAACAAGAACAGTGATGACCAGAATGCCATCTTCAGCCAGCAGGAGTAATAGCCCTTGTTTTGTGTTACTCTGAGTGACAACTGACTTCCAGGGGAAAAGATTTTTCATGTTAAGACTTCTACACTATTCACAGCATGTTGAGTAAAGTGTAACAGTGAGTCATGCACAGGGATCATGGGAAATTAGCACAAACCAAGGTTTCATGGTTGGAACTTTAAAGCTGCCGTAAGAAACTTTCATTGGGTTGATGTTGGTGTTCTTTATTGACATTTGGTCTAATTTTTTCTTTCTGTTGGCTACATGGGACCAATGCTCATTTCATGTTTCTCAATCTGCTAAAACAGTTTCACTTGAGCTTTAAGTTTATGATTTAAAGTTTGACTTCTCATCACTTTATGCCAGAACAATTATTGGAAGTTTTCTATGAGCTATATTAATGTAAGAGCATGCAGACTATTGCAAACACTGTAACACTGATGGACATTGTTGGATACTGAATCACTCCTTCTGGGTCAACACTATTAACATCTTGTACATTTGTTAATTTTTTTATCACATCAGAAACCTGAATTTCCTAAAACCTGGAAAGAAATTCTCAATTTCCTGGCTTTTTGATTGAAACAACATTTGGGGAGTTGGATAATTAAAAAAAAATATATATATATCCCTCTCTGCTGGGGTCATATTTAACTGAGATGTCAGTGTGTTGAGTACCAGCAAAGGAAGTAAGTTTTGAGCTATTTCAGATTTTTAAAACAATGTGCACTCCTGCTGGTTGATGTATGAGCAGGGTTATAGGAGCTAACATGTCTGCTTCTCTCGTCTAAAGGTACCGGGAATCATCTGAAAACTGAAACTTACTCATGGAAAAATAGATTGAAAACAACATAGGAAAAACTAATGGAAAAAGACATTTGGTTTAGCAAACACAGTAACTTGAATTTCTATTTAACCTTTTTGCCAGAAGCAAGAAAATCATAAACACATTCATATAACAGAAGAACATTCACCTTCAAAATAATACTGTCAAACAAGATATGAGGTCAAATATTAACTACAGCAAGTTAAATTGTCATTTTTTGTTGCTGTCATGTCAAAAAAAAAACAGTCTCATTCTTAAAAAGTGACAATTGTGGCTGACTTTACTGCACTGGATACTCTTGTCTCCAAGAGATTTTGGTCCATGTGTCAAACTGAATATTCACGGTAATCTCAGTATCTGCAGTCAGCTCTATTAGTACCTTCATCACTGACAACAAACAGCTGCAAACTTCACAACATTAGGATTAAGAGACGAGGGAATACAGGAGAAAACAAAATAACCAGCTTTGTTTCATAAGAAAAAACTGGCTCCTTTCAAACTTCTAACAGACATTAAGCCCCCGGCTACGCTAAACCTATAAATGAGGTGTCCAGTGTAATCACGTTTAATGAGCTTTTTTTTCAAGAAGAGTTTGAGTTTCCCTCTTGGCAGTTCTGCAAAGTGGTTAAGTGTGCTAAGTGTGTAATGTCCTCTGTGATACTTTTCACTTGGTGCCACCACAAAAAGACAAGGAAATTGGAAAGAAGAAAACAAACTCTCAAGAGATCAAAATGAAATGATCGCTGCATTGTGCACCAGGGCCTTTCGAGGAGGGAAGCTGCACAATAGGGCTTATAAAGAGGGGACACTTAAAACTTCTTTTCCTTGTGCTGGCTGTGAGAGGACAGAGAGAAAGAACACACAGCACTTCAGATATCTGCAAAGCAAAGTACACAATCTGGACCCCATTGAATGAAAAATGTTTTTTTTTTTAAAAATATTTCATGACTTCTGCTGAGTAAAAGTACCTGTAGATCATTTTTAAGATCCTTTTTTAAATCTTTGTACCAAACACCATCATCAGTATTCATATTAATGTCACTTATGAAGGTCTTTACCAGTGGTCAGTGTTAATCCAAGCATTGTAAAACAGCCAAAAAACGCAATGAACCACAAAGTCAACATAGATCAACAGCTTTTGATGTACCAGATTTCCCATGAAGGTAATAGAACATGCATGCTCTATATTTGCAAGAAACTGTAAAACTGTTGAATGAGTAACACAGCTAATCATGTGCAACCTTGTGCAGCACCTGGATCAGCCTCATTCGATATTTGCGATCAGGCAGATCCATCTAGACAAGCTCCAATCTACTATGATTGTGAGCCGCCCAAAGCAGCACGGCCCAATCACAGTACTTCAAAGCAGAAACAGGTGATATGAGGGAGACAACAGCAGAAAGTTACTGCATGTAAAGAGATTAGCATGATGCTAATAGCTTCAGTAGCAGGTTTATCAGGTCTGGACCACATTTCTTTATTAATTGAAAAACAAATTACAGCGCTTCAGACTTCTCAAAAGTAAGGATATTTTTACTCCATTTTGCCAAGAGTTGAAGGAGTTGCTCACGTTTTGAAGCACAGTAACGCCCACACACTGAATGATTTGATTGGCTCATAATAAATGTGTTTGACAGAATGATTTTCCAGTCACCTGCTGGACATGCTTCTGAAAGGTTCTGCCCTACCCAAACACTTTCTATGGGCTCTTTCCCAGATGGACTGGTGCAATATTGAGTAAACTGCCTTCCACGTAACAGACACACAGCCCAGTCTTTGATTATAAAGTTGCCATCTGCGGTGTAGAACCAAATATACTACCACACAGCTCTCCTCAGATTATTCGGTGCTGTTAATGTCCGTTTAGAGGGGCACTACTATGTTTTTGAGGTCAAGAGAGCAGCGGATGTGGCTGACAGTTAAGCTGCGCTGAGGGCACCCTCTGTTGGATGAAACGGTCCACTGCTCCAGGCGCTTTGAGGTTTTAATTTACTATTCGGTTACGGGTATTTATGCCCATATTCGAGTGGTTATTTGAATATCGAAGATAAGGTGACAGCCCTATGTAATGTATTGTACCATCCATCTGGTGTCAGATTAAAACATGTGGGCTGTGCCCAAAAAAAGGGTCAAAATCCCTTCCTCTAAAAGAAAGGGTATGGTTCCTAAGTGAAATAAGAGGGAAGAACCAGTCCTCTTGGGTTTTTGTCTTTCTGGGATGCCTGCTCCATGGTCTGTCTTGACTCTACTTGTCTCACCCAACCAGGACTAACACTAAATAATGCTGCCACTCTGCATCCCAGAATACCTTCTTTTTTTGTGAGGGTGATACCCAAATGTTTAGCTGTGTTGCTCATTCCACTAATCCATGATTCCTACAAGTTATACTTTGCTGTAAAAGGTGACTGATCAGGTTTTCCAACAATACAAAAAACAGCACTGATAGTTATGACTGGAGGGATGAAATAATTGACAGAAATGCATTCCCTTCAAAGAATTGGAGATATCTATGACTCCTGGGATCAGCCACAGACCCATTTAACATTTACCTGTTTCAGCCTCTGTTGAACTCTTCCTGCTCACCCTGTCTCCCTTGTAGGCCCAGATGTAGACCGTGTGCAGGACTCCAGGCCTCAAGCCAACCAGCCTGTATGAAGTCAGGTCACGTCCTACAGGAATGTCTGCAGAGGAACCCTCAGCAGAGACGTAGCTTAACATGTAGCCGTCAATTTCAGCCTGGACTCTATCCCAGGACACAGTGGCAGTGTCCTCTGTTACTTCAGTAGTGAGTAGGTTGGTGGGAGAATCAATGTCTGGAGATGCAAAAAACAAAACAAAACAATGTAATAAGCTGTTAAAGTCCCAGTTTCCAGGGAGTAAAATATAATCATACACAGGCCATAAAACAGAAACCAGTCGATCAAACTTGAAATCTGTAATAGACAAGACAAACATGACAAGAAAACATCAGGAAATAAATCTGGTAGACAAAAGGGTAGTTAATTCTAAAAGACATAAAAGTGGAAACATAAACTGTGAAAACAAGTGAGTAGCTGGCTTCTATAATCTGTTTAAGTAATGTGCAACTCTTGAAGGTTTCAGATCAAGGTGGAAGAAAAGATCACAGTAAGAAAAAGACAAATGTTCACTGTAGGCAGGTCCCTAAGAGTTAACACCATCTTATGTGTCCAATATTTTTGGTCTCCTGAGAGTTTGTGCTAACACAATGCTTCTGCATGTTACAGATTAAGAGGAATTCCAGTTTAACACCAAAACAATGAAACAAACAATTCCTCAGAATATGACAGAGGGATTCAAGTTTAGCAACAAAACAAACAATTCCTCAGAATAACAATAAATCCAAAACATGCTTGTTTGTGGCCTTTGAAATGACACACTGAAGTTATTCTCTCAACCCATGCATCAGAAAACTATTTTGATATCTGAATCTCCAAAACAGAAACAAATTCAAAACTAGAAGTATGTCAAGTGCACAAATCTCTGCCAGTGCTTTCCCAACATTGTCAGGAGAATTAATGTCAAAAATGTGGAAAACTGCCCTATTCCCCGCAGTTAAGGTGTCCAATCCAAAACCACCAAAAAGGATTTTTCCTTCTTTGTGCTATAACTTAAACTGACATGCCAGACGGACAGTTTCATATATCCGCCACGGGAATATTTCACTAGTCAGGATTTCAGAAACTGAATCAGGCATGTCCATCTGCTCTGCAAGGTTAGCTATAACTAATGACACCTGGAACTGTCAAGGAAATATGTTTCTAACTTTTTGAGGCACCCTGTTCACAAACAAACATCTGCAGAAACACAACCCCCTGGCGTAAGTAAATAGATACAACACAATGCAAAATGCTTCAATAAAACTTAATATAATACAATAAGCAAGATGAAATACATGCAGATATGGCACTAAAGAGAGAGGGACCAAAAATTGCATGCAAAAAACAGAGAAAATAAAATGGTTGAACTGGCAGATTGATTTGTTTAAAAAAAGTTATTATTGAATTTGCAAACGTTTAGAGAGTTTGCCATTTCAGGCAGCCTCTGGTGCTGTAAACAAGTGAGAAGTCCAGATGCTGTGGGCATTTTTCTTGAGCATAGAAGTACTTCATCACACAGAGGAGATATTCTCAACCAATCAAGGGCATTTAAAACTCCAAGCATAAGATGATTTTTGTAAGAAAATGTTCAAAATGTTCACTCTTCATTTCCAAAATACAATTCTGATTCTTTTGGTTTTCACCAATCTGTTGATTCTTCACACTGGTGTGATAGAGGAGGATAGAAAAAGGCATTCATTCCAATGTTTTCAGTTTGACCACAGATTACCATATGTCAGGATTTTTGTCCTTCAAAGTTCTAAGAGCTCAGTGTAACTTTCAAGATTTGTACCAACACCTGACATAACTCAGAATAAAAGATGACAAAGAGGCAGCTGGATGCAATCAGATGGAATTTACTCACAGCGCGGAGCACAACAATACAGTCAAAAAGTCTGAATGTTGAACTGAAGAATTACAATGTCTTCTCTCTTTTATAAGAGTGATAGGAACATGTGTGTATGGAGTGACCTCCGCACAGGCTCCTCTCCGTCTCGGGATGAGCCGGAAAGTGTCCCCAGCCCGGGCATGATGTTGATAAGAAGGAGCCTGCACGCGAGGTCATGTAGTGTGTAGTGTGTGTGTGTGTGTGTGTGTGTTTGTGTGTGTGTCAGAAGAATGCAAATGCTAAACAATGATTATTAAACATGATTACAAAGAGATTATAAAGAGATGTTCAAGTACATGGACAATTAAACAAGATTAGGACAGGGTTATAAAGAGACAAATACATGAAAAGATTATATACAATATGTACAAAGGTTGAATACGTAAAATGAGTACAAAGGTCAAATTATTCTTCACACCATACATCTGGCTCATCATCCTTTAATTCAAAAGCTAACCACATTTACACGCCTCTTTCACAGCATTGGGAGCAAATTGGGTTAGGTGTCGTGCTAAAGGACATATCATCATGTGACCAACTCTATCACTGAGCACTGTCAACAAAACATGACCTCTTATCTGTAAATTAAATTTAAATGAATGATTTTCCAGTGAAGCACATATTGTACCTTAAAAACCACAGCATATTGTGGGGGAGATTGGGTTTTGGCATTAAGGGTCTGCTCTGCAAAGCTCTTCAGAAGAATCATCACACAAGCCAACCTACAGTCTCGTCCTCTTCACAAAGCTCCATAGGATGAGCCGTGGTAGAAAGTGGACACAGGAACAGAACACAGACCGTCTTTCTGAAAAGTCAGTGGGTCTAGGGACTCACAGGAGCCGTATGGAGGTTACAGGAGGTGCAGTCAGTAATGAATGTGAAAGAACGGGTGTTAGTTTCTGTTGCGGGGCTCTTCCTCAAAAAGAAAAGGAGGGAGACACAGAGGAAGTGAGGGGAATGTAAAAGCAATCATCATTTTGGATTGCTCCTCTGTGGCAGCGGCTCGGTCGAGGTCAGTCTTGTGTCAGTGTGCAGTCTGCATCATGAAAACTGATTTATGAAGCATCGAAGAGAAGAAAGCAACTATGCAAGCGTCTAACTCTGTATCCCCTCTCTGCCTCCCCTCTCCTCTGCTGTTGTCACTTTCTCATCCTTGTTGGCTGCACCGCTCAACAGTCTGAAGAGCTAAATCGCAGACAGAATTTATAACAGCTCTGTTTTTATTACTGTTGAGTGTTTTCTTCAAGGTTTAATAACGAGAGGCCATTCAGCTGTCTAAGAACCTCAAGTGAGTGTTACTCAGAGAGACTAGAAAGTGCCGAATACACTTCTCAAAACAGTCACACACACGAAGAGACATGCATTACATTCAAGAGAGTGTACATTCACAATGATAACAGCCACCAATTCAATTATTGATATGGACACAGAGGTGTTGTGTTTTGTAGTCGAGGCCACTGGCAACATAAAGCTAGCTTTTGCAGTATATGGTCAGTTTACTTTAAGAAAACTAGATCATTAATATGTTTTCTCCATTCACTTAAGTGTTTTATTCAGTAGAGGCTTGGTTCTCTGACAGCGAATAGCAGACCTGAAAGTGGAAAGGATTTTAATCTGCCCTCATTGTCAGCACTGTAAGTCAAACATCCAACTAAAACGGACAGCGTTACAGTGAATGCACATCATCATGTAGTTTATTAAGATACCCAGTGTCTTTATAGAGAACCTAAAGTATCCAAACCTTTAAGGGCTGTCACCTCAAACGTGATCTTCAAACGTCTGTTTGAGCTTTGGAATAACTATCTTTGCCTAACTTTTAATATACATTAAAATCTAATATACACAGCTCGGCAGCACATTAGGATCACCTGAAGTGAACTGTTTGATACAACAGAGGGCACTCCCAGCACAACCTGACCATCCAGTGCTTTCTTGACCTCAAAAACAGGAAACACACCTCAAGAAACTGGATCACAGGCAAGGACACTTAGAAACACTTTGCACTCCGCACTACACTTCTGACTTCTGGCAAAATAAGAAAAAAAGACCAGACTGTGTCAATTATGTCAATTATGAGTAAAGCAGCTGGCCCACTCCTCATCCACAACAAAACCCCAGGCCCATTTGTTAGTATTTCGCAGTTCAGCTGCACCTTGGCAAGTGCTCAGCTCCATGCAACTGTGCCCTCCTCAGCAGGTTCAGTGGTGTAGAGAAGGCCATCATGCAAGATTCATAAGCTAATATGCAAACCACTGGTGTGGCCTCAAGAGAAGTTAGTAAAAAAACTAATGGAAATGCCGTTTCTCTGTGTTGCTGCAGGGCAGGGGCTGGGGGTTTAAAATATCTTTGGTTATTCTCAAGCTTGAAAATCAATAGAGTTTGATTTTTGGGGAAATGTGACAGCCCTTAAATCTATCAGTGCATATTATTTGTACTTTGCTGTGATGCAGAACACAGAGATAATTGTTCTGCATCAAAGAAGCCAGATTAGACCTCTGTTTTTTGTGTGTATTTCGGGTGGGGAGGGGGGTGTATATGCCCCACTAAGGTGTTTTACATGTCTCTTTTGCATGACAAAGTACTTTGTGCAGAACAACAAAGTCAGCAGCATTGGGACCTCTCTGTTGAACAGCAGCATATGATCCAGTCCTGCAATCCAATGAAATGGCAACATTTCCAAAGTGAACTGCAGTCTTAATTAGCATGTTATTGGCTGACTCTGCAAACAAAATCATATATGTCTTCGTATTCTTTCACTAGTTTGAACAACTGTGATGAAGTGACAGCCGGAAGGAGAGAAACTGAAACTGTGCTGATTTGTTCCCCCAGCAAATGTATCGAAAAGGATACAGTGCTGTTTTATGTTGAGTTAATTTTATGAGTAAAAAGGAGGTGAACTTATGAACTGATTTAAAGACATTTTTTATTTCACTTAAAGGCCTCTCTTTGCTTTGTATCCATCACCACAAATCATGTAAGTAATCATTTGGTTTATATCTCCCCAAACAAATCATAGGTTCAACACCGCACTGTTCTCTGTCAAAACAAAATCATTCTGTTCAGCCGGATCATATTAATCTGCGGCTCCTTTCTCACTGGCTTTATAGCTCCTTTTTGCCTGTCCAACATATTTTTTATGTGTCATTCTATAGGTCTTTTTTCAAACAGTACTTCTCCCTCAGAAAACCTTGTATTTGTCTTCAGTAACACTGCGTGATGGATCGAGTTCCTCCAGAAGTTCTGCCCCACTAGTTGAGTAGGGACGAAGGCCGCTGGGCCTCAGAGCATGAGCTGTGGCTTCAGCCATTTGGAAAACAGCTTATCCATTATGAGAGGCATGTTCAGCAGAGACATGGAACAGGAGCAGAGCAGCAGCAGGTCGTCTTTCATCATTTACAGCCTCACAGCTTAACAGCCCCATGAAAAAAACTATATAGTAACAATGTACTTGTAGATCATGCAGAGAGAAACAAATGTGTAGCTCCTCCCATAGTCAGATTTTAACGATTATCCATCAGTATGTTTGTTCCATGCTCAGAGTATGGCAGCACTTACTGAACATAATGACATTAAAGCAGTTTGTTACATGGCTAAAACGTTTTGCTGTCAATGTCATTAGGCTTTTAAACGTTATCTTACCCGCACATGAGTCATAATTCTGAGATTTATGTCAAAACTATGTGATTAAAGTCAAACTTCTGAGGTTAAAGTCAGCATTTTTACAATAAAGACTGATGAGGTCAAAGCTAATTCTCTGAAGGTGATATTTATGATTCTGAAGTTAAAGTTGAGGTCTAAATTTTTAGGCGAGCTTCAGATTTATGATTTTAAAAAATGTCAGAATTCAAGGATTGAAGTCAGAAATCTGAGATTTAAGTCTGAATTTACAGAGAAAGTCAAAAGTTTCAAATGAAAGTTAAAACTGGGAAAAGAGAGTCAGCATTCTGATAAAAGAAAAAAATCCGAGGAACTTCGAGAACATATAAATATACTGAGATTAAGGTCAAACATTTGAGAAAAAAATTCTGAGGAATATGTTAGAATTCTGTTTTCCCCAGAATTCTACCCCTTTGGCTGTGGGGTTTTATGTATTTAGTTTCATTTTTATCTGGGCCTGAGCAATACTGAGTCACATCTCATTTTTCTAAGTGATTATAAGTTTCTTTTTGCCTTATTGTCTGTCGTCTTACTCGTTTCTAGTATCTGCTCTGTCAAGGTTCCTGCTCCTTATGGTGCAGACAGACAGTGCCCAAGTAGACAGGGGACTCCCAGCGGACCACATGAGGTGCTACAGTGTGTCCCCACAAAGTTAAGTCTGCACATTCAACTCAGGCAGACCCAAGTCCATCTGCTTTAAGTTACACAGGCCTTAGTGGAGACTTTATTGAATCTGAATCAGCAGCAGCCGTGGTGTGTTGTGTTTATACGCTTCATAATCTTTTGGCAGGGTTAGGGAGTACGAGACGTCTATTCCAAGTGGAGCTGAGGTGTTTCCCTGAATGTTAGCTGTCATTGTTTCATTTTCCTCTGGAGTTGAAGGCAGTTGAAGGCAAGTTATAGCCACACTCACACATACAGACACATAGCATGAAATGGATTAAACAGCACAGGCTTTCAGACGATGAAAGCACTGGATGCACATATAAAGGGCAACAAGAATCCCACTCAGATTTGTCTGGCCTTGATTTTTAACAACTTGTGTGTTTACCCACAGACCTTACAGTAATTTTATTTATCAATCCAACATTGTCTTTTTAGTGTTCCCAGGGTGGTAAGTGAGAGATATACAGTAGGACATCAAATAAAGTAAAAACAAATAAAGAGAAAGATACATATTGAAAAATGGTCAAGTAAAATAGATACAGTCATGCAGATTGTCAGCTTAGGCCACAGAAAGAGCTCTGTTAATTAAAAAAAAAGCCTGTTTGTGTCCTTCCCTTTTTGAGACCTTATGATGTTAATTTTCGGTAAATATGGGATGTGCGTTTCTGGGAAAATTCACTCTTTAAGAATATTAAAGAATAATAACAATGCAAAGACAAAGAGTACAAGGCAACAGTCTAAAGAACCAAAGCAGAGCATGATGTGCAGTGCATATGAGCTTGTTAACTTGCTTATATAAAATGGATTTGCAATTAACATAAAAGGATAGTAACCACTGCTTCCTGCTAATTTTATCAAATGAATCGATTTTTTCACTTGGCTCATATATTTAAACATTTTGAACAGTGGTAAAAAGGGGGACCTTAAAGCATAAAGAATCAAAGGTAGTTTCTATTCTGAAGCTTTTCCTCTGGATGATCCTGATTTCTTGCAAAAGTTGGAGAACTTGTAGTAGTATTACATCAGACCATTTCTTGAAAAGTAGCAAATAAAATGAGACATTTGTCGTATGAAATCTTAAATTCTTAATGTATTAACAGTTGTTTAGGTGTTTCAAGTTATATCCCAACCCTTCAGCTAATATTCTATATTATATTCAGCATAGTTTTTGCCTATTTTAACCACAACCCCCACCCCCCTCTTTTGTATGTGGTGAATTAGCACATTTTTTTTCTACTTTTTTTTAGTTCCACTTAGTATTTTTCTTATCTTCAGCTGCACATGACCACATATGTCCTAAAGCAAGCAGTATGTTTTGGGGGAGATATCAGGTGAAAGTGCTCCATGTGGAGCTTTGCCTGTCATCATGAAACCTGCACCTTCTAATAGACACACAGAGCCGAGGACTATCCTCCTCAATCACCTCTAAGCCTTTTTCCTGAAACACCTAAAAAGAAGGATTGTAGCCACTGAAGCAAAGGCCAGCCACAGTCTGTGAGGTGTAGATTAGCACATCTGCACACACACAAACACACACACACACCTGCAATTACTACATGAGTGAGTAGCCAAAGAAGAAAGAGGTGACAGGGGCCCTTGAGTGCCTGACTGCCTGCCCCAGAAGAGGGGTGAGTCTTACTTGATGACTATAAGCCGCTGAAGTGGCTGCCAAGGAGTTTAACATGGAAAGCTTTCAATCTGGAGACCGAAGTATGGTATTTTCTCCTTTATGTTTTGTTAAACTTTAAAAGAGAATGTTTAGTAAAATCAAATCTGACAGTTGAATGCCAGATTCAGAAAGAAAGCTAGGTGTGGTAGAGTGATAGAAGTGTCATGAGGAAAGCATGAACATGACCTCAAAGGGTTAGACTTATGCGGATCATTTCATCCCTGGGCCAAGGTGAACATTTGTAAAAGTTTGTTGAAAATATTTAAAATCTTAATTACGATACAGGGCTCTATTTTGACGATGCTCAGTGGTTTGTCATTCTGTATTCTGCTATTGTGAAGATGCATGTTCTTGGTGCAAGTTCAGGGACAGGATGGAGTACTTGCCTTGATTATACATGGGTGGTTTTTTGGGCGTAACATAGATCAGTTCGTTCAGAGTGTCAGTTCTCATTCCTTCTGAGTCAGTGCATGCCAGGAGGCTTGTGTGCTGGAGTCTTCATATCAAATTTTGTTTTTGGTCTTGATTTTAGATGGATTATTTAATTCATCTCCTTTTATTGTGCCTTAAAGATCATTGTTCGATATATGTTAGTTTTCTTATTAGGCACCAAGAGCAAATGGAGCAATCAAAAAGATGAGTCAGAAACTTCCAAATAATAGTAAAAGTATTGCAGTGAAATCTCAATAAGTATTGCCAAAATGTCAATAACTGTCAGGATCAAGCAGGTTTATGTTTCTGATTGAAATGTTCACTGTACATTAAATACCTTTATATTTCTGTTTTTCATTTTCTTGTAGGAGTGCTTGTGTGTTTTTTATTTCTCATGTGTGAAACATATAGGACAGTCTGTGTTATTTTCTGTGAGCATCAGAAAATTGTTAATCCTATACCTGTCTTCTCTTGTTTCTGGGAGTATTAAACAAGCTGGAAGATGCAGGAATGGGGCACACTGAGGAGAATTGCAAAAAAATCCCACATTCTCTCAGCTCTGTCCTCCCATTATGAACGTTATAGGGAGAGGTGTGCTGTTGTGCATACAGGTTAGTGAAACAAACTTTGTAAAGTTTGTGTTTTGATCACACCAATTTGTGCCAATAATACACCCTCACAATAGCAGAAAGACTCACCACACACTTTAGACTTTAGACCGGGTATGTGCAGGAACATAACACCGACAGTTTCTGCATTCTTAAGTTAGGAACATGCCAGCTTTGCACCTGACCACTCACTTTTCGACAAACACAGCCCTGGGCACAAATATGAGCACATGATCATTGCTGTTTAAACAACATGAGTGCACAACATAAAAATGACATCAGGTGGAAATTAGGGGAGACTCCTGGGCTTCACCTCAAAACACCTTGTGCCTGGTACACAATAGTGTCTATAGTATATACAACTGTGGAAAGAACATGGGCTCCTTGAAATTGCCTTTTAACCTCGGAGCTTCACAACCAAGCAATATCGCCTTGATCTCAAAACACCAGAGAGGATGTTAGTTACATTTTTAAAGAAACTTTCTCCCAGCAGTTTTGAGATACTCTGCAAAAGGTTAATAGGATATCATGTTCACAAGTCCCGGAGTTCCTGTCTTTTTCCTTTGCCTATGACCTACAAAATCTATGCAACGTTGGAAAAAAAAAATCTCTCAAAGAGTTGTCAAGATCTTATATTTAAAAGCAAGAGAGAATTATGAGACTCCTGGTGTTGTCCCCTGACTCCAGACCCCCAAAATCCAAGCAATTTATTCTTGCTTGTGGATGGATATTTGAAAGTTTGAATATAATTATGCAGTCCTGAGATATCATGCTCATCAGCACAGGACAGAATAAACACAAGACCCCAATGCCATATCTTGTTAGCCTTTTCTTGGCCTGGTTAGAACATAGTTGTTAAATAAATCTGTTTCAATGCACAGACAAAAGTAGGACTCTGTGCCACATTGAGACTTCTTAACATTACCAGGACTCTAAATAACACCTTCTCACTCTGGTCATCAGAGAGCATCTTGTAGTCGTTACATCGTTCAAGTTTTCCCTTAGTGAACAGGCTCACCACAGCTATAAGGAAAGACTATTCGGCTTTACATTCCTGCCCTCCATTACTAATCCACGATCTTTGCTGGCTGCATTTATTATGCTGTTATCATTGACAGTGTGTAGAAGGTAATACTAGGCTGTGTCCTGCTGCTTGATTGTGTTTGACAGATTATGTGTTTTTCCTATTAGGGGCTAACCATTGCTGAATTATAGGTGGCTTGACAAGAGCTCAGAGCTTTTTATGCCACTATGAATTCGGAGCTATGTGGAGTATGGATATCTTTGCTCTTCCTTCATGCGTTTCATTTTTACAAGTGGTTAATCTGTTTTTATGGTCGGCCATTTTAAATGAAGTCTGAAACTTTGACCAGCTGTTGTCTATTTTAATAAAATAAGAGGCTTTATTGTCCAGCTTTCAGTGTTCTTGTTTAGTATTGTAGCTGGTATATACAGCACATATAGGTGTTCTGGTGGTTCTGATCACTGATGTGTTTGCACTGACCTGTAGCACCAATAACTGTGGAAGCTCTGCCCTCATTGGCTCCTTTGACTGCAAGGACTGAGATCTGGTACTCCGTCCCCGGATACAGGCCTGCAGAGGAAACAGTTTTGAGCTTGTGAATATGGAAAGTGAAATAAACTGTGTATGCCATTCCAGCTCTCCTTACTGTTAGAAGTTCACAGCTTGAACAGAAAGACCCACCAGGAGTTTGCAAGTCAATTGAAGTTACAGGACATAAATCTTTAAAACAGATGAATGATTATCAGTCAGGATGCTTACATCATGTCGGGAAAATCTACACTGTGGTTATCCACTGGTGAATTATTTCATGCCTGGACTGACCTTTTAAATTAACAAAATTCTGTTTTTTTTCTGTTGGTTTAATAAAAAAAAAGCTCTGCAGTCTCTGTCAGGTTTGAAGATGAAGTTGCAATATTGTTTCAGTTTTCACTTGGTTGGTTTTCTCTAACAGTGCACTTGCTCAAATGCTGCATAATAAGGCCACCTGCCATCAGTTGGGGCTGTCGCTGCGGTCCTCTCTTCCTGCCATCAAGTCCATTGTTGAGAGACACAACCGCCTAGCTCAAAGCACTTCAGAAGCTCTCTGTGCCATCAAATAAAGATAAGGTTGAATTTAGGCTGTGGCAAATGGCACTACCATATTGAAAGGAGCAATGTGTAACCATGGTCTGCACAGTAATGTAGACAATAATCTTTTAAAAGAAACAAAACCTGGAAGTGCTAGAAATGCTAACATCAGCCACACTCAGCCTAATATGATCAGTGGATGCTACTTTGCTCATCATTGAGATATTCAGCCTGATTCATGCCACAATTCTCTGCTTTTTTGGTTCACTTGCCTTGTTTGGTCTCTCTTATGCTTGTTTCAGATTGCTGTCACACCCACTGCAAACCAAACTCTGGTCCAATAAGAGATGAACCGAATTTGGTTTGTAGGGCTCTGTCCTTTAGTCAGCAGCAGAGTTTGTTTGAGCTTTGACACCACCTCAAATAAACCAAACATTCCAAAAAAAAAGTGTACCAGTGTGCTCTCAACATGATGCTCTGTTACTAAATGTGTACTTGTTTGTAAATATATATAATCTGTTTGTGATGTGCTGTAATCATAGAAACTAAAGATATTCAGCTCTTATATTTGCATCTATTACCTTTCACTTGTAAGATGAAATTACAAGAGACACAAAAATATATAAAATTACATTAAACATACAATAATGGACAATTCAAACTGACTGGGCAAACAAAAATGCTCACGTCTGACTGGTGGATGGCACTATGCACCTTTGGTTTCTCTCGTTTACTGTCAGTGGATGAAGAATGAGCACTCGTTAGCAACTATGTGTATAAGTGCAGTTATTCGTCAACTTACATTTACTGTGTACATGGTCATGAACTGATCACATTGAGTGCATGCAGCCATTAGGAATGTCTATAGATGGCCCTACAGTCTTATTTCAGAAGCAGCAGATGAAGGAGCTTTTCCTTCCAATCAAAAAGTCAAAGATATCAATTTGCAAAATGGCATGTATCAAAATGTGTTTTCTTCTCTGAGGCGAACACAACTATGGTCCATCTGTGCATTCAATTCAGCTTCATGACACTGCACTGATTGACAAGTGCTTCATTTACCCCCTCTCTCTTACCGTGGTCACTTTCAATTTCTGTGCTTTTATTCATTCAAAAATAATACAAAATCCTGCTTTGTAAGTGAACATTTTCCTCCACTCATATTGTGCAGCCAGTACTGAAATACTTCACATACTTTTTGTTGAAGTTAAATACACTGAAACATCCCTTGTGTTTACTACATGTCCATCATTTTGTACTTCAGGATACAGAATAATTACTTAGATTCCTGGCAATCATTTGCATTAATTGAGTGATCAAAACAAATCTTAATCACAGAAAATTGGTCAGGATAAAAAAAAAACAATAAAAACAAACAACAAAAAAAGCTTTTAAAAAATAAACTTAAAAAAACAAGATCAAAACATCCATTGTGAAAACAAAAACTACTAAAGGAACTTCTTTAAATGCACAACAAGTTGGAAAAATAAGTACCACATAACATAAGTCTGTCAATAATGGTGGAGGCTTTGAGGTTCCTAACATGCTCTGTCTTCCTGTTTTACTACTTACCCACAATAGTGTGCCTGGTGCGTGCCTCCTGACTCATCTGTACGTCCTGCTCCTCCTCCTGTCCCGTAGGGTCGACATGGGTCAGCCTGAAGTGATCCACCTCCACTGGTGGGTTCTTCCAGTCCACCTGGATAGAAACTTCAGTCTGGCCAAGAACTTGGAGATCATCGACAACAGAGACATCTGGAGGGGATACAAAACAACTTGGAGTTAGTCCAGACATGACCTTTAAAGGAGACATATCATGCTGATGCATGATTTAATACTTACATATAATATAATAAATTTGAAAACAAGACCTTACACCCCCTTAATTTTCAAAAAATTAGATATTGTATTTTTTCTGATATCCTAGAACGAGATTTGATACCTCTGAAAATAGGTCATTGCGAGATGTCCGCGAGATTTAAATCGTCGTGACGACACGAGGTACCTTTCTTTTTATTGGAGTAATCTGATAAAACACTTCCTCCTCTGTGATGTCCGTCAGCCACAAAACCGTCACCGAGGAACACATCCACCAGCAGCCGTATAAAGCTCCCTAGCTCACACTCCCTCATTACCAGCTCTGGCCTGTAGGGGGACTAAATACGCGGTCGCTGCTTTGAGCCTGCCGAAAAATACAGTAGAAGAAGAAGGACAGGCTGGCTCCACCCCCGATAGAACTGACCAATCAGAGCACAAAGGGCTGTGACGTTGCGAGGTAACTGTAGGTCAGCCTTGAGACCGAGTGTTTATACGTGGGCTTGATACTGGCCTAAAATGAGGATTTTGAGAACGCTATTGTGGGGCAATGAAGGAACTAAATGACTTGTACTGAGGGCAGAAATGCTTTACAGGCATCCTAGTCTGGCATAGTGAAAAGGAGAAACAAGCATGATATGTCCCCTTTAATGTTGAAACCTTCAGTAATAACTTGGATGTGTCCCGCTTCGCTCCCATCAAAGCCCTGAACTTGACACAGTAACACCTCACACACAGAGGTGACTTCAAAACAGAAGGTGACAATGTCTTTTCATTTGTCATTTAAAACATTATCATGACCAAACGTTATGTCAGTTTCCATTAGTGTTCATTTCTATTGAAAAAAAGAAAGTTCTTGTTCTTTTGGCTTTGATTATATCATTACATGAGTGTTTTAACCTTACATGTTTGTTTTGAATATATTTATATTAGGGCTGTCACTTTAGTGCATTAATTAGATTAATTAATCACACCGCAAATTAATGCGTTATAAACATGAATCGCAAGATTAATCATGGCACACAAACATTTTGATATTGTCCAGCTGGAGGACTCGTACATGGCAGTGGCATGTCACTTCACACATGCGTCTCTAGTCAAACCAAACAAAGCCCAGGTGACAACAGGAATGGCATATTTAAGACTTAGTCTTATTTTATTTTTGAATTTATTTATCTATATAACTGAATTCTTTAATAATGCACCAGGCCTAATTGTTTTGCTGGATGTCCTCGACCTTTTTCTTATTTTGAATTTGATTTATGAAACACACTTAAAGTGTAATTTGAGTTGCCTGATTGAGCTTAGAATTTTCTGGACAAGTTGCCCTGACTTTGGTTTTATTTAGTCACCAATAAAAATGTGGATTTACAAATCTTCACTTCTTAGTGTATTCATTTGATTAGTCCTGCACTACAATTTTATAATATCCTAGAATTCAAATTTTTTATTTGGGTACTTTAAGCAGATATGAGATTAAAATGTGATTAATTAGATTAATTAATTATAAATCTGGTCATTAATTGGATTAATTCTTTAATCGTCTGACAGCACTAATTTATATCCAATCATTCTCTGTCCAAACCTGCCTTTGAAATAACTGTGAAGAAGTGAACGACTTAAAAGTTGGAACTAGTCCAGCCACTTGGATTTTTATTTAAATATCAGCTGATTTCTCACATTTTAAAGTTGTCAAATAAGCATTTAAGTTAGCTGCTTGTTTTGGAAATCATTAATTCAAGTAATTTCTATATATTTCTGCATAAAGAAGAAAATCTTAAGCACAGTTATTTACCGTAAAACAGATCCCGTGATCATTACAAAGGGAAGCAGAAGGGATCTTTTGTAGCTGTGATTGGAAGTGAGAAGCACTGTGAGATTATCAATAGTAATAGAGCATACAAGCCAACAGAAGACACAGACCCTACATTTTTTTTCTGATTGCATGTCTAGGGATCATTGCTATACTTATAAAGTGTTCATAACAACAATAATACACATGATGGCAAAATGAAGGACTGCTTAGATTGAGGATCTCAGAAGTGGTTTGTACTTAAAGAGAACAAATCCTATGAACTGGTGGAGTTTGAAGTCTTAATTTATGACAGTTTTTAGCTTTTATTTCATTGTTTATTCCCCTCCAGAAAACAGAATGGACAAAAGATGTGGTAAAAAAGATGAGCTCTTGTGCTTTTAAAATACCAGCTATTGTGTCTGTCTTTGAGAAGAAATGAAACATTCACATGAGTCTTCTTTTGAAGCAGATCATCTTTTGAAGTTGAAAACTATGTGAAATTTCGGCCCCACACTGAGCTCTCCTCTCAAGACCAATAAGCCAGATGATGGTGTGTTTTCTCATGCCCATATGGGAATGTCATGCTCTGAGAGGTTTTCCATCATCACTAACCAGGCTAACCACACTTTAGAGTCGAACTCAATCTTTCTCAGTGTCTGTCTCTCGCAAATGCCCAGCAGGCCTGTCTGTTAATCTCTTTCTCCTCACATCTGTCTCTACCACATCTGTGAGAAAGTTTGATTTCCATTTAATACATCCGCACAGTTATTTCCTGGTAATTACCTTAAAACTGAATAGTGAACAAACCAACACTTAATGAAACACTCAGTATTAACAGACTTTGGCTTACTCATATTAGGAAAGCATTTGTGTCAAAGACATAAGAAGCTGATTATAAAGCAGGACAAACTAACCCTATAGTGTGACTGACAATATCAAGCCCACTGGTCCATTAGTTGCTCTATTAGCTCTGACAACTTGACTGACTTAAATCTCATTGATCTGATGACAGAACTGTTTACTCTTATAGGTCAATATGTTTAATTCATTTTTTGAAAGGATGGGAGTGTGCATTTCCTCTTGAAGCTATATTGTGCTAGAGCATTACTAATTGACAAATACAAACCCTGATTCCAATGGAGTTGGGACGTAGGGTAAAATGAAAATTAAAACGAAACACAATGATTTTTAAATCCTTTTCAAACCTATATTTAATTGAATACTCAACAAATTCAAGGTATCTATTGTTCAAACTTAGAAACTGTTGCGTTTTGCAAACACTCATTTTGAATTCTGCAAGACATTAACACAATAGGACAAGGGGTTGATTACCACTTTTTGGTATCATCTTTCCTTTTAACAGCACTCAATAAGCATTTGAGAACCGAGGACACCAATTATTGAAATTTCGTAGATTGATTTTTTTTTTTCCCCCGTTCTTGCTTGATGTACAAGTTGCTTAACAGTCTGGGTTCTTTGTTGACTTATTTCCGCCACTCATTTTCCAATCCGAGGCAGATCTGGACAGCAGACAGGCCAGTCTAGAACCCACACTCTTTTACTACAAAGCCATGCTGTCTTAGCATGTGCAGAATGTGGCCTGGCATTGTCTTGCTGTAATAAGCAGGGACATTCCTGAAAAGACGACAGAATGTGTTTCTCCAATACTGGTGTGAACCACTCAGTTCTTCACTCTCACTCACTCACTCTTAATGGTCCCTTTGCAGATGTGCAAGTTACCCATGTCATGGGCACTAACACCACCCAATATATCACAGATGCTGGCTTTTGAACTTTAGTCTGATTATAACTTTGATGGTCCACGGCATCCATGATTTCCAAAAACAATTTGAAATCGGGGCTCGTCAAACCACAGCACACTATTCTACATAGCGTTAGTCCATCTCAGATGAGTGGGGCCCAGAGACCTCATTTGTGGATGTCGTTGATATGTGGCCTTTGCTTTGCATGATCGAGTTTGAACCTGTTTGTCTTCAATGGTTTTCTGAAGTGTTCCTAAGCCCTTTTGGTAACGCCCTTTACATTCTGGTGTCGGTTTTCAATGCAGTGCTACCCAAGTGATGAGAGATCACCAACATTTAGGGTCGGTTTTTGGCCTTGTCACTTATGTGCAGAGATTTCTTCACATTCTCTGAATCTTTTGATGATATTATGGACTGTAGAAGAAAAAAACCCTAGAAGTGTATACTGAAAAATGTTGCTCTTTACTCGTGCAGTTGTTCACAAAGTGGTGAACCTCATCCTGTCCTTGCTTGTGGATGACTGAGCCTTTCAGGGATGCTACCATTATACCCAGTCATGACACTCGCCAGTTTCCAATTAACCTGTTCACCTGTGAAATGTTCCAAACAGGTGTTTTTTGAGCATTTAGCAATTTTCACAGTTTTCTGTTCCCCTTTTTTCAGCCTTTTTGCAGGGATCAAAGTCAAATATTTGCCAAATATTAGGAATTTTGGTTCTTTGTTGAGATCTTGACATACAAGCCTCTTCCTGTGGAAAGCAAAATTAGTTAACTGGTAGTGAGGTACAGAAAGTTGTGTAAATAACCCTTTACACAATGTATTTATGCAGAGGTATTGCAACGAAGCCCAATCAAAATTGCACCATCAGACATTCACATTAATTTTGCAAGAACATATTTGTGTTATTCACATGCACACAATATCAGACACACACTCACAGTGCTGCTACCTACCAATGATGCACTAATGATGCCTTTTTAAGCATGCTAGTCAGTTTATGTTCCACCTAAGGTCCAATATTATATTTTTCACCACATAATAAGTGATTTAAAATAGGAAAGATGCCTGCGCTGCTTGCCAAAACACTTTGCATTAGGCATTCAACAATGCCCTTAAAGAGGATTCTGGTGGATTATTACGTGTCAAAAAAAACGTTAAGTTAAAAGTTCTTAAAACCCCTTTGTTGATGATCAATTTAAATACTATAAATATATCCTGTTCTTGTTTTTATTTCTTTTAAATGCAGATTCTTTTAGCTTTATGTCCAGTAGCCATTCTATGGCAGAAATCCTTGTGATGTTTCAAGTACTTCAAATATAAGTGTTTCCATGCCTCATCACACATGAGGCATAAGCACACCAAACCTACCCTCAGCTCACAACAATACCACTAAATCCACTGAGAATCTGACTAAATCCTCTGTACCTGCAGGCCCTACCTGGCTCTTCTACCACAGAAGTCTTTAATGGGTAACATCTGTTTTCACCCAAATCCACTGAAGTATTTAAAGGCAACATACTGCCTTCCAGCACAATTCCACTTCACCAATAATTGCACACAATTAACGCCATGCTTGTTTAGTCAAAGGAAGAAACCATTTTAAAATCGTTGCTGGTTTTCAGTGCAGCCTTTTCTCACCTGTGGTGGCCTCAATCATGTTTGCTTCACTGCGGGTTTCTCTGATGACAGCATACACCTGGACGATGTAGGTGACCCCTGGAGTCAGCCCTGTGATTAGGTATGAGTTCTCTGTGTTGGGGATCTGAACCTAAAAAAAAGGGATTATCATTAACACGGTCAGTTATGGCTTACAGATAACTAAATAAAGGTGGGAATTACTGATTCTTTCCGCTCTTAGATTCCTCAGAAGTTCAGTGTGAAGCTTTTTAATGCCACGGATAAAAATGTTTGTAAAATATATACATGTGTTGCTTGACAGGGCTAAGTTCATGTCAGGTTGCAGAGCCAAATCAATAATCCAGCAGTTAAAAGTTGTTCTATATCTACTTTTGCATTGCTCCTTACTGTTTAGAAAAGTGTCCTCATAACATTTTATATCTGACAAACCTATAAAGGAAGAAAAAACCAACCTCTTCCATGGCACCTAAGTCGCCATCAGGATGATAAGTCAGAATGTAATACTCTGCTCCACGCACAGATTCCCACTCAACCAGGAGAGACACGTCCGTTGCCTGGACCAGCCGCAGACCCTGAGGGCTGTACACTGAGACAGAGAGAGAGAAGGGAGACAGCCTTTACTTGTGGGTGTCCACAGGTAAAGTTAGTTCTCAATACTTTTCAGACATTGATGGTGTTTTACAACTGAAGCTTATTTTCCTCATTAAGATGATCAAGTTATTTACTGTGTACATCCCCCATAAGTTGCTTTTGTGTTCACACTGAAGTTTACAAAGCCCTTTTGGCATTGTTTCAGCTTTTTTAAATTTGTTGCAGGCATCATATTTTAAATCACATTCTAACTTCATTGGAATTTGTAATTTAGAGAAGAAATATTCACCCCTGTTACATGTTAGAGGATGCTGACAACAAAATCAAGTTGTTGTTCTGAACAATGAACTTTCTTCAAATACCTAAAATGTAAAAACTAATGGAAGAAAAAAGTTTCTGAATGGTTTTACAAGACCAAAGTCTTAATGGAGATGATGGAAAACTTTCACAGTGGATGAGTATGAAGTTTTATTACTCTGAGTATAAAAACAAAACATCAGCCAACAGCAGACTGAGAGTCAGCAGAGTTGGGGAGTATGGCATCCCACTGACAAGAACAACTTTCTGAGGGCTTGATGGCAGATGAGCGAATGGTAGATGCTGTTGGTACATGTACAAAACAAACTAAGCATATTTCAAGGGGAAAAGTGAGACAGGTGGTGATGTAGCCTGCTATAACTTTGACAGGGTTGGAATTTACATCAGGTTTAGCTGCTGCTCCACAAGCAAAGTCAGGAAGCACAATGTTGTTTTTTCTCAAGTGTAGCAGTTCTTTTCCATCCAGTAGCACTTTATATCCCTGTGTTGCTGCTCTCAGCACGAACATCAAGGATCTTTACACTGCAATAATATTTCAGGACAGCTGGAGAGAATAAATTATCATTTTGAGAGCGGAAAAAAGTGGACATCAATAGTCGTGTCTTCTTTTACAGATGAGTGGTGAGCTAATTGAGGATGGAAAATGTGATGAAATATGCTCAAATTTCATGAATGGACTGAGAATCCACAGCACAGGTAGGCAAGTAGGCAGGTAGTTCAATTACTTTATTTCAGGCTCATGCTCCGGGTTTTTATCTTTAACACAATTCTCTTCTGATTACAGAAATACAGTCAGATCCACTTAGCTTGCTGCGTGCGGTTTTCAAGACAAATTAATAGGTAAAGTGGTGAATATAAAACCTCAAGTTGAATGGAAACACCTCTTGAGACATTTAATGAAGCTATTATAGTAATGATAGCATCTGTATTGTGTTGAAACAGTGTTAAAGCTTTTCCTTTAACACATTTATGTTGCTGTTACCTTGTGAGATGTAGTTTCTACGCCTACGCCTTTCTTAAAGGTCCCATATCCTGGTCCGTTTGACTGGTTACATCATGGTTTGGGTGTCTGATTAGTAAGGATTTCATATTAACTAAATAAGAAAATGAGTAATGTGACTCCAGAGGATCAGAAGCAGCTTTTTTCCCTTCCCTTTGAAATGATCTGAGGGGGCAGGGGGGCTACAGGAGGCTAAGAATGAGCTCTGTGCTGATTGTTTTCACAAATGATGTTTGACGGGAAGAAGGGGGGTGACTTGACCAGCAGGAAAGACATTGGAGGCTGTGTAGCAATTGCAAAATAAATATGAGTAAGTAAAGGCAGAGTATCTTAATGGACATTTTCTTTATCTTAGGACTTGTCTTATTTCAATGCCCTTGCCTTTAAGTCTCATTATGTCTTTGTTTTTAATTCTTTTATTTGCAGTACCAATGAATGGTGCTTTTTGTGCAGCAGTTGGGCCTGCCTGATTCAATATCTGTAACAGAAAGGTCCATCGAGCAAAGCTCCACTGTACCATGATTGATTGATGACAGCCCAATCAGAGTCCTCCAAAGCAGGAGGAGGTGGGGACAATGGTGGAACAACAGAAGGTGGCTGATTGCACAGAGATTAGCATAGATGCTAAAACTTTCATTAGTAGTTTTATCAGATCAGAACGGCGATACTTTTCAAAGTGAAAACAATCCTGAAAAGATTTAAAGATAAAAAAGATATTATTGTTCTACTTCCAAACTCTTTGCCAGCAGTCTGTTCTATGTAGAGGCTTAAATTTGATATTTCACATTGTAGCAGTAGCGCCGGCCGACTACATTATTTGAACGGCCCATACTGAATGTGATTGACAGAATGTAGGATATTTTTTGAAAAGCTGCGCTCATTACCAAAAACTTTCAATGGGTCGTTGGTCAGATGATCTAGTGAAAAGTAAGCTGTTTATTTCATTGAACTGTTCATCTGTTGGATAAAGATACAGTATCTTGTGTTGTTGTGCCTAATTATCAAATGTGACTTTCGAATTCTTGTTTTATGACAACTTTAAAGAGCACCACACCATATTTACAGTTCTTTAAGTCATTCACTTAGTACTGGCGTCGTAACTGAAGAAGACTGACATCAATCATCCAAGTGCTGAAATGGCAAAAAGGCACAAAGGGACAAAGAATGTCTCCTCTGTTTTGCTTCTGCTTTTCTTTTCCTGCTACTTATTACTTATATTATTACTTGCACGTTAAATCAACACAGTGTGTTTTATTTCCTTACCTCCCACTTTCCCTTCCACCCTGGCTCTTCCTCTGACACACTGCCATTGTTAATGTTGGACTCAGTTCAACACACCTACACACGAAGCTGCTGCTCTGTCTATACATCTTCCTCTGCAGGACTTTAAGTTTAAAAGAACCAAATATCCTTCGAAGGCTTGTAACAGCTGACCTGCTCCTGTGAAGACTGAACTGTTGCAGTTTTTGTTGATGTGGTTCAAGACTTGAAACTGGTTTCAGAGGGCCTTATTGTAGATAACCTGTAGCAAATGTTTTAGAAATGTCTCCTGCCGTAAGTAAATGTGCTCTCCCCAAGTGGGGTAGCATGCCTAAGTAAAGACAGACTTCTCTACATATGAGATAAAATTTCAAAGATTTTGCATGAGTGTTGAAGAAGCAGTTCTATTAAAAACTGAATTTTCAGCCTTTAATCTGCTAAATCCTCAAGATCTTCCTGAAATTACTCCCAGCCTAGGGTATGAACTCAGTGAAATGAAGTGTCCATGCCTGACTGCTGCAGCACACCTTGCTTAAATTGCCATAAAATGCAATTTTGTACCAAACTCCTGAGGCAGCACATTTAGCAGGAAAGGTGCAAGATTCTCCAATAAAGTCAAAGCCAGTCAGAGCCTAAAAAGATTGATGGTTTTATCTATTTCTTCAGACAGTATATGGCTTCAGGTTGTAAGATGCCTTCAGGTCATAGCTGTCAGGGGTCACAGGGTCAGTACACTGACAGGGCCTCATCAGCTGCTATTTTTGAAGAAAATGAGAGAGAGATGTTTTGAATTCCACAGAAGTGGGTCAAAAAGGCCCACGTGATAGCAGACATAACTTGAGGTATAGTCAGAGACACTTAACAGGATAACAAAAACTGAGAGCATAAAAAGTCTCCTCTCTGAATGAGCTTTGAGGCACTGTTGGTTTAGTCACAATATTGTACAAAAGTCATTAACTTCAGGAATAATTGCCTGCAAGTCTGAGAAGTTGAATAAAATGCAGTTGTTGGAACAGTAGGCTTCCAATTATTACACCAAAGGCTTGTACGTACCAGACACAATTTTTTTCATAAAAATAAACCATGAGCATGAGCAAAGAGATTTCTCTCAGATTTAAAAGCCAGTGTTAGACATCAATGCAGGAAGGCATTTGTCAACAAATATACTTAAACAGAATAAGTATTTTGAGTGTGTCCTTGCACATGTGTTTTGTCTACTATGACAGATCACACAGCAGCTGTCAAATGGGTCCTCTGCCGAATGGTTTCATCATAGATTGAATAAAAGGAATAAAAAAGGCTGTGAAAAGAAAATAAATGCTGTAGAATAAATCTAGATTTATAATAATTCTTGCTTAATTATTAAGGTAAAAGTCTTAATAACAGTAAATGGTCTTTTGGGCCAGGTGTAAAATATGTTATGGTTCCAGGCACTCTGCAGCATCTGTGTTTTCCATAAGATGATATTTAATATTCACAGCTTCATGTCAGCAGAGCCAAAGAGGTGACTTAATGAAGAGGTGAAATGTGAATGTTAATTCTCTCCAGTAACACAAATCAACTTTAATGTGAGCCTGGGTAATAAAAAAGTTATTATGCAGCTCCCTAGATTACCCATAAAAGTAGCACGGCAGGATTTGCTTACTTAGACAATATTCATCTTCAGAGGGCATGCAAAAATGTTGCTGGTTGCTTGCCAGTGAACCAAGACCGAATGCAGATTTGGTCACTTTCAGTCAAGTCTAGAAGAGAATTATTTCACGAATAATCACAACTTGTTCCTCTACTGTTAGCCTGGTCTCTATATAGTCATAAGCTGTCGCACAGTCCACTTCTCTGAAATCTTCTTACCTCAAGTCTCAATAAATAAACAACTTATAACTGCTGACTTCAGGTATGATGCTAATTTACATTGCAAGGTAGCTCCCTGCATTGAGCAAAAAAATTAGCCGTTATGAACTGTTCATTCTTCTGCTTTGTCCTACTAAAGGCCATAAGGAAACAAATACTGACACTTTGACAACAGTTTTGAGTTGATTTTTAAACAAATGATAACTTTGTACAAGCCATTGCGTAAGCTCAAGCTTGATAGTTTACACTAGCTTATTCCCCTATAGTCTTGTTATCAGGTGTTGGCTAAATATAGCACAAATCCCCCTTTTTGCTTTGTCCTTCTTGGAAAAATGGTGGAAGTATGTCCATATTACACAACTTTTTAAGTATAAGAATACAATCTCATTAGCTTTGGTGCTAATTAGTGGTGAACTTGAAGTTCTAACTTTGTACATCCAACTTTTTTCCTTAGCTCTTCCTAGCATCTCTATATTGCTGTCAACCTAATAGTTATCTCCACCAAGGAAACAGTGTTTTTGACAACTTTTGTCTGTTCGCCTGTTTACCATTAGCAGAACGGATTTTGACAACATTTTCAGGGGATGTTTGTGATTATCTGAATCTGGATACAGATCCAGCGACATTTTAAAGGATTTACATTGGGAGATAGGAAATTTTTTTCGGATTATTGCTGATTTCTTCCAGGGAATGTTGGCTTTTATACAAGAAAGAATATGATTTAATTTGGCAGCGAACAGAATCCAGATACAGATCCAGGAATTTGTATTAGGGATTTCTTATCATTGCAAAATAAGGTAGTTTTCAGCATTTTGCCATAAACTAAATAACCACTCAACAGGATTTTGATGATATTTTCAGTCATTACACAAGTAAGAAGTGTCTAATTTTTGGAGATGATTGAAATCCACATGGGAATCCTGGATTTTTTTAGCGATTTGCTTAGAGTGTGTGATAGGGCTTTTTTTTCTTGCCCAACTATGGTAACACCTTGGCCGTGGCTTGTGCTCTTTGTGCATTTCTAGTTTTTTAACAGTAATCCACTGGGAACCATTTCAATAGTCAGCATACATATTATGACAAAAAAAAATACACTGTTGGTGTTTTTAAGACTTTATATGGCTTACTGTTTGAACAGTCTTCTCCATAGAAGCCTTCTTCACAGATGCACTGGCCGTCCACACACTGGCCGCGACCAATGCAGTCATTGGGACACTTCTGGATAGTGCAGTCCTCGCCGGTGAAGTGAGGGAAACACACACACTTTCCATCCACACACTTGCCCTTGTCATTACAGTTGCCTGGACACATCTGCTGGCTGCAGTCATCTCCTGTGAAGCCCTGATGGCACACACATTTCCCATCCACACAGCGGCCATTGTCATTGCAATCGTCTGGGCAGGATGACACAGAGCAGTCAGGGCCTTCCCATCCTGGGTTACACTGGCAGCTGCAGGTGTCACGTTGGTAGGTGCCATGGCCACTGCAGCTTGTATCAACTGTAGAAAGGTGAAAATTTATGTTGTAATTTATGTATTTAGGTTTATGTATGGTGGGTGAAGGATGTGTAGGATATATTGGTATCGTAGGCTTTTTTTTAACAGCAAGCCTCTACATTAGTTTGACCCAACTATGAATTAAGGTTTTGGAGAAAACTACTCACATCATACTGGTATCTAACACATTCTGATACATCTTACCTCCACCTCTTCCACAACAGCCTTGACTACACTGGGTCTTCAGGTAGTTAACTTCTTCCTCCAGCCCATTTACTCTGTACAGGAGAGACATGAAGCTTTCCGACTCTTCACAGTTACAATTTGGTGTCTGCAGTTTGATGTTATGTCTGAAGACAATGTCGTTATCTCCATTCTTAGTGGTTTCTGTCTGCAGATCTGTTAAAGAATAACAAAAAGTAATCATAACACTGAACTATAAACTTTGATATGGATAGAAGGATAGAAGAAAAATGAATGTCCTTGTCCAATTGTTATCAAATGGTGTTGCAGGGCACACTGGTGTGCCTTTAGGCTAATCAAGTTGTGCCTTTGGATTCGAACAAGAAGATGTTTGTAACAGATACATTTTTAAGGTGCATTACTTTCTATATCAAAGAGAACATATATGAAGCACACTTTTTAAAACCCCATACAAGCAAACTTGTGTATTAGGTGTATTTTACCAACACATAAATTGTTAAATTAGCCAGCGCAGTCCTTTTGTGGTCCACTTGTGTCTTTAAAGTATTAAATATGATTCTGTTAAAAATTGGGGTTCATTGTGACTGTATTTTGAGACACTTTTGGAGAATTTGCCCTTTAGTCTTTTGACCATATACAGTATCTCAGAAACTTCTTCTGGTGGTTGTTCTGTTTTATTATTTTTCCAAAGAATAAGATCTGTGAAGTTCCATTAGGAGAGGTTTACACGAGGCCGAATACGGTCAAATCCGATACGTTTTCATTACATTTTGGCCTTGTGTTGACATGGGACCTCTATATAGAGTGCCCAATTTGGGAAACTTTTGAAACCAGTGTCCAGAGTGGAGAGTTTTCCTCCTCCATGTAAACCAAATCAGAGCATTTCAGGATGAAACACTGACGTCACCACATGTGCAGTACTCTTTCACATGAAGGCTGCACACGCATACCAGGAACAACAACAACAACAACAACTTGACCGCCTGCTGCAGTAACGCTTTTTAGTGCTCAGTTTATTCCAGACTGATTTGATTGAAAAACATTTCTCCTCTTGTCATTACACTTGTCATAATCATGTTTCTTTATTACTAGAAATTTAGTTTTGATACTTTTTACCTGTTCCATCCTGGGTTGACAGGCCGTCTACTTTACAACTCGAACCTCCTGGGATATCGATTTTGTAGACATGGCTAAAGGTGACTCCCTGCTCAGGTGTTTTGGTCTCTGGCAGGCTTTCGGCAGAGCTGAGGGGTGGCAATGTACAGAGAACGACTAGCAGGCACAGAGCCCTCCACAGCAGTCTGGTGGTCATGGCTAGAAGATACAATCAGAGCACATAGATTTTAATATATTTCAACAATTATATTATTTCTAAATCAATACAAACATACAGGTTACACAGGGTGCACACAATGTCGACTAATTTAAAACAAGTGAAGCCAACGCAGAGTGAAAATCTGTTTGTGCTTTCTCAAAATAGATTCTGAAATATACGATGGACAAGGAAAGGGGAGTATGTTGTTGGACAGAAAGTAATCGTTCCACTAAACTTCAAATACAAAAGAAGTAATTATCGGCATACACATAGCAGTTTAACATACTGCTGTGCAATGTTTAAGGAGTAAAACAGTACAATGGTCTTCTCTAAGAGTCAGGTGAAAGATTCCATATCTTAATATTAAACTTGAGATCATTAGCTTGGGTAAACTAACAATTAGAAACCAGGAAATCACAGTTTCTACCTATTAGGGATCAAAGAGTAACAATATGGTTTCCATAGACTAAAGCTCAACACTCATCATTCCAACTGACAATAGAGCAACTTTCCAAACAAGCCACTGCGTGAGGATTTACCCTCCTCTCCAGTTTTTCCTCTGCCCCCCCTCTCGGGCTCTCCTCTCTCCTGAGTGCTGCAGCAGGGGCATGACCATGGAGCAGACCTGCGGTGGATCCTCACTTGTTTCCTGTTGCCCTGATTACCTTCCCTATTTAAAGCCGGGAGCTTCGTTGGCTGATCGCCGGCTGATTGCACTTCTTTTGTGGTTTGTTTCAACCTCAGCTGTTTCAGTGCTGGCCTTAAGCTCTGTCTTCGCTACTCAGAGCTCATTTTTGCCTTAAGATGGTTTTTGTGCTTATGCTCATCCTGCCTGAAGACTCACCTGCTCTCTCTCTGTCTTTTCTGTCTCCATGAGCTCCTGCTACCGCAATCACCACCTTTGTACATATTCACCTACTGACAACCTTTTTGTTTGGAACTGTTTTAAGAAAAATAAATCCTGAGTTAACCTTTTCTGATCGTCTGCCTCTGCTCTGGGTCAAACTTTAAAACACACACGGTCATATCCTAACACACTGACCCTGACCTTTAGTGCTGTGTGAGATGCTAATGGTCATGAGGAAGAAAAGGGGAAAAAAATGGCAATGAAAATGATTAAACACACATTGCTATGTATCAGAAAGAGGGCGGTTCAGATTGGTAGTTTTTTTTTTTTTTTTTAATAACTTGAGGTACCAAACAAAAACATAACAGAAAAATAAGACTGTATAAAGTCCCACTGCTAAATAAAGAAGAATGTGGAGATGCTCTGAGAGATTCACACTTCACCACCAAAATGTAGTAACTTGTAACATGTGCTATGACCAACAATGTAAACATTTTGAGTTGTAAGACAAAACGTAAGAAGTTGTCCTATCTCACAAAGTTAACAAGTCATTACAAAAATCCCTGGACCCAAATTCAGGTCACAACCAAAATCTAAATAGTTGGTCCTTGGCCCATTTCTGACCAGTCCAAAAAAGTAATCTTATTCCATTCATAACTTTTAGAGTTACCCAATTAACAAAAACAAACTAACAAACCCTGGCAAAACTTCCTTGGTGGGTCAGTAGGTTTCGCTTGAAAAAGCTCATGATAAAAACTGCTAACATCACAGGTTTCCATTACTGCCTTGAAAAGGCAAGCAGTCAATCAATCTTCAAGCTTTTTGCTGGTTAAATGGCCAGCCCTGGTTATCACTGAATTGGGGCAGAAAATAGACATTGACACATCATCCAACATATTCACACCCCATCTTCAGCCCCAAAACAAGATCAAACTGCGTAAAACAGCCAAACACTGTAGGAGTGTTGCACTTGAAGCTGATAAATACAATATTCTTGTAAATAAAACCATTAAAGGGAGAAACTAGTGAAGAAAATGAGGGCAATTTGTGCTGCTTTGAAAAAACAGTAATCGATTTTGTTTATTCATCACCCAAAGATTTAGCTTCGAGATCTAATGTTGGCCAAATTTTAATTATTTTATGGAGCAACTTAAAGTGGCAGTTGCCTTCGGGCCATAGTTTGGACACCCCTTCACTGCAGGACATTGTTTGTTATCCTCCTGAAATGAAAGTTTAGCCCATCGTTTGGCAGTGGGGGGTGTCAACACAATGGGTCAAATATGACTGAATTTGTGGAGATTGATTTGGCCATTTCACCGTAAGAATAACCACAGCGATCAAAACTTCTCGGAGCTGACTGTCAAGCACATTAAAATTCTCTGCCATGATTCTCACTCAGAGTGGCATGAGACAGTGTTTCCAAAGGAGAGGAATTTTATATGCATTTCATCTACTCTTTTAGTGTGTGCTTAAAGAGTTTGTAAAGATTATATCTTTGGCATGAATTCTGTCTGACAGACAGCTGAAACTGTAGATGTTCGCTGTCACGGCTGACTGGTTCTCAGTCTCCGGGTTGAAAAAGGGTCATTTTTGTTCTTTGCACTGAGTGTTTTATTGAGAACTGAGGACAGACGGTGTCTGACAATGCATATATTACATTACATTTGGTGGTGCATGCTACTGTATATTTATTCTCCTGAAATCTAAACCATTATGCCACTGTGGTGTGTATGTGTGTTTGTGTCTGGCTCTTATTCCAGCGGGAGAAAGTGAGCAGTCATCGCTTTGCTCAAGATCTGTTTGCCCTTAGACATAAATTGTGCTCAGTCAGGCGTTTCTGAGCTTTAGAGAAGGAGAGTCATGTCCTCACTCATGATGTCATTGTTTTTAATGACAGTGATGTCATGTGAACTCCAAACCTTGTTGTGGCTTCCCCGGAAGGCCAAATTACAAGCTTTCGAAGAAGTCTGGGTTTTATAACCTTCAGTGGGTTTTTATTTAAAAATCTCTTATGGACTTTGGTCTGAATGAAACCTTCTGGTATAAAAATTAGGCTCAGCTGTAGGCTTACTGTGCCGAGTGTGTGTGGTCTATGGAAACACAACACCTCCAGTAGTGTCCATAAAAGCTAATAATAAAGTGTTTGAGGTCCTGCAATGATGCTCAATAACTGGAAACTGCATGGTGATAAACAGTAACACATACTTGAAAAAGAGAGATTGGTTTGTTAAATAATTATACCAAGGCCAGCTGAATATCTCTGAATATATAATATAATATCGCTGAATATCTCTTTGGGCTCCTAAAAAGCACAAAATATATATTTTTTTTAAAGTTAGATTTGACTTAATACTTCCTACAAAAAATACTAAATAAGCATGAAGTTCGGTTAATAGGTCAGCCAACTATTTTACATTTCAAAAAGAGGGCTTAAACCATTGTAATAACAATAACATGAAACATTTATATTATTTATGCAAAACAAGTAAAAAATATATAGATGCATAAATTGCAATATAAAAACAAACAACAGTGACAATAGTTCATACATAAAATATGAACATTATCAAGAAAATATATCAGTTTACATCCGGGGCTCTGTGTTTCACCAAGAACACTGATAAACTGGTCTAACTCTGCATCCAGGCTCACGAAGGGTCAGTACAACAATGATAAAACAGGACCTGGTCAAGAAAAGATTTATAAGTTAATAATAAAATTTGGAAGTGAATACAGTATTGCAACAGGAGCTAATGTAATGATGCCAGTAATGCTGTGATCTTATTTCTTAAACCTGTTATCAGTCTGATAACAGCATTTTGAACTACTTTTCAGGAAAGCCTGTGGTATCCCAGAGTAGAGTGTGTTACAGTGACTAAGACGGGATGGAATAAAAGCATGAACTACCCCACGTTGTTCATTAAAAGATCAAAATGATTTGATTTTGGAAATTAATTCAAGCAGAAAGAAATAATCTGAGTGTAACTCTCTTAATTTGACTGTCAAAGCTGGGGTCTGAGTCATAAGTAACACTTAGATTTTTTGCCATTGATTTGACATTTTGTGACCAGGGTATAAGATTTTCAGCTATATTTATTTTAGTTTGGGTTGTCATTAAGTTTTAGAAAAAAAATTGAAGTCCAACGATGAAAATCATATAGAAAGTCATTCAGTTGTAAGGGGCAGGGGGTTACATATTGAAACATGTTAGGTTTCATTGACTAACTTTTGCATTTTTGCTTATCTTATGATCGCTTTCAGTCACATGACCAGGGCAGGGCTTGAGGGCAAATGCTGCGTAGCTTGCATTTACAAGTGCATGGAGCTGTGGCACAGCCTTTTAAAATTGTCTTTACAAAACTGTACATTTTTATTCCATGAAAAATTAAGAGAAACAGAGGCTTTTGTGTAACCTGTAAATTTTAGGCAAATTTAACCCCTAAACAACATCTGGAATAATATCAATGTCACTTAAAATGGTGGAGCCTTGTGGCAAAGAATCACCCCGTGCACGTCTATAAACATGATGATAAATTATTCCTCTTACACCTCTGTGAGGATGAACATATATAGATTACTAGGTTAAATGCATTATTAGGTGTGTGGATCATAATTCCACTATTTGAGGTAAAATGCATGAAATCCTTCACCATCAAAGCATGAGTGAGTAATGAGGATGAGGCTCTGTAGAAATATAAGATGAGCTTCTTTCCTCACCTGGTAATGCATCGAAATGAGAAAAACTTCCCTTCATTCAAAGACAGAAATCAACCTGATTAAAACAGGTCATTGATACAAACAATGGGGCAGGCATCTTGGAATAATTTCATATGAGAGCTAACAATAAAGGATAAGTATAACAGTTTAAAATACATTTTTCATGTCATTCCCTAAAAGAAGAATGGGCTGTTTTTTCTGTCATTCAATATGCTCCTCCATAAAGCTAGCACAAAAGAAAAGGTTTTCAGAAGCTGCTGAACCTGTACTTATGTAGCTGCACAACAACAGCTATTTATGACTGGTTAAGAGAGCTACTGGGTTTGCAGCCAGAGTAAAGTGTCCTAAAGTCTAATAGGGTGTCATGTTGTTAGATGACAGACAGAAAAATGAAAAGAAAGAAGGGGGATTTTCCAAGTATAAAAAGAAATTTCTATTTCAAATGATTTAATTCCCAGTGATGCAAATTCAATATAACTTTGGAAAAGACAATTTAAACAACTTAAAACTTGCCCTCTGATGATCCCAGGCTTTTTAACAGATGGAAAGTAAGAACATGGAAACAGTTACCTGATTTCCCACTAGACACTGCGTGTGCATTGGCTTGAACTTTAAAATGTCAACAAGTGGATCCAAAACCTGCCAGTCTTTCGCCAATTCAACCATTATTCCATTAACAGAGATTTTAGTCAGGACTCCCATGTATGTCAGAATACCTAACCTGTTTCCCTTGTGCAACTCAAACAATTTGTTTCCACAAATCTGGCTCATGAACCTTTGCTCTAATGGTTTACACAGAATGTCATTTAAGTAGTTGAAGCAGTTATATTCTCCAGTTATGATTTACAGAGACAAATAGGCATGTAATTACCATGACTGGTTTATAACCAATTCAAACCCAATATAGCTGACCTTGTTTGGTTATTTCAGCTGGCTTTTTGATTACTGCCTGTCAAAAGCTTGAGGTCAAAAACTGGTGCCTGTGCAAGAAACCCGAGCTATGACATCACTTGGAAATTTGCTTTTTTGACCCTTTGTGGGGAAAGAACACATGTTGGTGTTTTATCAATGGCCAAGACTTTTGAGGGAAGACCTAAAGAGGTAAATAAAAAAAAAGATGTAGGAGAAGGAGATGGGAGATGGAAAGAGACTTTAAAGAAAGTTAAATGAACTGAAGTAAGAGAGAGTTAAAGGGGTGAAGGAGAGAATGAAAAGATAATAGAGAGGACGATGGAGGGGGTGTGTTTGAATCAGTGACCGCCAAGCAGTTAGCCACATTACTGGCTGTAGACCATAACCATGAAGAACAGCAGTAGGCATTGGCATACAGAGATGCTTAACAAGCATGTTTATAGCTGCCTGTTGAGGATTTATTTGATGCTTGTGATTTTCAGTCCCTAACTTATTTGTCTTGGAGATGATGGCACTGTGACCCTCCAAGCATAGCAAAGGGATAATCCCAACTGCTGAAGAAAGGCCCAGAATGAGAAACTGAGAAAGATGGAGAGCCTGATGGATGAGGGAAATGGAGAATAGAGAGTAAAGTGGGGCTTTAATATTTAAGAACTAGTGCTGATGATAGATACATGGATGGATGGATGGTGCCTAACTGGAGGGAGAATCAGCTGGATTGGTACATGGATGTCACTATATGTAGTTTTTTACACTGCCTGGCCAATAAAGGTCACACACTCTAATATTTTTTGGGGCCGCCTTTAGCTTTGATTACAGCACTCATTCACTGTGATATTGTTTCCAGAAGCTTCTGCTGTGTCACAAGATTTGCCCCCACAGGCTTGTACAGTAGGCACTAGGCAAGGTGGGTGTATCACCTCAGAGTTCAATCTTTATGCTCCCTCGCAAACTGAAGCCTTTATTTACAGTTAACCATACTGATTAGTGGTTTTCTTAAGGCCACACAGCTCCCAATCCCTTGAGTTCCCTTCGCATTGTGCATGTGGAAATGCTCTTACTTTTAAACATACTCCTGAGTTCTACTGTTGTTTTTCTTTGATTTGGTTTGGACAAACGTTGAATGGATCACCGATCATGATCATCCAGGATTTCTTTCATCCTCGAAGATGATGGTTCTCCACTATCCTTCCAGTTCTTCATAATGCGTTGGACAGTTCTTAATTTTAGTAGTGTCTGCAATCTCCTCAGATGTTTTCTCTGCTTGATGCATGCCAATGATTTGGCCCTTCTTAGACAGACTAAAACCTTTTCCACGACCACATAATGTGTCTTTTCACATTGTTGTTTAAGAAATGAGAAGCTACTCATTGTATCAGCTGGGGTTAAATTAGTTGTTGCCAGCTCAAAGACAATCACCTATGCAACAATTATCAAATAGGAGGCTCATACCAATTTGCTTATTTAAATCCAGGTGGCGACTTTTTTTGGCCAGGCAGTGTTTATTTTAAACAGATAAAAGATGCAAGTCCATGTAAAATGAGGATAAAATATGGATAAATGGATGGATGAACGGACAGATGGATATACCCTTAAATAAAACGCATAATTATTATTATTATTATTATTAGAAAGATGAAAAGATAGTTGGTTGGCTATGGATGGATGGTAAGTGAATGGATGACTCAATTGATGAGTGAATGGATGAATTGGATTTGTGGATGAATATAAATAGGTGCATTTGGTGGCTGTAAATACCAACTGCTGGATGGATGGATGTAGACTTACATGGTTTCAGATGGATAACCAAATAGATAGGCGATGGCTGACAAGATGGATGGATGGTAGGATGGATAGGTACTCTTGATGGATGTCATTTAATAAAGATCCAGGAAAAGTTAAATCAATGAATAGATTGTGGTTGAAAATTGGCTGAATGGATGGATGAACAGATAACTGGATGGATATATGAAAAAATGGATGGATGGATGGACTGATTAACGCAGATTAAAATGGATGGATGGAAGAATTTATGAACAGATGAAATATGTTTTGACGACACATTAATGGGTCAGGGCTTATATGGATAGATAGATAGATAGATAGATAGATAGATAGATAGATAGATAGATAGATAGATAGATAGATAGATAGATAGATAGATAGATAGATAGATAGATAGATAGATAGATAGATAGATAGATAGATAGATAGTCTCCAAAATAAAGCAGGAAAACAGAATCTCCAGTATGGTTTTGTGTCCTCACTCGGCTTATGCCCCATGCAAATAGCATTTCAACCTGCATTTCAAAAGCCTCTAAAGTAGAATTCAACATGTCCATAAACACAGTTTAAAATTCCTTCCTGACAATAACTCCTCTCTGTCAAAGCAGAGCTATGTCAATGGGCCCGTAAAATGTTTGTGGACTACCTGTGATGTGTGTTCACTGTTTTATATGGAGGAAAGACGTGAATGGGTCTGGGGTCATGTGTGTACAATATGTGTGTTTGTGCAAATGCTTTCATTTACAGCTTACAGAGCTTGCTATTGTTTACCTCAGGAGGCATTCTCCTGCTGGTAACAACTGGAGTTAAATCATCTAAAGACAATACTGTCTGGATCCATTGATGCCTTTCTCTGAAGGGTCTATGACGGGCTTTAGAGTTGCTTGTATGTGTGTTTCTAAAAAAAAAAAACCTCTATATTCTCCCAGACCTTTGTGAACAGAGAATGTGTTAAACACTAGGCCTGATATAAACAGAGAGATAGGGAGACGAAGGAGACTGTGTTACTCTACCTCAGCTTCCCCGGAGAGCCATTAGGTTTGAGACAAAAGGATGACTGTTCCGCCAGGTTTCAGCACATGATTAATCTCTGTGGACCAAACCTACACTGTCTACAGACCTTTGCACAGTGAGACCATTTTTTGTTCATCCAAAATTGCATCACCCAAGATAATAAGATTTAACAATCTTGTGAGTGGCATGGGTTTGGAAATAAATGTGTCAAAATTGCAGCATTAGAAGTGCTCAGAGAACAGAGACCTCTGCAAAATCATCAATATTGTAGAAAACTGTCCTCTCATTCTGCTGAGAAATCTTTGAAAAAATTCCTCGATCCACATCAAAGTTCAGATCACCACCAAAATCTAATCAGTTCTCCCTTTTGCCATGACCAACATTCCCTGAAAACTGTCATTAAAATCTGTTGAGACGCAATTTAAATTTATTAGTGAAAAATGGAAAACTGTCCTAATGCAGAATGTAAAGAAATCCTTAAAAGTTTCTTGGATCTGGATCCAGATTTACATTGTACAAAAAATGCAAAGACTTCTCCAACATCATGACCAACATTCCCTGGAAATAACATGAAACTCCGTTGAGAACGTATTGAGCTATTAGCAGCAAAAACAGAGAACTGCCCTATCTTGTAGTGTTCAGAAATCCATTAAAAAACTCCTGGATCTGCGTCCAAGTTCAGATCACCACCAAACTCTTGGCATATCTTGATTGTGCCATTAGCAGCATTCCTGGAAAATGTCATCCAAATTTGATAATTTTTTTTTCACAAACAAACAAGAAAGAAAGCAACGTAAAAACATTATCCACAGAGGTAACAGCAAACGCATCAGACAGAATATTGGAAAGGCACCTGCGATGCAGGCCAAAACCCTTTGCATTACACATTTGGGCCCTTAGAGTGCAAAGGCTTTAAGGGTGAAATAAACAGTGTTTAAATAAAGGAGCAGCAGCGATGCCTTTTTGTGTGGCTGCAAACTAGTGGACCTTCCATTTACCCTTCCTCCTTGCCCCTCCGCCGCAGCAGCTTGCAGACAGAACAGGCACAGTAAAAATGAAGAAAAGGAGCTGAAAGCAATTACCGTCTGAGAGCAGAGCTCATATCTTCATGATTCTGTCTGCCTCCTGCTGCCATACCAACCACAAGCAGGCCTCGATAAGGATTGCTGAGGCTCTATTCCACTTCAGTTTGGCTGTCAGATGAAAAGCCAACCAAGTGAATAGAAAGAAAAATAACACAACTGAAGCGTTAATAAAAACAGCCGGAGTCCTAGACAGAGATAAGTTTTTGAAATAACAAAAATGTGTTTTGAGTAGCTTTAATGTGCCCAGGGGTGTTATCAATCCGTGAAAAGTATATGAAAGAACAGGAGTTGTGAAGTTTTCCATGAAAGGGGTGACATTATGCAATGTGAACCCTTATAAGCCACCCACTCAGGGTTTTATGTGTGTGTGTGTCTTTCTTTCTCTTTCTCTCTCTATCATTTTGCATGGCTGAGGGCCCACATCTGCAGCTCATTTTCAAAGGCTTCTGTGTATTCCTCAAGCCAGCACAGTAGCATTAAAGGTAAATGAAGTGGATCAACAGTCCAGTGAGAATATCTGTCACCCAGGCACAATGTTATCATTAATATTTCATTTTTTATCTCTGAGAAAATTAGTGTGGTAGCAAAGTTGACAGACGGTACGTTTTTTGAAATACAGAGTGTATAATAATGTAAAATGGTAGTAATAAAATACTACAAATGATTTTTAGGAGCTGCTCTGGAGATAAAATTAACTCCTCGTACTTTTGCAATATTATTTAGACATGCATTAATCTGAAATCCAGCTTGTCCTTTCAAATCCTTTTTTGTCATATTGATTGATCATTAATGTCAGAGGCAGAAACATTCAGTGATCCTTGTTAGATGGCTTAACTGAGCTGGTTTGAATTCTGTCAAGCAGTTTATTAGTGTGACAAAAGAAGATTTACCTTAACTTTTTTTTTAATTAACAGCTATAGTTGATAGTTGTTAATTTATGGGAGCAAATAAACTAGCATTTGCTCCCATGCCTAACTTGAATGTAAGCATTGTATAATTCTTATTTCAGAGATCTAACATGCAATAACATTAGCTCACAAGTGTCTGTAAATGCTGCTAAAGTAAAGCTAATGTAAAAAAAAATATCTTTTATGTTTTTTGTTCACAAAAGATCTTGCCCTTGAACATGGAAAGCAAGGACAGCTAATCTTTGCTAACATCCGTAGCATCAGATATTTGGTAATACTTAAAACTTTTTTTAAAGAGATTTGAAGTTATCCTCACACACCCTTTCTATTTATTTTTTTCTTAACTTAGGACAACTTTATGAAAGTACTAAATCAATTTCAAATTAATTTGTTAAATTAAGTTAATTAAACATTGGGGGGGGGGGTATTTTAGTTTTTTGGAAAGATTGGGAACCCAGAGAGAATGAATTTGGCCTTGGCTTAACAAAGTGCCGGTTAGTACCGAAACACTTCCTCATAAACTATTCTTATGACCTGAATTTATTTATAAGTGTAAATGAATTTACTTGTAACTTTGATACTTAAAACTGTAACACTTTCCATTCTCAAGTCTTTAAGAAACTAAGCTGAGCATATTTAGTTAAAAAACATTTACAGGAAAGTTATGTCCATTTGATTGTTTAATATTAAAAGTGAACTTATTAGCAAATTTAATTCTTCTCTTGATGTGTGATCACAAACTACAAGCCACCCTGGATAAATTAGTGCAAAATTTTGGACACCAAAATCAAAAATGTTTAGGGCATGCTTCTTCATGTTTCACATTTAAATTAAAAAACTATATCTTTCCTTCAGTTAGAATTAAATATATTTACCTTTATAAGGTAAGGCCACAACAGTCATAAACCACAGACAAACCCCTGCTGTTGCTACTGCAGGAATTAATCAATAAGGCATATTTGCCCTTCAGTGAAATGCATATTTAAAAAGTCACCTGAACTGAATCATTACCTTAAAGTTAAAGCATCTTTTTCATTTTCAGTTCATCAAATGTCCACTGTTTGTCCCTGCTTAATTTACAACACCTCTAAAGCATTACGAGTTGAAAATAAAGCACGTCAGTCTTATTAAACTGTGGCCTGACGTGAAACTTCATCCACAGTGAAAAACCCGACCAGCTATAAATATTTATCACACACTAACTTTTCCACAACTTGCATATAAACGAAGCCGTGCCATGCAAACTCAAACCATCATGAGCTTCAGTCTGCTTTGGTCTGGGGACACTTTATAAAATCCAGGTGTCAAGTTAGACAGGGGGACTTTAGATGGATGAAGAGAGAGAAAAGCTGGAATCTGGCGGTTACGGACATTTTTAATATAAAATATTGGCAGTTACAGTGTGCCAAAAGGGAGCAAAATTCATTTCCACGGGACCATCTTGCAGAAATGAAAAACAGCACTTCCTAAGCATAGGGGCATTCACAACTTCAGCCAGAGGTATTTCCTCTTCATTACTAACATGTTAAGCTCATATTAAGTCTGCATGCAGAATCTGAAAGCCTTCAATAAGTACATCAAACAGAACTTTGCTTATGAATGAAAATGTTCTTTAGCTGAATTAACTTAAACCTTTGACAAGAGACATGTGGTGCAAAAAAATCATTTCAATTGCAAGACACTGAAAAGAACAGAATGACTGAAAATTCCGAATAAAACACTGCCTTACCCTTTGGGGTTTTTTCCTGGTCACTCTCCTCTCCTCTGTCTCTCTCTCTCTTTTCTCTGAAGGACCAAGTGTCACCAAGCCTCTCCCTCTGCCACCTGTTGACAGGCCCACACCAATGATTGAAAGACTTCCACTCTGCCACTGACTTTTGCACTCCCCCTGCTCTTCAATTGTTAAGAGCTTTCCCAAATGCCTATAGGCCAATGGGCAGTGAGTATGGGAGTGGCTCCTCTCCTCTACTGATTGAATGAAAAAGGAGAAGAAGAAGAAGAAGAGGAGGGGGGACATAATGAGTGGCGTTTATAGCACTTTTCCCCTGAGTGATTCACAGTCTACCTATAAACACACCTCTTACCTTTCTTCTCCATCACCTTAAAACTTTCACCGCTCTCTAATCACTGTTTTTGCCCTCTCTGCATGTGTTGGAGGAGTAGATTGGGTTTAATCTCCTTAGCAGAGGGACATGGGCCTAAAACACCAAAGAAACTGGAGAAAGGTTGAATTTGATGGAGCAAGATGAAGTCCAAAACAAACGCAGAGTCAGCTCAGGACAGAAGTACCACTAGAGAGAGATTTATATTTGAGAAAAGACAGCCAAAATTGAACACAGTAACAGAGCAAATTTGGATTTAAATGACAGGAAAACAATGGCGGCATGCAAAACTGGAGACAAACAAACACTACACTTACTGGAGAGGAAAGCTTAAGGCTGTTTTTTATGACAGAGGATAAGAGCCACATAAAAAAAGAAAAGGTAAAATTGAGTCAAGACTTTTTGGTGTTGCACTGACAGTCATACCAGCAACAGAAATTGTCCTAAAAGATTCTTGGGATTATCATCACAATGTATGTTGGAAAAAGTAGTTACAGGAATAAAGTTGAAAAGTTACAAGACTAAAGACAAAGTTACAAAACTGAAGTTAAAAAAACGTACAAGAATAAAGTCATAAAACGAGAATGAAGTCATAAAGTTACAAGAAAAAAGAGAATAAACCCATTATTTAAGTCTGTAGAGGTTATTAGAAGTTTAGCAGACGTCTGTACAAAAATGAGGAAAGTCAACCATCTAGTGAAGTCATACTTTAGTGTTAGTTTCACAAATGCGGAAAAACTTCTTCTTTTGGCAAATCAGCATCACATTATCATAAGTATTCGGACACCAAAAGAAATACTGCATGAAACTGGGTCTTTTCCGAGGAAAGAATCACATTTCCTTGGAGGAATTAGTCTCCTTTTTGGAAAAGGGAATGTACACTCTTCTGGTACAACCTTTCAAAATAAAGCTCCCTTTCTAGCTTAATTTAAACACATTTAGAACTTTATTCTTGTAAATTTATGAGATTATTCTTCTAACTTTTCAACTTTTTTCCCATAACTTAAGTTGTTTTAAATATTTTTTTTTTTTTTAACGTGGCCCTAATCCTCAGTCGAAGTTTTTTTTATAATTACAAGAATCAATTGGAGCAATTTCTGTTGCTGGTGTGACTGTCAGTTCAACGCTAAGAGTCTTGACTTGATTTTACATTTGAGTATAATTCTCGTCACAATGCTTTGTAAAAAACAGGCCACCAGGAAGCTTCCTGTGCACCAAGCAAAATCCTCCACGGCGACAAGAAGCCCACAAATGTCCGAAAGGGACATCACTTTTAAAAAGCAGCACCCCACCACAGACTGCTCTGTGACCACTTTAAACTTTGCAAAGACAACAGTGCTTTGTTTTATTGTGGCATCTGATTTGCATGTATGTTTTCAGTTTCCAATAATGCAGACAACTCAATGCATGCATACAAAGAGGCACAGAACAGGCACATCAACATGGTGACCACCACGACCACAGACCCCCCAGTGTGGCAGGGTCAAGGTTGGTGATATTTTATGCTGACAGTGAGTGTTTGTCTCTAAATATATGAGAAAGGTTTCAAATTTCTGTGGGAACACAGAGGAGGTGGGATTGTTCAAGTGAAACTGGAGCTGGGAGACCAGGTGTGGTTGTTTGTCCAGAACAAATGTCGCCTGAACTGTCAATTTTACTGCCCAACATCATGGACAACAGTGTGTTCTGGTCCACTCGTCCCTTTTCAAGTGCGGTGGACCAGTTTTCAGTGTTAATATTTGTAACAATCAGTCAGCTCAGTGGATAATGAACTAAAGGGCGTCCCAGGCATTGCACCACCTGAGATAGTTTCAACATGGACGTACTTCAGTCTTACACCTTCCTCCTGGTGTTAAGTCCTCTTTAAAATATGGCTGCCGTAGATTATCTTTTAAAGCTTGGATAACTTGGCAGATAAGGGGAGAAGAGGGCCTGAACTGCTTTGTGGTAACATACTACTGTGAGGCTGTCTGAAAAATGCCCCTCAGATGAGAACAGTCTTTCTAGTGAAAGATAATTTTAGCTGTCCAGCAAAAATGCACTGTTATACTATCTCACATTGTTGGCAAGTTTACTGTCACCATTTTTCTAGAATTGTTTGTGAACAAATGCTAAACGCTTCAGAGAATTTCTTTTCATCAGTGTTGCTCATCATTGAGCACATGTCCAAAGAAAGAGAACAAAATAAATTTCTTGCCAGTTGGACTGTGCAGGAGTCTGTCTTCATGTTTAAATGAATTATTTTTTCTCCCACTCACCTGTCTCTTAACCCTGTAGAGCCTGTTCTATCACATTTGATACTTTTATGACACCTCTATCTAATCAATATGATCAACAAATTACAAAAAATGCATCTGAATACAATCAGTTAAAGAGGACATATCATGCTGATGCATGATTTAATACTTACATATAATTTAATAAATTTGAAAACAAGACCTTACACCCCCTTAATTTTCAAAAAATGAGATATTGTATTTTTTCCGATATCCTAGAACGAGATTTGATGCCTCTGAAAATAGGTCATTGCGAGATGTCCGCGAGATTTCAAACGTCATGACATCACGAGGTACCTTTCTTTTTATTGGAGTAATCTGATAAAAGTCTTCCTCCTCTGTGATGTCCGTTAGCCCCAAACCCTCACCGAGGAACACATCCACCAGCAGGAGTATAAAGCTTCCTCGCTAACCCTCCCTCATTACCTGCTCTGGCCTGTAGGGGGACTCAATACGCAGTCGCTGCATTGAGCCTGCTGGACAATACAGCAGAAGAAGAAGGACAAGCTGGCTCAGCCCCTGATAGAACTGACCAATCAGAGCACAAAGGGCTGTGACGTTGCGAGGTAACTTTAGGTCATCCTTGAGACGAAGCGTTTCAACAAGAGCTGGATAATGGCCTAAAATAAGGATATTGAGAACGCTATTGTGGGGCAATGAAGGAACTAAATGACTTGTACTGAGGGCAGAAATGCTTTACAGGCATCCTAGTCTGGCATAGTGAAAAGGAGAAACAAACATGATATGTCCTCTTTAAATGATAAAATTGTCCTCAAGTGGATGGCCAGTTGCCAAAAACACCTAATGTATCAAATGAGATACAAAAGGTGTATGTTAAATTTTAAGGAATACAGTACAGTTTTTTTAGGATATAGTAGAAAGTGAAATCAACTTTTCAGCTCCAAAAAAATCTGAATTTTCTGGCTAGATTTGGGGTTTTCAGGTATTAAAGGATTAATTTATCGATATAGATGTGTGAAGTGCTTCCATAGTTGATGATTGGCATACCTGCCCCTTGTCTTCAGTAGTCTTTTTGCTTCCTTTTTAATACAAAACGCTTGTCTGGTTATTTCAACATGAGCTAAATATACACAGTCATGCAGATCTGAGGAGAGACTTTTGAATCCTCCACCAAGGACATCCAAAGGATCTTATTTCCTGCCATTCAAATGGAAGGCGCAGCGTCCTCTGATGAACTTTGGGTTAGGTTGAAGAGACTGTACCAGAAAGAAACATGATCGACTGTGCATGGCTCAACTTTGCAAGAATAATGGCACAACCAAAAAATCCCTAAAGGTCTCTGTATCCAAAAAGCGCTGACACCTGAAAAATGAATCTGAGAAAACTTTGTGAAACAATGGAGAGAATTACTAAATAAATACTCCTAATGTTACTCATCATCAAGCAAGTGTCCAAAGAAGCTCACATAGTTGAGTTAACATGCAAATAAATGAATTTCTTGCAAGTTAAAACATGTGTGGAGTCTATCTTCACATTTAAATGGACTTTTTTCTGCTAACAACTTGAACATAATCTAAACACATTTCTGAGCTATTCCCTGCCGTTCTTTTAAAAAAAAGAGCCTCTATCAGAAAAAAAATACTTAGTTTGGATGTTACACTCTACCAGTTAAGATGAATTGTCTCTGTTGTGTAACTAAGTTACAAATGAACTTGTTTCAACATAGAGTTCAACAGAGTTTTGTCTTGGTTTAGGATATCACTTTCACATACAGTCGCTAATGCAACAGGCTTCTGATGAGAAAATCTTAATATAATAATAATTTAAGACACTTTCTGGGGGACTGGTTCTTTTTTTATTAGCCACAGTTATGATCATATATCCAAGACAACAGTCAGCTGTAATCACTCTTTTTCACTAAACCTAATAAAACTGTTAAACCTGTACATTACATCCAAGTTAGGAGAAAAATGTTTTTCCAACAGTTGATTCGGGGTTGTTGTGGATTATCAATGGGTGTTTTATCAGTTTTGATCTCTGAATTGTCATCCTTCACATCTGGTAGGCACAGTCGCTCTGTTTGTGCGTTTCCTATCCTAGTCACGCATGCATAGATAAATTTGGTGACAACTACAGTCTTGAAGAAGGCAAACATGAGGTAAAACAGCATGTTTAAAAAAGGCCTTTCTTTTTCTGACAGAGACAGAAAGTCTTTGTGTGTCAAGTCAAGGGGATTCTCATGCTTCATACTGGGCTGATGTATAGGCTACTTACATTTGAAGATGCATGACCGCATATAATTGTGAACGAAAGATTTTGTATAGTCTAATAATGCTAAGAATATAATGCTAAACCAACAATGCTACAACACTGGGATTTCACTGACCCTTTCCATTTTGGAGCTACTAGCTATATTGCCATGTGCTGCAAGCTAGCATTTATGGCTGCTAGTGGGCTGTTTAAATTATATCAACATGCTACTTGCTAGGGGAAGAAACAAAACATTGAGGGGAGCAAACAATGAAGAAAATATAATCTTACACAAGTTGCGATAAATTGCGATTGTTAACCAGATAAATCCCATTGAGATCAGGATGTCATTTACAAGGACGACCTGGCCACGAGGTCAGCAGCACATGCCAGATATCAATAAAAATGAAAAAAAAAAAAAGTTTAGGCAATAAATTACATCCTATAAATATACCAAAAACAACAACTTGACAATGGAAGAGCAGGAGTTTTTTTAGGACAGCTAGGATTAAAAGCACAGGCATTGTTCATAGGATTCTTGCTGTCAGGTGAGCAAGATGGAACAGAAAGCTTTGAGAGACACCAGTTCAGCCATTTTAGTCAAGTCTGTATCGTGTTCCAGGCTGTGGGGACAGCATAAGAAAAAGTTGTTTTTCCTGAGTCAGTTCAGTGGGCATGTGTAAGTGATAGACTGCACGAGAGCGTAAGGCACAGGGGCTCCTCGGCCTCTGCAATAGTGAGCATAGATAGGATGGTAATAATCCCAGAAGAGATTTATAGATCAGCAACATCCAGTGGGTATACCTCCAGGAGCTCAAGGAGGGCCACTCAACTTTGGCATAAAGGTCTCAATGATGAGTGAGACGTCCACAGCCAGTAACAAAACGCAATGCACAATGATATACAGCGTCCATGAGTCCGGAGACATTTGGTTGAGGCACTTACGTACGATCACCATAGTCAATCAGTGATAGAAAGGTTGCAGAGACAAGATATTTTTGAGCTCTGATGGAAAAACAGGATAGAAAAATCCAAGTTTTGCCTTGAGTTTACAGACCAGGTAAGCGATATCAGCCTGGAATGAGAGCTCCTGGTCAAGCAAAAACCCAAGATAATGGACACCTACCAGTAGGATTTTTATAGTCAGAGGGCAAAACAGATCAAATAAATATCCCCAGAATAAAAAAATAAAGATCGGATAGGCTAAATTACAACATAAGCACATAATAAGTCTTCTAAGACTGAAAAGACAATGCAGCATATCTTTTTAGCAGCTATGGCAAACAGAACTTACAGAATTAAGCAAATATTTGTCCCTGTCCCAGTGGGATTGATACAGGAAGTTGAAGGTTTACATGCTTCACAAGATCATTTAGAGTTCCTGAGGTTTCCATGAGTCTGCTAAACATTACTATTCATTAGGTCATAAAATGGCAAAGTATCTGTTCTTGAAGACAGTCTTTGGATTAAAAACAACCACAAATAAACAACAAGTTTCAGGGCTTTATTAAAATCATCATCTATTTGTCGTGTCTGTTCTAAACATAGGTAAATGGAAGCAGCATAAGTGTTTTACACGAATAGCAACTTTCATGAGAAAAGGATGAAACCCGAAGTCTGACTGCTACTTTAACCAGCTGGCAGCTAGCTTTACCTACTTAGGTTCAGCACTGGTCAGGAAGTGTAAAGAGAGTTGATTAGGGTGTAATGACTGCTCCCGTGGGAGCCATAATATTGAACCATGAGAGATCAGGCAGTAAAACAAACTAAAGACCTCAAACAAGATCTCTGTGGACCTGCAAAGTTGGGTGAAAATTGTGAGAGAGGGACACACTATAGTAACACTAAAGACCCTCCTTTACTTTTTTTGTTCTTTCTTGTTTTGACTGCCTATTTGAAGCCTTAAAATTACTGCAATGTTTCTGAAGTCAGTAGTTTCCTCATTTAATGAGTGTCTGTCATACATAAAGTTATCACACAGTCACTCTCCAGTGAGATATTTCTTCAGTCAAACATAATATTTCTCAAGATTAATATTCTTTTTGTTTTGTTTTGTTAGCTTAAATGAATTGTAAATGAATAAAACCTTGGAAGCGTTAGGAGTTTTTGGAACACTTTATGCATGGCCATTAATGCTAGTCTTACACCTTGTGATATTTTCAAAGTGATTATGTCAGTTTTGAAATTCTACATACAATCCTGAGAATTCAGGTTTTGGTTTGCAATTTGTGATCTCAGTCAGCAAGTGTAAGGCTGTCATGAAATTGGATATTTGCAGTTTTACAATAGTCTGTCTCTATTCTTGGTTTTCCAATAAATTCATGCGTTTACTGTCTTCATAAGTCGTTCTTGTCTTATCCAAAATGTTTCTGATGTGGATGTTGTCAACAATTAATTGATGAAAATAAGAAAACTACACAGAAAAATTTTCTGAGGACCGAGGACAGCAGATATCGGCAAAATCTAGTGTACTTGATTTCAAAGTTTGCTGCTATTTAATTTTGCTGTATGTACTTTTCTATGCCATCTTCTTTGAAACAAAAATAAAACAAGTCAAGTTATTCATTCAGTGTTTTGAGAAATAACCCCCTTCACAAAAATGGCCACATGTTCCATTGCTCTAGCATGCCATGCAAATAAGAACTGGATTTGACTAAGCATACAATAAATTGAGTGTTATTAGCCATTAATGTATTAATAATGGTGGTGACAATGACAAAAATACTGTCATAACAGATGAATGATTTACAACCAAAGGAAAAGATGATATTTCTGAAAAGGCGTTCTTTGAAGCATTCAGTGTAACTGTAAGATTATTAGTGTTGGACAGTAGCAAAATAAGTTACATAAGTGTTGTACTTAAGATCAGTTTGTAAGTGACTGTACGTTACTTGAATATATTTTTGGGGGGCTTACTTTTCACTTTTGCTCAACTGCATTTGAGACACAAAAATTACTCCACAACATTTTTATGAATGGGCTTGTTAATTGATTGTTAGAACCAGGGGATGAATTTTCTTTCTTTTGCTCAGACAGACATTGAGTTGTGTTTGTGTAGTTTGTCTTCATGGTGTTGTTGTTTCTGTGTCATGGATCTCCATGGTAACGCAGAGGATCCCATGCGGCTCAGGTCAAGCACCTCAGTCTCAGTTGAGCTGTAATGATGTCGAAACTTCATTTATTGGGAAGATCACACTGAACACAAACTCCTTGGAACACACAGAAATATATATTATCTACCCTTTATTATTCTTATCAAAAATCCCAAAGAGTGAACTTATAATGCAAATCTGACAGAAGTAATGTTTAGTAAATAAACTACTTGTTGGACACCCAGAAGACAGCTAATTGTTTCTCTGCAAGAAAGCTCAAAAATGGCTACAACTGCAGTGAGTACTAGTTTGTAAATAATTCATGAAAATACTTAATTAAAGATGTAGTCAGTGATGTGGGAGAAAACGAGTGGAGAAGTTTTTGATAAACAAATTTAGACCCACCTCTCCCTTCATACCTCAACCCTGGCTCCACCCCCCAAAGCTGATGGACGTGCATCGTCATGGAAATGGCCGTAGAAACTGCGTAGCTGACCAACGTAGCTAAGGTAACCCCTGACTCGTCAGACAACTCAACTACCATCATTGATAAAATCACAACAACAGTACATTCTGGCAGATTAGACAATAACATTAATGTCAGATGGCTGTTACTGTTATTTGAAGCACCACAAAGCTAATGTTGCTTACCTATCCAACAGAAAGATGGCGACATCCACGTCCGTTTTCAGGTCTTTCAGTTCACGGAGTTCCCTCCACTGAAGGAAAGCAACACCAATGTTGACCCAGGTCTTCGCTCTTTCATGGTCATAGCCCTTCTTTTTCACTTTTCGTCTTTGCTCTTTCATGGTCATAGCCCTTCTTTTTCACTTTTCACTCCTCTGACCTTTTTCTTTTGGGCTGTTTTTCAGCCATTGCTACTGCACATATTGCATCTCTCTCTCAAGCTAACTGCGCACGCTACGCAACCTACTACTCCCCCTCCCCCCTCTGTCTGATCTGCGCATGAGTATGATTGCCCCCTGGATGTGGGAGGGTGTACCCTGTGTTGGTGACTCGGCCCAAGCCACAGTATTTACCTGCTGAAATTCAGAGCCAAGGCTGTGTATTGAAACTGGACTTTTTTTTCAACATGCTGTCAGTGGTGACATCTTGTGGATGAAAAGGAGAAATACGGTACAAATACTGCGCTGATTAGAAGATCGCTAACTACACCTTTAAATCATATTGGAAGTCAGTAGAGCTGTTTCTGTATCTTATTTTCTATATTTTACTGGTGATGTCTTGGTTCTGATGAGTAAACCAACAGCTGGATGAGGTGTTTCTTTTAGCATATTTTCCAGCTTTTAAATGAAACAAAAACACACAAGGATGATATCGTTGGCCTTGTAAAAGCGACATAACTCATAAAAGATGATATCTGTCATTCTGCAGAAATGTCCCAGGTGTTTTTCGAGGCAAAATTGCTCACTTGGACCATACAAGGTCAGAGATGAATGAATAGCCACATGCTCCACAATGACACAGTTACCACAGAGAATTTTCAATCCCTGTGAAAGTAAACATTTCACATTGAGAAAACACTGTACGAGGGAAAGATTCTGTCCTTGAGCTAAGCTTTATTTGGAATCATAGAGTTATGAAACTAGACTTACTGAATTCGATCACACAGGGACAATAAAGATGATTGATTGCTAGGTTTACTTCTATTTTATCTTGTCATGCAGATAGAGTCTTGCTAACAAGTAAGAGGCGAGGGGTCTGCATCTGTTAACCATTTTTGAGAGACCAAGAGATGAAAATAAACCAAAATCATATTTTTTTATGATGTACCAAAGAGAAAAAAAGGACAATTATAATCCAAAGGATTTACCCAATGAAAATTTAACTGGGAGTGCTCATAGAATATGTTGTGGCATATTAGAGGCCAGATGTTTGCTCAAGTTGTCCTTAAATGACATTCAAGAGGTTCAGGAGTTAAAGCTATTAGGGACAACAGACTCAGGTCAGTTTACCCCAACACGAAGGGCAGTTCAGGGCAATGTACCCCAACAGGATGTGCAATAAGAAAAATGTTCTAGTTGGGAGAAATCACATCACCACGTTGGCAAATAATGTTTGAGTTAGATAAATGTTTGTCAGAGAGGACCTTGATCACCTATGGTCATGCAGTAAGTGATGACGTAGCTGAAAGACTTTAAAGAAGGGCAAAATTTAGTTTGTAAGTCTGTCTGACGAGAGCTGCTTGAAGCTGTATTCTCTATGAATCATCTATAAGCCCACAATAGGCTGTAAGTTGATTTGTGTCTTTGTTTGTTGCAACAAGTACAACCTTCCACCAAGGCATTTTCTGACTCTCTCAAGCTCAGGTTAGTCTACACAATTTTTTTGTCTGTAATGATGGCCAATATGTAAGATTAGATGACCACAAACCCACAATATTATGCTGTGACATGCCCTCCAAGCATGGCAAACTGCACAGCTGAAACCTAATGCATTTAACAACCAACGAGATGACGGTGGGAGGAGGGCTGACACTGAAGACAGCAAAAAACCTACAGTATGATTAATTTTGTTTGTCTTTACAATTTTATGATAACTGATGTAATTCAAATCAAATCAAACTTTATTTATAAGGCACTTTTCATACTTTGAAGCAACACAAAGTGCCTCACAGAGGCTAAAAAACAGAAACAGCAATTGATGATAAAGGCAAGCAGTCACTGTCTAAAGTGCTGACGTTCCACTCCAACATTTCTCTTTCTACAGACTGCCGGTAGCTTCTTCACATCAGGAAGGGATGTATTCAGTTTAACAAATAGTCCCCTGGCTCAAAAGCAGCAAGCTTATCTGTCCACATCCATGTTTGTAGCACATGTGCATGTAAAGTGCTGACATCCCACTCCAACATTTCACTTTCTACGGACCGGCGGTAGCTACTCCACATCAGAAAGGGATGTTGTTTTCAAAGTTTAACAAACGGTCCCCTGGCTCGAAAGCAGCTACCTTGTCTGTTTATATCCATGTTGGTAGCACATGCAGAGCTCCAGGTGCACTCACTGGTCAATGTCTCTGATGTAAAGGAACAAATTTTAGAAGGCAGGACAAGATATAAACATAGACTCTCTGTCATGGAGACGTGTCTTGGTGGTCACTTTGGCACTCTACATGAGATGAAAGGGCTTTTGTGTGGCTGACAGTCCACAAACCCTATGACTGTCATGTCAGGCCGTAATTATGAACAGTTATTGAAAATGTGGAAACCTTCATTACCCTGTGTTAATCTCTGTCAGCTCCAGCTGCTTCCTCCTCTTGTCTCCTGCTGCATGACAGTTGTATGACAGCAATTTTTGGACATACGCATGGTGTTGGAATACTGAGCCCAGGTACAGAGGCATATTCGTCTGCTGTCTGTGGCATTCATTCAGTGATGTTGAAATACATTAAGCAGTGCCAAGCTTGGTTAGGCTAAAGTCCCCCTAAGTCAAACGTGCTACCCATGTGTACAGTACATTGGCCTTTGTTTAACATCCATCTAAAATTAGTCAAAGGAGCTTCAGGAAATGTCATACTCCGCTATAGTGCAACCTTACTCTTCGGTTGAGATTACTTGACCTGCATTAAACACAGCAACATTGACCCAAGTAATGTACTTTCACCAAATTTCGATTATCACTCAAAATTGATCCATCAGCTACTATACACTAATAAGTGAATGGACTTTGAGTTTGCTGAATTTGATAACAGTCTCCAAACTAAACTTTGCAGACGTTTGCCTGCTGTCCGTAAATTGGATGGTTGCAGTTGTGTGGAAGTGACTTTGCCTAAAAGTGTACACAGAGAAGTTTGAAGCTGGGGTTGGTAATCTGATTTAGACACACTTTTTGTAATACTGGTTAAATTGGTCTTTATGACCCGATGGCAATCAATTCATAATGTGTTCTTAAAACAGAGCGAAAAATATCTGCTATCTACTGCATCAGTAAAACAGTGAAAACACCAACCAATAAACATGTCGTGTCACCAATTTTTAAACCAATTAAATCCTGTCGCCATTCTGCCTGCCTCCTGTGCATACATTTTGTCGGCGTGCACAGACTCGGTGCGTGTAGCCGAGTTAAGAGGGATCAGAGTCCCCGAGAGAATGCTTACCTTTCAAGTTTTGTCTTTGAAAATAAGGGAAGCCCGCTACGAGCTGCCACAACCCAACCAAGCTCCAGTATCCCACACATTTTAAGACAGATGTACAAGAAGGCTACTGCAGGTGGACGTTCTCGCGAGGCTTTTTCTTCTTCTTCGGTTTTTGGGCGGTTGGCATCCATCATTTTGGAGCATTACCGCCCCCTTCAGGCTAGGGACAGAGTTCAGTTTCAGAGGAATGTTTTTGTTATTATATCGTCACAGGGGAGATTAACGGGAGAATACTAATATGGGAGGACGTCGGGAAAGAGGATAAAATACGGTAGTTTCTTGGCCAAAACGGGAGACTTGACAGCTATGTGGAGAATGGCAGAGGAACTACCTATACCTCGATCAACATCGAACTGTGAATACTAGCTAACTTTCCATGTTTGTTTGGGGCTTTTTTAACTTTACCATGATAATGTTTTGGTGTTTTCTTACTGCTGACTGAGACATGACTTGGTGTAGTGTAACCCGTCTGAGGTTAGATTAATTTAGATTAAAGATAATTGGGCATAATTTTCATGTCGGCTAAATCCTTACAAAAGACCTAGGAGCCCAAAGGAGACCAGACGACACCAGAAGAACAGCACAAAACAAAAATGTTGTGCTGAGGGTTTGGAGTTGAATCAGTCTTCTGGATATATCAGCTATGGGCATGCATGTAAGCGTGGGGTGGGGGTGGGGAGGGGGGGGGGGGTCATTTTGGAGGAGGGGTGGGAGGGGCTAGACAGAGTCCTGAGGAGATGCTACATTTAAATTCATGCTAGTTTGCTAAAATTACCGACCCCAGCTTTAAAGGAATATTTCACCCAAAAGCCGCGGCAGACCAATCCAGACGGCTTACGTAGTACTAAATGACCTCGTTTCGAATTAATTATGGACGTTACCCACTCAGGACACTTGGATTACAGCGGACGAGCAGTATGAAGGAAAATAGGCACGTTTTTGTGGACTTTTATGGACCTTTTTCTTTCGGACACCATTGTCCGAAGTTTGTTGACAGCGAAAATCCCCCCGGACCTCCGGCTGCATTTGAGACATCAAAAAAGTGCTCCAGAGTGTTGCTCAGCATGAGGGTGAGTAGAAAATGAAGGCATATCATTCTTTCGGTGAAATATTCCTTTAAGTCTGAAGTTAATTCATTCCATCTATTTACTCATTTTGGCATCAATCCTCTTTATTTTCTTGGATTAAACATCAACGTTGACCCTGCCCAACAGGTTAAGGAGAGTCTTTTAGAGTCAGTAAGTAAAAACAATACACTCGTCTGTCACTCTGACATGCGGTGTGGGAGGTGATGACATTTACAGTACCTCATGGGACAATAAGAAAATATTTCATGCATGTAACTTTACTTTCAGAGAAACATAACCGTCTCCCTTACTGACTCGTGCCTCTCAGTTCAGTGCCAGGAAACGTACTCTTCCCTAGCAGCAGATGTTACAGAACTCTTCACAGCGGGATGAACTTTATGTTATGTTTCCTTTAATGTGATGCAAGTCTGTACTTTGTTACTCTTCTCTGGAAAAAAAGGACTCAGGACTCTTATTAGAGGTAACCACACACCTCTGAATTTCCCTCCAACCTTTTTCCACTAAACCAGAGTGGGACTGTAAATTCAAAGCTGCTGAAGGTAGGTGTTTTTGGCATCAGAATACAAACCATAACAAGCTAGAAGGTCAATAGTTGTAAATCAGGTCCGATCCCATTGATTTTGCCTGTCCTTGGTTTCTTTTACTGTCCTTTGCTCCCTTGGAGTCTTCATTAAAGCAGAGCCATAACTGGGAGACGTAGATCTTTTCCCTTTGAGTAATCCTCTTCCCTACTGCTTACAGCTCCTCTCAGCCCATCTCACTCACTGCACTGGAAAAGTAAAGCTTCCTTATTTCATTACACTCTCACTGTTCCATGCTGATTGTCAAAGCTCACAAATAAACACAGTTCTAGAAATAAAACTGGTAACTAATACTGACAGATTTATGATGTCCACATTTAGAACTATGTCTGGAAATAAGTGGCCAGCTGTAGGATAACAAAAACAGATGTCCTTGTTCATGTTCATATTGTGACAGCTGAAATTATTGGGCCAGACACCACTTTATAATCTACTTTTCAATTAAGTAAGGGTTTTTCTCATGCCCTTTATTTTATGGCTCTTTGATTTCTAAAACGGAGACCAGATGTAAACTTCAAAAACAAAGACAGTGGTCTGCCAGTGGAGATCATCATTAGCAGAACAGAAATGTAAAGAGAATGTCTGCAGAAAACCTGCTTCATAAACACTGACCTTTTTCCAGAACTGTTGCAAGTTTGTTGTTGAAATTAACTTTCCACATGCTCGGACTCTTTTTGTTTCAGGATGAGCAGCACGTATTAACCAAAACAAATTTTTTTTCCCCTCTTTAACTCAAGGCTAACATCTCGGCCTAGGGATCCATAATATTGGATCTTTGTTGATATTTGATATGCTGATATTTCTAAACTAAAAATCACCAAAACTTTAAAATTGGCCTGTTCCTTTTCAGACAACAGTCTATGTTTTGCTATTTTGATGACATCGATCCCAAGTGCAAAGCCAGGTACAGGGCGCAAAGAGGACAGCTCATGAGCTTTGATTGCACATGGGTTTATTTTTGGTGTAACATTGATCAAAACAATTTGGCTAACAGCTCTAAGTCCTTGTACACACGGCTGCCATATTGCTTTTTACACAGTGAGCTTAGTTTCTTTGGTCGGAATATTGTCTAGATCCTCTAATTCCAAACAAAGAACATTGTACGGTATATCTTTGTGCTTAGATTAAAGTGATTTTTAACCAAAGTATCCAGAGCAACAGAAATTTTCTAAAGGTTGAGCCGAGACAGATGAGTACAAAAGTGAAACCTCATTTATCAGTAAAATCTCCAAGTAATATTGTCATGATGACATATGATAATGAAAGGAATGTTTACTGAACATCAAATAACTGTGGGCTTTAAGCAATTTATTTTCTTATATAAATCCTTGTCCTTGTTCCCTATTGCCTTAATAAAATACACTGGACAGCCTGTTTTTATTATCTGTGAGCATAATGATCATTGACATTCATCGTGTGCACAAAAATACTGTAAATTTTGCCCCGTGATGAGTGGAAATCTATTTGCATTATTCATATTAGGCACACAGGAGTATACTGGAGGGCACTGAAATAGTGCACTGATGAGCACCACTAAAAAAGCAACACTGTCCTTCAACTCCCATAACAATTATGTACATAAACTAAATTTTTCAACAAACGCTCTGATATGTTAGTTAAAGGAGCACTGATATGAACCCTGTAGGAGTGAAACAAGCTCAGAAATGTGTATGTTTTGCCAATTTCTCCAATGTGCCCTCAAAATAGTAGAAGCACACAGATTTTAGACATTAGACAAGACATACAAAGGTGCAGTTCTTCTCTGCGTCCTCAAGGCAGGAGCATGCCAACTTTGCCCCTGACCACCCCTCACTTTCAGCCAAACACATCCTGGGGGCAAACAGGAGTGCATAACCATTTGCAGTTTAAGGAGCATGGGCGCTGATTGTCAAATGATACGTGCATCAAGCAGAAATTGGAGAGACAGCTCATGCCAAAACCCATTTTCACTGGGTATACCAATAAGGCCCTCTGCTTCATAACAGCTTTTACAAAATGAAAAAAAAAAAACGACTCTGCTTCGTGTATCCTTGGAGGATGCTTTTCTGAGACAATGTGACAGCCTGGAACAACCTAGAAACGTGGTGAATACATACTCTCAAGGTTTCAGACATGCACTTAACCAGCATGTCTGTACGTCTGCAAACAGGCACTTTTAGTAACTTTAACCTGAACAAATTCAAACACTGCTGATATAGCCTGTTCCCTTGTAGATGCTGAAACTGCTGATTGAGAGATGTGACTAGATCTGAAGAGGAGCTACACTTTGAAGGTTAGGGTGTAAAAATGGGAGCAGACAGGTCCAAAACATCACCTCCGGATAACTAACACAAGCAATATGTCAAAAGACAGACTATGCCTGCCTTGTCTGGTGGTCATTAGGCTAGATTAAATCAAAGCTGACAGTTTTCATCTTTGTGGTATGGAGTTGTGCTCCATCCCTGTCTAAACATTTTAAAATAGCGACAAAATGTTTCAGGGTTGTTTAGATGTAGTTGACACGATCAGATCAGAGGAAGCCACTCCAAAGCTGGCATCAATGATACTTTTCTGCATGTTTATGCTTGTAAAATATCTCAGAGGCTGTTTTTATTTGTAACCAGTGTAAACCCAACGTGTGTGACGCAGATTAGTGGACATAGTTTAGATAAAGTCTCAGAAGTCGTGTAGGAGGAACAAACTAAGGCCAGATGGAGGTTTGTTGAATGTGTTCCTTTCAAAGCCATTGTTGTATGACAACTTTTTTATGCTTACCACATTGTGCACTTTCAAACAATCTTGTGGTTGCATATAAGCACAAACATACATAATGTTCTTTTTCATGAGCTGTCTCCCTGTTCCTGATTATCTTAAATTCACATCACATTTAAGTTTAAGCTGTTTTTTTTTATCAACAGAATATATCAAAGTTAACATATGTGCAGCCACTGCCCATTTGAAGGCCATTATTATCCACTAATGTTGTTAAACTACTGTGGGCAGTCAACAAACCAAGCCATTAGAAAACTCTGCAAGATGGATTCAATTTGGTCTTGTATTTGAAAGACAGCATATGTTGAATCACAACAGAAACCAACTAACAATGATATAAAAGAAAGACTGTGTTCCTCATTTAGACTTGTTTTGTCTTAAGCGTTTTGTACACATCTGCTTCAGATTACAACATTCAAAACTCAAAGCTGTTAACCGCAAAGCTTGAATAGATTTGTTTTCTCAATTATTCCATCAGAAGAACAAACAAAACAAAAAACAAGGCACTCAATAGATCATTTTCTTGTTTAGTGATAATATTTAGAGGATGTGTGTAACCAGTAACAGAGAGATGGCAAGTGGTCAGCAGCGCTCAGTTCACAAACAGCTCCTCCAGTTAGTTCACTAGTTTGTCAGCAGCAGAGAAGCACTGACTATGGAAAGAATTAGATGAAGCCATGTGGCATCAGTTGTTTATCAAAAGAGGCTTTAGAAGGTAACATAACATTGGATCAACCTACTGACAGATAGGTGGGCTGTGTTTACACAAGACATGGTGCAAAAAAATGTGAGTTTATCATTAGATTAGTCCCTGAAAACACTCTCTCCACTCGAAACTACTTTTACCGCCATTTATACAACCATAACCACCTGTATACTGCTTCACAGTGTCATCAATGATGGTATTTTACAACAAAATTTGTTTTTTATAATATATTCCTTTTTTCCATCCTGCAGCACAGTTGGACTTCCTCTTTCTTATGCCACGTATCTCACCAGTGTCCTCTTATCTCAACGTGTCTTCCACTGGCTCTCCCAGTCATGTGTGCACAACCGTTGTGATGTGAAGCGATTTCTTTTCCAAACTGGTCTGTTAGGCACCCATGTTTGTTTAATTGACAAAATAAGTTTCAACCCTCGCATCAGAGTGATAATTCATGGCCCCCAGCTCATTAGCATGCAGACAGTGGAGCACATTGACTTATTGGATGAGACAGAGCGAGTCAAGCAGCAGTCTGACTGATGAGCTGGTGTCAACAGCTGTTAGAGATGCTTCCTGCACAGGCTGATGTGGATACCAGTCCTCAAGGTCCTGTTATGCTGTCATGTGGAGACGCGACCTCTGCTCCACCCGCTGACATAACCCACAACTTTTGATCTCACAGACGAGCCTGGTCGTTTTCTTTGTCCCTCACAAAGGGAAAATAGTTAACGGGGATTTTTGTCTCATCAGAAGACAATGATCACTACAAATAAAGTTTCAAATACAGGAGAGTGCAAAGCATGTAAGTGGCTCCTATGCTTGTCAGTCCCTAACATGGATGCTTATGTTGCAGTGTTCAAATGGTAAGGATTAGAAAACTGTGGAGTGGTGAAGATCTGAATTTTTTTAAGCCTCAACACAAAGGGTAGAATCATTACAATTATTATTACACCACTTCTTCTTCTCACGTCCTGTGATGCATTCTCCTCCATATCTCAACCCTGTGGGTACACCCCCTACTATCAAGTCCCACACCTCTGGTGTCCCTGGTCTCGTACAGCCTTTACTTCCGGTATGGACTAAAATCAGCACAGCACTTGGACTGCTATCTCAAATTAGTTACACTACCTGTTTGTCCTCCTCCCTGTTGTCTTGTCTTGTCCTGTCTGTCACTGTTTCCCCTTCTTTCACACTGTGGTGTGGCACAGCCCTCCCCTTCAGCTCACATCAGGGGTTAAATAAAGTTTTATATGATGGAGTAGCCTACAGGGAGGGCTGGTGATGGTCACTGTAGCAGTGAATCATACCTACTTATCTCTCACTGCTAGAAAAATATGCATTGGTCTTTCTAACGCTGCCACCGGACACAGTGCTCAGCTGAAAAGATAATGCAGACAAGGGGAAAAAAAGAATTATTACACCATTATGTCTCTAGGTTTTTCAGCCCTCCAGCTCATTCTTGAGAATGAAACATACCAAGACCACTTTCATGTTTTTTTTTTACTTTTCAGTAGTGTCCACTCTGACTCAAGGATGAAATAATTCACTTTGCAGTTTATATGTCAAAGGCCAAGTTCACTGGATTCCCTGCTTATCCTTTGGTTGTGATAAAAATTTTGCAAGAATGCAGTCAAAGGTTTTCCTCAAAGTAGAGCAGAATATCCACTCTGACTCAAGAACTAACTGATTATATGTTGAAGACATTGGTCGTTGACAAAACAATAGACAAAGACAATTTGATTTTATGTTTACGTCTTTCTTTTGAGCACAAAATTCCAAGCAGACATACAGGGATTTCCTCAAACATTGCATTAAAGTCTACTCTGACTCCAAACTAAACAATATTTTTTAGGTCATCTGTCAAGAGAAGAGGATTTTGTTTTCATTCTTGGCTTGAAATTGCAATGCTTCAAATTGCTGTTAAAGATATGTATTTTTATACTTTGCACAAATGGCCACTTTGGATAAAAGGTAGAATTTATGCATTTTAAAGGTCAAGGATCTCATGTTACCCCCTTGACTGGGTATCATGGGATTCTCCTCAAACTTTGCCAAGTGTCCACTTTGACTTGAGCATGAACTTAATTTATTTTGCAGGTCATACGTCAAAGTCAAACAATCTCATGTTCCCCCTTTGATCAAGAGCTTAATTTTCCAAGAACGTGCTCAGGATTTTTTATCAGACGCTGAACAAATGTTCCCTTTGACTCAAAACAGAGAGGATTTCGTCTTTGAGGGATTTTTTTCAGACTTAGAACAACAATCTACAATAATGGAAACATGAATTAAAGGCCAATTGGAGGTCACTTTTCAAAGATCATGGTCATTGGATGTCACACCCAGCCCTTCAATTGGAACACAGTTTACAAGAATACATAAATGGATTTATTCTAACTTTGCAAAAAGCCTGCTCTGACTAAAAAAACCTAACCGATTCTGTTTTCATGTCATAGGCCATATGTGCATGAAGATTATCGTAAAGGTGTTTCTTTAAACTTTGCATAATTGCCCTCCCTGAACTAAAAACTTATGCACTTAAAAAGTCATATTGTATATCCAAAGGTGACAGGTCAGTTAAGTTGTATGTATCCCTTTCTTGTAAATGTGGTATCTTAAGTAAAAATAGCAAATATCTGACTCAAACACAACATGATTGGATTTTTCTGGTCATGACAACCCATGTTTATCACCTGCTTAAAAGCTGTATCTCTAGGGATATCCTGCAATATGTTTTTAAATGTCCACTTAAAGATGAACTTCATTTATTTTGTATGTCATAAGATGTACTGTTGAATCACTGTGCTTGTGAATCAATTGGTTTACCCCTTAGCTTAGCCTTTGACTGACAGGCTCAATCGAAGTCTACACCAATTCAAGATGGAGAGACAGCAACAATGAGAACAGTTATTCTTCATATAATCTGTCACAGAGTGTTCATTATAGCTAATTTCCTGCCTATATTTATATGATTCAAATATAAATATGAGATACATTAGTAATAGGAAGAAAAAAATTCCTTCAAGACCAAGAATAACTTTAGTTTCATAAAACAGCACCAGGAATTGCCCTTCACTGCATTTCTTGGGTCAACAAAGATTTGTTTTCAAAGCTTGTGCACTACACTTCCTAGAGTCTTGGTGGTCTCATGACTAAGTTAAATCACAGATGTGTCTGTTTCTCCCTTTCTTTTTGCTTCTCTTTCTTCTTCTCCACCCTCAAAAACAACCAGATCTACTTAACTTCTGATCTCATCTTTTTTTTTTTTACTGTCGCCATAATAGAATAAACACACAGACAACAAATCAGGGGAATACTTGGAGCTAATGCAGCATATCTGAAGTTGGAGCTCATCATTTGTATCTAACCAAAAGCAAACTTGGTTCACAGCTGTGCAATATTGTGGTTGATAAATGTCAGGTATTATAAGCTGAATATTTGCAGTGAAATGCCTAAGTTAATAGAATATAAAAAATACGATGTATTCATTGTTAGTTGATTAATTAAGTAACCTCAAATATTTTACAACAGTTTAAAAAAAAAAAAGGGAAATGTTTATTTTTCAGACTTGATGCCCTGAGTCTTGTTTTGGTGGCCACCAGAAGTCAACATAACAAGACAAATAATTTTATTGTTGCTTCGGACACTACATTGGGATGCTGTATCTGCTACAGAAACCCTATGAACATTTTTTAACATATCTGACAAACGTCAGTGTTGCCTGACTGACATTAACTTAATTCTGCATTGCCTGACTTAAATTGCAGGAGCTTGACATTTCTTTATATGTAGGCAAAAGTTGGTCAAAATCTCGGAGTGTGAAAGCAGCTAAAAAGATGAACACTCTGTGAAGAGGAAATAAAAAAGACATCTGTCCTGCACACACAATAAAACCTTTGTGCTGAGTATAAGCTAGCCCTCAGTCTCTTGGCTTATGCTAGAGCTAAGAATTTAATTTGGTTAATATTTGATATTTTCTGAAGATCATTCACCTTAAGTAACATCTGAAGAGGAACTGAACAAATGTGTCACTCTGATAAAAGAGGAAAAGTCAAACATAGAGCCCTCAAACTTATAACTCCAATAGAAACTTAAAAATGACAATACAGTATTTTGGTATACTTTGGTTCAAGAAACACAAAGAACCATTAGTGTATCTTCTATAACCACTGAACTCAACTAAATCTAACAATATTCTTCAGTGTTTATTAGAGTATAAATATTATGATAAGCACTTAATCCCTGCATGTAATTAAGTAAAATATTCCTGTCCTGGATGTCAGGAGATCTATGACTATTGATTTAAATGTAACTGTCTTGACTATTTTTTAATAAAAAATCCAAGAATGATGGATGTCTTCTGCTGAAGTGAAAAGTGGGATGAACAAGTGAAATCACAGAGATAGTTCAGAGGATGTTCGGGTTCTTTATGTTTATTTGAGAAGTCCCTGAACCAGCAGTAAAATCATAATCACAAGAAAAATGAAAAAACATTAGATTAGAAGAAACCATATGACAGACAAAAAAAAAAAATTAATGAGCATTAAATGTTTTAAGCTGGAGGTGTAAGTGGGAGTATGCTGATGTGTGAGGTCCTTCATTAATGTAGTGAGTGTCTGCACGCCAGAAATTTGACCAAGCCCCCTCTTTGGGCTTTTTCAGACATTCCTAAGGTCTGGAAAGCAAAGACCTCTGAGTCAGTCAGATCATGACCTCACGCTAAATGAGCTGTATCTGCTTCAAATGGACACTGATTACTTAAGCAGGAAGGAGTTCCCGTGCTGACGTGTCAGTGACTTTAGCGTCACACCCAAACTTTGGCTTCAGAGTATTCTCCAGGCACCCCCAGGCACTACCCAGTGATGTTGTGTAAGAGGGGCAGATGCAGCTTAACAGCTGCAACGGAAAGACTCTATTTGACCTGAGCAAAGGATTAAATGTTTTTTTGGAGGAAACACATCAGTGTTCAAAGGTTTATAAAAGTTTTAAGTTCATTTTTCTCCCCTTGTTTGAATTTGCTAGCTCACTGTCCTTAAATCAGGGGTGTCCAAAACTATGGCCTGGGGGCCACTTCGGGCAGATGGTCCATTTTTAGTTAGCCCTCAGGAAATTCTACAAATACAATTTAATTAAATTGTACTTAAGTAAGGGATAAAGGTAAATGAATTATGACATTAAATTCAAACACAAATCTTGCTTAAAAGCTGCATTTCCTGCTCCATCTAACTATCTGATTTACATAGACAGGAGCGCTTAGACATCTAAAATGAGCAGTTTTATGTGGTTAGCTTCTGTTTTGGGTCTGAATGTGAAAATGAGCCATCTGTTACTTTCTGTTGCATGAAGTGGCATCTTCAACCCTAAACAAGGCTGATCCAGTCATAAACAGAGTTGATCAGGGCACCCCCAACCCAAAATCAATAACATAATTGATGTTATGTCTTTATCATTAAATGACTATGTGCTTTGTTACTCCATTAATGTAGGACTTTATAGCAGGCTGTGAAGAGGAAGCCTATTAAAACCTGCATTCGGTTGTTCTTTTTTTTTTACTAACTTTAATACACTTAAGATTAGAAAGTCAGTCATCATTATATTTTGTATTTGGCCCTCTGTGAAAAAAGTTTGGACACCCCTGCCATTAGTACACGAAGAGTTCATTCGATTTTACCACATATGCCTAAATGGTTTACTTTGTCACTAAATCATAAAGTGCACATGTGCTTGATTCTTTTTATTAGGCAAAAAATTAGTGACAGACATCTGGAAATAAATGTTAGTCCTGTTACAGTCTGAATTTGCGGCTATGCTCATGAAATTTACAACATCCCGAGGAGAGAGTTCTTCATATTACCCCGACAGGGAAAAACAGGAAATGTCCCACTATTACCTTTTTACTTTCTGTGCCAACATCAGGTTATTTTTGTCTTTGATAATGGTTGAAAATAGAGCTAGAAAGAGGGGGATATTTTAAATGGACCGTGACTATGTAAGTAACATTGTATGGAGCATTCTTTCAAGCTGTAACAGATGGAGTCTAATGTGTACACATCTAGCTAAAACAGGCACACGCCAAGCTCAAGGAAAGAAACGTGGCAATGAACATATAAAAGACACTTTCCACAAACAAATCTATCTCGCATCTCAACCTTCCAACAGTTAAACAAGGTGGCTTTTTCATACTTCATACTTTACCAGTGACTAACTGATAGTGGTCATTTGTTCAATGTTTAATAAAAAAAATACCCTGATGAACGTAGTAGTTTTTATAAACAATATGAAATAGTGTTGATTTCTCACCTGGCAGTTCATCCTCTGGTCAGAGTTGAAATTTGTGCAACATTAGAGGAGTCTTTAGGGATTTTGTCAACAAGTAAGATATACAGACAAGCTCAAATGACCTTGATCTTTAACCTATTAGCTTCTTAAGTGTGTGGTAATATGTTATTAATGTGGAGGATGTCATACTGACAGTCATCAATCACAGTTAAAATACATGTTAACACAAGCTCATATTTAAACCATAAATGGTTCATATACAGTTCTGAACAGATCCTTCAGGCAATGATTCCCTCTTCCAAAGAGGTGGAACACTTCTGTTTCTTCCTCCAAATTCCATCACATTATGGCCCCATATAATATAATATTTGTTATAGAAATCTAAGGAACATTGTGTTTTGGCAGCTGGAGATGACTGAGTGTCAAACTGGTCTCAAATATTTGAGTTCATGCTGAGTCTGGTCTTGTGCTTCAACCGTGATCTCAGCCATAATCCCATATTCTCCATGGTGCCAAAGTGAAGGTTTGTTAAGTATTATTCACACATATTTCACTCCTCCTGCCTAGTGTTATCTTAAAACCTGGGTGGTGTTTGTTTGGGTTGTTTTTTAGAGGATAGTGAGTTTTTTTCCCATTTTCCATCAATAGGAAATATACCAAAATAAGTTGCTTATATTATTGTTTATTAAGTTGAGAATAGGGGAGGCTCTGTCAGATTTAAGGCTGTCAGATTTTGGTTAAATATATTATCTTCAACATGGCAGGGCATACTTTGTTTAAAGAATGTTGTGTGTAGAACCATTTTAAAGTATCTTAATGTTATCAGTGAAAACCATTCAAACTGGTGTTTATTTTGCACAGAAATGAATCTGTGCCTGTATCTGTGCCTTAGATTCTTGTTGTAATGAGTTTGCAGTTTGTTAGGATCAGTAGGACCTCAATACGAACCCTATAAGTTTTATCTATGGACAGAGGTTTTCACCCAAAAATTCCGTCATTAAATGTTATAATTTTATCTTACTGTATAAAATAGAAAATCCACAATTGTGTTACATAATATAAATATATAAATCTTTATTTATTTAGATGTAGTTTTCACAAAGAATATTGAACCCCTGAGTTTTACTCAGAAGGCAGAGAGCTTTCTTTTGTTTCTTTTTTGTCAAATAAAAGGCTCAAGCTCACATTTCAGAGCTTAAGAAAGACAATACGTGTGTTTTATTGGGAAGCCCCCATAGGCTTAAATCCACTTTAAATGGTTCATAAAAATGTGTTTATACATCCATGCATGTAAACTCACAGGATACATGTCTCGTACTTGATAATGGGATACTTTGTACTCATCAGTAGTGAAGTACTCCATTCCTCCTTCAGCCTCAGTTAGCTCATTCTGGGCATGCTCACTGTACTGCTGGCCTTTTTCTGTTTGAGGACACTTGTCTGCTGGGTTAAGAAGTGATCTCCCAGCAACTCAGTATCACATCCTTTTCATATTGCACAGCTTTGTCCCCAAATCTCCAAAGATTTTGCTGTGATCCGGCCTTGAGTCTTGATCCCCTACAAAAGCCGACTAGTTCACTGATGTCATGGCACCCCTCCAAAACATCCCTATACTCAGTGCCTCGCCTGATGCCTGCTGACAAGAGAAAACAGGGTTTTTTTTACAGTCATTACTCTACTTCTGATGGTGAAAATAAAAAGGCTGTGCCCTAAAGATTCAGAATTTCCCCTTTAAATAAACATTTACAGGATTGCATTGCACAGACTAATGAAAAAGTATATCAGCTACACTTTCAGAAGACACAGCTGCAAAATTAACACTCAAAAAGGTAACTTTTTTTTCATTTCATCATTATAAGTGGATTTTTTAAGTTTACAGACCTGATCAAAATCTTAGGACCAGTTGAAAAATTGATAGAATATGCATTTTGCACATATGGACCTCAATGAGGTTTTAAATAGAGCTACAATATGCAAAAGAAAGAAGGGGGAGTGCGACAAAAAACATTTAGAACTTATAATTTAAAAAAACAAACTGAAATAGGCTGTTTATCAGCTGATCAAAAGTTTAAGACCACAGGCTATTAAAGCCAAAATCTGCTCAAAATTTTCATTTTCTGTCAGGCATTCACACGGCCATGCCCTCCTGATGGCTAAAGCTAAGAAGCTTTCTCTTCTTGAATGTGGTTGGATCGTCGAGCTGCATAAGCAAGGCCTCTCGCAGCATGCCATTGCTGCTGAGGTTGGACGCAGTAAGACAGTCATATTAAATTTTTTGAAAGATCCTGAGCATTATGGAACAAAAGAGTCAAGTGGTAGACCCAAAAAAATTACACCTGCGCTGAGCCGGAGGATCCGATTGGCTGTCTGTCAAGACACAGGGCGGTCCTCAACCCAAATTAAGGCCCTCTCTGGTGCCGACTGCAGCACAATAACCATCAGACGGCATCTGCAGGAAAAGGATTTAAAAAAAAAAAACGAATTCAAAGACCTCGTCTCCTTCAACGCCACAAAACTGCCCGTTTACACTTTGCCAGGGAGCATCAAACATGGGACACTGAAAGGCGAAAAAAAGTTTTATTCTCTGATGAGAAAAAATTTAACCTTGACGGTCCAGATGACTTCAACGTTACTGGCATGACAAGGAGATCCCACCTGAGATGTTTTCTACCCGGCACATTGAAGGGGGGTCCATCATGATCTGGGGTGCTTTTCATTCAGTGGAACACTGGAGCTTCAGTTGGTGCAGGGTCGTCAAACGGCGTCTGGTTACGTGCAGATGTTGCAGCGGGCATCCCTCATGACTGAGGGCCCTCGTCTGTGTGGTAACAGCTGGGTTTTTCAACAGGACAACGCTGCAGTTCACAATGCTCGCTTGATGAAGGACTTCTTCAGGGAGAATAACATCACTCTTTTGGACCATCCTGCATGTTCCCCTGATTTAAATCCATAGAGAACATTTGGGGATGGATGGCAAGGGAAGTTTATAAAAATTTCCATCAGTTCCAGACAGTTGATGCCCTTAGTGAAGCCATTTTCACCAATTGGAGCAATGTTACCAAAAGCTTCCTGGAAACACTTGCATCAAGCATTACCAAACAAATTTTTGAAGTGATTAACAAGAACGGTGGAGCTACTCATTACTGAGTCCTACTGAGAAAATGTTTTGTTCTGGTTTGGAGAATTTTTTGTAACTTTTTGAGCGATGGTCTTGAACTTTTGATCAGCTGATAAACAGCCTATTTCAGTTTACTTGTTGTTTTCAATAAATTACTTTTTCAAAGTGCTTTTTGTCACACTCCCCCTTCTTGCTTTTGCATATTGTAGCTCTATTTAAAAGCTAATGAAGATCCAAATGTGCAAAATGCATATTCTAGCAATTTTTCAACTGGTCTTAAGATTTTGATCAGGTCTGTACAATCACAAAGACATCTTACAATCTGTTGCTAACCAAACCAAGAAAACAAACTATGTGGATTGTTTTTTTCCTTGGCACTGAAGGTTTTCACACAACATTAAGAGCACATTCACATCTAAATACAGTTGCTGTCGACGTATAAATATGACTTGCTCCTCTTTCAGTGGCATGTTTATACATAAAAGTCTTTGTAAGAATATATAAGCCTTCACCTCATCACCTGTCACTTTCCTTGTATTTCAAAGCTTGAGGCCTGTAAAGATTTTCCATCATGATGTTTGTCTTTATAGAGGAAGCACTGCCTGCAGTTTTTCATGTGTTAATATTTATCCTTGAAGGCCTCCCCTCATGACTCCACAATAAAGGTACTGTGTAAGTAAACTTAAAGGAATCTGTGGCCTTTGTTAATTTTACTTTTCTATAAAAGAGCTTTTAAACAGTGCTCTGCAGAACCACATGTTGAATGAAGACCACAGTGAGCTGTTTTATATGCATACTTTCTTCAAAAACACATGTTTCATTGATACTGAGTTTAGAGGAGAAAAGATGTGTCTTTGTCTTTAGGATTTGAGAATAGTTTTTTTTAGATAGACATGAGGTCTTGATTCAATTTGAAGAACCCTGCTGCTCAGGTGAATGTTGATCAAGCATCTGAGGACAAACTGTTTTCTTGTGATGTTAGTTTACCGCCATCTGCTGGTTACATTGAGTGTCCCATTGTTTTAAAAACTCAAGCCTCAGGTTGTGGTGAACATACAGATAAGCATACAAATTCTCTGGTTTTACAAGATGAGCAAAAACGTTGGTTAAAGCAGTGATCACCACCTGGTGGACCAGGAGCAACATCAGGCCCCCCAATGATTTGATCAAGTCCACAAAGTATAATCATACAGGAGAGGATAAAGGCCACTGCAAAGAAAGTTCTTGAGAAATTAAACTTAAATTATGACTTTAAAAAGTCTAAATTACAAGATAAATATTAGAATTCTGAGAAAAAGATACAAATATTTAAAGAAAAAAGTATGAATTTCAGTTTGAGATGTATAAACTCTAAGATTAAAGTGTAAATCGAGAAAAAAAGTCTGAATTCTTAGAATAGACCCATATTTTGAGAAAAAAAGTCTGAATCTCAGATTGAAATGTAAAATACTAATTTAAAATAAAAAGAATGATAAAATCTCAGAATTCTAAAGGTTAAGTCAGAATTCTGAGAAATCAAGCTTAGATTTCACAGTTTTGAGGAATGAGGAGAATTCTAAGACAAACGTCTGATTTCTGAATAAAATGTATTAATTTAAAGAAAAATTTTTTTACTTCTAATACTAAAACGTAGGGCTATAAATTTGCCCAATTTTACAAGGAAAGTCCGAATTTTGAGGCTTATGTCAAAATTCTGCAATGTAAGTTTGAATTCTAATAAAGTTCTGCGAAAATAATCAAAATTTAGAGACCAAATTCAGATTTATGAATAAATTCTGTCTTTTCTCTCCAACTTTTTTTCACAGTCTTAAAAAAAGCTTAACCCTTTTTTTCAGTGGCCCTTATCTCTCTGTTACCAAGTTTTAAACATGTGTTGTGTAAACTGTTGTTGTGGTTTTTAATGATAACATTTTTGTTGCCAAATAGCCTACCTTCAGCTATTAAAGAAAACCCATGTGTCTGGCTGCAGGATGTGACTGACATCACTATTAAAGCTGTGGTCTACGATTTGAAACCGCAGCCTGCCCCTCCTTCCCTCCCCTCTCCCCTCCGTGTTCCAAGATCCCGCCCCCAGCTCGTGACGCCTCATATAGCCCCCTCGAACAGAGCTACGAGCGACTAGCACAATATATCAGCAGCAAACTCAATCAAAAACAGCTCAGCTCAACTGAAAGTATCAAACACGACAGACATCTCCCTTATAACACACAGCAGTAGCCATTTCAACTGGACCCGGCGGCGCGGGTCTGGCGCCGCCAGAGCGGAGCCGAGTGTGGGGAGGATTTATCTTTCTCAGCCTGTCCTCCCCAGCTCAGCTTACAGTGCAAACGATTAGCGGCTAACAGGCTAACCCGCTCCCCTACAACTTATTAGCCCGTACAGGCACAAACTAACCAGAGTTATTCAGCAGACATCTCACACTGTAGTAAACAAAGCCATTACCTGATCAACCAGGGGCGAAACGGCCGATGCTGAAGGTCTGTCGGCGGCTGAGGCTATTCGTTAACCGTTAGCCCGCTAACAGGCCTCCACCGGCGGGCAGAGCTCCGTTGGGCCGGCGGGAGAGGGAGGCGGATTCCCGGGTTCGGCGCTAGGCTTTCCCGGCTCCATGATAGTTCAGTAGCTAACGCTGCTAGCTGCTCACCGGAGGTAGAGGGGAGGAGGCGGGACCATGGGCAAGATGCTGCGTACTGCGTAGTGAGGGAGACGAGGGAGAGGGAGAGGAGAAGGGTGGTCTGTAGCCAGACTGTCTTGGGAGAGGGGGATTCGGATTCGGGCGCTAGGCTTTTCCGGCTCCATGATAGTTCAGTAGCTAACGCTGCTAGCTGCTCACCGGAGGTAGAGGGAGGAGGCGGACCATGGGCAAGATGCTGCGTGCTGCGTAGTGAGGGAGACGAGGATTGGATGGACTCATGGACTAACTCACGGACCAATTAATAGTTGCAGGTTCTTAGGCTTGATTGGTCAGCTAGTATGCAGCTTTTCAGCGGATATACTGAATGGATTTTTTTCATTCTTTTTGGTCTTTATACTGTGTAGATAGGACCATAGGACCATAACAGCCTTATAAACGGTGTTATTAATATGTACAAAGCTTCCAAATCGTAGACCATAGCTTTAAAGGCTAATAAATCCAAGATAAAAGGGCCAGTCCGCCAAAAGAGTGAAATTTCTGTCCCCAGCATATTGTTGTATATTAAATGTATAAACACAAGTAATAATAGATTACACGTTATATTTTATTATTTAACTAAACACCATACACATTAATATTTGTAAAAATTATATATATTTTTTAATATTTTAAAATGACATCCAAAACTATAATACATAGCATTTCTTGTCTGTCCCCACAGCCAAACGCTACACTTTACTACAATTCATCATGAACAAAATCCTTCCAAAGCAAATTTTCTTTTGCATTTAAGTGTGACTCCATATTCTATCTACACTCTTAAAACAAAAGTTTTACAAAAAAGTCATTATATTTTGGTTAAAATTCACATTTTAGTGCTGTCCCCAGGTTTTCACTCATTGCTGTTACCCAAACACATTCCCCCCTTTAAAATTTTGGAACATGCCACCAGTGACATGTTCTGCAGGAGGTGTCATCATTTAGGTCTTCTGCAAGTCATGAGAAGACCAAAGTAAGTTATCTCTTTTATTTTTCCTTAAATTGAATGATATTTTAGTTGTTTTACAGATGGTCAATCTAAAAACTCAGTCCTGTTACCTAAGTTATCTCTAAAACAACATTTGTTGATATCAAAAATAAAATATCCAGTTAAATCTTCAGAATGTGCTCCATGTGCTCAAGCTACTAGCATAGATGCTAAGTGGCTAGATTTCACACAATTGCTAATTTTATGCTAAAAAATCATTGCTGTTACCCTCATTGCTGTTACTCAAATAAACAGTAACAGCAAAAAAAAGTCATTTTTTGTGATAAATATTAGTGTTTTCATCGTGTAACCAACCATTTCTTCAAAATTAACTCTTTTTCTAAGGGAAAACATTGTATGTGGTTGATATTCTTATTATAATTATAGTCATTCGTGGTTTTAAAATGGCATTTGAGTTTTGGTAACAGCAGAGAAAAAATTGCAATGATAATAAACTGTCAAAAGTTGCAAAAAAAATTAAATAAAGTAGCCTGAGATTGACGAGTACTCATCTTGAATGAGTAAATTCTATTTTGAAATCTGATGAAAAATGAAGTTTAATTTTGAAGAGTTACGACAAGCAAATTTCACTCTTTTGGCGGAATGACCCAAAAGCTATCTTCTCGTAATAAGTATGTCTTAGATTCACCTTCTAAATCATATGAAAAACTGGCCCTTGTATGTTGAGGATGGTCCCTGATGATGAGCTCTTTGGTCGTGATCACACTCCGGTCCACAGGGGGCGACATCTTCTCTCTCAGTCTGATCTGCGGCGTTGCACAAAGGCAACATGGCGGCTCACAGGATAGCATGTTTAGGGTTAAATGCCCTTTATTCGTCAATATGGGCCCCGAAACAGGTATCTCACTTTTAATGAGTTTTAGAACCGTTTGTTGTTGTACCATTGATAATACCTTTCATATTAAATGGTAAAGAAAGACGGGGCAGTGTTTTAGTTTAATGTATCGGTATTGTTAGCTTCCGGACATTAGCCCTTAGCTGCCTCGGATTGTTGGCTTTCTGTGATGTTCTAAGTGACTCTCTGTTTTAAAAGCAGCTCAGTGGATGAATTCAGCTAAGTGTACCATTGTACATTTCCTAGACCGCTTCTTAAGGGATATTGTTGAATGTTTAATCATTTTTGGAGAGTGTCTGGTAGCTTGACTCGCCTGACGATCTGAGTTTGGAGGTCCTGATGTCTTCCTAACATTTGTATGAGGACATTTGTCAGGACAGGTGCAGGGCCGAAGAAGATCGGTATATGATACAGGCTCAGTGTTGTTTAATCAATTCAGAAGCACCCACTATTCGTTTTGTTTTTATGTATTTGTTAAAAGTACAAACAAACTCCTGCATATTATCTGATGCAGTGTGTTGGTACGTTGCTCTATGTTTTTAAAGGACTGAGGCGCGGTGTGCTCAGCTTTTCTACTTTCTTCAAGTTTACAAATTGTCAAATAGACAACAATAAAATCCCAATTTACCAATGAAGTGAAATAGACTGCTGCTCTTTGATTTTCTTTGTGACAGAGGATTGATATTTGGTGGGAGATTGTGTTTTTTATTTTCAAGATGAAGTATTTTCAGTAGTTTGAACAGAGGATGTGCTGTTATACGAACATATTATGAAAATAGATATCTTCAGTATTGGAAACCAGCCTTTTTACCTTCATTCCAAACTTAAACATGTACCAATTTGATGCAATGCTCCTGAAAGCTACGAAGAGTTGGAACTAATGCGGCCTTGACATTAAACTTAACTCATGATGTATAATGAATCCTGATGAACCATGTTTGGCCTGTACTGCAGCATGTGTCATTGTCAGTGAATCAAAATTATATTCCTGTCAAGCCTTCAGTATGCAACTGCTTCTCAAAGTTTACTGTAAACCTGCGTGCTACACTTTGGTAAAATATTTGATGACTTTTGATAAGACTGCTTTGCTTCACACAGGCCTTGAGGAGCTGCTGGGGGGCTGTGGAGCAGGCGAGGAGTTACTATGTTGACTGGAGGATGCTGAAAGACCTCAAGAGAAGACAGATGTCCTTTGAATATGCAGATGAAAGACTACGGATAAATGCCCTGAGGAAGAACACCATCCTGCCCAAAGAACTTCAGGTTAATATGACGCTTGAGTCTTTTTAAAAACCTGCGCTGTAGAATATCTTCCCCTCCATTAATCCAAAATACTTTTAGCATCAATAATGCACTGTGGGGCTTTTGTAAAACTCTTACTACTGTTGAGATGTCTCTTGACCGATCATTCCATTATATTTTAAATTACAATCACAAATTTTTAAAAAGGAGTTCTAACATTTTTGCAGGAGGTAGCAGATAAGGAAATTGCAGCTCTACCCAGAGACAGCTGCCCTGTGAGAATTCGCAACAGGTGTGTGTTGACTTCAAGACCCCGAGGAGTGAGGCGGAGGTGGCGACTGAGCAGGATTGTCTTTCGTCACTTTGCGGATCACAATCATATGTCCGGGATTCAGCGAGCAAGGTGGTGACCGGAAATTTATGAAACTTCAGATGGACTGGATAAGAGAATAAAATCAAAAAGAGAAGATTTTTCATGGGGACTTGAATACCCAGAGTGTATGGAGGATTTTACTGTATGTGAACAGTTCCTCTCAGACACATTAAACCTCCAAAGGTGTTCACATTAAAATAGATCTTCTGTGACCGCTGCAGCACATTTCTTTAGTCTGTTTATGAGGATAAAGTTGAAGGCTATATCCTTTTGATGTGATGCTTGTCCTTGTATGTACTTCCCGTTGCCTATAGCTCTGCTTTAGCATCCAAATAAAAATAAAGAAGAAATGATGAGTATTTCGAACAAAATGTCTGTGTAAATCATTGTACAGAGAAATGCTAAACAAAATGGTTTGGGTTATATATCAAAGTTCATACAGGAAGTACAAAGATTTTACATAGATTAAGTATATTGAATATTTTAAACCACGCTCTCGGTTTTGCATTGTTTGAGTTAAAAACTATGGTAAAAAAAAATAGTGATGTTACATCAGACATAAAAATGTTTTGTGATAGCAGCACGTGTATCTCTTACCATGATTACAAGAGTCTCCTTGGTGAGTTTAGAGATGCCTCTTTTGGATGCCACCACTTTATTAATAAACTGAAAATAGTCCAGCTTTGGATACCACTTGCTTTCAGGGATTGTCAAATTTGAACATGAGGGTTAAATAATAAGGGTCTGGAGATTATTTTTGGACATCAAAAAAAAGTTTTGAGAATAATTTGCAGCCCAGTTTAGAGAGAAAAATCAAGTTGAAATGTGAACTATGTTCAAACACAACTCTGAGAAAAAGTTAAAATGATAGAGATACATGAGGAATTTTTGTAATGTATGATGTCAAGAATAATGTAATGCTGAAATGTCCACTTAATTTTTTTTCTCAAAGTACATAATAAAAAAATGAATAATCTGTTTTTCTCCAGCCATGTCCATAAAAGTCTGCATGCACAGTTGTCTTTACTCTGAAAGCAATCATTTAGAATGGGCAGTGGTGTTACAGGTAGACAGTAAACATTTTCATTAAAAATTGATTCAGGAAAGGAAGTTATCAAAAGTGTTTCTCCTTGAGCCAACAGTGTTGGAAAATATCAAGTAACCTGTAATGTATTGCTGAAATTAAACTTACTTTTTTGAATAGCAAGCTAAGTAAGGAATAACAATTTCTAAATCAGTTATAAAATAAACAAGTAATAAATGGTTAAAAGCACCTTAAGTTATTTTGTCATTTTTGTCCTCAGGGAGCTGCATGATTACACGGACTTGAGAAACTCGCTAAAAGTTCAGTACAGAAAAAAGGACGAGAATGAGCTGTAGACTCAACAACTCAGAATTCTGTTTAGTTTGAGTTCATGAAAGAGGCAAAGACTATGAAGTAAAGTTCATTTTCAACCCAATGATCTTTTTTCTTATAAAAAGCAAAAAGTATATTAAAGGAAGTGATTAGTTTCATGTGATCCTTTGTATTAAGCTTACTCTGTCCTTTTGAAGGACAAATACATTTTAAAATGTTTTTCTTTTTATAATTTATGACTGGCCTAGCACTGTGCTCAACATGAAACAGCAATATAAAACTGGAACAAGTTCTGAATCCAGTTACATTTTTAAATAAAGTTTGATCTAAAATGCACAATCAACATATGTTTGTAGCATGTTTGCAGCCATGAACCCTCTAAAATAAATTGATGTGTGCTAACAGACATAACCATGCATCACAGTTGATATGGCATACTTACACAAGTTCAAAGAGCTATGATTTTAATCATAGTCTTTGAAAGACTAAAGGAAAAGAAGTTCACAGGCTCATTTAGGCAAATAGTTAAATGTGAATTCAGATAGTTAACATCAATTTTGAAAATGTTTAAAACATTAAGTTCAGTTTATTTGCACATGTATTTGAAAAACAATAATTGACTTAGATTAAGTCACCTGCAGATGATGACGAAGATTTTTACCAACCTTACCTTTAGAGATACAGTATATACAGATACAATTAAAAGGAAAAGGGGCTTATTGACCAGGCACATGTTCAAATGTATTAATCTCAGGGGGACCAAGGAGGGAGCCCTTTTTGTATGTCTTTGGGCCTCCAGCTGATTCTCTGGGTTGGCCTGCTATCCACAACCATATTTACTACATAAATTACTTCTAATCAAATCAAATTCAAATTTATTGTCATTGTGTTAATACCAAGGCAACAACAAAACGAGAAGGCGTCTTCCCAGTATCACAACAAAATCACATCCATCCATTCGTTCATGCATCACACTTTCAATAAATGTAAAAATAGAAAAAGTGGAACAGTTAAAGATTGTTCAAGACTGGTGAAGATATATATATATATATATATATATATATATATATATATATATATATATATATATATATATATATATATATATATATATATATATATTAATCTAATCAAAATATAATTATTTCAAAATTAAGGTAAGATGTAAATGTAAGAGACAAGCAGTAAGAACTGCACAGCGGCGCAGCAGATAGTGCACATGCCTAACAGCAAGAAGCTACCCGGTTCAATCCCCGAGTTGGACAGGAACCTTTCTGTGTGAAGCTTGCATGTTCTTCGCGTGCATGCATGCGTGGGTTCCCTCTGGGCACTCCGGCTTCCTCCCACAGACCAAAAACATGCTCCCTATGTTAATTGGTGACTCTTAATCGCCCTTAGATATGAGTGTGAGCGTGAATGGTTGTCATGTCTCTTTATGTGGCCCTGCGATCGACTGGCAACGGGTTCAGGGTGTACCCCACCTCTCGCCCAATGACAACTGGGATAGGCTGGGATAAAGGGGATTAGAAAATGAATGAAAGAAAAGTAGTATTTTGATTAACAGAAGTTTATGTGTAAATAAACCGAGCCAGTAGGGGGCAGCAGCGCGCCTGATTAACCTGCTGTTTTTGTAGCATCTGAAGAAGAAGCAGCCCGGGTCCACACGTTCAGAAGCTCTGTAAATAATGTCACACTGAGTTCACTGCAGGCGAAAGGGACTGTCTTTGCTAAAACTCGGCCTTTGTAGCGAAAAAAGACGAAGCCTAAATGGATCTAGCTGAGCAGGTAGGCATCATGTTTGTGTTTATTAGCTGTTTTTTGTGTTGCTAACAGTTTAGCTTCATGACTGTGAGTGCGGCATTAGCCAACTTCTGAAGTGACGGGCTCATGAACAGACAATGTGTCCGCACTCATTCCATTAAAGTGTTAGTTTCGTTTCACTCAAAGTGAAACACCTTTTCTGACTACGTAAACTTTGTCTGTTCAGGTCCGACATGTGTCAGCGGCTAGCAAGCTATCAGGAGGTTAGCTTTGACCGGAGTGCTCCAGAACATTCTAGTAATGTTGTGTCTCAATGGTTTCGACACAGCAACTGATAATAAATCCTCGTTATTGGCCCCGATGTTTGTCCCTGAAGCCTCCATTGAGCTGTGTAACCAAACCTCTGCACCATCCAGTCCCGTTAATCGGTTTAAGTGATCCCCAAATTACAGCATTATGTTTGCAGATGGTGCTGTCAGTGAGCAGATGAGGACAGGAGGGGCACAGCTTCACTGCCACCAAACAGTTGAACACATCACACTCATTCATTAGTGTAGAAAAGGGTCTGTCAGCCTGCCTGGGGGTTCACTCTTCAGACCCCATCTTACCCTCAAAGGCAAAACCTGACGTTAGAAAGTGAATCATGGTGCTCAAAATCATGAACAAGCACGTTTGAGTATATTTGCTTTGGGTAATGCTGCAGGGATTGACAGTGAAATCTGCTGTTGATGTGTCAGTCGCACAAATGCATCCAATACTCACCAAATCACAGACGAAAGGGAAGCTGCAGCACAGTACCATTCACTTAACTCAATAAATCACTTTGTAAACTCATTTTTATATACTTGGTTTTTCCATTTTGCTTCATTATGTATTTATCCATTTTGTTCCTTTTCTTTAAATCATATTTTACCGGTTTATTTTGCAGTTATTTAGCAATTCACCTGTAACCTCTTCTGCTGAGATTGAAGCAGCAACCTTCTTGCTGTGAGACGTGCACCACCTGCTGCGCCACCTTGCAGCTCTCTGCTCTTATAGATGTCCACTATTGTTTCTCAGCCTTAAAATAAACATTTAAGGTTATGAAAGCATTTCAACAAGAGGCAAAGCAACAGTAAACGTAATTAATGTTAGTTTTTCATCTAAAGTTAGCAGTTGAGGTTGGACTGCTTAATTAAATCTTGATTATTTTGTTACATCATATTAAAGAGCAATTACGAACTTTTTGACATGTAACACACACATTCCTTGGGCTTTCCTGCTCTTGATTCTATCATCCTGGGCATTAAAGAAAAAACAAACACCGTACCTTCTTCTCCTGCTAATCCATGGTCGGGTTGTGCGGGCAGCAGCCTAAGCAGGGAAGCCCAGACTTCCCTCTCCCCGGCCACCTCGCCCAGCTCTTCCCGGGGGATCCTGAGGCGTTCCCAGGCCAGCTGTGAGACATAGTCCCTCCAGCATGTCCTGGGTCTTCCCCCAAGGCCGCCTGCCGGTGGGACATGCCCGGAACACCTCACCAGGGAGGTGTCCAGGAGACATCCTGACCAGATGCCCAAGCCACCTCATCTGGCTCCCCTCAACGTGTAGAAGCAGCGGCCCTACTACAAGCCCCTCCCGGATAACCAAACTTCTCACCCCATCTCTAAGAGAGAGCCTGGCCACTCTACAAAGGAAACCATTTCGGCCGCTTGTACTCGTAATCTTGTTTTTCGGTCACGAGCTGTGACCGTATATGAGGATAGGAGTGAAGATCAACTGGTAAATCGAGAGCTTTGCCTTTCAGCTCAGCTCCCTTTTTATGACGACAGACCAGTGCAGTGCCCGCATCACTTCCCACGCCCTACCGATCCGCCTATCCGGGCGAGGACCATGGACTCAGATTTGGAGATGGTGATTCTCATCCCAGCTGCTGCACTCTTGGCTGCGAACCAATCCAGTGAGAACTGCAGGTCAAACTTCGCCCGCAGGTGGAAGTTGAAGCTCTTTCTGACAGGAGACATTGCCAGACGTTCCCAGCAGACTCGCACAACATGCTTGGGTCTACCAGGTCTGATAGGCATCCTCCCCTGCCATCATAGCCAGCTCACCACCAGGTGGTGATCAGTTACAGCTCAGCCCCTCTCTTCACCCGAGTGTCCAAAACATGCATCTGCAAGTCCGATGATACGACTACATCGGAGGAAAAACAAACACAAATGAGAAAAAAGACGCTAAAAATAATGATAGATGGAAAACCAAACTTAACAAGTGTAACCTGTCATGTGCTGGACCTCAATTATTCAGTTTTCCTAATCCAAGAGACAGCCATTGTTATTAAAATATAAACTCAAGTCATTGCCCAGCCCTGAATTGAGTAATTGAAAAAATAATACACCAGAATGGGAATAATGCAAAAAATAACCAGCTCTTAATCGCAATAATGCGACAAAAGTTCAGTCTATTGAACACAGTCGATGACCTCTCGCAGAGGGCATGCCACTTTAATCATCAGTCACTGTGAAAACTTCAGATTGCACTTAGACGCAACTTTATGTAATAAGTTGGTATTGAGCACTCTTTCTTTGAGCGCAGCTGCAGTGTCATTAACACATACTGTTGATATGTTGCTGTTGGCCAGTGTCTTAGCTTCAACCATTAAATCAAATGGTACCAAGAAAGGGTGGCTGATTTCTTCATAGCTGAAGTCTGGTGTGTAAAAATCATTGAAGATAGACAGTTTCTGAGTTACTCAGATCAGCCATATCCTAATATTTATGTCGCATTAAATATTAACTCATGGATGTGTGTTTCTATGTGGCACAACTCTTTTTTTTTTTTCAAATACAGATCAACCAGTTGGAGGCAGATTTGAAGGAACTGGGGTCACTCTTGGAGAAAGCAGAGAGGAAAAGAGTGCAGGAGCTTTTAAAGGAGGAGCAGAAGAAGGTGGAGAAGGAGCTAGCAGTCAAGCGACAGAGGAAGGAGCAGCAAGACAGGAAAGAAGCAGATCCAACTCCTAAAGCAGCATACACAGTCAAAATCACCAATTATGGTAAAGTACTATCGCTTATAAGTACGTGTTGTTCCTGCAAACTGTTGGTGCTGTTTTTGTTTATAAATATATGCCTGTATGTGATGTTTGTTACTTGAGGACACCATGAGAGGGTGTAAAAAAACACAAAGGCAGTATGTAAGTACCCGTGGTGTCTGAAGTACAATGCAAACATGGCGCTAATTCTGAGAGTCAGAATAGAAATACACCAATAATCAATATCATCATCAAGTATTTGTTGAGATCTGATGACCAGTTATCAAACCTCAACATCTGCACCATCTGCAGGTCATTTTATGATGTTTTTATCCATGCACCGTCAGAGCTGTCTTGATGTCTTGGGTGTAATGAGAAAGCGTGTTAGCTGATGACTTGATGCCGACTGTGATGATTGAGTTGTCTCTCTTGAAAAAGCAGAGGGTGGACACTTAAGTGCTACACTTTTATTAACAGGGTTCCCACACGTCCTGGAAAATCTGGAAAGTGATTGAGCAGTTTTCCAGTCATGGAAAACATATAGAAAATTAGGTAAAAGTAAACTGTCGTGTTAGGGAACAAACATAAAACAAAGAGAATGAAATAAAATGGTAACTCATGTACTCTTAGCCATAAAATATGAGTAGATAAAATAGTCTAAATCTAAAATTTCGAAACAGTGGTGACAAAAAGAAATAATAAAAAATGGCAAAATCATTCTCAATCATTTTAATTTAGGCTTGCTCAACAGTAAATCAACATTGTGTATTTATTTAAAAAACAAAGTAAATAAAGATTTAAAAAAAAGTTTCAACCTTATAATAATAATATGGAGACACTTCACAAGAGCAAACTAAAAAGATGACTAGCAGGCAATGTTCATGCCACAGAGTTATAAACAAATACATTTTAAGTTCAATATGATAAGGTGGAGCTATCTTGAGATATTAATCATCAACCTTTATTCTTATTTTTTTAGAAGGCTAGATTAACCTGAGAATTGCCCGCACCAGTATGGTAACTTGAGTAACATTGTGCTGTTCTATGATAAATTTGTGATAACTTCTGAGAATGTCTGATACTGCAGAAAAGGACCCTGCAGAGTGTGTATGTGAGTGCGTGTGTATGTGGGGTGAAAACATCATGTAAAAGTCCAGGAAAATGATTTCTAGAACAGAGTGGGAACCCTGATTTAATCATTGTATCAATGAATACATCATTAGTTTTACTGTAAGAAAATACAGCCAAGGACACCAAGCTAACATAAACATATACGGACAAAGTCAACCATGGAGTCAACTCCAAGTCACCAATCTACTAGGGATGGGATGAAATATTGTTTGGCAATATATCGCAATACAGTACTTGACGAAATGCATCGAGTTTGAAAAAAATGGATCGCGAAATAAAGACGTCACGTCCGGTAGTAGTGTATGTGACCAGAAGTGACGACAGCAAACCTTAGCACCAACTACCTTGCCTCCAAAAAGCCGAATGATGGAGTTGAATGAGGTCGAAATTGAGAACGCTCTGCCTGGATATAAGTCATCTGTCTGGCAGTATTTTGGCTTTCTTATTAAAAAAGACGAAGACGGCGAAAACGAGCCAACCGATCGTTAGCATACACTCTCTCAAACCTCTCTAGGGTTAGAGAGAGTGTTATTGTTTGTGTTTGGCCTGTGAGGCCTTGTGTTTTCCTGTGTGCAGCTCAAACAAAAACAAATAAGTTGTAATTACACAGTAATATTTTTTCTTTTTTTAATATTGTATCATGACGTATCGTGACCCAGGCATATCGAGGTGCAGTGTATCGTGAGTTTAAGTGTATCATCCCATTCCTACAATCTACATGGTTACCAGTTAAAATACTACACCAAACTCACTTCCTTGTTTGCGACTTCGAAATGTGCCTTTAACCAGCAGGATGAACAGTCACGTTTGTGTCTGTGCAGTCCCACGGGTTATTTAGATGCTGGTGACTGTAGTCTTGATTTATCAGTTCATCTTTGGAAAATTCCTGTCCGTCGTTCCTGCTGCTGTGATCAGTCAGTCATCTCTACTCTGATCCTGCTGATCAACGTCAGACTGCAGCTCCTGTCTATGTTGTGTTTATTTTAGGCGACATGCTAAACCAGTGCAGGGGATGTGTATGTGTAGTTAACAGCAATCATCTCTCCACCTAAAACTTTATTGGCAATACTAATATTCTTGCACTTTTGTATCTTGTCTACAGCGTGGGACCAGTCAGAGAAATTTGTCAAAATTTACCTTACATTGAAGGATGTGCACAAAATCCCGTCAGAAAATGTGGAGGTCAACTTCACAGAAGGGTAAGTTGATATTCATGTGTTACTGTAATACACGGTGTTCGTGTTTAAGTCATCATGTATATGAAGTTATCATTTGTTTCTTTCCTTCTGTCTCTTTTGCAGGTCATTCTCAGTTTTGGTGAAAGATCTGGATGGAAAGAACCATCAGATGAGCATCCTTAACTTGTTGTATCCAATTGATGAGAAGGAGAGCTACAAAAAGGTGAATCTTAAGTTCAAGTATTTGACTTATTTATCTCTCTTATCTTGTGTTTTTGCTGGGGCCTGTCTGTCTGTTTGTTTTTATCTGTAAGCAAGATTACGCAAGAACTTCTGGGTAGAGTTACGTGAAAATTTAACCAGAGGTGTGGTTTGATCCAAGGAACAAGCCGATACATTTTGGTGCTGATCCGATCCAGATTTACATCACAAAAAACATTTGTGTATATCAGCTAATGTAATTCATTTACAGCATTATGGGAATAGTAGTTTATTTGCAAACGTACGCCTAGTTTTTCTAGCCTGTGTCACTACATTTCCCAGCTTCCCTTGCAATGGCGGGAGAAGGAGTTCTCAATTCTGCTCCATTTGCTGTCTCTACTTTGTCCCACCCACAGAACCATCTGATTGGTTACACGCTCAGGTTGCACAATTCTCATTTTGCACGGAGCAGCTGTTGCCAATTTGGAAAGCCTGGCGCTGTTCTGATGATAATGTCACTATGGAAATAGTCCGTCGTAGCAGAAGTCTGTGTGTGAGTGTAAAAAACTAACTAGAGCTGAAACGATTCCTCGAATATTCGCGAGTACTCCATTACAAAATATCCTCGAATTAAATTTTGTGCCTCGAAGCCTCGTTTAATATATAATTATACATATCAATATATATCTGGACTACTATACAGTGCACGGTGTTTGACACGGACAGTCATTTCTGTGGCACAATGCGCCTGCTACCTCCGCTGCTGCGCTGCTTGTAAAATCATGAAGGAAAAGAAAGAGAGGGACAGAAAGGAGAGAGTCCACAGAAGAAACGGCAGAGAGTGTCCCAAGTGTGTGGTCACTACAAGAAGGGACGAAAAGAAAACACAGTGCAGTGTGTCTGATGTCAAACGGAGTGAGCTTAGCACATAGTTTAGCATGATAGCACGCCGTTAGGGCTGCAACTATTACTATTACAGCATTTTAAATATGCTCATCACAGACATGCGTCCTCTTTCCATGGTGGAGGACACAGGATTTAAGAACATGATCTAGGATTTCAATCCAAACTACACAATGCCCTCCAGAACACACTTCACAAATATAATTACAGAATTATATTACTGCTTTGTTAATCAGTATTGTATTGGCTTTGTTTTAAGCCAGTACTGGTTTAAACTTTGAAAGTTGTTACAATAAAAACCCTTTTCTGAGGAATAAACGGCATTTGGTTGCTCAATTTGAAAGCCCTAACATGTTGCATTGTATACAATTGATTTATTTGTTAAAAAAAAAAAAAAAGGATATTTTGTTAGAGTACTCGAGTACTCGAAGAAATAATTGACAGAGTACTCGATTCCAAAAATACTCGATAGTTGCAGCTCTAAAACTAACATCCAAATTTCACATTGAGCGAATGTTCCACACGAAGCCCCGTGATGTAGCTCCGACATGGCCCACCGGCAGCGCCGTGGTGCGCACAACACCAACATCTGTACAAGCAGCAGCAAATTGGTTTAAGTCAACCAGTTACTAGACCCACTACTGACTAGGTGACTCTATTGGATTATATATTTCTATCAACAATAATCACACTTCTTGCAGATTTGTATTTTTCATTCCCCAATGTGTGTGTATTATAAGTATAGGACTGTAATGTTGGGTGGAAATCACAATTCATGGATGGAATTGAGCTGCTTGGTGGAGGTCTGTGCTCTCGGAGTGCTTATCTAGTTTGTGTGTGTAGTTGTGTTATTAATTCAAAGGAAGGAATGCAACAACTGCATTTGAACTTTTATGCACTGATCTAGTTTGATGTTTGCCTTCTTAATTTAGAACATTGTTATGATGGCTGATCTAGGACAAAATACGCCATTAATTTTTTATTTTTCAATGTCTACCATGCTTAGTCTTTATGTAGCATCTCAATAACTACAGGACTGGGAATAGGCAATTAGTAATTAAATTATAGTGACAGTGCAGATTGGATACTGATTTAACTGATGCACAATCCAAAGGCTACGCTTCCATTCCAGTCAATCAAATCCACAAATAACGAAAGACAAACATGGGGTTTCTACAGCCAGCTGCTAAACTGAGGCCCACTCCTTAGTTAAATCTGCTGTTTTCTGAAGTGTATCATCTGCTTTTTGATTTGTCCTTATCCTCCACCCTTTTTTTTTTTTAACAGATAAAAACAGACATGGTTCTGATCATGTGCAAGAAGCAGTCATTGAAGAAGTGGGATTGCCTAACAAAAGTGGAGAAGCAGTCTAAAGAGAAGGAGTAAGTTCAGAGATGAAGAATATTTATCAAGCTTTTATTAGGTTGGATTGGTGTGGATTGATAGATTATTTGTGATGTAAGGTAATTTTTCTATAAATTGATTTGTTTGTGCATTTTAGTCTTAACATGAGCAGCCTGTACTCTGCAGTGCTGAATCATATTTTTGTTCTAGGCTTCATGATGCAACTGTACCTCACACATACAGAAAAAAAAACCTCTAGATTTCACTGACAGTAACCACATGTCCATTCACAGTAAACCAAGCTTTGATGACAACGCAGACCCCAGCGAGGGTCTCATGACCATGCTGAAGAAGATTTACTCCGAGGGAGATGACGAGATGAAGAGGACCATCAACAAAGCGTGGTCCGAGTCCCAGGAGAAGAAATTACGAGGGGAAGGAGACATGATGGACTTTTGAAGTGCGCTCGGGGCAGGACAGAGGGAGCGCTGCCAGGATCCACTGATGTGACTTGAATATTATATTTGATGGTACAACTATCGTCCTGTATGTAAATCATAATTTCACTACATCTTCGTTGGTGTAGAGACTCCCATGTACCGTGAGCCCTTTCTGGACTCATTATGGCCCTGCATGGAAAGTATGACAACTTGTGTTCTCATACTGGAAAAATTAGACATGATACTGTAACCAGCTTCCTGGCAAACATGAAGGGTCCGTCCAGCAGGTGGCGCCCTTTCCACAGCAAAAAAATTAGCCATTCTTTTGGTCAAGTCCCATTCAACACTGACCTGGCACACCAGATGGACTGTTAATATATTTCAGTAGGCTATCTGGGGAAGAGCCCATAGAAAGTGTTTTGGGAGAGCAGAACCTTTCAGAAACATATTGGGCAGGTGATTGGATTGTTCCGTCAATCACATTTATTATGGGCCAAGCAGATCATTTAGTTGAAGGACACTACAGAACGTGAGCCACTTTGTAAAACAAACTCCCAGCAAAAAATGTCAGAAGCAGAACTAGACTGTCCTTGCATAGAGAAGTTTGTTGTGTTATTTGTTTTTCTTTTAACTAAGAATTGTGGCCCAGATCTGATAAAACTGCTACAGAAGCTGTTAGCACCTACGCTAATCTCTGTCAGAGTGACTACCTGCTGTGTTCACACTCATATCTTCCCTCTCTTCCTGCTCTGAAGGATCCTGATTGGTCTGATTGGCAAGATGGATCTGTCTGATTACAGACATTGAATCAGGCAGGTCCAGCTGCTGCACAAGCTTAATTCAACACATTAACAGACCACCATGCAGTTGTTCTTAGAGGCGCATGTTCGTCAGGACTTGGTTGTATGAATTGTACCAGTATACATGCAATAGTCCATCCACCACTGAATGTTGTACCTGTGTGTCATTTCTGAGCTGGTTTCCATGTTTTTTAATTGTTCATTTGCCAAAGAGGCGACTTTCTCTCAAGTCCGTCAGCATTTTATTCTACATCATTCCTTTTTCGTGATGCACCTACACATGTTCTTGTGATTCCATTATGTAAGTGACTGTAGGTCCCATTAAATATGACATTTGTGAGCTTGTTTTTAATTTTGTTGATTGTTTGACCTTTTGTTCCATATCTAAAAATGTTGTTTCCCACCTTCAGGTTGTTCCGAAGTGCTCTCAAATACAAATCTTGCATCACAGTTCCTTCTGCTTGTCTTTCTTGTCTTATGAATCCTAATCTATCATATAGAAATCATAAATAAGTGTTTTCTAAGCATAGCCTGTTAGAGTTTAGAAAAAGGCCTGTCTGGATGGAGAACAGAAGGCTTTCATTTCAGAGGGGACTATAAGCACATTTATTTTCAACCCAAATTGCTTCTACATCCAATACAAGCCCTCATTTAGATACATTAATATTTAATTTGTGTGAAAGGCAAAAATGACCCTGGTTGACACCATGGTAATTATTGAAATTTTTAAACTTTTTTTGTACAGTTTATGCCCTACAAATTACTAGGTAGACCAGTTTAAGAAGTGACTGTTTTAAAGCCCTTGTTAGGGTATTTTCCTCAGATATGAAACCTACTTTGATTCATTCAGATGCCTTAACATGATCTGCAAAAGCAGAAAAGACCACAGCAAGAAGACTGGTTCTTTCTGTTTATTTTTTTTATGTCTGAAACCACTGCAGGAGGAGAGGCATTACTCAAGGAGATCAACAGCTTCATAATTAAACAGGTCGTCAAGATTTTTCACAGAAAGATTTACATGCATCCACTCAAGAAAGTGGAAATGACGTGCAAGACAAATTCAGTGAAGACATAAGGTAGTATTTCTCTCAGGAGTAAGATGGAAAAAATCATTCTTCACAGGATTTTTTAATCCTTAACTCTGCCTAAAAACTTAAACTAATGTGCTGCACATTACATAAAGACAATACACAGTGATATTAGAAAGTGAGTGAACATTTTATCCTCAAAGCTGAAGTTAGAAGCAGGAAAATTTTGCAAGGCTATGACTGCACACAACTCCTGACACTTCTCTTACTTTCACTGGACAAAGCTGTGAACATAAACAAGAAGAATTTTCACCCAGACTTTGCCCAAAAACTCTCCCACCCTCCCTGCTCAGATTTAAAGTTTCATGCAAGTTTCTTTTCAACTTCAGAGGTTCAGTCAGGAATGCACATCTTTAAGATCATCCTCATCACACACTCTGTCCACCAGGTGGCGACCACGGCCAGAGTTTATCATTAGGTTTTGTATGACATGACATACTGTACGTGCTGGTGCAACATTGCAGCGGGTAAATTGCAGAGTAATGCCATATATTTTTGTTGTTGTACTAAAGAGCTGGCTAGTGATCATGCAATAATGTCATGAGATTCTTTTGGGAACCTACACAGGACAAGAAGCAGGAAACACTAATTTGGTATACAGAAAAAATACATAAGCAATATGATCATAAAAATAAAATAATGTTTAATGAAAGTGAGATAATATAATGGCATGATCAACAACGAAACTGGAGCATGGGAATAATCTATACTATATAAGACAACAGAGTAAAGTTAGTCTTTATCACTGGTAGCCCAGTTCTGCCGCAAAATGAATGAATAAATTAATTTTGACATTATCAAATAGAAAAACAAGAAATATTGTTCCTGGTTGTGAAACTAAAAGTCATAAACACAAGATAGAAAGTTGAAGTTTTTAGATAAAATACCAAATTATGACACAAGAGTCAGAACTATGAAATAAGAAAGTCGTCTGAGGATGGAAATGGGCCTTTACTTCTCTTGTAATACTGCCAGAGTTGTTTTGTCATAAATGTGATGCGTTATGATTGTGGTAAACATTTTCTTCCTTTTTTTGCAGACTATTCCCTGATACACAGGGGTGCCACCAGAAATTGTAGTCCCCATAGAAATGTGTCGTTGTGGACTCCAACACCACAGCCCAAACCATGCACCGCATTACTGCTCAAAACCACTCACCCATTATGCAAATAAACGTGTTTATCCACTAATAGTTTTGTTAACAGACAAGTTGATTCAATGATAAACTTGAACCATGCTTTCTTGGTATGACAAGCACATTTACAGCTTAGATCAATAAAAAAAATAAATGATATCCTTAGGCTTTGAGACCATTTTAAGTGTACCTAACAGGTGTTTAAAATCAGTCCTCCGATCTGCAATTAAAATTATTTTAATCCTTGAATTTATTAGTTGGTATGGTGGCGCTGCAGGTTAGTGTGTGGGCAAAAAGATTGCTGGTCCTGACAATGGGTTTTTTGTGTGGAGTTTACAATGTCTCCTTGTGACTACAGGGGTTTTTACCTGGAACTCCGGTTTCTTCCAACCAACTAAAATATGCCTGTTCAGTTGATAGGTGACACTAAATTGTATCTCTATGTGGCCATGTGATTGCCTGGCTACAGGGTGTACTCCACCTCTTGCTGTGGTAAATATTGGATGGATGGATGAATTGATTTACCGTTAAGATCTGTAACGCCCCCAAATGATACATAGACTAAAAATGTTATTTTTTTCAGTCCATACAATTAATAAAAACGGGTATTTTGTTTTCACAGCTTGTAGCAAGTCTATTTATGGGAAGGTTTGCACTTTAATATAAAATATATTTTACAAAAACTTAAATGTTTTAAGAGTCTTGGTTTCCTAGAATCACCCTAACTTTTCTCCCCTTGAGGGCACCCCTGCTGTCCCGTTCAGAACAGTGGGTGTCAAACATGGACCCCCGTCTGCCTTCTTCAGGCAGCAGCTCTGAGACATGAGTCACGTCAACGTGAGTTAGATTTATCCCCCCCTTCCATGAGCTACTTTCATTCACGTTTCCAACATATAAACCTCAGTTGGAAAGAAAATGAAAGGGCCGCCCCCTGACAGCGACGTCACTGCTGGTTTATAAAGCCTCGTGGAGCTGCGCGCAGACATGCCAGATGGATACTGTCGGACGTACCGGTTCTCCAGTGCGTACCACAGCGACTGCTGAGAAATAAGACCAAGCGAAAGGGATATTTACTCACACGTATTTGATTTCATAACGACACCGCTGCGAATGCGGATTTATTCAAGCCCGTTCCGGAGCGTGGACCCCAACAGTCCAACGCTGCCCCGGTGAAAACCAACAGGAATAAAAACGAACAGAGCAAACCAGAGCTGGCCCAGGTGGTGACGGACTCCAAGACCGGGAGGTCCTACAGCAAAGGGAAGCTTCTGGGAAAGGTACGAGGATGTTTTAATCCCTATTTTAACATGTTTTTGACCTGCCTCACTGCGGCTGTATTGTGGGGCGTTTTAACTTAGGCTGGAAGATGGATGTCTGAACTCTGAATCAAATCCATCATCACCCATGATCCAGGTGTGTTACTAATGCGCGAACCACCTCGTGGTGGATGCAGCCAGACTCAATGAATTAGGCGCAAGGTGTGCCACCACCACCTTTTACAACCCCTCTAAATGACCCTTTACAAGAACCCCACTATTCAGATGCCATCTTAGATCACTGCTTTACCCCTTCAGAGACCACCATGCCCCACTCTCACCCCCTGTTCTGATTTGTGACACCCTATATGCCATGTATGAATGGGGCGGCTGTATCAACATGTTGCTCGTCATCGATACGCTGCGTCGGGCATCCAGCCAAGTCTCTCTTCCTCTCCTTTCCTCTCCTTTCCTCTCCTTCTTTCTCCTTGCTGCCTGCCGCAGAGCTGGAAACGTCTCCGTCAATTTCACGGTTAATGAATGCAGCAGCTCGGTCTGCCTCATCCCTCCATAATCCAGATTGTATTGAGAAATGTGAGGAATAAGCAGCTGCAAACACCATATAAGGGGTTTATTGTGCGTTATACAGGCACACGAGAACGTTGAAGGAGCTGGGCAGCTGATTATAAAATGCTGCAGCTGAATTGTTAACCCTTTCAAACTGGATTGATTACTGCCCCTTTCATTGATTTTCCTGTCAGAATTGGCTGTATTACTGTCCAAACGTTTTGACTGCTGCACACTTATTGATCCCTGGACCTAAGGGCCAGATAATTTATGGCCATTGCAGGTTTTCTACCTGCTGCTTTTGTTAACTGATCATCCTGTTTGTCTCCCTCAAGGGCGGCTTCGCTCGATGCTACGAGATGACAGACCTCTCCAACAACAAAATGTATGCTGTGAAGGTGATCCCACAGAGCAGGGTATCCAAACCGCACCAGAGGGACAAGGTACATGGTTGTGCTTGTTGTGTTCTGCGGAGGAAGCCATGCAGTCTGGACTGTTTTTTTTTTTCCATGAACACAATTTGATTGACTGTCACATTTTTAACAGATCACGAATGAGATCGAGCTGCACAAAACCCTGTCACACAAACATGTGGTGAAATTCTGCCATCACTTCGAAGACCAAGAGAACATCTACATATTCCTCGAGCTCTGCAGTCGGAAGGTGAGGCATGAGAAATCTCTAGAAGCTGCACAGGTTGTTAGTGCTCCTCTTGCACATACTCGGCCTCAGACATGGCACAAAAGAACCCATGTTTGCAACAATATTCTTTATTGAAGTAGGCAAACCTACAATTGTAATCACATCATATTCCTTTATCAGCAGCCAGGGGTGTGGCTAAAAATATGGGCCCCATGTAGCTATACTCTCAAAATGGAAACATTATTTTGATTTATTGTTGGACAGTGTGATTACTCATCTTAACATCTAAATATGACTTTAAAGAATCTTACCCTCATGAAATGATTGACACAGCTAGACCTGTGGGTAGTGCCCCCAGTAAATGGCAAAATCGCCTCCTTACCTGGAAGAAAACCTATTTTCCTCAGTGAAGCGAGGGTGAGGAGCGTATGTTCGTAGCATGTTTTCTTCCTAGGATGGCCACTTCATGGCCTGCCTTTGACTTAGCCAGTCTTACAGAATTTGGTCCTAAGTTTGGAAATGGTACCGAGGCTGCCTCTAAATATGGCTGCCATTTTGGATATCATAACACCAGCTTCCAGCTGCTTTTTTGAGATGCAACCCACATGCTTAGCTCTGTTTCTCATTCCATAAATGTTATGGCTTAAAAAAATCAAACGCTTGATTAGCCAGCGTGATGCTAACTTCTGTGCTGGCCTACAAAAACATGTCATCCCTGCACCCCACTATGTTGCTGCTGTTTCCAACCACGCTGGAAATGACCAGCTACAGACATTGATCGTTGTGCTGTTGGTGCCATGTTGTGTCAGTTCAAACCAAGATTACCACTTTTATCTCTTGTCCATTATGGACACTGCTGTGATCCTTTTGTTGTTGGTGCTGACTGCCTCTGGCAAGAGTGTGACTTCACTGTTTTGCAATAAGGCATGCAAGAAGATGTTGGATGTACTGATAAGGGTTTTGTTAATGGTGAAGTTGCAGCAAATTGATTCCCAGAGTTTTTGCAACTGGTTCTCAAATCAAAATTATAGATAATTAACTTAAGTGCTCACGTATATGTAAGAGTTCTTTGTGATGGTTGACTGCTGAAATGGCTAGTGTAGTGATCAGATAAAAGAAGGCTTTTTTATCAACTTTGGGTCTGGGATACAGGAATAAAAGAGTAAATACCTGGAGTAACTAACCACGGTCACACTTTTTGACCATGTTGATCCAACAAAATTAAGGTAATGACACTGAAAGGACTAGGCCAGGGTCAAGATTGTCCATCTGAAGCAACAGTTGCTATATACTGGGGATTGCTGATTGGTGGACTGGCAGACCAATGATATGACAAGCACAGGGTCGGATGCTCAAGCAACACCCACGTAAGAAGTCAACATTTTATGAATATCCAAAAATGGGTACTAAGATTCAACCAGCTTCTTTCTAAGTTTTCTGTATGAACTTGAACAATCAATAAGATGATCAGTTAATGATTGATGTTTTAATAACCCAGGGCTCTGCCAGTGACTGGCCTTTGGGGTTGTCCTTTAGCAGTAGCAGCATCTGAATTGTTACTGCAGCTGTGCGTGTGCAGCTACAGTCAAAGTGACGGACACGAGGTTGACGGCTCACTCATTGCTCAGTCTCTGCTCTGTCTCCACAGTCCTTGGCACACATTTGGAAGGCGAGGCACACGCTCACAGAGCCAGAAGTGCGTTATTACCTCCGACAGATCATATCCGGCCTCAAATACCTGCACAGCAGAGGAATCCTGCACAGAGACCTCAAGCTAGGTGTGTGAGTTGAAACCTGGCGCACACGCACACTCATTTAAAGCATCCCAGGAATCTGCTGTGACTTTGGGCACGCACATGTTATGTGTGGAATGCTGACTGGACTTTTTTTTTTTTTTTTTTGTCTCTCGCAGGCAACTTCTTTATCAATGAGAACATGGATCTGCGACTGGGAGACTTCGGCCTCGCTGCAAAGCTGGAGACAGTGGAGCAGAGGAAAAAGTAAGACTATTTTTTTAAATTCATGTAGAATTCTTTCTATAATGAAGTAAACGTAAACAAAACTACTGAAGCATTTACATATTTTTTGCATTTTTTGGCCTGTAATAGTGAGAAAGCAATCAAAAATTCAAGATGGTTGGAAATGGCATGCAGCAAAGAAGCCACAGGCCAGAATTGGGCCATCCACTCTAAAGTTGAACAGTCCTTTTACATTTTTAAATCAAACTCTGTTTTAACAATATGTTTGTCTACAACAATTTTCTTTTACAAAGCGATTTTACAGTTACTTTTGTAATGTTCCCCTGTTATAGGATGGATGGGAAACAGGTGCCATCCATCTTAAGACCAAGATGAAATCATTTAAAATACCTTCATTATTGCAAAAATATTGTCACTTTAATCTAAAGTATTTAAACACTAATCAGTTGCATTTTTCTTAGTTTAATAGTTGTCTGTTATTCAAATTCAATCATCAACACATTTTAGAAATTCCATATTCTGTTCTATGTGTATTTCTATCTAAACAATTAAAACAATATTGTTGTAACATTAAATAGTAGCAGTATGTAAATGATTAAGTCTTTTGTTTAGAAAGATGTTTTAATCATTAAAAGTTTAAATTTAGAGTTCTGATAAAAGAACACATTCCATGTGTACATACAAAGTGAAGCTCTTGCCTACTGCAGAAAAATCACAATTATTTTAATATGAATCCTGCCTCTGACAAGGCAAGCAGCCAATCACAGCACACCATTTTACCTTAGGAGCTTAAGTGACCCATCAGATTTTAGGTTAGTCCAGGCAACCACCTTGACTGCATTTACTCGGGGGGCCCATGACCCTCCTTTTCTGTTGCCAGACCCCCTCTGGCAGCACAGCCTGCAGAGTGAGAACCCCTGCTATACACTTAAGTATCATCAAAGTACCTTATCATGAGCCCCCTTTTTAATATTTTAGAAATATACATTTCAGAACACAGATATCAGATAAAACAGACAAACCTACTTTTCTAAACATTCTCTTCACTTAAAACCATTACATCAGTCATTAAACACACACTTCCTCCCACAACTTTCCCCCAGCTAGTTCCTAACTAAACCGGTTTCCATGTGACGGTTGAATGTAGCACTCAGAGCATAGTTTCACTGACTGTTTGACACTCTCCTGGCAAATACCAGAAGAATGAGTATGACAGGGAGAATAATGCTTTAACAACAACCTCCTTGTCTTTAGAGCCCAATTACAGAACTAGAAAACAGTTCGGAGCAGTTTAAGGTTTTAAACTGATCCTCTTTTTCTTTTGCTCCTTAGAACAATCTGTGGCACTCCCAACTACTTGGCACCCGAGGTGCTCAACAGGCAAGGCCATGGCACGGAGTCTGACGTGTGGTCGCTCGGATGTGTAATGTGAGTCGATTTATTTGAATCAGTCAAGTGTGAAGTGACACTTGCAGAGCGTTGGTGTTATCACAGTCTGTGCTGAGGAGAGAACGGTTTCCAGAAACGACATGAACTTTTTTTTTTTTTTTTTCTTCGAGGTTCACTAATAGCAGTCTTGTTTTGTCTCATTCAGGTACACATTGATGTGTGGGAACCCTCCTTTTGAGACTCTGGACTTGAAAGAGACCTACAAATGTATAAAAGAAGTTCGGTACAACTTGCCCTCCTCCCTTTCCCCGGCTGCACAGAAACTCATCTCAGGCATCCTGCAGAAAAACCCCAGCGACAGACTCACACTTGATCAAATCCTCAACCATGAATTCTTCACCAAAGTAAGAGTCATGCTTATTTTGTCCGTCTAAAACAGGATAGTATTCTGTTCCTGCAGCATGTTTTATTTTATTTACCACAGGCTATTCTTCTTGAAGTAATTGAAGTGTGTGCAATACCTGTATTGGACTTTCAATATGTCATCACACATTATTAAGCACCGTTTTCCAGTCCAGATCAATCTTATTTAAAGAACTGAAATGCAGACATGACTAAACATCTTAACAATAGGGTAATCAAAACACTCAAGACTCTCTACAAGTCAGGTTTTCTTTCCATATTGAAGGCTTTAGTTCGTTTTATATTCTGAGAAGGAAGATATTTATCTTCAATTGTCCTATAATTGTAGTGTATAGTCAAGCTTTCTTAGTAAGACATACCTTATTTTATGGGCTAATGTCCTCAGGTGCTGTTTTTTGTGCCGGCAATGCTCACACCCTTAGAGTAATGTGCTTTTCACCAGTGCTTGATGATGCTTAATTACAGTAGTTGACTTGTCTTTTCCTAAATATTGTATATAAGGTGGTTTGAAATAGATCTGTGTGCTTAATATTTTAATTTGTTAACATGAAATCATGAAAACAAAGTCAAGGAATCATGTTCTACCTCTAATAGCCACTTAAAGCCAGGACATTTTGCCCTTGGAAAATATGAGTCAAATCACTTTCTCTTCCGCCATTATTTACAATAAAGACATCAGAGGTCCCGCGTAGTCTTGAATTTGGTTTGCCAGTGCAGAAGAAACAACACTGGCGTGTGTCCAAAAAGGTCCAATGTTATTTGCTTTCAACAGGCGGCACAGGAGTGCAGTGACAAACGCTACTAACGCTGAAAGCATTTTCCCTCACGGGGCAGCACTGAAAATGTTGTAGTGTATTGGTTTTATATTAAAAATGAGCACCTTCACTGCTAAAAACAGTGGGTGTGAATACAGGCCCTTGAAAAGCACAAGAATGACACTGGGTGGGAAAATTGCCATACAGGCTGTCATTGCTGTGCGGTGCATTCTGGGAAAGGGATGTCAGAGGGTTGCATCATTCTACCCTCAGTTATTTTGATTGTGCCAACATCAATCTCCAGAAAACTAACATGCTCTTTATTTTCCTCTTTATTGGTTGTTTTTATTAGTAGTTTCATAAACTACACTTGTGTTAAAGTTATGCAGATACTATGAATCCAACTCCATGAAATGTAGGAACAAAGATGTAACCATTTGAACAAATCGAAAAAGTATGGCTGCCTACTTGTGGATCCATTAGAAGTGTTATCGTATTATATTTCTAGCACATTCTAAAAAAAGCTAAATCCACCTTGATATGCAGAGTTCTTTTTGTTTTATAAGAAATGAGACAAAAACATAAGTGGAGCTCCTGAGTCTGGAGCAGAATCTGGCATGTCAGCAGCTGGAATATTTTCTCTTTTTTCACCTGTGAGCTGTTTGCTGTCTGCATCCTCTTCACCTTGTCTGCTCTGCTCTTTGCCTTCTCCAGGGTTTCACTCCCGATAAGCTTCCTCCCAGCAGCTGTGTGATGGTGCCAGAGCTCCATCCCCCAAGCCCTGCCAAGAAATTCTTCACTAAAATGGCAAAGAGCCTCTTTGGGAAGAAGAAAGCCAAAGGTAAGCGGCAGCAGTCAGATGACTGGCACAGTCTTTTAACTCACGACAGCTGTTAGCTACATATTTGTCTTTTTCTGAATCTAATTATGTGGCAGCTCTGATCCTGTTAATCTGGTTTTATCTCATTAGAAGTGATGCCTAAATAATATTTGTTTAGAAGATTATATTAACTTTCCTTTTTAAAGCATTTCCAAGCATGTGAAAATAGGAAGTACTGGCAGAGTATTTGTTTTGAATGTAGTGCTTTGTCTTTTACAGCAGTGGAGAAAATTCCCTGTGAGGAAAAAGATGACAAAGACATTTCCAAGCTGGTCTCCGGCATCGTCAAATGTTCCATCAATCGGCAGATTAGCTACAAGACAGTGGGACCCAACGAGGTGAGTGTTTTTCTCCTTTTTCTGTCCTACTTCTGTGAGAAAATCAAAATGGCGCCTTGTTTACTGCAGATAAAAATGGGGTACTTCAAGCTTCTCGAAGTGCTGTTAAAATCAGTTCTTGTGCACGACTTGTGGGACTGGATACATCCACAGTGACTGAAAACTGCTTATGTAACGGGCTCTTTGAATAATGTATAATGCTTTTAATTATACAGAGGAATTGTGCTTCCCAAAGAGGTTTAGAAATGCGTTTTGGCGACTTTGTTTCTCTGAGACTGCAGCAGTGTAAGAATCTGTCGTCCCATAAGTCCTTCAGCTTGTCAGCAGAGGGGTGAATATCAGAGGAGACTGTTTGTTGTTTCCAGCTTGTTTTCCAACTGGTATTGAGGAAACTGTGAATCAATTTACTTCCTTTTCCACTTAAAGTATGAATTTAGCATCCCAGGACACACTATATGTTTTCTGGATTCATTCTAAAGAGTGACTACAGGAGCTGACACTGAATCCCAAAACAACAGGAAGCTCAAAGTCAGCCAATCCCTGATCAGTATGGTCGAGCTGCTATTTATAGAGGCCAAAAGGAACTACATTGTTTGCTCCTCAGTGTGAATATCTCTCTGTCAGCTTCATAATATGCTGGTCGCTGAAAGACCAGGTTGTTGTCAAGAAGCATAAGCTGGAATTTTTTTTGTTCTTTTGATAATTTGACAGCCACTTTGTTCTCTTTCTTTGTAGCTATTCTTGTAGGGTACACAAAAGGCTAACAAAAAGGATCACCATCACATTATGTAAAAGGCAGCTTTGTGGTTACATGAACGTATAAACTGCATTACACTGCTGAAGTGCATTTAGGAAATAGTGTTGCTAAAAGTGTTTTTCCTGCAGCAAATGTGCATCAGGGCTGTTGGAAGGCGTGAAAATGATATAGCAACAGTAGTCACATCCCTGCTTGATTTAGAAATTTGAAAAGGACTTTGCAGGTGCAGTCTTTTTTTAGACCCACAAAAGGTGAGGCAGCTGTGCAAACATTAATAGAACACAATACATCTCACCCACTTCTTGATTCTGTGGTTACTTTCATCCTGTCTTTGGTGATGTGGTGTCTGGTATCAGTTTTATTGAATAAAATTGTGACTTAGGTTCAGCACAAACTAGATAAAAGAACTCTTACAATGACAATTCTGACAAAGTATGTCTAGTTTTCTTCAACCAGGCTATGGGTGGGCTGTCAGGACATTTGGTCTTTGATTTATCAGCTGTTTTCAAGTGAAGTGCTTTATACTTATTTTCCCAGCAGTATGGAATGGTATCCAAATGTCTCAGCTTTTTACTAAATAATGTTTTAGCATATTAATATTGGTATCGTCAAGGGTATTAATATTAATGAAACTAACACACCAAGGTGCTGATTCTAACCATATTTAGTTCAGACTAACAGCCTAAATAACGAAAACAAATCTTAAATGAAAAGACGGATGTGGCTAAAGAGCATTATCACCAGAATCTGAAACTGCAGTCAATGTTTAATGCTTGTGTTTAAAGGTTAAATTATATGTATTTTTCTATTTTAGGCCCCCTCCCCCAATGGTCAGCTGATCAGCTCAGTACCTCTGGAGCAGACTCCCGCTGAGGAGGAATCCAGGAAGTCCATCTCCCGCTCCTTCAAGGGCACCATGGCCAGCAGCACAGAACGTAAGGCACCATCCGTTTCTTGCTGATGATTTTCAATGTATTTTTGATTCCTTGTCTTTTTGGCTCTAAAATCCAATTAATTCTTGTTTTGACTGCAGCTTGTGAGGATGTCCTGACCCCTGCAGCTGTCGCTGAATCAGCCATGAAAGTTCTCAACAGCTGCCTGGCCACCATGCCTGCAGGTAGGAAAGCACAAATAATGCTGACTCCTAATGTTTAAAAAAGCAACTAAACAACTGCACAGCACTGTAATCACAAAACACTACAACAGCTTGGCTTCGTATTAAATCTTAAGACTGTAAATGAGGGTTTCTACACACTTTTACAATCCAACTGAAGACTTTTCAAGACCTGAATTCAGATAAATTAATACATTTTTACCATCAAACATCATTGTGATATGTGAAACTCTACAAAGTGCTTAAATAAGGGGTGCCAAGTGAGTAAATGTGACAGGGAGCAAGTTTGCTCTGGACAATAAAACTTTGTTATTGTGCCAGATAACATTTAGGATGTCTTAGAGGTCAATTTAAGACTTTCTGTGGTCTTAATTTACACAAAAATCAGATTCTTTACTGATCTGTAGGAAACTTAATAAATGGTAATGCTCAGTTGTAGCTTTTGTTTTCTTCAGTCAGACACTGGGACCATTAAAACAGCTCCCTCTTTGATTAACCTTCCTTTTCAGAGTTATATAACAAATTATGCAAAATCATTCAAGTTTAATCAACCAGGTCCCCTCTTGTCTCAGACTTTTCTTCACCCTCCAAATATATGCTGACTCATTACCTCAAGCACCTTCTCAAGCAAAGTTTTCTTAACTATCCAGCATGTTATGTTTTGTGGCTTTAGAAATAAAAACATTTGTGTGCGTAATTCTCCACCTTTTTTAAATTCTAAATTGTTTCCCTCTTTGTCCCCAGCCACCAGAAACCCACCCTGTTTATCCAGGCCTCAATCCTTCCTGTGGGTCACCAAATGGGTGGACTACTCAAACAAATACGGTTTCGGCTATCAGCTGTCAAACCAAAGCATCGGTGTGCTCTTCAACGAGGGAACACATCTCAGTCTTTGTAACAAACGCAAGTAAGTACGTCAAGTACTGCCTTATTTACTGAAGGTGTCATGTAAACATTAGCGGTGTACTCTAGACTTGGCCCAGTTACTGACCTTTTTTTATTTTCACTCTGCAGTGTCCATGTGACCCAGTAATCCCTTTTAAACATTTGGATCATTTTAATAACCCCCTTTGTTTTCTTCTTTCAAACAGGACAGTCCACTACTGCTTGACCAACAACAAACACTTCACATTCCCGGCCAGCTCTCTGCCTGAGCAGCTTCGCAGCCAGAAACAAATAGTGGAGCTCATGGCCAACTACATGGAGCAAAACCTGATGGAGGTATGAGCTCTGGGTTACATTTTTAGCTTTAAAAGTGCTGCCAGTACGGGTAGTGCTGAAGGGAGTTCTGTGCTGAAAATTAGTCATCGAGGTCCCCTCCCCTTGAAATCTGGTTTGAATGAGGTTTTTGTTACATGCCTGAAATAATGTCTGTGGTAAACACAAGTCTAAGGTGTGCTATTTTCACATGAAAGAATTCTGGTAGTATCCCTTTTGTGAATTTTAAATGGATATTTCAGTGTAATGAATCAGGTATTTTAATAATTAGTGAAGTGGCTAAAAGGGCTTCCAGCAGTGCTATATTTTTTTTTTAAAGAAGAATGAGCTCAGACTACCAGTAAGGCACAGTGCTTTTGGCGAGTTTGGTTATTTTGCATAATTATGAATTAAAGTTAAAAAAGGCAGAGTTCCTTACCAGTAGTCAGAGCTCACTCTCCTTAAAGGTACAGTGCTGCTTGGCCTAACTCTGTTGATTTTACTTTTACTGATGGCAGCTACCAGGTTTTAAGTTTATTTCATGTAATAATCCTCGAAAGTATTTTCTCATTGGAACAGCACAATGCTCACTTCCAGGTTTACCTCGATACTGACATGATCCTGTGCCATGTTGATTAATCATTATTTAGATCAATTCAGTATGAGTTTATTTTAAAGAGATGCTTTGATAAGACAAATCTCTAAAGTTAACTTGAATATATAAAGTTTTGTTTTCTGACTTCCTGTTTGTTTTGTCCTGCTCAGGGTGGAGATCTGCACTGTGAGGAGCAGGTTTCGGGTCCTCCTCCCCTGCTACTTCAGTGGGTGAAGACCGATCACGCTCTCGTCATGCTCTTCAACAACGGCACCCTACAGGTTCGGGAAAGCCCATAGAGTAAAAGCTATTCCACAAAACAATGTAAAAAAAAATGCAACTTTTTCTTATATGTCTTTTGTTTTTCCTCTCCAGGTGAACTTCTACACAGACCACACAAAGATCATCCTGTGCAAGTCATCCGACGACTCTTACCTGCTCTCCTACATCAGCAGGGAGCGCGTCTCCTACACTTACCTCCTCAGCATGCTGGCTGAGATGGGCTGCACCTCGGAGCTCAGACACCGGCTGCGATACGTGGTCCAGCTGCTCCAACACCACGCCGATGCCTGAGAGCACCGCTCAGTGCCTCCCAGGCTGCCCGAGTGGCAGATGCCTTCGAGGCACCCTGACTGGTTAACACCTCTTCTTAGGCAGCCTGACTGTTTGATCACATTCCTCAAGGCAGTGCCGGGAGGAGCCGACAAAGACGGAAGGATGCTCAGAGGGGCAGGGCGAATCTTCTTTCCCGGACTGGTGCTCAGGCAGCTGTTTATCACACGGATTGACCTTGATAATCGTCAAGCAGTCAGGAAGTTGCCCCCATGCAGCATCTGCCTCAAGGATTAGTGCCTGTCCAGCTTATGCCTCAAAGGTGTCCACCTGGAAGGTATTGATACCTAAAAAAAAGAGACTCCTACTTGGCTTGAAATGATGGATCCCTCACTGGCAGATGCCTAAATGAAAACCACAACTCCCAATCTCCCTCACTCAGAACCACTGCTTCTCAGCTGGGCCTTTGAAAGCCAGCACCCAACCCTGCAACCTCCACTCTCCCATTACAGCCGATAACCAAGGCATGGTGTCCTTAAAGGTATCTAAACACTAAAGTTGTCCTTTTTTGCTTGCAACAGAACAAGGATAATCTCATAGCTGGAATGCTTTTCGGCTCGTTTTTCCCAAAAGTATTTTAGCAGCGAGGTCACTTATCGGCGTTGACTTGCACTGGAGATGAGATGCTTTGGGAAGAACTGTGGTTTGGTTAGAAAGCGAAAGACCCTCCTACCCATGGTTGGTTTCTGGCCTCTTTGGACTATGGTGCACACAATTTTTTGTCCTTTTCATTTTGAGTAGAGTAAATAATGAGCCAGCTAAAGGATCACACTACGATCTTGTCCTCACATGCACAAAGAAACATTCCTGGCCTTATTCGATGGAAGTGATGAGTTGGTTTCAAAATCACTGTCTTTTTTTTTTTTTTGTTAACTATCAAAATGATTCTCACCCACGTGGTACACAGCATGATAAAGGGGCTATGGGAGAAACACAATATTGCACTCTTTAATTTGTTTCTTGTAAATTAATCTAGAAAGCGAAGCCTTTTACGATCACTTGTTTTTTATTTGTTTTTAACTAGATACCAAAAGGCATTTTCTTTGTTGGTTTTTAAATAATTACGTTTTAAATTCACATGCAGAAGGTGAGTGTGTGTGCCACACATATGCTGGTAACGAACTGTTGGTAGTAAAATGAGGGTGGGAGGGGGGGATAAAAGTGCCTTCTGAGGGATGTCTGTATAGTGCAATAACAACCCTTTGTGAATGTCTAGCTGGATACAAACAGAGACGGCTTTCAAAGGTGGGATTTACTTTGTACTTTGAGCCAAGTTTAAAAGTAAGTCCAAAAGCACTACACTCTCACTACCTGATATAAGCTTTTAGAATAACTGGTATCATAAATATATATCCCAGTAATATCTATAAAAAGAAAACCTAGTACGCTGTTGTACTGTACTGTAATCCTTAATGGTTTACATTGCTTTCTCGACCCAGAGTTGTATCCTAAAAACTGTGACCTGGAATGCAAGTATTACGTACATGTGTTTTCAAAAAACCCCAACATTGTGAAAGCCATCTGCCAATTAAGAAGAGTCTTTATTTTTTGGCACATAATGTCCTGTTTATTTATTTTTTATTTATACATGTTTTTTTATTTATTGTTGTGTAAATGTTAACGGTCTTGACACAAGGAAATGTTCAATTCCAATCACCTTTTCTATGTAACATGTTTGGGGGAAATGGGACGAAAATAAAGTTTATTGAAAATTATCTTTTTCAGTTTTTGTTGCATTCTTTCTGACTAAAATGTACATTTATGTTTACTTGGTAGACCACCGTCATGTGGCATTAAAGACTTACTGAACTCATCTCTCTGCTTTACACTACAGAGGAATTTGACTTTCTTGACTGCCAACTATTTCAACCAGGTTTATTTTTCTAATTTGTTTGAAAACCTTTTTTCAGCAGTATGTATGCATTAAGGAATGAGAAGAGGAGCCAGGACTTGATGATGAACAAGTGTTTAAATGATAAAGTCAGAGGCTCCAATGTCTGTAAGATGCAAAGATGGCGACAACAAACCCAAGCAATTTTTCTGTTACCTTGTTTAGAATATTAATTATTGTATAAAGCACTGACAGATATTGACTGTTGGCACTTTCCAAAAGTTTTTGGTCCTGTAAAATGGTGCATCAAATTCAGCCATACCTAAAACCAGCTCTGCACATTTTCTCCACCCAAGCGTCTGCCAAAAAAAAAACATGATTGAAAAAATGAACTGCTCGTAAGTCCTACAGCCAAGTTGATTGACACAAGACATAATTAAGCTTCAAACAGCAGATAAAACACGTCGGCTTTAAATACTGTAATAAACGGTAAATAAAACTATCTAGTAACTTCCTGGCTTTCAAAGCATTTAATAAGTTTCATTTATTTAATTATATTTTTTACATGAAAGATATAACCATTCCACATCAATATCTAATCTTTTCAACCCGTCAAAGATTTTAACCTTTTGCAGGTTGACATATTTGTCTTACTCTTTTTTTTTTTTAAGTTTAGCATACCATTTAGACTCGAGGATATACAGCACAATACCAGTGCAGTAAAAGCTCTGTCTGCATGGCCAAGAAACATATTTTTACAAATAGAGAGTTCATAGATCCTAAAGTATCTATAAATTTGTGTAATGTGTAAAAATACTGATACTATATTTTTTGGGTCCCATGTGGCCATAGAATTTTTTCTAACTTCACCCCATTTATGGTTCCCCTGATTCTGATACTACCAAGAAATAACATGTTGACTAGTTACTCAATGATGCACAGATGACGTTCAATTATCAATTTTAAGGCATCAACAATCAATCAAACTGCTAGTATACTTGTAGATTTAATTCTGATAGTGATACAAGGGGAAGTATTCTCTATATCAGTATATAATTTGTTTGCTGGCAAAGACTGGGCCGTTTTGACTTAATTTTAATAATTTACCATGTGCTGAACAAGCATCCAAAGTACCTTAGTTTACATATGAGGTGGACCACTGGTGGTCTCTCTCCTCACTCAGAGTGGCCCGCTCCTTGACTTTAAAGTTTAACTTCAAATCTCAAAAAAATGGACACAAAGATGTTGAAATTTTGCCATGAGGCATTTCAGTGTTATTAGACATAATAATGCTGTGGGCAAAAGCAAATTGCATCATAGCATAAAAAAGGAAAGATTTCTTTGAAAATTTTCCATGACTTTAATAATTTGTGCAATTTTATTCAAGAAATGTGTTGATATGAAAAAGGAAGTCAAATTAGTATTAACAACAAGCATACAATAAATTATTTCACAGAAAAACAGTCTTAAGCTGTTTTTGGTTCTATGTTATTAGATAAAATTTTTGCTTAACTCTTTGTTACCAAGCCTAAAAATAATGATATTCACTCGTTTATTTGCTTTTTGTAAAGGGTGTAGAATTGGGTAGGGACTCCAGGGACACGTCCCTATCAATATAATGCCACTACCGCATGGTCTCTGACATAAAACACAAGCATAGTATTTATCGTTACAACAAAAAAATGCTTATATTTAATGCCTAAGAGATACACATTTTGATTATTTTATTTTTTATCCATATATTATTTTTGTATTGAAAGTTAGCAACTGTTTAAGACCAACAACAAAAGTTTGTGGAAAAATAATACAATAAAACCTCATATTAAAAACATGAATGTATACATTCATATTGTTGGGGAATACACTGATCAGTAGTTCTTTTTGGTTTTGGTTCTATATTTATCAGACTATAACCATACCATCAAAATCCCTGGTTGATTCCAAATTGTCCCGCTGTTCATGTGTCATGCACCAATATATTTTTGTCAAGGAAGAGACAGTACAGATTTAGGAGGAGAGGCTGGAGGTAAAGTAAATACTGGTTGAATAGATTTTTTTTCTGAATGTGATAGTTTGCTTGTTTGTTTGATCAGCTCTACATGACATTAAAAACAGTCATACATGCAAAACACATCAACTTTCAGGGTGTCATCTTGGTGCACTTTTATGTCCCCACCAATGTCAAAATCAAACCTGCACCCTTGCTTTTTGTAGTAGTCGCATCAAGCACCAGCTTCAATTATGAGAGACCCTGAGCAAATGCAAATTGCATCACTGTGGTCCTCATAGTGATCAAAGTTGCCCATCCCTGTTTTATATTAATATATCAGATTTTACTGCTGTTGGCAGACATGTTTTACAGAGGTGAAAAATTAAAAGACCCTGACTGCAACTTTACCTCATGCTCAATGCAGGCTGACACTGATTGGTCTTCAGCTTCCTTAAAAGCTTTTAAGAGACACAAAATAAGTAAGTGTTTCTGCAATAGTCAAAGCAGTTCATGAGGTGCAATCTAGGAGGCTAAATACAGATTTTGTGTGGCTGGTTTAATACCAGTTGTTTTTTACCAAGCTAAGTCAGAACTCCTGATAGCTGGATCTCAGAGTGCGCCTTCAGTGTCATAAAGTATCGACCAGCAGCTCACAGGTCAAGACACATCTTCTGTTGGTTAAACCAATGAGTCATTTCAATAAAACCAGAGCTCTATAAGTTTTATTTTCGAAACAGTTTCTTCAGAATTATGACTTAATGAGGGAGTAGAGCTCATTTAAAGTGGGGCAAACTTGTAAAATGTGACAGGGGACAAACAGCAATTTGCTTGTTGTAAAAATTAAGTTGTCTGACAAACAACTATGAAAACAGTGTAAAATAAATTTGGTAAAAATGTACACAGCATTTGTTCACTGTAATGACTTCAGTTTTCCAGCAGATCTCCAAAAAGTCCAGGTTTTTAATTGGATTTTTTTTTCATTAAAGGCTACAAAAACACTTTAAAGGTCAAAAAGCACTTTGTCTTAGACCTTCTGGTCTGTCTTAATCAGTGGAATTAAAGTTTTTGTGTTTGGCTTTAAAGTAGTACGTTTTAGTATGCTAATGTTTTTAGAGGAGGTTTCAAACTTTGAACGACATGTTGGAAGCCAGAAAAAAACACGTCATTTAAACTTGGGTCTGAGAGTGAATAAAGCTCAAAACTTGCATTTCTGTGTGTTCAAACTAATACAAACATTTTCGGAAATGATAATCTCATAGCCCCGCTTCTCCCTTGAACTGGATAGCTAACCGACAACAATAGAAACAGTGGTGAACTGCAGAGTGGCACTCATACTGCAGAAGCTAACTGAGCTTGTTGTGGCTTTTGCAGCTGAATCTTCTGCTCCTCTGTGAGCAACAAGTCAACACGAGAAACATATATCAGTGTTTGTTAACATTCCTCATGGTGTTTGTGCATGCTCTATGTCTTCTCTAGTTTTAGTGTTGTCAGTAGTGTCAGAGCGTCTTCCAGACCTGGCATATGTACAACAGCGTTTTCAGTGTTTTCATGTGGACAGATACATTTTCAATGTGTCTGTATTACACTTTTTAGAAACAAAAATGTTTTTGTCTCAGTGGACAAGGACTGAATAGGACTGAAGTGGGATAGTTCAGAGCATTAGTAACCATAAACCCCTTATCAAGTATCAGTATGTGAAGAGTGAGAGAGTTGGAGAAATAAAAGAGAGGTGGCTTAGATTAACAAATACTCAACAGTCTTCCTGCATGGTCTTATGCCATTAGCTTTATTTGACCTGTGTTCTACTTTAATATATTTTAAAAAGCATCAGCTACATTGTCATGAAAGTTGGTTAAGCTGCTATGAAATGACATTCAGCTCCAAAATTAAGGTGTCCATGCTCTGGTATCTCAATTGATTATTTATTCAGAGCCGGAAATGTCAGTGAGTCAACGTCTGTAAACCACTTGACACATGTCTCATCTTGTTTTATGTGACACCATTTGGTCCAAAACTGGATCTACTGCTTAAATTGTGAATACAATGTTTTTATTGGCCATCCGCCCTCAGTGAGCTTTCACACCATCCTCTCTACACCAAATGACTTCCTCAAACAAACTGTGTGCTCACTCTATTGAACATGAACTGCTCATTACAGCTTTGTGGCACACTGATAAACTAGTAAACGTAAATAGCCTTTCCTGTCTGCTGTTAACTGAGGTGAAAGTATACAGCTCTTACACTTCGCTTGATAAACAGCGTCACCAGAACCCAACATTTCCACGAGTTACATCTAACCAACAGTTCTAACAAAGATACAAAACTGAGGATTTCAGATCAGACATTATCCAAACAGTCAAGACATTCACAGTATGAATTTGTTCAAGACAGCATATAATTATTATTCCATAGGTTCATTCAATTTTGATTTGTGAGTCAAACTGATCATTTCTGTCTTTAGCAGAGCCTAATTCCTTCTTCTTTTCATATTGAGAAGAAGCTTCAGGAATTTGACTTTAAACATTCACAGCCAAAGACACTGATACCGTTTCCCCGAGTAAGGACAAAAAACGTGAGGTACGACGTCCCTGAGCGGCTCACATTGTACAGACTTGTCAAACAAGTTACATTTTCTGTACACAAAAGAGGCACATGTTTTTCTGTCTGTTCTCAGAAATAGTTTGCATCGCAGTCATGCCATTTGAGGCAAGTGATGATGGGGGATTAGTAAACATTTTAACATGTAGTCTGAAAAATTGAGTGATGCTGGCTTAACTGTGATGAAAACCTTGCAAATAGCAGATCTTTGCTTGGGTATGATTTTTTGTTAAATATTTTGAATAACTGATTGAGCAACAAATTCTAAAGTTAAGTCTGGACAGATATATGTCATTCAAGATTTGAGGAGCAAAAAGGCTTGTTGTAAAGTACAAACCTCAATTCCAATGAAGTTGGGATATTGTGTAAAATGGAAATGAATAGTAAGTAAAATGCAAATACATTTCAAACAACACTCAATTGAATACAATACAAAGACAAGGTATTTAATGTTCCAACTGATTATCTTTATTGTATTTTGCAAGCATTCACTCATTTTTAATTTGATGCTTGCTGGGACAAGGGCAACAAAACACTGAGAAAGTAGGGGAATTCTCACAAAACGCCGGTTTGAAACACTCCACAGGTGAACAGGTTAATAGGAAACAGGTGAATATCTTGGGTATCAAAGGAGAATCTCCAATAGATGACCCTGATGAGGGCCACAAGCCCAAACATGTTGGTCTCGTAAAGTTGCTTCCTGAATTACAGTTGTTGCTGGAGCTCTTTTGATCCCTTCTCTCCAAGCACCTTGAAATTTGATGGTTGTGCCAGACTTCTGACCTTTGAATCTCCTGAAGGCACAGTTGTTATCAATTAAGGATGAGGCAAGGTTCACTATTTTGTGAACAAATGTTTAAGCAAATCATCCAACAGCAAGCAAACATTTCCCAAAGTACAGTTAAGTCGTACATCTAACCAGAATGGGAATGAAATACACCTACTAAGCTTCAACAGTTAGTGTAGTTTTGCAATAAAACAATGAAGTTGATCAGTCGAACCATTAGGGGCGGGAGAAAAAATCGATTCACATAAGTATCTGGATTTTTTGTTTGACCATTTTTTTAAATCGATTTTTTTGTTGAAAATCTTTTTTTTTTCCAAATCTAAATGCTTCATTTTAGTCTGTGTTAATAAGTCACTTTTAAATGCAATCCTGACTTTTGAAAAGAGAGTATAAACAGCTGGTTACAATATATTGCTAAATAAATCCAAAAAACAGACTCACATGGGATATGTATTCTTCCTGATATGGTCTGTAGGCATCTTCATTGTCCATCTTTTTAGCTGGTGTTAAAAATGCTAACTAAAGATTGCAAAAATCAGCAAATCATAGAATCGCAATTTAAATTGAATTGGCACCTAAAAATTCGTTAAAATTGAGTTGGGAAAAAACATATCGTCCCAGCCCAACTAACCATTAAATATCTTGTCTTTGTAGTGTATTCAATTAAATGTGTGGAAAAGGGTTAAGTTCTCTTGTTACTGACATTTTACACAACATCTGAACCTTATATTTTCAACATAAAAAGTGGACAAAATTGTATACCATTGATGAGGATGTTAAAATCTAAATTTGTACATCTTATCACATAATAAGTTCAATTTGTTGATGCACTGGCAGATATTTTGACTTTAAGAAGGTAGCTGGACTCATCAGGTACATGTGGCTGAACATCTGTGAAATCCAAGTAAACTACAGGTGATTTAAAGAGCAATACCAGGATAAATTTGGTCACTGATGTATCTCTTTACACTGGGAAAATATTGTACAAGGAAGATCTATCTTGCCACGTGCTCAAAGGAGAGGTTATTACAGGCCAGGTGGAGTCAGATGGTTGAGTTATGAGAGGGATAAAAGATCACAAAAAAAAGATAGCAGTGAAGGATATGACCATGATAGATATTCACACTTTTGGCACCTGGACTCAAACCCTCCTACATAAAATGGACTCCAACACGTGACAAGCAGATGACACATAAAGAGAAAAATCATACACATGTACCAGAACACATGGAGGCTGGCTCTCAGCCACACTCTCAGCTGTTGTTGTGATGCAGCATGGTGCTCTTTCGAACCATGAACACACTCAGAGATGCAGCAAGAGCCAAAGCAGTCTTGTTAGTGGGCTGTTTTGCGTTGTGTGAGAGTGTTTGTGTGTATACAAAAGAGAGAGCCGCCTACAGACACACAGGACTCACTTGGCAGCTATTCTAAGAAACCCCAGAGAGAGAGAGAGAGAGAGAGAGAGAGAGAGAGAGAGAGAGAGAGAGAGAGAAATGTCATCAAACTATCGCCCTGATTGCTCGCTGGAATCTGGGGCAGCAGCGAGAGATCAAAAGGCTGCTTCACTCTAAAGGCCAAAATGTGCTGATTGCACATCTTTAATTGCAGCGTGAGACGTTCACAGCTCTCTGTAAGTAACCTCAGAGGTGTAAGTAATAAACTCCATCTGAAGCCTGCTGTTTCACTGCAGAGGGATGACAGATCATGTATAAAACAATTCTGCTGAATAATAAAGCTCCTAATTCCTGTCTGACTTTAATGTAAATGCTTGACCTTAACTTAAACAAGCTGCTTCCAATGCCAAGGGAAGCTTGGTCATACTGAGGAGCATATTCCTAAAGAATATGTACGTCAGAAGATGGTATTTTATTTTAATTGATTGATTAAAACCCAACGAAATGTCTCTCTCACTTAAAATGCAATTCTTAAATAGAAAAAAATAAGCAAATACGGATAAAATGTGTGTTTTGCTGATTCATGCCCATGCTAAAGAATAAAGTCAAGTGCAACATCTGGTGTGAAAAGGTGAAGCCATTTCATAGGAGCCAAAACCCTGTAGTTCCTTTTGTGTCCACTTAAGTCTAACTGCTGAAGAGATCACATACACACTCCAAAAGCCCATTTTTACAATAGGAACTAGAACATTCACCAAAACATGTCCAATATCTTTGAAAGTTATCATCAAAAATGTGGAAAACTGTCCGATCTTGTAGTGTTAAGAAATCCATGAGAATTTCCTGGATCCACATCCAGATTCGAACTGGCACCAAAATACATCCATTCCTACAAGTTTCCTCTATTTTGTTTGAGTGTATTGTTTGAGAATTTAGTGATGATGTGTTTTTTTGTTAATTTATCTTAACACTGTGTCTGTGTTAATATGTTATATTGTTGCCAATTGTCTGTGATTGCTGACACACTCCAGTATGCAGGGACAAATTAACCAACTTAATAGTTCAATCGAATCAGTTATCCTGTGAGCCCTGACCAAAATTCCCTAAAATACCATCAAAATTCAAAGAGAACTTATTGACATACAAATGAAAATGTGGGAAACTCTTCTATCCCACAAAGTTAACTAATCCTTTGACAAAGAAAATCCAGAATTTACATCCTGATTTGTATCACTACCAAAATCTTCCCACTATTTCCTCGTGTCTTGACCAATATTCCATGAAAATTTCATTAATATCCATTCATAGCTTTTTGAGTTATAACCAACTATCAAACCAACTAGGTAATTTACCATCAAATTAAACAAACAGCTTTGGTCTGCATAGCTTAATAACAAACCCATTTTTACTTTATTATAGCTTTAGGGTTATGCACAGTGGCATTATTTACATGATTATGAGGCTGCATGGTGTCACTTTGTGTCAACCAGCATGAAATTGTGCCTTCATTCAGCCTCTTTTTCTGTTCATATATTGATACAAAGTTTGTTTGAGCAGTCATTTTCGATATGGTGGCTATGGTGGACTGGCCTCCAGAGCCCCATTTCGTCAGGCTGACACCTCTCTGCAATAATTCTACTGGTGATTTCCAACCCCTTTCCCTCTGGAAATCACTTTTTTTCCCCCAATATTTGAAAAGCATCCCTAAATTATATTTCCCCATTCTCAACATTTATACCTTTAATAAGAATTTGACCTGGTAAAATATCTTTCTTTACTCATTTGTTTCTTTAGTTCCGCTTGGCCTCATCCTCCTCCACGTTGAAGAGTGCTAAAAGAAAGTGTAAGGCTTGTTAAATTCGTTTCTGTTTTTTCCCCACATATCTGTACAATGTTCCTACAATGTTCCTATTCAATAACCAATAAACATGATTTTCTTCAGCTGGTCAGTTTGATAACTTTTCATTTGTAGTATTCAGTCCTGAGGTCATGGCTTTATCATGTTGGAGAAAAGCAGAAAAGGTTACAAAAATGATCACAAACAAGCAGAAAAGCATCGTTATCCCCTGTTTTCTTGAAGCAAAAACAGAAAGTGAATGCACATAAATTCTTCATCATAATGGTCCCAAATTTTCCAGGAACACAAAGCCACATCATTATGGTCTGAAGTGTGTCAGAGTTAAACCGAGACATGTGGCATGCAGACTGTCAGGCTCTTTTTACAGCAGACTGTGTTAGTCAGAATTTTGCTGTTTGTCACTGTTTTGTCTCCAGCTAAGCTGAGGGTTAGTTTTTTACCTGAAGATACAGTCAGACATACTAGATTACTGGTTTGTAAAGGAAAATCTGACTGTGTAGCAATTGTATAACTTAGTGAATTAAATAGTACAAAGTGGAGATGACATTTATCAGCTAAAATATCGAACAAATTGAATGAATCGTGCACTCTAAAGAAACTTTAAGGCGCTCATCATTGATTTATTTACTTGTTTTTTTTAAACACATAAGAAGTTCTAATTCATCTACAACCTAGTAGCCCTCTCAAAACCTTTTAAGATTTTTATTCTTGTATGAGGATAGTCAAAGCTTGTAAAAAAATTAACATCTACAGGGATTCATTCATTCATATTTTACTCCTTAAAAACCAATCAGTAAAGCTGAATTAAATGAGCCAAACATGGAATTAAAGCCAATTAAAGGTTCTTCTTCAGTGCAAAAAAAGTAATCTACTCTTATTACATTGAAGTCATCAGTTTAACCTAATTGGGTTATAATATTGATCCATAAAAATCTCGGTTAATAATGGTTATTCAAGTTCATTAGGCAATAAAATCTAATGTCCTCTTTTAAGAAATGAAATAAAACCAGTTATTAAATACTGTACTGTATTTTCCACGATCAGTGTTGTGTTTTGTCAGTGCACATTGCATTAAAAAAATTATAAGACAGAAGAAATCTCAGGAAACTAAGGGACAAAAGCTCATAAAACTAGTATATAGTACAGTTAGGATATCCCCAAATGTAACACATCAATAGGAAGAAAAAATAAGTTACTATGCCATGCTTACTACTAAAAATTAGATTTGATCTTTATTTTCTGTAATGTACCTGGTTTAGGCTTTTATTTTGAAGACATGGTTTGGACCTTCCACCTGCTTCAGCTGGACGTGACAACATGGCTGCATCCCCAGTGAGAGCTCAACACACGTGGTGCTCCCGGAAGTTGGTCAAGGTAGGGCTATGTTCGTCAATGAATATGAAAAAGCATAAAACACGGAAAAGCAAAGAACAACAACAACAACAAAAAGCGTCTCAACAATGCTAGCTTAGCTGTGACTTTTACTGCTAAAGCTCGTGCCTATAAAGACGTTTTACTTCTAATACAATGAAACTAAATGTGTTTGTGGGTAACCAATGGGGCTTTTATATTTATAATTGTACGTATAAATTCATTTTTTCACAGAAAAACTGAGTTCAAATGTTTAATCTGTACATGCATTTTGTGCTATGCAAAAGATTCTATTTACATAAAGCTATGTAAGATTATTTATAAATCACCTCTGAGGAACCAGGTAGCTCAAAATAAACAAGAACATAAACATAATTCTGAACAAGGTTATTTGATCGAAACACAATGACAACATATGACTTTGCACATTGTACACAAATTAGACCCCAGTGCCAGGGCTAAGAAAACAGCTGCTGAACAAAAGTGCAGTTTAATTGATTTTTGAGTGCAATAAAGTGTATGCACCAAATAATTTAGTTGAATGAATTCAGATAGGGTGGTAGGCCTACATAAGACTGGATAGGGCACAAGGCGGTATCTTCTAACTTCTTGAAAGAAATGGAACACTTTAAAGTTAGTGAACTACAAAACAAAAAACTGCAAGCACTCATAGTGTGACATCAATTATTGTCGGTGGACAAAACTGTTTACTGACCTTAACTTTATGAGCAGAGGAAATTTGTGGCATAGGCCTACACTCACACAGGCTTTAGCCTACTTCCTCCAAATTTCACTGAAGAAAAATGAACCAATTAATTTTTTATAAACCATGTTGAACAAATCATAAGATGTAAAGACAGAGTTCTACAAGAACAAAACATTTCATGTTTGCAAAACAGAAATACTTTTCTATTTAGTGTCATGCTGCTCTGTGTGAGACATTTGCTTATCTCTGAAATGTTCCATATTGAAAGTATTTCTTTCTCTTTTGTGTTTCAGTAAACTTTGAGCTGCTCTTTCCAGAACATTTAGTATAGGGGATGACCGCTGCTTGAGGCTACACGTGCAAATAGCAGTACAACCACACATTGTTGACCTTTTCCAGGAAAAATCCAAAGATTCACTGAGTGAGGCGTGCTTTGCTTCTAGCAATAACAGCAGTTTGTTTGAAGTAAATAAAAGATCCCAGATAACATGGAAAGAGACAGGAGGAAAACAAGGTCATCAAATCTTCATCAACATGCCAGCATGGTGTCTCTGAAGCACAGTTTCAGGGAATTATTGATCAAAAGAGCTCTAAATCATAAACGTCAGGAGCATCTTACAGTTTAAATACATGTTATTGTGTTTTTTAAAGACACGTTTTAAAACCATGTTTAATGCAAGCATGTTCTCATTACAAGGCTGCATTTTACTGTAAATAAAGTGCTACTGATGCTGCAATGCTTTTTCAGCCATAGATCATTTCCTTGACTGCAAACCTACTGAACCAACAAGGCAACATGCCAGCTACTCTCAGCAAAATCAGCAAAAACCTTAAGCCAAGTCCTCCTCTCTCTGCATCTTTCCCTCTCTCTCTTTCATTTTTTTTTTTTTTATTAAATCATTATCATCACTCATGCTCATGCCTCATTAGAAGGTACCTGGCAGATATGCCTGGGCCTTGGATTATTGCTGATGAGAGACAGAGTGCAGTTTGTCATATCTAGTATGAGGTCACTGTGTCATTGAAAATAATGTGCCGGAGACTGAGTTATGAGAAAGTATAGGTGTTTTTACTCATAATTTATTGTTGCTGTTTAGAATTGATATGATTAATCGACTGCAGCAATCAGTGTGATTTAAATGTAATTTTTCATTGCACAGACACTTGCAAAAGACAAGCAACTAAATAGCAAAATTGCAAAATTTCCCCTTTTTTTCCAGAAATAAGAGAAGTATCTGCTACAAATTGTAGCATAAAACATTGTATAAACTATTGGATGTGTTATCATCAAGCTCATTTTTTTTTAAAATATTTATTTTCAATGTGGTTGCCAAATCTCTTGGTTCAGTTCCACCTTGTAGTTTTCATCCTCATTTGTCATTGCTTGTCATTCCTGTTTTATTTTGCAATCACTCATCCTTTTCTCTTGTTCAGTGATTCCTGCCCTAACCGCTCAGTGTGCTTCCTGATTATGACTCCCTGCACCTGTGACTCCTCCTGTGTCACCGGTTTGTCATGACTCCTGTGAGTATCTAAAACTTTCCTCCTCTCTGGTTCTTTGCCAGTTTGTCTTTGAACCTCCAGCATTCCTCCTCGTGTTTCCCTCTGTGTATTTGATTCTGATAAGTGTATTTTTGACCATTTGTTTGCCTGCTGACTTGCGATACCTCTGTCTGTCTTTGTGTACCAGACCTGTTATTGATTAAACATTGCCTGAGTCGTGCTTTTGGACCCTTTCTGGTTTAGTTTGTGACAGTGGTACATTACAGAGTGAAATCACACAACCCCTGTTTAACCCCCGGTTTCCTGCTAAATGGAGACAGATCCTGTTTGTTGAAAAGCTCCAAATGATCCAACAAAATGTCAGACTTGATCATTACAAAAAACACCTTTTTACTTGTGGGTATAAAGTAGAGATGGTGATCTTTAATAGTCTTACGCGTTGATGGGCTTTAATATGATGCATTCAATGCAACGCAGTGAGTGGAGTCCTTGACTTTCCATATTACTGCACCACACCATTTTTAAGACACAAAGACACAGGCAGTCAGACAAATCTGAACTCCTTTCGGTAACTTTTGAGATCAACTGCAGATTTTATTTTAATTCTGAGGTTTCATAGGTGTCACCATCCTACATTTGTTTATTTTTCCCACAGAAACAAAACTGATAGGAGCAGCCTCAAGTCCGCATCAAGATTCATTAAAGACAAGATTTTTGACAAATCTAAGTTGCAGTTACTCTACTTTATGCTAAAAGGAAAAAGCAGTTACAGGGTAAGTTGTTAGTTCAAAGAAGTTAACAATATAACATTATATATCCCGATTTTTTTCTAGTTTTTATTCCAGTTTGTTCTGTATAATTTGAATATTTTACTTGTTAAGGTTATACACTACTGACTACTTTACAATTAATAACTTTACAAAGCTACACTCAAACTCAAAGCTGATGTTGTAAGGTGATCATGATCCTTTTGTACCCAGTCATGACACTTGTCTCTTCATCTGATGAATGTTCCAAACAGATACATGTTCAAAGTTTGCAGATGATTGTATTTTCTTTTTACTTATGATTTACACAATGTCCCAACTTCATTGGAATTGGAGTTTGTACATGTTGGCTGTTATTAAAAGGGCTTGTAGGGAACTTGGCATTCAGCTGATGGGAATAATAATACATTATACAAAAATAATACATTAAATGCTCAGCTAAGTATTATATCTCCATATAGTTAAAATATTAGAGATATGGCTTTTATGAAACACAGTCCTAAATACAGATACGCTAAAAAGAAAGTTCATCCAGAAGATCTTGATCTAAAATTAAAAGCTAAAATTGATTTTTTGAATGTTTTCTGGCCACAGCTTGAGCAGCTGCATGAAGTAAAGTCGACATAATTAGGCTGCCAGTAAGACAGCACACTCTGTGGCCTTATTTCTCCTTTATTTATGAGGGAGTAAAAACCCCCACTACTGCTGGGATCCATTAAACATTAGAAGAAGAGACTTTAAGTGAAGGCCAAGTGGGTGGTAAGGGGACATCCCTCCCTTCCTCTGTTACTGCTTCTCTGACCCCAGGCCAAATCTTTTCCTGGTTGTGATGTGTGCATGTTTGTGTTGGCTCGGGCTGATCCCTCTGGCTGGATCCTGCAGCTGATGTCACATTCCTGTTCCTGTTGCTTGTGCACGTCACACACCAGTCCTACAGGAAATGTGTGTTTCCTTTTACAATTCTCCCTCTGGTTTCCATTAAAGCTCAAAGAGGAATGTCATCTACTTCTTCTTGCCAGAATGGTTTTTCTTCTCCACTTTGGAGTGAATCACTTGGATTGAAGTCATTTTAGAAAAAGGGGACATTATTTCACAACTTCTTTTGTAGTATTTGTAAGATACCTAACTGATTGGTACAAACAGGCTAACGTGTGTGATATCTCAGTATATTTTGAAACCAGTGTGTTTTGCTAACACTGTGAGAGTAATGGATTTTATCCTGTAATACTATTTTGTTCTTTATTGTCTACTCCAGGTCCTAGTGTTGTATCTGTAACTGAATTTTTGCTTAGTAAGGCATTTCCATCAGATCATCTTACCTTTTACCTCTCCCAGGCTACACCAGTGAGCTGCACCTCCTTAAATAAGAATCTTGCAGTCTTGCCTTTGAAAGATTTTACTACACCTGTGGCGGGTGCGTCTACCGAGGAAGATTTGGTTGCTCGAGGCTGGACACTTGGTTGGAAGACTAACAAATGGACATGGATGAGGAGTGGGCCAGCTGCTTTGCACAAAGTTCATGCACAGCCCAGTTTTTTTGCTATTAGTAGTGTGGAGCCCAAAGTGCTTCCACATGTGTTCCTCAGATACTTCTGTGTTTTTGTTGTCTGATTGGAGTATTGGCATTACAGTGGGGAATTGTACTTGGACTTAATTCACCACAAAAACAGATTCAGTCTTACCATTGAGAAATTAGGCAGTTTGAAGGCAAAAGGGGGTCCAATCATGCACAAGCTAGGTGTATTTAAAAACTGGCCAGTTATTGTATATCTGCTTTGCTGAATTAGCTGATCTAGTAATTTATGCACTACACTGTTTTGCTAAATGTGCTGATAAGTCAGTTTTTGTCCATACTTTTGCATTTTTTTCCATTTGAAATTGCTTAAACAATAGCTGTTGACCAATGTCAGTATTATTAGTTCCCTTTGGCAGTGTCTCATTTCATATAAAGTGTCCTTCAAAGAATGCAGCCTATTAAGTTTTGTCCCTGAAGTTGCAAGTAGTTACTGTTACTTTGTCGTAGAACTTGCCCTTTAAAGGCATTTGAAGTTTCAGACCTAATTTTGAACAGTGCTGGTTCTTATAAGCTTTGCGTGCAACTGCCTCTGCATCTGGTATTCATTTTTTGTCATTGACAGAGCCTTCTTACAAAGCTTCAAGTTGGAACAACTGAGCTTGGTCTGCAGAGGCACAGACCATGTAGCATCCTCTGGGAAAGAAGAGGTTTGAGCTATTAGCCTCATGAGAATAGTATGCCAACTTCTCTGAAGTGGTGTACATTAAATCCTTGAGTATGTTAAGCCATGAAGGATGTGTCTTACGTATCTTTCATAGTCGAAAAATGGGAGGAAGAACTTGTTAGCTTGTTGACTTTTTTTCTTGCCCTCTGATGATGCTCTTCTGAATCGGGACCCAGTGTGTAGTGTTACAGCGTACAACTTGAAATCTTCACATACTTGCTCTGCTTGTTAGAGTCGTGGGTGGTAATTGTTCAAACATGTCTGTCTATAAAGAGACATGCAGTGAAATTAGATATTTTACGGCCATTTTTGTCTATTTTTGTTTATACATTTCCAGGATATTCTATATACAGATGTAGTCCGTTGTAATCTATTCAAACACACATCCTGTCCTGTATCTCATGTTTCTTGTTAATTTCTTCCTGTTTTCCCCCTGTGTCTTTCTTCCTGCTCTTTGGTGTTCCAGCTGGGCTCATTATTCATCTTCACTAATGATCAGCCACAATATCTCCTGCTGGTTGAACCGAACATGAAACAGCACTAAAACCATAGTCCCTGCATCAGGAAGTCAAACATCTGGAGGGAGACAGATGAGAGGAGAAGGAGAGAAAGAATTCAGCCAGACATATAACTGTGCTGGGACAATTTTACCTAATTAGTAACTTCTGTTTTCTCAAGAGCTTTCTTTCCCCCAGCTCCCTTCAGTGCGTGTTAATGTGTGCAAGAGAGAGGCTATTGTAGTGCTCCTTCCTCTTATGAGTCCTTGCCAAGGCCACAAACCGAGGCCTGTGTGAGTGAGTGTGTGAGGATTTGTACTTTAGCAGGGTTTTAGCGACACACGTTTCCTTTCAGGAAACAGCGTTTGAGTCATTTTCATCAGTTTCAACAGACCCTTTCCCTTCCCACGACTCCGTGTTCAGACCTGCTGCATCCTAATGCATTGTTCAGGTCTGCACATTCATTTCCCACCTTGATTTATTATGCTTATGGCTCTCCTATCCCTCTCCTTTCCACATAAAATCATGTCTCCCTCAGGAGGAATCACCTGTCCACACAAAATAGTTGCAGAGCTTTCACAGCATCTTAGATTTCGTCTCTGTTTTACCCATTTTAGATTTCTCTCTATGCTAGTATTACCGAAAAAAAAAAAAATTCTTGAACGTTTGTCGCAGAACAATTTTGACAGAACTCAAGCTCCTGATAAGGCATTTTCTCAAAGGGTTTCTGGGTAATTAAACTAAACTAAGGACCAAAAGTAAGTAAATTTGTATGCTTATACTTTCTTTTTTAGCAGTCAAGAGGTTTTTTTTGGTTCATACCTTTACATGTTTGTTTAAAGAAAGTTTAAGCATATTATCAACAGGGACATATTAAACCTACTTGGACTGTAAGGAAACTTGTGTTTGATTGACTGTTTATTTGTTGTGACAATATTTCTTGGCAAACTTACTCAAAAACAGCTCAGCTCAACTGAACGTATCATACTCGACAGACATCCCCTTGTAACACACAGCAGTAGCCATTTCAATTGGACAGCGGCAATGCGGGTCTGGCGCGCCAAGCGGAGCCGAGTGTGGGGAGGATTTATCTTTCTCAGGCTGTCCTCCCCAGCTCAGCTTACAGTGCAACGATTAGCGGCTAACAGGCTAACCGCTCCCCTACAAGTTATTAGCCGTGCAGGCACAAACTAACCAGAGTTATTCAGCAGACATCTCCCACTGTAGTAAACAAAGCCATTACCTGATCAACCAGGTGCGAAAGCGATCGATGCTGAAGGTCTGGCGGCTGAGGCTATTCGTTGCCGTTAGCCGTTAGCCGCTAACAGACCTCAACCAGCTGAGCTCCGTTGAGCAAGCTAGGCTTTTCGGCTCCATGATAGTTCAGTAGCTAACGCTGCTAGCTGCTCACGGAGGTAGAGGGAGGAGGCGGGACCATGACGCACTACGCATGACGCTGGGTAGTGAGGGAGACGAGGATTGGATGGACTCACGGACCAACTCACGGACCAATTAATAGTCGCAGGTTCTTAGGTTTGATTGGTCAGCTAGTATGCAGCTTTTCAGCGGATATACTGAATGGATTTTTTTCATTCTTTTTGGTCTTTATACTGTGTAGATAGGACCATAGGACCATAACAGCCTTATAAACGGTGTTATTAATATGTACAAAGCTTCCAAATCGTAGACCATAACTTTAAACCTACTTGGACTGTAGGGAAACTTGTGTTTGATTGACTGTTTATTTGTTGTGACAATATTTCTTGGCATTAAATCTTATACAGTTGGGAAGCCAGTTTGTTTCCCCTTTAAACTGAGCCAGATTTGTTACAAACATGCATCTCTGGGATGAGCAGCAGAGCTGAGAATGTGGGTTGAGGCCATAAAAAAACCTTCTCAAATTCTCCCCGTCAGTGCAAATTGGCTTTTTGCTGTCACTAGAACCCACAGTCAGGTGCCTGAGAGTATGGTAACCACTGAGGGCATGGCCTACAATGGCTCTTTGCAGTTCAGTAAGAGGAAATCAGCTCCAAGAACACAAAAGATTCAAATACAGTAACTTAACCAAAGGTTAGAACAATAGCAAATGTGTCAGTCATAGGCCACCCTATGATTGGAACCTGATTGACAGCACACGTGAGCATGGAGCAAAAAGTTTTTACAGATTTCACAGTTTTGTTCCTCTGTGTGTGGGGCATGCCACAAGAAAGAGGATACTGCACACCACACACTTACAGACTCACTGACCAACAACCCCAGCTTCACTTTTGAAAGTCATAATTCTGTGTGGCCCAAAACAGCTTAAGTGTGAACAAACAGATGTTGAGCAGAGAGAATAATCTGATTATCTGATTATTGCCAGAATCAAGCAGCCCTTCTTTATATGTTATGATATTACAAGGAGAATTTGTGAAAAAAGGCAAAATCAATAAACCCTCGGAGTTACAAACTTGTTAGAGTCCGTTTTATTTTGTATTAACTTACAGTTCCCCCTAAAATTACATGAGTTCACATTTAAATGCTAAAAACAAGGCCATAGCTATGATGAAGGTTCAGTTAATGCAAATAAAGAAAGATGTATATATGCCATTTAGCTTATTAAACAGTTTACTCTCATCAGTTTAATGTTTTATGTCTTTAAGATGTGATATAAAAGTGCTGCTTGTGTCTCCATAACTGTCTGGGCGGCTTCAGTTCTTCGAGCACAGAGCAAAGCTGAAACTGTGACTGTCCTTCACTTGCCTGTGTGTGTGTTAGCGTGGGTGTGCATTTGCTAGAAATATACACTCAAACACACAATAACCTCACTTGTACACGTGGAAACAAAAAGAAATACTATTTATAGAGTTGTAAAAGTCAAAGGGGGGGCTTGAGTTGCCGTGTATGTGTGCGTTACACTTTGTGGAAAGATCAACCATGATTGCCTTACATCCTGTGGTAAATACACACACATAAACACACTGTGACATAAATACATCTTCCTGTTGATCAGGTGCAGGGGAAGCTAAACAGTGCCCACACAACAACAAACCAGAAAAACAAAGCAAATTCAAAACATTTCCATAATGCCAAGTGACATTTTTCCATCAGTTATAAACATCAAAGATTTAAGTTGTGTTGATCAGTTAACTTCTGTTGCTATGTCAGTATCACACAGGTGAGACCACTAACATAACTGATGTACTGAGCTAAAAATACCTCGCACACAGACCAAAGCCTCAAACCTATTCAGATGTTATGAAACCTTGACATTACAATGAGCTGTTTCTGTGACTTATTAGGTATTCTGGTGAGACCCTATTTCTCATATTTGGTTGTTGCACTTAATGGAAAGTGACTAAGAAGGATGGAAATACTTTTTGCCTATGTTTAGCAGAGAAACAGATTTTTTTCAAACTACTTAATACATTCAGGATATTGGTTTCATCACAATCAAACATCACTGTTTGCATTATAAAGTCTTACATTTAGATATCTTAAGTGAAAATGGTATACCACAGAGCTCTCATTTTGGAACTCTTTACTAATATTTGGTATGAAATAGTGCTTGGTATTTCAAGTTACCTCACAATACAATATGTATCCTGATACTGAGGCCGCAATACAGTATGCATGGTGATATGCATAAATTGTGTACATTGATCACACCTTTACCAGAATTACAGTTTTTATTTTTAGCAAGTATAAAAACAGCAAGGATGAGATTCAAAGAATCCTATAAATGAAGACACTGAAATTCCAGGTCCCAAAATACAGTGTCTTAAGGCATTTAGAATGTGAAACATATGCTGCATCATTGGCTTCTTCCATCATCTTTTCAACAACATTAATAACATTACCAAAAGTGTATTTAAAAGCTGCTGTCACAGCATTTTGGTCGGTATCAATTCAGTAGAGTCCTTTACGATGCATGTATCAACAAGGTGGAAGTGGCAATATTTTGTGGTAATGCTTCTTTTAGGCACAGTTCTAGTGTTGAATGTGCCAGTTCCAGCATTGACAGCATAGATAACTGCTTCTGCAAGTTGGTGGTGTTTCCACTCACTTAAGGTTGTGCAGAAGGCGCCTTTTGTATAAAATAAATAAATAAATAAAAATAGCCACAATTCCAATGGCTTCTGAACCCTGACAGTGGAAGGAATTGAAAAGGGAATTGATAAGCAAAAAAACTCTAATACCTAATAGAGCTGTAAATGATTCTCAACTGAAATTGTTTTTTAATTCCCCTACCTATGTTTGTGCCAGGGACTGTCACTCTCTTGACTTCCTCTGGGACATGCTAAAAACCGCCATGTCCACACCCTTGCACACTGAGAGACACTTGATGTGTGGGGCTGTTAATCCACTAATGTCTTTGTAAGAAGAAGACTGCTGACAGCACAGAAAGGCAGGGCCTGGAAACAGATGGTCAGGAGACAGTGATGCAGAGGATGAAGATGCCAGATTTACTCTCCTGAAGGGATTTCATAGGGCATGCACTATAAACTGATGATTAATAACTTTTAGAGGGGCAATTTAAATCAATCAGGCATTAAAAGCTTATGTTTAAGTGGGATTGTGGTTTTCAAAAGCAGAGGAAATGAGACAAAATGTCATTTTAGTGCATACATTTTGTCAAAAGTTCCCTGTACCCACCAATTTTTCTTTTATTTCCTCTTCTCATTCTGTTTTCTTCCCTCCAGCAAATTTGCTTTGTTTTATTGATTTAAGTTCAATAATTGACAACTTATTAATCTTAATGTTAGCAAGATGGTATTGTTTGTGAGACGATATATTATTAATGTAAGTCAAATTACACTTCTAAATTTTACATTGTCCTCATTAGAAAGTGCTTGGTTTAAAGAAAGGCTTTTCTCACAACCCTATCAACGTCCTGAAAGTGAAGTTTAGAACAAAGATGTACAGCGTGCATCAACACGAAGCTGTGGTCAACAGCACTCATGTGAGAGGAAGCATGACAGGCCAGACTAATCATCAGTGGCTGAATGAGATCATTTATAGAGGACAGCTCAGAGGCTCCTGCAGCTGATCGAGGTCACTCAGCAGCAGGTTGGCTGCTCACATGACACGCACAAAAACAGAAACATCAACACTTGAATGAGCACAGTCATTGAAGAACAAGATTGGAGGCGATTCTAACAGCATTAACCTGATTTTGTACGGAAATTTAATCTTAATCATACACTAGGAGAGATAAATGTAGGTCATCCATGGTACAGACTTTAATATTAAAAATGAAAGAGGGAAAATTGGACATCAGCATTCAAAGAATTAAATCTAAGTGTTTCTAATCCAGGGTTTGTCCTGAATACCTAGTACAAATAACATTTTTCTCACTTAATTCTATCTCTTTTTCTGAAAGTGACAGTTATCAGTAGAAACTGAAGCTTAACTCACAATGTGATCAAAGATGTGTGGCTCATGAGTGCAGTAACATCATAAGACAATTATTCTGCAGTTATAGAAGTATTAAAAGTAAATTCATGATACAATAAGATATTGATGAACTGAAGAAAGAAAGAATGCCACTCAATAGGTAAAGTGAGGGATACATGTATGCATTGCCTTTTCTATGTTTAGTTCTTACTTGGCCCATTAAATCTTGTCCACACTGCCATCATACATTCTGAATGGCCACCATGAGGGGCCATTAAACAGGAAAACAATGTGTGAAATTGACTTAAAAATCTTATGAACATTTCCTTTCTGTTTAAATTATAATTATTTTGTCATGGACAAGCAAAACCAGGTGTCTGATATGTGAAGTAAAGTACAAGCATATTTTTTTAGGCTTTAGGCATAACAGAACACTTGAAGGATTGTAATTATCTTGTGTTTTTTAAAAGAGAAGCATTGAGTTTGAGTAAAATGTGCAGAACTGTACATTTGTTCATTTTTTTGTAATTTATATTAACCAGTTTGCAGCCTGCTGACTTGCTAGCAAAGTCATCAGAAGAAAAGTCTGTAAAATCTATGAAGGATAAATATCTCGTAACTGAGGCTGATACGCCTTAAAGGAGACATATCATGCTAATGCATGATTTAATTCTTACATATAATATAATAAATTTGAAAACAAGACCTTACACCCCATTAATTTTCAAAAAATGAGATATTGTATTTTTTCTGATATCCTAGAACGAGATCTGATGCCTCTGAAAATAGGTCATTGCGAGATGTCCGCGAGATTTAAACCGTCGTGACGACACGAGGTACATTTCTTTTTATTGGAGTAATCTGATAAAACACTTCCTCCTCTGTGATGTCGGTTAGCCACAAAACCGTCACCGAGGAACACATTCGTCCAGCAGCAGTATATAGCTCCCTAGCTCACACTCACTCATTACCAGCTCTGGCCTGTAGGGGGACTCAATACGCGGTCGCTGCTTTGAGCCTGCTGAAAAACACAGTAGAAGAAGAAGGACAGGCTGGCTCTACCCCCGATAGAACTGACCAATCAGAGCTCAAAGGACTGTGATGTTGCGAGGTAACTTTAGGTCAGCCTGGAAACCGAGTGTTTCAACGAGAGCTTGATAATGGCCTAAAATGAGGATTTTGAGAACGCTATTGTGGGGCAATGAAGGAACTAAATGACTTGTACTGAGGGCAGAAATGCTTTACAGGCATCCTAGTCTGGCATAGTGAAAAGGAGAAACAAGCATGATATGTCCTCTTTAATGAATAATCGCACCACATGTATTCTCAGACAACACCACTTTAACTGTTAAATCATCTGGTTAAGTTCTTTCCAGAGCTAGACTTGACAGTGCAATTAAACTGTCTGAGTCTTACAGTTACTCATAGCTGTGATTTTCAAACCAGGAATGATACCTAATTATTGAATGAATGTGCCACACAGTTGTGTATCAGTGGAGCAAATATACCTTATTATGTTTAACTCAAGCACAATATGTAGTTAATGTAATCTTAATCTCTATAAAACATTATTTAGGATCCAGACGTTATTTGGATTTCTACTATGTCAGGCAGCCTTGTATCTTAATGTAATTTAAAAAAGGAACTTTCACACTACTTTCATACTTCACAGAGTGTGGAAAGTCCCATGTGAGCCCTCGGTTAAAAAATATCTACATGTGATCAGCATGTGCTGCAATCACACTGGGAATAAATGGGAAAAGTTATAAAAAGTGGCTCTTAGACATCAAATATTAAACAAACGTGGCAATAGTGTGACACATAAAATCTCATGGGGAATTTTGTGCCTGGAATTACCAAAAAATCTCAAAAGTAATCTCTGTATGAGCATAATTACCCCTTTGATCCAGCTGCTCACAAGATCACAAAGTCAGATTTTTCTGCCCAGTCTCTTTCAGATAAATGTTTCCCCTTTTCACAGAAGACTGTTTTTATAAGCCCCCAGACAAACCCTTTTTTCATTTCACCATGCAATCTGCGAAAGCTACTAACAATCGGGACACTGAAAGGCCTCCCACTACAAGCATGTTTGAGCTCCAGTCTGTCTGTTGTCGAAAAAAGAGCTTGTTGTAGGACAAGGCACCCATGGGCCCTCTTACACGTTTCAATGGGACACTTTGTGCTATGTGGGGGTTGTCTGAAACCCCCACATAAGGCTGCATTAGCTACATTCACAGAAGGAAGAAAACTTGATGGAATTTGATAAGAGGAGGGGATTTCAGAGTTATAGACTAATAAGTGATGTCAGAATAATTGAGTAATTTAAATTAATGACTCACAGGAAAGAAAACAGAGTTAGAAAAAGTGTCAATCACACTCTGATGTCATCACTTATCTCTGTATGACTGCTTTCTGAATGAGATGTTAATGGAATTTAAAAATAAATTTATCTTAACCAGATATTAACACCTTCTTAGATGGGTGAGCTGCCCTGTTTCCCCATCTCCTGTGCCTGTCTGCCCACGCTGAGAAACACACATTTATTAAAATACATGAATACACAGAGAGATGTGCTGAGGTTCCTCCATACTGTGAACAAACATATACTGCACAACTGTCACTTCGGGATGTAACGGTATGAAAATTTCATATCACGGTTATTGTGACCAAAATTATCACAGTTATCATTATTATCGCGGTATTGTTGCAGTGTGCTTGAAATGTTCAAAAAGTACTTTAACACAGTCTTGAAATCATTTAACCCCTTTAATATTATAATTTTAACAGTTCTTTAGTCCTTTTTGTCAATAATTGTGTCAGAGAATGTCCTGTAAGTACATATGTTTAAACTTTTTTCATTAGAAATAAAAGTAAACAACTCTTGCAAGTCTTTGTCATTATTTTGTGATAAATGCTTAAACTGTGTGTAATTACAAGAATAGAAAAAAACCGAATTTGTACTTCACGCAAGTTTCTCTTCATAAACAATTGTAAATGAACATGTTCAAAGTTTTGAGATGGAAAACAATTAACTTAACCTATTTTACATACACTCACACATTTTAGTTTGCCTGCAGCATTAGTGTCCATGTTACAGCTTGTTATATTGACCATGTCCAGGTCTTGTTTTTATTTTTTTGTTTTGCTAACGAAAGTCCCTGAAGCAGTTAGCCCCCTTAATGACTTTCCTCTGGTCTCCCCTTTCCATGGCAGATCTCTTCGACATGTCCTTCTTTAATTTTTACAAATTAAAATTGATTAAATCCATAAAACATGAACTATGACGGAAAAGACGATCTATTGCGACAAAACATGGCGAAAGAATGGCAAATAAAAGGGCGAAAGAACGGCAAGAGCACACTCCAGATTGATACTAATGCTGTCATTTACAACTTTTATACATCATTTACACAGAAAATCCTGATAAACTGCCTATAATTCACTCAGGTATGACTCGCTGAATCCTCTCTCTCTCTCTGCTTGTTTACTCGAGGAGTTGCAGCAGTTTTAATCACGTGCATTTTTGTCTTTCACCGCAGCTACGTGCTTTAGACAGGGTGACTTTCGTCACTCAGTTTCCCCTCGTCATTCTTGTAAAATCCAAACTTCGACCAGACTTTAGACTTCAGCCGTTTCGAGTAGGAAAACCAGTGAGAGTCCGAGCGGAGCTCAAACTGCTGAGGCCAAACATTGCAAGCTGCGCATGCACGCCTCTGTTTGCGACACACGGCTGCTTCTTAGAGGGGCAGACGCACATAGTTTCGTCTTTCCAGGCAAAGAGCTGCATCACCGTGAGTTATGGACTCAGTGTGGTGATCAAACATGGTGTAACGGTAATTTTAAAAGGACACGGTAATGAGTACCGTGGGAAATTTTACCGCGGTTTACCATTATAACGGTAACCGTTACATCCCTACTGTCACCATTTGATAAGTATTTACTTCTGTCTAAAAGCAACGTGAATTTGGACTTAATATATCTCTATTTACTACCTTCTCATGAATCCAGCAACATTTTTTCTTCTCTTTTTTATCTCCTCAGTTCTTTTGATCAAGCAAATGCATTATTTCTATCTCATCTTTGACGTTTCAATCTTCAAATTCCCCAGTGGTCACATTTTATTGTCTTGTGTTTCTATTTGTATGTCTTAAATACTTCTTAAGTCATATATCTTTGCTATAACTGTGTGTAATGCATTTGAATTGCTGTATATGAATGGTGCTCTATTGATTAAATGCCTGTGGATTGCTAGGAGCAGGCAGCACAGGAGTCTAGCCATGGTCTGAGGTTATTTTGATGAGCTCAATATGTGGAGCCATTATCTAGCGCTCTAACAACTCTTCATTCAGACTTCATTGTTTTTGTTTATATAATACTCAACAACAAAATGAGTTTGAAAGAGTAGCTGTCTCTCAAAGGGAAGGCTTCTCATACAGTGGAAAAAGGGTCAGTGCTTAAAGGGCTAATTCACAAACTCGAGGTGCTCTGAGAATGCTCACCCAACCCTAACCCCCTCCAAGGCATTTCCAACATTGCTGGATGAGTTACTGCCAAAAATGTGGAAAACTGCTCTCCATCACACTGTGATCAAAAAATCCTTTAAATAAGTCCTGGATCCACTTCCTGATTCATATTACTACCAAAATCTGACCACTTCTTCTTTTTGACTTAACCAACATTACCAGAAAATATCACGTATGTCTATTAAGCATTAATTAAGTTATTGGCTAAAAGGGGAAAACAGTCCTGTCAGCAAATCTTAAAAAGAAAAAAAAAAGTCTTGACGCCACATGCATGTTCTCATCACAACCAAAGTGACAGTCTAATACCTCCTTGCCTGTGCCATGATCAACATACCGTGAACATTTCATCAGAATCTGTTCTCTTCTTTTGGGGCCGTCCTGTTTACAAACCAACAAACAACGTAACAAATGTCAGCAAAACATAACCTCCTTGCAGAGGTCACAACACATCACTGCTAGCTCTTTCATTTAGAAAAAGTGCCGTTTAATCTATTGAGCACCTCACAAGGCCTGTATGCTAAAATTTTACTACTGAAGATGTAATGATGACGTATTGAAAGCTTGTTCTACTTGAGGACAGTCACTTAGCATGGTATCTGAAGGCCTGATCTAGATGCTAATCCATGTTAATGCGTTTTGGATGGGGTCTAAAGAGGAGTAGTAGTTATGATTTAAAACTGACATTCAGCCAGTCTGTTCAGTTTCTGTGCTTACAATTTTCTTTTCAGCAGCACTTTTTCTCCTGGGGCGTATGTGACCTCACATGTCTACCGAGACCTGAATTATCTTTTGCTGTTGTCAAGAACTATCCTTAAGCACCTTGCTAACAAGCACAAGCTAATGTGTTTGGAGGATTTTTTGGCCCCCAGCTAAGCCTCACCCACCCAAAAATGTCACCCTCTTTATAATCATACAAAAGGACTATGAACTGAAGTGCAGAAGTTAGCTTTTAGTTGGTTCCAAGAGCAAAGATCCTGTGTTTGTTTGTGTTTTTTTACTTTATTAACCAAATTAAGCCCAGTAGCCCCCATGAACACTACTTTCACAACTTCTCAAAATGTATGATGTGATTGGTGAAAGTGAAACTCAGATGTTGAGATGTAAAGTACCTTTGACTCAGTCCACTGAAAAAATTAAATTAAAATAAATGCCGGGAACAAACTGTGAAATCCTGGTTAGTCACTTTTTAGATAATGCCTTTTTTAAAGATGTAAAACAAACCTCAAAATATGCTAGTTGTACATGTCAGAAAGTTTTTTATGTTTTAGAAAAACAGAGCATTGAAATGGATTAAGCCTGGTAAAACCATTTTTGGCGAAGCTTGGAGTGCAGCTGGATCAGCCTGATTCAATGTCTGTAGTCAGACAGATCCATCTTGCCATGCTCCACAACGACTGATTATCCAAAAGCAGCACAGTTTTAAAAAAGGAGAGAAAAAGAGAAAAAAGGTAACATTGAAATATTGGATTATGTTGAATTACAAATATGACTGTAAAGGTAATATTAGTAACATAATGGAATGACAGTCAGCCTCAAATCATGGATATTTGCTGTTAAAATTTAACCTTTAACATATCAGACTTTTTTTTTTTTAAATTGGTGGACATCGTGGAAAAGATACTTCTTTTCTAAGTATCTGGATTTAATTTAGGAAAGAGGTAACAGATCAGTCATCTGTTAATCTGGCTGGACAAACACATGATGTTTTCACTCTCTTCCCCTGTCTCTCCTCTCTGACCCTCTCCTCTTTCTCCGGCTCCTCTTTCCTCTCCCCAAACCCAAACAAACATTAGTGCTACAGACGGATTCCAGAGCAGACCGACTGATAAGAGGGGAATTCCCGTGCACACCAAGTCAGTTGACACAGACATAAAGAGCGCTCACACTCAGCCAAGTTTCCCCATGACACAAAGTTTAGCTCAGATGAAAAGCTCATGTGAAGATCCTGTGCTTAGTCAAGATTTATTTCTGCTTTTAGCTTGACGTTTTGGAAACATGCAGGGACAAATTCATGATTTACAGCACGGGAAGTACCTGTGATGTGATTTCCCTCCATGCACAGGTAGTTAGAGAGAACAGAGATGACTTGTTTATGAGGGACATCCCATAAAACCCAAAATGATCTGTGAATTTGCATAGATACAAGCAGCAGTTCTCTTCCAGTGAAATATACAGTGATATATGTATTTTAATAAACCTGTGATGTGTAGAGCTCACCGCTCATTTTTAAACTCTGACAACATTACATGAAGCCAAAAATCATATTTGGCAGGGGTTTACTGTCTAGGAATAAAAACCCAAAGGCGAGCTGACAACACACGCACAAAGAGATAAGAAGAATTTAATCTAATCCAGGAGGAATGAGGGGAATACCCAAAACCTGACTGACTGACTGACTGGAAGCAAACTCAGCGAGCCGTGATAATGGGATTATTGTGCTATATTTCAAGCTGTCCTGTGCCGACAGCTAGAATAAGCTGTCTGACTTTGTGTACGACAGGAGAGGTCTTGAACGCTGTCAGCCCTGAAACTAAAATCATGATGAATGATTTTTTTCCATCCCTTACACGATTTGGATCTCATCCTGAGAAACAGGACACAGTTGACAACTGAAGTAAACCAAGCCGAATTATGTGTTGTATAAAGGAAATTACGATGATATTTGAACCGGTAACGACTCGTTGATGTAAAGTTTATCTAAGGTTATGGGGAACATGGTTGTATTTGTCAAAGACAGTGCGTATGTTTGCATGCTGCTCCTAATCCATTCATAAACTTACTTCTGAAGTTACTGGATTACCAGCCTTGAAAAAACGTAGCGTTACGTGATTGTTGTTTAGGAAAAAGTGAAATAGCCCTAGCATGCCTTGTGTAAAACATTTTGGCAAGTCTTTCCTAATTATTACCAATTTATTCCTTAGCGCAAAAGTTTAAGCAATATTATCTGAATTGATATAACTGTTGTGGTAAAATCAGGCTGAATAGTAAAATAAAAGTATTGGTTCTGTGTGTTCAAGATATCAGATGAGAAGCTTAGTGATGTTTTGCTGAAGATGTCAAACAGGTTGCAAGAAGTTTGAGTATTTCAAGTCTTTTCCACGTTTTACATCAGCAGCATTAAGTGAACTAGAAAAGCACTTGGAGAGCGCAGACCTCCGCCAGCACCTCAGTCCTCTCCCATAGTGTGATTTTTACCATAAATATTAGTCCTACCTTTATTTCATGTAAATATTTAGATTCCTTGACCATGAAAACATACCATTAGCAACTGGATTCATAATGATATCTATTTTAGTTCAGTAGTTATTCATGAAAATCGCATTTTTCGTCATGACGGATCCAGACGGTGATCAAGATCAGCACCCAAAATTGAATCAGTTCTTCCTTTTCTCATGCTGAACATTTCCTGAAAATTTTATTTAAAATCTATCCATAACTTTTTGAGTTATTTTGTTCGCAGACAGACAGACAGACAGACAAACTCTCCCGAAAACATAACCACCTTGGCGGAGGTAAATATTATGATTATGTAGAATAGTGAGATGCAGCCCGATACCTCAAGCCTTTGGTGCCTTTTGTACTTAAACAATCCTTACTTTGAGCTTCATTATTGTGTTTTTGAAAATGTTTTGTTGGGAAAAAAAAAACTTAGATTTATATATAACTCAGTCCTGTCGAAATGCCCTTCACAACATCGGGGCGATCAGACCATACATACCAGAACAGGCTACATAGTTTTTGATACTGGCTCTGGTAATTTCTAGGGCTGCCACAAACGACTATTTTGATAGTCGACTAGTCAACGACTACTTTTGCGATTAGTCGACTAGTCACTTCATGCATGAACTGCAGCGTACTGCACCAGCATGTGGCTGGTGGCCCAAATTGCTTATTATGAGCAGACCTGGCATCTTTGGTGCCTGCGTAGTTGTGCATGCGCCACATGCATGAGTGTGTTTCGGGGTGTGTTGGTTTGATTCCTGCAGGTGTGATAACCAGAAAACAGGACAGATAGGCAGACAAGACAACAGAAGTACAGCGGCAGTTTTGTGAGAAAACACACCTAAAAAACAAAACGACTAGTCTACTATTAAATTAGTCGTCGACTATTTTGATAGTCGACTTAGTCACGACTAGTCGACTAATCGTTGCAGCCCTAGTAATTTCACACATTGACAACTGCAGCTCCCTACTAGCAGATCTCCCTGCTGCATATTTAAAGCTCTACAGATGATCCAGAATGCAGCAACATGTCTGGTCTTTAACCAGCCCAAAACAGCACTGTTTAGGGAAGACTTATGCCTTTAGTTTTACTCGTCTTCTCTGTAGTCCTCGGTGGTAGAATGAGTTAGAAGGGTTTAACTTCAGCTCTTTGTGAAAGTATGTTAATGGTTGTTTTGATGTCGACGTCATTGACATGAGGACAGGATGATATTAACCATTTAACTGCCAGGTCAACTGCTCAGTAGACCAAGCTTTAAGTAACTGCATCTTATTAATAAATGCATCAAACTTCTTTTACCTGATTTGGCCATCTATATTTTGTGTGGGGTAAATATAATGCTAGAAAAAAAAGAAGTTGTTCCTTTTGTTTTTAAAGTTAATGGATTTATGAATCCTCCTCCATCCATTAAAGTAAAAATCCCTCATTCTGGCAACAATGTTTAAAGGTAAGAGGACATATTCAAAGTATGTTGACGTCAGAGACCTTACTCAACAGATTAATGTAACTTCCATAATATAAACAAGTTTTAAAGGGTAAGATAAACTATATCAAAATGAAATCAAAAATAATATACTGTAAATATGCTCAACCAAACAGTTGAGCTGGGTGTTTATGGCTAAGCAACAGAACTAACGTAATTTTAATAAGAGGAAAAAATTAACTAATTTCTTATCTAAAAGGAAATTACTTAGTTAGATAAACCTAGCATTACAATGAAACCAGTCATAAAAGCAAAAAAAAAAAATGTCTCATCTGAAATTAATATGACATCCAAAAAGTTAAAAGTCTCAAAAAAGATTACATTTTTGTTCCCTTTTCACTTTTACAGTGGAATTACTTCTTCAACTATAAACTTCCAGCTCAACCATTTGGTCGAGGTCAGTGATTCATAAGTGTCTGGGTGTAAAAACCAATTTGTTAGGAAAAAAAAACAACATCTTCATGGCTATTTTGGTTTGAGTTCAAGGGTTAAGGTTAATCGACAGTTTTCTGTGAATTGTTTGGTTATAGAAAATAAGAAGCCATGCTGTGTGTCATGGTAGCATGGCACAACAGTACACCCTCTTCAGAGTGTACTTTCAAAGCGTTTCTTGACAAATCTTAATTTAGTTTTACACAGAACAGTGAGCTGAGAGGCAATGTGCCTCTGATACCCTGAACGATTGTCTTGTATTGAATAGATTATTATTACATAAGTTATGTAACTGTTTTGTGTGTAAGGCAGAAGAAATCTTTTGATCATTTCTGATGTGGTGAGAATGCTTTAGTGAATTACTTTCCAAACAGGCCCAGAATGCCTTGAACAAGAAAATGAAGCACAGAGCGCAGAATCATTGCATACGCTCTGGATTTGAAAAGACTATTATCAGGGAACGCTTTATTTGGGTAAAGCCTACATGATTCTTTGGTAAAATCCTATATTTGATGTGGTTTGTTGTTGTTAACTCTGGCATGTGTTTTGTGTCTCTTTATGTTGGAAATCAATAATTTCTGACCTTCAGGTCATTGTTTACGAGAACAATACTGAAATGATGTTTGACATTCACTAGTATTATATCTAAATTCTGGTTTCATGCCAGCAAAACTTCTAAAAGTGGGAAATTCTGCAATGAGGAAGATGACAGTAATGCTTTCATTTGATATTATGCTAAATGGTTGTCACATAAAACAGTGAGTGTGGAGGAGGGACAACAATAGTTCTATGAGTCAGCAAAACCTTTAGCTACCCCGCTCTGGATCTCCCCAACTACGCCTCCTCTGCTTTTCATTGTGCCCTTTTGTATATTTCTTTAAACTGAGGTGCTGTCCCGCAGGTGCCACCTTCATCAGAAAAACCCACTGTGTGTATTCATAATCAATCGGTCAGTAACTACATCCTAAAAAACCTCACATGTCTTCTTTGTGTGTGTGAGACTGTGTAGGCGTGTGTGGTTGTGTAGGAGAAAACAAAGAATGAAGTTTAGTGATTATTCATTAAAGACCTAAAGACTTTGTGGGGACCACCTCTTTCTTGTAACCTTTTCAGGGTTTACCTGCACACTCGTTCCTGTAATATCAAGATCACAGTAGGAAATACCATAAAACGTGTCATAAGGCAATCGAAACAGCCCATAAACATCTGAGTGTCTGACAGAAAACCAGCCCACTGTAAACAGCTGAGGTTGGTGGAACTCTGGTTTATGACAGCTGACAGATAAGTCAGGAATTTATGACCATGAATGTCTGCTGATGTTGTTTACTCATGAAACTTTATGGATCAGTTTTCTGAGCCATGTAACATTTTATTTAGACATAATGATCAAACAAAACTACTTCAGGCTCTTTTTTTGGTGTTTTCTTTTTGGCAGTTGTCCCTGAAACTCTCAGTTCCTGTTTTTGACCCTCTTGGGCCAAAATGTTACAAAACTCTGCTAAATTAATGCTTAAACTACTTTTATTATGAATTCTGGAGAATGCGATCAAGGAAGTGAGAGCAGCCTGTTGGTAAAATTAGACTGCTATGGTAGTATAATAAACTTTTCAAGATAAGCTTGAAGGTCAGGGAATTTAAAATATCCCCTTGGCACAGACTACAAACAATTAAACCACAAGATTTTCAGTAAATGGGAAGATCCTCCAAGAGTTAATGATTTCTGGTTTATTTTTGTGGTGCACTTCCTTGTACTTCTGAAGATCAAAAGTTGAACTTTGAGACCGACTCGTCTCATGATTAAACTGTCCTTATGATCATCAGCCTTGGGACAAGCTTTGATTTTGTGCAGATTAATGGCTATTTTTCTACACATTCTGCACGTGAATAGAGGATCTGTGGGAGTCTGAGGTGGCCTGAATGATTGCTCTGTACACTGAAATAACTGTAAGAAAGTCCATTTTCCCCCACTTCATCACATGACAATAAACATTTGTTTATCGGTGACGGACAGCAATCAAAATACTCAGCGGATGCGGCGTGCTTATTTAGGCCATCAAAGAGTTGTTTACAACAACACACATGCAGTGACATTCTAAAAATGAACATGTATGCTGTTGCAAAATATAGCAGCCTCATTTTATTATTTAAAGAGGTCATGATCTACTATTTTGAGTTTTATATGCCTCTTCATGTGCATTAGTGCACGTGACAACACAGTCAATGGCACCTGTGCTTCTTACTCTCTTGTGCACAGCGCAAGTCAGTTCCTGACCCTCACTCAAAAGGTGATGCTGAATATTAGGGATGCATGATATTGGATTTTTGCTGATATTCAACATGTCAATATTTCAGATCGTATTTTTACTCATATAGATATACAATAATGGCTAAAAGTTGGCTATTTTGGATTACCCTATGTTATATCAAATATATATATTTTGACTGTAACAGTAAATCATGCTTCATTTGCAATAAACAGAGCTACAAACACTGATTTACTCATCTGCTTGGATTTGTCTTTATTGGGGGAGCTTATACTTCCAATCTATAATTGTCTTGCACAATCCTCCAATCTTTCTAACATACAACTAAAATATTGGCAGAAATTTGGATAGCTGCTGAAACCAGTATTAGGCTATTGAAGCAATTGTCTGCAGATAATATTTGACTGATAATATTGTGCATCCCTATACAATATCTACATACAAGCAGAGGCACAGGTATAAAGCCACTCTAAAGCTCTGAATAACATTATACAAAGAAGTTTTGCAAAAGTTCCTAAAATGTTGTTTCTAATATGGCACTATATGTTAATCTACCATCACAATTTGCTGTTGGTGATTGTATTTAGATATTTTTTGCTGGATGTGTGAGCTTTCTTAGTTGTACAAGGTATTTTTACAGTCTAATAAATTAAGTGTGCTACCATAACTTCAGTACAGGGAGTACTCTGTATCAGTCTGTGTTAGGCTCTGAAATGCTCTCCTGCCATTTCTCCTGGAAGCAGTCAGCACTCCCACTCTGCAGAAATACCATCTTAATCTTAGTAGGTTGAAACTCAGTCAGGCATGAAACACTGATCTGTTGGCCAGTGTTTATTTTGTCATAATTCTTCCTCTCCGTCTTGAATATTCATTTAAGGCTGTAACGTGTGTAAGTCTTGGTTCAAGCAGAGGTTGTCATTAGTTCATCTTTTCACACAGACACAGTAGTTAAAAATGTCTGTGAAAATATATTACTCTATAGTCAGCTTAGCCTATCTTAATCACATGTCGCTCGTGTGTAAATCACACATCTTTTACTCACACTGTCTGACTAAACACACTCGCAGATGTGCACACATTTGCGTCAGCTGTATCCCTCTAGAGGAAGTCTAGAACAAGACTGTTATTACACTCAATATGCAGAGGTGTACAAAAACTGGAAACACTCTCAGACAGTTTATGTTGTTGCACAACTGATGCTTTACGCATATATATGTTTTTATTACTACACAGAATCAGAAAGACTTTAATGCATCCTCACAGAAATCATAAAACATACAAAAAAGATCACAACCACCTTATGTGGATCTGTCCTCGGCTTATTTCTATTTGAGCAGAGTGTGAAATATATGTGACCAATATGTGGTGTAAGAACAGCGAGTACCCTCAAACAGAACACATTAGGTGGTAGTAATGTGTTCTTTGAATGAAAGTCATTCTTGTTTCCAACGATGAATCACAGCTGAATCACTGCCAAAACCAGATAACCAATAAGAGCATTGAAGGTGGGTTAAAAAGTGGGAGTGTTGTTCCTATTCATAGCTTTCTAGAAACCTTGATAACTGACCTGAAAAGATGTCAGACAAGAAAAGCTGACCTATAATTGTGTTTATGGGCCGATATGACGGTGATTAAACAAATATATGTACAGCATGTAATTTTTCTTTTATACATTTGTTCTGTATTTTACATTGCACCATCTCAAATACTGCGTAATATACAAAATAAACATTTTTAGAGAGTTTGCTTCTGTATGTCTTGTCTGAAATCCAACATAGCAACATGAGAAAAATTCCCCCTCACCCTTGCTGGCACCAGCTGTGAGAAAATGTGTGCCCCAGTAGTCGATCTGAAAGTTTCCTCTCTTATTTTATTAGAGGATACTCTACCACACTCACTGAGCCAGGTGTGTGTTCAGTCTACAGCTGATTCCAATGGAAGAACAATAAAGCACAGTGCTGGAAAGCACACACACTTCTTGAGAGGGATTTGGTTTTATGAGAGTTTCTGACAAGGGCTCAATGTAGGGTTTTGTAGGCCTGCCAAAATCCAATATCTGAGTAGATTTTATGCAAATAATTCAAGAGCTATTAAACAGGGAAGTCAGTGTTAACTTGTTGATAAGGAGTACATTTATGTGGTCTTTATATATTTTTAGACTTTAGTTTTTTTTCTTAATGCTTATTTATCTTAACAGAGACTTAGTTTGTCATTCTTACAGTGCATTTATTCTACTGCCATTAAACTTGATTCATAATCAGCTACTGTAATATCACAATGTCCCAGTTTGAGGTCCATCCACCACTTTGTTAGCCTGGCACACCAGATAGATCATTCAACATATACACAATGTGTTTCACAATCTGGGCAACAGCCCATGGAAGAAGTTGGTAGAGGGCAGCATATTTTATAAAGCACATCTGGCAGGTGATTGGTAGGGGTGTCCCGATACAACTATTTCACCTCCGATACGATACCGATATTGCAGCCTTGAGTATTGGCCGATACCGATATCAATCCGATACGATATCAGCAGGAATCATACAGACTTTTATTACCTATTTTGTAGTATGGACTGTAAGAAAAGGCTTGATCAGGTCAGATTACTCAAACAGAGAACAGTAGGCAGCAATAGTAGGTATGAGAAAAACTGACCCATTTGTTATTAACCAATAGGTTAAATAAATTTTAACCTTAAACATAAGAATATACTACAATTAAAACAACATGAATAAAAAATATTAGAAGACCCTGAAAAGTGACCTCAATAAATCAAACAAAAACAAATTTCACCAATTGCAAAATAACCACTGTGTTGAACTTAAACATAAACATATTCTACAACTGAATAAAATAAAAAATAAATATATTAGAATGGACTGCTTGTATCGGAGAGCTGATATCGGAGATTTAGGATGCAGGCCGATATAATCCGATATTTGTTTTTTTGACCGATATCAATATCGGATCGGGACATCCCTAGATTGGACAATCATTTCAATCAGATGTTATAAGTGGCCGACACTACTGCTGTGGTTTAAAGAACAAAATGTGAGCCACTCTAGTAGAAACATGTCAGAAGTGGAGCAAAAATATTTGATAAATCAAGAAATGCTAACAGGTTTGTTTTTGGTTCTTCATTTAATAAAAAAAATATGGTGTGGATCTGATAAAGGTGCAACTGATGCTGTTAGCATCTCTGCTAATCTCTGTATGAGTACTCACCTCCTCGTAGCTCCCACCTCTTCATGCTTTAAGGAAATTGATAGATCAGTGTGAGAGCAGACAGAGCCCAGTCGATAATACTTGGAGTTTGCAAGCTAGATCTGACTGGTTACAGACAGTGAATCAGATAGATCCAGCTGCACTGCAAGGGTTTGCACATCCCTTAAAAAATAAGTTAATTGAACAGAGGTGTTTCAAAGTCAGCATGTGTTTTGAAATAAGTGTCACATTTAAAATGTTAATTAATTTTTGCACCTTTTCTCTTAGTGAACCAGTAGCAGATCTGCCCCCTGGTCACAGTAAAAATGTCAGTGCCATCACACTTGGTGAAATTTGGGGCAAGTGTGTCTGTGTTACCACTGTCCACCCACATGCACACAAACATGAGGTGCAAGAGTATTACAGGATGTGTTACCATGGCAACGCAACAGCCCATAATCACACTGAGTGTGTTTCTCGGTGAGTCACCGAGTGTTAATCCATATTCATATCCTCTGAGTGCTGATCTGTGTCTTATTTGTCTTCATAGGGAAGTACGAGTGTGGTAGCATAAGAAAATAATGACATTTACCCTGCTATTTAAATCATTAGGTGGCATTTTATCAGTGAAGTTTATTGGTTAGTGTTTGAACTTTGGTGGCACAATAAATGGCATTGTTATGTTTCATGTAGTATGAGAATTTATTATAAACATGCAAAGGTGTAAAGTATACGTGGAAATCAAAGAACTGTAATATCAAATTAGTGCATATTGATTGCACAGCATACAGTTTACCTGTTAGATTTTACATGGATATCATAATTGTGCTTTGTCACAATTTTGATTTGGTCAAATGGATCTCAAGACCAACTACACATATAAAGGTTTTTAAAATATTAACAGACATTGAAACAGTGAGAGGGTCCAAAGACTTATCATTGAGTTTTCCAGTAGTTAGTAGGGGCCATAGCACACCACACACGCACGATTTACTCACCAGCAACCAGGGCCTCTTCTCAGCTTGTAAATGTGCCCTTCATGTAGGGATGAACATTTGCCTAACGTGGCTAGTGGTTAGCGTCCTGTGACTTCTTCAGTGGTTGTGATTTCCTATCCTCCCCTCGACTCATTAGTCTGTTGTATATAATTTACAGCTTATTCTTTAATGTTGCTTGTACAAAACAACAATTCAGATCCTCTTTTAGACCTAAGTTCAAATTTAGAACATGTGCTTCATTATGTAGCTCGTCTTCTACCTTGAACTGTCACTTGTTAACATTACCCTAAGTGTATTGACAACAATGGCTTTATTCTGGTCCATGTGACAAAGCACAGAAGACATGTTGCACTGTCCTCGATGCAGTCCACACACATGAGGATTTCAGATCGATATTTTGAGCACAGGCTATACTTTCATGGGAGAGTACATTTCTCAGGATAAAAATGGTCTCTGTACTTCTTCAGGATAATAAGTTAAGATTTCCTATCCTCCCCTCGACTCATTAGTCTGTTGTATGTAATTTACAGCTTATTCTTTAATGTTGCTTGTACAAAACAACAAGTTGGTCCTCTTTTTCTGATTGTTGTCTAATATTATGCTTTATTCTGGTCCATGTGACAAAGCACAGAAGACATGTTGCACTGTCCTCGATGCAGTACACACACATGAGGATTTCAGATCGTAAATATACTTCTGGGAGAGTACAATTTCTCAGGATGGCTCTTTACACACCTCACACCACAGGATAATAAGTTAAGATCATCTCAAAGACGAACATATAGTCAGACCTTTTTCAACTTTGATTAAAAGCTGGGTTTCTGAGCCAAAAATGGGACATATTGTTGCGTAGCGTGTACCCTGTTTTAGCTTGCCATCGGCTTCATCAAATTTTCTTGGATTTATTTTGCGTAAAGAGAAATGAAATGCAAATGCTGGTATTGTGTAAAACATTTCAGATGATTTTTTTAGATGCACTTGAAATAACACATTTTAACTTTTATGATTATCTGTAGTATTTCACATCACAGCAGATACAACAGAAAGAAAGACGTCACAGTTTTAGTTATTTCTTATAGCCACTGGCCCAGTTTGCACACCAGATGAGTCTTAGTGTAGTGCCTAATATTTTTCTCTGTGCGCGTCAGTCGTCTCTACATATTTGTGTGTGCAGTCGAATCACTTTGTTGAGAAGTGTCCCTAATGTTTTCTGCAGAGCCCATCAGCTTCTCTCCCACTCAGCCTCCTTCTTGTTGGCTGTTCTGTCTCTCTGATGTATTTTACAGAAACTAGTCCCCACTCCGTTATCCTGATAAACGTCCCCCCTTGCTGGGCCTGGTGTTGTCCCAGGTGCAAAGCTTAAAGCTGGAGCTTGTAAAAATCCTGTTTTTCTGGTATCACAGAGCAGACAAGGAAGACCCTTTGACATATCACCTTATCCCGTTGCCATGATGGCATGTGTACAAATTTGTCTCTGTGAGACAGTCTTACAACAAAGTAGTCTGACAAAGTGGCATTTATGTAACACTTAAAACACAGCTTAAGTCTGGGCTCCACAATGCTTAATTAATGAACAAGCTAGAACAGCACTGAATTGTATAACCAAGTATGATTAATGCAAGACGTGTTCCACTGTTGGTCTCAACAATCTAAGATGCTTATGCAATATGGTGGCAAGCAAAGTGTTCCTGAAGTAACAGCTTTAGAAGAATAAACAATAAAATCCAAAATGCAGTTGAATTAATTTGTTGGTTAAAAGTGTTTTACCAAAATATGTTTGCCAATTAGCCTTGGCTTTCTTGCTAAGCAGTGAACAGCTAATCAGGGTTCAGAAGTTATGCTTGAACTTGTGAGGGGAGTTGCTAGAGAGAAAATGTCAATGTCTCAAACTATGTGTAGGTAGGTCAGCTTAAGTGGGGTACAAACATAAGGGTTTTCTAAATCTGAAGAGATTTTTTATCTGTTGGAGACCCCACACATGAAGATAAAAAATCAGGAAATGAAGAGTTTTGATAATACTATGTGTGGAGTGCTCTGATAACCTCAACACAGTACCACACACAGTACCATTCTGTCACACCACCGATCTCGAATCTAGTCCTCAAAGACAGAAACCTTGTGTGATCAAACGTGATCCAACAAAAATGAAGAAGGAGAGGCATAGCTGGAGAAAACATCAAATTAAGCCAACAGTTAGGCCTCTGAGAGAAGGTAGAGAAACGTTTGGCACTTTTAAAATTAACTTCAAGAGCAAGGCTTGATGCTCATCTCCTTGTTTTAGTTTGTGCCACAGACTTTGCATGTGTCTCACCAGCGACCAGATCATTTTAATAAAGCAGGCATTACTCAGAATCAGCCAAGCTTACATGTTAAGGCACGCACTTCTGAAGCCAAATCACTTTTAGAATAATATTTCCACACAGTTCCTTCCTTAAATGGTACCTCTCCTCACATTGGGTGTCAAAGATCTCACTATTTTTGACGCTTTACCCTCACATGCTTTCATAAGGATGTTTGTGAATGGAAAACACATAGAGTATATTTGAATGTTAAGAGTTTATGTCAGCAATCCGAACAAAGGTTTTCTTCTTTTTAAATTTTATGCTGTTATGCAACAACTCGGAACATTAAATTCCCGGACTAACTACTCATACTCAAAAGTGTTTTCCCTTGAGAACAGACCCCCTGCCGCTCTCTGCTCTCTGCCTCACACTGTTTTATTACTGAAGGAGTGGCTGTGTGGGTGAGTGTTGCCTGGGTTTGTGTTATCTGTGTGTCTGTGTTTAACACTTCCTTGGTGAATCATGAGTCTGGCCTCATGCAGGGCCGATGATCTATGACGGGCTGGTGTGAACTCCTCACAGCTTGTGTCTCAGGCAGCTCGAGGAATGTGATGCTGTAGGTCTGAAATCACACGTTATAATTGCAGTTTCGAGCAGCTACGCTTCATTAGATACAGTGAGGAAAACTGTGACAGACATGTTATATATTTTATCTAATGGTATAAGGCTGGAATTTGTCAGTCAGGGCTGCTCGGCTAAGGTAGAAAACAAGCTTGAGAGATCATAGTTATAAAACATCAACAGTAAGGGGTGGCAGTTTACAAATACAGTACTTGAATGCTCACATTGTCTTATGGGGGAGTACTTTGACATTTGTTAGGGATGCCTGTATCTGAGTCTCATTGTGGCCATTACTGACCACCCATTTATAAAATCAGCGGATAATCATACAAATACAGATTATGTTTTGTTACAAGAACTGATTGAGGAATTGCTCAGAGAATTACAAAATGCTTCTTATGAAAAAACAAGTTTCGAAGGATACCTAATTGCATAATGTTCTGATTCATATGTTACATGTGTTTTTTTCTCATGTGAACTGAGAAAACCTTTAACTGGCTGAAAATAATCTATCAACAGTGTAGTGCCAAACTGTGTAAGAAGCATACAAAAGAACAGGTAATGTGATTTGTAATAGTAGATATTTTTCATCAGAAAGTAAATGTATTTCACTGCAGATGTACAATCTTATCAGAACAATAGAAAAACCGGGCAGATAATTTCCTAAAAGTTGATAATAAGAATCAGCTGATTTTATTTTTTATGCCAAAACTCGCAGCAGATAGTTTGGTTGTACATTTTAGCCATAAATAACCAGTTGGCTGTGTTATTGACAGACTGTACAATTGTTTACCTTAGCATCACAGAATGTTTACTGTTTAAATCAACAGTGCCATATTTATATGTGAATAAATAGCTTTTTCTTTTGCTTTTTTTTTTTTCTTTATTTAACATCTGGTTCAAACACAAATGGACAGTTAACATGAAAAGACCGGGTCAGCTTTAGTTCAGAGGTTTTGCGATCCGGACATAAAAAATATTTGCATTGATACCAGTATCAGTGATATTGTGTTTAGAAAAATTGGTATATCAGATATCGACAAAAATCCCGTGTTGTTCATCCCTAAATTCAACCCCACTCAATGTTATTTATTCACTAATGTATCCAAAATATTTATTTTTCTTCATTTTAAAATACAGCTACTTTTGTCAGCAACTTTACAGAGTCAAAATAAATGCATCATAATGTTTCTGACTGGACCTGAAGTACATCTCAAAGCTCAACATGTTCAGTAGCTCATTTAGCTTAGCTGATGACCTTATATTCTGTTGGTCTGGATAAACCTTTTTTTTTTAAAGACCACAGATTCTTTGAGAGGATGAAAGAGCAGGAGCAGTAGATGAGTAAGCAGGTGGACGGATGATTTTTTGGCATTAGGAAGGTGAGCTTGGGGTGGAATCACAGGTCATTTAATTTTAATGTTCATCAGCCTATTACAACTTTGTAATGGATGTTGGCCAAAAATAATTGTCTCTTATCAATCACAAGGATTTCTTTGTTATGTTTGACATAAAAAGTCTTGACTGACCTGTCAGGGGCCTCAGTATGTTTTTATGTTGGTTCATTAGTTCTTCTAAGTCTAGTTATTAATGACATCAAACTCTCAACAGGCAGATATGATAAATATAAGTAGAGTTATGATCATGGCAGGAAGGAGACACTGCAGTCAAAACTGTGGCTTAGTTGTGCACAAAGTGACTACACAACCTTTTTAAAGCCAGAGTGCAAACACCAGCAACTTGCAAATACATTTTTGTAAGCAGCACAACATCAAATGTGATGCTGTGTGTTTGATAGAATAGAATAAAGTAGAATAGAATAGAATATAAGTCTTTATTGTCAATATGGTGTGAAACGAAATTGGGTTACTGTCTCTGTTGGTGCTCAAACAATTACAAATAAAAGTAAAGTACAACATACAGCATGCAGCACTCACAGCAAGAGTAATTAAAGGAACACTACACCCAAACAACGATTTGGCCTCATTTTCTACTCACCCTCATGCTGAACAACACTGTGGAGTAGTTTTGGAACATCTAGGATGCAGCCGGAGATCTGGGGGGATACTCGCTGTCCACTGCCATTGATATCATGACTTAGATACAAGCCCGAACGAACAGTATCCTTAAAAGTCCACAAAAAGTCGGCAATATTCCTCCATACTGCTCGTGCGCTGTAATCCAAGTGTCCTGAGCGGGTAACGTCCACCATTTACTCGAAACAACATCATTTAGCACATGTTTATAGCCTAAACAATACTACTTCGCATTTCTATGATACTCTTACAGGTGCCTACGGGAGCCGCGGATGACCGAACAAAGGAATGCGCACTCTGCAATAACTAGGAGCGTAGAAAAAGAAACAAGAACCCAAGAAATCCCACATTCTGCTGACCCCTCTTGTGTCTGTCCACGGCTCCGTTGCTCCCAGCAGAATGTGAGATTTCTTGTTCTACCCTCCTAGTTATTGCAGAGTGCGCATTCCTTTGTTTGGTCATCCGCGGCTCCCGTAGGCACCTGTAAGAGTATCATAGAAATGCGAAGTAGTACTGGCCAGGCTATAAACATGTGTTAAATGATGTTGTTTAGTAAATGGTGGGCGTTACCGCTCAGGACACTTGGATTACAGCGGCAGTATGGAGATGGTGTATTTTCACACATTAAAAATCCCTATGAATCAGTAGGTGAATTGATCAAGAACCATATTGTTAATCATAATCAGTTATGACATCAGTATCCATAAACTTTTCAATCCCATCCCAACACTTAAGTGTGTTCATGCGTGTGTGTCTGAATGGTTGTCACCCCATGTTGGCCCTATGACTGGCCGGAGCTCTTGCCAGGTTCTACCCCACCTCTTGCCTAATGTCATCTTCGATAGGCTCCAGGCTCTGCAATCTCCAATGGCAAAACAGCTTAGATAATGAATGCATGGATGAATGTTGCCTCTTCACTTTAAACTCCTGAATTTTCTAAACTCGTAATTATGCAAAAAAATATAAAAATCACCCTAAGAATGTGTGCAAGGATTGAAAACCAGCTCCACAGACAAAAACACCAAGAAAAATGATATTTTCTTCTCCTGCTTGGTCATGGGGTCTTGGCACATATCGCAGCATGCATTTGGCAAGAGGCAGTGCAAAGCATAGACAGGCTGCCAGTGAATCACATTCCAAGCTATTTTAAAGACAGAGAAATATAACATTCTCTCCATTATTTCAGCATTTCTATGTCCATGCTTTCATTTTTGCCATGAAATATGACGTTATCTCCATTTTTCAACATTTCTTTGTCCATGCCTCCATTTTTGCTATGATACTTAAATCAGATATGGCTCATACTCATTATCCCTCACTTACATGCAGACGCTTCAGGGTTAAGGAGATATAATCCCACAGAAGCACAAGCTTTTGTTATCTAAGGATTGCACAATAATTATGTTGCCCTTAACCCCAGACAAATGTGTTTTTCGCCTTGAGAATAAGCTCTTCATTTTCTCAAAAACATAAGCATGACCTTGTTCATATGCCAGCCCTAGACCGTGCACTTCTCTTTGGAAGTTATGTAAGAGGAGGGACAATACCAAAGATGACTGTGAGTCACATAAAACTGCCTACTGTGAAGAAGACATTCCACTTGACAGGGATGAACACCCACACCGTGGAGAAGTCGTCGAGTGCTGATGCAACAGTGCTCTGACACTTAAAGTGATTGTGTTGGAGGGGAGGAAGGTGGAACAGCGTGTACGGATACAAATAAAGGAGCATATGTGTCAGCTTTATGTACAATAACTCAGGGAAAAAACCTCATGTGTTTACTTCAGTTTACACTCCCACAACATATTAAATAACTGCTACTTTGGTGATTGGGAAAGGGAATTATTACCCTTGAAGCCAATTCATGCCTGCTTTGTATTATCACACTTATATAATGTGTTTAACGTGAAGATTGATCATTATAACTTATGAGGACAGTTCAGTCGTCAAATCACCAAGTTAACTAAAGGTAATGTGGACTTGTGGTAAATAAATGCAACTTCTGTTTTGAGTTTGTTTGTTTTTTTACACCTGCTTGCATATTTACAGCCTAAATAAATGAATGTTTATGTGCAGCTTTTGATGTCATTGGTCAACAAATGAAATTAATTTCAGACAAATGCAATATCAGCTGTTGACCACAAACAAAAGACTTAAAGGTTTGCAAATGTCATAACTTCTGCATTAGAAGATAAAAAGAAAGAAAAAAGGCAGATTTAATCATAAGAAAGAGAGAGACAGTGTAAATGGAGGAGATATGAGACAATAGACACACCAGAGAAACCATTCAACACATAGTATCCACAATATATTTCAGTAGTCCAACAGGGAAACAGCACATAGACAGTGTTTGAGGAGGACAGAATTTTTCCAATGTATATCATGCACGCAATTGGAGAATCACATTTTTTGAGGTATTTGCCAAAATGTGGAAATTTGCTTGATCCCACAATGTTAACAGATCCTTTAAAAAAATCCTTGATTTGCATCTGGATTTGAATCGCCACCAAAATGTTATCACTTAGTTACTGTGCCATGACCAGCATTCCCTGAAAATGTCGTAAATAGTCAGTTAAAAACTTTTGGGCTATCCCACTCACAGATATGAACAAAAACCAGCAAAAACAAAGCCACCTTTGTGGAGGTAAAAAGTGTGATCATTACAGACCAGACTGAGACAATTAACACAGTGTTATCCTAACTGTGACACATCCAGTAATTTCAAGCAAGTGTGAAAGCACCAGCAACTTGCAGAAGTATAGCAGGAAGTATTGAGAGTGTCATGTAGCTGACATTTGCTCCAAAAACCTGTGTGGGCGTGCTTTTGTTGTGCAAGACATCCACAGAACTTAAAGGAATCTATGAAAATTTAACTAATAAGCAGAAGTGATAATGGCTTTGGTAACAATAAAATCTTAACAATTTACATCCCTAACTGTTACATTTAAGTTGGAAACGGATACTTTTTTGTTGTTTATTTTACTGGTGGCAGTTACTGTGCTGGTGTGTACCAGAAGCACTAAAAAATCAATGCATGGCAGTGACACAGCAAAGGAATCTGGTGAAGGCAAATTGAAAAAAATCATCATAAAGCAGTGAGGAACGTGAATTATGAAAGAGAATAATTTGTAATTTGAAATATATTTATTTCCAAATCTGCACTACCTTGCCTCGCACCCACATTTGTTCCAAGAAGAAGACAAAGAAAGAAGGAGGATTATGATCCAGTTGCCATGGCAGCTGTAAGTTGGTCAGTAGGATGCAAGCGTGTGTGCAGCACGACTCTACATAATGCATTTGACCTGATTGACGCAGGCTTTTTACGTAAATGTTGCCATGACTATCAGTCATCACATACATTGCTGGACAGTCTGTAGCAATCATGAAAGAGAACATTGCCTTTGCTGAAAACAGGTACTTGGAAGATGAAACACATGACTCATATCAATCAATATTTCTTGTTTTTTTAAGCAGTTTATGAAAAGGAAGGTCAAAGACATGAAAGACACAATTAGAACCGGATGTTGTCAATAAGGAAGTCCAGGATACAGTGACTAACATGTTGACTTAATTTTATTTCAGCAGGTTATATATGAATTCTATTTAGGTGACATGTCAATTCTGATTACTTTCAAGCTCCTTAATAAAGAACTAACGGAGAACATCAGGCTGAAGCACAGCTGCAGAGTCAGCAGGCACATTCTTGAGATTTAGTGAACAATAGAGTTAGCCACCGTACAAATACGTTCAGCCGCTTTCATTGACTTTCAAGAATGTCCAATTAATCCCAAACCTGCTACGGCTCCAGTAAAGGTTAATTTGTAAGAATCACAGTTGTATTATATTCTATAACTTATTTAGCTGTGCTTGAGTACCCCTGGCTGAACTTTAATCCTTAACCCCATTCCAATCCACCCATCGTTCCTGTATTAAGTTTAGTTTATTAGTTTATTTGACAGGGGTCATAACACAACTGTTGAGCCAGAGTTAGCCTTAAAGCAAGATTTTGTCCCTTAAAAACTTAAATACAAACAACTGAAACAGTATGGAATCAAGTAAAAAAACACCAGGTCACAGAAAAGATCATGTAACAATAAACTTTCTCTTCGAGACTATAAGGGATGCACAGTATTATTGGAACATTATCTGAATTGTCAGGTAATATTTTTTTTAATATTCACGTATGATTTTTGGCTGTCCAGATTTGCCATATATATCCCATATATTTGGTGTGGTGTGTGGGTGTTTCTGGCCCTATGTAAGTCAATATACCAGGTTTGTTTTAAAAGTATTCAAACTCGTGCAGTTGCTGTCCCAAAAGCAGTTTCATGAAGTGCACTTTGTCATGCATGTTCAGTTCAGACACAGTGACAGACTATTCAGCTCAACTCCGATCTTCATGCTAATGAGAAACACACACAATATCCAAACTTTTTTGAGGTTGAGTGTGTTTCCATTGAATGTATATTAATGCACAGCAATGTGGTAAACCTATACACCTCCTTCTGCAGCACAGCTTAAAGGAGACATATCATGCTGATGCATGATTTAATACTTACATATAATAAATTTGAAAACAAGACCTTACACCACCTTAATTTTCCCAAAATGAAATATTGTATTTTGCTGATATCCTAGAACGAGATTTGATGCCTCTGAAAATAGGTCATTGCAAGATGATGGTGAGATTTAAATCGTCGTGACGACACGAGGTACATTTCTTTTTATTGGAGTAATCTGATAAAACAGCTCCTCCTCTGTGATGTCCATTAGCCACAAAACCGTCACCGAGGAACACATCCACCCAGCAGCAGTATATAGCTCCCTAGCTCACACTCACTCATTACCAGCTCTGGCCTGTAGGGGGGACTCAATACGCGCTCGCTGCTTTGAGCCTGCCGGAAAATACAGTAGAAGAAGAAGGACAGGCTGACTCTACCCCTGAAAGAACTGACCAATCAGAGCACAAAGGGCTGTGACATTGCGAGGCTACTGTAGGTCAGCCTGAGATCCGAGTGTTTCAACGAGAGCTTGATAATGGCCTAAAATGAGGATTTTGAGAACGCTATTGTGGGGCAATGAAGGAACTAAATGACTTGTACTGAGGGCAGAAATGCTTTACAGGCATCCTAGTCTGGCATAGCGAAAAGGAGAAACAAGCATGATATGTCTCCTTTAATTCATCCAGTACAACAGCAATGCCTCCATGCCTCACATTTTTAAGTCCAAAAAAATCCAACAAGTAGGCTGAGGCTGTTAGTGGGTTGTGGTGACAGCTGAAACATTGCCATCCTATAGGTTTACCTGTAACTGCACACATCATTCTTTATGAAGGATTATGTGTTTTGCAACATTTTTAACAGTTCAAATACACAAGTTCTGAGTTGGAAGTATGCAAAAGTATCAAGAGCTTTATTTTAATAGCCAAACCAGGAAATGTCATACTTTTGGTTTTAGCATGAAGAGAAATCAACCATACATTCAGCTGCTTCTACAACAGTTACAAATCAGCACAAAGTAACTGTCCTTTAGTGATTGAGTGCAGACACATTATAATGCTACAGGCTTGTTTTAGGGGCAAAAATAGTGTTTCAATTATGTGCCTGAATTCTTTTCATTACAAAACACCTATGCATAGTGTCAATGTAAGATCAAATATACCCCTAGTTTATTATTATTATTTTTTTTGTTTCCCTTTATATCCCTAGTTTAGATCGCATCACAAATATAGCAATCAACGTTTTACATAAGTCTCTGCAGAAACAATGAATGACATCACCAAAATATACATCCCTGTTTTACACACTGTCCTTGTGAGTTGTGACAGTTAAATTACATTTTTAAAGATGATTTTGGTTTTCTTTTCCAAATAGTTACTGGAAAAAACATTTCATGAGGCAAATTCCCAAAGTGCGTGTTGATTCAGCAAAACAGTGAGGTTCTTCATGCTTGATCAATAGCCTGTAAAAACAAAGCAAGTAATCAATGCAGGCTGCAGATGAAATACGTCATTGGGGCAGGATGAAAATTAGTTTAGCATGAGTCATGAGAGATTCCTTACTGGTGACAGTACAGCAGTGTTTCTTCTCAGTCACTGATGAATATGTGTAACAGTGTCCTTACATTGCTGAACTATCACATACTGAGCATAAGCGTGCACTCATTTGGAAATGAATAGTATGTGCAACAGAGCATCTTTGTTCCTGTGAGTGTGTGCACATTTCCTTGGCCTGGGGGTGCTATAAGAGAAATATGTTATGCATTTTTATGCCAAGGACTGAACTGAGATCAGCATTTCTTCACACTGAGGTCAATGGAATTTAATTGAATGTCTGTGGGAATCCTTGAGGCCCTCCGTTTGGTTTTGACTATGCTGGGAACTGTTGTGACGGCAGACGAGTTTAAGGGTCGAGGGGGGGGGTGCATGAATGATGGAGTAGGACAGTATGACAGTGTGCATCATGCCTCTCAGCACAGAGGATCTGTGTGCCAAGCAAGGAGAGCCAGAGAGGAGCTAGCAGACAGCGCAGAGACGTATAATAGCTTCCTTTACTGCAGCCAGCCGAGCATCCATGCATTCAGGCGAAGACAGGAGGCTCCCATGGGTGCTCCTTTGGTGAATAAATATGAGAGGACTTGGCACACTATACTCTCTCTCCCTTTTGTCCTCCTTTTAATTTTTTATCTTCTTTGCTCTCTCTCTCCGCATCAACCTGCAGTCTTTGTTCAAATCATCATCGCTCTGATTTTCCGTTTCGGCCTCCTTGCTTTGACCTTTACTCCACCCCTAAACTGTCCCTGGCTTGAGCACTTCCCCATCCTTGTTCTGCTGCTTCGCCCTTGATTCCTTCTCCAAATCATGCTGGGAATAGAGCTGTGTCTCTTGTAGTAGACGCAGCAGCAGAATACCAAATAGAGGGCAAGACATGGAGACAGAAAAAGAGAGAGACAGAGGGAGGGGGAAGCGCAGTGATGTCACAGGGCAGACGTGATCGGCCTGCGTAAGAGGGTTACCACCACACCTGTCATCCTCACTTTCATCTTCCCCCATTTAATGGATCCCTGTGTTCCTAATGGGTTTTCATTCAGCCAGGCTTGATTTACTGTATAGTGAAAGTATTACAGGGCAGAAAATAAACATGAATGGGAACAAGATCCATTCAGGGAGGGTGCAATGGACTCCATGCTGCAGCCAGTGAACTCAAAGACTAAATAAAAGTCCTGCAGTGAAGTGTTTCTGAAGATGGTTAATGGTTGCAATAAAGGGTTTCAGGAGATGGTTAATGGTTGATTCAGACATTAGGGAGCCATTAAAGACTTAACTCTTCCTTTTAATCCTGAGAGCTTCCAGCCTGTCTGTCGTGTAAATTTTGTAAATCTCCATCAGGAACATGCAAGAGCAGGGAAAGGTAACTCTGGTTACCAGGGGGCACATTAGTTTTAGTCTCATAGAGCCCCAGACTGTCACAAATTGCTGGTCACTCATACCCTCATGTCAAATCTGAAAAGTTAGTTATAGTGCCTTGGGTCCTACAAGTATAAAAATTATTAAATATTAAATTGATTACATATTTTTATCTTTCCAATGCCAGTTGGGTTACATCGTGCTCTGACAAACAGAATGAAATAAGTTAATTCAGATACTGTTTTATGGATTGACACAGTCTGAAACATGTCAGTGATTATTACCTCTGCCAAGGAGGTTATGTTTTCGGGAGAGTTTGTTTGTCTGTCCGTCTGTCCATCCGTCTGTCTGTCTGTGAACAAAATAACTCAAAGAGTAATGGATAGATTTTGATGAAATTTTCAGGAAATGTTCAGCATGAGAAAAGGAATAACTTATTCGATTTTGGTGTTGATCCGGATCAGCGTCTGGATCCGCCATGACGAAAAATGTGATTTTTGTGAATTACTACTGAACTAAAATAGATATCATTATGAATCCAGTTGCTAATGGTATGTTTTCATGGTCAAGAAATCTAAATATTTCGATGAAATAAAGTTAGGAATAATATTTATGGTGAAAATCACAATATGGGTGCGGACTGTGGTGCTGGCGGAGGTCTGCGCTCTCCGAGTGCTTTTCTAGTTTGCAAAAATATTTGTATTGCATTTTCATTTTTGTGCTGTGTCAGTCAGACGAAAATAGTTGCTCACAGCCTCTTAAGTCCAAAAACAGGCTTTTAAGAATGTCCTCTTTAAAGTGTCATATAAAAATTTCATTTATTAGTTTCACGACAGTATTTCCCTAACTTTAGCCCTGTTCTTGCATTTTAATATAAGTTCAGAAATGTGAGTCTTTACATGCAAGTCTGTACAGGGTTTTGTTACTGAAAATTGTACATAAGAACTTTAACCCAAAATGCTCTTTCTTTGAATTAGCACAGTCTGGGACGAGTTCATGATTATCATTTAAGTTGATTGTGATGCAATTGTATTCTTTTTTGTGACAGTTCAAGGCTAAATATCCAATTGTTGGCACTTTTGGAATAAGTGTGACAATTTTATTTCACTGAGTACTATTAGTAAATCATAACAGATGGAGTTATGTCCACAGCTCTTCTTTGATGCCTTCATCCATTCCTGTTTTTTTTCTGATCAGAAATAAAGCAGGCCTACACAGATTTTTAGAGTCATCAATTCAAACACATAGAGGGGGAAATGGCAATCCTGATATTCAATGCTGCTCTGTGTAGAGGGATGCTTCAGAAAAGCTCTGGTGTTTCCACCCATGCTTAAATTCACACATGCACGGGCACCGAGCAAGAACTGGGGCCATCAGCATAAACCTGTGTAAAATTAAGTCAATTAAGTGGAAAGCCATTAAGACAAATGGCTTTCCACTTCTATCTCCTGTATGCCATGATTACTTCTTTTACTTTTTTGTTGTTGGTGGTGCTGACACTGAGAGTATTGCCTTATTTATTTTCAAAGCATCAAGAACATGGTTGGATGCACTGATCTGGGAAATGTTAAGCAAAAAGAAAAATGATGGATTCCTTTAGTAATCTGTCATCAATGCTCATCTGGAATTTGTAAAACACATACTAGTATCTAAAATTATATTACCATCATATATGATCTAATGCATTTGCTCTTTATGCAGTGTCGTAAACTGGAAGTAAAAGTTTTAATTCATCACTGCATTTGTTTTTGAATAAATTTTTAACACTGACTCCCAGGCCACAGCAAATGAGGCCTCATGTAGACCACAGGCTTTAAACTGCCCACCCCTGTGCTTAATGATGGACTGTCTGCAGGCTCTCTGTCTTCTCCAAATTAAGCAAAAAGCACAGCCTGTCTTCAGTAACCCTCCCTGACTAAGCCAACCAAGCTCTGGCTAAATCACACGAACAGAGAGTCTAAATATTTCATATCTTTAATAAAACAAACTCTGCTGTGTGAGACCTCTGCAGCTGGTGTGTCTCTGCGCTTTTGAGCTCCTGCAAGAACACTGACTCATCCTGGCAAGTGTAAGACGCTGTGGATTGAAGTTCTTACATTAAATTTAAAGGTGGTGTGGGGAGCTGGCACACAGCATCCCTGGTGAGATGATGGTGTTTTACATGTTTAAAAATGGATGTGATAGATTAAACCATTTTAGATAGCATTTAACTGAAAAGCCAGCTCTTAGGTCTGGTTAATTTTGTCTGTGTAGTTTTAAAATGGTATATTAATTTACAAGAAACCAAATGCAGGTATTTCAACATTCCATATAGCTTCAAGTGATCCATGAGAAACATGTCAGTTTTTGCTTCGATAGCACAAAAGCATCAATGCAAAACAATAGAAGGGATATTTAAGGATACAATGACGTGCGTACTAAGTAGTCAGATGACTCTTAAGTTTGTCAAGGCCAGTAGTTCATGTTATGTAACTGCTGAAGCTAACAGATGAGCAAGGGAGCATTGTGCTGAACAAACAAACACACAGTATATGCATAGCAAAGATAACTCAGTATAACTCAGGATCAGAGCTGTTAGCTTGTTCCTCTGAAAGTTCTCCTAACGCTGCAATACTGTACATGTCACAGCCAAACTTTAGATCAACCTACTCACAGACAGAAGGGCCATGCTGAGACTGGACTAAAGCTGTCCATCCAAAAGCGACTTAGCATAGAGGTGTAGCCATGTCCTTTATGTCCCTCACTTTAAAATATATATATATATATATATATTAGGGATGTAACGATAGGGAAATTTTGTATCACGGTTATTGTAACCAAAATTATCACGGTTATCATTATTATCGCGATATAGTTGCAGTGTGCTCAAAATGTTCTAAAAGTACTTTTACACAGAATTGAAACCATTTAACCCCTTTATTGTTATATTCATAACAGTTCTTTTGTCTTTTTTGTGAATAAATGTGTCAGACTCAGAGGCCAATATTAATAGAAATGAACAAAAAACTGAAGAAACAAGGGTGGTCTAATTTTTTCCATGACTGTATATATATATATATATATATATATATATATATATATATATATATACACATACATATATATATATATATATATATATATATATATATATATATATATATATATATATATATATATATATATATATATATATATATATATATATATATATATATATATAATTTAACAAACTCTGATGCAATATAGGGCACCTAGATTGTTGTTTGTTTAGACTGACACTGTTTTTTTTAAGCAGGATGTAAAAATATGGTTATTTGGCTGTTAAAACAATCTGTTTCCTGCACTCAGTTAGAAGACCTTTAGGGTTACTGCTGCCAGACTCAAGCAGACACACAATGAACTACAGTTGATGGCCAGATTTTTGTGTCAGTAGCCCTTTAGTGATGACTTGGTTGGCCAGGAGTTTGACCAATCAGGTTTAAGAGAAATACATACATAAAATCTAAGAGGGATGATATTTGTGGCATATATTAGTAGAAAACAGCTATATAGGTTAATAACTGGTATTGGCAGATATCAAATTAATGAAGATAGTTCTATCCACTATATACTGATTCTACATAATGGCCATACATGTATATTGCGCATCATGGCTATAATATACAAATGTACCATAATGCCTGATCTTATCATAGAATGTCTACATCAGAGCTGTCACTTTTTCCATTAATCCAACTTGATACAATAAGATTGAAGATAGAATAAAATTGAGGATGTTTGGTTATTAGTGTGCATATTCATGCCTCCCTCCCCCAGCTGCTACACAAGGCATTTCCATTAGATTGCTTCACTATTTACCTCATGGATTATGAGTATTCCAGCCGCTTTACTTCGTAGGGGGGAGCCCAAGTGCTTCCATTGGTCGATTTTGCTTGTCTTCCATTTTCTAGAGGTGTACTTACAGTATATCTGTGTTGTAGATTTTTTATATGAATTTTCATTTAGTTTGCATATAAATTTTTACCCCCATGCTCGGATGGATATTTGAACATAGAGTATGATGTGACAGTCCCAGTCTACATTTAAAAACAATAATGATAGAATCAATCAATGAAGTGCTGTTTTTTCTTGTTTCACATTAATTTCTGACAAAAATTGTGTCAAAAAGAAAGAAACGGGTCAATTCTGGTAGAGTAGAGACTTTGTGGTCTTTGGTGTATAACCTGGCAGACCAGATGACTTTTATTCAATATACTGTATTTCACTAGTCCATCTGGAAAAGAGACCGTAGAATGTGTTTGGTGAGGGCAGAACCTTGCAGAAGCATATTTGGCAGGTGATTGGATAATCATTTCTTCAATGAACATTTTTTGTGGGCCAATCAAATGATTTAGTAGGTGTAGGTACTAATGTGCAACAGAACGCCAGCTACTTTATAAAACAAACTCTTTTCAGAACATGTTATAAGTGGAGCTAAAATATCCTTTCTACAGGGAAGTGTGTAGTAGTGGTATTGTGTCTGTTTTCCTTTTAACAAAGAAGTGTGGCCAAGATCTAATAAAACTGCTACTGATAATAGATTAGCATCTGTGCTAATCTCTGAATGTACAGTCACTTCCTGCTTGCCCATGGTCCCCATGTCTTCCTGCTCTAAAGGACACTGATTGGGCTGTGCTGCTAAGTGCTGCTGACAATTGTTGTTAACTGAAGCCCGTCAAGATGAATCCCTTACTCCAGACACTGATTTAGCTGCAGGGTAAAGTTATTTAATATTTGCATCAGCAAAAATTGAATTAGTAAATATCAAGATATCAGTTCCAGTATCATGAATCCCTACCAAAGATATCAGCCTTTGCTTGATTACAATCTATTATATTTTTTAATTTCAATCTTCAATCATCTGTGGAGTCTTGCAGTGGTTTTTGTGGTTTAACTTGATCTCATGTTCACATCTAAATTAGTGTGGCTGGAAGCCTTGGCCAGCTCACTGAAAAGGAAGTCCTGGATGTCGGTTATCAGTCATCAGGATATCTGCTGGCTGCACTGGAAGCCCAGAAATATCCCTTCCAGAGGCTAATTCATCAGACAAAGCTGCTGGGTTCCAGGACTGAAATGAGGTAGACTAAGCAGAGACAAGCAGAGCAATAGAGAAGAGGAAAAGGTCAAAGAGAGACTGTTGTACAGGACAGCTGTTGAAATTTAACAGGTAAAGGAGGCAAAATTTGGTTTATATTTCAACAAATATTCACAGGTTAATAATTCATACCAGAAATAGTACCAGGAGCTGGCAGAGAATGCAAAAGCTGCAGCACTTGCAGATTTAACTTTGACTCATCTGTTAACTAGATGGTGTCTGCTCCTGAGGTTGATGAGGATTTAGAGAACCAGACTTTGCTTTGTGTGTGTCATGTATTAATATTCATATGACCCCTGGCAGACTGGGTTTAAGGATCCTTTAGAGAACCACTTATTGTGGTCATAGCAGATAGGTCTGACAAAAAGAACAAAAAAAATTGAAAGGAGCAGACTCAGAGGCAGCAGAAGGAGCAGCAGCAGCTTTGGGGCATTGTGGCAAGCCAACACTGCAAATCTCTGAATGGTCCACAGCAGGTGGGATCCACTAATGTGTCCCCCTACCCGGCCCCGAGTTTACAAACACACCAGCAGACACAAGAACACATCATGTATTTTTTTTTTTATGCCAGCAAACAAGCCTATTTCAGCAGGCTCACAGTGTTCACAGAGGAGACATAAAATAAAAGTAACAAACAGTGAAGTGAATGCACAGAGGAAACAGACAATAAGGTGAAAAACAGTGAAACACAAAAACTCCATCTGCTGTGACAAAAGCAGCGAGTGCTGACTTGACACATGACCTTAAGCCTTGACGGCTGCCACTATTCCAAGCCAACAAAACCATAACCGCCACGGCTCCTCCTTCTCCTGCCCTCTCTAAGTGACTACAGACTCTGGTGATTGCCACAACTAAAACCCCCATAAACCCACCAACCGTCTCCTCCTCTCCTCCCGGCGATCCGGGGCCCCTCGGCTCGGCACAAAGACACGGCTGCTCGTCTGTCAACCGGGGGCGCAGGACAGAGCGGGGGCCCCTACTGACTCCTATTCAGCTCCACTGAATGACATTATTGAAACCCAGATCCTGCTGTGTGCATGTGTGGAGGCAGTGGGCTCACACCTGTCCTCTTAGCACGCCTGCCCCAGAAGACAAGATAGAGAAAGGGGGTGGAGGGGCTTCAGGAATGTGTTGATGCACTGCAGAGCCAGCTGTTTTCAGAGCTTACCTTTCAAAATAGCTCCTGTTGCTTTGTGCAAAATGCATCGCTTTGTTTTTTTTTAATTAAGCACATTTTAAGTAACATAAAATCAGACATCGTTTTAAACTTGTTGTGAACTGGGAATGCGGCCAGGAGTGCTTTTAAAGGTCCAGACCAGGGATGTCCAAACTTTATTCACTGAACGCCACATCCACAAGTATTCAGGGAGATGGGGCCACATTTATATGTCTGTTTAATGCATGAAGGTTAATGAAGCTGATCCAATTATGCTTTATAAATTAATGTTTTTAGATAAATAATTAGCCAACAGTAAAGCTATCCTTCAATGGCTTGACATGACAATTAGTCAATCTTTTGGGGATTTTGAAAGGACAATCATATTTTGGTTGGCCCTGGATCTACCCCTGGTAAGGATGATAATGACTGCAGCTTTAAGGGAATAATGAGCAAGTAAGTATGCCTCAGCTGTAGGCCAAATTAAAGTGGTCTGAGGGCAGCAGTTGGTCCGCGGGCCATAGTTCGGGAACCCCTGGTCAAGACAACTGACCTGGACATCTTTGGAAAAATGTGTCAAACATGCAAGAAGTGACTTGAAACATAAATTCACATTTCACAATCTAAAATCAAGAAACTTAAGTTAGAACAAAGGTCTTTGTTTAATTTGGAAATTACATTAGTACATCCAGGAAAAAGAGAATCTGTTGTGTGTTTGCAGAAAGACACATTATAACCCATATATGTACTGAAAGCATAATTTTAAAGACAAATCTATATTTCCTAAATTAATATGGAGTATTTTTCAGAAAAGAAACCAATATTTTTCTCTCATCAATCTTTTTTATTTTGCTGTTTTACTTGTGTTATAAAAGCACCCGTGAGAGTCTTGTGCTTCACTTTGAATTTTCCATTCCTAAATAAGACAGGTAGTCACTGACTAATAAATCTCTAAGACACATGCAGTCAAACTCTAAAGATGAATCCACCAATTGGAGCAAGTGAGTTTCCTCCAAAGACCTTTTTCTTTCTTATTCTTGGCAATGCAAAAAAGCAAATCAGTTCTCAATTTCTCTTAATCTCTGAACAGTGTTTATTGTTGCCAGTAGGGGTGGTGGACCGTCTTGTCTACCTGGCTGCCTTGTCTGGAAAGCACTGTTTATCTTTTTTGCATATTCTCTCATTTCTCACAGATTATCCAGTACAAATAACACCACTTTGTAAAATGTTTAATACAATTTTAGACACAACTTGATTGTTATCAAAATTACAATTTAATTTTCATTATTTTACTCAATTTTCCCTCCTAGAGAAAGGCTGTCTAGACTATTCCAAGTGATGATGCTAGTGTGTCTTGTTTACCATTTAAATACCATTTGTTCCACTACTCATATTAGTCCAAGTATTTACATGTGATTATTATCCATTCATTTTCTTCATGTGTGATTCTACTATACACCTGTGAATCTCCATCTCACATTACAGACTTGACCCATGTCAATATTCTGTGTGCTCTGCTGCTAGCAGACAGAGAAAGGTATTGATTTCAAGGTTAGGAAACGCCTGGCCCAGTGCACACAGGATCAGGACTGATCAATATGTAATGCTTTTAACTAATTACCACTGAAATGTATTTGAAGCAAATGTAATGGGTCTTCAAAAAAAAGGACGATTCAGTCATTTGGAATGGCCCATACATAAACTTTTGAATTGTAAGATTCCATTACTTAAAATATCAAAGAACTTGATTATTCCTCCCATCAGTTCTTTATTTTTATTTTTTTATGTTTTTTTTTTTTTTGCATTTTTAGCCTTCATTGATGGGAGAGAGACAGTGGATAGGCTTGTGAAAGAGGGTGAGAGAGTACGGGAAGACACTCTGCAAACTGGTCACAAGCTGGATTCGAACCCGGACCGGCAGAAGCATGTACATGGGACATGCATGGTCGCTAACCACTCCAGCAAACCAACACACCCCCATCATTTCTTTATTTGTGTTTCACATTTAACATTTAGCAAACATATCCCTGAACCTATATGTGATCATGATAAAGCAAACTGGGATTATTAATTAAATTTCAGTTGAGATGCAACTTTGGTTATGATCCTTTAATTTCTGCACCACATACCGCTGAGCATTGTTTGTCCCTTTTTGTGTGTTTTTTAAAGTAGATTTGGAGATCCAAAAGCTTTGTTGTCAAACTAAAACATTTTGCATCAGGCTGCGTCACGACTAGTGCTGTCACATTATACTAGCTATGGGATTATTCCTCAGAGCATGGGGGTAATATTTGTACTAGAATTTTAAATAAACATCAGAATACAAATATACAGTGCAGTTGCACATTATTGCACCTGGAGCAGTAAAATGCCTGAGCCAGCAAAGGCGCTTTCAGCATAACCTTACTGTCCTTTGCTCTCTTGACCCCTATAACAGGAAGTATACCTTTAGAAAATATTGGACAGGCAGAGCTACCCATTGGAAGCACTTTTGGCTCCATGTCAAACACATGCACAAAAAAACGGGCTGTGTTGATAGTATGCGCAGCAGCTGGCCCACTCCTCATCTATAGCAAATCTGTGGGCCCATTTGTTGGCTTTCCACACACTGCAGTGGCACCTTCTCAAGTGCTCGGCCCTATTATAAAGCATACAATCCAAAGAGTTCTAAAAAACTTTCTGCAAACAAAGTTCTGATAATAATGGAACCAATGCCAACTGTTAAAAAAGGTTTTGACAGATCATGACAGACATATTTTTGTCACTTTGTATGGGGCATATTCAACATGAATCTGAACAAATGAAGTACATTCAAGCTGCTTTTTTTTTCTTTTTACATATAAGTAATCTGTGAAAATTACTTCTTTTTGTCTCTTTTCTTCCCTCAGATGCTTTGTAACCTTCTCTACCTGACAGCGGTCCAATAACAACCTTGTGTTGCAAGAATTTCTGCTCTCAACTTGTTTGACCTTCTCAGGCGTTTATGTCTCCAGCTTTTTTTTTTTATAGCTTATTACATAACCTTGCAGCGTTATAATGTGCCCTAGAATTAAAACCCGGTTCTGTGGGCAAACAGAAACCCTACACTTCACACCCACAAAACACACACCTGCAGGAGACAGCAACACACTTCACAGAAAAATACACAACACTCTAAATGAAACATTACTCAAACTGCTTTAATGACAGTAACAGGAACTTTACGTATGGTTTTATATACTGGTATGTCCTGGCTTAGGCTGTTATTTGCCCATAGAAAATGTTCACATTGTTAGAGACAATACCTGGGACTGATTGGCATGTTACTACAGGTACCAGTGACAGGATGAAATACGACCCAGGAGCTCAGGTTTGACTAACACACCCATTAGTCTGACAGCTTGTCAGGAGCCAAAACACTTCACAGAGGTTAATTTTACAGCAGTGTGAAACCTGGATGGATTTTACAACATCGGAGAATTATTACTGTGAATACTTGCTGTCATTTTGCTCTTGTCTTGGTAATTATTTTTACTTTGCCTATGAAACTTTGAATGTACCTAAAGGGCCCTCACAATGTGAAACATAAAACTGACCTACTATGCAACCTTCTTTAACTACAACGAAGGCCCAAAAGAGTGGGGCATAGATGATATATTTTTGTAGGCCGACACAGAAGTTAGTGTAGTGCTGGTTCCCTCAATTGCAAGCCTACCAAAAGCCTATGAGATTTTTCCAAGTTATTGCTTTAAAATCTCTGTAGAGAACAAAAAATGATCAATCTAAATGTTTTAAGGTGAAACGTAATGACTAAAAAGATACTATTAAGCTATTGATGAACTACAACATGGCATTTCAACTTAGAAGCAACTACAGTATTGCCATTGTATGATGTCTTATTTTGACCTCTTGTTCCTTTCAGACTCATGACTTGATCAAGCGAGTGGTCTTGGTTGTGGAAATAGTGTGGAAATTAAGTTCAGACTTTCAGAAATGCTCCCCTAGCCATTTTTGTAACCCTCGTTAGCAGTTCATTAACAACTGTCATTTTTAAACACACACTGGTTTAAGATTCAAAAACAGGCAACATCAAATGTGTTTTATTATCTTTTATTAAATACTGAAATCTCATGCATATGTTTATCTCAAACCTTATTTCAGGTATTCATCCAAAAGCCAACCAGTAAATGCTAAATATGAACTCCCTTCCTCATGTTTTGGACTCATTCCTGCGCCACCCCCAAATTCCACTGCACGCGAAAGCGCCCCGCCGCGCTGTGAAGCGGAGCGCCGCGGTATGCTCCAACAGGCAAACCCCACTGAAAGCGGCGCGTCCAGAAGCGCCGTGGCGCGCAGACCCGTTGGGGAGGGCTGAGCCCCAGAGAGCCACGGGCTCTCATGAGAATAGCGACGTCACATGCTCTTAAAACGTGTTATAGACTGAGAAAAGAAATAACACCTTGCTTCACTTCTCTAAGGTCCCTTTGCTGGTCCCAACCACACAGATTCATGAATTATTTTCTATCCGCCTATATCCACGTAGAAAAGATGTATGGTTTCATGTATACAATGTTATATATTTCTGTACCTCTATGATTCACTTTTCTTCGTCCATGGTGCCGTATTGCCTCTAGGACCCTCTGACCGGCTGCTGACCTGATGCTCATGCCTCCGCTTTTGACGTAATGACAAACAATTGAGGGAAATTACATACAAAAGTCCGTGTGTTGTGTTTTATTTTGAAACTTCCAGTTACTCCACACGGTGACTTCCTGTCTGGTGCTTTCTTAACGACGGTGAATTTACGAGGTTTGGAAGCGGCCGCGTAGAGAATAGACCTGAAGCGTATCTCTCGCGCCTTGGCACACGCCGGCGCTTCAGCAATGCGGCGCGGCGCTTTCGCGTCCGATGGAATTTCGGGGTAATCCTGACTTAAATGTCAGTTACAGGGCACATATGATGGTCAAGGTTTTTTTTTCAGAGGACAGGGTTTTAATAACAATTATTGTGCACATTTATCCACTAAAACATAGTGTCCAAACTTTTTTTCTGGAAAGCCACATGCGGGAAATAAAAAGATGACTGGCCAACATGAAGTGACTTCCCTTTAGTGTATTTAAGGTAACTAAACTTAATTGAATATTAAGTATACTTGTAGAAAAATCAAATCAAGAGCCAAATTTTCATAAATGGTTTGTAAAAACGAATTGCCAGTCAGCATTAAGGATTTGGAGTAAAACTGGCCAATCAATTTACAGGGGCCTCGGTGAACCCTGTCCTTCACTGGATCAGCCCCTGTTTGTGTAAAAATGAGGCTACTGCAACAGAGTGGCAGACCGTAAGCCAGTCATCTCCACATCTAAACTCGAGGCAGGAGCTAACTGCATGAAAATACCAAACTTTTGGTGTTTGTATTGTTTTCTTTGTAAGTCAATGCAGCAAACTAAGAATTTGAGTTACTGTTTAATGCAGTTTCATATGAATTTATTCATCAGTCAAACAAAAGGTTTAAGTTTTATTCTTGGACAAATTTAAACTATTTTTTTAGATTTTGCTATGGGCCAACCAAAAGATTACTGCAGGTCGCATTTACCCCCCCAGCCATTGTTTGGCCACCCCTACACTAAAACAACAGAAACAATGCAGTATACATGCCAGGCCATTAGGTGGCACTGTTGACACTATGCAAAAGCGATGTCGCGTTTCATAAATACCTGTTTGGTCGCCGTTGGCATCGGCTGTCAGTCGGTGATGTCACGTCCGCTCGAGTTTTACCGGGATCATATCATATATCACATAATAGGATGTATAAGCAGACATTATTCCAGCTGTGTCCTTTTCACTCACTTATCAGACACAAAACTCTGCAGCTGATGATGCAGCAGCATTATCTGTGAGTTTACCGCGGTCCATCTGCAAATGTCCTCACTGAGATTAGTTCCGCCTAGAAGGAAGTCATCTGCTCTGTAGTCCAGATGAATAACGGCACCGTCACACGTACACACACCGCTGATTGGCTGATGCCACACAGCCACACACGACATCGCCTGAATAGATCAACTTTTTTTTAACTTTGGCATCGCACGACGAGTGAAGTGGTCGACTTGTCGCCGGCTGTCGTATCGCGGGAGGGTTAGCCCCGCCCCATCGTGGCTGTACATTGACTTTGAATGGAGACTGATCGCCGAGGTAGTACAGGTAGCGTCCGGTGTGAAAGCACCTTAACTCTTACTTCTACAGAGAAATGATGCCTATATAAGGTTACCTTGAAACTTCTGTCAGGGCAACACTGGACAAGAATAGGGGTTGCTGATCAAAGTCATAAAACAGTTAATCCACACTTTCCTGTATAAGTGTTGTGAAAAGAGCAAGCAGTACTGACAGAACTTAGGAGGGAAACATTGGTGTTCAGGTCTGCCCAACAGGGAGCCTAATGTGCTCTGGCAAGAGGCAAACTTGGGCATGGCTGTTGTCTGAGACCGTGTTACCCACGTGTGAGTAGTCTCTGTTTTCAGAGGCACTGTATCACCAACAAAAGCACTGCCATTTTCACATAAGGACTCATTTCCATATCTGTCTGGGTTTTTATGTACTTGCTATATACTAACATCCAAAACATGACACAAACTACAGTTTCTAGCTTAGAATGTTATGTGAAAGGTCTCTCTGGTTAGGATACTTAGCCTATGTCTGTCAACAAGTGGTTTAATACGGTATCTTTTAAATAATACAGAACTGCAGTTCAGGTCTGATGAAACTGTTATTGAAACTGTCAGCATCCATGCTAATCTCTATCAGCATTTGCCTTCTGCTGTTGTCTCACTCATAGCTCCCACTTCTTCTTGCTCTAAAGTACACTGGTTGGACCACCCTGCTTTGGGCCGTTGTACATTGAAGCTTGGCAAAAAGGATTTATCTGATTCCAGACATTGAATCTGGGTGATCCATCTGAGCTAAAAGGTTATCGAATCATGCTACATGAAATAGATAAGGCAGTTCTGGAGGTAAAATGAAGTACTAACAAGTTGTTCCTAATAAAGTCACCAATAAAGGTATATATTTAACTATTATCTAATTTTACTAGTTTGTGTTTTGTTCTTTGCAAGACGTAAGTCAAAGTAGTTAGCATTGTTTCTTTATGTGCTCGAAAATGTAGCTATAATTGGCTTTACTCTTATGTTCACTGGATATCATTCCAGTGATAACTATAACCAATCTGCTGATAAACAAACTAACTTACTTACTTATCTAGTCATTTAATGTGCATGTAATTTGTGTGATCTGGTTAACTGAAAAACATCAATTTAAGTATTTTGGGAGAGACCTTTATTTATTTTTGTTTAGGGGTTTCATGCGTGCATTTTGTTGTAATATGAAGTATTTCACGAATTTATGACATAAAAGTTGAAAAAAACAAAATGACCTGAACCAACAAATCAATGCTGTCAAGCACAAATCTATCTCCAAAAAAGCTACTTTTTAGAAAATGAAAAATAACACTCTACTGTTGACTGAATGAATGTGGTATTGTTCTGACAACAACTTTTGTTGTGTACTTTATATGTAATTATGGTCAAAAGATTTTAAAACCCACTCACATGCATGAAAAAATTAAAAACATGAAAACAGGAAATCAAATGTTCTTGATTGATGGCAATTTAAAACCAAGTTTTTTATAAACAAGCATTTGCTTATATGTAATATGGAAAGACAATTAAATAAAGAGATGTAGTTGCCTCAATGAGACTTTCTTATTTGACATCGCTCACCTGACAACAAGCAATGGAAACTTTCTGTTTGTGGTTGATCTATATTAAAAAGACAGGGGCAAGACCTCTGGTAAAAAAGTGAAAGTAAAAGCAGAACATGTACTGACTGTCAGGCATGTTTGACTGAAATTCATTAGAAGCAGCTTGCCAGCTTTTCTCAGTGGTGTATACAATTTCAAAAAACTCTTTTAAAATCACTTTGATAAAAAGTCCCTGGGAATCCCTTAAATGATGATGTTTCTGGAATATTAGGGATGATTGAGATCACTGAATTACTAACTGAAAGCAATTCTGAACTTTTTCTCCAAGTAAAATTTGATAAAAGTTTTAATTAGACTGTAAACTATCTTTGCTTTTATACTGGCAGCATTTGTTTCAAGTTCATGCAGTCTAAACATCAGCTGTTGCCAAAATGAAACAAAATTAAGTGGAAATTTAATCAGAAAAACTGTCCAGTCTGAGATTTCCCCTAAACTTCGATTATCAGCTGAACTATAAAGTTCACAGGCTCTGACTTCCCTTTTTTAAAAGATCACAACATTTAAAATAAATCAAAGTATGTCAAAGTTTCTTTAACGTAATGGCTCATAACATGACATAACATTTGGAGATTTTGTTGAACTCCCAGAGAGCTTAGAAGGCTGAGGATTTTTATTCAGTGGAATGATTTGACTTAATGGAGCATAGATTAACAGTGACACATACAAAATAGTGGCATAGAGGTCCTTATGATCTCAAAACAACTTTTTCCACAGTGACTGGAGTCTGCATGCACCATGATGTCCTTGGTCTATCTCCCCCTCTCTCTCTTTCAGACATGTATGGACATGTCTGGACTTGCAGAGGGAAACCCCGGCACATGCTGGGAAAACACTGTTGAGTCCTGAATTCAAGGGCCTGACCCATGTTTGCAAGAAACACAGCACAGCACTTTGGATTTGGGTTATTAGAGTTCTAGGGTTTAAAGTGATTATCAGCAGTACTGGTGTTGTCTGGGATATGCCCTGCTTTTTCTTAAGCTGGTGGGTGGGATCCCAGACTAATCAGGCCAAAACAATAGCCTGATTAAAGAGAGAGAAATAATGGCGATGAATGAAGGAGGAAAGCAGATGGACAGGCTGAGAGCTGCAGAGAGACACATTTATGAATATGGATTTATCTCTAAATATAATTTCATCATGCAGAGAAGTGACTGAAATACTTGCCAAATTCTGATTTAAATGAGAAATTAATAGAAATTGTCAAAATAAATCTTTGTCTGCAATATTTTCCAAAAAAAACCAAAAGCTGGGACAGGGGCATTTGGAAACTGGGAAAGTTGAGGAATGGTTAAAAACACTTATTCGGAAGATTTCCCAGGTGGACAAATTAATTAAAAGCAGGTGAGTATAATAATTGAGCATAAAAGGAGCATCCCTGGAAGACTCAGTCATTAGCAAGAACTAGGTGAGGTTTACACTACGTGAGCAACTGTGCGTGCAAACAGTCCAACAGTTTGAAAACAGCATTTCTCAACATGCAATTGCAAGGAATTTAGGCATTTCTACAGTCCATAATATCATTAAAAGATTTAGAGAATCTGTAGAAATCTCAGCACTTAGGCAGCAGGGCTGATCACCAACATTAAATGCCTGCGACCTTTTAGCAATTAGGCTAGACTGCATGAAACCCCAACACCGCCCTGTACAAGATATTACCACATGGACTCAGAAACACTTTGGAAAATGATTGTTAGTTAACACAGTTTGTAGCCACATCAACAGGTGTAAGTTAAAATTCTATCATGCACAGAAAGTGCCATATATTCACAACACCCAGAAACACTGCCAGCTTCTCTGGAGCTGAGCTCACCTGAGATGGACTGATGCAAATTGGAAAAGTGTGCTGTGGTCTGATAAGTCCACTTTTGAAAATGTTATTGGGAATCATGGTTGTTGTGTCTTCTGGTCCAAAAAGTAGAGGGACCATCCAGACTGTTATGAGTATATAGCTAATTAGCCGACATCTGGTATGGGTGTGTGTTCCTTCCCATGGCATGGGTAACTTGCACGTCTGTACAAGTACCGTTAATGCTGAAATGTACAGCATATGCTGCTCTTATTATCAGGAATGTCCTATTCTTGCAGTCCAGATCTGTCTCCCACCAAAAATGTGTTAAGCACTAAATACAGCAACAAGAGCCTGGACTGTTGAGCAACTGAAGCCATACATCAATCAGGAATGGGAAAGAATTCCAACTATACAAATATTCAATAATTGGTGTCCTCAGTTCCCAAATGCTTATTGAGTGTTGTTAAAATCAGAGGTGATGTAGCGGTGGTAAACGTGTTCCGATCCCAGGTTTTTTGAAATACAGGCATTTAAAATGAGTGAAAGTTTGCAACAAAAAAAACAAGTTTAACATTTTACTTTTGCGTTTGTGGGGAATTCAGTTAAATACAGGTAGAAAAAGATTGCAGATCATAATCGTTTTTTCTTTACATTTCTCACAATATCCAAACTTTTTTGGAATTGAGCTTTGTAAGTCATGCAGGAGCTCACGCCTGCCTGCACGTGTGGGCTTTAAACACAACCGTATAAATCTACATATGCTTCATTCCTTCTGACCTTTGACCACCTCCATGTGCCCCCAGACTCTCCATACACCCGGCATGCACCCCACCCCTCCTCCCTTTATCCTGGACAGCTGTCAGTAGGGTCCTGGCCAAAGAAAAAGACCCATCTGTCGCCTTCCTTCAAAGGTCAGGCCTGTGTGTGTGTGTGTGTGTGTGTGTGTGTGTGTGTGTGTTTTGGGAGGAGGGAATCTTCTTTTCACTCCGTTAATCTCTGCTGTTGTTCTCCCTCGTGCTCTGTGGCACACTTCTTAGCACTATGGAGCTGTTTTAAATGCAGACACCCCTCACATCCATGTCTGGCATATTTCACTTTGTGTGTGTTTGGCCTCATTTGCTTAAAAATGAGAGCTCCCTTGTGTGTATACGTGTGTCATGTATCTGATATACTGATCTGTCTCGTATGAAGAACAATGCGGAGCTGGTGCATATTCAGCACTCTGCCTATTTATCATTCCACTGGCCTTTTGTTTTTCTCACCCAAGGCTGTGCAGATATCACACACTTATTCAGACTTTTGTTTCTTCCTGCATGAGTACGAAGTGTTGTTGTGCATATTTATCTTTGATCATATTAATAAGATGCAGCACACTTAAAGTAACACACACCATGGCTGATCAGTTTGGAAACCTTTATATAAGTATAGTGATAACAATTCTGAATAAAATGTAGGAGATGGGATGTATTCTGAGTCTTCCTAGCTTTCCTCTTAAACATATAGGAGATAATGAGGTTTCGCTATTTAAAAGACATTTACAGAAACCAGGGGGAGAATAAAATGACCCAAACACAAAACACAAGATATTGATTTTTTTCTTTTCACAAAAGCTTCCTCACTGTTCACCAAATTTGAAACACAGTCCTGAGATTCCCTGAGGAAACCAGGGAAGGCCTCACTTTCTGTTTGACACGGCTCCCCCTTTTGGTTCTCATCATAACAGCACTCAGTCACTTAGGAGGACTCCTGCATAAGATGAATTTATCAGTTTAAAAGTGTTCATGTTGTACCTAGAAACATGCTAGATTTCTATATTTTAAGGCACAATTTAGGATCATAAATTTAAATGTAGGGTTCTGTTCTTGTACACATTTCGAATGGTTTCATTTTTCTTATTGACACATCTTTTCATTTATAGTGTCTTTCTTAAAGTCTTTCCAGTTTAAACCTAAGTATAGCTCTGGTAATAAACACAGTAAGAAAGAGGTTTCTGCAGATCATACTGAGTACAGTCTGTAAGATAAGGGAGGAGGAACAATGCAACCATTCAACATCATGACCCAGACTGTGTTGCACAACTATATTCTCTATGTTAAACATTTCAAATATTTCTCATAATTTATAAGGGCCTCTTGCAGCTTTCCCTCAAACTCAGTGAAGCCCACAAGTCAACTTGAAATATCAACAATTGACCCTTTGTCTGTTCTATAATTCTTTGCCTGACCATCAATCAGAATGCAAGAGCCCATCTTTACAGCAAAACAAATTGGTATTTCACCTTTAAAAATCCCAATAAAACTCACCTAAACTCAAAGATAAGGGAAAACATTTTAATTCTGATAATATTGTGGGTCACGGATATACTTAGTGTGAATGATAAAGCTTATTGTTGAAATAAACAGCCAAAGATGACATCACTAAGGTCATTCATTGGTTATGTTTTTAATATTTTGACAGATTCATGAAGATTTTGAGTTTCTGCTTACTCCCTACTGTGGTTTAGTCTTCATTCTCTCGCAAAGGCCAAACTTTAAAATAGCTGAAGCCATTTGTATAAAAGTTGGCCAAAAAATTTGATATTTTCAGATGTTTTACATGGAAGAGATTCCAGCCACAACAGATTTTTGTCTAACCAAGTAACACTTGATAAGAGGGGCCGGGATTCTGAAAAGGATCACTTTATGAAAATTGTGAACATGGAGAAAAAAAGAAAATCTGCAATTTAAATTATACTCCTCAAAAAATCTGGACATATTTTTCTGCCTAAAAGCATGATTAGTCATCTTTATGACAAGGTGCATTATGGAATGAGAAACACAGCTAAATGTGTGGGTAGTATGTTTCACCTCATGTATCATGTCTCCAGCATGATGTTCCTCACTCTCTCTTCTTGCCCACCTCTCTTAGCTGTCCTTTAAAATAATGGCAACACTAAAAAAGTAGATCAGAATTAAAGTGAATTACTACCACTTACATCCTTGCACATCGAAATCTAAGGCATAGATTAATGTGTCTTGAGTTTTCTTAAAAACATAAGCACCCATCGTATTTGTTCTTTGCATGTTCAGTGGTTATTTTTGATTGGTTTGAAATGCCATCATTGTACATGCTTGCTCACAGAATAAATGTTCAGACATGTCTCTGAAATTAGGCCACACTGAGTCCTACAACATGAAATAATCTGATCTTATCAAGGGGGAAATTACTCTTTGTATTCACTTTCTGTTTTGTAGTTTATAGCTGCCAGCAGGCCAATAAAACACTCTGACAGGTAGATTGTATAAGGAGTGTGAGGCAGAGAATAAGTGAATAAGTTGAATGAAATGCATTTGTGTTATATAAAAGGATTTAGGGCGAAACAAAGGCAGTCTCTGTGTTATTACTGGGGATCATAAGCAAACGCATAATCTGCTGTGTCTAGCCCTGTTAAAATACATTGTTGGAAATAAAGAGATTAGATATATAAAGGTTGCAGGTAAGCAGCAGCTCAGTAGGTCACCACAGACTGATCATTAGTATTCAAACGGAAGTGCAACAAGTTTTAGGCCAAAGGGTAAATGGATTTACTTTTTTTCTCTTCTGAGTTCAGATGAATTTTGATCAGATTTCGTCCTATCTTCAAGTCCTGGCTCCTTTATTAAAAATATTGTGTGTGATTGATGTTTGTGTATAGGCAAGTAAATGTATGACATTGATTTAAATGTGGTAGTAATAAAATACAGCTATATAATTTCATGGTATAGTTTTAACAGCATTTTAAATTTGAAATGATCAAGATTCCTCCTCAAGTTATTTGTGTTTTGCCTGCTTACTTTAGCAAAAAATAAAAAGGTTCCTACCTTTTTGTTTTGTCAGGGTCAGTTTAGTAGTTTGGGGCCCCAACCAAAGACCAATATGAGGTCCTTTTTCAGTGTCATTTATGTTTAAGTTGCATGACATGAAGGCACCTTAAGGCTTTTAAGTACAAAAATATATTAGACTCTTTAGTTATTGTAGTAAAACCAAAAGATGAAGAGTATCGTCTACATTACGCAAATATGTTTATAGTATTTATCTGCGTTTTGATATTCGGAGAAAACTGGGGAATTTAGCATATCCCACTCTTAAAAGTAATTCAATAGTTAGAATGATTTCCTTTAAATGGTAATGAAACTGAACAAAAAAGTTGGCAGCTTTAGTGAAAGTGAGTGGAACTGGCCAGGGTTCAGGGAACTTTTACACTTCTCTCGACTTATCTACTTTACAATGGTTCTTTGTGTCATTTTGAGTATTTAGGAATTCACCTGCATTATTTTAACCAAAACTGAATATGTGCTGTCTAAACAACGCAAACAGGTTGGCAGCATGGAAAAAAGATGTTAGAGCAATTTTTAAAAAGTGTTATAATTTTAAAACATCATATCACTGCCTAATACATTTCGTATAAATAATTGTGAGCAACTTGCAGGCCGTGGTTTGACACCATTGTTGCACAGACAAGGGGGCCAAAGTATTTTGACTGGATGTTTCCAGTCTGGGTTAAAGTCTCAACTACAGCGACTCTGTCTGGAGTCACATCTGGCTGAACAAGCACCTGGCACAGGTACTCCCTCCTGTTAGGGAGAGGTGACACTTTGTCAAATGAAAAGGGGAAGAGGAAGTATTCAAAGGAACTGTATAAGCACATGTTTCAGATCAGTGAAACAAGCAACAGTGAGAAGACGGGGATTTCTCTTATGTAAGGGAGGTTTGTGGATGGGCCATAGACTTATTTTTGGATAAAAAAAGTGAAAAATATACTTGCACATAGGCCTGTCACGATAACAAATTTTACTGGACGATAATTGTCCAAAAAATTATATTATTGTCAATATTATTTTGATTTTTTGTTTTCATTATTTCATCAATCTAATTATAATATAATTCATAATAAAGCGAGTACACCATATTAAAAACAATAAACTTTAATTTCTGAAGAGTATTTAACTGTAATGGGAAGGTCAAGATCTTTTAAATGAAATAAACAAACAATATAATAAATTTAACAAACAAAATAAGAGGAACAAAAAACGATAAAAATGAAATGGACTCTTTTAGGAAAAATTGCATGTAAATAAAAAATAATTATTCTAATCAAAGACAATAAAAAATAGACCCTGTCTCTGTAAAGAGAAAACAAAATTCCAATAAAAACTCACACAACAATAAAAACAATTCATAAAATGGAGTTTATACAGTCCCGGAATTGTTGGTGACATATACTTTCTCCCAGTCAACTCGTACTGTCTGTCAAATGTCTGAAACATTGCTGACTTTTTAACCGTATTGAAGTGTTGCATTTCTTTTGCAATGTAGTGAATGACACTGTTTGTGGGCATGCACCATTTTCGCTGTATTGTTTATATTTACTTTGCAGACCAAACGTCTCAGTAAGTGTTGACTATCAAGACGAAGGCTCTGCTGCACCTCCCCTTATCGGTCACCATTACTTTCAAACAAATACGACATATCGGCTCGTCGGTGTTCATGGGCCCACACCTTGTTCATTCTGATTAAAACCAACACATTCTCACACTGGGACTGTGGCAGGCTGGCAGCTGGCTTAGGAACTGTAGCTTTCGTGCCATCGTTCATATTAGTGTTTGTTTCCTCGTTACTCCTCAGGACGCTCACTTCAGCTCTCTCCATGTGTACTCGCGAGCGGCCCTGTCTCCCCCCAATGATCCAATGAGTGACAGATGCTCACTCCGCAATAAGTCTGCTTAAACCGCTATAGAACCGATGCACCCCGGTGTTAAGAAAGATGGACAGAGTGAGCCATCTTCTCATTCAGCCTCTTTGGTAGAAAGAAAGGAGGAAAACAAACATGCATGCACGTGTCAGTTTATCGAGGCCGGTATACTTACCAAGGGCGTTTTTTATTTATCGTTCTGTTAATTGATTTATTGATTATCGTGACAGGCCTACTTGCGCAATATAATTCTTTCCAAGGATTTTGGAATGCTTGGACCCTTATTACTTACCAATTTCACTCGCTTGTCCTGTTATTACCTAACATTGCCAGTTTAGTTGTGAATTTGATACAGTGTGTGCAGTTCATGTAAGACAAATATCTTGATCATGAAAGTAAGTCCAGAGCATGAGGCCTTATGCTACGTTCACACCGCAAGCGACCCAGCTACCAAAGTCGCATCGCCCACTGACAGCGTCGCTTTGTAAGTATTTACAAATCCATTAATATTCTAATGCTCCATAAAAGACATTTAGATATGTAGTTGTAACGAAGTAACTTATGACCTGCTCTATACCAGAAATCTAAGGTTAATAGATTTTCTATTACATACCAGAGCTCATGCTTGATTCTGTTTTGGTGTCTCAGGATTAATCACTTTCAGCTGTTCCATTTTTTGTGTGTTTTGCATGGTTACACTTTTATTTTGTTTGTGTTTTTGAAGAGGACTTGAGGGGCTGCAAGCACCAGTTGCCCGCCCCTGACCTGGACCGCTTCTACTTTTACCCCCAAAAATCCCCCCAAAACTGCCCAAAGATTGTTGGAAGAATATATGTGGACTATGTATTTGTTTTTGAAAGTAAATGACATGTTGTGTGACTTCACTCAGTGATTATTGAAATGTTTAAGGTCACTGTTATGAAAGCAGAAGAGTGGTGATCTACTCTGAGAAGTGCAATAGCTTACAGAGCTAAACCGTTAAATGTCATTACGGTGTATGCTCGTCCTCTACCCTGAAAAACAGTAAATGTTGTGAGCAACTGTCTGAGGCATACCACAAAAACCATTCATCACTGACACACCCAGGGAGAGGGTGCGCAGCATGGTTACACAGTGCATATTGCAACATTACGAAGAAGCTGATATAAATACAAAAGACAGTTGATATCTGTGCTGATACACTGTGTGACAAAAAGGGATGGGAAGCATGACCTGTCTGTCACCACCTGTTCACAGAATGTTCCACACACTGAGGTTTTCCGTTTGTCTGCCAGAGACAGTCTGAGTGATCAAACCTGCTCAAAGAAACATGGAAACATAACAAACAATCCACTAATGTCAGAACACATTCAGGGAAATAATTACACAGCTACATTGGAATTTAGTCTAATTATTTATATGTAAACAAACAAAAATCATGTAAATATTTCATATGGATTGTTTTTGTACTCTTCCTCTGCCATTTACACTGCTTCACTAATACTCTCCTTATCGATCTACAGTTGTGTTAATGAGGTTGTAGTTTCACTGCAAAAATGAAAGCAATAAATTGAACAATGTACCCTTTCAAACTGATTAGATAAGCAGCCTTTCCATTTATTTCAAGCAGTTTGGTTTCTGATTTTTGCAGCTCTTCAGGCTTACTGTTGCACACAAGCCAATGCTTGCAACTAGTTTGTTCAAGCTTCACCTCATACTTCAGTCTTCTGGAATTATTCTCAAAAAGTAAAACTCATCAGTTTTATTTAGATTCCATTAAAATTTGATTAAATATGGGGGCAGAAGTAAACTCAAGTTTCCACGGGTAAGGATAATACACAGAGGGTGAGAAGCAGTTTGCTTGATGAGAAGTGAAAAAGCTACTTAAGCCTCATTTCCACTGGGTGATCTAGTTTGGTTCAGTACAGTTCAGCTATGTCACGCATTTACAACCACCGAGAAGGGGTCAAACATATAAGACTGGAAACAAATGAAAATCTCAAGTATCAGTTTCATTTTTAGCGCCCTTTCTTGTGGAAGGAGGGGGAGCATAGAATATAGCTGACAAAGTGAACCTCATGGAAAGTCCTTCAACCACTCTACTTTGGGTATCACAAATGCATTCTAGTTATTCATGATCCAATACAGTCATATCGCACTCCCCTACTTTGTATGGTGTTAAAAGTGAACTGATAAAGAAACTTTCTCTACTTGTTTTGCAGTAATATTAGTTTACCCCTAGTCTCTCTTGGACTCTTGGAAGCTCAACTGTGGCTAATATACAGTACCTATATTGGCCTATATTGGCTAGGAGTTGGATTTGTGTATGCTAACTTACCTTAACCTTGTAGTGCAGCTGGACTAGCCTTAATCAATAGCTACAAATTACACAACCCAATCAGAGACCTTTCAAGTAGAAAGAGGTGGGAATTACGGGCACGTCAAAAGCAGGAAGCGACTGCTCATCTAGAGATTAGCATGAAAGCTAACAGCTTCAGTCGCAGTTTCACCAGATCAGGACCACATTTCTTTATTAAATAGAAAACAAACATTAACACTGAGAGCACTTCTCAATAGAAAGGTTCTTTTCACTCCACACTCATCATTTTTTGAAGATATTTTGTTCTTTGTAGCGGCTGTTTGGTATTTTGCTCTGCAGCAGTAGCACTTGCCAGCTACATTATTTAATGGCCTGTAATTAATGTGATGGATGGAACAATCATCCAATCACCAGCCAGATTTGCTTTGAAAGCATAAACTGTCCATGGGCTCTTATCCAGTTGGACGAGTGAAATACATTGAGCAGACCGTGGGTTAAGCTTACAGGCCATTGTTGCTCATACTTGCATCTCACACAAGAGAAGATTGCCACACTCACACTTTTAGCCCATTGAACTCTGTTTAAACTTGTCCACAAATCCAACTCCTAGCCAGCTCTGATGTAATGGGTTTGGATTGCTAAGCTTGTCCTGAATAGTTGCTATTCGGTTGTCCATTACTGAAATTAGCTTTCTTGCTAATGTTGTATGGTCAAGGTGTGGAGTGAAGAATAGTGAACCTACATAGAACAGTGTTAGAAACATACACAATACACACTGCTTGTTCATCTGGAGTGAGAGTACTTTTATCACAGACTAAAGGAAACTCTTAGCAGCAAAGTAGGCACACGCAGCATCCATTTATAGGAAGTGGTTTGTTGAAGGCTGACCTGATAAAAGATAAATGAATGTAGTGATGAAGAGAAAAGGAGGAGGTAGTGAAAGAGGTAGCAGATTAAATACTGAGTGAGTGGAAGGACACAGAAAAGAGAAGAGGATAGAATGATAAAGAAGAAGAGTGAGACAGAAAGGGAAAGTTGTGAGGGGATTTGATCAGAGTAGAGGTTAAAGCAGGGGAGAGAGTGATGCAGTCTAGCAGCCGTGGGCGGTTTGCAAAATGCTGGGTGATGCTTTGGGGCACTTGCATTATGCTGCTGTGTGTCAGTGGTTGTGTGTGTGCATATGTAGTGTAGTGTCGTCTCCTGTGCCTGCGTCATTGCCTTGATTAGACTGCAGAGAGTAGAGGCAAGGAAACCCCAGGCCTGTCTTTCCCCTCCCTCTCTTCCTCTGCCTCCCCCACACGCATCTAATTGTCTGTCTCGATATTTCTCACACTGTCACACATTACACATCATGATGGCAGATTCTTGTAAATGTATGTTTTGAGTTGGCCTTTTGATATTTACGCATTGCTTACCTCATTCCTCATGGTCTTATTTGTCATCATTGTGCGCCTTTCATAAAGCATGAGCACTTTGTTGTACTGCAGGGTGTTTGCAATTTACTGTAGCACGGAGGATATTTTACTGACACTCTGGTCATAGTAGTTCATAATGTGCTTTCAGTAGAGTAATGCCCCCTGAACTGTCTACCTCTGATGCTGAAGAGGAGGAGAAGGCTGTTGATCGCGGGTCCTTGATCGATTCTCTCAATGCAGATTATGTCACTGCGGCTCCGGGCTTCTGCAGCTTTCACCTTCAGCTTATCTTTGCTAGCAGCCAGTTCAGCAAACATCAGAGGGGCTGCAGACCATAGAGCGGACTTCCAAAACAGTCATGGCATCTCCCTTTGACAAGCTGATAAGTTGCATGTAGGTTGAGGCTGTATAGCTATTACAGAATAAACTACAAGAAGTAAAAAACAGGTTGTTTTATGGAGCATTTTCTTAAAAGAGGCATAGCACATTAAGTGATGAATTGAGAGTTTAATATAAAGGACCCCTTGGACCTTTGCTTAGTTACGAAAGTACAAATCTTCATTTTAATTTTAAACTATTGTGAAACATCCATATTGACACAGTGACTTGCACAAGGCTGGTACAAGAAGTGTACTGAAGAAAGTCATTTTTGAAAATCAAGAACTAACACAAACACCATCATATTTTAGTTGTATTGATGAAATTTACTGAAGCACAGGGGATATTTTGGTGACACCATGGTCCCAGTAGTCAATACACAAGGGTGCTTCAAGGCAATATAATCATGAACTTATGTTAGGAAATTAACCCAGCTAGCAAATACTTTTGCTTTTCACTGAAATATATTTTCCTGTTGTTGGCTTATGTATGTTCTGTCTGTGTGTGTCTGTGAAGTGGAGAGACTGACCTTCGCTTGACCTTATTGTAGAACTTATGTCTGATAATGTGTCTGTAGCATACTTTCACACACAACCAAACATGCACTCTCTAAAGTGAATCATAGCATAGGCCCTTGCTCTGCTGCAGCTCAAAGAACTCACTGCGAAGTAAACACAAACAATAGCTAGCTAGTTTACACACCCAGGCCACCGTCCTGCGAGAACTAAAGTTATCGATAAATGTCAGTGGCTGACCGATCATGACATTCCCCTGATGAGCAACAAGCAAGATGAAGAGGCACGTCTGTAGAGCAGGTGTCACCAACAGCTGCTTCCAGCTCGCGAACTGGGACATTGCTCTCAGGCTCGTAATGGTTGGTGAATAAAAGTTAACAAACTATCAAAATCAGTTTTATCACTAATTGTATTACAACCTTACCTTTAAAAAATACCCAGTCCTCCAACATTTATTATAAAAAATCACTAATTTTATGTTTTTTTTTCCTAAAAACATTGATATCATCATGTAATCGAATGGGCATGTAAAGGGTTAAAATGAAAGAAATAATTATATATTTGGTATTTTTGATTAGAACTGAAGTTGATTAAATGATTTGAGCAAAAAAGTACAAAACATATTAATCTGTTATGGTTTTATCGCAGTTTTTTGGGGAGGACATTTATGTCCTCTGACAACCTCAATGGGTAGTAAACTTGGCCCCAGGGAACCTTTGACCTCTGAAAAAACCCCCATCAGATTTTGAATTTTAAGGGTTTTACTGAAAAACACCTTCCTTAAAAAAAATTGTTCCATATTGAGTAATAGAACCAAAGTTGTGGCCAAAGGCTTAGCCTGAAAAGACACAAATGTTTACCCACAAGGGTTAATTTCATTCTGGACAACTGTTGAAGATCACACACAGTCTGTACAAAGATCTAGACAATGTGACTTCAGCTGTGATGATAAATGGAGTCTTTAAAATGTGGTTGATGTCTACTAACTTTTAAATTTAATCTCAATCGAACTTTAGCTCAACCTCTTTACAGAGACCGTGTTAAGGCCTACTGTGTAAGAACTGCCAAAATTAGAGAGATTCAATTTAAACACTTTGTATTTTCTTAATTGTATAATACCTGACCTGTATCCAAACTAATCAATTAGATACATCCCGTCAGTGTGTTTGCTGTCTGCGACATGTCACTAGAAAACATGTGTCACTCCGATACTGCACCATAAAAACTCCCTGTGAGACTGACCTTTAAAAACCTCTCCAGCATTTATTACCAGATCAAACACTCAGACTTCTTCTCACACGGTGCCCTCAGATAAGCTGATCTCTATTGCTGTTATCTTGAAACTGGAGTTACATTTATAAGTTAATCTTAACAAGCTAGTCTTTCAAGAGATGAAATATGTAATCGACAATAAAGTAATTAAATACTACTTTTATCACCATGGAAACTTTTGTTGATTGTAATCATGTACCTTACGTATTTATGTAAGTATTAGTATTTCAAAAATATGTTAACATCAAGCATTTTATTACTGATATATGCTCAATAATGTTCTTGCTAGTGCTAAATCAGTATGTCTCCCAGTATTGTAGACTGATATCAAGTTGTTAGTTTTGTCCTTGAGTGCCAGAGGTGTGGTCTAAAAACAATATTTGGCTTAGCTTGAATTGGAGAGAGGTTGACAGTGGTGGAAGCTAACCATGTAGATAGATTTTTGTTACATTAACCAAAACAATGAGCTGAAAGATGCTATAATAGAAAGTACCTTATTGTAATTTTTGCAGCTGTTGATAAATTTTACCGTTTGATGATTTTGCAAAAGACAACTGAACCTCTTTCCTGAGTCTGACTGGAAGAAAAACATTGTATTTATAGTATACAATTTTTATAAAGTAGGACTCTTTCAGTTTAGCTGTCATGCTGCCTTGAGTCTGTGACATAACCAATTTATTATAGAAAGGACACTACTTTGATTCATCTCCTCTTTTACAACGTTGCCATGTTCAGGAAATTGTGATTAATAGGAATGTAAATAAAGGTAAAGAGCAAAGAATGTGAGAGACTGCAAAGTGACAGAACTGTTGTCTGACCTTCTAGCATCCTGTCATCTCAACCACAGTGCTGCATTTCACTTTAAACCAACCAGACAGGAAGCTGACCTCTCTCTGTGGAAAATCTTTGACGTTTCAGGAGCCTTTCATTGCTCATCACTCCTTTCTTGTGGTGTTCGTTTGTAGCAGTGACTCTCGCTTCTTCCACCCTAAAAGACGCCCCGCCCACTGACTCTCACTTTTAGATTTCTATCCTGTTTGACACAAATGTGTGTCTGTCTGTGACGTAGTGCGTGTTTCGTTGGAAGCAGACAAAATAAATCTCCAGTGAGATGTCTCATATTATCCTTATGATTGTTTGTCATTTTTTCTGGCTGTAGTGTCACGCAATGACAGATTTTGATTAACCTATATTTACATAAATCCTACTGATATAAAAGGTGCATTACACTAGTTTCATCTTTTTTACTATGTAAACTAAACACAAAAAGTCGCTAAATATGGGTTTGTCGATTGTTTCTTTGTTGTAACAATGCTTCTTGGCAATCTCAAACTGCTGGAAAGCCTTTTTATTTCCCTTTTATACTGCCCCACATATTTTTAAGAAACATGTATTTGTGAGATGAGCAGCAGAGCTGAGTATGTCGGCTGTGTCCTTGAAAAAAAAATCCCAAATCTTCTAAGAAATACACCCTTGCTTTTCTTGAAAAATAGATGCATATATATGTATGTGTGAGAGAGTGTGTGTGTTTTCCCTTTACATATATATCCAACACAACACAAATTTTTCCATACTAATAGCCTGACTAGTGAATTATGCATCGACACAACTGTAAACATATGACATATTCACCTTTCATGTCTGGTATAATACAGTAATCACGAATGATCATTATGAGCACACAAACTGTATTTACCATATAAATGTAACAAAAAAAAAAAAGTTAATTGGAGAATAATTCACCAGGACAAACAATCCACTGTCCAGGCTTGCTCTTGCAGATGATCAGTGTGGGCTGCTGACAAAGGTTAAAGCTTCACCTGGAGGGAGGAAGTTTTCTTTGCTCCATTCGATGTCACCTGTAGCCTTGCAGGGAAGTATAATCCACCCTGATTTCCTGGAGACTGGGTTGAGCTTCCATAAACTCTTTCTCCCCCAGAGCACTGCAGCAGACAGGCAGTTGTAAAAGAAAATCTTTTTGCCATCCAGGCCAATGTCGCCGCTCCATATCTCTTGCGAAAGTGTTAAATAATTCGCTGGATGTTTTGGGAGCCTGCATAGGTCAGGTCGTCTCTCAAGCCATCATCATGTGACCCCCCCCATAAAAAGTAACATCTTAAAAAACATATTTATCAATTACAAGACAAGTAGTTGTATAAGCTGGTATTTTATTTGATTCCATATAAGGGGCCGTTAACATGGCGCCGAAAAACGCTCAAATCCAACGAGATTCCATTGCGTTTTGGCCTTGCGTTTAGATGGAGCCCGTTTTCAAAGGTTTGCGTTTTTACTGAAAACGCAAACTTTTGAAACACGCACTCCAGGGTGGAAAGATTTGATTCCGCTCTCTATCCAGCTCCGTGTAAACCCGTATCAGAGCGTTTCAGGGTGAAACGCTGACGTCACCGCATGCGCAGTACTCTTTCACATGGAGGCTGCGCACTCATACCAGGAACAATAACAGCTTCAGCCATCCGCCGAGTAACGTGTGAGCGTCTTACCGTGCTCGGTTTGTTATCCAGACAAAACCATCCAGTCAGATTTGTTGTCCGAACTGATTTGTTGTCCAGAAAAGAAACTCCTGCTTCTCTGTGCGTCTCTTCGCCATTGTTGTTTGTGAAAGGTTTTCTTCTTCATTCGTGTGTTGTAGCAGCGCTGCCTCTCTGCAGACCTACACCGCCATCTACTGAACTGGCATGCACACTACAGCGGATTTACAGGGACTAACTCGTCTCTGAGCGTTGTCATCTAAACGCAGAAGAATTTGAAAACGCAAAGGAAGAATCTTTGCGTCTTCAAGTCAGGAGTTTCCATGTAAATGGCCCCTAAGTCCTACTGTGCCTCAGGGCCCTATTAAGGGTCCCCCCACCCCTAAATAACATTGACTAAGGATAAAGTTGACACTGTTTTACCTGACTCAGCTATCATATCTGATTGAAAGCCAACAGGGTTGAAGCAAGGTGAGCCAGACTGCACTGTGGTACATTTATGTACTGTTAGCACAGGATAATGCACTTTTATATCGCTATGGCAAATGTCACTATAACACCGGTTGCTGTACAATGAGATCTCTCCCATAAGGGTTTTTTTGATAAACATGAATCTTTCTTTCTGTCTTTCTTTATTTCTCTGTCTGTCTCTCACTCACACATGGGAGACAGACAGAGAAATAAAAGCTGAGGCAGCTATAGCGCTCTGTTTAGTTTAGTGCAGCTGGGTTCCTGCCAGGCAAATGAGAGGCCAGCAGATGGCTGGAATGCAGAAAATGCCAAAGATCAGAGGCCAGCGGAGAAACAATGAGATTAGAGGGGAAACAGAGAGCAGCCGCCCAAAAACGGAGCTGTAAACATCCATGTCAGCTCTGACGTGTGTTTGTGCGTGCTGAGTTTTTTAAGATTGATGCTTGTGGAGAGAACTGGCGCTGCCTTGTGATGCTCTGATTGTCCTAGCATGTTCTCTCTCTGCTAAGAGCCATTTAGCCTCTACATGGAGATCCAATGTTAAAATGTAGAGCCTGGGCACTGGAACAGGTTTTGGTTTCAGAAGAATAGTTTTTGTCTGGGCAGAATTGCCACTCAAGTTTCTGTGGTCTCTGTCTGCACATAAATAGGTACGTAATTTTAGACCCCTTTGGTGGTCTCCAGCTTTGGGCTTTAGTTAAATTCTTTTGACAAGCATCTGCAACCCAGACTGTCAGCAAGGCTTTTGGTCTTATCAATTATTTAATTTCCACTTTTTAATAAACTCTACATATATCCTCAAAAGGCTCAAAGTCAGATACCAGAAATGTTGGACCATAAAAAGGCCTTTTATGAGCTTTACTTTTACAAGTGAAATGTCTTGAATTTTTGACAGTGCTTTAGAGAAGACAGCCAAAACCAATTTTTGTCTACTTGGCTCTGTTTTTTTCTGTCTTCTTTTTGTGAATATTCACTTTTTTGTTTGACAGTTTTTATCCATTTTTAACTGTCTGAAGAGTGCTTTGAGAAACAGTAAAAAAAACTGCATTCAATTACAAAGCATAAAATAAGGCAATTGATTCTGAGGCTATGTTTACACAGACACTCCTGACTTTAAAACCCAAAGATTTTTCCTTTGCGTTTTCAAAGTTGATCCATGTTCAGATGGAGACGGTTGAGACAAATTAACCGCTGTAGTATACATGCCGGTTCAGTAGATGGCGGTGTAGGTTTGCAGAGAGGCAGCGCTGCTACAATACACGTACGAAGAAGAAAAACTTTTCACAAACAACAATGGTGAGTAGATGCCACGAGACACAGGAGTTTCTTTTCTGGACAACAAATCAGTTCGGATAACAAATCTGTGTGGATGGTTTTGTCTGGATAACAAACCGCACACGGTAAGAGGCTCACACATTACTCTGCAGACGGCAGGAGCTGTTTTTGTACCTGGTATACACAGTCTTAATGTGAAAGAGTACTGCGCATGCGGTGACGTCAGCGTTTCACCCTGAAACGCTCTGATTCAGGTTTACACTGCCCTGCATGAAGAGCGTATTCAAAACTTTCCACCCTGGAGCCCGTTTTCAAAAGTTACCATTTTCGGACAATCCACAAAGAGTTTCCATATAAACGCAAAGCCAAAAGCAATGAAAACTTATCGGATTTGACCATACTCAGCCCAAGTAAACGCAGCCTGAGACTGCCAGGATACAGGGACAGTAATCAGAAACATGTAGTGGAGGCTAAGGACAGCAAATAGCCACACCATTTCATTTTAGATCTACTCGAGTGATCTACAGGGGTGACAGATCTGTGCACCTCTTAACTGAGATACACTTTGGCAAAAAATCTGCATCCCTCATCCAGAAAGCCCTAAAAGTTGCACATCAACATTATGGATGTAAGAAAATGTAAATACATCACTATATCACAATTTTTTTCAGCATGATGCTGTGTTGATATGTTGTAGTGCCATGTTGACATTTGATTAGCTAACAGTTTACAGATATTTAGGACTTTTGTTTTGTATAGTACTTCAGCCTCTTGCCCCTACTTGGCATTGAGTCTGCTCTGTGACTCTCTGTCTATTCATTGTATTTATTACCTCTGCAAAGGAATTTTATTTTTCTACCACTTTTGAAAGTTTGTGAACAGGGGAGTTCAAAAACTGACCAACAAATTTAGATTTAATTTTCTGGGCATTTTGGTTACGGCAGAATGAAGGAGTGATTTTGGTGGTGATTCAAATCTTGATGCACATCCAGGTATATTTTCTTATCAGTGCGAGATAGGACAGTGTTCTACTTTTTTGCTAGTAACTCAGTGAGTTCACAACAGATTTTAAAAACATTCTTTGGAAACGCTGCTCATGTCACAAGAAAGAAATGATTTGTTAACATTGCTAGACAGGGCTGTGTGTGATTTTGTGAGCTACGAGATACCAGAATTTCTCCAAGGGGATGAATAATGCTAAAGATAACACTCTTTCCATCCATCCACCCATCCATCCATCCAACCTACCAACCAACTACTTGTGAAGAGGTTTTTACAACATTTAAGGGAATGTCACTTGTAGCACAAGGGAGAACTGATGAGATTAGACTTTTAGACAAATTCAGATGTGGATTGAGCATATTTCTCAAGGATTTCTTAACAGTGTGAGATATGACAGATTTTTACATATTTGCCAATAACTCACTCGACAGTGTTATAAATACTTTGGCAGAGGCCTGTGCTTTCTGAACACCTCTGTCTTAGGAACCGATGACAGGGTTTGTCCATGCTTTGCTTTATTGAATGTTTTATCTAAATAACACTGATCAGGAGCTTGTTTTTATGTATGTACTGTGGGTTCTTTATACTACAGAAACTTCTCTGAGCAATTGTTATATGCGCCCTGCTTACAGTTTCATGGTATCCTGATATGTTTCGTCATTGTCTCTGTAACCAGTTATAAATTATACCATCAGACCCTTTCCAAAACACCACCCCTAATTAACACTTAATGGCATATTGTGACAGATAACAGCTGGTGAACTCCACAAAGGTGGGGCAATAAACTCGAAGTTGACTTTGTTTGTATTGTTGAAATTTTGTGGAATTCTTGTAGGAATCCATCTTTAACTAGTACTTTGATAAAATCAGTGGGCAGTCTACAGTAGTAGTGACAATACTACACATGAAATGCAAACCTATTCAGCTAAGAAACTATTACACCTTCCAGGTGATTATGCTAACAAGTTAGCAAGCAAAAAAACTGGTGTCCATCCAGGGTCAAATGGGGGTACTTTTTTAAAAATGCATTTTGGGGAATTTTGAGCCTTTATTGATAGGAAAGAATGACAGTGGATAGGCTTGTGAAAGGGGTGAGAGAATAGGGGAAGACACTCTGCAAACTGGCCACGGGCTGGATTCGAACCTGGACCGGCAGATGTATGTACATGGGACGTGCCTGGTTGCTAACCACTCTGTCATACCAGCACCCCAAATGGGGCTACTTATGAGGTACTCTAATTCTTTCTGGTATAAATACAGTGCATGGTTTACTTCTATCTTATGGTAATACTTGTAGGCAGAAAAAAATGCTATTTCTGCTATAAGTATTTATGTTTTTCTACTTTTTGGTCAAATTTATTGCAGACTCTGTAAAGCTGCAACATCTTATCTCCTTTTTATACACTTTTTTTGATATTCAAAAAAGTAGCAACTTTGGAGATAAGAGGTACTGGCAACAATATGTAAAACACAACAAGCAATTTACAGTCTTACCTGGCAAACTTCCTGCAGGAATCACTGTTATTCCTTTAGGAGATAGAAATGATCAGTAAAATGATGTATGGCCTACATTGTAGAGAACAAGCATAAACATTTTTAGCTGGTAGACACAAAAATTTAGACAGCTATATTCTTCTGCTTGATATATGCAATTGTGTGTCTGTGTTGAGGTGTTTCTGCAAAGTGCAGTGATACAGGCACATGTGTAGATGCTAATGCTGTTAATGTATGACTGAGAAACATTTCCTATCCAAAGGGTGTTACATCTTGCCCCTCTGTTGAGATAGACTAGGTCATAAACGTGGGAAAATAAACTATTTCCGTATTTCCTGCTATAAACATATTGTATCTTTAAAAGCTTGCGCAGATTGCCCTGCACCTCGCCAAGTCTGTCAGCATGCAAGCTTCATATCAGTGTTAGAGTGGGCACATGTTCTCTGTCGGCACACTTGTGTTTGGACACGTGGTTGTGTTTTGAAATAGAGAGATGCAGTGAAGAGCAGAGCTGTTGTGAGTGTGCGCTTAAATGAAAACACTTTCATTACTGAAGCGATGGAGGGGCTTTTAGAGTTCCTATTTTTCACCTTGTTCAAATGAATTATGTGTTAGCAGAGCACAACAGACATGTCTTATGTAACATTCAGGAGCAAGGGTGCTCCATCCTCATTAGCTGTCTGAAGAGGCTGCGTTTAATTAAAATTCTTTATTCTGAAGGTCGAGTATTAAAAAAAGCCCTGGATACATGACTGCACAGCTTACACTGTGAAAGTTTAGTGTTCCATTTTTATACATAATCCTTCTTCATCTCAGAAACTTTGCTTTCACACTTCACAGTCTTCTTTTTAAAGCGCTCTAATTCTCGCCACTTATCCTCAGAGGAAACTAAGTCCTCCACAAATGGACTGCAGGAAGAGGTAAAATATTAAGGAGCCCATGTGCTTATAAAACAAAGGGCTAGCATTAAAAGTAACTATTGATAACTATGATCATATAACTATGATCACAGATTTTGTGATAAAAGAGTATGAATATTTGGCATCAGATAAGCAAATGCAGTCCTCCCGATGCCTCTCTTTTTTTTTTTTTTTATGTATTTTTTGAGCATTTTTGTGCCTTTATTGATAGGAGAGAGACAGTGGATAGGCTTGTGAAAGGAGGAGAGAGAGAGTAGGGGAAGACACTCTGCAAACTGGTCACAGGCGGGATTCGAACCTGGACTGGCAGAAGCATGTACATGGGGTGCCTGGTTGCTAACCACTCCGCCAAACCAGCACCCCCCGATGCCTCTCTTTGAGTCTTATACTGCTTCACCTGCCTGAGCCTCTGAAGAGTTGCCTGATTGCCATCGGTTGTTTTATTTTTTGAACCCACAAAGACCTTGTATCTTCAAGTGACCCCCTGCAAATATGGTGGCGCTTTCAAACTTGTGTTACCTGACTGCAAGGCCATTCTTTATCATGCGTTGTGGGATGCCCTGGACAGCTTTAGATCCTCTGTGAAATAATGGTGGTTGGCTATTGGTCTTAGTTACTTGGCCGGCTAGCCCATAACTGTGCTGTTTAACACAATGGCTGAGGCTAGTGGTAGTTTTACAGCAGCTTTTTTTTTGCCCCTAATCCAGTTTTCTGAATCTGAAAACTTCTCATGCGAAGTGTTTAATGAACCACTATACAATGGCTACTCCTCAAGAGAAGGCCCAATGTGTATCCTGCTTTATTGAGACAAAGTCGGATGTGCAGACTCAGCAAAACTACAGAACTAAGGATAGAAGAGATACAGGATTGTGTCCTTCAATTCATGCACGGCACAAGAAATTTATGGAGACAGGGACAGTGTTTATCAGTTCCCCAATCAAACATTTCCAGACCGATGAATTGGAAGGATGGGCCAATTCCATGGCCACCATGTTCACCAGATATCACTCCCCTGGACTATTTCTATGGGGTTATGTGAAAGGTATCGTGTATTGAGCAAAGATACGGGACATTACTGACTTGAACCAAAGGATTTCTAATGCAGTCACCACCACTGATGAGGCTATCCTACAGCGATCATGGCAAGATATCGAGTACCGTCTTGATGTGCTTCATGCAACTAATGGGGCCCATACAGAGGTATATTAAATGAGGGAAAAAACTTAAATAAACACTGATTGAAATAAAACAAATCTGGATAAGATATCTCATCAATAGCCTTTGCAATAAATCTTTTAAATTGTAAAGACACTTTGTGGACACCCTGTATTATTTGCAAGCAATACAGCTGCACACTGTTTTTTAAAAATAATATTCGAAACACAAAGTGACAAAATGGCTGTATTTAAATCCACTGAACTAAGTCCAACTTGCTTTATTGCCAATCAATCAATAGTTATTTGTCTTATTTGTGTCAGTTTGGGTATCTTGCTCGTCCTGAGTTGGTCTGCTATGATAGCTAAAAATAGTTCTTAAACTTCCTTGCTCCTGAAATTGAGTTTGTGATGTTGTGTTGTGACAGCAGCAGTTGGTGTGATACTGCAGTGCAGCCCTCACTCTGAACTCCCATATTGCCCTTTGCCCTTGTTAGATTTCTTGCATTGTTACACAGAATGACAAGTACCCGTTGTTTGATGAATTCCTGTGTACTCAAGAGCTCCTCAATTACCTGTTGACATGCTCTGCAGGATGAGACCCCCAAATGCCAGTCATATGTCATTTATTCAGTACAGCTAGGGCTGTAAAGTCCAAGTCGACTGGTCGACTTATTGGTCGATACGTGCTCAGTCGACCAAAATTCTGATTGGTCGACCAAATGTATCAGTTTATATTTTCCCCTGCAGTATATGGTTCATTTTATCAGGAGAAATGTATCAAGTGAACCGTTTCACAGGTAACAGCCTGTCTTTTAATGTATTTATCATTCATTTCAATATCAATATTATACTAAGAAAATTTCAATATTCTAGTCTAATAATCCTTTATTTGTTTTATAGCTGCATGCCGCTGCTCCATGCGCTCTGCCCGCTGCAGCGGCGGTATCCCTCACCCAGTCTACGCTGGATTGTATGCCTCATATAAATATCCAAATGCAAAAACGACATCACAGATGGAATTGTCTATTTTATTTCTGAGGGTATGAGGCCCGTTGGTGTCATGGAAGGACAAGAAAAACATTGGAACCTGGATATTCAGTGCCAGCGCGCCACACAATTACGCACACACATACGGCAAAATACGAGGGAGTGAAAAAGAGAAAGTTTCTGATTTAATAGATAAAGATAACAGATGTGGACGTCTCTTCGAGTGGAGTCCTATATGACAGTGACTGCCCATTTCATTGATGAAAACTGGAAAGCAAAGAGTCTTCTGCTTGTGAGAGGTAAAAAAGGAGAGGCGGACACGGGAGGAAACATTGCTGCGGATTATATGAACTTGCCGATGCCTCAAAGGTTGAGCAGAAAAAAAAGTGTCTGTTGTAGTGAACAACGTGGCTAATATGGAACTCTGTATGGAAACACTTAAGGAGTCCCATGAATGGTTTAAGATGCAGGGCATTTGGAGGTGCGCCGGGCGCACCGGGCACACTCCTGCCGTGGCTGCAGCGCGTCATGTTCTGGCGCATTTTAATAAGGGGCACAAAGCCAAAACTGAGCTAAAACAGAAGCAGAAGCAGGTGCTGATATAAGTTTAATCCAGCAGCAGCACGTCATTTTGTGGCGCATTTTAGAAAGGGACACAAAGCAGAAAAACTGGGCTCAAACAGAAGCAGGTGCTGATATAAGTTTTACTGACTGATTAGTCCGCTGACTGATTAAGTGTACATTTCCAGAAGGTAGAGAATGCAGAGGTGGGGGAGTAAGGATTTTTCTCACACTGGTGAGTTGTAGACAGTCCATACGCTCATGTTTTAGAATAAAACCATTAAATATGTATTTTCCATAGTTATATCTTTGACAAGTACTGTTTAAGTGCAATGATATAAAGATGATGCTCATTACTTCTGCCGAAGAGGTTGTGTTTTGGTCAGTGTTTGTCAGTAATCAAGGTAGCTTAAAAAGTTAAGTACAGATTTGGTCACATTTTCAGGTAATGTTGGTCATGGTGCAAGGAAGAGGTGGTTACATTTTGGCGGTGATCCAAATCCAGATGATGATCCAGGAATTTTGTCAAGTAGTTGTTAACAATGAGAGACAGGGCACTTTTCAATAATTTAGACAATAAATCACACTGCTGTGAATCAGTGATAGATGAATGAACTGATTCCCATCTCCTTCAGGCACACGCTGTGCCACTGGTATTTGGTTTTAGCATACTCACACATTTATATTTATAAAATAAGCAGTATGGCTTTAACTGGCTCTATTGATAAGTGTCTTAAAGGTGCAGTGTGTAGAAATTGGCATATTAGCGACATCTAGTGTTCAGATTTTGAAATGAGCTCGTCCATTAGTAACACATCATATCACTAAGGGGCGAGAGTTGGTGAAGACCAAAAGGATTGTGAACAGGGCATCATTTACAACAGTTATGAAATTAGGGTTTTTCCATTTATATTTGTAACTTTTATTTTATAGATTACAGGTCAGTTAAGATGATGATTATGGGTTTTGTAAACTTTTTTAGACTCATATTCAAAAATCTCTTTTCGCTCTTTTTGTCCCCAAAACCCACCAGTAGACAACATGGTGGATCGTCATGTCAGCCTCCACAAAAGGGAGACCCACTGTACATGGATATAAAAAAATTTTCTAACTTACTTAAAGGAAAACAAAAGTTTTATGGGGATGATTGTACACCTATCTCGGCAGACTTTACATACAAATAGAAACATTATGTTCTATATTTACAGTTTCTGTTTGGCAAAATGCTGTCAACTTCTACACACTACACCTTTCTGACAACATTTGTTATATGAAGCTACGCAAATAAAGATGAGTGGATTGATTGGTTGATGTATAGATGTTTACAAATGAGATACTGATGGACACTAAACAACATAATCTCCACAGCAGATACTATATGTGAATGCAATGTGAATGTTTAAATGGGATCTAAGGTGTAATTAGCGCTTTAAACCATCAAACAACCAACTTGTCATAATAACACAAAGCCAAATATGTATAATTTACAAAATCATTCTCATTAGGGAAAACTGATAAACATTTACTGCAGCTAAGCTGTAGGTTGAAGATATGGGTGTATAGTAAAAGGCTGTGAGTTTGTTTTACCTTAAGATTTACAGTTATTGCGGTCATAAGCCAGCCACAACTTAGTCACCTTCAGGGGACCCTTGCCACGTGCCAGATATGGCCGTACCACCCGCCCTTTTGTTAGATGCTGAAAACACATTTTGGAGTGTAGAGGGTATTATACATGCTGCAAGGAATGAAACTTGAAATAAATGTACTGCATAACTTCAATGCAAAGTATAGAAAGAAGATCTGTAACCCAAAAAATGAAAAAGCAAATATTAAATTGTGATAGCAGAACTTTCGTCTGATGCTTGCAGACTGAACAATCCCCTTGGCGTTGCTAAAAGACTTTTAATACGATTGTACTAAAGTATCTGACAGCTTCTGCAGGCTGTGTTATATAATCATGGTTGGGATGAAATCTGAGTCAATATTAAGTGGATCTAGGCTGTGATAAAACCAGAGTCTCACAATGCTTCTTCTGCTAAAAGCACTATTGTCACAGTTTCCCAGAGATCTACTCATGTTACACAACAAAGGATTTGGCACTAATGTATCTCATTACCAGACTTTAGATGTCGTAATCTCACATTTAGTAACTAATAAGCAACAAGTCTTAGTCTACTGAGTATAATCTGCAGCTTTTCTGAGTTACTAATCATAGTAGTACTTAACAGTGGTACGGAATGGGGACACCATGACATTATTCATATTGTTTGTGTCTGCACTGCTGCAGCCCTGGGATAACAGAAAAGAGAGCAATGTGAAGCCTGACCAACAGAGTGATCAATCTAACATGACTGCAGATCCATTGTGTAGTGCGTGAGAGGTAGAGAGTGCACTTTATGTATGTCAAGGCATTTTGTGTGGATGTTAGAGTAAAAGCAGCTTAATGTTTACAGTGGAATGGGTACTGCACAGAGGAGACAGCAACCTATCATACATATCCAGGATAAGCAAGAACAATAAAGTGTTTGTGAGACTAATTAGCCTTCAGTGGGCCTACAGTTGAATACCGCATTTTACTAAAATGCAGATTAGTACTTTGCTCACAGACAGAGAATCAAAGTCAGGAGCTGGTGCAAAACCACAAAGCTGTGAAATTCTCTGAAATTTCCAGACAGTTCACTGGCTTCCTGTTTGCTCTGTAACCTTCACTTCAGCACAGTCACCTGCATCCTGTCGATAGGCTAAGCACAGATTGACGAGGCTGAAACCTGTATATTTAACACCTCAATGTCACTGTGTGTGGCTTAGAAATTGTATTTTATTTTTACTGTCAAGATGTAAGACTTACTAAACTAATGAAACAGGTGAAAGAAACTGTCTGATCAATGGTAAGCATCATTTTCTGTAGGTGCCACTAAACCAAATAAAGTTAGAGTCAATGATATTCATTGATTCTGATCTTTTAATATATTTCATAACACTTGGCCTCTTAAAAGAAGGAAACTGAATTATATGAGACTGGCTAAGACAAAGCACACTCTGTGCTCCTGAACTTTGAGTTCAGGCGTAAGTAAGCATCTTATGATAAGACCCCTGAACAACTACTGCTATTTATACCACAGAATTAAGTTCAGGTTAAATATACACACACAATCATACAATTAAAAGCCAAAGTAGTGATTTTTTGTTATAAGTATGTTTTTTTTCATAAAAAAGCATAAATCTATGTTAACTTGAAAGTATTTTATTTACAGTAATGTTTGATTTGTACTTGTGCTGAAACATTATGCATCGTTCCACCCATTAGAGCCTTGTTTTCACTGAGAGGTCTGGTTTGGTTCAGTACAGTTTAGTACGATTTGGAGTGATTAACCTCTTGTTTGCATTTCTACCACCAGCTGTACTTTCACTTGAGGGTGGGTATATGAGTCCAAGAGAGTGTTGTGTCGCAGTGAAGCTATCTGAAGGAGAGTGCAACTGTAAACAAAGAGCGATAATGGAGGACCTTCAGTACTATGTGGAGCATTGTTCCAGGCGGACATTCTTCACAGCAGCAGCAATGAACAAATCACTCCAAATCCACAGCTTATTTGAACATGGTGTGGTATGTGTTTTCATTTTAGCTGGTGTGTGGAAATTGACCATTTTTGAGACCAATCAACAGAGTGCAGCAGTTTTAGCTCCACCCAATAGGCTTCAGAGAGTTGCCAAAAAGTGGGATGACACAGGTCAGGACAAGTACAGTACTGGAGTACTGGTCATCCTCCATTGTTGCTCTTTGTTAGCAGTGTTGTGCTCTATTACAGCCTGCTTCACTGTGTCACACTGCTTGATTATGTAGCTATTGTGGCAGCAGGTCCTGCTTGCCTATCCAGCAGCCTTTTCAGCATTAACCCTCTGAATCCCAAGCCATTTCTGAGCGTTTTCTGCTTCTGTCATATTTTTACTCACTGTGGTCTCATTTTTCTCTGTAAAGTGAAGTCCAGCACCTCTATGGATTCAGGACAACCATGGCTATAGGCTGATATAACTCAATTATGTCTTTATGCAGTGTAACAAAATTTAAAGGCTATAAATCATCAGAAAAAGAGAAATGAAAATTTTATATTTCTGATTTTAAAAAATTCTAAAAATAGGGTGGGAGCATATACAACACACTTTCAGGTACCCTCAAGCATAAGGAACACAGGAAAAAAGTGGTGTGGTTCTACCTTTACAGAAACTACACATTCTGTGACCTTATAAGTTGATTGGAATTTTAGGCCGTTTTTGCTTCTGTCACATTTTTACTCACTGTGGACTTTTTCACTGCAATATCAAGTTCTACACCTCTATGTGCTCAGGAGAACTAGGGGCTGAAGCCAGATATAATTCAACAATGTCTCATAGCAATATAACGTAACCAGAATGCAAGAAACTATTCAATAAAGAAAAACGGACAGTGAAATTTTCTGAATATTTATTTTCAGAACCATGAAAACTGTGAATAACTATTTACAAGGCGACAGGACTCCCCTGAAACAGTTTCAAGGGACCCCTTGAAACCGTTTCGGGGGTCCTGCTGCCCTGAAACAGTCTCTGGAGACACAGAACTGACGTATGGAGCATGCTAATTGGTGATGAACAGACGGAGGCTGAAATGACACCAAGTAAATGGACGGCAATATTCAAGTAATTCTTTAGAAGTAAATACAGGACGTATATCGATCATTCATGGCTTGTTGAAAGCTGTAAGATGTGTAAAATTATTTGTTTTTTACAGAATAGAGCTAGAGCAAACGGTTTATATTCTGCAGATTTTTGAAATGGACGTGTGAATAAATGCGATGTTAACGGCAGTCGCGAAAAATCATCGGTCTTTTCCGCCATTGTTCGGAATGTTGCCAACGTCATGTGTGATACATTCAGGTACCCTCGGAAACTTGAGAGGTTTGTAAATGCCAGTCGTTTTAAAATAAGTGCGTTCTTGAACCCGCCGGCGGGTTTGGGATCCAGAGGGTTAATATATTTAAATATATATTTGTGTGTGTGTGTGTGTGTGTGTGTGTGTGTAACCATACAGTTGCAGGAAGAAGTGTGTGAACCTTTTGGCATTACTTGGATTTCTGCTTAAATTGCTCATAAAGTATGTTCTGATCTCCATCAAAGTCACATCACTAGACAAACACAGTCTGCTTAAACTCGTACAGCACAAAAAATTGTAAGTTTTCATGTTTTTATTTGACACAATATGTAAACACTCACAGTGCAGGGTGGAAAAAGTATGTGAACCCCTAGGCTAATTACTTCTCCAAGAGCTAATTGGAGCCAGGAGTCAGCCAACCTGGTGTCCAATCCATGTGATTAGATAGGATGTGTAGGTTAAAGCTGCCCTGACCTATAAAAAACACACACCAGTTGTGAGTTTGCTGTTCTCAATATGCATTGCCTGATGTGAACCATGCCTCGCCCAGAAAAGCTCTCAGAAGATCTAGGATCAAGAATTGTTGACTTGCATGAAGCTGGAAAGGGTTACAAAAGTATCTCTAAAAGCCCTGATGTCCATGTGTCCACGGAAAGACAGACTGTCTACAAATGGAGAAAGTTCAGCACTGTTGCTGCTCTGCCAAGGTGTGGTCGTCCTGTAAAGACGACTGTGAGAGCACAGCGCAGAATGCTCAATGAGATGAAGAAGAATCCTAGAGTGTCAGCTGAAGACTTACAGAAATTCCTGGCACATGCTAACATTATTTTTGACAAATCTACAATAGGTAAAACATCACACAAGAATGGAGTTCATTGGAGGACACCACCAAAGAAGCAATTGCTGTCCAAAAAAAAAATTGCTACGAGTTTAAGCAGACTGTGTGTGTCTAGTGATGTGACTTTGATGAAGATCAGAACATACTTTATGAGCAATTTAAGCAGAAATCCAAGTAATCCCAAAGGGTTCACACACTTTTTCCTGCAACTGTACAGTATATATGAAGTGCCCAGCATAAACGGGTACACCCCCAATTAAAAATAATGTGTCAAGCAACATCTAAATGAACAAAAGAACAATAACCAAAGTTTTGACAAAGCTGAGTTTAACGCAACATTTTTTCAATGTAAGATGAAAATAAGGGTAATATTTACATTTGCTCACATCCCTTTGATTGGGGTGTACTTATTTTTCGGTACAGATCTTAAATTGTGAAAAAGACTTTTGTTTTCAACTTAAAGGTCAAAGTTTGCATATTGGACGTTTATGTTGGTTATGTTACTCTTATGTTATGGTAAATCTCTGCTTTTGTCTTTATTTTCAACCACAAACATGGTTGTGCAGGCTGTGGTCAAATTTTTATCTTGTTTGTCTGAGAACAAATGAAAGATCTCTCTCACTGCTCATTTCTCCATCTTGTTCGGTTTTTACTGCATACATCAGCTGCTCTCAGCCTCCACAAACATTCGGACAGACTATCTGAGTGTGTATAATGGCCTCTCTGTGTGTGTGCGTGAATCCCTCGCCTGCCTGTGTATGTTACCAGAATAGAACAATGCATAACCAAAAGCAGGATGATGACGCATGATCTGAATAGATTAGAGGGGAAAAGGCAAATTTGACATACAAAGGTCCACATTAAAAGGCTCAGAGAAGAGTAACGCATCACAGATTACATCACCACACACATCACATCAAGTCTGCAGATTAAACTGTGGACGTAAACGCATCTGGATTTACCAAAGCCGCCAATTTGCCATAAAAAGAACTACGGCCTGCTCTGAACTCAGGCACTTTCAATCTTCTTGCACTGCACAATCCCTTCTGTGATATAACATTAAGTCCATCCGTTGGTACTGTAACATTTGTACTTAAGTAAGTGTCCATGTGTTCTTGCCCTGCAGCTAGATAATCTCCAGAGTGACGGACTAAATGCTGCTATTTTAGCTTTGTGCTGTCTGCATCTATGAATCACTCTGCAGGGTCACAGCAAAGGAAGAAGCGAGGTTATTACAGTAATGGAACAGCACAAAAAAGTCAGACTGCTCTGCTTTGAGCCAAAATATACAATAGAGTGTTACTCTTCACAAGTAAAATATGGAGACCGTATGTCCTGCAAAAACAAAACACAAATATCTAGTATTTCTTATTTTCATGATGAAAAATGTACTTTGTGTTTACTGTAGATAACTGTCCACCTGTTTCACATCCACCATATGTTTGTTTCGAGAAATATTAATCTAAATACAAATAAAGATACATTTTCAGGCAAGGTTTTAAACAAAACACATTGTGTCTTAAATCATTTCTATCACAGGATGCCTTTGTCATTACACAGGGAGGGATATTAATTGCGCATCAAAAAAAAAAAAAAAAAACTAGTGTAACCCTAGTGTGTGGAGATGAATAATAGCTAAATCTTCTGGACCATCTCCGCCCAGGGAACTGTCATGTTTTGAGATCAAGCAACCATAGACTTTTACATGGGCCACAATAGTGAACAATATTGTTGTTTTGTCGAGACAATACTATTTCAGTAACTGTTTCGACACTAATACTACAATACAAGGAGCAATTTAGCACCACATTTAGAAAACCTACTCTCAGTCACCATGTGCTGAAATTAAAGAAGTGATCATGGACAGGAGACAAATGAGGACTAAAGTTTGACTTTATTTTGCACATGATGAGGCCGACAACACAAGTGGGATGTTTTTGTCTGATGTCAGTCAAAGGTGGAAACACAGCCACATGCAGCCAAAAACTTTGTTGATGCAAAAGAACGTTAAATGTCAGAAGTGACATGTGTCTGACATTGCTGTCATAGCATGTGTTTGTTTTACAGCATAGCAATCAGCAAAGTTAAATTCAGGAATTTAAAAGTTTTTCTTTATATTAATTAGGGCCCAACCGATATGGATTTTTTGAGGCCGATGCCAATACCGATATTTGTCAGAAAAAATATCGATTATTGATTAATTGAAAAAAAAAAAAATATATATATATATATATATATATAATGTTCAGTCCTCATTAGTTTATCAGAAGCAGGTTTTAGGTCAGGTAGAACCACTTTTTCATTGTAAACATGGGGTAATGTGCGTGAGGAAATCAAAATATGTTGTGGGACACTGCACATATTTCACGGAGTTATTTAAACTGGCTGATTAAAGTCCCCAGCTACGCTGAAGTCTCCCCAGGATGAGTTTGCTTATGATGACGTAACCTCCACTAGCATAGTTAGCCCGCTAGCTAGTTAGCTTAGCTGCAGTGTCAGGAACGAGTGGATAAAGACGGATTTCCATCATAAACACAATAGAACAGTCACGGCTAAACTGATCCCCTGCCATCAGAAGGTCCAATTCATTGGTATTGACAACAACAGAGGTGGCGTTGGTCAGAAAACTGTTCGGCGGTGCCCGGTCTGTCTGTAAGGCTGATCCGTAGCAAGGCAGAGAGCTCAGTCGTCTCTCTGTGTCCAGCAGCAGCGGGACATTGTGCACCGCTGAAAGTTGCCCATCATGTCGGACCTTCTGGCTTAAAAGAACAACTCTGTGTGAGTGTAGGCCAGTCATCCACACACAACAGCATTAGCAGAGAGTTAAGTAGAGCCGCCACCGCGTCGCCATCTTCCACGTCATCATTCTGCGCGGCTTGGACACCGAACAGGGTTTAAAGTTTTATGAGAAATAAAAAATATATCGGCATTACATCGGCAAAACTCTGGCCGATGTTGAACACTTTGAAAAAGGCTCAAATCAGCCGATTAAATTGGCCAGCCGATGTATCGGTCAGGCCCTAATATTAATGCCGTCAACAGTTCTACTTACCTGTCCTATTATTTATTTAATTTATTGATCCCTGCTGATTGTCTGTTTAAACAAAAGTTTGTCTGTAGGTTGTCAGTGACAACAATATCAAACACATGACACTCTTGAGAACTATTCAGTTCTCCTGAAAATTGTACCGTGTATTCCTTTTTGTGGATAATTAACCACAATCTTGACCTTGTCTGACCCCTTTTAGTAGAAGGCAAACACTAAGCAGAAACACTAAGATACTGATCCTTTAAGAAAGCTGTTACTGGTTCTTAACTGAAATTGTTTTTAGTCCCACCCCTTAACAACTGATTGATCAGTGGAATAGATGATGGCATTAGCATTAAGCCCTCATCATCCCTCATCATCCAGACACAGGCCTGACTGCCTTGGTCGAAGTACAAACTGTGGCTCCTTCTCTGCATGTTGTTCCCTTCTATTTTACCATTACTTTAAGGTAAACTCGCTAACATGACAAACCCTTGAAATAAAGACATCAGAAAACATATCAACCAGGTCAATACCACAAAAACAAAGCAATATGACATTGGTAAAAGGAAACAATAATACTACCACTACTACTACTACTACTAATAATAATAATAATAATAATAATAATAATGATAATAATACTGCTACTTAAAGTAATAAAGATGATTATGATGATAATAATAATATTAAGAGGAAGAAGAACCATTACTAAAAAACAACTACTAAAAAAGCAGCAACAAATAAGATGAGGCAATCACAAATTGCAAAAACAAAATTTCTCAAGTTTAATAAAAAAATTAAAATACAAAATCAAATTAAGCTTTCAGCAACAAATAAACAACACAACGGCAAATAAAAAGTAACAAGAAAATTAAAAAACAACAACGAGAAAACATATCCTGTTCAACAGTGGCTTCTGCATTTGTAGTTGTGTTCTTGTTAAAAGAAAATGATGTGTTTCAGAATACGTTTTAATATTTATATGTCGTTTTTTTTTTTTGTAGCCAATGCATTATTAATACTGACTCACATTTTTGCCTATAAACCCAAGTCTTGATTACTGCTTTCATATTTGTCAGTTCATAAAAATAATGATGCATTTTATGTAAAAGTGATTTTCATGACACCCATGGACACTGTACAAGATTAAAAGATCATAAAAACAAAAAATCAACAATGGAAGAATAAAAAGTATGTCAGTCTGCTGGCTCTATCTTATCCACATGTGTAACACTAATCACCACAAACAATTAAACTGTTTATCATCATTTTCCTGAGAATACATATGCAAACATGCAGGCTCAAGCACATCATCAACATCACAATAAAATACATTAAAATAAAATAACAAAGTAACATTTTGCAAATGTCAAACAAAACATAAGACAGGTTGTACAAATAAAATTTGCAAATATTGGAAGTCCTCAGCTTTTAATGATTTGTGGTGTTATTGTGTTTTAAAGTAGTATTGCATGCCAGATGCTCTGACAGCTTTACAATTAAATATAAAAACATTTTGTTTCCCATTGCATGTAAAAACTTAGAAGTTATACTTGCGTTTTTAAAGGACTACATTACATTTATAATATATTTATAATATGTTTAAAAAAAACAATTATGTTTATTTTTATTTAGCTGGAAAACCACAGGTTTTACTCTGATTATTTTGTTTTTACGGGATTTTAAGAAAACGATCAGAATGAACCTTCTCACCAGATTTGTTTTCCTGTGATTGCTTTTAAATTTAAATTTAGAGAAAACACCCAACATGTACTTGTTGTCAGTGGCGGCGGAATGATATGAAACATTGATCCATGCTTTCTTTGGACTTCTGGATGACATTGCATGCAAGTATTAACTCTTTATTTCCCGTAAACACAAGGTTTCATCTGAATCTGCTTGTGTAAAAGAAATGCAAATCAGACACCGAGAACCTCGAAAATTGTTGTGTTTCAGTTTCCTGTGCGTGATTAAGCATGCAAACATGCAGAGTGGTGTATGTAGGGCAGCTGAAACAGAAACTTTAATCAGCAGCTTGTTAAAGATTTCACATGAAGATGAAAAGCAGAGCACCACAACAAACACAAAGCAACTTAATGAGACAGGAACTTGTGATGGTGCGAGGTGTTCCCACACTAAATCTGGCTGATCAGCAGCATCTCACAGTGGGCTTTCACAGCTGGTCACATCTGTCACTCTTGACCCCTGAAGGTTCTGGACCACCGGAGCGAATCACACATTTTAGGATCAGGAGCCGCAGAGGAGCAGAGGCTGTCAACCTGCCAGCAGGGTCAGGTTTGGCACACAGAAGTATTGTTGGCCACAAATGCAACACTGTATTGTTTTTCCATCAAATCCCCTCACTGTCACCTCACAGCTGGCACTGCGAGAGCTCATAAAACGGTTTATTTTACAGTTCAGTAGAGGGGAAGGGGGGTTGGAGTGTGGCTGGAGTGGAACTGCTAAGCTGCACTTGTATGGAGTTTGGGGCAGATGGAGAAATAAGTAACACAATGCTTCCCCCTGATGGGTAAATGTGACTTACTCTCAACACCACAGGGAGACAACATTTACATGATGAAGAGAAGAAAGCCTGAAGCAGTTCCTTTGAAAATAAAGCAGACGCACAGTGTGTGCCACTTTCTTCTGTGTCTTCCTGCTGTGCAGTATTTTAAAGCTGGGGATTTACATCACACTCCATAGAGGCGATATAAAATCATGGGCAGAATATGAAATCATACAGCACAGACTTAATGAAGTCTCCCGTTAGTCTTCATTGAAATGATTTTTAGAGGAGAGGGGCAGCTAAATCTGATTCTGTAATTCAGCACGGTGGATGTGACTTTATTTTTAATGCAGTTTGTTGTAATGAGCTTCCATCAGCAAGGAGGGAAATGGAAACACATAAGTCAACTGGTTATGATACGGAGATACAGTATGTGCCGGAGAAGGAGATTAATAACACAGCAGAGACTGTTTATATCAGGCATGTCCAAAGTCAGGCCCGGGGGGCAAATGCGGCCCGTGTTCAAATTTTCACTGGCCCGCAGTCTCTGTTATAAAATCAATTACATGTGGCCCTCTTGCACTGTTGACTGCTGTATAACATACTCGTGTACAAAAAACCTATTTTACATTTCACCAGAAGAGGGCAGTTGTGCTGTGGCCACATCCTTGTGGCACTTGACACCTGACCTTTTGTCATCATTTCAGCCCATCCCATTTCAAACATGGCGACTGTAGCTAAAAAAAGAAAAGTTGACAGCAAGTGCCGCCGATTCCAGAACAAGTGGAAATTGGAGTATTTTTTTGCCGAAATATGAAACAACTTTGTCTGCCTAATTTGCCACGAGACTGTAGCTGTTTTCAAGGAATTCAGTGTCAAGCGGCATTAACAAACAAAACATGCTAAATACAACAAGCTAACTGGGGCCGAACGCGGCGAAAAATTGAAACAACTGGAAGCTTTTTTAACGGCACATCAGCGCTTTTTCACAAGAGCCCGTGAGTCAAATGAAAATGCCACAAGGGCTAGCTATGACGTGGCAACGCTGATTGCCAAGCGCTGCAAACCTTTCACTGAGGGTGAATTTATTAAAGACTGTGTGCTGAAAATAGTTGAGAAAATTTGTCCTGAGAAGAGGCAAAATTTTGCCAATGTTTGCCTGGCTCGTAACACTGGTACGGAGAATTGAAGACATTTGATTAGATTTTAAGAGACAATTGGAGTCAAAAGCTGAATGGTCGGCCCCCGCACATTTTCACCTTCCCAAATCTGGCCCTCATGGCAAAAAGTTTGGACACCCCTGGTTTATATTGACAGGGGTAGAGTCTGTCATCTCTCCATTGGAACATTGAGGTTTCAGTCCTCAGTCTTAGCAGTCACATAACCAAGGATTTGCCCTTACAGCTGTGCCAGTGGCATGTAAATATGTACTGATGGAATTGGTTAATGCTGAACAGTCCCTTACAGGGTTTCCTTTGCCACCAGTGTGTGACGAGGTCAACATGACCCACAGTGTAAGAGCTCTTTGAGTTGAGAATTGAATAGACAATATGTACAAACACAGGACCATCAATATGTTCTGGTTTTCAAATATTCAGAATTATGAAACATTTGACTTTTGAAGGAGAGCATGATGAGTTTTGGGCAGCACAGTGGCATCAAAAGGTTGCTGGTTCAAGCCCAGAGTCAGTCAGGGCCTTTCTGTGTGGAGTTTGCATGTTCAGTCTGTGCATGCGTGGGTTCTCCCCAGATCCTTCAGCTTTCTCCCACAGACCAAAAACATGCTCATTAGGCTAAGTGGTCATTCTACATTGCCCTATGTGTGAGTGTAGATGTGAATGGTCTCTCTATGTGGCCCTGCGATTGGCTCGTGACAAGTTCAGGGTGTACGTTGTCTCTTGCCTAATATCAGCTGGGATAGACCCCTGCCCCAGCCCCTGTGACCCTGTAAGGGTTAAGCGGAATGCATGATGGATGGGTGATCAGACGTTTGGTTTTTTTTTCAAGTTTTTTCAGAATTTGTGCCATGACCACATAAAACTTCATGAGGTCAGATCGGTCATTTAATCAATCAATCCAATCAGTCAATCTATATACGTTTGCACTATATTCAGAAAACAGCTAAATCCATCATCTCACATTAAATTGATGTCAGACATTAAATAATCAACAAAAAAAGCACAACGGGCAACACCCATGAACAAAATACTTCAAAAAGTCAGTAAACGCTGTACACAATTATTACATCCTACTCAACAAAATATATGAAGCACATGCTGCAGCAGACCAATCCAGACAGCTTACGTAGTGCAGGGAGCGCACGTAGACGTGCACTGCGGAAGTACGATATAGCACTGTTTAGGCTCAAAAAATGTACTAAATGACCTTGTTTCGAATTAATTATGGACGTTACCCACTCAGGACACTTGGATTACAGCGGACGAGCAGTATGAAGGAAAATAGGCATGTTTTTGTGGACTTTTATGGACCTTTTTCTTTCGGGCTCCATTGTCCCCTGTTAGATGGAAGTTTGTTGACAGTGAAAATCCCCCCGGACCTCCGGCTGCATTTGAGACATCAAAAAAGTGCTCCAGAGTGTTGCTCAGCATGAGGGTGAGTAGAAAATGAAGGCATATCATTCTTTGGGTGAAATATTCCTTTAAATGAGATTTTTATTCTGACGTATTGGGCGAATGAAGAGGAAAATACGTGTATTGAAATATATGTTGTTTTGACAGTGATTACGTATTTTGAAGGACATAATGCAGTTTTAGTTTGCTAGATTTTAGTTTTGTAGAATACGAAACTGTGTCGAACAAGTGAGCATCCTGGGCCTTTCTGTATAAACGTTATATTTAGAGAACATCACACTTAAATTAATTGCATCGGTAAGCTCTGCCATTTTGGTTATGGCTGTTCATTTAAGGAGCTCTGTTATGGTTCAACAACACCTAATGTTTTACTTAATTGGGACTACTCTACACTACTTTGGACTTTGATGCAAAACAAAAGGTGCTTCCCAGTAAGCCACCCCACTGTGAGGGTTTGCTGCCATCTATTGGGCAGATTTTTAATGTCATCTCAATACTATTAAAGCAGCAGAAACTCACTTGGAAATTATATTTTGTGATGAATTCAAAATGTATTCACTTTCATTAAATCATCACGTAACTGAACACACACACAAATGTAGATAATGATAATGATTGTTCATTCTACTTGTAAACTTATAAGTATAATATGTTGATTTCCTGAGCGGGACTGATTTTGGAGAGAAAGAGAATCTAAAAAATGACTTTTGTTCTACATAATATTTAGACATATCCTGATGTGCCTATTATTTAAGTTATTGGCTAAGTGTAACTTTGATTAAATAGTGCATCAATCAAGGAATTAAATACTTATTATTGTTTGTAATTTCTGACCTGACCTAGACGGAATAATTTCAAATAGAGATTTCCTACCTTGCACTCTGTTTGTGGGACAAAATGCACTTTTGTGCCTGTTCCTTGAAATTAGATTAGATTAGATAGTAATTTGGACCTGGGGTTTAAGCTTGTTTAATTATTTGTTGCAGAAAAAAGAGTTGGAAGTTATGATTTTATTGGAACTTTCATGATGTGGATTTATGTTGGGCATTGGGTGTATATATTTATAGATTCAGTATATGTATATGTTTTTTTACAGATGTATCTTTGCACATATGTGTATCATTAAAATGAAGAGTTTTATGCTCCATTGTAAAGTGTCTTGAGGCAACAGTTGTTATGAATTGGCACTTTACGAATAAATATTGATTGATTGGCTGATTGATGTGTCCATCATTTGGACTATGACTTTCATGTTAAATGGACATTAGGTCTAATCTAGTTTAATAAACTGATTAAAGAGTTATCCATAAATAAGCAGTAGTGTGTATACTGCTGAGCTGTTTCCTGTCATAAGAAGTTTTAAGTTATCAGAGTATACCGTCATGGAGTCAGTGACTGCTCTCCACGACCCCATGATCCTATTTCATGAAGCTACAGGATTTCACATGTGAGTGTTTGAACATGACCTAACCTTGTCAACGAAGCAGTGTCATGGCAACAAGATGCTACATAAACAGTGAAGGTGATGTTATAGAGACATTTTTAGTCTGTGACCATGACCATGACCCTTTACCTTATTTGATTATGAGAACCAGCATGTTTAATACTTTACTCTGTTTTTTAAAAAAACTTAATACCAATCTCTGAATATTTTGTTTGGCATGTTTAATATATACTCCCTTTAATCACTTAAATTCTAGATGTATGGGTTGACTGTGGATCAGGAGCAGCTGGAGGGTCAGGGTTTGGATCCCAGACGAATCTGCTCTCACGGCTGGTTTTTGGTGTGTAAATGTTCATGAATGTCTGTGAATGGGAGAAGATAACACCTATGGCCACCTTCCAAAGCAGCCTTCACTATCAGGGTATGAATAATTTGAGGTGAACTGGTAAGTGTGAAGGCCAGACGTCTACAAGCACCAAACAAGCTACAACCCATTTACCTACTAAGCTCTGTTACACAACATCTACTGGATACGTACACTGTATAAAGACTTGTCTGAATCTGCAGTAAAAACTATGAGCTCATGTTTTACTCATCATTTCCCCTCTGTAAGGTATTTCACCATTACGCCACAGTGAAAGGGGATGTGGATACTAAACATAGATCTGAGCATGACACACGAGGATTCCCCTGACAGCTGCTTGGGAAACTTCCCATAGGTCAGCTGATGTGTGTTATGGCAACCAGAGACGTAAACTTCATACAACTCCAGACTGATGATTAATAATGAAACAAATGTTAAGCAAAACAATGGAGACTGATAGAAAGAAGATTTTCAGCATTTCTGAGGTTTATGAAGAGGAAGCTTTTAACACAGGGACAGACCCTGAAACAGTGGAGGAAGTTTGTCGTTTTTAGGGAGACAACATGACAGAACAGTGCTCTGGGGACTTTTATGACAAACTACAGAAACTCAGCACAAAAAACAACTGATAACTCTCACGTGTCGTCTTACACCTCAGGAATGCTCTCCATCAACTGAGAATTGTCACAAGTTTATGAAGTATAAGTCTGGTGATTAAATTTTGGTGTTGATCAGCTGGGGTGTAAAGGACATCACTGTATATCGACTGGCTGACCAATTATGTAATCAGATTGATTGGAAGTTTTGAAGAATCATTGTTTATATGGCATAGCTTAATTATGAAATTCCCTATGCATGCCTGAGTGACTGTTTCAACCATGTGACAACCATGTTCCTTTTTTAACCGATCATGATCATCATGTGGTTAACCAACTCAGAAAAAGTGATTTCCCCTTCCTTTACCTATATTCTGTTCAGCGCTATGATAGTGTTTTATACAGACTGCAGATAGAACAGGAAGAGAGAGAACCTGTCAGGTGTCTGCTTGGATGCTATGTGTATATTTTCTGTGTCACGGTAGACATAATGTATCTATATTATAGGATGCATGAGGGCAGAAGGTCTCTCTACACTCCCCTCCACTTATGAAGCCACTCAGTGTCCATTAAAACACTGACCTAGCCCCTCTGTTTGTCAAAAGCAAGACTACAGAAAATGAGTCAAAGTATTTACTGTATCAAACGTGTCACAGTGCCAAAAATGCCTACCACATTCTATTTATAGCAGCCAATACATGGTGTAGTTATGCAAAAATAACTATTCTAGTCCATATATCTGTAATTTTTTTCAAAAAGAATTCGGAAATAGAGTAAAATGACAGAATATAATATACAGTGCTTTGCCAAAAAAAAAAAAAAAAAAAAAGTAGCCACCAAAAAAATGTCACAAACTCTAATATTTGTTGGACCACCTTTAGCTTTGATTACAGCACACATTTGCGGTGCCCTTGTTCTGATATGCTCCAATGTCTCAGGATTTGTTACAGATCATAGCACTACCCCCACAGGCTTGTACAGGAGGCACAAGGCATGATGGGTGCATCACTTCACCTGCCTCTCTTCTTACCCTGATGCACCCATCACTCTGGAACAGGGTAAATCTGGACTCATCAGACCACATGACCTTCTTCCAGATATAGATATAGATATATATAAGTGATATAAAAGTTTGTGTACGGTAAAAAAATATCCATGGAACTGATTCAGGATTTCAAAGAGTTCTCAACATTGTAAAAGGAGGCAGTTTCACACATTTTGACTAAAATTTCAAAAATCAGAAATGCTTTGGTTGAGGTTTGTGCTCTCAAAAAACTTATAGTTTATTCATCTAAGGTAATTAAAGGAAGTTATTTTTCAATCAATTCAGGAGACAAACCTGAAAAAGACTTTTATAGAGCCCTATCTAAAAAAAAACCCAGGTTAGCTGTATTTGTGCTAGATGCTCCTCTGTGATTGCGAGCTACAATAAACGATACTGTAGAACTCACTTCTCCTGATCCTGTCATATTTCTTTGTCTTGATGTTACACAAATATTACTTTCCATGATAAGGTTACTGCCCAATAACAGACTGAAGGGGACAATGAATAACAAGAACGAACCCTAAAATATATAACGATAGCTTTTAGCTCATTAATGTTTTGATGATGAAGAATTCATTGTTACTCACTTTGTAAATGACATTATTGATTAGGGCTGAACGATTTTAGGAAGAGATCTAATTTTGATTTTTCTGTCTGATATTGCAATTCACGATTTTTTTTCAAATCAAACATCAGTGCAAAATTCACTTTGTTTACAGTACAGACAACAGTAAGAAAATAAATGATGAAAAACACTTCACACATTATTCACCTTCAATAGTGATGATAAATAATCTGTTTTCATTAACTTCTACTCCTAAACAGAGGCTTTGTGTTGTTGACCTGCTTACCAGCACTTTTAACATATAGACTGTCTACAAATTTGTAAAAACAGTATGTGTATAATACTTGACACAACAGATCCTGAGTCAGTCAGGAGCGCTGCAAAAAATTGCTGCTTTGGCGATCACAAAATTGCACTGTCTAAAATTGCGATTTCGATCTGAAAACGATAAATTGTTCAGCCCTATTATTGATCCAAACACAGCGAAAACAAATTAAACCACTCACCATCTCTACATTTCTGTCCTGGCAGTGGTGGGAAAAGATTCTCCAGTACAACACACTTAAAACACATTTTGGTTTGTTTTTCAAACCAGCATGTCAAAACAGTCTAATAGACATCTTTCTATCAACTTCAACCTTTATGTGCTGAATTCAAAGCTTTGGCGCCCTCTTGTGATAGTTTGAGTGAGCTAGTGTGTGTCACAGAGGTGGCGTTTCATTTTTTGTTTTAGCTCGCCTTCAGAATATGAGAATAAAAACTAGACATATACTTTATTGACAAAAAAGTTTATTAACCACAATGAACTTACTACACTGATTTTTAAAAGTGTTTCACCTCAGAATTGATTGTATACATGTCTTAAATTCCTGATAATTTAACTCTTAGTTTATCCATCCATCCATCATGTTCCAATTCTGAGGGGCCTCCTTTACTCACATAAACTCACAGCCGTTAGGGTCTTTTGCAGCTGAATGGCACATCTTTTACAGAAGATAAGTGCTTTTCATGCTGCCTCAAACAGTTTTGTGTCACCAACAAAAAGTTTGTATAGCCTATTCAAAGGAAAGCCCCACCACAAACACACACATGCACAAACGTCATAGTTTGACACTCGTGTACAGACGCACACACTTTCACCCCTCCCCCTATCTTAAAGCCCTATGGCCTGTCTTCCTCGCAGGGCAATAAATACTTTGTAGCTGTGCCAACGGACAGCCTTTCTTTCGTAGTGTCAGTGGCATTGTGAAAGAAACAGCAAACAATGATAAGACACAAATTCAGACATGCAAGAACAAGAAGAAAGACAACTAAAATATGCATATTCTAATATTACGGTTACTCTGCTCAACTAACCCCTACTATGGAGCAGGGGCGCACTTAACATTAGGCGAACACAGGCAATTGCCTTGGGCCCCGAGATGTCCAGGGGCCCCCAAACATCTCATTAAAATGTATTAATAATGTTTTCTTCAATTCAAGCAGCTATCAACCCTTTGACTTCCAGTTCAACTGTTTGACAGAGATCAATAAATTCAGGAATATTTAATGTTTTTTAAAAAAACATGTCATTGTTTCTTTCATTCATTGTTTTAGGATATAGGATAAACTACAAACAAACCAAAAGCACTGATATTTTCTTTGGTGTGATTTAAAGGTTTAAAAGCTTAAAACTATTATTATTATCAACATTATTATTTTAAATATTTACGCATTTACTAATTAGATTTTTATATAAAAAAAATCTGTTAATAATCCAAAACATTTTTTGTGTGTTTTTCGAACCCAATGTAATCTATTTCAAGTCATTTTTAATTTAACTGTAGTTACAAACATTTCCTGTATTACTGTATATTTCACTTTGTGTCATCAAGTAATTGCCTGTTAGTTTTTTTAAATTTTAAATCCCACAGCATATTTTTTTGTTAGTAGTTTTCTTTCCTGAAATGTTAATTTAATCAAAAAATTGTTTTTTTTTCTGTTGTTTTAAAACATTAGATATCCCTTTTTATTTTACTGGTGGCCTCTGCCAAACAGTTGAGCTGGTAGTTAAAGGCGTGTGGTCTTAATTCACATGCTGTAGTATGAAGTAGAGGAGATTAACATCCATATTATATGATCATTTTGTCAGTAGACCTCATACATTTGATGGCATTGTCTTTATTTTCAGTCATGATATCCTGTAAAATACTTTGATTCATAACTTTTCAAACTATATGACACTTAGTATAAAAAGCATAAGGCTCCTGCACAGCAGAGGTGGGAGAAAGTCACTGTTTTGCAAGTCTCAAGTAAGTCTCAAGGCTTTAAACCCAAGTCTCGAGTCAAATCTCAAGTAAAGACATGCAAGTCCAAGTCGAGTCTCATGTCAAGACAAGGCAAGTCAAGTCAAGTCTGAAGTCATAGGCTGAAAATGTTCAAGTCCTTCCAAGTCATAAGTACCATTGACCATATTTAAAAAAAACCCAATAAAAACCAGGACAGCTTCCTCACTATATAAAAACAACCAGGACAGTCAGGTCAGGACATGAAAACAGGACATGTCATGGGAAAACAGGACATTTGGTCACCCTGGGCCTAAACTTTAGAATTTTTTTCAGCTAACGTCAGTCTCAGTTTTTAGCCACGACAAGCTTACGAGCAAACATATACCGTTGTTGCATATAACAGATGCTAAGCTAAAGTTACCCAAAAGAATCTGACAACAGGTGCCAGACCAGCTTACCTTTCTCTGTGCAGCTTCAGGTGCCGAACGAAGTTCAACGTTGTCACCTCTCCGTCTGTTATTCAAACGCTGCAGTTTTTGCAAATGGCAATTCGTTTTTTGTTTTTGAATACTTAGTTTGTGAATGTAAATGAAATTATCCTCGGTAGCATGGTTCTGCATCTCTGGGTTGTTCCCGCACTCCTGCAGTCTTGCGGTCAGGGAAGTAACTGTGTTAACCACACCCTCTTTGTTTATTCTTCTAAACCCTGATTGGATGTTAATAGATGCATTCAATGGGGCAGATCCTGTGGGAAAAAATATTGTCTTGCTGGAAATGACAAAAAAAATCACTTAGTTGAATAATTTGAATGGGAGCTCATTTTATTTAACAGTCTTACTGAAAATTTCAAGTATTTTCAAGTCATCAGACTAAAGTCAGAGTCAAGTCTCGAGTCATTAATGTCAAAGTCCAAGTCGAGTTGCAAGTCTTTGATGATATTGTCAAGTCGAGTCCAAAGTCATCAAAATTGTGACTTGAGTCTGACTCGAGTCTAAGTCACATGACTCGAGTTCACACCTCTGCTGCACAGGATAGTTTTGCATGTGCACGATTAACTTTTTATTTATTTTTGCCAATGTCCCTTTGCCAGGGGCTCCGAAATGATAAACATTAAGATTCAAAATCGTATTTTGGTCATGAATATTATTCCCTGGATAGGGGGGCATATACACATAGTTATGTAACTAGTAAATTAATCTATAGAATACTGTCACAGATTTCAAAAGCAGGACAAAGGGCCTAATTAATATACTGGCTTTCTGTCAAAATTGAACTGAATTGCAGAGTTTGAGAAAATGCATTTAGTTTCATTATGTTACCAGGTTTAAGTAAAATAATACAACTTTTTCAGCACAGTACAGAAAAGGCCCCCAATGACTGGTTTTGCCTTGGGCCCCTTTATGAGTAAATACGCCCCTGGTGTGGAGTACAGCCTAGCTGGAGAGCCCATAAACCTGCCTTTCTTTGGGAGATTAGTAGAATGTGGAGGTGTTGCAGAAGCTTCCTTGAATGAGTGCAGACTCTGTGAGGATGTGGTAGTTTGATGGCTCCTTCTCAGATATAAGATATTCAGCTTAAGAAGGGACAACAACTACCAATAGCAGTAGTGATATGCTAAAGGGGACATATTATGCAAAAAATCCCCTTTTGAAAGCTTTTGAACACATTTTTGGGTATTTGGTCCTTATAGCCCATAATATGTGAGAGTAGTCAACAAAACCTGTGTTTAGCAAGCTGCATAATGTAAAGTCATGGTTTTTGGTGAGCTGTTGCGTCTGTCAATATCCTATTATGTAACAAGCATTTTATTTGCGTAAGCCTATGTGTACCTTAGTATACCCACCCACGGCTTGGAAAATTTCTGTGCGAAGTTTCGCCATATTCTTTTCATTCTTAGCGAGAGATCGGCACATACCATGTCTAGACCCAAAAGCTACCACTGCTTGGTTGTTGGCTGTAAACAGTTGCATAGGCTACCAGCTTCGGAGAACCAAAAAGCCCAGTGAATACATTTTATTTTTGAAGGGACTGTGCCAGGTACAGTCGGCTAAAACCTGTATGTGCGTCCCTATCACCTAACGTCCAACTACTTCTTCAACTTCTGTCAGTTCAGCACAGGACTGGCAGCTAAACTTTTCCTGAATCCAAGCTCAGTATCAACAATCTGTATTTTAATGCCTTGTAGTGTTTTTTTTTTGCTCATAGCTATGGGCTAACACTAGCAGCAGGAGGAAGTGAACCAGACGTAACTGCACAACATGTTCGTCAATGTTCACATTACTTGTTGAAAGTCTGAAGAGTAAACTAGTCAAGAGATGTTGGCTGAATATAATCAGTCCTCCACCTACTGCATTACCCCTTGTTTCTGCTGATGTCAGCCCGGGAGGTAGGCTAAGTTGTGACTGTGTCCCACTGCGGTGACGAGGTTAGAATGTTGTGCATTAGCCTGTGATGTTTGAGGGAAATGAGCTTTGCTGGTATCTGGTAACAAGCATTAATTTGTGGTTCATATGTGTTCAGCCCGTGACTTGAGCGTCAGAGGTACGCTGCATGACTATTTTTTAGTCCACGTATGTATGCCACTCTGCTTTACATATTATGGTGACCGCCCTCAAAACCAGCTGTTCTGACCAGAGTGGTAATGTGAGTGTGGAAAGATTGCAACTGTGCTTTATTCATAGGCTTTTTTGGCCCAACACATGTTTCTTACATTTCATGAGGACATCAAGGATCCACTTTACACTGCAGAAAAGGAGAAAAATATGGGACCTTTAAAAATAATAAAATAGCTTAGTGTTATGGTATGTTTTTTGTTATTGGTTATAATTTTCTTTCATTATTTCAGAGCTGTTTGCAAGCTGGAGGTGTCGTAGCCATGCTTTTGTTATGAGTTCATATGCAGGTGGAAGATTAGGAAAAAAGCTCCATCTCCCTGTGATGATGTTGTCTGGATGCTATCAAGCCAGCATTGTGGTTCAGCTACAGCAGCTCTTAAGCTATAGATAGCTGTGTCTTAAAATTAGTCTCTTATTGTCTCTAGTGTCTTCTGTTGTCTTGCCTGGACATGCAGATCTGGTTCACACTTACCACACACACACCAGGACTGTCACTCTACTACCTACCTGCAGATTGTAGGGCATCTGAGAACCAATATTCTTAAAGACTAAACCCGCCCCCACACACACACACACACACACACACACACACACACACACACACACTTTTGACAGAGCTTTACAAAAGTATAGGTCACTGTATTTACTCATTGACTCAAGGTTCTATGATTTATATTGAAAATGTTTTCATAAAGCTATATTTAAGCCTACTTTGTTTTTTGTGTAGTTTCATCCTAAAAGTGGGACAATTAAAAGGATTTCCAGGCACCACTATCTGCTTTCTATTGGCCAGCATTTGTACCTGGCTGTCTTCTCTCAGAGGGTGGCAGTTAGCCAGTTGCTGTAGTTGCAATCATATTTACCAGTGCCATGGGCCTCGAGTAACCCCACTTAAAAAAACTCCCTGAACTGTCACTTTAATTAAAACAAAAAAACAGCCAAAAGAAATCTGATATAAAACAGCCGACATTGACTATAAATGAAAGTCATATCTGCCATGGCAAAATTTTTGCAATGGCACATGGGGTGGCCGATCAAAAAATTTAAGTGGGACCATGCCCCAATTTTGCTGTCCGCCTGTCTAGAATAGTCACGCCCCCTTTGGGTACCACCCCACTATTTGAGAAAGGTATTGTTTCAACACAACTTGTTATCATGCTGAACAACGTTGATCTCAATATCAATTAGAATAATCAATATGAATTATTTTTCACAATGGAGCTGTTGTACCAGATGCTATTAAAGCAACATCAACACTTAAAAAAAAAAAAGTCAGACAGACACTTTGCAACACATATTTTGTTATTTAGGAGAAAATACCAACTACAATTAACATTTCTTTTTCTACTCAGCTCATTTGTCACTACATACTTACAGTCCAGATACAGACTCACACACTCACAAACACACAATCGGGCAGCACACACAAAAAGGGAAGTGAAGACAGGCTGAAAGCTAAATTGAAACATCTTGCAGTCATGGTGCCATGACTTGCCTTTGTTTTGACCCCCAAAGCGTTGTAGCAGGAGAAAAGAAGAAGCGAGAGGAGTTGGAGGAACAAGGGGAGAAAATGAGGAACCTTGCCACCGGTTGGCAGGCGAAAGCGAGAGGAGACTGATATTAGGCGGTCTGTTTTGAAAACTGGTCAACACCCCTTTGCATACACACTCGCTCACTCCCTCACTATGTCTCGCTGCCTCCAACTCCAGCCTCTCTCTCTCTTCTCCGTTTCTCCCCCCGCCTCCTTCCTCCTGCATCCCCCCTCCCTGGGAAAACAGGGACAACAAATTAGCCTTCTTTTCTCGGCAGGGCCCGGGGAGGAGGACACTTGGACAGCCCTCAGAGTGTTCGCCTGGAGTTCCCATGGACCCCTCTTGCCCCTTCCCCTTTCAGCCTGCGAGGAAGCAGTCATTGTGCCAGCACCTGTCTCTGAGGAAATTGGTAAAAGTGATGGCTTTGTTAGCCATCTCCATGGCAACCAGTAGAAAAGAGCGGGGCCAGCTAGCAGGGACTGGGGTAGAGATTGGGGATGAGAAGGAGGAGGAGGGGAGTGAGGAGAAAGAGTAGGAGAAGGAGGGAGGGAGTTAAGGGGTCTTACAAAGGAGGAGCAGTTGCATTGCTTTGGCTTTACCAGAGATCCTCATGAGGATGCTGTGACTTGCTGTGTGTGTTGATGCAGAGACTGTAAGCAGCAACAAGTGTAGGAATGTGCTCCTACCATCTCTCTCTCTCCCTCTCCCTCAGCCCTGTGGGTGACACTGTGACATCCACCAGTGAAGCACGGCAGCAGAGTGAATGGGCTGAAAGCAACAAGGTCAGTCCCATCATGTCCACAGAATGTCCCCCTCCGAGCACACACTGCACACTTTTAATAATTAAGCAGCAAGTTTCTTTGCTGTGGCCCTGCTTTAGTATTCATACAAAGAGTAAATGGGACTTTCAGGGGGATTCTTTACATTTAAGTCCAAGTTGTTATGCTGTTTGGTGGTCCATTTTGGTGCTATAGTATACATCTGTTATTGTGTTTAATGGCTATAGAAGAATAAGCTGTTGTCTTTTCATGTTAATATGTCTGCATTTATAAACTCTTATTAGATAATGTGAATTTAAATGTAAAATCCTAAGTGAGGCATTTAGTTTCTGGAGCTGTTCATCACAGAAAATGACTTCTTACCAAGCATATGTATGTATGGTTAAGAGTATCCTGTTGTGCAGAAGTCAAATAGTGACTTTGAGTGTGAGTGGTCTGTTTTTTTATACAGTTAAAAGTTTTTAATTGCTTTTTAACCCTAAATTGTTTCATATTTTATATTGATAAATTTACTTAGAGAGTTCATGTAGGGTTATTCTGGTATTTTTGAAGTGTGGTTGAATTAGATTCTTAAAGGAACACTACACCCAAACAACAATTTGGCCTCATTTTCTACTCACCCTCATGCTGAGCAACACTCTGGAGCACTTTTTTGATGTCTCAAATGCAGCTGGAGGTCCGGGGTGATTTTCGCTGTGAACAAACGTCCATCTAACAGGGGCAGCGCGCCCGTCGAAGAAAAAGGTCCATAAAAGTCCACAAAAAGCGTGCCTATTTTCCTTCATACTGCTCGTCCGCTGTAATCCAAGTGTCCTGAAGCGGAATGCGTCCATAATTAATTGAAGCGAGGTCATTTAGTACATTTTTCGAGCCTAAACAATGCTATAAGCGTGCTTCCGCAGTGCGTCTCTGGCGTGCTCCTGCACTCGTAAGCCACGGCGGACCAATCCAGGCGGCTCGTGGTGCAGGGGCGCGTGAAGAGCTTCCAGCAGTGCTGTACCTTTAAGGAGAACAAGCTCAGACTACCAATCAGATACAATGCTGTGGGTAAATACAGTTATTTTGTTTAATTGTGTGTTTTATATAAAAACTAGCCCTTGAACTATGTTGAGCCAAATGTATGATTGGGAAAAAATGTTAGAGGGCTTTATTTCCTCCTGGAAGTCTTAATACTTGGCACTATTTTATGTTGCAAGAAATGGCTAGGTGTTCTTCCACCTGCATCAATTCCCCAATCTACTGTACAAGGTGGAAGAATACATAGCCATTGCTTGCGCAACATATTGTATAGTTCCTTCTTAATGTAAAACTTGAAACACAATTACACTAAATAACTACTTGCCAACAGCAGTGTATCTTACTGGTAGTCACAGCTTGTCCTCCTTAAAGGTACAGCACTGATGTGAGCACTTTCAGCCACTTCACTGATTATTGCCATTGATTTGAAACAACCCAACTTCATAAATACTGAACTATCCTTCGACTGTTATCTTGTCATGTTGATCCTAGAGACTTTAAGAACTTTATAAAACCGTGTGTTGTCAGCAGTTTGGTTGTTAATTAATTGGGCCTTTGGAGCATTGTTAATGTGTCATGATGCTGCCATACTGCTCTTGCCATCTTAAACAAACTTTATCTCTACTTACTTAAAGACATAGAGGCCTTGTTGAGGAAGGACTTCAGGCCATCTGACCAATATTATATAAGTTTGCATGGATATGTGGCGATTTCAATCAGGTTCCTTACTCTAAAAAAAGAAGTAGTCCTTAAAATAAAAACAAGTGTCATATAATACCCCCCACCCCCACTCCCCCATAGGGTGACAGCACACAGATGTATTTTTTAAACCAACGTCAGAATTTTGTTTCTGCTCTTTGCAGATGATGTTGTTCTGTTGGCTTCTTTAGCTGGAGACCTTCAGCAGCCATTTTGTGGCTGGAATGAGTGTCAGCACCTAAAAGTCTGAGGCCATGGTTCTCTGCTGGGAAAAGGTGGATTGCTTCCTCCAGCTGGGGAGTGAGTCTTTGCTCCAAGTGAAGGAGTGTAAGTATCTGGGGATCTTGTTCACAAGTGAGGGTAAAATGTACCAAGAGATAGATAAGCTAAATGGTGCAGTATCTGTAGTGCTGTAGACTTTGTACTGAACTATGGTCATGAGCTTTGAGTTCTGACTGAAAGAATAAGATTGTGGATACAAGAGGTTAAAATGAGATTCCTCAGGAGGGTGGCTGGGCTCAGCCTTAGAGACAGAGTGAGACATCCAGAGGGAGCTAGAGAGAAGTAGAACTACTGCTCCTTTACACTGAAAGGAGTTGGTTAAGATGATTCAGACATCTAGTTAGGATGCTTCCACATGACCTTCCTGTGGGGGGTTTTCAGGCACGCCCAACTGGGATACCCCAGGGCAGTCCCAGAACTCACTGGAAGGATTTTATATCCCATCTTGCCATGAAATGCCTTCAAATCCCCCAGGAGGAGCTGAAATTATGGCAGGGGAGATAGAAGTCTGGGCTGACTTGAGACTGGTTACCTCTGCCAAGGAGGTTATGTTTTCGGGAGAGTTTGTTTGTCCGTCCGTCCGTCCGTCCGTCTGTCTGTCTGTCTGTCTGTCTGTCTGTCTGTCTGTCTGTCTGTCTGTCTGTCTGTCTGTCTGTCTGTGAACAAAATAACTCAAAAAGTTATTGATGGATTTTGATGACATTTTCAGGAAATGTTTAGCATGGGAAAAGGAAGAAGTGATTCAATTTTGGTGTTGATCCATATCACTGTCTGGGAACTGTGCTGCTTGGCGGAAGTCTGCGCACAAAAATCAATGTAGTTTCTACAAATCATGGAATTTTAGGGCATTTTAGATTCTGTAACTTCTATCTGAAAATGTGTTGACTTTCAGGCCATATGGTTAATTTAAAAAACAAGGAAAATGTGCTAAATAATGTATTGACTTTGAAAATATGCATTGGTCCATTGCATGTTTTTACACCATTTACTCAGTTTTACATTTAAAAATGTATTCTTGTCACTCCAGTAAGAGTATAAGCTGCAGAAATGTACAAACAAATCAGCAACATCAGCATCATGCACTAACCATTGTAAATAGTACCAGATTTTTGCCATGGTTCCCAGACCCCAAAACAGAATGCAAACCAATGCAATAAGCTTTAACCAAAATAATCCTCCTGAAGGTCCCTTATACTTCTGAAAATAAATCAGTCATCATGAATATATCTGCACTACTGATTGATTTACTCAAAAGTAAGCTGTTGCCCTTCATGAAAATGATCATTCAACCTCTTTTTATAAGCTGAATGGGTTAAAAATGCCATTTCATAATTATGTTATGAAACATACAACTTTTTAATCATTTATCATTGGTTACTAAAGTACAGAGCCCCTAAGGGGACGTTGGCATTGAAAAATATATTATAAGTTTCTCATGCGCTCGGAAAACTATCAGTGCATTGACCAGTTACTTCTATGGAATTATTCTATTTGCCTGTATATTTATTCTATTTTTCTGTCACTGCTGTTACTGCTGCAGGTCAGGTGTATGAAAAACAGCCTTTATAATTTGACCACCCAAAGATGCAATACTTTTTTTTTTTCTTTTCAGTTTGTAGACATTTTCAATCAAATAAGCTTATCAAAAGTAAAAAATAAAAGAAATCATTCTAAATAGGAGTCTTAGCTTTTTCATGTAATTGGAGTCACAGTTCACACTGTTCACTTAGTAGGTTGTTGCTGTCTTTTTGTCCCTTATTTTTTTTAATGTATTACCCAGTATTACTGTAGTACATCCAGTAGACCAGCAGGTGGTGCTCATTCACTTAGTTATGTAGATGAGGACGTCTCAGGCCACCAGCGCAGTTTAATGTGTGCACTCTTCACACAACATTAGGGATTACCCATTGCCTAATCTATCAGGTGTTCAAAGCAAACTTTGTAGAACTTAAGGCCTTGTTGCTGTATGATACATATACATTTTTAAAAAAGAGAGGGTCATCACCCAAACTCCCCTCACCCATTCATCATATTACACTTGAATCAGAATTTAGTTGTTTAAGGTTTCTTTAAGATAAGCTGTAAAAATCATCAAAAATGAGCAGTCTGTGATCTCTTTCATTTTGCCCTTTAGACTCAGCCATAAAGGAGAATTGTGTGTGCGTGTGTGAGAGAGTGACCACACGTGAATACATGATTGATGAAGCCATCCCTGTTCAAAAAGGCTGCATATTAATATGAGAGGAGAAACGACTTTATTTGCGGTCATTGCCAGGAAGCTGCTGTCACTCACAAAACCACAATAATGGTTCTGTTTCCCCCACATGAAGGAGTAGCCTTGAACTGCCAGTGTCTCATACAGGATCTAATGGAGGGAGACATTCATACTCAGCTATGTTACAATGGAAGAGTATTACCACAGTTAGATCACTGGCAGATTATTTTTGGTTTAGTCACTGTTATTGAATTTAAACTTGCAGCCAAATATGACAGGGCCAGAGCAGATAATGCTATAAAAGATGGAGTAGATGAAGTATCTTTTAATTGAGTCAAATAGTATGCTATACACACACTATATAGTAAGATACATTTCAAGGTAACTCCTTTTTAACCCACTCTTTCTGGCATGATTTATCTGTTCAAATATAATTTCTTCCCCAAAGTAAGCTCAGAAAATATGAGTCTGATATTTAAACTGCCTGCCTAATGGCTTAGAGATACTCCTGCTGCTTACTTATGCCTACTATAATGACTTCAAAATATTTCTCAATGTAGCAATGACAGTGCTTCTCGGGTGCTGTAAATCAAACCTTTGTTCACTATCTCTACCATACAAGGTTATTTTGTTAGCCTCTCAGCAAGGCTTTGTTTTTTTCCCTTTGTTTTAATGTTAAAGAGACTGTGAGGACTTTCTAAATAATTACAAAAAAGTCTCATTTTTAGATATATGCCTGATTGAAATACGCACTTTAAGATGAGTTTTATAGCATCAAAATAGGTTATCTATAAATGCTATTCCTTAGCCTTCTGTTCAGGTCGGACAGGGCTGGACTGGCCTGGATACTCAACTTCCGGAACGAGACAATTAAAACTAGAGCAAATTTTTTATTATTTTATTATTTATATTACGCATCTTGGAGCACCGGGCTGTAAGTAGCGATAAATACCCGGCTACAACTACGATAACAAGTTTTCCCAAAAATGCTTGTTGTTACACATAAAAACCCACCGCTACGAAACTAGAAAGAGATACATTACCTCGTCGCTTTGCATCCTGAAAGTTGTTGAAAAAACGAAGTTGTAAAGCAATGTAGAATTCTGAGGAAGGTCATTATTACATCCATAGCCTCAAAACAAACACACGCTGTGGATTGTAAACGTCGGTGGTGCGTTCCAGTTGTAGTCAGAAGTAGGAATTTTGAGCTCCAAGTAGGAAACAGCAACTGGAACGTCCCTCAAAGTCGGAATTTCCTCCTGGGAACGCGGTGAAACCTCGCCACCCTCGGGTTGACAATCAAAGATGGATTCCCCCAGTGTGAACAGTTATTTAGCTCCTGTAATAATCAATTTATTTGCACTTCTGACTGGGGTGTGTCGCTCTTGATCAGCCGTATACATCATATTGTTAGACTTATATTTACAAAAATGCTGCCATAGTGATAATCACATTCTTCATGTGATATTTGTGAACAACAACGCAGGGCGTGCTAACAACAGCTAACAATAGCCTGGTAGATCGGCATGTTTTTTTTCCGACTTCAACTGGAATGCTGATAACTCTGAGATGATGTCACTCCCATTTCCGAGGTTACTGGAACGCAGCATTACGACAGTCACCGCGCGGGCTTATGGGTAGCAGAGTCTTTTACGTTGCCGGTAATAGATTCTCCTCACAGTCCCTTTAAGTTCAACTGAGTTTCAGATTAGCTGACCAAATATAAAGATATTCATTCAAAATAGTAAGACTAGTAAGAACTATATTGGAAAACATTAGCATTACAGAAGTTTTTCTTCATCTGATGTAAATTGTAATTATGAATATTTTGATGTACAATCATCAAATTTCACATTCAACACTTTTCCTTAATATGCTCTTTAATTTAATTTTAAATATTAGTTTGCTTGTTCCCAAAAACAAAATTTGTCACCCCTGCAGACAGAAAGAGGAGGAAACTTAGCAAGCGAAAAGGTGGGGTTACATTTTTTTTCATAAACTTATAAAATGTTGGGATATGTTGTTACTGTGTACCTTAAGTGACATTAAACCATTTCTTGCAATGTTATTGTATGTGACACACTTTATGAGTGTATCGTAAAGTTTTTATCATATAGGCCCTGCCATGACCAAAAGCAATCACTATTAAATTGCATGTAGTTTATACAACAGGTTGCTTTCCTTGCTCTTTTGGGTTTACCGACATTAAACAGTGCTAAAAAACAACAAACAAAACTTTGAAAATGTGTTTTAACTGCTAAAAATGCAAAAGAAAATTCTAAATGAAAATGAAATTTAAATGAAAGCTAAATGAAATTTTTAGTATTTTTTCAATGATGAAACCCTTCAACTCTTATTTGTGTATTGACACATTGATCAAATTTGTGTGGGGAAACATCAAGAGCTGCTTTGAACGCCTGAAACAACGCTCCACACTTTTTAAATTAAGTCAATATGTTTTGACATTTTATGTCATAACTTTGGAAAAATTTTTTCATAGACCATGTTTGTGGTGATTTGCCATCTCTCTGCAGTGTCAAAGGCTCCACGGTGGTTCAGCAAGTCGTGCTGGTGCCTGTCATCAAGAAGGTTGCTGGTCAAACTTCTGGATCAGGTAGGGCCTTTTGGAGTTTGCATGTTCTCCCTGTGCATGCATGGGTTTTCTCTGGATACTCTGATTTCCTCCTGCAGACCAGAGAGATGCTTTTCAGGTTAATTTACAGATTGACTGTAGCTTGCTTATAGGTGTGTATGTGTTTGTGTATGGTTGTCTGTCTCTTCCTGTCTGCCCAATATTGTGTACGCCAATATTAACCAAAGACCAATGACAGCTGGAATGAGTCCCAGTCCCATGTGACTCTGAAAGAAATAAAAGTCTAAAAAAATGTATGGATAGATGTGTATGTCCTGCAGTCCTGCATGCAAGTCTTGTAGAATATTTGCTGAAACTTGATTCTCTTAAGTCATTCGTCTCACTTTATTCATAATGCGAATGATTTGAAGACAGACCTTGGACATTTTCTTTTTTTATGTACAGCCTTTAAGTATTTCCTCAAATACAGAGATCAAACTTGACTACAGTAGTTGCACTGAAAGATATCAGCTCTGTGTTCTACTGCTTCTGTCTTTTTACTCTGAGTACGAGTGTCAATCCAAACATTGTCCGCAAATATTGCCGTATGGGAGCAGAATGAACGTGGTAGGTTTATGAATGCCTCTTAAAGTGTCTTCACGTCTTTCCACAAGCTCAGATTTATCTCCTCTGGGATGTGTGGCTGCTTTACCTTCACTTGAAACACAATACCCTCAACATCTGGGGCAGACTTGTAGATCTGTGGGTGTATAGTATGTGTATTTGTGTGTTCTGCCATATGAGCCCATATTTTTGTCACAAAAGCCTTTGAAAATGATGCTCAAACTCCCCAAAGTGGATGACAGCATATTTTACAGCAGGCAAAAAGTCACTTAAGTGTCTTTATTTCCTCCCTTTGGATCTCAATCACCTTCACCGTGACAACAGCACATACTGTAGATTAAGATACATTTCAAGGTAGATCAGTTGTCTTTAAACTGCTTTTCCTGGCATGACTTATTTGTGAATTTTATTATTTTAATTGCAAAGTAAGCTCAGAGAATATGACGAGGCTGTTACTTGGACTACCTGCGTTATTATGTGGTTCCTATTACATGCCTACTGAAAACATTCAAAATAGTTTTAAAAGATGCAGTGGCGATGCTTTTAGGTTGATACAAATCAGATCCTTTGCTTCTTGTCTGTCATTGTGATTCATTCTTTAGCAACTCAGCATGCATCATTTTTCTGGTGGTAGTATGACTAAGGTTCACAGTATTTGTTTATGTTAAGATAAATCATTCACTAAAGTAGAACTGAGATATACTCAAGAAATTTTAGAAATTTAATTTTGGTCAGGAATGAGTCCAAAAACACAGATGTGAGTAAGCATTTAGCACTTCCTGGTTCCCAACCCTCCAGAGTAAATAGGATTTATAATAACATTGTCAGACTAGAAAGCACTTGGAGAGCGCAGACCTCCGCCATATTGTTATTTTGACCATAAATATCACTCCTACATTTATTTCATGTAAATATTTAGATTCCTTGACCATGAAAACTTACCATTGGCAACTGGATTCATAATGATATCTATTTTAGTTCAGTAGTTATTCACAGAAATCACATTTTTCGCCATGGCGGCCAGACGCTGATCCCGATCAACACCAAAATCGAATCAGTTCCTTCCTTCCTTCCTTTTCCCATGCTGAACATTTCCTGCAAATTTCATCAAAATCCATCCATTACTTTTTGAGTTATGTTGTTCACGGACAGACGGACAAACTCTCCTGAAAACATAACCTCCTTGGTGGAGGTAATAAATAAGGTCTGTGGTGAACACAGGCGCATATGATTTTTAATGTTTAATGGTAAATAAAAAGCATCTGATGTGCCTTCTTAAGAATTTAAAGCCTTGTTGTGTGTTCAAAATGACAGTTGCTAACTGACTGCTAACAAGGATGACAAAAATGACAGAGGACTTGACAGCAAGTATTTCTGATTGTTTTTTAATAGTCAGTTAATCATACACTGTTGCCTGAGCCATGAAGACCAACAAGAGGTCCTAATAAGATGTCATTCAATGGAAATACTGTGATTAATTGTAAGTTGAATTGCCATGTTCTCATTTCATAGTAGCTTAGTATTTGCTTTTCACTCTCTGTGATTATGTTTAGGCTTAAAACATTTTGAAAGGCAAGTTTGTTTGTTAAGATTATTACAAAGAACAGAACATTTACGTTTCTTATTTAGTTTTGCTTGCTATAGAGCTTGTTATTAGCAATGATCTCAAACACAGAGAAATATCCCACAGAATTCAGTAGGCTTGCAGTTAAGCTAACAAATGAGCAAACGAGTGCGATACCAACTTGTGCTTTGACCTACAAAAAGAAATAATTCCTGCACCAGTCTCTACATTTGGTATTGTTTTTGTATCCTTTGAAAGCTGGATTAGTCACATTTACAACAAGGTCTAAGTTAATGGGATAGTTTACTCATGGAATAAACTACATAGATAAAGGTGTGGGCAGTGTCCCAAAGTAGTGAGCCAAAGTCCCCTGAAACTGAAACCTGGATTTTCTGGTACACAGAGTGGCAGAATAATTTGGTGTCATCTCTTTGTACAATTGATAGACCGCAAAGTGGGCATTGCCAAAAGACAGCACCCAGCTGCCTCACCTTTGTTTCACTGAGAAACAGCAAGGGGGAGAGAGATTTTGGTGTTACCCACACGTTCTGTTGTGATTGTTAAGAGCTCATTTGAGGGGCAGTCTGAAGCATGAGGGGTTGTTTGGTGGATGACTCTAAAACAAACTTTCTATGAGATTAAAATATCAGTATTTTTTTCCCAAATGGAACATACCACATGAGCAGAGGCAGTCAGGTTGCTGCTTTACAGAGTAAATTTGTAAATGATTTAATCTTAATTTTTAATAGTCATGTTCAAAACGGCCGGCACACAGGCCTGTGCCAAAAAAAAAAAAATCTAAGCAGCAAACATGGGTGTTCTTCAGTTCATTGTCCCATCTTACTCCCTCTCTTGCATACACACTCAGCCCCACACGCAGACATCCCTGACACGCACACACAGCAGCAGACAAGCACCTTAACCTCAAACCTCATGCTAGGTGCAGACAGGACCACACATACAGTCTCACACACAAAATGTTTGGAATGCTATAAACATTTATTTCGGTTGAAAATAAGATTTTTATGTGTCTGTATGTGTGCACCGTCTCTGTTTTTGCTGAAGGAGAGGAAAGTTTAACCTCACTCACAGGCCACCAGATAGCAAGAGATCAAACATGACCAAATATTTTGGGTGTGTTGTCCATAAAAAGGGGCAGGTTTATATTTGAAAAGAAATAAGTCCATCGCTGAGTCATTGCTTACAGATAAAACATTTTAATGAGAGAGATGTTTACCTAATGAGTGTTTTCAGTCTTTATGACAGCAATCGTGTTTAAGAGATGGGTCAGTATTTTTAAAGTTGGCATGTATCAGACACTTGACACGAGTCATGGAAGTGGCTGAAAGGGCTCCAAGCAGCCCTGCATCTTTAAGGAGAACGAGCTGAGACTGCCAGTAAGGTACATTGCTGTTGGCAGTTATTTTGTGTAACTGTGTGAATTTTACGTAAAAAGAAGCCATGATATTTTGTTGGATCAAATGTGTGACTGGGCGAAAACGGCCTGTATTTTACCTCCAGGAGTTCTCTGTTTTTGGCACTATTTTATGATGTAGTAAATGCCTATGTGTACCTGAGCCTGTGCACGTTGACTGCCAATCTGCTGTTTCGCTCTATGGAATCGCAAAGAAATGTCAATGGCAGAAGACTAACACTAAACCAAATAAAAGTGACTGTCACTCAAGCGACGATGATGTTCTTTTTTTACTGTGGTTGCTCACGGTTGCCTTCATGAACCGAAGCGTGCATACGAAGAAATTCTTCAGAGCAACTTTCAGCTGGAGGAATCAATGTGCACAGGCAGAGCGACAGATAGCCATTTGCTGCATCGTAAAATTGTGCTAAACATATAGACTTCCTGGTAGGGCCGCCCACAGACATGGCTGGGCCACTGAAAAGCCTCTTAAATTGGCCCCAAATTGCTTTAATCATGTCTGCACACATAACAGACAAGAGTTCAGGTCTATCCCTCTGTGTTATATATGCTAGGTTTGGTGAGTTTTCATTAGCAAAGGGGGCACATGCGAGTAAGACTATTGAGCCAGGAGCATTTTCATCAGTGTACTAGCATTATCTCAGACAAACTGTACCCATTTCTGTTATTTATTTACTTAATGTTTACATGTTTTGGTGATCACCCGATGGCTCTTATTCTGATTTCCTAGGCCCCAAAGTATGTAAATTACAAACCAATAGCTCATGCTATTTTAAAGAGAACAAGCCCACATTCTCACAGGCAACAATATTTAAAATGTACACATTTTTCACTTTGGTAAGTTTTGTTAAGTATTTCTTTGCTTGAATTAAGAATGGATCATTTGTTTATTCACTATTTGTAAGCCCCTTCATGACTGGGCCCCAGAAAGCTTTACCTGACATTCCCCCTTATGGTCGGCCCTGCTTCCTAGAGAAAAAATAAAGCTCTCTGATATTTTTTGCCCATTTGGAATTCAACCTAACATACTCGCGTGACTTGTTCTCTGTAAAACACACAATTACATGGAATAATTGTAGCCGTCAACAGCAGTCTAACTTACCTGTAGTTTGAGCTCTCTCTTCATAAAGGTGCAGCACTGCTGGGAGCCCTCCCAGCCTCTTCACTATTTTAAAGCACTTAATACAACCCAACTTAAAAAATGCTTTTCCATCCCGGTAACATCTTTTCTGTGTTTTTTTTTCAATTACATTAACGACAAAAAGGCCCAAAAAGATAGTTTCAATTCATTCAAATTAGTATTTTATTTTAATGTTTGTCTCTCAACATATATGAATCAATTAAAGAATAAAGTAATCACATAATGTCATGAGTTTTATGCTCCAGGTAAATCCACGAAACTAACACAGTCAATAACAAATGAAACTGCCGTATGTAATCATATGAGACTAAGAATTTCTCAGGTCAGTTCTAAAACTCATTTATTTGGACTTGATTATTGACCTAAAATCTTTTCTGATGTTTTTGATCATAAATACCAAAATTTGTTGTTCTTCAGTCAAGATTCCCAGATATGTCCAAAATTGGTATGTTCGATGGAGGGCTGTGTGTGCGTGCGTGTGTGTGCATGCTACTTGAATCTTCCTTCGGCCACGTTCTGTCTGACGGACTGTCCACCAACTGGGAGGTCCTCGACCACACAGGGCAAACATGTGCGTGCGCACACACACACACTCACACAAACAAACAACGGGACTTAATGCTGTCAGAACTGTATTATCAAACCTTCATGGGACTTCTTTCTCCTCTGCTGGCTTTACACTCAGTGTTTTCAAACCTTAGCCAATTTTTTAAATGTAGGAGACCACAGACATGAGGACAGCTTTCAACTTTTTTTAACATTATAATTCTGTTACACACTCGATAATTCAGCCAGACTGTGAGACCACACACCTGCTGTTTGTGGTAACAGTTTTGCAGTGGTGATTTTAGCGGCACAAAATCTCATAATAAACTTGTGTGATCAAACGTGACTTGGAGGTCCTGGTGTGCACCCTGTTTTTGAGCGAAAATCACCAAACTACAAAGAGAATATGGGAATAGTGACTGAGAAGACAGCGTGGTTGTGTTTCGGTTTGATGTCGTGTTTGTGAGCTTTAAAAAGTATGAAGCATCCTGTAAGTGACTCTTTCTTGTCTGCTTACGCTCACTGGCTCATGAGAGCAGAGGGAGTCTGATCCGCAGTTGTAGACATCACACATGTTTAATATTTATTATTGTAGATCAAGTCTCCAACTAAAAAGCTTTTCAATACACATACCAGCCAGTTTTGAGGTAGACTCACTCAAGTGCTTGTTAACACTTGGTGGTGACATCTGGGGCAGTAAATGGAGGCCCATGCTGAAGTCTCAGAACCTGAAGGACCCCGAGTATCCACTTGGGGAGGACTGCAGATAAATGAAACCTTACTGATTGTATTCAGATCAAAGATTGTTTTACAGATTTTTTTTTACTCCTTCACAGACCTGGCCGCAAAATTTAACCTCTCTAGATGACACTTATTTCGTTTCTGCCAGATTAGGCAATTTGTCAAATCCTACTTCCCCCACTTCCCTAATCGCCCTCCTGAATCACCTATGGATCAATTTTTAAAACTGTTAAGCCAAAAAAGACTGATTTCTATAACCTACAACCTAATTTTTAATGTATCTCCTTATAGTCTGAATCTCCTCTGGGCAGCCTGGGAACAGGACCTTGGGACACCTGTATCTAGTGAACAATGGGAGCAGATACTAGGCTCGGTGCATACCTCCTCAATATGCGCTAGACACGGTCTTCTACAATGTAAAATTTTTCATAGGATTCATCTTACCCACGCTGAGCTGGCTAAAATTTATCCTGGCAGAACAGATGCATGCAATAGGTGTAAACAATCACCTGCTGATTATTTCCATATGATTGTTTCTTGCCCGAGGCTGACTGAATTTTGGACAGAAGTTTTTGATACATTAAGTAAAGTAGCAGGACTTGTCATTAACCCGGAACCCTTCGTCGCCCTTTTCGGGATTACCCCTGCCCACAGTGTACCTAAGCGCACTCGTCAAGTTGTTGCCTTTTCTACCTTGCTAGCTCGAAGGCTTATCCTTTTGATGTGGACCCACCCACCCACTTTGTCTTTTGAATTATTATTATTATTGTTATTACCATTATATTATTATTGTTATTATTATCATTATTATTATTTGTCTCTGTTTTTGCTTTTGTTTCCTGGTAATGTGTGGGATAACTTGGAGCACATCAATGCCATTCTATTTCATAAAAACGTTGGTATGTAATTCTGTGCCAAAATGACAATAAAAAGATGTTGGACAAAAAAGATTGTTTTACAGCCTTAATACACATACTTACAGTCTGGTTCAAATGACCGCTCAGTTCTTAAACCAAAAAACATCATATGCTCTCACTGTGAGGGAGGTATTTTTGTATGTCGAAATGGTTTTTCTTCTATGGAGGATTTATTAAGGATCTTTGTTTTTTGAAATGTTGTGCTGTTATTGGTCAAATGGCTTCATGTCACACCTTAACACGGCCACTCTGTGTGCAAGGAGATGAAACTAACGTTCGGTGTAGGCGACATGTCCGTTATGGAGCATCAACAGCATTTCAAGGCTCCTGTGACATGGCTCTGTCAAGCTCTGTTATAGCCTATGGTTAACACAGATATCTAATCGGTCAATTACACAGCAGAAACTCAGCATATTCAGATATGCAGACATGACATTTAAACTGAGAATCAAAATAGGCAAGAACGGGGATTTAAAGGTCCCATGTCCTTTAAAAACAAATTTCTTTTTAACTGATGTTGTGAGATGGGACTTGGAGACACACTGGGTGCCACTCCTGTCAGCTAAGAACAGGAAACTGAGGCTATATTTTGCACAATCTCACCAAAACTGGACAAGAAATGATTGGAAAATATTTGCCTTGTGCAAAAAGTCTTGAATGTGGTGGCAATGCTCGGATGGTGGAGTCTGTCTCAGACGTGAAACATCATTAAAGCCATGGATCCATCCTGCCTAATATCGACAGCTCACACTGGTGGTGGTGTAATGTATGGGGGAGGGGCTATTGTCTTGGCAGTGCCCTTTAGTACCAAACAAGCATCATTTAAACACCATAATCTACTTGAGTATTGTGTCTTGACCTTGTTTTCATCCATTGCCCATAACACTTTCACAAAATACACTTTCACAATAATACTCCAGTCCTCTGTGACTGACCTTAGACTTTTCCTAGTCTGATACTTGTACACTTTTTCAGTGTAAAGCAGCAGTTTACATACAGTAGTACAGTACAGTAGTACATACAGTAGTTTAAACATTGCTTAGTCTTTGAATAAACATATTTTTTCAGCAAAATGGAACAAATGATCTCCTGGTTAATACTAGGCAGATATCATAGAGATACATGACAATGAGACGTTACTAGGGCAAACAAGACTTAAATTAAAGAATTAGATAAGTTAAGCTTATATAGTCAGTTGTGCAAAAAATCAGAGATGAGCAGCACAGAGAGAAGTGTCATGTAGGGAGCTGCCCAGCTTTTTCCCTCTCTGCTTCTTCCCGGCCCAGATATTTCCTGGTTCTGACACCAGCTTGGCTCTCAGATGGCTCCTGCATGTGTGAAGAGCAACTAGAAGAATCCCTTCAACTGTGCTCCAGTTAAAAAAAATGTCTTTCGAGGTCTGGTGACGCAAACTGGTGAAGTTTTGGAAGATTTGAAAAGAGCATTTATTTGTAAAAATTCTTGGAAAACATGCCTCATGACACATTTGTCTGGGTCGATGACACTTAATGCTTTGCAGCTGGTTTGGAGAGGTGATGGTGAACAAATCTGTTTGATTTTGGGGTCTTGGTGCCAATAAGAATGATATTCATTCATGCACTGTAATTTAAAATACACACAGAGGGTGATAATTGATTCATGATGCCATAGGACCAGCTATAGCCAGTCCTGCTTTGAGGAATTATCCTTGAAAGTTTCACCAATGTTTGCTTCGACCCTCACTGACCCTCAGTCTTATCTTTATGATAGACAGAGGATGAGCTTTTGCAGATGGAGTTACAGGTAGAAAGAGGGATGGGAGAAACTGTTGTGGAAACTGAGGAGCAGGACAAGCCACAAGATACCTGGTGGAGCAGATTCATGAAATGTGAGCCCATGTCCACAAACCAAGTGGCCCATTGCTGGAACAGTAAGCTAGAAAACTTATTTTGGAACTAGTCCTGATGGGTAAAATGGACACTGCAAACTCGGTGTTCTATCATTGCAGATGAGGGGGAATCCTGCCACTATACCATCCATACCCAAAACAACAAGCCAAAGCTGGCTAAAGACCCATGTCAAGTGACGAAACTCGGTACTGTGAATATTTGTTTTGCCTTTTTTTAATGTAGCAGATAAATATAGGGGCGATCCTTTTCTTGTTAGTCAGGAGAATTAGATTTATATGCGTTTTTGCTCTAATGACCGCTACCTGAACACGCTGCAGCACTCTGATCTGAACACATAATGAGACAAAAGCAGCGAGTTGCTGGTGGAAGGATACATAGCCCATATCTTGCAACAGGAAAATATTTCCTTTCCTTTCCTTTGACTTTGTCAAGTCAAAATGAACTGCTGTTAAGTATCTCAATATAGCATCCAGTCAAGCCAGTGTAGCTTTTTGTGTAGTTTTACCTTAACTGTGGGGTAATTACAAGGCTTTCAGTGGCACCATTTAATGCTATGTATGCAAGCATCTGTCCACGACTATATTTCAGAGAGTTGGCTTGTTGCATTATTGGCAGTTATGTTTACTATTGACGTAGACCTCCAGTAAGCCCATTTCAAAGAAATAGATCTATGCCTTTAAATACACTCCAGCTCTTCTTCTTTACAATGTCAGACAGTGGTTGCGAGGCATGTGGCCACCATGCAGAGCGCTTCTATTCTAATCATGATCAGTGATGACAGAAAATGTTACAATCTGAAAAGAATTATTTTGGTAAAAGACAATCACAGGGTTAGCTTAGCATGTGCAGGGAGACATCTTTATCTGCGGCTTGTGCATATGTGTGTGTGTTTTGATCTAAAATGTTTTCCACAGCAGCAGTGAGGGCCCCACAGTGCACTGGCCATGGAAGTGGCGCAAACACAAACCACACTATGCATGTGTGTGTCTGAGCACTGCAGTGCCCACCTCTAAACTCCAGCGGGGACTTCACACACATCTACATCCACACAGGCACAAAAATACACACTCTTGCCTCGGCTCAGCTCTCTCCCTGGGTGGTCCGTGCTGCAAATGTTTATGATCTAAACCAACCTAATCCAACTGGCTTGTTTCAGTGAATTGAAAATGATTTACAAGAAGCGACCGGGGCTAAGGAGGAAATCAGTGGAAATCTCAAGACTCCGTCTCAGTCACTCTGCGAATCAACCTGAACACTTGTCTCTGGCTTTGGTGTCACGTCTGTCCCCATCTGGTTCTGTATCTGATATATATCCAATATGTGTTTGTGTCTTGTGTCGTCTCTTTAACCGCACCCCCACACCAACTTCGCCCTGACAGATGTCTTTGTTTGACAAATTACAAAGTACAAAGACTATTGCTTGTGAAGATGCTCAAACTTGTTCTCTCCTTTTTTCATTCTTATCGAGATTCTCAGAGCTCACCTTTTCCAGTGATTTTGAGACACTGTGAATGTAAATAAAACCAGAATAGCATTTGCATACATTATCAAGACAAGATATTTAATTTACATACTGATACATTTTATTGGTTTGCAAATATTCACTAATTTGGAAATTTTATAACAGTTTAGTGTGTTGTTAACCATGGACTATTGTTGAATACTGTTGTTTTAAATGATAGTTTATCTGGTTTGTGATTGTTTCGTATTTTACTATTATTTTTATTATTGGATATTTTTATTATTGTATCGTATATTCTTCTGTTTCTTTGCCCAGGGACCACAGGTGAAATTTAGCTTTATAGCTAACTCTGGCTTGACAGCCCTTTGTCTTGCATGGCCCCTGTCAAATAAACTATTAAATAAATAAATAACACATTCTATAAAAAGAGGGACAAGGGCATGTTTACCACTGTGTTCCATCACTTTTCCTTTTAACAACACTCAGAAAGAATTTGAGAGTTAATTCATTCATTCCTTGTCTATACCGCTTCTCCATTTTGGGATTGGTGGGTGGGGCACTCACACTCATACCTATTAGAGTCACTAATTAACCTAAAGAGCATTTGTTTGGTTTGTGGGAGGAAGCTAGAATGCCCAGAGAGTACCCATGCATGCACGGGAAGAACATGCAGTCTTCACACAGAAAACCCTGCCCAACCTGGGGATCAAACCGGCGACCTTCTTGTTGTGGGGCACGTGCAGTGCCTGCTGTGCCACCATGCTGCCCTGACACTAATTGTTGAAGCTTTAAAGGTATAGTTCTTTACCATTGTGGAGGGTTGTACAAATTCAGTGGCTCAACAGTCCCTCTTCAAAATTCCCCTTGTGTTTTCACTGGGATTCAGGCAGGTCAGTTCAGTACCAGTCTACTGTAGTACTACAAAGCGGTACATCCCTCTTTGCTTTAATGGCAGCATATGTTGCTCCAACATGGACATATATAGCCAAATTTCTTCATATGTACCTTCAGCATTAATCATGCCTTCACAGCTGTGCAAGTTGCCCATGCCATGGACACTAACAGACACCCCATATCGTTACAGATGCTGGCTTTTGAACTTCACACTAATAACAATTTCAATGGTCCTTTTCCTCTTTAACCCAGAGGAAATGCAGTCCATGATCCCCAGTAGCAGTCTGAAATGTGGGCTTGTCAGACCACAGCACACTTTTCCATCTCCATTGAGCTCAGGTCATGAGAAGCTAGCAGCATTTCTGGCTGTTGTTAATATATATAGCTCTCGCCTAGCCTGGTAGTTAGTTTGCACCTGTAGATGTAGCTACACACGGTCTCCACTGAAAATGTTTTTCCATAGTGTTCCTGAGCCCTCATGGTCATATCCTTTACAGCATGATGTTGGGTTTTAATGTGAGCTACCTGAGGGACTGAGGGTCACAGACGTTAAATGTTAGTTTTTGGGCTTGCCACTCACATGCAGAAATTTCACCTGATTCTTGTGATCTTTTGATGAAACTATGGACTAAAAATGATGAACTATACCTACATTTATTGGAACTGTATATTGAGAAGCATTGTTTTCAAACTGTTGGACTACTTTCTCGCACTGTTTATCACAAATAGGTAAACTCTGACCCAGCATTGTGAACGACTGAGCCTTTTGGGGTGCTCATTTGTACCCAATCATGACACTCACCTGTTTTCACCTAACCTGTTCACCTGTTGAATGTTCCAAACAGGTTTTTTGAGCATTCCTCAACTTCCCAAGTCATTTGTTGCCCCTGTTCCAGCTTTTTTAGAAAATGTTGCAGGCATCAAATTCAGTGCATATTTGCAAAAAAAAGTAAAGTTTGAGGTTTAAGTTTAAATATCTCATCTTTATAGTGTAATCACTTGAGTATAAGTTAAAAGGATTTTAAAATCCATGTGTTCTCTTTTTAAACAGCTTCCCAACTTGGAAAAAAGTGTATTTACTAAACAACAAAAAATGTTCATAAAGGACAAAAGAACACCTTCATGTTTTGTATCGTTGCTTGTCGCCCTGTATGACACCACTAGGCCTCAGCTCTGTTTGGTGATGTTAAATGTCCTGCACACATCAGCACTTTGTGGTGAACCAGTCAGGCAGTAATCTGTGAGTGTCAGAGGTTTGGCTGACTTTTATTGCAGCGTCTTTTTTTGCCAGATGCCCCTTTTTTATGATGAGTGGGATGCCACCTGCACACTGACAACACCTTGTAAACTGGGTGGTGAAGAGTAGAAACAGGAAAGCATAAAAGAGCATATTTAGCTTGAGAATACACAAAAGTTGAATCTGTTTGAAAGAAACATGACAATTTTAATTTTGACTGTTAGATTTTATCCTTAAAAGTATTTTGAGCTTATTATTTCTTTTTTGGCCTCTGTATGTCTTCAGCCAATCAACAGGGGCACCATGCACCTCAAAAACCTCTGAAACATTCAACAAATTGAAAAAGTAATGAACAACTTGGTATAGGAATTGTAGCTTGGCTTGTTTTGCATGAAAATTTGAACATGTCAAAAGTCTGCGCCAAAGTTGTCCTAAAGCTTCTGACTCCTGACAAAAAAAAAATCATTCAGCCATTGCATTGGAAAACATCACCAAGGGTGGAGAAAGCAGGACAAAGAAAGTCTAAACTAAAGGCCATGTTGATTGCTTTCTTTCACATTAGGGTATCAGTTTGAAGAAGTGGGTTCCAGAAGGGTCAATGTTGAATCAACGATAATACAAACAGGTCCCAGAAAAACTATGAGAAGTCCAAAGGCAGGGACCACAATTGTAGAAAAAGGGTTTAATTCTTCATCAAAACAACTCCAGAGAATCATACTGCACTCTCAGTAAAGAAGTTTCCGGTCTGAAAACAAATCCCAGAGCTTGATCAATGACCTGAATCAGAAGTTAAGAAAAGAACAACAGAGGTTCTGAGACAACTGTCTGAAGAAGAGCTGCTGCACTCCTCTGATCAGTGGAATACCTGAATGCAGAGGTGTGTTGATGCAGAAGGGCTAAAGCAGAAAAACAGTAAAGCTGTTTGTGTTCAACAAAATTAAATTGCAATATTAGCCTCTTTTCTTAGCCTTATAATATAGTCCCTGTAACAATGACAGCTGTATCTATGTTTTACAAGAAGATGAGAAAGTCACCATACAGAGTGACCACATTAATTCACTTTAAGAAAACGGTTTCCAAAATTTGATCGAATTTTGGTTTCTCCTTATGTCTGACCACCTTTTCCTTTTCTCTCTCTTTTTCACAGGTTTAGATGTGCCTCTCAGCTCTGTGGTCTCACCTCTTCTTTCCTCCTCCTCATTACTTAATGACCCTTTTTTTCCTGGAAGCTGTCTCCTTAACTTCTTCCCACCTCCACTTTCCTCCTCAAACCTTACATCCCCTTAGCCGGACTCTCTCCATTATTTTAGTCATTTTATTATCCTGGCTTTCGGACAACAACAGACAAGCTTGTTTGTCTCTTGCTCTCTGTCTTTCTCCCCTCTTCTTCCCTCCGTTTTCTTGCTCTTCTGGTTTTTAGCAAGCAGCAATGAGCAGTGAAGCTCATCTCCTGGCCAGAGCAAACAAAACCAAAGCCACATTCCCCGAGCTCAATTTGCTGTTACATCTCAGCTCTGTGAATTGGGAGTTTTCAAGCTTGAAGTCTAGAGGAGTAGCTGGGTGGCTGCTAATCTGCTCACACCACTTTGTCGGTGGTTATGTGTGAAGCCTTGGATTTTCACTGTGGATACAGGGGAGTCACAAAGCTGATTTTTGAGTTATTTTCCTTTATTTTATTGTCAATTTGAACATTTAAAAGGACTAAAATGTGATTTAAAATGTGAATTAAGGTAATGACAATTGACAACATCTTAAGACACATGACACCATTAGACAGTCTGACATGTCCTCTGATTGTCCTTCCATTTACTATAAATGAAAAAATATACCAAGATGCTTTAAATAGCATTTTATGGAAATGTCTCAATACATTTTTGATGGTTTTAATAGCATTAAGCAAGAGTTTTATTGTTGATTTTGCTTTTTCTGGAGATGGGGGGTAACATTACACTACCTGTTGAAAAACAAATGCAGGAATATTTTCTGACTGATTTATTGATTTTATTGTGTTAGTTTGTGTGTGTGTGTGTGTTTTGTTATACTGTGTGTTTATGCCTTTCTTGTTCAGATTTCCTTTGAAAAAAGATATTAGACCACAATGAAAGGCTAATGAAAGGTCATATTAAAAAAAAAACACTCTCTGGCCACTTTATAGAATACATCAGTGCAATTGCTTGATAACCCAAAAGCTAATTAGACAGGAAAGGCAAGTTTATTTTTATTTATACTCTCTCACCCCCTTTCACAAGCCTATCCACTGTCTCTCTCCTATCAATAAAGGCACAAAATACCCCAAAAAATACATAAAAAAAAAAAAAGACGAGTGCAGGTAAGATCTTCTCAGACGTATGCACAGTTAAACAGAGCTGTTTTGAGCCTAGATTTGAACATTGTCAGAGTAGAGGCCTGTCTCACATCTTCAGAGAGACTGTTCCAGATTTTAGCTGCATAAAACTGGAACCCTGATTCCCCATGTTTAGTCTAGACTCTGGGCACCAGCAGAAGGCCGGTCCTTAAGGTCCTCAGAGTCCGAGATGGTTCATATGGCACTAACATGTCGGAGATGTACTTTGATGCTAGGCTGTATAGAGACATGTACACAAGCAGAGCTGCTTTAAAGTCTATTATCTGAGCCACAGGAAGCCAGTAGGGATCTGAGCTCAGGACTATTGTGTTCGTACTTCCTGGTTCTGGTCAGGACCCGAGCAGCAGCATTCTGGATGTACTGCAGCTGTGTTATGGCTTGTTTGGAGAGGCATGTGAGCAGGCTGTTACAGTAGTCTGACCTGCTAGAGACAAATGCATGGATAAGTCTCTCCGAGGCAAGTTTAGACACTATACCTTTGATTTTGGCAATGTTTTTAGATGGTAAAAGACTGCTGATGTTATTGATTTTATATTCTAAGTCCATTGTTACTCTGAGATTTCTAACCTGATTTGTAGGTTTTAGAGAGAGAGACTGACTGCTGAGACTTTCTCTTTGTTTCTGTGGACCAAATATGACAACTTCAGTCTTGTCTGAATTTAGCTAGAGAACATTGTTCTGCATCCACACACTGACCTGTTGGATGCAGTGACAGAGTGAATCCACTGGTCCATATTCACCTGCTGTCAGTAAGACATAGATCTGAGTGTCGTCTGCATAATTGTGGTAGGACACATTAGTACTTTGTATTAAGTGGCCTAAAGGCAGCATGTAGAGATTAGAAGGGGTCCCAGGTTTGGTCCTTGAAACACCCCACAAGTCAAGACCATGTGGTCTGAGACACAGTTACCAATTTCAACAAAATATCAAATGGCAGCAACTCAGTGCTCAAGCATCTAGAAATAGTCAAGCCAACCTGTTACAGTTCAATCAGAGCATCAAAAAGTAATTTTAGAGACTTCTAATGTGGCATTAAATTTTGTTGATGTATTACAAACACTGTTAATCCTTTGAGATGTTTATCCACATTCATCTTAAGGCTTTGCAGAGAATGGATTCAAAAAGAGAAAACATCCACCGAGTGGTACTTCTCCTAGCCTAAATATCTTGTCAATGCCATAGGTCAGCGGAGAATGTCCAGGATGGTTTGAGATGATAAAAAGGCAACAGCCACAGACAGTATGCATGCCAGAATACACAACTAATTGAATCTTGGGGCAGACAGCAGCAGAGGAACACACCAGGTGCCACTAATATCAGATTTCCTTCTGATGAGTTTTGATATCTGCTGTGACATTTAGATGGTCGGGACAGAATTTGGGGTAAACATCATAAAAGCATCTGTCCTGGCATGTACCAGATGTGGTTCAAGTGGTTTTGCTGCCTTTTACCACAAACTGAGCACTGTTTGATGCAAAAGCCGACCAGAATATTGTTGGTGACCATATCTCCTGGAACTACCAGTGTACCCATCTCCAGAGGGCCACCTCTGGAGGGACAACTGCCATGCCACAAAGCTCAGGTTATCTCAAACTGGTGTCGTGAACATGGAAGTGATTTCACAGTGCCTCAGTGGCCTCCACAGTCATCAGATCCAGGTGCAGAGCACATTTCGGATGTGGTGGAATGAGTTATTTGCATCATGGATGTGCAGGCAAAAAACTGCAGCAGCTATGTGGTCTGTTTTTGTTAGGATGGACCAAAATCTCTGAGGAATGTTTTCCAGCATGTTGAGTCAATGCTTCCAAGCAATGAGGCCGTTTTGAATGCAGGAGTATTATTAATGTAAAGCATTAGTATTACTCACTGCCATATCTTATAACTCTGTTTTCTTACTGTTATAAAATATATAAACTTTAGATTTTGCTATTCTATATTGAACCAAACAGATCAATGAAATACTTGACATAACAATATGTTAAAATTTTCATATAATCCCAAGATTGCTTTGCATGTTGTGATTTGGTTATCATGTCCAAAAAGGAGTGAGGAGAAATAAACACTCTTTTATTCCAACCCTTCTCCTCAATCCATTGATTATTAGTAATCCAACTCTTTAAAATACAAGCCTGAGCTTTTCCAAATCTGTTGCAAAATTCAGAAGTGAATTTCAGGCCTTATGAAAAATTAATGTTCTATCAACCGTATTAATCCCAAAAACCACTGTAATTTGATGGAAACTGAATCCCATACATACATTACAAAATATGATAAAATAACATATAATTTAACACAATTTTTCATATTTTAACATCATGTAAAAAATGTGTCTTTAAACGTTCTTTATTTTTCAAATTTAGTGAGAAAGAAACAGAATATAAATTCAAGCGAACACAGGTTAAATTGAAAAAATGAATGTATAACTACATAAAAGAAAACAATCAACTAGGTCCTTTTGGGGTACTTAAATATATATACAATGTTTTTTTCTCAACACTGATTGAGCTACTCATTTACATTGTTCAATTGCTTCGCTCCACAAACAGAAAAACTGTTTTTTTCCCCCCAAAAGTATGGATGCAAACTGTTTTCAAAATCAGCCAATACCCTTAAATTATGATGCCCTGTTCTCCCTCAGAGAACATATTGTATTTTTAAATCTTTTTGGTAACTGTTCATTATTTGCTTTCAACAGCATTTATGTTGTTCTGTAATATTCATGTATACATCATTGATCTACAAATTTGAACATCTCAAGCTGTAAGAAGTTTGTAAGATCCTGATAACTGCTTTGGAACCGACCCTTTCTTGGAGAATAATAATTATTGTGAGTTACTTTTGGAGTTTTTGCCCAAGACCTTTGCTCAGTAACTCAATAAATGTGAAAAACCAGTCAGAAAAACAAAACAGTTTTTGGTCTTCTATCAATTTGCTGTCTTGACTTTGTGATGTTTTCAGCACATTTGGTATGATTTTTTTAAATGTGGCATTTCTAGCTTGTTTAATCATTGTTCTTGAGCTCAGCACTTTGGATATTTTTGGCGAGTAAGATTTTTTTCTGTTCTCTGCTCTTCTCTGTCGGAACCAGTTGACGGAGGAAGTAGATTTCTACACGGACGGCTTTCAGCGCGGGCAGGCTAGTGTCATCATACGATGCTAGCGGTTAGCTTGTGGAACAGAATCGTCTCCAAAGAAATTAATAAGTAATTAAACACCTGGGAGCACCGCTGCTTTGAGCGGGTTTATGCTCGGCACAGGGCTCGTCCTGCGGTTTATGAACGGGTCACGAAGCGGAGGCTTCGTTCTGCCTTTGGCTAACAGTTAGCCTGATGCTAACAACAGTGTGAGCTGACAACTTCATCTACATGTGAGAGTCTCTGCCGTCACTGAAGCCACAGAGGATACAGAACGATACCTCACAGGTACATTTATTATTTTTGTGGATGTATGATGATTTTATTTTGACAAATGTGGAACACTGAGATTAGCCGACAGCATGCTTTTACCATATGTCAGCTACTGTGTATGGAGCAGGTTTAGCCAGATGTGTTCATGACCTGTTTAATTCAGACAAAATGTCCCAGAGGTGGGTGATTTCTGACTTTTGATTTCTTAACAGTGTTATTAAAATGGTCGTTTTTTGTCTGACGTGAGTCTTCGCTTCGCTACTGTTTCGGTCCGTAAATGATAACTGAATCTATCCAGAGGTAGAGCTAAATCTTTAAGTCTTCTTCACATAAAAGTCATTCGGTAATAAAGATCAGGTTTCATTTATTAAAATGCCTATTGCTCATTAAAATATTTATTTTTACAATAAGAAATACTTCAGTATCAGTATTTACAGGCTTGTGCTTTTCGTGTGAACGTGCCTTTAAATGTTCAGTCTGAATGAAATATGAATTTTGTTTCGTTAAAGGTGCATTTATATTTAAAGTTGTTTGTGTTTTGTCATTTTTAGGTACATTTTGGCATGGTTCATAGGCTGTTCATAATATCAATGCGTGACAGTTTGCAGCCTTGGACTTAAGTTGCCTCTTTTATTATCTTTCTACATTTGATTTTATCTTTGTTGTCATTAATTCAATTGGCTCTCTTCGCTCTCTCTCCAGATTTCTTTGTTTTTTATTGTTACTGTGTTACCTTTGCAAAATGTGCAAATGTACCATAACAATGTAACCTCATCATCACTAAATGACCACTTTTTAAGAACTAAAAATTAAATTATTAAAGAGTAACATGTCGGTTTTCTTGCTTCAAATCTTTTTCTAACACTTACCATGAAAGGAACTGGTAAATTGTGGATAAACGAATGCTGTATCTTTTACAAATAATATAGGTTTTCATTGTCGTATCAGCAGTTATGAGCTGGGAAATATAAAAAAAATCAAATATCATGCATGCCTACGATTGATATGTAAAGCCTAATGGTGGTCATGGGAAATAGTTATTTTAATTAGAGCAGTTATGGCCTGGAGTCTGTAGTGTCAGCTCTGTCACTACCTGATATGCCTGCCTGCACATATCAGGGCCTGTTTAAGGTGGTGATGCTGTTTTCGCTGTAAGGCCTTGTGGAAGCGTAAGGTAGTAAAACATATGAAGCTGTATCACGGTGGGTGTGAGAGCGAACATAGAGGGGAGTTTCTTTGCAAGAGTTGTGCTGTCGTGCCTCCAAGAGCAGTTTATCAGCTGAAACTCCAAAGATGGGAGTTTCCCCAAACAGTAGCCCGTCTTGCTCAGCTGTCAGTCTACATAGCTGGGTTTTTTTGGGCCTTATAAGACCTTGTGTCGGAGTAAAAAGTATGGGTCTGAATCTTCTGGTGTTATGATTCATTTGAGTCTGATTTGAAGTCGGGGAGAATAGGAAGTGTGAAGTGAGGGGTCTTTTTACCAAGCGCTTATCCTTTTAAGTACAAGTGTTTTGTAGTTCATCAGGTTGTAGACAGTAATATCAAGACATGTAAATATACAGTTAGACATCTAAAAAAAGATAAAATATCTTTATCTCTGTAACACATGATCATACAGTGTTATATGTTATCATTACCACATACTTTGTTAAAAATTAGTCTGAGTTGAGTTCAAAATGGCATGCATTTAAATACAACAAACTACATATCTAAACAGAACATTGTACTTATTTAAAGAAAAAAAATATTCAAGCACTTTCCCAAACAAACAAAATACTTGTGAGTACACTAAGTCATTAATTTGGATCACCTCTCCACATCACCGGCTTTATTAATACACGTTCAGATTTATGAATCAGAGCTCTTGTGTGTCTGTTCATTCTTATGAATGAAACTCGGTGTTAATCCACCTGTTTATATTTTTCTCAGCGTTTTCTGGCAGACATCATGGAGCTTCAGGCTGTGTTGATGGCAGCAGGAGGGGGTTCTCGTATGACTGATCTGACATACAACACTCCTAAACCGATGCTGCCTGTTGGTAACAAGCCCCTTATCTGGTACCCGCTTAACCTGCTGGAGAGGGTGGGCTTTGAAGGTGAGATTTTTTTCTTCTGCTTGTGTCCAACTGCTTATTATACCCCCTGCTCACTCTTATTACTTGGAGTGGGAATTATCCAAAGGCGACTATTCATTCCTGATTCTGGGGTCAATATTTGATTCAAATTGATTTTCAATTCAAACTGATTCACAATTCAGTTCAATCAATTCTCATTGATTACAAACTAAGTTTGTCTAACATACAATGCCTGAATGGACTGTTTATGTATCTGTATGGATACATGTAAAGGCGAGGAGTACATGACAGTGTTTTACCATGTCGATATTTTGAACTCAGACCTACACCCAGTAGGTAAAAATGAAAGGAGCAAAGGGTTTTGATATTATATCTTCAAATGACTTTAAGACAAAATGTTTTTGCTTCATAAAATTGAATATATGTTAAGTAATCCATCAATCTATCAATTAATCAAACTTTATTTATATAGCACTTTACCTACAACATATGTAACTCAAAGTGCTTGACTAGCTTAACTGCATGATAATCACAGTATTCTCATGCAGTTGCTTTTTATATGTAAATCATACATAGAAACTGTAATTGGTATTGCAAAAGGAAAAGAGGCATAGTTTTTTCTTGTATTTTACAGCCCTATACCAAGGTGAATATATCTGTAAAATCAGAAAAAAACCCAACTTGCCTTCAAAAATAGACCATCTAACTTACTGTCTGGTCATATATGATATAAAATAAATCAAAGTCTCAGTTTCAATGATGACAAATATGAAAGTAGTTCTTCCATATTTCCTTCATGCTGCACAAGTTCATATTTGGTTGTGTATCAAGGAGTTATAAATATAGCCAAAGTTGTACCCTCTACATTTCTTCTTATATCTCCACTTAATGAAATTAATTCAGATGTTATCAAAAATATTTTACACATAACTTTGGGAGAAAAGTGGCCCACATCTGATCCTGTCACATTTCCTGGTGTGAGCCTCACATGAGATGCTTTTGATGATATTTGCCACAAATGAGCAGTTAGCGCTCTTCCACACTGTGTGTCAGTGTTCGAGGTGGAAAGTGTTGCCCGGGAGCACTGGCCTTCTTGGTTGTTTCCACATAAAATGTAAGGACTCAAAAATCACAGCCAGCTCTTCTTTGAGCGTAACTTTATGTGACCCACGTGGAAAACCTGGAGCAAAATGTGTGCTAACTTCATTATATTAACTTTAATGTGGAAAGCAGACCAAAAAGGAGAAGAGATTATCTCTTACACAAATACAATAACTAGAATGGTTTGATGTAAGTATAACCATTTTATGTCCAGCCTGCACAACATCACAACTGTTTACACTGTAACGTGTTTGGTTTGCAACAAGTCATGATGACTGACTGTGAAAATTCAGGCTGTTGTTGATACATTTGTTAAAAATGACATGGTTGTTGACTTCAGATATTGATGCAATGTTATTTTCCATGACTTTTTTGTTTTAAATCTCCCCGAATGCACGTATGCACAGACAGGTTACATAGCATTGATTTAATGCTGTGGTCTACGATTTGAAACCGCAGCCTGCCCCTCCTTCCCTCACCTCTCCCCTCCGTGTTCCAAGATCCCGCCCCCAGCTCGTGTCGCCTCATTTCAGCCCCCTTCGGCAGAGCTACGAGCGACTAGCACAATATATCAGCAGCAAACTCAATCAAAAACAGCTCAGCTCAACTGAAAGTATCAAACACGACAGACATCCCCCTTGTAACACACAGCAATAGCCATTTCAACTGGACCGGCGGCAATGTGGGTCTGGCGCCGCCAGAGCGCAGCCGAGTGTGGGGAAGGATTTATCTTTCTCAGCCTGTCCTCCCCAGCTCAGCTTACAGTGCTAACGATTAGCGGCTAACAGGCTAACCCGCTCCCCTACAAGTTATTAGCCCGTGCAGGCACAAACTAACCAGAGTAATTCAGCAGAAATCTCCCACTGTAGTAAACAAAGCCATTACCTGAGCAACCAGGGACGAAACGGTCGATGCTGAAGGTCTGACGGCCGGCTGAGGCTATTCGTTAGCCGTTAGCCGTTAGCCCGCTAACAGGCCTCAACCCGCGGGCAGAGCTCCGTTGGGCCCAAGGAGAGGCGGCTTCGGTCTCGGCGCTAGGCTTTTCCGGCTCCATGATAGTTCAGTAGCTAACGCTGCTAGCTGCTCACCTGAGGTAGAGGGGAGGAGGCGGGACCATGGGCAAGATGCTGCGTACTGCGTGAGTGAGAGCGAGGATTGGATGGACTCATGGACTAACTCACGGACCAATTAATAGTTGCAGGTTCTTAGGCTTGATTGGTCAGCTAATATGCAGCTTTTCAGCGGATATACTGAATGGATTTTTTTCGTTCTTTTTGGTCTTTAAACTGTGTAGATAGGACCATAGGACCATAACAGCCTTATAAACGGTGTTATTAATATGTACAAAGCTTCCAAATCGTAGACCATAGCTTTAATGCAAAGGACAAGCATTTTTGTCATCAGCTCATGTCACGCTATTCAATGATGGTTGATGTTTGTAAAAAAAGAAAAGACTTCTGCAGTGTGCTTATTAGGGATGTAACGGTATGAAAATATCAAATCACGGTTATTGTTGCCAAAATTATCACGGTTATTATTATCATGTATTGTTGCAGTGTGCTCAAAATGTTCCAAATTTACTTTAACACAGTCTTGAAATCATTCAGTCCCTTTCATATTATAACTTTAACAGTTCTCTTGTCTTTTTGTCAATAGCTTTGTAATTTTACAAGGATGTCGAGGGAAAACTGAATGACAACAGTCACCCTGTCTAAAACACGAAGCTGCAGTGAAAGACAAAAATGTGCAGGATTAAAACTGCTGTAACTCCTCGAGTAAACACGCCGACAGAGAGAGAGATGCTATATAGGACACTGATAGGGCGTCCTATAAGTGTGGAAAAAGACGATCTATTACAAAATACAGCAAAACACGGCGAATAAACAGTGAATTAACATTGAAAGATCGGCAAAAATACACTCCATAATAATACTAATGCTGTTATTTACAACCTTTATTCATTATTCCCACAGAAAATACTGATAAACCCCTCTAATTCACTCAGGAATGGCTCTCTGAATCCTCTCTCTCTCTCTCTCTGCTCGTTTACTCGAGAAGTTACAGCAGTTTTAATCACGCACATTTTTGTCTTTCACCGCAGTTTTGTGTTTTAGACGGGGTGAATGTCATCAATCAGCTTCCCCGAAACATCCTTGTAAAATCCAAACTTTGACTAGACTTCAGACTTTGCCCATTTCAAGTAGCAAAACCTGTAAGTCTGAGCGGGACTCCAACTGCTATACAGGACTTCTCAGAGGCCAAACATTGCAAACTGCGCATGCGCTCCTCTGTCTGCGTGAGACGGCTGCTTCACCAAAGAGCAGCATCACCTTGAGTTATTGACACAGTGTGGTAATCAAACACGGTATAATGGTAATTTTAATGGGACACAGTTATGATTACCGTGGGAAATTTTACAGTGGTTTACCATTTTACTGGTAACCGTTACATCCTTAGTGCTTATTATATATGCTTAAAATGGCATTAACAATCAATGACATCACAAACACTCACTTTATAGGCAAATCATCTGTTTCATTTATTTAAATACATATATATATCCATATATACATATACTTAAACTCTTTAAGTCACAATGTCCTTGATATTTAAACAAGAAAACTCAATAACAGGGATTATATCATATATAAAAATGCTAACACTGATTACCAGTCAGGAACATGCTGTGGTTTTTAATAAATTAAATTCTGTGCAGTTTTATTTTTTTGTGTTCTTTGTCATCTTAAAGCAAACTCTTGCATGAATTTATTAAAGCTGGGGTTGGCGATTTTGGAAAACTAGCATGAATTTGAAAGTAGCATCTCCTCAGGGCTCCGCTTAGCCCCCCCCCCCAGCTCACATGCACGCACGCAGCTGATATATCCAGAAGGCTGATTCAACTCCAAACCCTTGTTTTACACGACACCAAGTCATGTCTCAGTCAGTGGTAAGAAAACACCAAACAAACATGTAAAGTTAGCTAGTACTCACAGCCGATGTTGATCGGGGTATAGGTAGTTCCTCTGACATTCTCCACATAGCTGTCAAATCTCCTGTTTTGGCCATGAAACTACCGTATTTTCCGTATTTTATCCTCTTTCCCGCTGTCCTCCTGTATTAGTATTCTCCCGTAAATCTCCCGTGTGTTGATATAATAATAAAAACATTCCTCTGTCTCTCCAAACTGAACTCTGCCTCTAGCCTGAATGGGGCGGTAATGCTCCAAAATGATGGATGCCAACCGCCGTAAAACCGAAGAAGAAGAAGAAAAAGCCTCGCGAGAACGTCCACCTGCAGTAGCCTGGGTGGCAGCTATCGCGAGATTAGAGCAGCAGAACAAACTTAGAAAAACAAAGAGTTTATTTTAGATTTCTTGTACATCTGTGTTAAAATGTGAGGGATACTGGAGCTTGGTTGGTGTTGTGGGACAGCACACAGCGGACTTCCCTTATTTTCAAAGACAAATCTTGAAAGGTAAGCATTCTCCCGCGGAGTCTGATCTCTTGCTCGCCTTACATGCACCAAGTCTGTGCACGCCGGGAAAATGCACGCGCAGCAGGTGGGCAGAATGGCGACGGATTTGATTGGTTTAAAAACAGGTGTCCCGGCATGATTATTGGTTGGTGTTTTCCCTGTTTTACTCCTGTTGTAGATAGCGGATATTTTTCGCTCTGTTTTAAGAACACATTAAGAATTGATTACCATCGGGTCATAAAGACCATTTTAACCAGTATTACAAAAAGTGTATCTAAATCAAATCCCCAACCCCAGCTTTAAAGGTGCAGTCAGCGATATGGGAGAAAACGAGTGGAGGGTTTGTTTATATTTGAATTTAGACCCGCCTCCCAAAAGCTGATTGACGTGCATCGTCATGGAAACAGCCGTAGAAACTGCGTAGCTGACGTAGCTAAGGAAACCCCGACTGGTCAGACAACTCAACTGCCGTTATTGAAAACATCACAACAACAGTACATTCTGGCAGATTAGACAATAAGATGAATGCCTGACGGCTGCTACTGTTATGTGAAGCACCACGAAGCTAATGCTGCTTAGCTTACCTATCCAGCAGACGGACGGCGACATCCGCGTCCGTTTTCAGGTCTTTCAATTCGCGGAGTTCCCTCCACCGTCGGAAAGCAACACCAATGTTGACCCGGGTCTTTGCTCTTTTGGTCATAGCCCTGCTTTTCCACTTTTCACTCCTCTGACCTCTTTCTTTTGGGCTGTTTTTCAGCCATTGCTACCGCAACTATTGTATCTCTCTCTTACGCTAACTGCGCACGCTATGCAAACTACGACTCCCCCTCCCCCTTCTGTCTGATCTGCGCATGAGTATGATCGCCCCCTGGACGTGGGGGGGTTTACTTTGTTCTGGTAACGCGGACCGAGCCACAGTATTTACCTGCTGAAATTCTGAGTCAAGGCTGTATATTGAGACTAAATTTTGTTTTCAACATGCTGTCAGTGGTGACATCTTGTGGATGGAGAGGAGAATTACGGTGAATTTCGCAAATACTGCATCAGATTAGAAGATTAGAAGATCGCTGAATGCACCTTTAAGTGTTATTAGAAGAAATGCATATATTTGCCGGGATGTTGTAAAATGAGAAGGCGAGGACATCTGCATTTCATGAAAATAGTAAAAAAAAAAAAAAAAAGTTTGTTCTGTAAGTGAAAAAAACATATTACAATGCTTGTTAATGCAGAAGGGGTTTTATGGTAAAACATCACTCTTGCAGTAGGTTTAAATATGACATTTTTTGGCCAGAATAGGCTAAGTGTGATTATTTTGGATTACATAAAGCATTGCAGGTCTCTCCTTGTAGAGGAGTTTATGTATTTACAGCACATATTTACAGAATTACATGTCATAGGTTATGTTAAGGAAAAGTTAATCTAAATAAAGTTCATTGACTTTAGTGTAATAAATATTTTAAAATATACTTTGTTAATTTCAGGACACATTATAAAGGACGTGACTGTATTATCTCTTGTATGACTCTTTTCATTAAGGGCAAATGCACTTTTCCAAGTTGCCCAAGCATTGTGTTGCTTCTTTAACTGCATAAAAATGCTTCTAGTTTACATAAGTTCTCATTTTTCCAGTTGCATTTCACTCAGCTTGTCATCACACCATCAGCCATTGTCAGGTGTGCATTTCCTGTCAGAGTTTACAGTCTTGGTTTTAACCTCTCATGCTGCAGCTTGCTGTCAGTCCAGAAGCCCTGGGCTTGTAAAGGGATTTGTTGCAGTGTGCTGTTCTTGCCAGTAAACAGAGCTTTTGTTTAAAAAAAAACCCTGCTGGTCCTCAATAGCTGAAATAAAACCAGCATTCTATACATAATCATCATGTGTGGCCAGCAGTTTTACTGTGTGCAGCCAGCTAGCCAAAGCCCTGCAATTTGGTTTTACTGGGCTGACACAGCGAGAGTGAACAAATGCCCCGTAGAAAAAAAAAGATTTTATGTAGACAAGGCTAATTAAAGCAGACGGATTTTGCAATGTTTCTAGATTCATAAAATAGCCTCATAATGTTATTACCAACTTTATAAATGGAGCAGTGGTCTCAGCCTGCTTTGAGTGATTGAAGTAAGAATTAAGCAGAGTTTAAGAGACATCTCAGTTTTGCTTCTTTGCAAAAACTGTCTTGTTAAGAGGTTGAATACAGGTCAAGATTTACTCAATAATATATGTTAACCTCTTATTGATTGGAGGAATTACAGTTATTTATGTTGTCAAAATAGGCTGTGAAACAAGAAATATTTAAGCTCTCATGTCAAAATCTGACTTCAGATGTTGAAATGACACACTTATGCCTCTGGAGTTGTGTAGATTTGTTAAATTTCAGTTGAAGAATATCGTTTGTCAAAGAAGTTATACCAAGCAAAGTAGCATAATTGTTTTGCTCAATGTGTTTTCAGAGGTAATTGTGATCACCACCAGAGAGGTTCAGAAGATGACCTTGGACCCTAAAATGAAATTAGATGTGAAGATCAGACTGGACTGGAAGTTTATCCAGGAGGATGGAGACATGGGGACAGCAGATGCTCTGAGACACATCCATCAAGATATCAAGGTGTGTATTCATTTACCTAAAATTGTACTCAAAGACTGTTTTTTAGAAGAGTGAATGAAGTATTTGTCAATTTTATTCTCTGAAATTTTCTATTTATTCAGTTGTATGAAGGAAAATGGAAATAACGCAAAAAATCTGCCTTTTATCAAATTGTTCCGTTGGCAGAAAAAAAATCAGTTCACTGATTTTTCCAAAATCTTACTGAGATTCCCTTTTAATCTGTGAATTATTTTAGGATTGATAAAATGTATGTCACATCTAAGGACTGAACAGCAGCTGAGGTTTTTTGGGGGAGACGATGTGAGCCTTGTTTTTTGTTCGCTCCATGTTGTTTTGGTTATAAAAAAGGGCCCGTTTACTCGACAATGCTGTCACCAGAAACTGAAAGGTTTTTCTTTTGTGTTTTCAAAAGTGCTCTGCTTGTGATAATGATGCACCCTCACACGACTTAAAACATGTTAGCGTGGATGTTAGGCCAGTAGTTGGCAATGTAGGTTTGTGGTGAAACAGTAATTTTGCAACACGCGCCTGCACACTAATGCTTTCCAGTAGGGCTGGGTATTTCCAGCAACTTCACGATGCGATACGTATCCCGATACTAAGGCCACAATACGATACGTATCCTGATACACGTAAATTGTGAACATTGCCTATGCTTTAAGCAAAATTCTTGACATTTTTAGTTTTTTCTTATAAGAAGAAAAAGAACAAGGATGAGTTTTAAGTTGTTCTACAACTTGAGAGATGTAAATTCAGATCCTCAAAGATGGCAGACCTCAGTTCAAATTTAGAACATATGCTTCATTATGTAGCTCTTCTTCTACCTTGAACTGTGCCACTGTTAACATTAACCAAAGTTTATTTACAACAACTGTCAAAATATTTATGCCGTATCGATTCTGCAGAATTCGTATCGATACACATATCCCAAAGGACTGCGATACGATATTTTGCCGTATCGATATTTTGAGCACAGGCCTACTTTCCAGTGAAGACAAACTTTTCACAAACAATAACAAACCTGGCATGGTTAAGCAGCACACGTGTTGCTCAGAAGTCCGCCATAGCCGTTGGTGTTGTTCCTAGGTGTGCTCCCTACCTTTATCTACAAGAGTACTGAACATGCAACACACGTCCCCGTTTTCCCTGACAACTGTGATTTCTGTTTAGACGGAGAAGACAACTTTTCACTCTTGACCACAGTTTCGAATGTTTGCGGATTCAGGCACTCCAGTCACCGCTCACTGCAAACGTAATGAAAACTCCCCATTTTCTGACACTTTTGTTTGTAAACAGGCTCTTAAGCTATAACTCTGTCATCCCCCTTCAATATTTCTTGCAGAATAAAAAAAATTGAATAAATTGATGGCCTGGGCCACATTCAGATTTGATAGGCTATCTCAGGACTGTGATTTGCTTCGTCAACAGCTGGATTTATGTTAAAGTCAATGTTGGCTGTAGTTCAACAGGTTCCTTACTTCGTATAATGTGGAAAATCTTCTTTTCGTTACAACCCTTTAATTTGATTTTTGATATATATATTGCCTCTTTTTGTATTAAAGAAATAAGCTCAGAATGAATGCAAGAAGCATCTCTGTTATGTTCCTCTGTACAGTTATTGTCAGGATATAAATTAATTTAATTTCTTGATGTGGATATAATCTGTGGTTAAAAAAAGGAAAATAATTGCTATTGAGTTTGAACTTGTGTTAGTACACCCCAAATCTAATGGAGAAATTTGTACTCACATGACTGACTTTTTTTAAAAGATCAGTATAGAGCACAAAATTAGTGTCAGAGTTTGATTCCAGTTTATCCGTCTGTCTTAATTAAAAGACAATGGAGGGCTGCTGCAGTAATTGACCGGTTCTTTTTTGTACTTCAGCACTTTTATACAAGATTTGTGACTTGGCGATGGCACAGCCAACAATTAAAGCCAGTCTAAACACAAACAAAGGCTTTCTTCCACTTACCTGCACCCATTGTTTTCACCTCCATCCATGCAGGCCACACTGACCTTTCCATGTGTGTGTTTGTGATGAACTGATGCTGTAACAGAAGCCAGGCTGTTGTGAATTAAAGAGTGTGCTGGTTCTTATTAGTTGTTATTATATTATCGACTTATTATGACCTTAATAAGATCATGATAAAGTAAAAAAAAAAAAAAAAAAAGTTATGGGCAATGTATTGCTCAATGATTTTAATGCGCTATAAATACTATAAAAACTCCAGTGCCGTGAAAAATTCTGGCTTTTTGCAAAGAAAAACTGAAGCATGGCTGGAGATATGGGATGACAAAGACTGGAGGGGAAGTTAAGGTGGGTGTTATGTTTATTGCTGGGTGACCGCCAATCCATTCCTCTACCTCCCCTGAACGGTCAAGGCTGCCGCAGTGCTTCATTTCACTTTTTTAAAATACACACAGCCACACTTTGACACAAACTACCTCAGTATCCATGACCCCAAACCCCAATTTCCAGACCCCCTCTGTATCCTGCTCGATGATCCCTCCATCCCTCCCTTCATCCCGTTCTGTCTAAACACATGAGGTCATGGTTAAGGCTCCAACTCCCCATGCTGCCAGTTTACCCGCCGGACCGTTTACTCTCATCACGCACATCTGTGCAACATTTGTGTTTGGGTATGTTGGGGTGTGTGTCATCCCTCTGTATATGCCATGGCTCTGACTGACCCCCTGAGACCATGAAGACATATTTATATATAAGGTTGGTGTAATTTAGGACTGTTGATGTATCTCCAAAACTATTTCTTATGTTCAGTGTTTATGGATGGTTGTTTAGGGTGAGCCAGTACTCTTCAGTTGTAGGGGTCTGCACTTAATGTGTAAGTACTACATCATTTTTGTTGATTATATATACATATATATATATATATATATATATATATATATATATATATATATATATATATATATATATATATGTATATATATATATATATATATGTACACATATGTATATGTGTATTTGTATAAATGAAAAAGGACAGGCTGTAAGTCTTGAAGAATCATCTGTGGTTTTTCGTAGATTTATTTACACTTAAACTGTGTAGATTTATTACAGGCAAGTGTTACCCAGGGTGACAACTCAGTTGTTCAAAGAATAGATCAGGTTTTTAAAGTTTTCCCCCCATTACACTAGTTAATATAGATGCAAATAAAGCACCTGGCCAGTTTGTCTCTAGAAGGAGATAGCTGGGGACTGATAGTAACCAATCAGTCCCCAGCAGCCACTGAAAGCCTCATGCTTAACCCACTTTTAGGTAAAAATTGCACTACAACAACACTAGACCCTACAGTAGGACATTATTCAACATTTCACCTTTCCATATTAAAGCTCATGTGTTTGTAGATGTTTTGTGACTGAAAAAAAAGTTATGGGCGGGGTGCTGGTTTGGCGGAGTGGTTAGCACCCCATGTACTTGCTTCTGCCGGCCCAGGTTCGAATCCCGCCTGTGACCAGTTTGCAGAGTGTCTTCCCCTACTCTCTCACCCTCTTTCACAAGCCTATCCACTGTCTCTCTCCTATCAATCAAGGCACAAAAAGCCCTAAAAATACATAAAAAAAAAAAAAAAAAAGTTATGGGCAATGTATCCTGTTGTCCAGCTGTTCAAGTCAGAGTGCCGCAACTGCATCAGGTAGCAGTCACTGGAGCACAAACTGATATAAATCTAACTCTGCTGGATATAACAAAGATGGGTCACTCTTATGTTTATCCTAGGTGCAACAATAGGGGGAAAAATGGTCAGAATTACAATTTCTTTGCAATCTGTTGCATGACATGGGCCTTCACTTGTTTTTATTAACATAGATATCAGGACACAGCCCTCTGTAATGACATAATGTGCTTGCAGTTCACATTTTACCACTGAGGGCTATGAGACATGACAGCAGTTTAAAAGCTAACCAAAATTAAAGCACTCTGCTGAAAGATCCAGGAGAAGCAGTGTTACTAAGTCCCACCTGTGACAGCCTCCAGGCTCATGGCCAAGGGCTCACACTTTTTTCATTTGCACCACCAGGTAAACTGATCTCAGGTTGGGACAAACACCTGAAACAGCAATGATTATCAACTGACCCTACTGCCACATTGAGCCAACAGCTTTCTATCTAGCCCGCAGTATATTTTAATGTTTGGAAAAAGTCATTTTAAAGCTTCAGTTTTTTTGGTAAATCCCTACAGGAACCCCTTAAAAGTATTAAATATTTTTATCAGGAATGAATTCATGTTGATCCATTTCACAGAATTCCCTGATTTGTCATGACTTTCAAATTTTTAACTAGGGGTGCAAGTATATTAGTGCTGAACAACAGTGAAAGCCCAGAGATATGTAGCCAAAATAAAGAAATTGTCCCTGACAGAGACTGATTTCACTCTGAATGGCTAAAAAATGCACACATTTTGGCAGAAAAGAAAAAACATGGAAACTATAACATGTCAAATAGACCAAAATATTCATGTTACTTCAATTAATTAAAAAAATTTGACCCAGTATACACAGAGGAAATCTCTATTATGCGTTTGGTGGCTTTGCCAATCAAGATTGTCATATGATTTCAGTGAGGTTTGTTTTTCTTTGTTTTTTCACCACAGCCATTTTAAATGGCACTTTCCTTTTCTTTTGATGTTTGCTGTTGGTTAACAACAGTGTATGTGCTTCCGCCACCATCTGACAGCGGTACGGTGTCACAGCCAGGCCCTGAAAAAAAAAAAACGTGGAGAGATTTTACGCACGAGCCTGGGGGATTTACTTTTGCGCTCTGGTGACACAGTTTTTCTGCAAGAATTTGGAGCCGAAACAGTTTTGTGAGTCAAGATGAACTGATCTGCCAAAATGGTAGCATTTGTTTACGATGAAACTTTTTGTTTGTTTAAATAAACAACGATATGCTCCGGAAGACAGGTTTTTGAACTCCTCGGGCAAAATTAGCTCTCTGAGCTCCTCAAAGGATTTAATATGTTACAAGTGACACCATTTATCAAACAACACGCTCTTCTCTCGCGCAAATTCCACGTATGTTTGGTTGGCAGTTTTTACAGTTTGCCTGAACTTTTACCTGTAAGCTTCAGGCACCAGCTCGTAGGCCTGAAGCACAGTTTTCTTCAACACATAATAATTTAAACTCTGTTCAATTGACAAGCTTGTGCACACTTCTTGCACCTTACCCACAAGTTTACATTGGAGCAGAAATGACCAAAACCCTTTGGGCCAGCTCAAAGCTGCTGCAATTCGCTCAAAAGCGCTGAAATATGAATCCACCTCTGATTCACGAAAAGGGGTGACCAGAGCAATGTGCTTGCCTATGTCAAACGCTGGAGAGGCAGAATAAATACTCTGATTTACAGACACTGGGGGGGAGGCCGCAGGTGCTCCTCGCTCAAGCTCCAAAGCCCTGATTCTAAGGTGCATGGCCTGCACCTCAAGCAGCTTGTTCTTGGTCTTCACCTCTTGATGCGGAGGGCTAAGCGGAGGTCTTCTGTGGTCATACCGGAGATCAGATCTGGCTCCGTGCCGGTGGGGAGTGCGCCAGCAGCCTCCGCTGCTTTTGCCTCCTCCACTGGCATCTCGGCCTTCTCAGCGGCGGCATAGAGCTGAGGCAGCACACCCTTCTCTATCAATTTCTCACAGAGAACACTTTTTTTTCTGTCTTTCTCGTGCTATAAACAATTTGAATATCATAACAATTAGCAATAATAAACAGGTCTGCTTTTTTACATTTTTCAATTTTGTCCCATGAGGGATTGGTCATAAAGCTGTCCAATGAAAACTCCATGTCAGATTTTTCAAATTTTGCTCCTCCCACACTAACAATTCCCCACACACCAAAATAAAACTGCCAACCAAGAAAATATTTATGCTACTTACCAGGAATGCAAGGAAAACAACAGGACGAGCCCCCAATTCATGTTCTGCCCTGTCTAGGGGTGGCCAAGACACAACATGAACAGTCCCGTTTCCACTGAATCCCAAGCAGTCACGTGAGTCTTTCTGAAGGTTTTACCATCAAGCAGTACAATTTATTTTACAAACAATATTCAGAACAACAATCCAAAGAGACGCACAAGGCGTGATACTACCTGTACTCGAAAACAAACTTAAAGCTAATACAACACAAATTTCTCAATCTCTCCTCGCCGCGGTGACGTCACTGGTCTGCTTAAATGGAGCCTTTCCCTCCTCAGGCACACCTGATTAAGGGCTTACACTGACACACACACGCACACACACACTCACGATGAGGGTGCAGAAGAACCCTCGCCATCAAACTTGAAAAAAAAAACAATACACTGCAGAATATGACCAGGGTCGTAACAGTACATTTTTAAGTTAAGATGCTAGTCACATGAATGTTAAGATTTTTTTTGGAAAATCCATCCATTTACAAAGCTTGTCCCTGTTAGGTTCATAGAAACTGGAGCCAGTCCAAGCTGCCATTGGTATTGCTGAGTTATTTTTGGTAATACTAAGAAATAAAGAGCACTTATCCCATCTTGCGTGGTAATGCCTCTACAACATGTTAAGTTCCTTTTCTCAATATTAGAGAAAAATGGACAGCTCTCTGAGCAGAGAAGAGAGCATAATCTTGTTGTCAGCTCTGTTATTCTGTTTTGCTTTCCAGACATTCCTGTTTCTTTTATGTTGTTTTGCTGTTTTAAAGAGTCCCTGGAACAAGATATGTCTCCTATTGCTGCATTCACACCGCAAGCGACCCAGCTACCAAAATCGTGTCGCCCACTGACGTAGCGTTGCGTGTCCATAAATACCTCATTTTGGTAACCGCTACCGTCGGCCGTCGCTCGGTGACGTCACGTCCGCTCGAGTTTCACCGCGATCGTTTCAGATATCATATAAAAGGATTTATAAGCGGACATAATTCCAGCTGTATCCTTTCCACTCACTTATCAACCACAAAACACTGCAGCTGATGCCCTGCAGCAGCATTATCTGTGAGTTTACCGCGGTCCGTCTAGGCGGAACTAATGTCCTCACTGACATTAGTTCCGCATAGACGGAACTCATCTGCCCTGTTGTCCGGATGAATAACTGTCTGTCTAGGGTACCGTCACACGTACACACACCACTGATTGGCTGATGCTGCGCAGCCACACACGACATCGCATGAATAGATCAACTTTTTTTTAACTTTGACATCGCGCGACGAGTGAAGTGGTCGTCTGTCGCATCGCGGGAGGGTTAGCCCCGCCCCATCCCGGCTGTACATTGACTTTGAATGGAGAGTGATCGCCGAGGTAGTACAAGTAGCGTCCAGTGTGAACGCACCTTTACAGTGACAGAAAGCCACCTACACTTTTGCTACCTTGGCTCTTGAGTCGGTTGTCATGGCAGCTTTGTGCAGTCATACTTGACGACCCTGCTCATGCTAAATAGGCACAGCTGAAGTATTTGCTATTTTGAAATCAAAGTGCCTAGTACCAAAACTGAGTAGGCTTAAGCAAAGTTGAGCAGATATTTCAGATGGGACACTCCATTAGTAAAATGTTCTGAACTAAAGCTTTGAAATCTTTGTTGTGATCCGGAAGAAAATGGTATCATATTTTAATGGCTGTTTCACAATCTTGATTTTCTTATGACTTTTTTGTAGCGATGATTATTGTAAAATTTCAAATGACCAACCAGAACCAAACCTACATCCATAAATTATAACATTATTTTATATGCAAAAAATAACGAACTAAAATCCAAGTCAGATGCTTTTCCTAATGAAACTTCTGGGTGATTGGGGTTTGGAGACCTGCCATAAAAAGCAGAAAACTGCAATTTCTGTTCCCTTTTGAGAAACGTTATTGTACATATTTTGGCATTTTAAGTACTGTTTTATAATTAAGATTTTGCTGTGTATCCAATTGTGTGTATGTAAACCTATTTTGGGGATTATCTTGGATAAATCTGAAGCAGTCCCACAAAACAAGATACAGCTTTTTTAATAGACTTCATCTTGAGTTTAAGTTTTATTTTTCTGCTCTGCTCTTGCTCATGCCAGCAGATAGAATGAGCCCCGTAAGCATCTCTTCACTTTAGTATATTGCCTCTACATTCTAGTTTTTCGTTATCTATATTGTCGTGTTGCACACCCCTAGTTCAGTATAATTCTAACATGTTGTTTCTACATCTTAGTTCCCATCCTCGTCATTGGTCAAAAAGCAGGTTACACGCTAGTCTAAACTCATGACTATGTAAAATTAAAAAATCATGTTCCCTCTGTAATACATAGCCTCTGTCCAACTGAAAGGTTGCAAAGAAAACAAATTAACCACTAAGTGTTGTAATGATTTGGAACATTTTAATTCAGTTACCAAATGTTTGGCCTGCTCTACTTTTGTCCAGAGAAACAAGCAACTAAAGATGATGAAACGGCTGATTTAAGACTTGATTCCTGCTCCAACATTGAATTTTAATCATACCGTAATCCAAAGAGAAGAAATTCCAAACTTCCCAAGAAAACCCCACTCTAATAGTCTAATTCAGAATAAGTTCCCAAAGCATCTTTATGGAGAGCACACAACATCAGCGGTTCATTTTGAGGACCTAGCATCCTTCAGCTTATTACATTTTTCACTGTAAAATCCACTCGCTTTTCTTTGAAAAGCAGATTTATCAGAGACTTTAAACACTGAAGTTGTTGTGACAAGTGAGCTAAATGCTTTTTTTCCTCTGGCATTTGAATGGGTTTGTGCAGATTCTTTTTATTCCCCCTGCCTGAGAGTTTTTTTAATAGATGCATTGTCAAACCACACAGACATATACACACTTTAACAGGACTAGCTGCAGCATGCTCCCATTGAGAATAGTCGGGTCCCTAATCCTTTGAGCAGCCAGCTAGATTAGGGGCATTGAGTTACACACATTCACCCTCTGCAGGGTGATGAGTGAGGAACTGTAAGCGTGGCCCGCCAAGTCCCTGCACAGAGATCACTCAAACTGTCAGACTGATGCATGAGTACAGTATAGACACACACTCACTCATCTCTTTACACAAACACACTCCCAGGAGGGGATTTGGTGTATCCTATCAAACAAAATACTTACAGGAATCACCAGAGACTCTGTGTGAACAGAGAGGGTCATTCCTCCTCATCACTGAAAAGAGAGATTACAAGAAGCATATTTGATTTTGTTCACTCTTCAAACAAGTGGAGTCACAAAAGTGGAGGGATATGACGGATTGTTGCCGAGATCTTTCACAAGAAGCCAAACTAGTGAAAGGAGTACTTAACGTGCACTTTTTGCTTTGTATGCACAAAGCCTCTTTGACGTTTTTATCATCATTCAGGCTTCATCACCTGAGTGCACGTAGGAAAAATGAGCTTATATACATCTGGGTTTCTGATTCACCAGGTTTACCTTTTGTCTACATGTGTTTGTCTGCTGGTGAGACTTAGGACAGAAGGTGAAGAAAGAGAAGAGTCATAGATAGAGCTGAGGCTTTTCTTTCCACCTTCCACTACTTGCATGTCTACGCGAGTCACCCAAGTTTCAACATTTATATTTTATTTTAGAATTATGCATTTTTTGCAATTTTCATGTCTATAAAGGTCAACTTCGTTGTGTAAGCTCTGGTGAAAAAAATCACAGAAATGTAATTTTTAGAAAAGAAACCTTGAATAAAGTGATGACAATTCCAATATCTGAAATTCACGTCCAATCTTAATTTAAAAAGTCAAATTTTATTAGAGTAACACAGAAATTTGAATTTTTTATTTTTTTTTTTAAGATATTTTTTCGGGCTTTTATGGCCTTTATTCGATAGGACAGCTGGAGAATGACAGGAAAGTGGGTGAAGAGAGGGGGGAAGACATGCAGCAAAGGGCTGTGGCTGGGATTCGAACCTACTGCCGCTGCTGGGGGTTAGCAGCCCCCGTACATGGGACGGGCGCTCTACCAACTGAGCTAATGTCCGCCCAGAAATTTGAATTTTTGTTATAGCTGCATGTCAACCACTGATTCATTATCACCTCTGAAATATTGTGTAAAGGGTTGACAATATGTGTTGTTTTCTGGTTATCAAAAAAGAGACACACACACAGACCACTTATACACACAAAATGCACACAAATTATACACACCCTAACAGCTCACTTCTTTGTTGTGTTTTGTATTTTTGTATTTTTTTTTAACTTAATTTCCACTCTGTTTCCTGTTATATAACTTGTTGTGTTATATGTCTTTGTCTCTGTCTGTACTGTGATATTTGTTTGTTTTTGCAATTAAAAAAAAAAAGAAATATTGTGGAGCCAGTTCAAGAATGGATCATATTGATGATGATGTCAATAAACCCAAATGCTTATTCTTAATATAACAGGATAACAACCTAATTTATGTGTTGGTAAGTTACATTTTCAAGTATCTTATTCAACAGAGACAATTATGTATTAAGTTCTTGCCAAGTACAAAACTTACACCCTTTACTCAAAGAAAATTATGACATTGTGTCTTCTTTTTATTTAGTAATTCCTGCGTGTTGTAACATGAGAAACTCCGGTTGAGTCCCTCCAAAGCAGATTTTGTCATTTTTTCTTTGTTCAAAAATATTTACTGGCATTTAAGATTGACTCTGGTGGATTAACCTCATGTTTACTTTTGAAATGTATCTGTTGGTCTGCTGTCCCGCTCCTCTGTCATCCTCTTTAATATTCTTAGAGTCTCCAAAAACTTTGTCTTCAGTCCATTAAGTCCAAAATATTAATCCAGTATCTACACCTATGCTGAAATTAACACTGCAATCAACAGCATAAAATCTGATCAACTAAACTAAAGGAATTACACAGTGCATGTTGTGTTATGTGATGCATTTGAGGTCCATTTGGACATACTGTGAAAAAATTTGATGCATTCAGGTTGGCTCAGTAAGTGAGTATTTGACAAAGCTAAGTACATGATGTGCATGAATGTACTTCACATAGTTGAAAACTTAGATTTTTTCTAAACTTTGAATAAATAAAGTTATATGGTCGTGAAATGTGGTTACATCAGAGACGTAACGGAGGTAATATCAAATGCATTGTCTTGTATAAATAATTATTTGCATATTTTTCCTTGTTTGAATGAATAGTTTTAGTTCATCTGTCAATAACTTTGTGTATTCTCACGATGAAAATAATTATTTCATTACATAATTTAGATGTCCTTACTGTAGGATACTTATGGCGCTGCTCATTGAGGTCTTTTTGTTTTGCTTTGTTGAGCAAACATTTTACCAATTGTTAAAAAAAAACATTAAATGTGAATGGTTTTGGCAGATCTTGCACGCAGGTGATCAGTGATCGGTTTTGGTGAGAAAAAGCCGAATAAGGGCATCCCTGGTGGTGAAAAAAGTGGTCAATATTTAGTTTTACAAAATCACTACAAAGAGCTTTAGTGGCACGGATGTAAAGAATTACTGAAAAAGATTTTTTTTAAACTATGGACAAAATGAATGAAGAATTTCAGTCTCCATACAATGGCATGAAACAGTGCACCCAAGGTTATTTTTTGACAAAAAGCTTGACACAACAAAAATGCAGGGTTATTTGACAAAGGTGACGAAAAGACCGGCCAAGTTAAACTCTGATGATAACAGAACTCCACAATCTTTGTTCATGAAAGGTCAGAGCTTTGATTCCTGTTATAGTGGATCAGGATTGTGTAAGCAGTAGTCCTGACAGCCGTCTCAGTGTGTGTCCATGTGTGTGTGTAGCAGTGTGTGTGGTCCTGACCTGTCCAGAGATCCTGGCTGTTGAAAGGCTAAAGTGTCTCTGTCTCTCCAGCTGACTCCACTCTGCTGTCGCCCGACTCCGTGTGTATGACTGTGTGTGTGGTTTGTGCAGACACAAGTTTTTGGCCTATTTGTGTTTGAGTGTGCATACTTGTGTGCACCACGCGGGATGTGTGTGTGTGTGTGTGTTGGAGGAAGGAGAGAGTTGAAAGGTCTCAGAGTCTCGGTGTCAGTAGATCTCCTGCAGACAACTCCAGCTCTGCTGTGGCAGTTTCCTGTCGCCAGCTCCAGACCAGGTTATGTTGGGAGTTACCTTCAGGTCAACTACATGACCTCTGACCCCACTGATACCGACCTCCTGCACACGCTCACAAACGCATACATACAAAACTTAACTGCATCCTCATTAATTATTAAATAATCACCCTGCCTAAAACACACAGCTCTTAAGTGTTTAAAATCAACTGTTAATAGAGTAAATATAACACAAAAATAAGTCCTGTGTGTTAATTTGTCCATTATCTTGAGTTTCTGTAAATTATGTCAGTATATTTTCAAGTGTAGTATAAGGTAAAGCTGTATCATCAATACCAGTAAAGGTGTTTTTGTGCTAAAATGGGACTGGATGGTAAAATAATAAATTGTTTCTTTTTTGTTCAAGACCTCAGAAGAGCAGCAAAATTATATTTTTTCTGGGAATGCTAAAACAGGTGGTAAAAACATTTAGTGCCATATAATGATGTAAAATAGTGAGCTCTACAGCCTTTTGCGTCAAAACATTTCTTTCCTTGTTAGAGGTCATTAAAGTTTGTTCCAACAGTCGTCCTGATGACTTGAGCCAGGAATGAAAAATGGATTACAATTAAAAATCAAGATGTTTTGGTCAAAGTTTGTGACCAGATAAGAAGAATCTTTTTAGGAAGAAGCCAGTCCAGTATCTAATGAGTGTTGTAGAGGCCACTAGAGACTCTCCTATGGCCATGGTGGAGAGATGCTACATTTGATCTTTGTTTTGATGCACAGTGCTGATGCTCTTGCAGTTTACATAGCCATTCTGATAACTCAAACTTATTCATTTTTTAGTTTTAGCACATGCTGAAGGATCTTCACCCCTACTTCTACAACAGAAAGGAAGAGCAGTGCTCCCTCACAGTAATGTGATGTCATGACCAGGCTTTAGTGCATTGCTACTTTCAGCAGAGGTTTATTCAGTCCAGCTCACAAAGGCAGCAGAGCAAATTTGGTGAGAAGAGGGCAACAGTGGGTGAAAGCTGCTGTACTCAAAACCAAAAAGATAGCTTGATGATTGTGTATCATCAAACAGTGGATGTTACGCTGGTTCAATAATTTATTGAGAAGTTCTTCGCCTCTCGACTGCAAACAGGGTGCCAAATAAAACTGCCAGATTTGAGTGCTTTGCTTCAAGACATAGACTCGGCAATATGATGTAAAGAAAACAAAGGTTTTATGCACATGAAATTGTACCAACTCGCATCACTCACACAAAGTGCCTCAAGTGTATGGAGTCAGAACAGTCTCAATAAACACAAATGCACACAGATGGATTCACAAATGAACACTCAGATTCACAAATGCACACAGAAGGACTCACAAATGCACACAGATGGATTCACAAATGAACACTAATTGTGGTGCTGGTTTGACGGAGTGGTTAGCAACCAGGCACGCCCCATATACATACTTCTGCCAGTCTGAGTTCAAATCCCACCTGTGACCAGTTTGCAGAGAGTCTTCCCCTACTCTCTCACCCCCTTCACAAACCTATCCACTGTCTCTCTCCTGTCAATGAAGGCACAAAATGCCAAAAAAAGCATTAAAAAAATTAACTCAAATTCACAAATGCACACAGGTGGATTCACAAATGGCCACACAAATTCACAAATGCACACAGAAGTAATTACAAATGAATTTCAGTGCACACACAAATGCATGTCAACTCATAAATGTAAAGAAAATCACAAATTTTGTTGTGCCTGGCATCAGAATAAGCGTTGCAGCTGTAGAGGGAGGCAGTATCTTCAAATGGTCTCCAAAGTTTGTCTTTATGCCCAGACTTCCAGACTTCCAGCTGTTAACTTCACTTACCTACACAAGTGCTTCTGCCCCCAAAAGTCTGAAATCATGGCATCTGAAGTCACACAGAGAACAGAGTCCCAGCAAACACTTGTCTGTTTTTTTTTTTGTTTTTATGAGTTTCTTGATTTTGTTTTCAGTGTGCTTTCAAGTGTTTTTTTTGCATAACTGTCCTTTAATTCTTAATTTATGCCTCCCTCTGTTCTCCTTTGCTTTCTTCTCCCTTAGTCAAAGACATAGTAAAGATATCGCTGTCATTAAGGCGGCTCATGCTAATGGTGGGATTAGTTCTCATGCTGACAGCCTTCATCACTGGACAGACAGATGGATACAGCACACTTACACACACCCACATGTGGGTACACCCACATGTAAGCACACATACACACATGCAGACATGTAACATCAGCAGAGGCCAGTTAAAATAACTGATGTAGGATGTGTGCTCCCTGTTGTTGCAGTCAGAGTAAGTGATACTTCAATGGAATTCGCAGGCTGCGTAAAGACAGTTTAAACCCTATATAAGGATACATGTTAATGTGTAGCTGGATGCTAAAAATAGTTGAAGTGGCTTTTGGATTAACTTAAAACCAAAACTTGGAGACAAAATGAGATGTAACTGTACCTGTATCTCATAATATTAGGCATCGTAACCAGTTATAGCTAGTATATTATACAGATGCTGAACTTATGAGCATTGAGTTCGATTTAATATATTGCACTGAATTGAGAATATAAAAATATTTTTCTTTTTGTATTTATGTATAACACAGAATGTAAACAGAATTAATATTCCTGTTGTTCTGCCAATTACCCTATTATGTGTTCTTATATGTGTTCAGATTGTATGTGTAGGATTTCTGTTGCTGTCTTGCAGCTAAATAAAGGTGAGCAAGGTCAACTTTATTTTTAATTTATTTTTGGATATTCACCTTACCTGAATTTACAGTAAATCAGGCAAGGATTAATGCTTCAACAGAGTTTAAAAAAGCATTGTTTTTTTAACAACGTATCCATTTTTTGACCTTTATTTAACCAGATAAAACCCTGTTGAGATCAAGATCTCTATCACAAGGGGGGCCTGGCCCAGACGTCAGCAGCACAGATCATGAAAACAACATCATGGGAAAGCAACAACAAAAGCTAAATACTCTTGTTTGTAGGTTTATGGTATCTTGCAATTAAAGTAAGTAGTGGTAAGGTAAGGGGGCGGCAGAGTGATTTAGCGGAGGGAGATTAGATTAGATCAACTTTATTGTCCTTTGCAGGAAATTTGTCTTAGACAGCAGTACTACTGGCCAAGGACGCAGTATTATAAATAACAAAATACTAGACAACATACAACAGTAACATAAGCAAGAGGTCGGCGGCAAGCATGGCCAGAAGTTATTGGACAAGGATGTTAAAGTGCAGTGCTCATCACAATACGCAGTGAAGATAAGCAGAAACAAGTTAATGACAAGAGTTAGCTAGGTCCGGATAAACTTTATATTTCCGAAATGTTTATGCACTTAAAAACAATCATATGTAGCGTACTCTTAAACTGTGGTATTATTTTTTTATTTGAGTTCTTGTAGGCTGAGAAAATACCCTTTGTATTTGGTACGGTACTTCCCTGTTAGCACCTATTTTTTCATCTACGACGGTTACAGTCTGTGGCTTACTGAGGGAGAGGAGAAAACTTTCTACTGTATCTAATGTCCTTAGTGACCATATGGAGCTCATAGAACCCCCACTTCAAAAAAACTGAACTCTCCCTTTAAGACTGTTGAAGGTTGACAACATCACATCAGGAAGATCGAAAAGAAAAGGGCAGCTAGAGGATAGGTAAAAGAAATAATGATGAATAAGGCTGTCATTACCAGTAACAAACATCAGGTTGCAGTGATTGACATTGTTCAATAACCCAAGACATTTAGATGAAACACTCATATGCAGCACATCACCATAACCAAGCAAAAGTTTCCCTACTATTTATTTTTGGTTGTGGTCGACTGCCATAGCACAAAGTGCTGCCATTCCAAAAGAAAGACACAAAATACATATTAAAATAGGTTGCATGGTAAATTTGCTCTCATTTTATTTCAGCAGAATACTTTTCTAGTGTTTCAGTTCTGGTCAGCCAAGCAAGAGGTGCTTTTTTCTGAATTCCCACAGTTTCCAACTCAGCAGCGTACATCCAGCTATCCCCAGCTCCCTCTTTCCATCCTTAACAGATAAACGTAGAGGAATTCACTGAAAGGTGTGGGATAGGTAGGCTTTTCTGTCTTATCACGATTTTTTAAAAAATCAACAAAATTGTTCTTTTTCCTTCCTTCTCTTTTGTTTTAAATGTATTTTATGTATTTCTGTTAATTCTGTTTGATCCAACACTTTCAATTTTCTGTCTTGTTTGAGTGAACAGTTAATTTTTCTCCTTGTGAAGCCTCTGTTTGCAGCCAAAGATTATTGAGGCAGCTGTCATTCAACCCGTTTATAATCAAGCCGACTCTAACCACAGAAACAGATCAGATGAGATGAAGCAGACACATTCTTAAACAAAACCAGTGAAATAAAAAGGATTCATGACCCACTGTCATCAGAGTTTTACGTATTGTTTGGAAGAACTTGGCAGATGTCAGTGTCGACCACGAACAGCCCTTCACTTTCTATTTTCTCTGTTTGTCATAAAATCCTGCAGAGTGAGTCAGTTTCTGTTGGGAATATCGATAAATAATATAATCCTAGCTCTGGTTTCCTGAGGTGTTTATGCGGGGCTTTGTCGCCACTTCTATTATTGTATAGTCTGTGTGCATGACTGTCGTGACTGAGCAGACCTCACTTTATAAACACCATGAAGACTGTGTCCCTGTTTTTCTGCTTTTTTAAGACTTTAACGTGTGTGTGAGCCAGGGGGGAATAGGAAATGTCTTTAAAATCACAACAGGTGGGCAGTTTTGCTCCAAAATAAGACACAAAGCAGAACCTCTTTTTAACAGCCTGAAACTTTTACTTGGCCAAGCAGTCCTGTACAAACACAACAAATCCAGCTTTCTGTCTATGCCTTTTCTCCATTTTAAAGCAAACTAACGTGTGTTTATTCTTTGAGTGAGCCTTGTTTGTCCTCTCTTTCTCTTTAACCCACAGACTGACATCTTGGTGATCAGTTGTGACCTGATAACAGACGTGGCTCTTCATGAAGTGGTTGACCTCTTTAGGGCCCACAATGCAACACTAGCCATGCTGATGAGTAAAGCCCATGAATTCACGGAGACGGTCCCTGGACAGAAGGGCAAGAAAAAGACAGGTGACTGGAAATACTCATTTTGTAGATTATTTGTTGTGAAAGTTTGTCATGTACAGTACAATAGACCCTGTAAAATCTGGTGTAAAAGCTGCACTTGAAAAACCCTTTTTTATCCATAAAGTTGGCAGCAGCTTGAAGAGTTTGTAAACAATATTATGTTTTTATAGGACAAAGCTGAGCTGGAGGCAAACCAATCCTCCTGACACATTTGACAAATGCTAGCAAGTAGCAAGTTGAATTTAGCTTGTTTGCAGAAGCTTAAACAGCTCCCTTTGGATATGTGAGGTCATTTTCTCTCCCTTTGGCACTGAGAGTGTTTCTTGGAAAAAAAAAAGGATGATTTACAGGTGCAGATTGGACTTTCAGTTTTCAGCCATCACTGATGCCCTTTTTTAGAGTCTGATAACACGCATCAACATGAATTCACATTCATTGTATGCTCGGGCTCTTCTCTTTTACTCAGTTTTCAAGTATTAGTTCAACATTGGGGTCAAAATACATACTTTAACTCTAAAATTACATTTGAATGTAGATTATTCAGGTCTGCAGCAGAGAATCATCCAATCCAACAGAGGGTGCAATGCAGCTGGCCCACTCCTCACCCATGACAAATCCCTGTCCCCATTAGTCAGTGCTCCACCTACCACAGCAACACCTGATCAAGTCCTCAGGCTGTGTGACCGTACTGTCTTCTGCAGGCATAGAATAAGGTCATCATGGACAAGATTGCAAGATTCATATGCACGGACACACGGCTCACTAGTATGGCCTCGAGAGAGATGAATATTATCTCATTCGAGTTTAATTTTTGGTAAAAGTGGCAGCCTTATTCTGGCTTTCTGACACCAAACTGACTACACTTAAGTCAGACTCTCATGTTATATTAGCAATATGTCTGGGGTAACAATTTGTGGTTTGTTTTTGTCCTCCCAGCCTCCACTTGTTAAGTTGTTGAGTTTCCCTGTATGCTGTGTGCAATTAAGTGAAGTAAAAGAGGAAAAATAAAACATAAGAGGTTAGCAGTGCTAATTTACAGCTTTTCTCCTTCACTTTGTTACAAAACAGCATTCAGACAAAATATTCACAATCATTGAATATTTGTTTGTACAGAAGGCCTAACATTTATTTTCTTGTTAAATAAATAAGTTTGTGTTTAAAAATAGCCCATACAACTCTTATTTCTAAGTTTCTTAAAATACATTTGAAAGTTTTTAGGATTTAAAAGCTAATCTAAACTGTCACAGGTCAAATCTAACCAAACTTGATCAAATCGTACCATATTGTTGTATGTAATTTCTATTCAGATTCAATCATTGTTGAAAGTAGAGATTCTACTCCTCGTGTGTCACACTGATTAGTTTAAAAGACTCTTCAGCACAAGAGGTGATGTGCAGCACGATTTTCATTCAACTACCGTAATAAAGTTAGCAAAAGTGCTAACTCCACATGTTAGAGCACATACTGTATTAAATACACAGCCTGACAAATAACTGCTCATAGGAGACTTTATACTGAACATAATGTTAATAATCAGGCAGAAGGACAGTTTAAATGTTTTTTCCAGTATTCTCTGGTACTCTGAATTGAACAATAATGAATTCTATTAAAACTTTGTGTGTCTAAATGGGCATGTTTCTCCACCCAAGTATCAAAGTAAGGCCAATGGTTTCTTATAGATGTAAGTAAATAATATACATAAGAAATTTAACAAATTTGCTGAATTTTTCACTTTAACATATCTGCCACAATTGTTTGCTTGTTTGTAATATACAATCTATTTTATATCTATTAAATATTTTATATCTGTTTATGTGAAATGTTGATTCTTCCAGCTGAGCAGAGGGACTTTGTGGGAGTGGACCATTCAGGGAAGAGGCTGCTCTTTATGGCCAATGAGGCAGATCTGGAGGATGGGCTGTCAGTGAGGAAGTCAATCATGAGGAAGTAAGCCATTTTAAACCTTCATTTGAAGTTAAGTGTTTTGTGTCCTAACTCTGGTTATACATATGCTGATTTTTAAGGACTGTGTTGGTAAAACTGAGCAGGATTCTATATTTCCTTACCTGAACTATGACTACCTCCTGATCATTTCAGGCTGCCCTCAAAATTAGTTGCTCTACCTGTGCCGGATGTTGTGAATGAATCTCAGGGGGGAGTTATGTTTTTGTTTCCTACTCTGAGTGTTTTAGGCCAATGGTGGGTAGGTATTTGTAGTATTTTTTTTCTAGGAAGACTACTGCAGGTAGGTTTTCGTTTCTTAGTCCTAAAATGCATGTATGTGTGAGAGTGGGTGTTTTGAGAGCTCGTAAATACTTCGTGGAGCCAAAGCCACTGTAAATTCTGGCCAATAAGAGGGGGGCCTGAGCAGCTGCTCTCATGCTTCCCTGCTCAGGGAAATCTTAATCCTCACACATATAAGGATACATATATGTAAATTAAGCCTTTTTACACACAGCAGTGCTTATATGGACACACAGAATCCCGACCTTAAGGTGGACTTTGATGGAGAGGAAACACTCACATATTGTCACAGTGTTATGGAAACATGAGAACACAGCTAAACATTTTATGGCTCACAATGAGAGACTTGCAATGAATAAATCAGCTCTCGTCATTTTTACACACGTGCCACTCTAACAGGGGAAACCAAGTGAAAAAAAAAACTGGAGCTCAACATGCATGAAAGACTTTTTGACTTTATCAGCTCAACTTCAGGTCATTCAGCAAGATCTGATTGCTTTTCGTTGTAGTGTGAAAGATTCAGAGGATGCGTCACCCCACATTATGCACTTTTTCCAGATGTTTTTTGATTCGTTATTTGCATTCAGCGTTTGGACACTGACCTATTTTTGAATGTTTACCCCCTCTCCAAAGGCATTTTTTGCTGTGGTTTACATTAATACCAACCATTCTCAAGGCTTTGACTTAGCTGACACTTTATCAATACAAAAATGTCCTTATTATGAAAGATTTGGGGCTATACAAATAAAGACTGAAGGATGGAGATCAAGAGCCTTTTCTGTTGAAAAGTAGTTTGAACTACTTTCAGGCATTGATATGATTTATCTTCATGCTTAATTTCTTTGTCAAAACCTTCTACCAAGTGCCAAGTGCCTTGCACACAAATAATGTCATGCTTTTGAAAGAAGCAGTCAGGACAAATCAAAACAAAGGAGTCTGGAAAGTAATCATGGCGATGAGGAGACACAGGTGGTCTAAATTTATTTTACACAAAGCCATGCCACCAGCACTGTCTGTGTTAGTTAAGCAGGGATAGAAACACACGCAACATGTTGAAACAACAACACAGAATTGAATATCAGGAGTGCCATGTGTTTGATAATATTGACAAGGACAACCTGTGATGGCCAACTTTTTTACGCAGAAAATCTTATCTGTCTCTTGACCTACTTATGAGGCTTGCTGATCAGCTGTTTTTGTATGAATGCACCAGTGTGTCACTTTTGTTGAACTGGTTGAACATGGGATTATGAACGATTAGCTGGAGGAACCACTGAAGGTGGGCAGCTAAGTAGTCTACACCATGTTTACAAGTCAGTTGAGATCATTTCCGTAGTGGACATATCATGACAAAAACACATTTATACCTGCACATATAGTCAGACCCAGAACATTTAAAGTTATCCAAACAAACAAACTCCCAAAACTATAACCTCCTTGGCAGAAGTAATGAATGAAACTTTGGATAATTGTTGCACCAACTTCTCTTGGTTCTTCAGAAATACATAGATGCTGTAGTTTTCTGATAACACTACCTTTCTCCACATAGTTCAACTGGACCTCCCACTGTCTTACATTTGTGGACAAATTGAGCAGTCTTGTAATTTCTGCAGTTGTGTTGGAGAAAGCATTGTTTGGTTTTTGGTTTTCTCTGTGCTGGATCCCAAACTTCAGAAACAATGATATGAGATGTCTCACATAAACAACATGTGTGAACTCTGTTAGCAACAGAAGCAAAGGTTGAATACGGTGTTGCTCACATGCTGCAGAAGCTATTGAGCGTGTTTTGACTTTTACAGCAAAATCTTCAGCTCCTCTATGACCACTGTGAGCAACAAGAGGACGCTGTAATCTGCAAACACCAGTGATTGTTGACTTTTCCCATGATGAATATGCATGCATCATGACTTCTCTGGTTTTGGTGTGTCTGCTGTGTCAAGGTGCTTACACACCACACTTGTACTACCTCTGCGACCACTCTCTATGCAAAGTCAATGTACAGCCGTGATAGGGCGGGGCTAACCCTCCCACGGTGCGACAACCGCTTTTCACACTACCACATAGCTTGTCGCGTGATGTGAATGTAAAAAAAAGTTTATCTTTTCAGGCGATGTCATGTGTGGCTGTGCAGCACGTGTGACGGTACCCTAGACAGACAGTAATTCATCCAGACTACAGATTAACAATTCATGTCCATGTGGGAAACATTAGTCAGTGAGGAACTTAGTTCCGCCTAGACGGACCGCGGGAAATTTGCAGTTAATGCTGCTGCAGGGCATCAGCTGCACTGTTTTGTGGTTGAGAAGTTAATGAAAAGGATTCGGCTGGAATAATGTCCGCTTATACATCCTATTATATGATATATGAAACAAGATCGCGGTGAAACTCGAGCAGACGTGACGTCACCAAGCAACGGCCGACGCCAACAGTGACCAAAATGAGGTATTTATGGACATGCGGCCGTACGTCAGTGGGCGACGCGATTTTGGTAGCTGGGTCGCTTGCGGTGTGAACGCAGCATCACAGCAGTATTTGAAGGCCTGACATGTATACACCCCAGTGTTTTCTGTGTTTACATGTGAGTGGGCACTTTTCTTGAGTCAATGTTGTCTTTACAGAGAACGTTTGTTTTTTTTTATTTAAATGTATTTCTTGGGCATTTTGTGCCTTTATTGATAGGAGAGAGTCAGTGGATAGGCTTGTGAAAGGGGGAGAGAGAGTAGGGGAAGACACTCTGCAAACTGGTCACAGGCGGGATTCGAACCTGGACCGGCAGAAGCATGTACATGGGGTGCTAACCACTACGCCAAACCAGCACCCCGTCAGAGAACGTTTTTAATACAAAAACATTTTATCTCTGTGTGGACAGGGCTTAAAGGGTCTTAAAAATTCTGAAGTTTGATTGTGTTTGGACTGTTGGGTGCTACATTGCAATTCAAATAATGGCCTTTCTTGCAAAATAAAGGCAAAGGCATTCTGAAAAATCACATTTCTGCTTTTGTCCTTATTGTTCTAGCAGAAATTAAATTTTAATACCTGATCTGTAATTCTTGGAAATAGTGTTTGAATGTGACCTAACCACTCTAGCAGTGCTTCACATAAAAGATGAGTTCAAATATGTGAATAACTTAAACTAAGGAAGCATCTGTTGGACAATGATACTTTTATAAGTTTCACACACATTTTATTTGGGTGCCAATAGTGGAATGCCCTGAATAAACATTAGCCCTCCAGGCCTGTTGGCTCTGTAGTGGAAACCTGACTAATGAGGGTATTAACAGTCAATCTGCTGCCTCTGAGTCATCCTCCTCTGTGGGGTTTGACTTGTAACTAAATAAGACATTATGCTGTGTGTGTGTGTTTGGGTGTAAAAGAGATGTGACTCCTCTCTCCCACTGAGGACTTTCGTAGTACTTTAGTATTTAGTCGTTAATCCAGAGGTTGAGTCATCCCTGCCTGCAGAGGCACTAAATTCCTGCTCTGCTCCACACTGAGCCTTAAAGCACACAGAGCAACCTGGAACTGCCCAGTGCTGCTGTCAGGACAAGCAGGACATTTGCGTGTTTTTGAAAAAATTATAGAAGAATTGACATCCAGAAATGGTGTCAGCAGAAGAAGTTTCATATGACAAGAGCTAAGATTACCAGCACTCAAATGTTTTCAGTACTTCATTGACATGGAAATAATCCAATTTTTATTGGTGGTTTTCATTTAATCAGACTAATTTTACATTGCATGTTAGACTCTAAACTTAAGTTATGACAGCTTTTGATTATTAACCTATGGGCTAGGGCTGGATAAAGTGTCAAGTTTTAAGAAGACTATATTTTTGAACAAGATAAAGGGCAAGCTAGTTTAATTTTTTAGTTTATGCTTATGTTGCTTTTTAAAAGTGTAGTCCATTGTTTTGTAAAAAGATCAACAATAATACTTTTCCATTTTTTGCTGACAATATGTTTGTTCTTGTATTTCATACTGTGTGGCTGGGTGGTTGTAAAAGAGCCTGTTTCACTTTTGGCTTTGGCTTCGAAAGCAAGTCTGTTTCTATTGTTTCTTCGCTAGAAAATGTTTACAATAAGTGTTATAAACATATGTTTTTTTCTTCAGCACAGGTAATAACAGTCAGCTAAAGTGTAACTTTAAACATCAGCCCTGATTTTCAGTGTCAGTGCTTCACTGCAGAAGTGTCAAATTTTATGATGACCACCGAAGGAAAACCTTGCAGTTAGGCCTGCCACGATAATCAATAAATCAATTAACCGCAAGATAAATAAAAACATCCTCGGTAAGTTTGGCAGCCTCGATAAATTGACACGCACATGCATGTTTGTTTTCCTCCTCTCTCTACCAAACAAACTGAATGAGAAGATGGATCACTCTGCGCACCTGTATCAACATCAAGGTGTGTGGGTTTTATGGTGGATTTAGCAAATTTATAGCAGAGTGAGCATCTGTCAGTGAGCTCTGTGAGGAGTAACAAGGAAACAAACACTAATATGAATGAATGTACGAAAGCTAAGGTTCCTAAGCTGAGTGCCACAGTACAAGTGTCAGTACAAGTGTGGGAATATTTTGGTTTTAAACAAATAAACAAGGTGTGATCCCATGAACACAAACGAGCTGATATGTCGTATTTGTTTGAAAGTAGTGGCGACGAAGAAGCAGAGCTGCAGCGAAGCCTTCATCCTGACAGTCCATGCTTACTGAGGCATTTGGTTGGCAAAGTAAATATAAATAAATGCGGAAAATGGTGCGCGTTCACAGACAGCGTCGTTCACTGCATTGCAAAAGAAATGCAACCCTTCAACACGGATGAAAAGCCACCATTTCGGAAATTGTTACAAACATTTGACAGATAGAACAAATTGACTGGGAGAAAGTACATGCCACAAACAATTCAGGATCTGTAAAAACTCCATCTTATCTAATGTTTTTATTGCTGTGTGTGCTTTTATTTGAGTTTTGTTTTGTTTTTTCTTTACAGAGACAGGGTGTATTTGTTATTGTTTTTGATTAGTATCGGGATTTTTTAGTTGCATGCAATTTTACCCAAAAGAGAGTCCATTTCATTTTTAGTGGGTCTTTTTTTCTCTTTTTTTTTGTTTGTTAAATGTATTGTATTGTTTTATGTATTTTACTTAAAAGCTGTTGACCTTCTAATTATAGTTAGATAGTTTTTAGGAGTTGAAGTTTATTGCTTTTGATATGGTGTACTCTCTTAACTATGAGATATAATTATATAAATGAAAAAAATGTTTTTCAAAATAATATTGACAATAATATTGTTTATCTGCAATAATTTTTGGACACATATCGTTCAGCAAACTTTGTTATCGTGACAGGCCTACTTGCAGTGCATCTGAATTCAGTGTCTGTAAGCAGACATCAATCTCTTGAAGCTCGAAACTACAACAGATGTGAGCAGGACAGTGGAGATCCCTAATTTGGGTACCTGTTCTTCTTATTTTAAAGTGAAAACACCAGTAATTGTGTGCCATATTGAGCCAAACTGAACTGAACTGCACAGCTGGGTGGAAAAGCAGCTTAATTTTGCACCAAGATGACAGTTGTCACAACAAAACAGATTCTGGTTACAAATTCATCACATTGTCAGTGTGGACATCAAATGCTTAAATGTGAAGTAATATCCAATCTGGATTCAGTTACAATTAATCAAGAATAGTTTGCAATTTATGGCAAAAAAAAAGGCTTTGTTCTTTTTTTTGGTTTGTTTTTGTTTTTGTTGTTCTCGGGTAAGACTGAAGCGCTGCACATGTGTGTATTTTCCCTGCCATAAACCTTTAAAGGGCACCTGTTCCTGCTCTGTTTCCCACTGGCTCTCGCTCTACTCCCTCTTCTCAATTCTCTTTTCCTCTCTCTCTCTCTCTTGCCCACCCACAGGTGCCAAACAGTGATGTCACACGCTGGGTGTTCCCAGAAATTTCACATTAAGCCCACAACGTGCACACAGAGGCACACACCTGGGAGATGTTTTATGAATAAATACATTTGACAAACTCCCACAGAGCGTGTCTGTGTGTGCACGCACATGTGTTTTTATGCTTTTGAATAAAATACCTTTACACAGACGGACACACACAGTTTGATTTATGGCTTTCAGCATCTGGTTGTAAAATATGTGTGACCAAGAAATCCTCCTGAGTCACTCTAGTTATACTGCAGGCCTGGTGGAGGGAGGGAGAGATGAGGAGAGAGAGAGGGATGGAAAATTATGAAAACAAAAAAAGTCTTTGTTGAAAAAGATGAAGTTAATGATTATAAAAGAATTAAAGAGGAAAGGTTAAGGTTCATTTCCACCCAATTCATTTATCATCTGGCTTTTTACTTTCCGTTCAGGACTGTGCTATTTCAGTCTTGATCATTGAAGATATCTGCTGTGTGAAAGTAGTCAGTGCAAACACAGACTCCACATTCAGCCCAAAATGACAGTCATGGTTATTTTGATCTGTGTTACTGTTGCAGTTATTTTAGCAGTTTCTATGATTGTTAGTTTGTTTGCCCAAATTTTAAAATTAACCACAGCAACAAGGCAACAGGCCTGTTATCATAGCAGTGTCATGTGTAGTTTGGTCAGACTTTTGCAATCCAATATGTTTCACATCACTTCAATATGGAGATGCAGCACTAAGAGGACGCACCCTAAATCTGTGGTGTGGGTAAAGATGGAAATAATTTCATATTAAGAGGTGTCACTTCAACCAAAAATCAAACTTGATCCATTTTCAGCATACTATAACCAAACATCTTTGGTCACATAGACACAAGGCATTTCCATGAGATCATTTGAAGATTTACTCTCCCAAGACCACTCTCCTACATTTGGAAACAACTTCATCAGACTGACGTGTTTCAGCTTCTTGCCTTCATCTGGGTCATCAGAAATAATGATAGTGAAATGTTTTGGATTTTTTCCATTTCAGACCTTCCCGATTTAAGTGATGTTTGTAATGGATTTCTGATTACCTTGATGAAGACCAGATCCGGAAACACATCAGTCTAATGAAGTTCTTTTCTAAACTGCAAGTGTTCCTGGGGCTATTTTGATTTCTTCAATACCCCTTTCAGACTGGCCAAAAAAAAAAACAGTTTAAACCCGGTAACAATCAGCTCCTGTCGAGAGTTTGAAAGGGTTTAATCGGCATTTCGACCCGGGTCATTTGACCCTGCAGGTGACACAGGCTTTAATTGGCTCGCCTCCGATCAGCTTCAGTGAGAACATCACACCCAGGTCGACCCGCTTCTTTACGTGTGATGTCAGCGTAATGTACCCACGGCATAGCATCACGCCGCTCCCTCTGTAACTTACATGACTGTTTGTCGTCTCAGCAGCAAATTCCATCCGCACCATCTATCATCAGCACCGAGTTTGTATGTTTTTATTGAGGGACAAAAGTACAAAGTAAAGAAAATGGTGTCCACGGCCTCCATGCTCTTTCCCATTGTTTACATGGACGTGCTTTGTAGCGCTGATGATGTCATCAACATGATGACATCAGCTTGATGCACCAGAAGAATAAACAAAGCCACGCAGCTCATTTGCGGCCTATTACACCCGGGTTTGCTAGCAGTGGGAAAAGAGTCACTGACCAGTTGTTATTGGGTTAACCCATGTTCAAAAAAACGTGTTGACCCGCTAATTTTGTGTGAAAGCGGTACAAGACTTTTTTTCTCCACGCACCTTGAAGGTTGGTGAACTTGTGCCAGAACTTCTGACTTCTCCCAAGACCACACCAGGGGGCTGCATGTCCTTGCATAACAATCTTGCAGTCTTTTCAATGATGGCCTTTTTCATGCCCCTTTTTGGGGGGCATGCCTTATTATTTTGCCACCAGTGGTGTGGAGACCAAAGTGCTTCCACAGAGTGGCTTGTTCTCCATTTTCTCATAGCTGTACTGTTGTTCAGGTTGAGAGCAATTGATGGTTGCGTTGTGCTGGAAGCGCCCTCTGTTGGATCAGGTTGGTTCACTGCTCAGGGTCCCTAATCTAATGCAGAGTTGAATATCTTATGGATGTATATTTACAGTTGGAGTCTGGATTCTTACCCTCTTGCTCAAATGGATTGAAAGTGTTGTTTATAAGGTGACTGACATATTTCATGAGATTTCAGGTTTCTGTCAGACAGTGATGATATATAAAACCTGAATATACAAGAAACATCTGAATTTATTGATGAATTTTTTGCTATCAAATCTTTTTTTATGTATATTTTGGGTCTTTTGGGCCTTTATTGATAAGGAGAGAATGACATTCGATAGGCTTGTGAAAGGGGTGGGAGAGAGTAGGTGAAGACACTCTGCAAACTGGTCACAGACTGGATTTGAACCCGGGCCCAGACGAGCCTGGTTGCTAACCTCTCCGCCAAACCAGCACTTTGCTATCAAATCTTATTAGATCTGTAATGCATTTTTTTTTCATACCACTGGTGCATGAACATACATTAGTTCTTGCAAAGAGGTCAAAGGTTTGATCATATCAGCTCTGGGCCTTGAATGAAACTAAATTCTCTACCTTTCAATGCCCAGCTCTAAAAAATAAACAAATGTGAACTCTTCAGCCAAGAAAAATCTCATCCAACCTAAAGTTGTTGTAAAATCACACCCAGAAGAATTGTTATAAACTCATCAAAGACATAAACATACATTATGGCAAGATTTGTTTAAAGTTTATTCCAAAAAAAAGGACAGCTAGGTGAGTAAATAAAATGTCACCATGACGTCTTCAAATGTGGAGACAAGTAATTTTCTTAAAACTTGAATAATGACATCTACTTAATTACAACTATTGAATAATTACAAACTTGAATAATCTGGAGGTTAAGCTTTCTTTGCAGTTTATTGCCATTGTTTTGGTTTATGTTTTTCTCCTTGTATCTGCTTGAAAGCAAGAATGGATGTTTTTTTGAAAGAAAATACATTTGCCTTTTTACAGTAGCAACCTCTGGAGCGGTGAGGGTGCCAAATTACCTAAATAAATGTAAAAGAACAAAAAACAAGCAAAAGCTTAAATATAAACACAAATAAATAAAATAGAAAAATAAGCTTGATGCTGTATAAAGCAATACTAATGAAAACATAAATCCATAAAAGAAAAGGATAATTAAAGTGGTATTATAAAGACAAATAAATAAAATAATTAAAATATTTTAAATAAAAAATAATGTGGCTGTATAAAGCGATATTAATCAAAATAAATCTGCAAGAGAAAAGGCTGATTAAAGCAGAAATATAAAAACAAATAAATACAATTATCCAAAGATGTGCTTTAAAAATTATTATTATTGCTTTATACAGCCACATTTTTATTTCTAAATTTATTTATAAGCTCATTTCTGTAAACTGTTTTAAATTATTTTATTAATTTGTCTTTATAATGCAACTTTAATGATCATTTTCTTTCATGGATTAATTTTTTGTTTAGTATTGCTTTATACAGAACCAACATAATTTTTTATTTTATTAATTTGTCTTTAAATTTCCACCTTTGGTTTCTTTTTCTTTTACACATTTATTTTGGTGATTTGGCACTCTCACCACTCCATAGAGACGCTTTTATGTTCATTTTAAAATTGCTTAACATGTTTATGAATGAAACTGGATTAAAAAGTTTCTTCCACAGCCAGGGCTGTCAGACACACAATAAAGAGACGATTAGAATTGAAAAGTGAAAACTACATCTTTCTGCTCTAACTAGTTTAAAGTTCCATTGCTATTGTGAAGTATTTAAACAGTTCTAGCATCTTTAAACACAGAAGTCAGTGCACTGTGTTCTTCTATTTGTAGTAAGTGGGCTACAACAAGTGAGAGCAGAAGTAAGCTTTTTTAGGAACAGTGCACCCTGTAGTTTTTATGATGTAGTGATTGAGGGGCAGAGGAAGAAGAGGACAGGTAGTCTGTGAGGATGAAGGAGTGAGGGAGGATTTTTTTATTGAAACCTGGAGGTTAAAATGGTTTTCTTTGGCTCTCGCTTCGTAAATGTCACATGCTCAAACTCAGACCAATGTGTGTGTGTATGTGTGTGTACGTGAGTCAATGAGTGAATGCATGGGTTGAGTGAGTGTGCCCCCCCCCAAACCCAGTCAACATAAACCTGTCTCGTGGTAGCAGCTCAGTGGGGTGACATCTACGGTGGCTGACAGAGGACAATAGACAGATGTCACTGCTCTCTGGCTTTTATGTTTCTCCGTGGCGGCGTCTGGACTGCATCAAATGCTCTCGCCTTATTTTGTGAGCAGACTTTGATCAAAACGGTTCAGTGAAGAGAAGAAATGCAAAACAACCGCAGGTGATGAAATTAATTCAAGTAATTGATTTCCTGTGCTGAGGGAACTTGGCTTTTGCATTTGTTGGTTTGTTTGTGACTCAAAAAGGTTGCAAGCAGATGTTGATAAAAAATTTCAGGGAATATTAGTCCTGCCACAAGGAAGAAATTATGACATTTTAATTGTGATCCAAATCTGGATGCAAATAATGAGATTTTTAAAGATATGTGCTTAAACTCAAAGTGTTTCTTTGTTGGAGATGATATTTTTTATTCTGTTTGAGCTTAAGCTACTAAAAATGCAATGAAATTGTCTTTAAGTGTTGTCTGTTATTGACTGGATGGTTGTTTTTTGCTTTTCTCTTGATCTGCAGACATCCCAGGATGCTGATTAAAACAGGCCTTGTGGACGCTCACCTGTACTGTATGAAAAAAGCTGTGGTGGACTTTCTTGTCAAAAATCAGTGAGTTCTTCTCCTTTATCCTTCATTGAACATAGAAATTAATCCTTAATTTGCCTTTTTGCTTTCTGACTTCAATCTTCAAACCCACGTTTTTGTCAACTGTGTTTCTGCAGTGTTTTTCTGAATGAATACAATTGGACATGAACCCTCACAGTCAGACAGACATTCACATTGGCTGCTTAATCTGCAGCAAGTGTTAAATGTGGTTACATGGTGTGTAAGGCTTTGAAAGGTCCTGTTAGCGGGGTATTCTAGTGAGGTGTTAATTTGTTTTACTATGTGCCACTGAGGCAGGCTGTAAGGCCTTTAGCCTCTGAAGTGTAGCAGTGTCACAGGCAGACTGTTGTAGCCAGCACAGGATACATGCATGGTTTGTGTCTAAAAAAATCAAAGGATCACATGGTTTCAGCTCCTACTGATGTGTTTTTACTTAAAATCCTGACATGATGGTGTTATAATACAGCATTTCTGAACTGGTCTCACCTCAGGAAACCTAGACCTCCTTATTGACTAATTGGGATGCATTTTTTGGAAAGACCAATATTTTTTCTTTACTTATTGTGCAGATATATCCATTTTTTTGTGTTTTAATATTGGCAGAAAGCACAAATACACCTTACTGGTACCCAGTCATCATTGTATGCCCACTCTGTATAAATCAAAAGAATAATGTGTTTAGGAAGAAAATGTTATTCTTTCTTGCTTTACCTCGAACACTAACACAAGTAGACTTTCTGGCAATTTTAAGGAAACTAGAGGTTTATGTGCACTTGACGAAAAAGTATCATAAGTATTGTCGATAATGAGTTCAGAAATGTCAGCAATTGATTTTAGCATACACACATACACTGATTTTAGCAAATATACGATATTGTGCATCCCTTACTGTAATTTATTGAATTGAAATTCATGTAGGTTTGATCTTTGATTTAGCTGGAAATCTGGAACAATAACTCAGAAATGTTCTTTAACTGTCTTTTCATAATGGGACAAAGGTTACTTGTAGCGACGCGCACGTCAGCTCAGCTTCAGCCTTCATCCCCTTCATGCTTTGACCAAAAAAGCTCCTCTGCTGCTAACTTATAAAAGATTCTTATTAGAATAAGAGTCAATAGTGACTTTGCAAAAAGTTAAATATTGCAACTTAACTACCAATCACATTTTGGAGAGTTGCTGCTTGATTGCTTTGTTCACTCATCATGGACCAGGGTCTCTGACAGTCTGTGTCAAGACACTGTGCTGACCTCTGAACTGTAGAAGAAGAACGCTGTTCGCATGTGCAGTATGGGTCTGACAAGACTAGCCTACACAACAACCTGTTGTCAGTTTTGTGCAAAATGGACAAATATCTATCTGATGAAGATGTTGTGGAGGAGAACTTTGAATATGATGGGTGTCCTTACAGTTTCTTTCGTGTCCTTTACAGCAAGCATTCTTCTTCTTCAGTTCAGAGATCGGCACAGTTACAAAAACGGCACAGTTACAAAAACATGTCTGGGGCAGCACAGACTGTAATGGAGGAGTAGCGCGAGCAGACCATGATGAAATATTGGTGAAACTAATGAGTTTTTGGACGATTAATGCAGTTTTAGGAGCGGCGCTGTATGCCCTATGTGCTATCATTATACGGATGTTCGCCGCTCGATTTTGGATCTAAATATCTCCCGAAGCACTGTTTGGATCAGGAAAGCCTTCTGGGTGAGTATATTGTTCTACTTCATTCTATAAACAATGTGAAAGCTGTAGAAACCAAACTTATCCTTTAACTGTGCATTTACATTTCATGATGGGGAAAATGGCTTCAACTTCTGTGATAACACATGGCAAATGAGGATTAATGGTGGTAGATATCCAGCCTTGGAACTTAAGTGAGTGGCCATCTAAAACTAATCATCTTCAGCTTTTGTGATGTCAGCTTATGCAGTTGGTTGCTTTGTTTATATTATAGTAATTATAATATATTTATTCTTTTAGCACCTTTCAAGAAACCCAAGGAACACAGACATAGTCAAACTTTGTGGGGGGTAGATGAGGGGCAGTTAATGAAGACTATGCTGTTGTGAAAGAAACCAGAATACTGAAATCAATATTTATCCATTAAATTATGAATTAATTCTGTTTAATGATTGTAACTGAAGCCTTCACCAAACACTTAAATTGACATGGAAGTTGACATGTTGATAAAATTCAAAGCTAAACCTTCTTCATTCATGTTGAATTACAGCCAGTGTTAAACTTGTAGTAAGTAATTCACTGCAGACTTGCATAAATCTTTTGTCATTACATCACTAATACTCACTGTTGCCACCATTTATCATCCCTCTGGTTAGATGACTCATGGCTGTCGTGAGCTCTTCTTGGACTTTGTTTGAACAGCTCGTCTCTCTCCCTTCCTTCCACCTCTTTGCTCTCCCTCTGTCTCCTTCTCAAGGAGGGAAATGGACAGAGTAACTGTTGTTTTTCTCCTGTCATTCACATGGAAATCCTAATCTCCCTTTAAAAGAAAGTAAGAGAGGGCGAGTGAAGGGGTGGGAGTGTGTGGTCTGGTGGAGAAGAACATTGAGCACAACATAAAGCAAAAAGGAGGAAGACATTAAGATGGGAAGTTAGCTCCTGGCTGACAGTAAAAAAATAAAATCTGTTTTTGTTTTAGTGGTCTAAAGAACCTGATGTGATGACCTAATTGGAAAAGTATCAGACACAATTCTATGTAGTAGTTTTTTTCAATTGTGATAATTTAATGCTTTTCATTGTCCTTTCCTTCTAATCATTTCAATAAGGTAAATGATACTAAAGCACAGCATACTTATTTTAATGTTCTATACCTATACTACAATGCAAATGCCGCAGATGCTCTAAATTTTGAGGAAGGGAAAACTCATGATGTTGCGTACTTTTTGTCTTGTGCATAGAAGTGCTCAATCATGCAGTGATGACATGTAACACACCAATGGGAATATGAAAAAGTATCAAGAAAGCACACCAGACCTGGGTCATTTCTTCGTGTTAATGAGTGAAAATGGTGACTTTGTGCCATGTGTGAATGCAGCTGTGTTTTTCACCCTTGTATTGTAGGTTCATCTCATCAATCCGCGGTGAGCTGGTACCATTTATGGTGAGAAAACAGTTTTCCAAAACATTCACTAGTCCTAAAGTTAAAGATGATGCCGATGAACAGAATCAGAAGAAGAATGACAGCTCTACAAACCACGGTACTTTGAAAAAAAGAAACTGTGTCTTGAAATACTGCAGGTTCAAACCTTCAGGTGTTGACCTCCCGTTTTCTCTTGCTGTCCAGAGCTCCTCCTCTCATCCCGAGACGAGTCCCTTCTTCAGCTGGCCCAGGAGCGCTCATGTTGGAACGACCACCGTGGTGACATGAACGAGGCTTACCATGGAGGAAAGCTGCGGTGCTATGTTCACATCATGGACCAGGGTCTCTGCTACCGCGTCAACACTTTACCTGCTTACATAGACGCTAACAGACTGGTGGGTGTGACACTAGCCTGCGCCCCTGTTGTCATTGTGTAGTACATCATGTTTTAACAAGAATCCTTTGCCTTCATACTTTCTTTTGATTGTGATACAAGACTTTACTAAAGTGCTGGATTGATCAAGCTATTTAAACGCTGAATAACCAGGAGCATTTGAAAAGACATTGAATGTGATGTGTAGTTTCATTTTGTAGCATGAACATGTTTAAGGTCTGGACTTTTTGTTGATGAAAAAGCATCACATTTATTCTACATTAAAGGTATATGCCCGTTTGTTCACAAATAAAACTATGCATATGAGAAGAAAATGGTTAAAAAAAGTAATTCAATCATAGCCTTCCAGTTATATCTCTCCACGACATTTAATCCTAGAAGGCCACTTTGCTTCACTTGCACATTATTTGAATTTTTGATATTTAAGGAATCAAAGTTATGAAACATCTTTTTTCTTTTTCTTGCTTTTTGTTCATTTTTTTCTGTAATAGGCTTCAAAACTGTTCGAGGAGCCTGCAGTCCATCCATCAGCTGTAATCTCTGAGAGATGTCAGGTAAATATATTATGCAGTGGGAGTGTCCCTTCTCAGGCCTGTTTACTGTGTGAACTGTATATGATTGTTTTAATTGGGAAGATATTTAAAGGCCAAAAAAGTTGTGCAACTGGATGTGGATGCTCTCATTCTTTTTCCTAGAATATAATGTGTTTTAATTCTTATTCAATGCAGAGTAAGTAACATGAATTAATAACAAGAGCATGTTGCACAAGCAATGTGTAAGTTCTGTCTAGAATTATGAAGTAAAGTCCACACTAAACCCTACACTGAAACTAGCTCATTTCTAACTGCAGGTCTTTGGTTGCACCACAAAGGTGTAGGGTTCATCTTAACTAGTAGAGCGAAGCAAAATATTGTTGCATATTTGATTTAAACGTCATTTATCCAGTCAGAAATAAGCCTATGTTCATTTTTATAGGGCTGCCTCTGAATTCCAATTCCAAATTGAAATGCAATCTGAGGACAGATTAATGGCTTGTTGCATTTTTAATTAATGCTCTTTTTTTATACAACGACAAAAACATCTGAAAATTATGCTTAAATAAGACAGAGGTTAGGTGATAACTTATGACAACTTATGCTTACTTCCTTAAATCACAGCAGGAGTTAATTAACAACAGTTTTATAAACTGGTGAAACAGATAACTGCTTGAGATCATAGTTCTTTAACGTTGAACAGCTGAAATTATCTCTGCTGACAGAGACCAAAAGTGATGTGCTTTTGTTGACATTTTGTACCTGTATCTGTTGGCAGGATTTAAGTCAAAAATCTGACTATGGCTACATTTGCTAACCAAGTGAGGTATATACAGTGATATGATGAGTGCAGGATCAGTTCAGTAAAAGGAATTAAAGAGAATATGAGCATAAAGTCTTCATGATGTGTTCAAATGTATAAACAAGAAAGATTTTCAGGTGTTGGCGTGAAAGCTATCTGAATAAAGCTGATGGAGGATCAGTTTACCAGGAATACATTTACAGATTGTATTATGATATGCTAAATCTCGAGCATAAGCGTTACTCGCCCATTGTCTGTCTCTTCAGCATTCAATATTGAAGTATTAATGATGATGTTAATATGGACTCAGTTTGTTTAAAAGTGACTGGATATATCTGCCAAGAACAATTCCTGATCCTCATCCTCATCATGATGTTATATTGTGCTGCATCCTGTTGTATCATGTCAAATTTCATCTGTTTCCCTTTTTTAGGGATGGGAATTGATAAATACTATTGATAAATAAATACCATTAACATTTCTCTGGCATATCTCTTTCAAATCCAAATGATTCTCTGTGTTGGCAAAAGTTGGCCAACATAGGTTTTTGAGTGGCAACAATGTCAAACACATGGCACTCCTGATGCAGTGGTGCATAGTAAAGTGCTTCTGCAAGTTTCTGGTTTCCACCCACGAAATGTTGTGCAATATCTTTTTGCTGATAAATCAAGCCACAGTTCTGACCATTTCTTCCCCCTGCCTGTTTTGATTTTTGACTTCTTCATCACAGTTTCTGCAGACTGCTACTAATGATAACAGAACAAAGTTTGAAGATCCAATGAGGGAACTGATGAGCAAAAAGATTAATAGCAATTCTTTCAGGAAGTTGTTTCGATTGGTTCTCAGCTGGAATTAGTTCTTGATCGTCATCCCTTCTCTTTCCTTCTTTTTTCCACATGATAAGCAGATTTTATAATTGTATTTAATGAGAGCACACTCAGAGTATAATTACTGTTTTCTCTCGTGATAGAGGTGTGTGTTGCTATGTGTGTTTATGCCCCGGTTATATGACAGTCTGTGGGTTTTCTCTGCCCTCAGATGGGTTCAGACAGCATCATCGGTGCTCAGTGTCAGATAGCAGATAAAACCTCCATTAAGAGATCAACCATCGGGAACTCCACCATCATAAAAGAGAAGGTCAAAGTCACCAACTCCATCATCATGCACGGGGTTACAGTCGAGGAGGGGTGAGAGCGCACACACACTCACAGAAACATGCACACACTTGTTGACAACACTTACTTTGAAGCTCATTTGCGTAAACATTAATTACACTTAAAAAAGAATTTCTCCTTCCAGGCATGTTTATGAATCAAAGTTTGGATGGCTGTGCCGGCATTTGTTAGGTGTCGAGCTGGTACATGCTGACTGTGTTCAGTAAACAGATTTTGAAAGAAAATGAGAGATGCCTTTGAAAAAAAGCAACATCTTCATTGATGTTTTTATATTTTCCTCTAAATCTGTCTACCAAAAACATGTTTTGAAAATCATTTTTGACCTTTCCAGTTGAATACCCCAAGAAGATGAGGTTTTTAATGTTCAAGTTCATTAACTTCTTTGTTTTTTTGTGAATATTTGCTTATTCTGAATTTGATGCCTATTCCCAAAATGCTGGAGAAGGTTCAATAAAAGACTATGAATGTTGAGAAATGCTCGTAACACCTGTTCAGAACCTTCTACAGGTGAACAGGTTCATTGGAAACATGTGAGTGTCATGCTTGGGTATAAAAGGAGCATCCCTGAAATACTCAGTCAGGTGAGCGAGGAAATAATCTAAGAGATTAAGAACAAAGTTTCTTGACATATAGCTACAAGAGATTTATGGATTTCATCCTCACAAAATTCAGAGACTCTGGAGCAATCTGTGTATGTATGCAGCAAGCACAAGATATAGATCACGACTTGCATAAGCACTCTATTACATTATTGCATTTTCAGACTGTCGGCAATTCTCAATTCTTCACATTATTTCATTAACCCGTGTGCAAAGTTAATATTCAAATAACCACACTGTGAAAATATAACACACAATAAGTAAAAAAACACATGATTGATAACAACATCAGACGTGTTGAATTAGAGAGCTTTTGTTTGTATATAATGTTGTTGTTTTTTAAATTACATTTATATGATCATTACTCCAGTTTAAACTAGCAGACTTGCCCTTTGTACAAACTGAAGGCAAATATCACACTTCTTTATTTTGCTGTCATGTAACAAAAACACTTGATGACGTCACACTGCAGTGATTTCAAACTATTAGGTTAGACGTTTACTCCATGTATTTGTATAAATTGATGACTTATCAAAGTTGTGAGAAAACTTAAAAATGCTCCTTTAAAAGCTTATAAAGTGTTAAACTATAACTTTACAAGGATGTTGAAGCTGAATGACAGCAGTGGGTGATTGCTTTTAATCAATTGCATATGTGACCATAAAGTTTCTTTCGGTGCTCCGATGTCCAAATCTGTGTCTCTGTGAGTTTGTGTGTCGGGCAGATGCTTGTAGATGTGTGTGTGTCCATTGACTGGAGGTATAACAGGTTTTGTTTTCTGGGCTCCATGGGGTCAAACAGAGAGCACTGAGTTAACAATACATCTATTGGTGTGCAACCAGCCAGAGATCAGTCCCAAACAAACACAAAGCTGCTGAACTGAAACACACAACATCCATATATTCTATTTAGCCGCTAATTTACTCGCTTTTACCAAAGCTCCCACTGGTTATGGAATTTAGGATCACTGCGTGGGTTTCAAAGGTGAAATCCTGACATCGGTCCGAGCCATTCTTTGACGCTGTTTGGAAGCTATGTAGTTTTGAAGATGTTGGTTGATCAGGTCCAGCTTGATAAGTTGACATCGGTCCGAGCCATTCTTTGACGCTGTTTGGAAGCTATGTAGTTTTGAAGATGTTGGTTGATCAGGTCCAGCTTGATAAGTTGAATTTCTTAGATTTCTTTCAGCACACTTTACCCCTTCTTATTTGTTATCCAGCAGAATACTGCAGCTCTTTGGCTCTTAATGGTTTTTTAATTGCAATTTGGTTTAATCATATATACATGTCCAACAGGTCCTAGACATATTTTCAAATATATTTTCTTAAAGTCCAGAAAAAACTGCAAAAAGATGTGTGCGTTCTTCAAAGATTGGGAGCTCCTTTTAGCATACATTCTGTTGAAAAAGCAGGTCATCATTATGTCACATTAATCTGAAATAAAGTAACAAGTTTAAAAATTTGGAATCGCATGAAGAGATATTTTGAGAGTAAGAAAAGGAAGCAATGAGGTCTTTCTGTTTCATTATTGGAAGTGACCTGAAAGTGGACTGTTTCGTTTGTGCTACAAGCTGTCCCAGAATGCTTTGCAAAAGACTCAGGGCAAACCAGAAAGTCCTTTTCTAAGAGATAATTCGATTATGTGAAATGTATCAACCAAATGCAAGCATTAGTAAGCACACTTGATGGAGCGCTGACTTAATATTGAGTCTCCTGTAAGAAAAACAGAAGTGTTCAGGCAGTCGGAGCTGGTAGCTAGTCCCTACTCGACCTGAAAATGTCAAGTTTGGCTGTTCACTGTAGAGTCATGGGATGGTGAGGACACAGCGGCGGGGAATTTGGATAACAGAACGAACTACAGTCAGAGAATGATCATGAGCAGCATAAAAACATGCATAAGAGACAAGGCTGGTAATGGATTCAGATTTTCTGGATCGATTGGATTTGAGATTACAAGGTCTCAAATCGATTCAGTTTGATTCGACATTTATTCAGTCAGAGATATCTCAGTTAAAATAATGCTGTAAATTAAAAGTAACCTTTTGATCTGGTTAATTATTAAATGTTGTTTTTACATTAAGAACTGAACCCAAAGCAGTAACATTAATCATATATCAGTGATTTACATTAATGCAGATTCTGCAGATTACTTTTTTGTCCAATTCATCTTGCCGGTGGTGCTGTAGTGCTACTTGCTTCCACTAGGGATGGGAATTTCAACTAATTTCCCCGCCGACTAGTCTCAAATTTTATTTGCGACTAGTCGACTAGTCTATAAGCAAAAAAACTCGCAATTTAATACTTATATTAAGTTAAAAGTTTAACATGCAAATGTGTATTTAGGAACTATTTAGCCCAAACATTCAGGACAAACTGTTAATCTAAATTCTATTGATGTAACAAAAACTGACTGAATAGTTGAACAATTTAAAGAGAAATACATTTCTGATACGTTTGCCAATGCAGTGCATGGCATTTATTATGAATACTGCTTTGGTATGAAACTTAGATGCAGCAGCATGACAATTCCAAACGTACAACATAGTAGCCTAGAATAGAATTTCCTGAAATCTCTGGCACTTAAGACTAGTGCGATTCAAGAAACTTTCATTTCTTAAGAATATTTAACTGTAATTGGAAGGTCAGGATATTTTAAATAAAATAAATTGAACAAAAAATATTGTAACTTCAACAAACAAAAAAGAGGAAAAAAGCAATGAAAATGAAATGGCCTATCTTTTAGCAAAATTGCATGTAAATAAAATAATTATACTAGTCAAAAACAAAAAAATAGACCCTGTCTCTGTAAAGAAAAAACAAAACTCACAACAATAAAAACTCTGGCCCAAATGAAATGGAGTTTATACAGTTCAGAATTGTGACATGTAGGCCTACTTTCTCCCAGTCAATTGGTACTATCTGTCAAACGCTTGTAACTGCTGGCTTTTTCAACCATATAGATGGGCTGCACTTCTCAAGAATGTAGCTTAACGACACTGTCTGTCAGAGCGCATCATTTTGGGGTATTATCTATATGTTCTTTGCCGACCAAATGCCTCATTAAGTGTTGACTGTCAGGACAAAGGCTCCGCTGCACCTGCACATCTTCGTCGCCACTACTTTCAAACAAATGCGACATATCAGCTCGTAGGTGTTCATGAGCTCACACCTTGTTCATCCTGTTTAAAACCAACACATTCTCACACTGGGGCAGCCGGCTTAAGAACCGTATCTTTTGTGCCACCATTCGTATTAGCGTTTGTTTCCTCGTTACTCCTCAGGGCGATCACTTTAGCTCTCTCCGTGTGTCCGCGCGAGCGGCCCCGTCTTCACCCCAAAGATCGCATGTTTGACAGATGCTCACTCGGCTATAAATCCGCTAAATCCGCTATAGAGCCAATGCACCCCAGTGTTAAGAAAGATAGACGTAGTGAGTCATCTTCACATTCAGCCTCTTTGGTAGCAAAGGAGGAGGAAAACAAACATGCAGGCTACTGCAGGTGGCATGAAGAGGCAGAGGAATGTTTTTTTTGTAATACGAGAGAATTACGGGAAAGTATTAATACGGGAGGACGGCGGGAAAGAGGGATAAAATATGGTAGTTTCCCGGCCAAAACGGGAGACTTTACAGCTCTGCGCAGAGGCGTGAAGAACAAGATGCATGATGCTTAATGTAGCGTTTAACCGACTAGTAAAATACTAAACGATTAATAAATAAGTAGGCGGTTAACCGATTAAACGACTAGTCGCGCACATCCCTAGCTTCCACTATGTTTGTGTGAGTGCTTGCAGTAACATCTTACGAGATCTTGTTCAGTGGAAAGCAGCGCTAAATGATGATCACGCAACACTAGCAGGGTTGACACAAAAGGCTGCTTCTCTGCACGTCCAATGAAGAAAAAACTACCCAAGTTAAAAGATTGATCTTTGGATTTTATGGATCAATTATGAACCATTTAAAGGAAAAATCGATTAAGATTGTTTAAATTGATTTTTTTTAACCCAGCCCTAATAAGATAGAAAAAGTTGCAGGATTCAGGAGGAGGTCATGCTTTCTTGTGCAGCAGTCTTAGATGTAATATAAATTTCTTTGGCTCGCTTGGACACAACACTGAGACTCTTTACAGTGTTTACAGCCCATGTGTTGAGAATCTTTGAGTTATGTGAGGGTGATGTGTCCCTTTGCCATCAGCTGGCCAGGTCATAAGAAACAACAAACTCCAACTTGACCATAGCTGAACTAAAATGAGTGATTTTGTGTCAAGTGATGATGACCATGCTGTTAGTCATGAGCACAAGAGATTACCTTTGAAAAACAGAGCACACAGAGGAAAAACTCTTAAATATGGACTCAGGGGTAGAAAGGGGGATGGAGAACATTTATAGAAACTTAGGAGCAGGACAGATCACAGGTTACCTGGTGGTGCAGATACATCAACTGTGAGACCATGTCCACAAAACTGGAGGTGTATTGCTGTCATGATATTTTCCTCTGTGCTGTGGGAACTGTCTTGGTGTATGCATGCACTGTGTGACTATGTGAACTGATGACGTGTAGCTGACTGTGCTGATAGATGTCATCATCAAAGCACAGGAATAGCAGAGTGTGCTTCTCTTTTATTACCTCCGCCAAGGAGGTTATGTTTTCAGGAGAGTTTGTCCGTCCGTCCGTCCGTGAACAAAATAACTCAAAAAGTTTTGGATGGATTTGGATGACATTTTCAGGAAATGTTCAGCATGGGAAAAGGAAGAACTGATTCGATTTTGGTGTTGATCGGGATCAGCGTCTGGCGGCCATGGCAAAAATTGTGATTTCTGTGAATAACTACTGAACTAAAATAGATGTCATTATGAATCCAGTTGCTAATGGTATGTTTTCATGGTCAAGGAATCTAAATATTTAGATGAAATAAAAGTAGGAGTAATATTTATGGTGAAAATGACAATATGGCTGAGGACTGTGGCGCTGGGGGAGGTCTGCGCTCTCCGAGTGCTTCCTAGTTGACCGTTGTATCAAAGAATATTTATTAGTCTTTATCTGAGAAAATACAGCCAAGGAAACCAAGCTAACTGAAGCATATCTATGGATAAAGTCAACTTCAAATCACCAGTCTACTCGGTCACCAGTAGATAAAGTGATATATTTCCTTGTTTCCTAACTTCTAATGGAGGATTTATTGGTAATCAGCCAGATGAACAGTCAGGGTTGTGTCTGTACAGTCTCCAAACATCTTGTTTAGATGTTGCTGTCCTCACTTTAAAACTTTCTTTTATTGTCATTCCTGCTGCTGTGATCACTCTGTCATCTGCCCACTGCCTCTAAACTAATCCTACTGGTGACATGTAAACTCCAGGCTGCATCTATGTCATTCTGGATGACGTGCACAGCCAATGTGCTGAATCAAGTGACAGTATATCTCCTGCTTTAAGGCCTGGTACCTTCTTTACATGTATCAACCAGCCATAGTATTTATCAGAAGATTAATAGTTCCTTTATTTTTCTCAATGTAATTTTACTGCAGGAATAGAGCCGAACAGTAGTTCATGATTAAACCGGTGGTTAAAACGGTTGAAATTGCCTATTTAGGAGCCACAAAAACAGGATTTATAGATGCTCACCAGTAGCTACAGTAGAATTTACATGTAGATTGATTTACTGTGTGTCTGAGCCAGGAACTCAGCAGGAAACAGACTCATCTGGCTCTCATGTCTGGACTTTAATGCACTCATTCAATCGCAGGCTCCTTTTCTTTTATCTCAATATCTCACTCCTCCCTCTCCATTTTCCCTCAACGCCATCTCGCTCCTCTCTCTCTCTCTTTCTCTGTCTGTCGCTCTATCTTCTCCCTTAAGCCTCTCAGGGACCCAAGCCAGCCAGCATGGGGACCCTCATCATGCCCATGTAGGTGCACGCACAAAGGCATGAAAGAAGAGAGAGACCGAAGAGGGGAAGAAAGAGATGAGGGGAAAGCAAGCTAGCACGCAAGAAAGAAATTGCAATTCTTTCTTTTCTTTCTTTTTTTTTTTGAGGACATAAGAAGGAAAGAGAAAGAGGGAAAGAAAGAGCCAGTGTGAGGGGATTAGTAGACCCCGGCCATGTCGCAGAATCCCCTCGCATTTCTGCTTTCTTTGTTTGGAGCTGACCAGAACTTGTTGACAAAGCGCTGCGTGTTTGGGAAGGGGGATAGTAGGGGTCAACTTTACAGGGGGGGGAAGGTTGGCACAGGAGGTGGGGGTTGACGTGTGTGTGTTTGAGGGAGAGAGAGAGAAAGAGGGAGGGGGGGGTCACGGCAAGGAGGAGCCCTGGTGTTAGTAATTAGTGGTGTTTCAGCTCCGAGGCTTCTTTGGTGGTCCCTCTCTCGTTCCCTCTCTCTCTCTCTCTCTAATGTTACAAAACTTTGAATCTTGTAATCTCCCATCACCAACTACCACCACCGCCACCTCCGAGGTAGTCACTCGCACCACACACACTCTCACACACACACACTTCTCCCTCCCTCCAGGGCCGAACCACCTGAACAGAATAAGCCAACACAAACCTGTCTGTGTGTGAGGCGCCGAGGGCCAAGTGTGTGTGCGTCACTGCCCGGGCAAGACCGACATGTGTTCTCCAGCGGGCTCCCCCGAGCTTCTGAAACACACACTGTCCTCCACACACACGGCCTCCACGGTCAGCCGACACAGGACACACTGTCTGTGTCAGGACCGTCTGTGTCTCCCCTCCAAGAATTTTATGGTGATGGTTTGGCTGAATTCGAGCGCTTGGCTGGTTGGCACAGCTGGCTCAGGTGTAGCACAGCCAACAATGTCTTAACGCACACATAGATGGAGAAACAGCTTGGGTTTGCAGCCGCTCTTTAATATAAATGCTAATGAGGTGTCATTAAGTTCAGCTGATTGGATGTTTGACTGTTCAGAGCAGGTTTGGAGGGATCCTGATGAAGAGACAGACATGTTCAGTGTTGCTTCTGTAGGTTTGACCTTCAGTCTCTCCCAAACCCTGTGAGCACTGGAGCTGAACAGCCAACAGTGGAAACGCTGTGGTTAGACTGGGCAGAGAATGCACTAAAGGTAGAAAACAGAATGTGAACCATAAACATGTTTTGAATCTCCGGTAGGCTTAAGCACAAACAGCAGAGTCAGAAAATCCTGTTTTAGCAGAACTAAAGCCATCCCAGCAAAATATTACTCTTTAATTACTCCAGAGTTTATAAAGTATCATTTGGGTCCAGGAATGAGCCACTGGCTCACTACCCTCAGGTCAGTGTGAAGTAACTCACTGTTAAGGATTTTACTGAGAGGATATGACAGTTTTATGATTGACTTTTTTTCTCTTTTCCACCTTAAAAGTCAACCAACATGTCTCAAAAATGTACCGATCAGGCATGACATTCTGACCGCTGACCGGTGAAGTGAATTGCACTAATTGTCTCTTCATCGTGGCACCTGTTAGTGGGTGGGATATATTAGGCAGCAAGTGAACATTTTGTCCTCAGAGTTTGTGTTAGAAGCAGGAAAAATGGGCAGGCGTAAAGACTTGAGGGACTTTGGTAAGGGCCTCACTCCAAAACTACAGCTCTTGTGGACTTATCCTGGTCTGAACTGGTCAGTCTCTATCTAAACAAGTCTAGGGGCGTTTTTACACCAACCACATTTAGTGCGCACCAAAGAAGTTTTGGCCCAGGTTTTGGTACGTTAGTGTCAATGTGAATGCAACCACCGCCTTTGGTGCGCACCAAATCAGCCGGTCCGAGACCTTCATGGAAGGGGTGGTCTCGATCCGCTCCATCTCCCGACATTTGGTGCGGTTTCACTGGTGTGAAACAAAGTGGTCCAAACCGATCTACTTTTGATGCATTACTTCCTGTTAATCCCGCGGTTGAATCTTTTGCTTACTCAATTTGCCGATTTGTTTATTCTGGTTGAGGATTACGATGATTTACGAGGGTCCAGAAGGTTGCTGATGCCGTCTCAAACACGATAAAAAAACACATTTGAAGGAAAATGTAGAAGAGAGCGAAACGTAAACATTGGTTGTTCGGTGTCGAAAATGGTTACCATGGTAGTCTCTTCTTCGTTTTCCTCCGTAGCAGGTTTGGTAACCAGTTACATGCATATTGCTCCCTGCTGTTTCAAACTGAGTAAATACACAAGAGGTTGGTTCGATGTTGCCAGTGTGAATGCAAGCCAGCGGGGGAGAGGGAGGGGGGCGAACCCATGGCGAACCGCGCCGTGGCACAGTTCGAAACAAGTGGACCTAATGTGAAAACGCCCTAAGGATAGAACAGACGTGAACCAGTTACAGGTTCATGGGCGGCCAAGTCTCACTGATACACATGGGGAACAAAGGCTGGCCTGTGTGGTCCAGTCTAACAGACAAGCTCCAGTTGCTTAGATTGCAGAAGAGGTAAACGCTGGTTCTAATAGAAAGATGTCAGGAGACGTAGAGCATTGCCGCTTGTCGCATATGGGGCTGAATAGCTGCAGACCAGTCAGGGTGGCAGGTGGTCATAATGTTATGCCTGATCAGTGTATAGTCAACAACAACTAAAGTATAACCCAACTAAGCAAGGCTTTCCTTTGTAGCATGGAGTTCTTGAAAGACACCGCTCTTGTCGATCAGCAGAAAGTATCAAATAACCAATCAATCAGACTGAATTTATATGGATGTTTATATACAGACATGCAGCACAAAGTGCTTTTCTGACATAAAACAACATAAAAAAGAATAAAAGAACATTTAAGACGACACCTTCCAAAACCATCATCCATTTACTTTCTCAGTGTCATGTCATTGCACAAGGAACACAATGGAAGGTTTTGATAAGGGAAATATTATATAACGTTTTCAGTTCCCATCCCTAACTATGAAACTGAAATTTAATAAGAAGAAATATAAAGCAGAATAATAGGAAGTGAAATTCACATAAAAGCCAGCCTGAAAAGGTAGGTCTTGATTTTGCTTTAAAAATATGAACCTAACTCGCTGCCCTCAGGTAAACTGCTGTATAAACACCTGCTGTCTTCAGTGTTCATGACATATTATATTGCCTTGATTTATGTAATAATATTAATTTATTTTGTATTTAACATTTAATATACCTCTTTTATTGGAGCAAACCTTTTTTATACGTGTACCCGCACAGAGCGATTACATCCAGTGTTTCATGTTGATCTCAGTCCTAGTCTTGATAATATTTGGTATGTAAGGTCATCATGGTCAAACAGAAACACAATTAACATTATTTCTTTACACATGATAAGTATTTGTTGATTACATGTTTTTATTTGTGCAGATGTATGTGATGTTTATATTTTACCATACAAACCACGTCTACTGCAAAGATCCCTGTGGCTTATTTGTTGCTCTGCTTGTTTGAGCCTCTTAGTGCCGCTACCATGGTTGTTTTTTGTTGAAACTTCATTTTGTCAAAGTTGTGTCCATATGGGTAAGTTCAGCGAACAGATTAAGCCATAAACATTGAACAAGCATATGATGCATATGCATATATTAGAATACATTATTTACGTTTTATATAGTGATTTATTATATTTTATGTACCTGCAGACTTTCATATGTTTTATATCACTAATGCGCACTGATACATTAGTACACATTAATTTAGTTTAATTAAATTGAAACAAAATTATAAATGTATAAAGCCACTTTAAGAGGAGTACCACAGCCCATGTCAACACACTCAATAAATAACCTTACCCTTGAATTTTGTGTCTTACATGAAGAAGAGATTTTACTTGTGTTTCTTTCATCTTCTTCCGGTTTTTGTCCTTTTTATGGGTCGAAGCAGTTTGAACATTTAGTGATTACCTCTTTTAGACTGTTTAGTTTAAATGGTTTGAGAGTCTAAAATAGCAATGGAAAGATTATTTAAAAAAAACAAACAAAAAACATTATCATGCTTAACATGCTAGAAGAGAAAATGTGGGCCTCAGTTCATCTTTTTATGTGAGAAAAGGCAAGTGAATTGTCATTGTGGTAACTGTGTCATATGTGTTTTTCAGGTGTAACATCCAGGGCAGTGTGATCTGCAGCAATGCCGTCATCGGCAGAGGAGCAGACCTCAAATACTGTTTGGTGGGAAATGGACAACGGATAGAACCAGAGGGTGAGGTCCACTTACATAATATGCTTATAATAATCAGATTTACTGTTCTTATTGATTTTGCACTCTATTCTTGTTTTACAAGAAGAAAATCTCTCTGTTTAACTGGCCACAAAAGCACCTGAAAATACATTTCAGTGTTTTAGGCTTTAAACGTGGCAAAGCCAACAGGTTGATCATTTTGAATCCGTGAATGAAGCACAGCTTTAAATCAAACAGCAATAAGATTATGAGTAGAAACGTGCTGTCAGATCCACCCACCTCTACTACTCAGTTATTTTGAGTTTATGTCTCTGTTTAATTAAAAGCACTAATTTAAGTGCATTTACCTAACAACCAACCATCACTGTGGTTTTAATACAAGGCCGAAGGTGTATTGTTGTGAACTATGTAGACACAGCAGTATGATGGCCTCCCTGCTCTGATTGAACATGCTAACAGCCCAGAATTAATGCAACACGATCACGATCTGTATGATTGATGTGAAAGCAGAGGAGATGTAATGGAGTCAGTAGAGCAGCAGGAAAAAGTACAGAAAGCTTCGAGACAAACTGATCAGTGCATTTTTAGGACTACACAGATACAAACATGTCTGTCAGTGTAGCTGACGGGAATTGATGTTGAAACTTTTTCAACTGAAGAAAATCAGTTTGGTGTATCTGTTAAACCAGTGACTGGAGTGATGGCTGTCAATCGACTCAGTGGCTGCTTTTCTGTTTGCTTAGTTTTGTAAATTATGTCTTACTAAAGAATATTTTTGGACATTATGATAAAATGGTATCAACATGGTCATCTTAAAGTCACAACTTAAGATGGTTACTCATTTAACCATAACACTGACACAGTTACTTTCGTGTGTGAGGGGGAAACTGCTGCTTAAGTGGTTCTTGTGGTGTGAACTGACCACCTGTTATCAGTCAGGCGAGCTTAATTTGATGATGACGCTCAAAGTTTGTTCAGTTAGTTTTAACTCCTGGAATTTACACACTTTTCACCATATTTGTTGTTTATAAGTTGCATTTGAGAAATAGTATACAGCTTGAGCTCTCTGATGCTTCCCTTAAGTAATAACCTCCAGTAACACATTCTGTAGGCCAATCATGGCCCATGACAATCCAGCAGTACAAAATATGAATGGAATACAAGAGCAGTAGAATCCACAGCTCACGTACGTTTGCTGACACTGGACATGCTTTGTCCTGTCAGCCACCAGGGCACAAAAATTACCACAATGACAAATATAAAAAGATTTCGGTGGGCACTACAGCTGTTGGTAGTAGGGCTGGATATTGATTCAGATTTTCTGGATCGATTCGATTCACGATTCAATTCAATATTTATTCAGTCTGGGATATCTTAGTTAAAATAGTGCTGTAAATTTAAAAAGTGATCTTTTGATCTGCTACATCATTAAAAAATGTTTTAACATGAAGAACTAAACCCAAAGCAGTTACATAATCATATTTTAATGATATGCATTAATGCATATTCTGCATATTACTTGTTTTTTGTCCAACTCGTATTTTCCTTTGTACTTGTTAAATCTAAGATACTGTACATCCAAACATCAGCTTTTAAAGTTGCCAGTGGTGCCCATATAGTACTTCCACCATGTTTGTTTGCAGTAACATCTCATGAGATCTTGAAAGCAACATTAAACGCAGATCACACCAGACTAGCAGGGTTGATACCACAGGCTGCTTCTCTGCACATCCAAAGAAGAAAAAACTACCCAAGTTAAAAGATCGATCTTTAGATTTTACGGATCGATTATGAACCAGTTAAAGGAAAATCGATTTAAACCAATAAATCGATTTTTTTTAACCCAGCCCTAGTTGGTAGTATTTAGGTAAAACTGCTCAACTAAAAAGCATGAAGCATTGAATTAAGAATTTCTGAGCAGAAGTTCTCATTGTTGCTTTGTCCACCTGCAGCACTCCATCTCGGCTGACTTAGATAAGGTGTTAGCTAGTGAGTGTGCGTTTGTGTTTGTGTGTATATTGTGAGTGCCTTTGGCTTCTCAAAGTGCCAAGTTTTCAAGCCAACCAGGGAAGTTTCTTAATTCTGGAGTCTGTGTGATAGAGAGATTTGTCAGAGTATTTTTTTATTTCTTTAATCCCCTTGTCCCTAAAGCAAGGTGTGTGTGTGTATGTGTGTGTGTGTGAGAGTATGTGTGTGTCACATTGATGGAGAGGTTAGAGAGCAGGGCCAGAACGGGACCACCCGGAATTCAACAGCAGCAGCCTGCAGCCACATCCAGCACACACACACACACTCACACACACACACACACACACACACACACACACACACTCACACGCTCACACACACACACACACACACACACACAGAATGAGAGAACAGGCTCTGCTACCAGGCTGAGCAGCCTAATTGAGTGAACAACAGGGTGCTTTAAGTAACAACAGCGTGAATTTGAGCTAAACTTGTCTAAAAATGTTTCAAACTGTTGAGGCTTTTCGGAGCATCAATCGAGCAGTCTGTGCTACAAAACTGACCCTGCGTCAGACGTTCTCTGGGAAATGTTTCCAACAGGCGTGCATTGAGCTGCTGCTGTTGTTTAGTTATTGAACACTGGAAACTCAGAGCTGCATAACTGCTTTGCATTAGCTGTAAAGCCAAACTCCAGTCACACAAATGGAAAGTTCCTGTTTATATGTCTGTTGGTATACATATATATATATATATTTATATATATGACTGAAAATTTGATTGATGCAGGCAGCACATTTTTACCAGTATTTACAGCTAACATTTTGGCAGTATAATATGGCCATATATCCTATATATTGACTGTAATACAGGCAGAATGCAAAAATGTGTAATTATAGTTTACTGAATCACCACTGAATGCCAACTTTAAAAAATCATTTAAATAAAGTTTTTTTCTATTTTCCTGGTCCTCATCCGTTTTTTTTTTTTACAATAAAAGACATCAACAAGTCAATTTAGATGAGAGGAAGCTTTGTGCTTTTACAGAAAGTATCAGCTTCCATATTGTTGATAATGAGTTTGGAAATACTGTATGCGCAAAACCCCAGTATTATTCCCCAATTCCCATGCCCAGCTCAACTACACACACAGGTGCCAATTGGCTGCAGGGACAAATCGTAGAAAAATGAAAGATTCTGCTGCTCTCTTTAGAAGGACTTTACATCGGCTTTATGTGATCATACAATCCATTTTTTCAGTAGCCTCCTCAGGTTAATTCAGCACTTAGAAAACATGGGTAAGCTACAGGCAAAAGTGTATGCTCACCATAAATTGTAAATGAAGCTATATTTGAGTTTGCAGCAGAATCTTATGTGTATATGTGTGTGTGTGTGTGTGTGTGTGTGTGTGTGTGTAAACGAAATAAATCTTTCTGTTATTTCAAACACAGAAGATAGACGAGACAAAAGTAGTATTAATATATAATCAAGATGCATACTCTCATGAACTTCAGTGTCAATAAGGATGTTTTTACAAATGCATGATGAATGATGTAAAGCCTCCAGAAAACGAAAATATGTTTAAGCAAACAAGAGATGCAGGTTATTGGATATTCAAGTTCCTGATATGCTGCCGCTTCAAATTTCATTTTAGCTAATACTGATGGTATAGACACCTTAGATTTCCCATGTAAATAAAACAAAGTCTCCCTTATGCAAGAGTGGCACACCAGAAATCATAGACCAGATAAATTACTGGACCTGTTTCTCAGATGTGTTATTTTTTGGGATAATACGAGCAGAGTAAACTACAACAATGAATAACATTAGATATACTTCAGGGACTAATGAGTGGTGGTAAAACCATACTATCTGTGCTCTATCTCTACAACCTTTCCCTCAGTGTCCAAACAGAAGCTGTTATGCTTTAATAAGCTTTCGATATTTATCAACGCCTATAGTTGATGTCATGGTGGCAAAACCTAAAGGAAACTAAGAATGTTGTATCAGATGCATTTTTGTGAAGATGTTCATTATAATGTAAAAATCAGATATGTATTTGATAAAATCTCTATTATAATTTTTAGTATAGATTATAGATTATAGTCTGTCATCTCTGATATTTTAGATAATAAATATTTTTGATAATCAATAAACTCTAATAAACTTTCATTTGTGAATAATCCTTAAAATTTACTCATAAACATTCTGAAACCCCTGATTCATGAAGTGAAACTCAGTCACAATACAGCCATAGCAGATTTTTTTTTTCTATAAAAGGAGAATTACCCCAGTATTCTAACATTTTTCTTGACCTATTTTCTCTCTTATGATCTTGAATAATATGGTAGTTAATCCTGTCAGTCTCTATCATGTGTCTCTGAACAGTTTTAGTTTAAGACTCTGACAGTTTATCAACCAGATTAAACTGATCCATACAATAAAATGCACTAATGCCTTCCTGCTTACTTTATATTGTAAGAAAGCACGGCATTGTCTCTCGCCACCAATCGAGCTGTTTAACCTCAGGCTGCTAAAGACATTACACACCCACTCTGCTGCTGAGCCTGTTAGCAGCAAAAGACCACCCTGCTAGCTAGCCACACACCCAGACACACACACACGCAGACACACACACACACACGGACACTCAGAGCCACACAGTGCTCGTCTGCCAGGTGCCGATATTTGAAAGATACTGACACATATGCTAATAGAGAAAAAGATAGTCTATCTTATTGTAGAAAAGTACAGACTACTTCTGCTCTTTCTAAAACCATTCCCTTAGAACGACCTTGACCCTGATTATGTTTAAATAAAGTCAGATACAGTACGTTGTGGTCCGGGTAATATGGACCTAAAATAACTTTTTTAAAATAAAGAAACTGCTAAAACATCGTCAGATGTAAGTCAACTCCACATCTACCAAGTGCCAGCTGTCAATCATGCACTGTAATTATCATCCAGCTGCTTAGTAGGGCTGTCACTTTTCCCCCCCAAAAATAAATAAATAAATAAATAAATAACTGGACTGCAGTGGGTGGAAGGCTGATGAATGGGCCTGCAGATTTGTTGTGGATGAGGTCTAAGCCAGCTGCTATTCACTCTATCCACAAGCTGCCTGGTCCAGTTTTTCATTTTTGCTATTGCTGCTGTGTGTTCTGCATTTGCTGGAGGTGTACTTGTTGTAGTGAGGTTAAGAGAACAAAGGACGGTTAGGTTGCACAACAACCCCACCATCCTTTGTTGGGTTATTGGATTGAGCAGTTCACAACTTAAGATTTCCTATTCTAATGTGTGTTTACAGTTCAAGTACAAATATTGATATTCTAACTGATATTAGACATAATTTATAAGGTGACGGCCCTTGTAGAGAGTGTTAAAGGTAAACTCCGGTTTTTTGACACCTGGACCTTATTTTTAGGTTTGTGCATGCTCATATACTCACTCAGGCAAACATCGCGCAGCTCGGAGTCCTTCAGAAGTTATTTAGATCCAACCGATTTAGCCGCACTTAGCGGAGGCCACGGCAATGGAGCTTCAGCGCGGGACATAATCTCTGCAAAATCGCTCGTCTCTACCACAGCCCGGTTTGTCATTGCAGAGAAATCCTCCAGAGTAGTCAGACATATATTCCTGGATAGATCCATACACTTGTCAGCCGGTTTCAAGTCCCACTCTGAGCAGCAAACACACTCCTCTTCTGTTGCTATAGGCGAACACTCTCCACAAGCGCACCACCAGTTGGCATTAAGTCGTGGACGTGCTCCTGTTTGTTGTTCTCGAGCCAGCTGTTCGTCTCTCTCCCTCCACATTCTTCTTTCATGGAGCTCCTCGTCCGTGTACTCAGACTCAAACCGGTCGTCGTAGTCTGACTCTTCGGCATCAGATAAATATTCTGCCATGTTGCTCAGCAATGCCGGCTAAAAGTAGCTGTACCTTTGTGTTGTACGGCTATGACGTCATCAAAAGTTTGTTTACCAGGTCAGCTGACCCACCTGAAGAGGGTAGATGAGCTGACTTTATGATAACACTGGTGATGGATGAAAAAATATAGCCGAAATGAGCGATTTTGCAGAGAATATGTCCCGCGCTCTGCAAATCTCTGCGATCTCTGCAAAATCGCTCATTTCGGCTATATTTTTTCATCCATCGCCAGTGTTATCATAAAGTCAGCTCGTCTACCGTCTTCAGGTGGGTCAGCTGAGCGATTTTGCAGAGATTATGTCCCGCGCTGAAGCTCCCTTGCCGTGGCCCCCACTAAGTGCGGTTAAATTGGTTGGATCTAAATAACTTCTGAAGGACTCCGAGCTGCACGATGTTTGTCTGAGTGAGTATATGAGCATGCACAAACCTAAAAATAAGGTCCAGGTGTCAAAAAACCGGAGTTTCCCTTTAAATGTACAAAAAACGCTCAAGTATCAATAACCTTTATTATTAAGGAAATACATGAGACGGAAAGACTTACATTCCTTCTCAGACTTAAAAAGGACCCTTACTTGGCAAGGTGGGGAAACTGGAATTAATTTCTCCAAGAATAGAGTAATGTTCGGTTACTTTCTCATCATTTTTAATGAACAGCCTGATTTTTTTTTTTCATGTGTTCTTCATGTTTCTGGCTGAGTGAGAAGACCACAAACTGATGCAAGGTGGTTTTTTGGACCTCCCTGTATACTCTCCATAGCGCTTTATTTTAATCATTATTATTTTTTTATTATTATTATTATTACTTTTATTATTATTATTATTATTTTTATTATTATTACTATTTTTATTATTTTTATTATTATTTTCAGTGATCTGAATATGTAGTTTGATGTGGACTGGAAACAAAGTTCATGCGCTGTGCTTGTTTATTTAGTTGTTTTTTCATTTTTAATTATCTGTAAGTCAATTTAAAAAAAGAGCAATAAAATCTAAGTATCAAAAATAAAATGCTCCCTAAATAAGATCATATATCAAATAAAAAAAAGCTCCTCAAAGGCTTAAATTTCAAACGGATGTAGTCGGTAAGCACATAACTCTCAAAATGGTGCATTTATCTTAAAAGACTAGGAATCAGTCCCATCACTCGGGCTCCCCCAGCTGCTGGAGGAATTGTGGTTCCCAAGTAGCAAATCACTATCACCTGCTTTGTGCCTGTCCTAAAATACGAAGTTACTGTCATGAGATTAACAGACAAATAGGCAAGATAGAAAAAAATAAAAGTTAGAATTCTATATCCCCTTAACAGTCTTATTTTGTTGAAGTATGTGTACTTAAAACATCGGTTTTGACTCAATGTATTTCATTTTTTTCATTAATCATAACACACCATGTTTTATGTATTTATTCTGTATTTTTACTTATTAGTATTATTATTTTGTCTGTCTGGGCCTAGTTTGTTTTGTGACATTAATGTATTACAGTAGAAATGGGGGTTCACTGTGGAAGTAATCTAAGAAATCCTCACTGTTTAAATGCATGTGAGGGTGTGTTTCTCCAAAAATAACATGATCAGTCAATACTTTATAGAAAAAAAAGTTTTTAAAATGTGTTCCTGCACTGGCCCATGAGCTAAGTCCTCTGATGTCTGTAATGCCAGTTTCTTTTAGGCCTGTGCTCAAAATATCGATGTGGCAAAATATCGTCATGCACTTCTTGGGGATACGCGTATCGATACGGATTCTACAGAATCAGTACGGCCTCAGTGTTTGGACAGTTGTTGTAAATATACTTTGAGTTATGTTAAAAATGGCACAGTTCAAAGTAGAAGCCAAGCTACATGATTAAACACATGCTCCAAATTTAAACTTAGGTCTACGATCTTTGGGGACCTGAATTAAAGTTCTTAAGTTGAAGAATTATTTAAAACTCATGCTTGTTCTTTTTCTTCTTGTAATAAAAAAAGTTGCTGGGAATACTGTTAAAAGTGCAGTCAGTGTTCACAATTTATGTGTATCGGGATACATATCGTATCGTGGGGTTGCTGGAAATACCCAGCCCTAGTTTCTTTTCACAGAGGGCAGTATAGGACCGCTCCCCTGTGAAATAAGGCAGAGATGGTCCAGCATATGTGGCTCAGACATTTAGTGACTGGTTTCTAAATTGATCTAAATGTAAAGTGATTGTGTGGTTTTGTGTGTATCAGATGCTCACTTCCCAGTACCACGTTAGTCCCATAATTTATTATCATACCTACCATTAGCAATCTTTTTAAATAGTAGAAAGGGCAGGGCGGCAAATATCAGGCTAGCTCCTGAGGTGACACATAATCAATGTTGACAAAAGGGCTGCTTGATCATGTTCAAAATCGAAGTCATGATCATTTTGTTTGATGTTGTGATCACGATCAGGGCTTGACGCTTAGCATTTTCCCAAGTAGCACGGGTGCTACCAAGTTGAAAAATCTAGTAGCACACAAATATTTTTAGTAGCATCATGAAAAGTTACCAAGTAATGTGTTTTTCTTAATACATAAACCTGGCCTAACATATGAACACCAACTGGTCAATTACGAACCACTCCTTTTTCAACAGGGATGACTGTATATGCAGTTAACTGGACATTAAAAAAAATGAAAAATCAGGACCGTAGAGAAATTTAATCTCCAGTCCACATCTAGACAGAATGGTCCTCTCTTCTGTTTCATACACTGAAGACATGTTTGGAACATTTTCACCTGATTTATACTCCGTCCACTGAAAACAGCTCTGAGACCCACTTATGGGCCTCCACCCACAGGTTGAGAACCACTGCACTCGTACATTGTATTTGGCGCTTGATCCTTCAAAAATTGTTTTTATATCATGGGCAATATGTGATGGAGGAGACCTCAAGATGAATTTATAATTTAGAAAACAGTTAGTGAATGAGAGCTGGACTGATGAAGAATGTTCAGTTTTGATTCATCAAAAGGCCGAGTCTTCATTCTTGTCTTTGTGTTCATATTAAACAGCACGCATGAGCTATCCAGACACCGTTTGAATCATAAAATCACACAAAGTGACCGATGATCCCTCACTGTCCCAACAGTTGCCTGTCTGCGCTTTACGCCACCGGCACACGGAAGAGCGCATGCCGAAAGACGGCGAGCATTTCAGGATTTAGATCAAATGTTCACGTGCATCGGCTGCACCGCGAAAAGACATTAATGACAGACAACAACGGTAACAGACACACTTCATACACACTTTAAATGAAAAGTATCAGGCCAGTATCGATACACATCGTGATCGCGGGGTTGCTGGAAATACCCAGTCTCTAGTTTCACATCGAAGCGGGCGGAGAATCTATCCTCGTATGCTCGCGAGGGACAGGGCCGCGTAATAATGGCATATTATTGATAGAGACATGTCGGAAAGTTGCATTCAGGAATACAACCGCCACAACTTCCAACGTACTCAACACAAGCTAAACCCTGTTTTGAACCAGCAGTTCTTGTAGTCGCACGGGTGCTACCAAATGCAATCAACTCAGACTGTAATATCTCATGTTCAAAATCACAACTCACTGTATCATTTTTGTTTGATGTCGAAGCCCTGATCACGATCATTAAGTAATTTTACCTCAACTGTACTGCATTCACTTTTCATCACTTTGACATTATTAAGACTTTAAAACAAGCACAATAAGCAGAGATTAACTTAAAAAAATAAACATGGATAAAAGTATAATAAAGTTATAGAATTTAAGAAAGAAAAGTGAAAATAAATATATGTTTGAGGAAGCACTTCAGAGCTCCAGTGACCAAAATATAACAACCAACTTAATGACATTTCCCACTTATGACAGAAAACTCCTACAAAAGCAAAGCCTGGTATGTGCCACAATAATCGCTAAATCTTGATTTTCTTTGTTTTTCATAATTGCCACAATTGTATCTGAAATTTAAACTCGGCTTATTTCCCTGCCCTAGTCTGTCATATCAACATTATCACAATACAGGATTACTACAGTTATAGATATGCACCAAGAATATCGAACATTATATCAGGGTAACGGATAACTTAGGAACCTTAAATAGCTAAAATAAGATAATTTGTTGGATTAGTGAATCTACTTAGCAATGAAGTGCTATTATGACGGAGTGAGAAAAAAGACGAAGTTGATATTGTGTTTGTGGTTTTATTTTTGAATCAAATTAACATTATACAATTTTAAGAGTGAGTAAGTGTTAAAACACACTACTCAGAATCAAGACTGAAAAGATATCCCAAACAAGTCCCTGGTAAATCAGTAGGCCCAGTTTCAGAGAATGTTCTTCCCCTTCTGTGGACCCGCTCCTTCTCTCCCCTGCTGTCCCACGCTCCATCTGTGCTCCACTCCACACAGCAGAGAAAACTGGTTTGGAGCAACAGATTCCTTCACACTAAAACCTGTCTGTGTGGATGGAACATTTCTCTCTGCCACCGTTTGCTTTGGATCGGTCCAGATGCTCACAGATGGAGGGACGGACGGATGGATGGATGGATGGAGGGAGGAGCAGAAGCAGCTCTCATGCTGAACTGGGTTTGCGTTGAGCGAGAAAATGCTGGCAAAGTCAGCACAAGTGGTCAGGGTGACCTAAGATTTCCCACACTGAACATTTTGGGACTGATTTCAAATAAATGAAAGCGCTGTACAACTGGTCCACATGTTGGAGCTCATTAGCTACAAATCACATATTCATTTAGAGCTAACTGCAGGGCAGCCATCAGATCAGTTTTCTGTGTCTTATAATGATAATTATGCAGGGACTACTTAAAGAGTTTCTATCTATTATTTCTGGAACTCTCTTCCCACAGAAATCTGCAACTCTCCCACCCTGGACTGTTTCAAATCACTTCTCAAAACTCACTTGTTCTCCCTGGCCTTCCCTGTTTAAATGTTTAGCTTAGGTCTTGTTGTTGATGCTTATGTGTTTGTCCCCTCTACTGTGAAAAGCGACCTTGGGTTCCTTGAAAGGCGCTATATAAATTTAAGTTATCATTATTATTATTATTATTATTGAAACAAACACACAAGTTCATGAGCGAACAGCTATTAAGAAGACTCTTCTCCATGGCACACTGGAGTTAACATCCACCAAACAATATTTACTGAACAGCTGAATACCTGAAGATACTACTATCTCACATGATAATTGCTCTTTAATCCTATAACCAGGATCTTGTGACCCTCTAAGGAATACCCCAAATAAAGAGACCTTCACAAACACTCACTTTGTTTCATCAGTTTCTCCAAAAGTCACTTGTTTACGTGGTAACTAATTACACTGCTACACTTTTTGATCGCAGGGGAAATGCTATATAAACAGTTTGTATGATGCTAAACATCTGAAAGTACCACATTACCCAGGACATTTGTTCCTCTTTTCAGATATACCATTACTAAACTGTTTAGAAAATCACCTACACGAATCTGGCAACACAATACGCACACTCCTGTTCAACATTTTAAGATCAGTTGAAAAAATTGCAAAAATTTACGTTTTGCACTTTTGGATCTTAAAAGGTTTTAGCTTAAAAATGCAGAAAGAAGTGGGAGTGAGACAAAAAATTGAGTAAGCAATTTATTGCAAACAACATTAAAACTGAAATAGGCTGTTCAGCTGATTAACAGTTTAAGATCATAGCTCAAAAACCCCTGAATTAGTCATAGAATTTTTAAAAAGGACTCAGTCATGAGTAGCTAAACCATTCTTGTGAGTCAACTCAAAAATTATATTCAGCATGCATGATGCCAGTGTTTCCAGGAGGCGAGTGGGAATGTTGCTCCAGCGGTGAAGATGGCTTCATGGAGGGCATCCTTTGTCTGGGACTGATGTCCAGTTTTGTAAATTTCTGTTGCCTTCCATCCCCAAGTGTTCTCAGTTGGACTTAGTTCAGGGTAACATGCAGGATGGTCCAAAAGAGAGAAGTTATTCTACTGGAAGAATTCTTTTTTCAGGCGGGCATCGTGAAGTGCAGCGTTGTCCTGTTGAAAAACCAAATCATTACCTCACAGATGAGGCCCTTCAGTAATCGGGGATGCCCTCTGCAACATCTCCACATATAAATAAAGTCTAGTGAAAAGTCTGACTGACAGATTAATACTTCCAGTTCCAGTGATGCTGTTCAGCTATGTCGTCACTCAGTGAATGCCTCCTCAGAACACAGTCTGAACTACCAGTTGAATAATGATTAATCAAACTCCGTCTGTCTCTTCTTCAGCTGAGAGGACAAATGAGGTCATCGTGGGAACGGACCAGCTCATGGAGATCTAGCTTCGAAAAGAACAAACAGCAGCTTCTCAGTAACACGTTCAAGAGCAGCATAACCCAGAGGACAACCATCTTACCGGCAGATGATCCAATCAGATGCCCGGATGCTGCATGATGGTTCTAAGCTATCTTGTCATACCTTTTTTTGTACATTAAGTCCAAATAAAGACAACTGCTTTAACCCTTAAAATGGTGTTTGCGTTTTGAATTTGTTTCATTAATACTTGCATATTTATCAAGCTTTCAAGATCTAGTGCCCCCCCCCAAGAAACAATCCAAACAAAAGGATATTTACTCACTTTGTTTTTGTCAGCTGCTGGCCGAAAGTCACTTGTTGACATGGTAGCTGGTAAGCTGCTACACTTGCTGTACGATGTTGACGATGTTTGATGCATCTGTCATCAGTCTGAGCTGATCTGATTTTTCTGTCGATTTTTGATGGATATTTTAGAAGTTGTAACCTCTGAATTGAGTCCTTCATCAGGAGGTTCAGCGCTCCTGGGTTCCTCATTGTCCTTCAGTTACACACATGATACAGTCAAATATCTGCATCTAGAGTACAGGTGAAAGAGCGCATAAGCACAATATTGAACCACAAGTTCATCCCAGGTGTTTTTTTTTAGTTCATCACAGCTGTGACAATTTCAGAGGGCCTGTGTGTATAGTTTATCCACGCAAGCTACACAGGCCAATATGCAAAGATCTGGTCACCCTTTACAAACGACAAAATCTTCTGTCTCCAATTTTCAACAGGTATTCAATAAATTCTGTTTGTTTCTCTACAGCCCAGCACCAGTCCCTGACCCTGTGTTTGGGAACCTCTGCTTCAAATAGTACTCCCTTCAGAATACTGAAGGACATGCTTTTAACATGGCTGGGTTGTGCATTTTGACACTGAGAAATACCTCTCAGCATAGGCAAGCAACAACAACTTGTAAACATGATGTAGTGTGACCTGTAATTAACAAACAAAACCCTGACCCATCTGCCCTCTCTAACCTTGAGCCCATTCCCTTGCTTTCCTGTTGGTGTCATGTTTTAGAGAAAGTGTTTTTTTGACTGCAGTCAAACCTTGATTAAATTACACCTCTGAAAAGTTTGCATCAAGCTGTAAATCCTGTCCAAGCACTGAAATCCCACTTTTAGGTTTTTTACTTATTTTAACTCTTCGCTCTAGAAACACAGCTGAGCTGGCGGTTTTAGGTCTGACTGCATCCTCTGTCACCATTCATTTTAAGACCCTCAACACCAACTGTATTTGTCTACTGGCAATAGAGGTACTCTCCTTAAAAGGCTTGAACACCCGCACAGTTGTTGGTAAGGAAAGAAAAAGCCACCGATTAGTTATTTTGTCAGAATTGTGTGGGTGCAGAAAAGTTTGTTTGACGGCTCAACAACCCTGTGGAATTCCTAGAACCTAAGCGAATTTTGGTATGAAGATTAGTTGACCTGTTATCACATCAGTTTGTCCTTAAAACCAGTGACATCATAAACTCTCATCATTAGCCCCTTCTGTTTTCAACCTCTCCTTTTCCAATCATTAACAGTGATAACAACACATGTGAATGTCCAGGGCCTTCAAATAGTTTCAGTCCTAGGGGGGACCTTCTCAGTCAGTCTTTGCCAATACTTAAGCCCCAGCAAGCTGGGGTGTCCCTCAAGGCTCAGTATTAAGCCCCATTCTCTTCTTATGATACTTGCTTCCCCTCAGGTCCATTCCAAAAAGTACAATATTATTTTTCTTAAGAATCTCAAATTTTAACTTGTGAAATTAAAAGTGTTAAATAGGTGCCATGCAGAATTGTTCAAAAGACAATATCATGGATTGAGATGAACCTTTTAAACCACACAGAGAAGGAGACAAATCATAGTCAATCGAAACATCTGAGTTAATGACAGTTATTTGACGGTCTCGGACCATTAGCCTAGCCTAGACTTTCTACGTCTGCCAAGAAAGCTATGTTTTTGCTGTTTGTTTGTCCTTCCATCTGGCCGTTCGTTTGTCTATCCATCTGTGAGCAGGAAAGCTAAAAATGTTCTTGATTAAATTTTTAAAAAATGCTGGTCATGACACAAGGGTGAAGTGATTTGAATTTTGCAGAATTTGTTAACCTTGCATGGTGGACACTTTTTCACATTTTCAGTAATTTGTATTATGTCAGAAGTGCCTTGTCTGAGCACGTCTGTTTATCTTTACACTCTTATTTTAATGTGTCTTTATATTTTAAATTGTTACTTTCATCATTTGTATAGATATATATTAGTTGTTTTGATGAGTTGTGATCTTGTTCAGTGCTTTGTTCAAGTGAGGTTGCTTTGTATGTCCTATTGAAATACATTTTGACTCTTATAACATCGTCTCTTGAGAAGACTAGAAGTGTTCTGATAGCAAAACCTCTGCCATGGCATTTCTGACATTATTAGTAAAAACTATTTTCAGATGTTGAAAAAGTGTCCTATCTCAAAAAGTTAACAAATCCTTTACAAAAATATCTGGATCCACATTTGGATATGGATCACCATCAAAACCCAATAACTTCCTTCTTGTGCTATGACCAACATTTCCTGAAAATGACATCAAAACCTCTCGAGAACTTTTCCAGTTATCTTGCTCACAGACAAACAAATTCCAGCACAAACACAACCTCCATGGTGGAGGTATAAACCAAAACTGTACCCTTCACTGCAGTTTATCAGAGGCTGTTATCAGTTTGGCTGGGACACACTGACTGTCAGTTTGATAGATCTTTGTAATAGTTTCCCACACTTGTTATTATCTGATGGTTTCCGACACCTCATAGCAACTCTCAATTACCCCGCTAGCCCGGCGTGAGAGGGAGGAGTGAGTCTCGTACACGTCCGATTGTGAGCGTCTGTTTACACGTGCACATTGTGCAGCTGTGACGCCCAGAGATGAAGAAAAAGCAGTGGGAGGGGAGACCACAATGGCGTGGGGGTTAAGTTTATTTGTACACAAAAATGGTGTATGTGCAGGCCCCGGACCACCCAGCTTGATCCTGTATCAGCTAACACCAACGCCCCACCCTCACACACACACTCACACGAACACGGCGGAGCAGGAAGCTGACTTGTTCCCGACACTTTTCTCTCTTTTTTCTCCTCTTCTTTCCCTCTCTCCTGCCTTTGCTGTCACCAGATTTATTGCATTCCTCCTGCCGAACATCTCTTAAATTACAGGTTTGAAGTTCCTGAGTCACGGAGGAGAGGATGGGGATGTCTGTCTGTCTGTCTGAGGGGGTGCTGTAGTGTATGTGTGTGATTTAGGGTCTCTGTTTCTTATTGTGTCTGTGGCCTTGCAGGAGTCATGCAGACTGTCTCATGTGGCTTCATTATGATGTTTCTGTGTGCGAGCGAAACATAAGATGACGTCTTATTATCTACCTTTTCTTTAGTCTGTGAGATGGCTAATTCTATGAGGATATTTTCTAAAATGAGATAATCACTGTAATTTGGCTTTTTTTTACCCTTTTAACTTTTATTATTGTGGATGATATGCTGTAGATCTTTTTCTCCTTTGAGGACTACAGTTTAAGTTGTAAACTCAATTTGTGCTGTCTTCATCTGTACTATCACTTAAAATACTGCTTTTTCATCTGTCTTCATTTTTATTCCAATAATTCAGATTGTTAACATAAGAAACAAAGGGATCAGGTCCAGACTATTGATAGTTTTAGTTAATATGAAGCTACACACTGAAATGCTCTCCTGACGAAAGGTTTCTTTCCACTTTCCTTTGCTTTCCTTATGAGGAAGTTGTTGGCCCTGAACATAAACATCAACGTGTTTTGTCCTCCAGTTTCTGAATGAAAGACAGTGGTTCATCACTGACCGATGCTGAAACAAGACCAAATTAAGCTTGTACAACACTTCATATCAAAGAGGAAACCAGGAGGAGCAAATAGTTATTTAATGCCATCAGAAGTTCTCTTGTCCCGTAAGGTTACATTAGACAGCAGTGCCACACAGATTTCTCAAAACCTGGCCCCAAATTATTGTTTTAACTTGATCAGAATATCACCGATTTTGATTAAAATACTGACAAATATGGTGATCATTGTTGTCTCGTTGAATAACTTCAGGTAATTTGAACAAGCTAGTGTGAGCTCACTCATGCTATGATAATACGATTTTTTCTTTTTTTTAACTTTCTAGACGGCAGGATTCTTTTTAAAAAAGCCAGAAATAAACACAACAAATTATCTGGAATAGTTCCTGTTTTTCCATGCTTGTTCAGATTAAATTTGGCTATAAACTTGTTTAGTTCCAATGTGAAAACTGAAATCCAGATCCTATGTTTTTACACTGATATTTCTTATGTCCAATTCAAAATTATTGTTGCAGAGCATTTTCAGTGCTTAGCCTCTTGAGCGAGACATCATTAATATCAACTGCAAACAGTTGCCACTCTTACAACCCTGTTGATTGATCACAGTTTCAACTTATGGGACAGCGTCTGCTCATTATTTCCACTTCTCTCTTATTGACAAGTTAAAATCAATCAAGGGTGGGACTTTTGAAGTCAGCTTCATCATCGAGAGCGACAGAGGAGAAAGTGATCTGACTCGTCTTTTCAGTGAAACATTTTTCAGGTCAACAGCTAGGATTCATTTTGACTTTGTTTTCATGTGTGCTGGGTGATATTTACCTCCGCGGAGGAGGTTATGTTTTCAGGAGAGTTTGTTTGTCTGTCTGTCTGTCCGTCTGTCTGTGAACAAAATAACTCAAAAAGTAATGGATGGGTTTTGATGAAATTTTCAGGAAATGTTCATCATGGGAAAAGGAAGAACTGATTTGATATTGGTGTTGATCTGGATCAGCGTCTGGCCGCCATGGTGAAACATGTGATTTCTGTGAATAACTACTGAACTAAAATAGATATCATTATGAATCCAATTGCTAATGGTATGTTTTCATGGTCAAGGAATCTAAATATTTATATGAAATAAAGGTAGGACTAATATTTATGGTCAAAATCACAATATGGCTGAGGACTGTGGTGCTGGTGGAGGTCTGCGCTCTCCAAGTGCTTTTCTAGTTCCATCATAAAATAATATTAAATATGCCGGACAATTCATAATGACTTACCAATGTCACTGGGGGAAACAAAACTCTACTTTTGTAACCTCGCAACACTTCGCATTTTTGAGAAGCACTCTGAAACTGAGGATTAAACAGAATTAAGTGGTCCTTTTACCAGGCAACAACTTTCAGTGGAGCTAAACTGATGTGAGACCTGAGAGGCTTTGAATTTTGGATAAAGAAGGGTGCAGAAGAGAAATTGGTGGATCATGACAAACAAAAAAGATTTTGCTGATAAGTGAAATATTTTTCCTTGTAGATCAGGCAACATGTGCCACTTTTTTACATGTAAGGGATTAGTCAATGTTTGCTGTTTGCATAGTGCTAAATTATAACAAATGTTATCTCGATACACTTTACAAAGACTGTCAGTGCCATACTCTTCCTCGAAAGAGATTTTGATTCATAATAATGATGGAACAGAGACAATTTCTCCCTTTATTTTTGGAGGCAAAATATTAATTTCAGCCACCAAGATCTGATCAGTGAATTGTGCAATACTCTTTAATGGAAATAATTTAATGATTACATAAGGGGCTTTAAAGTCTGATACTTTCACCCAAATGATATGATCTAATTTATTGTCTCATGTCAAAGTTACTTTTCTTGAAGGTGGATGCAACTTTTTATCACTGTTAAAATGATGACATGATTATAAACCAAAATTAAAGCAATAGTTCTTGGCTAATATAGTCTGAGGACTAACCACGTCGTTGACCAAGTCTGACCCGAAAGTTCTTAAGATTTTCAGCTATTAATATTATAACATGATTAATAATTCCGCTTTATATGGAACAAAAATGTGACTGGATCAAGACAGGATAAGTCAGACATCTTTCCAGAAGGAGGACAGGTGTACATCAGTTTTGTTTTCCTCAATCGTGTTAATCAGAAGATCTCCAAATATTAGCACATCTTCATGGAAACCCCGACTTTGTTGTGAAAGGTTGAAACAAAACAACCTAAATTCCCTCATCGTGACCAAAGTGAGTAAAATAAAGCACATGGGCGTGTGTCTCGGTTGCCTTACAGTCATCATTGTCTTAAAGTAGATCCTTGGCTGAAAAGATAAAACTGCTGAAACAGAGTCTCTTTTGTGAAGCGTTTTGAGCCTCGCCACAGAACTGTCATCTCTGTTTGTTTACAGCTGAAGTAGCTTCAGCCTGAAGACTGTTCAGTGATTTTCCATTTCACTTGTCATACCTGGAGTAAGATATCTGCTGCATTGTCAGTATTGACTAACAGATTTTACTCTGACATCTTTTCCTTTTTAATCATTGTTTGTAATTATTAAGTGTCTTGATTTGCACCTGAAAAACCTTATGTATCAGGACAAGCTGATTAAAATCCAATTAGTGTCTTTTTTGAATGTTGGACAAAGAAACACAAAATTTGTACATTTTTAGGACATTAACAAAAATTGATTTTGATGTAAGCTGCCTCTGGTGTGCAATGCACTCTGGGTGTTATGTCAAACGGATGAACTGTCTTTTTCCTCACATCTTTTCCTCTTCAGTGTCATTTTTCAGCTTTAGATAGTTTAGTTTCTAGTTTATTAGTTTATTTCGATCATATTTAAAAGTATACCAACCAAAGCGACACCACTGAAAACCAGGTTGACCGAAAAGGTTTAGGCTGAAGCTACTTAGCTTATATGTGCCTAACCCTCTTACTGTACAACATTTATACCAGAGCAAAACAAAAAATCAAACAACACAATCTCAACAACAAATGAGTAATTAATAATCCAAAAAAGAACTAAAAAGAAATAGAACTGAAAAAAATAACCAAAAAAGAACAGAAGCAAATACAAAAGAATTCCTGAGAACAAATTCTGCATAGCCCCTCAAGTAATCTGTAGAGCAATGTATATACACCTATACACATCCATACACAAAAGCTAGGCTTGTACACACATATGTATATGTACATAGCCAAATTTACATACATGCACTTTTTTTCTTCTTCCTCTTCTCTTCCTTCCTCTTTCCCCTTCTATTTATTTTTTAATACCTCCTCTTTTCTCCCCCTTTCCGTTTCTTTCCTTTCCTCCTTTTTTCCTCTTTTCCCTATTTTCCCTTTTTTCCATTTCTTCCTTCCTTCCTTCTCCTCTTCCCCTTTTCTTTTTTCTTCTTTTTTTCCCTTCTTTCTCCTCTCTCTTTTTTCTCTTTCCCTTTTTCCTTTCCTCTCTTCCCCCCCTCTCTCTCTCCCCTTCCTTCTTCCTCCCCTTTCCCTTTCTCCTTTCTTTCTTAAACGTGGGGTTTTTTATGACACTGAGGGCATTCTTATTAGAAAATGTTTCTGATGTTAACGCATTTAGATCCCTAAATCACCTTTATAACTGTTAAGGCATTTTCATTTTTGTTTTTCCAGCCTGACATTGTAAAGGTGGGTCAGAAATTATCCTGATTCATTTTCTCATAGAATATTTGAGAGTCTCTGATTCTTGTGAAATAGGATTTTTCAGAGGTTCATAAATTACCAAAAATAAAGCCATAGACCAGTACAAAAATGGGCCTTTTGGAGTTCTGACAAACTTTTCTCAGAGCTTTATTTTAGTGAGGGCAGTTGGGGGCACATTGAAGCCTCTGATAGTGGTAGGTTATCGATAAAGATGCCCGTGCTCTTTAATTAGCATGAACATGAACAGCAAATTTGTCCCTCATGTAAGAAAATCTGACCAAGTGTCGGAGCTAAATAAGAAAATCTGACCATGTGTCGGAGCTTCTCAGATAATGACTTTGGATTTCAAGCCCTATCCAGCTTTGTTGTGATCTATCAGTAGTTTTTCCCTGAATAGTTTTCTCACTTTTTCCTCAGATTCAGGGTCTTTTCACTTCCAGACTCTATCATACTCTCCACAACAGTATTACACAATCTTGATTGCTCCTCCAGTCTTGTCTGAAAACTGATAGCTGGCAATTTGCAAATGGTGTTCAAATCATTGTTTCACCACAGCTCTTGATCCAGATTTTATTTGTCATTTTAAAATCATCAAATTCTCCCTGAGTCATTTCTATACTCTCCTTGAAATCATGGACTTCCTTCGGGAGCTCATCAGTCCTCCTTTTTGAGGAGTCAACTATGATCTGCACGCATGTTTTGACGCTTTTCTCCTGTTGTTCATGCAAAGTTCTGTGAAGGTTTTTTTGTGTCAAGCAATTCACGCGTTTGAGATGTGCTAATACACTGTATTTCTCTTGTTGGAGGCTTTAGGTGGCACGGTATGGCAAGGCCAACAAGGCCCACACTTCAGGAAAAAAATATCAAAATCCCCAAACCAGAATGGAAAGAAAAATCGCATATTCACTGGAAAAGATGGTCTTAAGTCTTTTTAATGTATTAAAAAAGTTTGAGGTAAAGGCAGAATTGTTCAGATTTTTGTTTGACTGAAACCAGCTACAGATTCAGACCATGGCATCAAATTTAAGAATCCAGAAAGTTTGTCGCTGAAGAAGTTTCTTAAGATGGTCACCGCCCCTAATAGCCTGTTTCACTTTTTCAGTCCCTTCTACTACCAGAAGACAATCCTGTCTTTGGTGATATTTTTTGAAAATTGAAAGGGAGCTACTATCTTAATGTCAGTGTATGTTTCTATTCAGATCAGCCTTTATCAGCATCTGAAGATACTTCATTCATCATTCCCTTTTCTTTTTTTGTTCAGTTTTGATGAACGAAAGTCAACATCGCAGAGTGATTTTGTAGTTTTATAAATCTTAAGTATCTTGTTAATGTGAATCTGAAAGACTACAAGTCTCCTGAGTTTTCGTGTAAAATCAGTGAAACCACACTAAAGTCCGACTCTGTCCGTGCTCTTTGTCTCGGCTGTGTTAACCTTTTTTAGCGCTCTCACACTCTGACCTCTCTTTTCAACCACATGATGAGATCTGGCAGCCGGGTGTGTTTGGGTAAAGGTTTGTATATTTGTACAAAGACCCCTGAGTCCCCTCAATACAACGCCACCATGGCGGAGCCCACCCCCCTTTCCTCAGCACATCCATGTGTTTGCTGCTGTGTGTGAACATTGGTGCAGTCTTACCTGTGTGTGTTTGTGTGCGCGTACAATGTTAATCCTCTGCCACAAACTAATCAGTGCTGTCTCACAGCCCACTGAGTGTATGCATGCATGCATGTTTGTTAGCTGTGCAGATGTGGAGATCAGATGTCCACACAGATCGAATATCAGGCTTTTGTTGCTCACTCTTTTGTTTTCTCCTGGAATTTTTGGGACTTAAGATGATTTTCATCTCTTTTTATGTCCCAAACATTTTGATCAAGAGTACACAGACATGATGCGTAAAATTAAACATTTATACTCAGAGATTGTCATCAGTTAACAATTTTACAGGCTTCACATATACCCACAAGGTTTGTTAAACAAGAATGAATGCAACACTGAGTGCTTGAAGATGTGAAGATGTCTAACATATTACTAAGATGACTCACCAGATTGAATGTTTAATATTTTTCTCTGGTCCATAGGAAGTGTTTGGGAAACTTTCAAAGGCATATCTGGCAGGTGGTTGGTTGATCGTTACGTCTATCACATTAATGGACAAATCAGATAATGTGGTAGGAGGGCAGAAAGTAGGGCAGTGTAAAGTAGAACTGGGAGCTACTTAGTAGAGCAAAGTCTCACTGAAACATTTCAGAAGCGGAGCTAAAATATCCTTTCTTTAGAAATTGCGTTTAGTCTTGTTGTGTGTTTTTATCCAGTAAAGTGTGCAGATCTAATAAACTGCGACTAAAGCTGTTAGCATCTATGCTAATCTCTTTTTGAGCAGTCTCTTCCTGCTCTTGTCTCACTTGTTTCTCCCACTTAAGAGGACTCTGGTTTTGCCAACACTTCAGGCTGAGGACAAATGTAAATTGGAGCTTGGCAAAATTGATCACACATAGTCCAGTATAAAAGTCATAGCATCTTGAGTGGAAGCTGACACATCAGCCTCACTGATACTTTGTGTTTGAGTGGCTATATACGTCGTTTCAATTCATTATTTCTCCCCCTTTATAATACCCCTCAGCATTGTATTTTATATAGGCTATAAATGGAAAGCCTGGAGTCACATTTACAGTCTTTTAAGGACCTTGCATTTGTGAAATATGCAACACAGCTTAACCAGTGAATAGTGTCCTCAAAATCCCTTGCACCTAGAAGCTGTGTTCTGGTAAGCAGAGGATTTGGTGCCATTTTCCAAACTTTGGACCAAAAAGAAAACTGGCCCCTCAGCCTTGTTCCACTGAGGAAATGTAGGCTAATTTCAAGAGGAGGAGGATTCTGGCATATTTTTGGGGGGCACGACACAGCAAATTGAGAATAGTTCAAATTATAGTTTTGATTTTCAAACTTCCTGAAAATGTACTCTCAGTTGAAAAAGAGCTGGTGTCAAAAACGTGAAAGTGAATCCATTGGTGTCAGTGCAAGATCTTTAACTCTTTAACTTTTCACTCTGATCTCTGGACCTGTGTACGTGCTCTAACCAAACATAGTACCTTTATCTCAGCTAATTTTCCACATTAATATAACGTGAATAAATATGGCAATTTATACACTTTTCAGTGTTAATATAGAGTTAACATTAGTTAGTTAATATATCCAATAAAGTGCATTTCTAACACCACGTAGAAGTGTTGATCACTCGTCACACTGTTAAGAATCACAAGGTTTTACATTTTAATTTCAATACTCTCTACAAAAGACTGAAAACAATACTTTGAGGTGTGGACCAACAAGAACAACAGTCTTATTTTGTTGATGCAGGTCCTTCTGTGTACCCACACATTTAGTTGTTTTGCTTATTCTGGAATGCACAATCCTTACAAGTCATTTCTCTCTGTATAGGAGACTAATCAGATTTTATCATGATATAATATACAATAACTGTTGGTGTTATTAAATGGGAAAAATAACTATGATTTAAAATTTTCAAATGTTTTCTAAAGGAGTTTTTCTGAAACTTAACTGTCTTTGTTCAGCTCTTTAAGTTTTTCTCTAAAGATTTCCACAGTTTGACTCAAACCACCAAAAAACAACTTTTTTTTAATCTTTCATGAAAAAAAAAAAGTTTTGCAGATTTCCTGGCAAAGCTCTGCTTATGCCTTTAATTTAGCTACAGGAACCTGTGTCTCAACTAAATCTTTAGTTTAGTTTTAAACTCCTGTCTTAACAAACCATCTGCTATGAGGTCCTTCTCCTCAAAGGTTAATTTTAGCCTTTTAAGGAGATGTTGAAATTTCTGAGGACACAAAATATGACATGTTGGAATTTAGGGGGAATGGTGGATCACATTATGATCAAGTCGTCTATATTTTTCCTATTTGTCGGAATGTCACAGCCACAAAAATGTGGCGTCTTGGTTTGGACTCAGTGCTAACATCATATAGCCTCGAGCACCATAAATGAGGCTGTGCATTCAGAGGAATTAATGGTTGTTTTGAAGCTGTTGAGTGGTTTCGCATATTTTGTTCTGAATGGATGATACCTTTTAATTCCTCTGAACCTAAAGGTGATTTAATCAGAAGGACAGAGCCATAGGTCGGGGTTGATGGACTGGATGGATGTTGGAGACAAATGTTCGAAAACACTGACACACAGATGTAAAGAGAGGAGGGGTGGGGCTCTGGGTTATGGGTTTGAAGGCTGAGGGGGGTGGGGGTTCTGAGTAGCTGGGTGGCTTCATGGCTTGAGGGCTGATCGTGGGTGAGCGAAGGAAAGAGAGAGAGAGAGAGAGCGAGTGGGCCACCCAAGTGGCAGTCAGTCAGAAACCTGTGTGTGTTTGCTGCTGACCCCTACACATTAGCACAACACTTCCTCAATTTGTCTTCTGTGTTCTCCGGCCACAAATGAATTTCCTCCCTCCCTCTTTTTTCCACACACTACCTTTCAAGATGCCCTCCCCACCCAACACACACACAAACACACACACAGCACCCCATCTCCAACTTAAACACGTGAATACACAGACACACAAACAGTCTTTTTCACAAGCTTTAGAGATACAACAGTTGCTTATGTTGCAGAGCCAACAAAAAGACTCACAGATCTGGTGTATGGGATAACAACTTCAGTGACACACACACACACACACACACAGGGCCAGATATCCCTGTCCGTCACTGTGGAGGCCCCCGGCTAATTAACTAAACATTGACTGGGTGGTTGATTGGGATCACATCTTAAATTGCTTTAGCCGTAAAATCACAGAGAGGAGAAAAGGTGACCTGCTTTACACCCTCCTGACCTGTTTTCTCTAATCTTATTAGTCTGAATCTTTGGAGTAACTTCAGCTGGAGCTGCTCACAGATTTACAGCTATAACTACTAAAAAATATTACCTTGTAGAATTTACCAACAAAACTTATTCTTGGCACATTGTTTTTAAAAAAATCATTAAGGAGGTACTCAAAAGTATAAACTTCAGGTTTGGAGATTCTCTATCAAATAAGAAAGGAAAATAATCTGAACATTTTAAAGACAACAAAACTTTTTTCTTCAGTTTTGCAAGACATGCATGTATGAGAAGCCAAGCTAAAAGTTTTTATTTTGTTAAGTATTAAGCAATGCAAGTTATTTTCAAGCATGTAAAAAACTTAACAAATGTTCTTTCAGTGGATCATTTCAAAGTCAAAACCAAACTGGGCGTGAGCGTTTTCACAACATAAAAGCTAGTCCAATATTTAAGTATATAAAAAATAAATTAGGTGTACTGGTAGCAAAGTATCTACACCTAAACCCTCACTGTCCCAAGAGTGCGACGGGCCAAAAATAAAGAAATTAAAGACCTTTATACATGTTTCAATGTATAATTATTTATGAAATGCCTCGGGTTTTCTGTTTAACTGAACTCAGTATATAAAACAGTTGTACAGTAATGAGTGACATATGTCATTTAGAATCATTTACGTTTTAAGAAGGGCATCCTCTGACCCCCTCCTTTGGTTTCTTGGGACCCCACAAATGTCCCTTCTGCTCTGATTCGTCTCAGGGCTGTAGACTCTGTCTCACATCATTCCCTGCTCTCTCTTCCTGCTTTTTTCATCTTGTAATGTCCTCTCATTATCACATAAAGGCGTAGAATTCCCAAGACATTACCTAGACAGAGTAATGAAAACATTAATTGTATTGTCAGTGATTTTAAAAGATCATTATTTTATGTTGAGTTTCCCAAGTTGTGGGCTGTGGCCTTTTGCAGGGCCCTATACGTCCTGCAGATTTAACTGTTAGAGGTCATTAAGAAAAAATAACAATGAAGGTCTAATTAAACCACATTTGTAATCGTCATAAAATTCTTATTTGTGGGGTGCTGGTTTGGTGTAGTGGTTAGCACCCCATGTACATGCTTCTGCCAGTCCAGGTTCAAATCCCGCCTGTGACCAGTTTGCAGAGTGTCTCCCCCTTTCACAAGCCTATTCACTGTCTCTCTCCTATCAATAAAGGCACAAAATGCCCAAAAATATACATTTAAAAAAAAAAAATTCTTATTTGAAGACATGTTAAACTCCAATAGCTGACATCAACGGTCCAGTGATTGAACTTTACCTGTTAGCTTATTATCATTGATACTGTCTCATTGAAGGAACCAGTGTTGCAAATAAAGTGGTGTTGAATTTGACACTGATAAATCTTTTATTCCACTCTATCGAGTCAGTGGAGTCATAAAGGAGGATTATTAGAAAATATAACAAAGTACTGATTCAAAACTGAGCGTTTCATCAGTTTATGAAGGAGGCAAATATAATATAAATCTGATGCTCTGGCTGCATAAGTGATTTAGAGGGCCTCGGATTGTTTTGGGTTTCAAAACTGTCAAGTTCAAATATCCATCTGACGATTATCTGTAACACTTAGCTTGTTATCAGCTAATCACAGGGCCACATAGAGAGACAGATGGGCATTGACTCTTACACTCATATCTTAGGACAATTATGAGTCATCAGTCAACATAATGAGCATGTTTTTGATCTGGGAGGGTGCCAGAGTGCCCAAAGAGAAACCAACGCATGCACAGGGAGAGCATGCAAACACCACACAGGCTCTGACAGACACAGGGATCGAACTAGCAACCTTCTTACAGTGAGGCATGTCCTACTGTGCCACTGTGCTGCTAAAGTTTGATCAGGCCTGTTCTCATTCATGACTGGCTTTGTGGTTGATTACTGCAAATGATCAAATAGATCTGTAATGTCATACTTATTGAATGGCATGACACACAAATGTAAAAGTTTTGTCTTACTCAGAATCTCTATTTTCCACAATTAAATTTAACTCCATGCCTAATGCAGAGTTAATTCACTAACGGTTTTATTCTAAAAAAAAAAAAAAAGTTGTCTTTCCTCAGTTTCTAGAGTACAGCCATCCAATTATAAATCGATCTGTTGAATAGAAGGAAGCAGGGGCATTTTGTCTTGCACAGTAAGTTTACAAAGCTACCATGGACAGTTCTGTGATGATGGAGGAGAGACATTTATTTACATTCTGTATTTTTTTTCAATCACGTTTTTCTTAGTAATTGATCAACTTAGATAAGTTAGTTCTAAAATTGTGAACGACCGTCAGAGCGTCATAAGAATAAAAACAAGTGAAAACTAAAACTACTAAAACCTCCATGTTACACAATACATTTAAAAGCATTTTATACTTTTCTGTTAAAAAAGGGCTTACTTTTGATTACCATATGGAGAAAAACTACAGAAGCCTTTTGAGGACATATATTCTTTTACTTTATTTTACTGTCCTCGGCTAAAGTGATGAAATTATAGTTTTCTTCTTTATATTTCATAATATACATCTCATAATCTTGTGATAATGTCACTGTTTTACAATGAAAAATGCTCGTTTTAGTTTACAATGGAAGCTAAATCATGTTAGAGAAAACTAACATAATTTTCATCATGGAATAATGAAATAAGTAAGTTAAGATCTTGAAAACAACAAAAAGAATCCATCTTCAGGACAAACAGGGTAAAATCAAACATATGGTCTTACTGTCTTTGGAGTGCCTCAGTAAAACATCCGTTTTGTCTGAAAGTGTTATTAAATGATCCTTCGTAATGAGTTTGTGTATGGTTTCAAAAAGAAAGCTAAATAATTAGTTTTGGAGGCTTCAATATCCATGCCACTTTCTTAACGCACATTATTTCACATAAGCACACATGTTAACGCAGTAGTGAGGGTCCATGCTCTCTCGTAAAGCCACAGGTCTAAGTTTGCGTTACCACCTGCCAGTGGCGTCTGACAATACCTCCGTTACAAGCACACAAACAAAGACTTAAAGAAAAGTGTGTTTCTCTGTGTCTCTCTGTGTTTTGTGTGTTTTTCTCCCAGAAAGGCAACCATTCATTACAATGACAAAGGCCTAAAGAAATGCATTATCATAATTAATCTTGTGTGAGTCTGTGGGTGGCAGCTTCAGCTCTCCTCTGAGACTGACACAGGAGTTCAATGCAACAAGTGTCATCCTGCTAACAGGTTACCCTTTTTTTATCTGACAAACAAGTACTTTAGTGACATATGACCGTTTTTTTACACTGAAGAATAGTTGTTCTTATGTAGTCTCATTGTCTCTGTAACATGGAATCACAACAATTTACATGATTATCAGTATTTTGCATAATGAAAAATGAGAGTTTGAGATCTTAGGTGGAACAAAACATGACACAACAGACAAAACACATGCTTTAAGTTAACATTACAGAGACTTTTAGAGTACAATTATACATGTGTTATTATAATCTGTTTCCCGTAATAACATGAATATTCTGGTTGTCATTAAAAGGTTTTGGTAAAGGAATACATCATAATGGTAAAAGTTTTTTTGATAGAGGAAAAATGATAAATCAAGCAAAAACGTAGTAGTAGTCGTAGTAATAGTCAAATTAAATATACTCCGAACAAGTTTTTGATTGATTATTTCTCCCCTTTAATAATACCAGTTTGTATTGTGTTTTATATCCCTGGAAAGTCTAATTAGTCAACTTAACAACAAGGTACAACTTGATCATACATCCATGGAATAAGTATAAATGTGTAGATAGTGCCCCACCAAAAATAAGCCAAAATCCCCTGCACCTGGAACCTGAACCAATGTTGTGGTATCAGCAATGATACACTTAAAAGTCACGATAATGCTTCACTGAGAATGAATTAAAAGGCATGACTTTGATTAGTAACTACAAAACAATCACTGTTTCAGAAATTAGAATCCCTCTTTTTAACTTGCCATTTGTCAGGTTCAAATACCCTGTTACACAAAGAAGAAGAGCAAAGAATGAGGAGAGACAACGATCTTGTTACAAGCTTGCCAAGGAGAGAATGACAGGATGTGCTTCGAGGTACAGATCCCAACATTCTCTAACACAACCCTCTCTCCTTGTCTTTTTATTCTCTTTAGATGACCCTGTTTACAAAGCCACTTGCCAATCTAAAGGGCATTGGGGGATAGAGTTCATTGCTATGTGGCACACAAGAGATAATACATTTCCATCATGACATTCAGCAAAAACAAAAGATAAGAAGAGGCAGGTACTTTAAGTTGAGATCAGCAAGAACTTGTTTAACACCTGTACACAAACAGTTTCTAGCTGCATGGGTGAGTGTATCCAAGGTCAGATTCAATTATCATTAATCCTTTCCTAATATGGCCTGCACGTAGAGCCTCTGTGCATGACAACCTTTAATCACATCCCATATCACTGAGGAGCAAACACAGACAAGATTAAAAACAGCAAAATAGTAAGAAGCAAATGTGGGATAACTTTATGTACAATTATTCTATCACCATTCAAGAGAGGTAAAACATTTACTGCAATATATTATACTTACCTACTTACCGCCCTTTGATAAATCCTTGAATAAATCCCGATAACATTCAAGTCGCCCTCCTGACAGACTTCTCTTTTCTCTGACACCTGATCAACGCCTGCACTCTTTAGTTGGGTCAGTTTGGTTAAAATGCGTTTAAAACCTGCACACAACACAGCGCTCAAACACACTACTCATGTAACAGATCAGAGCAGATCTGCATTTTAATTGCTTTCGATTTTCTTTATTTTTATAAGACTTATTCCTTCTTTATTCCTAACCTCTTTTGTCACAATTCATGAGCCATGTTGTGGCATTTCATAAGTAACCCAATTCGACCTTCTTCTTCCTTTCTGGGAATTTTCCTTTATGCATTAATTGTTGCTAGTGCACTGTTTTGTCATGTTATCTCACCAAAATCCTTTAATAGGGACTCAGTTTTGATTGTTTTCTCAAGTTTCTTAGCATAATTATCTTGATTCTTTGGACTAACAACAACATTTTTTGTGAGAATGACTTAATTTCATGAGATCTTGAGAAAATTGCTGAAATAAACTTGTAATTGCTGAAAAGCAGCATTATTATCCTGAACTAACAAGATGAATAGGTTGAGAACTTGAGAAAACATCTGGTTTTACTCAGTATTATAGGATAATTGAGTAAAATGATATGTATGGATGTGTTTAACTCCTAAGTTATCATCCTAACACCAAAGAGAAAAGTCTGCCTTTTTGTATTCCTCCCTCCTATTTCTGTAACCTTTACGGTGTTACTGACATAAAGACTGCCAGTCTCAGCGCAGTTTGCTCTTTCTAGCATCTTCCTGCACTTTCTTAACCCCCTATCTGACTCTATCCACTGTCTCTCTCTTTAAAAAAAAAATGCATTAAAGCAAAATGATTACTGACAAAACAGTCTGGACATCATAAACTCTTAACAAGTTCTTCCTTATGCACACATTCACTATCCCGCCCAAACAGCTCTGAGACCCTTCTTTGGACCCCGAACAATCCAGAGCCACCCATAAAGGGGGATAAAAGGGAAAGCTTTCTCGGGCTCTAAGTCATTTTTGGGCCCATGAAAGATTGTTAAGATGTGGTTCATTCTAATTTTAGATGATTATTTCCTCTTTTATTAAACCTCAATACTATTTCTTATTAAAGCTGAAGAAAAGATCATTTGGTTTGTCGCAGCCTACTTTTAAAGTTCAACCCTGCTCTTTCTGAAATGGTAAAATAATTTTTGTGATAATAATGGAACCATTGAATTTAGCAGAAGTGTTTGTTTAGCCCTTGCTAAGACCTTCAACTTTCTCAGCTCAAAAGCTGCCTAGTGGGTAAAAATTCCCAGCAATAATGCTACTTATGCAGCATTTACATTTTATTGTTTTTCTCTGTATATTTTCTTTAAGGGTTTTGTTATGCTTTATTTGAGAGACAGGGCAGCAAATTAGAATCAAAGTTAGAGAGAGAGTGTGGCATAACATGAAGTAAAGGAGCCACAGGCATAATCTAAACAAGGTCAGTCACTTCAAGAGCTACAGCTTGACATAAGGTAGTCAAATGAGACCCTTGGATTTTCCTGCACATTAAAAATATCAATATATTTCTTGGGGGACCCATATACTGGTCCTTTTGGCCCGAGCATTTCTGTGAGCAGCCCTGATCCCACCAGTTGAGCACCATTGCCTAAGAGGACTCTGTGAACTCTAAGTCAAACAGACAAAAAGTCAAAGGCTAAGGTTTTAGGTTCATTTAGAGTTTGCTGTTTATTTTCTTCCATCATCAAATCACGCAGCTCTTTGTTTTTCTCGAAACAGCTTTATTTGTCTAGTCAGCCGGCCCATCGCCAGATATATTGTGTTTGGTTATCAAGAAATCCTTTGTTCATTTGGATAAGACTGACCCGACGTGTTTGTAATGTTTTTTTCCACGTTTTAAACTTGTCTGCATGGAAATCTTGTCATTTGCCCACACACATAGATAAGTATACAGAGGGTGTAATAAGAGGGTGAGGAATTATAATCTTTTTACCTTGAGTGCCCTCAGATTACAATGTGATTCTATATTTGACTTTTTATTGCAGGGCTGCGTTATATATTTTTTGCATTTCAGTGCCTTATTGGTTTTTCTGAAAAAGGAGACAAGCTGAATCCATCTTTTTAAAAAACCTTTTGACCTAGTCCACACCAATCATTTCTTGTTTCATTGCAACTCAGATTCTAAGATTCAGTTCTTTTGACAGTCATTTAAGAGGTATGACTCAATCAAACAGTCGTGGAAAATGTGGAGAGGTGTACTTACCTGTATTTTGTGTTTATAGACCCACTTCAGAGGAAATTTCGACATGTTTCTGTAATTATACTTAACAACTGTTTGGTCCTGTAAAGCATAAACACACAGAGGACACTGATATTTAATTACAAAGCTCAAAGCTAATATGTGGAGTTTCTAAAAAAAAAAATCGAAGTGTGTAAAACAAATTTAAAAACAGACTGCAATGATTTGCAAATCTTTTTTGCCCGAAATGTAATTAAATACACTACAAAGGCAAAATATGGAGTGTTCAAATAACAGGTCACTGAAAACAGTCTTTCCATAAATTATGCCTGACCTCAAACTAATTGTTTAAAGTTTTTCCACTATAAAAACAGTATTTGTCACTATTTGTTCAGTCTTTTAACAAACCTAAGTACTCCATGGTCAATTTTGAGAGCTGGGTATAGCATTGAACTCACAAAAGTCCTGATTCAACGATCACACGAGACTTACATTTTTACCACTTCCTTCCCTTTATAGGCAGATTTCAGTTTTAACACTTAGGGCCTGATCTACTAAAGGTTTGCATCTATAAAAACATGTGCAAAATTAATAGCATGTGCAAAGCTGATTTACGAACCGGGTGCACCAATGATTGCAACTGTCAAATGAAGAAAATAACAATCCATTTAGCGTGTTTACCTTCATTAACATGCAGATTATTAGAACGTTATTAGCAATGTTATTAGCAAAGTTATTTATCAAACCCGCTCTGTGTTTTTGGGTTTATATTTAGCACACATGAAAGGCAGGTGCAAATTGGCTCAGCATTACGAACAGAGGGGAAGTAGAGGGATGATCCAGTGTGCCATCATACTCATGCAGACACACAAATAAAGTAAACCCTGTTTGTTTTGCCCTCTTAATGCCTTGGTGAGGGAGTCATTAAACCTATGTTAAAAAAGATCCCCTTCAAAGCCAGAATCACTGTTTGTTACTCAGAGCTGATAAATGGATTGTGTGGATTTTCAGTGAGAGGATGTTAAATACTAAATGTGTGTGTAACTGTAAGACTACTCTTCACATGAGAGGTTATTGGTGATGAAGCTGTGTATCTATGTATATGCTGTCTTTTAGATTATTTACAATTGGAATCAGAAACTGAAAATTAAAAATGACTGATGGCACAAGGGAAGTGATAACCTTGTCAGAAAAAATGAGGTTACAGTAACCTCTGATCAGAAATAAAAATTGTAGAGACATATTGTCTATCCAGTAATTCCAGTTTGAATTGTGTGCTTTTCACAGATGACCTCCCAAATTACATTTCTTCTGGCAACACTGAGATATCTGTGCTGGATTTCACCAGTGTGTTTATTTGCCTCAAACTCCATGGCTTGAAACTTCATTTTTCATTTACAGCCACTCTGCTCTCCCAAACTCTTCATGGTGACAGCCGGTAAAAAAAGTAAAATCTTCATTTAAAGAGGGCTGTCTGCAGCACTTTTGGGCGTGTTATCAATTGCACATGCAGTCATAGTAGCTCACCTGCCATAGGCCCAATAAAAGCGGGTGCAATTGTTTAGTTTGTACATGCAATTTAGCGCTTGTTATTTGAGATCTTAGTTGATCAAGCTCTTAGTCTAGAAAATCTCATAGATGGAGCAGCTGAATTTGACATGTCTGTCATCAGACAGATCTATCTTGCAAAGCTTTAGTTATTTAGAATAACCAGGATTTTTTGACCAGCTTTTGTTTCCTGGAACCTTTCATACACTTGAAAGTATGAATACGTTTTTAAAAGCAGAAACAGAGTAGCATAGTGAGATATTGAATTAAATTTCTCCAGTTAATTCAACATCACGTAAACTGACACCACTTATGTTTAATAGACAAAAAAAAAAAAAAAATAGGTCGACAAGTATAATCTCACAGCTTTTCTTTGTTATTTCTGGGACTTAAAACATGTTATGATAATTGAAATCTGATTTTCAGTTCAGCTTATGGCCTTTATTTATGTACATGACTTATTGTAGCTCACCCATGGCCCACACTTTGAGGAGCACAGCCTTAGATATTCGATACATAGCTCAAGAGCTCATCACAGAGGGATGTGTTAATAAGATGTATAGATATTCAACCTCTAAAATCTTGCAAGTCTTACAATAAAAAGCCTGTACCTAGGGTAAACCATCTTTATGCTAACCAAAATGGACTACATTTTTGGTATTTCTGCCCACCTCCAATTCAATTCTAAAAATGATCCCCAAAGTAACAGCATTGTTGAAGGTCATATGAGCACCACTAGCCACATATTGTTTTTTGTGCTTTATTATCAATAAATATTTTCTTGTATAGCACCAATTCATAGCAAGTGTTATTAGGATTTTTCCAGACTACCATGTGCTAATTGTATATCAGGTCTGGAGGACCACAAAACTTTAATTGCCCGCTGTGAGAAATAAAGTTCGAACCTGAAAATCTCACAATGTACAGCATGAAAAGACAACCCCTAAATCATTGCACCATGTGATAAATTCAGTGTGAACATTTCTTATCTCTATTTTGTTCCGCCAATTTTTCCATTTTCTCTTATTCCCTAAGAAGAAGAAAATGAAGAAGAAGACGACGACGACGACGAAGAAGAAATGCAGTGGTGAGTAGTCCCCCAGCCCCTCTCCTTGATAAATAAACACTCTCCTGGCCTGAACCCCGGGCGTCTCGGCTGCTGTGTGACGGCTGAGTGCCAAAACGGTTCCGTAGATCTGCCTATAGCACATGCAGAACCTGGACGGACGGGCGGACAGGCAGCCATGCATGCACGGATGAACGGATGGATGGATGGAGTCACTGGGGAGACATGAAATGGAGGAACGGAGGCTGGAGGGGAGGGAGGGGAGATCAGGAGTAGAGAAGCAGATGAAACAGAAAGAGAGATGGAGGTGTAAAGAACAAAATCAGACAAAGAGGGAGAGTAGGAGGAGAGATAAAGAGAGGATGATGGAACCATTGGAAAGAAGGAGAAAGAAAGAGAGCGAGAGGGGGGTCTTGGGTGGTTTGTGTTTGGAGGCCGAGGCAGTGTGATGGCAGATATCTGCACAGCGCATGGTCATCTCACATGGTTTATTTATCCAAGGCCTCCAGACCAGGCCTCGGACCTCCCTGAGTTTGTTAGGCTTGAAGGGGCCCCCTACCACACAACCCAATTCCTCACATTCCACATTAGCTCCCATTTCCAGCTGCCTGTTTCTCTCCACCACTCAGCCTGACCCAACCCAGCCCAGTCCAGCCCAGGAAAACTAGACCAGGTCCAGGTCCAGCAGGAGCCCAACCTGAAGACTGGCCGATGCAACACTGGAAATGTGAGCGGGTTAGAGCAGCGTCTGGTTGCGCTGGCTTTGGACGGATGGAGGAGGATCTTTGGGTGGATCAGTTAACTGTTGCAGTGAGCTGTCATCAAGGAGAAGTCAAAAACAAAATCTCTGATTTAAAAACAAGATTTAAGAATAATGCCACAGTATCCTTACTAAGCTAAGACGAGAGATTTGTAACAACAGAAAGGCTTGTTCCCATGTTTAAAATCTTTGAGATATTTTAGGTTTCACAAATCTTTGTTCCTTTTTTTGGAAAATACTACCGACCTTTATTTGTGTGATGCTGGAGCATAGCATAAGATCAGGATTGGACATTTGAGCTGCGTGTCCACTGAGTTGTCTGGTTTAGTTCAGTGCAGTTTGGTATGGTTTGGAGTGGTTAGCCCTGATCTTGCTTGTATTTCCACTGCCAGCTGTACCCTCACCTTAGCACTGGGGATGTAAGCAGGAAGATGAGGGTCACGCCAGCTAAATCCACCCTCCTCAGCACTTCCTTATGTTTTCTACAACATTGTCTTGTTTAGACATTCTTTACAGAAAATCTGCAAAAATGTTGCTGACACAGATCCACAGAATGACGTTTTAGTTGTAGCTACTGTTGTGGGGAAAATTTCGAGTCTTGCAACCAATCAACAAACTGCATTTTTTGCTTCATCCTTCTAGGTTGTCTCTGTATGCTCAGCACCCCAAAGGAAGGATGCCAAAATATGGGACAGCACAGGTTGTTTTTTGCGTACCATTGTCTAGATTACAACATCTGTAATTGCATACGGTAAAAAGCTGATTTGAACCAGACTGCTTTGTCGAAACACAGGATCTGGATCTGAGGGACTCAATAGGATCAGAACCTTTATGGTAGAAAAGCTATTTATGAAACAGCAACCCCAGCATTGAAGCCAAAGTAGAGCATTTTGATTTTCTTTTCGAAATGTAAGTATGTTGTATATTAAACATTGTGTTATTATTATTGTTGTTGTTATTATTATCGTTCAAAACAACAATAATTATAATAACAATGATAATAGCACTATTATCGTCAAGGAGCGACTAAAAGTGTGTTCACCATGTAACTAAGTCAGCCAGCAACACTTCTTAGAGCACCAGTTTTATGAGGAATGTAAACAACAGTGATAATGTTGCATAATATGACATCTGCTGATGAGAGCTTGGCATAGAGGGTGACGTGTGGGCCCAGAATGCATTTTCCCTGTCCACACTTAGACACTCTGAACAGAGTTCTGGGAAATCTTCACCTTGGCAGGCGCTTTCCAAAATATGTGTTTCCAGTGACCTAAAGTGCCAGTCACATGTGTAGAGAAGGCCAAAGTACAAATAAAAAAAGGTTTTCAAAATAACATTTTATACATGGACATAGCCTGAGACCATGGTCATAGTATAATAATGTTTCCACACTGGCATCAAGCACTCTCATCAGATAGAAAAAAAGAGCCATGTCTCTGCTTGGCAACATTTTGTGTCTGGTGTATAAGCTTGCATTGACTGACTATGGATCAAGAAAAATCTGTGTAAATTATTTGTGTGAAAAAATAACACATGGTGTGCAAAGGCTTTCAACAGGGTCTCTTATAGTTTTATGTAGTTGATGTATAACAGCCCTAATCCAACAGTCTTCTCTGTCCTGAATGCAAAGTGATGATAGACCCGGCAGCACAGTCTAAGTCTGGTTACACTTTTGTTTACTGCCCATGTCACCAACACAATGACCATATAGCCCTAACACCTGCATTCAAATGACTTTACTCTGGCTTTAAATTGTTTAACAAGCACCCAAAGGGCCTCATATTAGCACCAGCTACGTGACAAATGTTCAACACAGCAACACAGGTTGGTGTTTAAGTGGAAAATGAGTGTAATCTGCAAACAGTGTTTGTTCTTCACCCCCATACAGTACTGAGTGGGGCCAATGGGGGCATAGACAACCACCAAGGTAACAAAAGAGCCTCCTTTTCTGTCTTTCACAAACTTTATTTCTCTCTACTATTCTTTTTCTTCTTCATAGGTGAACCTCTTTCTGAACTCAGGAAATCATGCATGGCAAGATGTGGAAACTTTCCAAAAAAGCCCCTTTGGAGATAAGGGTGTCACCCTGAGCCAGGCAGCTCTGAAGTGTCTATGAAAGAGACACATATGTGGAATAATTCCTACGATCTTTTTAAGGGTACTTTTTTTACAGGGGCTAAAGGTGATATTTTCTTGGGTGTAAGAAGGCCTATCAACCTATTTTAGAGCATGGCCACAAGAGCTGAGGTTACAGCTGTTAGTGCTAAAAACTTATGCACATACTTCTTCTTCTCACAGCTGCCTTCAACAAAGTGCACTCACAGCAGAGAGTTGGGAGGATAAAAAGTCTTTTTTGGGTGTTCTGTAACAAATGTGGGGCTCAAAAACCTCTTCAAACATGCGATGTGATGAAGAGATATGAGGAGTGTTGACAGATCTGTAATTCTCCCAAAGGAAAAGGGAACTGTGTACTTACACCTGTGTTAAAGACCTATTTTCTCCCTTTGTGGAGATTATTAAAGAATAAAAATTGAAAATGTTGTCAGTGGTATCATCAGGTGGCAAAAGTAACAACCATGCTTAGAAAGTAACTACACTATCCAAATGTTCAGCTGTGTTGCTTATCTGACAAATGGATGCTCTTTGCAAGTTTAACCTAGTTGGAAAGGTGACTAGCCAGAATTTCCAACAATATAATATACAGTTCCAATTGGTATTATTAAAGGGGATAAATAATAAATCGAAACAACATTTCCAAACTTTTAATGAGAACTACATGTTAGTCACAACAGCTTTAATGTTTTGAAAAGAAAACTAAAATCATGGCTCGAGGCAAACCATGTGAACACTGATTGAAACCTTTATACAATAGTCTTGAAAAGACTTTAATCTACTTTGAAATCTGTTGTTTATGAGACTTAGTGTTCGCTAAGCATGTTGTTTTACTTTGCAAATCCACAGAATAATGAAAAAAATACCTTTGGGCAGTGGAAAGAGCTAATTCACAACCTGTCACTACTCAGATGCCTATAATTTTAGAGAATAATACCAGGATCACTTTTACATTGACTGAAGTAGATTTATAAGGCCATGCATCTTTTGTATTAGAGGACCACTTACATGTTTAACAATTTAAAAGGTAATTTGCATAGTTACATAGTGTCATTCTACAACAGAAACAAAGAAAAAAAGTTCAATCTGCAATCAGAAAAGTACAAAAGTGGGAATATCACAGACTATATTCAACAATCAACAACAAAATTACAGAAAATGCAAAATGTATCAAAATATAAACAGGATTTATTCAAAATTGAGACAGCTGCAGTTTCCAGAATAATCAGAACACCTTTAGTCACGTGATTTATATTAGGATGACCCGTCGTGTATATATGCAATACAAGAAGGATAAGTGTAAATTTATTGTCATGCACACACAGGCTATAGTGTACACATACATAAATATACAGGAGTGTTGCCAAAAAAGGCAACATGAAAACATGTCACACATGGCTTTATACAACAGTGCCTAATATCATGCATCATCAAGGAAATTACGAAATAATTATGATGAACTAATTTTATGAAAAACTGCTTGTAGTTGTGGCCAACTTCTGTTTGAGAACACAACTGAGCTTCAAATACTGGTGAAAACAGTCCTTTGCTAGAACAATTTTAGGCAATAAATGGCAAACTGAACAATGCAGTAATAGTAATTTTCTGACTTCTGGCCCATTTAAAGTATTCAGCATGATTTATCAGCAATAAAGTAATAGGTGTTAAGAATAAGTTGTTCTCAGTCCTTAGAAATCTCTAATCTTTTCACATGTCAAACATTTCACTTTTTCCCCATATTTTAGATGTGTCTTACTCTATGACCTGTTATTCAAAGGACTCAAAAATTTTAACACGCTGTTCAGATATTACAATAAACATTACAAAACATAAGCTAAACTAAATGTACTACCCTACCTGTCTTTTGTAATAAAAAAACAACAACCGTAATTTCTTTGGAATTTTGCAATACCTGAATATTACTTTATTTTCGCTATAAAAATAATAAAGTTAGCAAAGAGTAAAGAGCCCTTAAATCACCTATGAGAAAATGTCACTGACACTTCATTTTTTGGAGCCCACAGTGGACTCTTAGTATATTTCCAATGCCCCCCTTTCATGAAGTTTATTGTTATGACTACCATCCCAAAAAAAAAAAAAAAAAGATTACCTGTAAGGTGGCCCCAGGTTTGTGTTTGGAGGGGTGTCCATGTTATATATGGAAAGAGTCCCTTCTGTGGTAATATTCTTCATTAAATTGACTTGAGCAGCTTTTGTTGTGCGGTTTAAAAAACATGGCTACTTTATTGAAAGAAGCCTATTGAAAGCATGACACTGACTTAAATTATGTAGGCTATATAGTTTTATAGATAATTAAAATGTGGATAAAAAATGTTATGTATAAAATTAAATACAAAAATATGATTAATTCATGAGGTTTGTCTCATATGCTAATGGAATAATTTCCCATCCACTTAATTGGCCTAAGATTTTATTACTATTTCCACTCAAGTGTTTGAGTGACGTGTCTAAATTATTTTTCATTTTGTTATGAGTACATGTCAGCATGATATCATCAGATCTGTTGTGTGACAGCTCACACACTCAGGGCTCAGGCTAGTTAGGAACAATGCTCAGAGGGTCGGCTAACTAGCTAGCAGTATGCTTAAGCGTGTGCGCATGTGCGTGTTTGCGGTGTGTGACTGTGCGCGCGCGGCTGTGTGGAGTTTATTGAAAGAGCTCCCCTCTCTCTCCCCTCTCCTCCTCCTCCCCCTCCTCCTCTCTCCTCCCCCTCCCCTCCAGCCCAGGCAGCAGCAGCCTGGGTGGTCCCCCTCTCTCTCCACTTTGGTGAGCTGTTGCTTAGCAGCTAATAATAGGCGATGTTTGCAAAGTAATTTGCCTCTTCCTTGGCCAATGGGAGCCGGAGCACTTTTCCATCAAACCTCCCTTTTCAGGATCTGCCGAGAGGCGAACTTCTCCAAATGTTACCGCTACGGGACCGAGGTTAGACTTGACACAGGCTACTACTACTACAACTCCTACTACTACGAGAACTGCTAGCACCCCTCTCCGAGACGCCGTTTCACAAACTCTCGGGACGAATGAAGACTGGAGGACCTTTACGGATTTGGGCGCATAATGTTGGGATGGAGTTTCGAGACTTGTTTGGCTCCACGGAAGACTAGAATCGGTTCCTCTAACTTGTCGCCGGCTCCGCTGGATGCGCTCCACTTCTATGTTGGATTATTATCGTCGCTTTTTGTGAACTCGCACCGATTCTCAGTCGCCCCTCTGTCGTTCACCCTGTTTGGACTATGGCCTCGGATCGCGGGGTCCCAGGGTCCGGCGTCTATGGAGATTTACCCCCGAGTTATACGCGCTCCCAGCCGCCTGCGAACCCAGACCTCCTCCGGAGACCCAGCTACTGCCACGCTGCTTTCGCACTTAAACAGATCTCAAAGGTGATAGAAACGTCCGCAGTTTTAGTGTGGACTCACTGTGAGGGCAGCTTTCTTTCAGTCCGCTTACATGAATGGAGAGTTTTTTGATTTAACCAGTTTACGCGTCAGACTGGGACGCATGTGGGGACGCAGGGTAGCTCCCAGTCTGGTGTCCAGGGACCACCACGGCTTGCAGCGAACAGGGAGAAGTCTAGCCTCGCTGTTTTACAATTTAACTGCATAATAGAGCAGAAGTTTGAGCAAAATGCTGATAAATGCAACGGAGGTGGTCTTCTTTAGCTTTACAGATATTTGAGAAACCAGCTGCTGCATGGCACTTTTAAACCCCTGCGGAATAAAGCGATAACAACCTCACAGGTTTTCATATTTGGCTGCTGTTTGTCCGACTTTCTCATTCATTTCTCCTTGTTGTTAGAGCTTTGTGCAGGGGGTGAGAGAGTTAGAGAGTTAGTAAGTAAAGGGTTTGTTCCCAGCTCCCTCTCCGCGCCGTGTTGTTGTGCGTGTTTTTGGCTTTGTGCAGGCAGCGCGGAGCGCACTGGCCCGGGGTCTGTTTGGAAATGTGGTGGGTCCCTGTAAAGGAATTCACTGATTGAGTTTGATCTGACAAAGCATCTTTGGACCGCCCGGATGCTTGGACGTGTTTCAGCACTGCTGAGAGAAACCACAACAGCAGGGCAATGTCTTCCGCTGCACTGACGTTTGTAGCACAGCGACTGCACACAGATCCTCAGATTAATGGTAGAAGTTAGAGGAGGAAATATGTAATGTAGATTACCACAGGGAAGACATGAAACACTGTGTGTCACCAGCTAAGACTGCTGATAGTTTATGCTCAGGCAAGAAGGATGGAACAAGACTCGTTTCCTTTAACAGTTAAATGTTGATATGCTTCTACAGAAGCACTTAATACCATCTTCATTCACATAGTGTCATTTTAAGCTGGACTGTTGTTGCCCTCACTCTTGAACTTCATCTTATGCTGAACAGTTATATTAATTCTTAGGTTTGTTTTGTTGTGAAGCAGAAGTGTTGAAAGGTCTATGAGAGGTTAAATGAAGATGAAACCTTATTTGTCACCATCATAGGCTGCTAATAGTAAATAGTGATTGAACAAGGCCTTTATTTCCCTTAACAGTTAGTTAATAATAAATGTCACGTTTTACTGTCCTTTGGCAAAACACTTAATATCAGTTTCATATTAGGTGGATTTTTAAAGCTGTATTGTTGTGATCCTTGCTCTTGAACTGCATCTTAATTCCAACATTTAAGTACAACAACACTTTTAATTATTCGGGTTGTTTTGATGAGTATTAAAAGTATTTTAAGTTTCATGTATGTGAGGCTATAGGAAGAAGATGAACCCTTTTAGACTGTGAATAGTTAAAACGACTGAACAGGCAGAAATGACCTAACAGTGCTTCTATTTGACCCAACATCTGATAACTTATGTTAAATGTCATGTTTTACTATGCAAACATACTGTGCATAAACACCAAATACCAGCTTCATTTAAAGTGTCTTTTGAAGGCTTCCTTGAACTGCTTGTCAGATCAATCTTCTAAGTATAACGGCACTGCTAATCTGGGGTTTGTTTTCATCTTCAGCTTTATTATCACCGTAATGTAAATTAGGTTTGCATCAGGCATTAGTGCACAAGTACGTGAGAAAGCTAAAATGTACAGTCATATGCAAAATCGTCAGCACAGGTGGAAAGCATAGGTACTTAAACCACTCTGAACCAGAGGCTAAATGATGGGACACAGCTCAGTCATTAATGTGCTGTGCAGGAGGTAAAATAAGTAGTCATGAATAGTCAAGGCAACACAGGTGAATAAATAACCAATAAATAGTCAAGGAATACAATCAGAACTACAGAAAAACACAGACAAGGCAGGCTAATGGTATAGGATTTTCATAAGTGAATTTTGCCATGTCTTGTCTTGGTTCAGATAGTTTTTGATGTGTATTTAAAGTATTTAAAGGACTTTGTATGTAAGGTTATAGGGGTAAGAAACCTTTTTGTCTAAAACTTAAGATAAATTGCATGAACAAGGCCCTCTCTTGAGAAGCTGCAACAGTGCATGTTTACAACCTTTCAGAAGTTATAGAAAACAGTTTTAAGGTGCCTTTCTGCTTCAGAGTTTGTCATCCTTACTTCTTAACAGCAACATTAAGAATGTTTAAATATAAATAAATAAATGTGACTGCATTGTCAACTTTAGAGGGTTTGTTTTGATGTGTGTTTAAAATGTTTCAGGCTCATGGTGAATTTCTCTAAACTGCAAGGCTACATTCAACCCACAGGCCTCAATATTCAACTCTTGTGCTGGTTTTTGATGACAGTTTGAACAGCACAGGTTGCTTTGAAAGTTAGTTCGTAAAGGAGTCTTAAGCAGACCACAGTTCACAAAGTGATGAGACCAGACAATAACAAAATCAGAATTAAGCACAAGTTTAACTGCCCCTAATCTGACTCTTTTGCTCTCTTTATGATGGATTGAACTGCTTAAGTTATGTGATAGCAATTCTTTCTGAGTTTTATATTGGACACTTTCAAACATGTGCCAAAGAAGTTCATGCAGGACATGCATTGAAGGACATGCATGAACAAAGTTATCAGAATTTAAGCATCAGGACTTGGTGTGTAAAAGCAGCTTAAGTCCAATTGGAAGTATTTTTTCACAAGCTTAATATTTGCCTCAAATATTCAATCACCTCAAATGTTATGTATCATGCCAGATTGTAATGGATCCTCTGGCAAGCTCAGCAGATAGATTCAGGTTTTTTTTCTGCCCTGGCATTAAAGCTATCTATACTTAATAAGCTGCATCCTATTCCAATAGAAATGTGATCCAGACTACAGAGTGGAGATTCATTTGTTATCTAGTGTTTAGGGTGTAAGTAGTCATCTTGTACATTTTGAATGAGACAAGCAGTGAAATGGGCCTCAAAGGGCTGCTCTGTTAGGATGTATCATTCATGTATTCATGTATTCATGTATGTAAACATGGTAATAATCAGTATCCTTTTCTCGCCTTCCCTCCTGCTGTGGATCCAGGGGAAGGCGGTAGGTCAGAAAGCCCCTCTGTGGATCCGGGCCAGGTTCCAGGCTCTCCTGTTCTCTCTGGGCTGCCACATCCAGAGGCATTGTGGGAAGGTGCTCTTTATCGGACTCTTAGTGTTCGGGGCTCTGTCCGTGGGACTGCGAGTGGCCGCTATCGAAACAGACATCGAGCAGCTATGGGTGGAAGGTAAGTCATCCTCTGAGCTGGGCCTCACTGTCACACAAGTACAACATCACTTGAATACACCACTCATCCCTCACTCTGGCTGCGTTACCCCAGGATTATGTCTGCGTATCACAAGAGCGCAGGTTTGACTGAGCTGTTTTGGGATTCAAGCGTGATTGTGGCTTGTGTGAGGATGTGGAGCAGTCATGTTAGTGTCACCTTAGCGCCATGGGAGGGCACTCGGTGTTCAGCAGCTTACTGCTGCTCTGGCTGAAATCCAAAGTAGGAGTATGGAGATGTGGAGGAGGCTGGTTTGTTGCAGCTTTTGGAGATTTTCTGGATGAAATTAAGAAATACATGAAAGGAAAGAAAAATGTCACACTAAATGGCTTTACAGATAGAATAGAAGTTTAAAGTAACTCTAAGGCATACTCAAGTGCACCTATACCAGATTTATCCAGCCTAAGCACAAGTTTTTAGTTGAAGATGCTCATTAGATGTTCTTCATCCCTCCTAATGATAATTTAACAGTGCATAGTTTGAAGTCTGTTCTGTCTGCGTCAAAAGCTTGATCCCAGAGTAGCAGCTTGACTTGGTCTGATGTTTATTTGTTTTGCAATTGGCTTCTATTAGGGATGCACCTGCACCAGGGATACACATTATTGGATCTTTGGCAAATTTGATTTGTCAATATTTCACAAATTCTTTTTAGCTAAGACCTATATGTACTTATCTAATTCTAATTTAAAAGAACTTACCTGTTTCTCTTACTGTGACAGTCTAATGTGGTCAGGAAAAGATTTAAAAACGTGATTTGACTCTGTAATAAATTATACTTAGTTTTGCATGTAGACAATTACTGATGTCATAGTAAAGCCTCATAGTAATTCATACCCTTTGCAGATCCCACACCTAAAATAAAGCAATATGTATAACCCATATATCAGTTGGGAACATCTGCCTGAATTTTAAATCCATCATCAGTAATCAACTGTTACCTATTATTATGCATCCCTAACCTAATCTAACCAATACCTGTGTTAAGTATCAGTACCAATACTAAGCCTAGCACTCATATTTATGGAAACTGCAGGTACTGTGCTGGTTATCATGTGGGGACATGTGAACTTGTCAATATTTGCACAGGTATAGGCCAAGTCAGAACCACGTCTACAGTGTGGTAATATCTGAGCAATAATGCAGGAACATCTGGGGAGAGTAAATAGACTTTCAATATGACTTTAAGAGCTATAATGGTGTAATTATATTTTCTGTTTGATTCTTCTATTTTTTGTACTTGAGATTCAAGAGTGTAGAAACAGGTGTTATTTCCCTACTTTCTTTGGCTCTAAAACTGACAGTAGCAAGACAGACAACTCCAAGCATCTCTCAACTTTTCCTTTTTTCAGCCTCAAGCTGCTCAAATGGCTCCAACTTAGCCCACTTGCTCAAATGATAAGAGGCTAACATCATGTTGTAAACTGTTATTAATATAGTGTCAGCTTTGTTTTTAAGTCTAAGTAAAAGTACTTGTCACTGGTGTTGGTGCATCCTTGGTTTGGTCTGTCTGTCTTCCCCGTGTTGTCAACAGAAATGAAGTGTATCTTGTATTCTGAGATCAAGGTTTTGCACTCATGTCTGTTCATGTCTCAATAATTTACCTGAGAAACCCAAACACATGTGACACAGCCCAACAATGCAATCTCACCCTCCTCTGTCCTGCCCACTATCCTGTGCTACTTTTCCACAGAATCAGGCGTTTGTCACTCAGGCCGTCTCTACACTGGTTGTGTTCTCTCCCCGCATATTTCACATTTAAATTATCTGTACATTTTCAGCGGTCGAGGCAGCTTTATTTGGTTTTTCACACTGGCCAAATTCCTTTTAAACCCCCAGGCTTTCAGTGCCGGGGCTGATCCCCGCAGCAGATGGACTGTGTGAATGGTTAGCCATCTTTGAGGGCTCTGACCCCTCCCCCCCTGGACTCCCTGTGTGGTCCCTAACTATTCTTGGATTCCATTCAACAAGAGGCAAGCAAGGCAGGCAGGCAAGCAGGCACCACCTCCCTGAATCCCCCCTCCTCTCTCCTTCCTCCCTCCTCCTCCTCCTCCTCACAAGAAGAGAAAATATAAGTGAATGCAGCTGAAGTTTACCCACCTGTTTTGCACACTCTAAAAGCGCTACAGCAGTTGGGGAACATAAACAGACTCTATGGGGTTTTTTAAGCCCACCATGTCACACAGAGGACGGGGGGACAGGCAGCTCCCACAGGAGCTGTGTGTGCAGAGGTGTCGAAGAAATCACACACACTGCTGCTTGAAGGAGGAGTGTTTGCAGGGCTGTGCACTTCGCTTGCACAAGAATTTAAATCCTGCATCAGACACAATAAAAAACAAATCTAAATTTCCCCCTGAAATAATTAAGTTGAAGTTCCTTGAATTTGCACAAAGCGTTTAATTTTCCACAATGTCCCTCCTTTTTTCCTCCTGCTTTCATTCTGGTTAGTGTAAAAGCTTCAGGATTACCTCTGGAGCTAATTGGCGGATCCATCCCTTAAAGGAGATGTTTAGATGTTTGTGTGCCAGTTGTTTTGCTGCAGGATTGAGAGAGTTGAACGGGTTTGGGGGGTGCTGAAAAGGAATGCTGTGCCTTTAAGAGGCCGTGGCCATGTTTCTAAAGTTTCTGCCTGCCTTGTTTCCACCAATAGCCCATTGACAAAGCTGCTAGGGCCTCAATGGAGAGTAAAGTGGTTTGGTAACAAGGAGAGGTTAGTTCTCTCTCTCTCTCTCTCCGTCCCTCTGTCTCTCTCTCACAAAAACAGAAGAACACACACATATGCTATTGTACATAAGCCAGATGAGAGAGGATAAAACCACCTCTTGCAAGACACCTTACTTCAAAATAAGGGATGCTTCCTTGTAATTTTGAATATCTAGTTTGGCTCAATTAATTAACATCTGAGAAATATCCAAAGAAAGTCCTTCCGGAGTGCAGCATAAGCAAACTTACTCTCACGTTTCCTAATTACCTCGGATTAGACTAGCTGTGAAGTGACACTGTAGGTGTTAACACTGCCAACAGGGTGTAGCTGTGCAAGTGAGAAAATTTGTCAGGGGGGCATATGCTTCCCATCATATATGCATACATCCCCCGCACTACCTAAGCAAACACACACTCCTGTCATCTTTGCCACCTTCTGCGTGTGTACAGCCTCCCTATGCCTGCCTGAATTTCCTGACTGCTTGCCCATCTGTCTGCCTGTGCTTTGTGTATGTCTGTTTATATTTCTGTCTGCCTGCTTTTCTCTGTAAAGTCGGGACCACTGAGGTTTTTTTCTTTAAATTTGCTCCCTCCTGCAGGACCCAAACAGTGACACATAGTACAGCAGCCCAGTCCATAGAGAAAGAGTCAGACAGAGGAGGGGAAAGTATGGATATTTCTGTGTTGAGAGGGATTTTATTTGTCATTTTTTGGCCTTAAGGACTTTTGGGTATTTGGAGGAAGTCTGTGGAACAAGAAAGTAAAAAGGATCAATCATTCTTGTAGTGTGCACACCTGTGTTTGAAAGAACAAAAGCAGGGGGTTTAGTATGACAAGGGGATTAAGGACTATTTGTGGCTTACTGCTCAGTCACTGACAAAACTCTAAGGCAGACATCAGCTATCAAAATACCTGAAATTACTCTCATGGGTTGTATTCAGTATGTTGACAGTGTAGTGTAATTCAAAAGGCAACCACACTAAACTTAAAAAATGTGATATGTACAAAGCACAAGCCGATATCTGTCACTATAGAATGGACAATTATTTTCAAATATTTGGATATTCATTTATTTTTTCATCAGTTAGAGAATTAATGTGACTTTATCTCAATTCAAAAATGTATTGTACATTATTTTTACTGGCACCTGGTTGTAATGCAGAAGGACCACCACATGGTGGCTGTAGCACATTTGTAAGCTGTTTGCTAGCTGTCATAAAATAAGAAAAGAAGAAGAAAGCAGTCATGACCACTGGCTCAACTGAATGCTAATTCCCCACCTGAACTTAAGATTGAAACTGAATATTATTCATGGGCCCATCAAAACCCTCAAGCAACCAGACCATGAGGCTGAAAGTATTTACCTCTGTTTTTTCATTAATAGATGCTTGTGACTTCAGTTTGCACCTGCATTTTCTTGGTGTAATATTCTCAATCAATCTGACCGACTGCAGCAAAAGATGCTCCAGAAAAGAGAAGGTCAATGCCATACTCTTCCTTTGTATTTATCCTTATGTTAGCAAACATACTTTGTGACTCTGAGTGACACCTAAAAGAACATGAAGTTAAGTATGTCATGGTGATTTAAATATGAAATCAATGTTCAGTGGTTCTGTGTATTGTGAACTACCTCTCTCGGCTCACCTACAGTGCCTCTACGTCCCGTACTGTGGGAGGCACTGTTGTAGAGATGCCAAGAAACTAATTTCTCTCATCTAAACCTAGTAAACAATCAGGATAACTGAACATTTTTAAAGTAACTTACCAATTAATTGGTCTATTTTACTCAGTATTGTAAAGTTAAATACAGTTTTTCAAGTCAAATTAGCATGAAAAAATACTGAATCTGCTAACTGGCTAAAGGCTGATTCCATTTTTTGTTAACTTCATGCTAACTTGTCAAAATGTAAATTCAAGTTCATCAAGTGTTAGATAATTATGGTTTTCCTAAAAAAATGATTGATGATTGTTCACATTTATATAATATCAAGAATTCTTTAAGGGTTTTAAAAAGTGTTCACGAAGACATAGCATTAAAATCAGTGTATGAGTAAGTAACATTCTTGTATTTCAATTTTCCAACAGCAGAAAGGGAAAATATCCCTTTATCTTTGTAACATATTTAACATTAATTCAAGTCATATTTTTAAACTTTTTGGTCATTGAGCATTTAAACTTTTTTCTTTCACTCAACTAACTGCAAAGGAGTAACTTTTTGTGTACTTTACTATTTTTAGTAGGTTTTCTAATCAGTGGTTTCAGCTTTACTCATTAGCAAATATCGTACTTAGGTACATTTAAAAAAACTAAGTAGATTAAAATGTTGAACAATAAATTGTAAGAAGCAAAAGTCCAAGTTTTGCTGTCATGTAGGTAAACTGGCCAGTTGTTTGGCTTTCACTATAAGAAAGAAGCATTGCTTCCCAAATTTGCTGTGGGTAATTTACTATTTACTTAAATACATTTCCATCAGCGTTACTCTCGACTGACCATAGTCCACCCTGTGCTGTATAACGGCGTGATAAAAATAAAGTCCGATATCGAACAGGACAGTCTGAGGGCGCATGGTACCCTCTGTCTGTTAAAGTTTTGCCACCTATTTATGTCAAATCAATCATAATGTTCAATATTTAACTCTGTTTCAGTAAGTTATCGTTACATCTCTAATTCTATAATTCCCTGTTTTCCAATGTTGGTAACAGCAGGGCAGAGTATTTTATGCAAACATGGCCTCCTTCTGAATGTGTGAAAGTTAGTGTTAGCCAAGCAACGTGTGACCCAGTCTGTATTGTCCACGCGCAGAATAGAGAGATCGTAAAAAGAGGTGCAGGAAGAAGAAGAGGAGCAGAGGATGAGAGGAGACGTTGGGGGTTGGGGCAGGAACAGGCTGGAAGGTTTATGGCGAGCTGACACTTTTTTTTCTTGCCTGTGTTTTTGCCTGTCTCACTTGAGCAAACATCAAGTGTGAGATCATTTTGTCTGTTTTTTCTTTAACCCCAAAGAAATACTAGAGGGTGCTAGTCTCTTTCTACTGAAAAATTAATGGCTTTTTTTATGTGTTTGGATAATAGTTTGAAGTCTTGTGTTAGACTGTGACTCTATTATTCCCCTCTTTCTTAAAGTCTCGCTTGAAAAGGGGGTGAAAAAGGCCTCCATGTAAAAATGGCGGTGTTTACACTTACATTAACAAAACTCATCCTTCTTGGCAGAGTTTAGGTGAGGCATGACAGACATGTACACAGACTCAAGCTGTCCAAATATCAGTGCAGTGTGAAAGGGCCTATCCGGGCAGCAGGCACACCACATGTCCCATAAAGAGGCCGTGTAGATAGAAGAGGAGAGGGGGAGGTAAGGAGTAGTCACCTTAGCATAGACGTATAGAGACGTAAGGGCTAGCCCAGCATTCTGGTATTAAACACCATTACTGTAGACATGAAGAAAAGAGTGATAAAAGATAGAGAGAGGGGCCAGAGAAAGAGAAAACTAGTTTGAAATTTAGTCGATGAGCGAAAGCACACGTGGGCATTTGGGTGTTTGGAGCCGTTTCTCTAAACAAACCTCTGAGCGGCACAGCAGGTAAATGCTATAATTCATTGCAGTGCACACAGCGGCCCAGTTCAGACAGAGAAAGAGAGCTCTATGAGGCATTATTGGAGGTGAATAGTGCGCGGTGGTGCCCCAGCTAGATAAATAAACTCCCAGCGCTCAGGGCCCGGGACCTCACTGGTAGAGAGAACAAACAAGAGCAGAGTCAACCTGGGTCACTTCTAAATGTTTATTTCACCCCTCCTTCCCGCCATCCTTCAACCCAAGTCTCCTTCATTCCATCCCCTTTTTCAGCATCCCCCCCTTAACACACACAAATACATGCTCTTCAGACCACCCCCCAACAAATAAACACAGGTCGAGCAGATATGGATACATGTGCATATGACAGACACATGGCGTTTGCTTCCCAGATACAGGAAACTCACAGTCGTTCAGTTTAAAGATGTAAAACAAAAGTTCTCATCATGCTGACTAAATACTGATGTGGCAAGCATGAGAACGTAAAACTTGTTTTTTTAATTTTATATTGCTGCCAAGCTTTTCTTAAAAAAAGGGCACTGGACTGCCACTCTTTGCAACACTGAATGTGACGCTGAGAAAGACTGCAGGGCAACTGAAAGCAGGATAATGAAAATTCAATCAATATAGTGAAGCACCCTTTCTTCCTTTACTGAAGAGCAACCTTTGTCTTTGGTGTGAGCCCATGAAAGTGGCACCAGTCACCTCAGAGTTTGCACCATTTGCCTCCGCCTTTACAGCGTGAAAGTATAAAAAGTAAAGGGTGAGGGAGACCCGGAGAGGCTGAACATTTTCTTGGTGCTTGTTGAGGAAAAAAAAAGAAAATGGTTCTCGGGCTCAATAAATTCATTTCTGGTCTGAATGAGACCAGCAACGTGGAAAAATTTTGCCTTTCAAGAAGGGATGAATGTATGTTTCAACCACACATTAAGCAGTATTAGCGGTCAGTGGAGTGTCTAATGTGACTATTTTTCACAGTGGCCAACTCTGCCCATGATTAGCATAATTAGCAGAGGCAAGTCTATACATATGGAAATAGAAAGTGCCTAAATGCCAACCCTGGTGGAAATTTATGTGTGGTGGCTAACACCACTGGCACATCTGAATAGAATGTAAGTGAAACTGATTTTTCATGTTGTTTTCGCTGTTTTTTTTACTGTTTTTAAGGTGTGAGCTCGGGGTGCTTGATATTTCTTTCAAGCTACTGGAAGCCTAAGTGTATGAAGTGTATGAAATCTGAAAATTATCAATTTAGCATTTTCATTTTCACACATAAATTAAGACTTTCTCTGCCTAAAATAATACAGCTGTCTTGCACGATTAATGAACAGATACAGCGTGAGAGTGGAGACAAACACACACACACACACACACACTGTTTTTCTATAGGTAAGATACCACAGTGCCAGCTCCTCTGTCTCGCCTCTGGCCTCACCCTCCCACAGCCAACTTCGCCATTGTTTTACGGGCTGGGAAAGTTTTGGTCCATTTGCTTTTGTTGTGAAAAAAGTTCCCTCTTTATTTTATTCTGCTGTTTGTTGGGAAACATCTGAATGAAATTGAAGGGTTGAATGACAAAAAGGGGCTTGCATTCAGCATCGTACTGAAGGATTGTATGGAGGAGCGGCCCATCTGCTGGGGGCAGCCCGCTGTAGGGCTGTGCCCTGGCTTGGAAATGCCATAGGGCAGGGCTGGGCTGAGGAGGACCCAAAGCAGGGGCACGGTCCTGATTCTGGTGGGTCCAAAGGTGACTAATGGAGCTGGGGAGTTTTTGTGATGCAGGGTGCCAGGCAAGCAGAAAGGATTTTTCACGTCCTTTTGCTGGAAAGAAGGAAAGTGTGAAAGGAAACAAGGTAAATGATGGATGGAAGATGGCAGCCAAGGGACAGAGTTTTCTGGTTTTTTTATATTCTTATCAATCTTAACTGGCCAAAACTACCATGAAAGATTTAAAATTAGGCTGTGCAAAAATCAAAGAAAAAACTTGATGTACACCTTCAAAGTAAAAACATTGCTGACACACCTTATGGAACAGTCAGAGGACTACAAGCTACCTACAAGTTTATTTGTGCACATTTTTTGAAGAAAATGTTTGATTTCTTTTAGATTTTAAAAGAACATGCTGCAGCTGCAGGTGTTTCTAAAACAGGTAGAATAACAACAACATACCAACAAGCTGGTATGCTCTCTTTATCTCTTGTTAAATTATTTTAAACTGCAATAGCAGTATTAAATTTTGTTATCACAGATGTGATAATTTTATATGTGGCTTAAAATTGAATCGTCAGTATGTTCAATCAAAATCAAAGCTTAATTCCCAACAGGTATCTCTATGTAAAACATATGGGAGCCATGTGAAATTTCCCCCCACCAAATGTAAAATAAAGAATTAATTCATTTTTCTAAGTAACTTTTTAACATCAGAAGACTTTTATATTTTTTTTCTTCTAAATTATCTGTGTTTTTTTTTTCCCACAAAAATGTTTCAACTAGCTTTTGGGCATGGCCTCCAGTGCTCTGTGAAGTAACACCTTCACCAGAGAAGATGGATCAACACTAATTCAAGTGCATTCAAGTAAACATTAATCAAATTAAATATATAGAACATATCTGGTGTTAATAGGTTGTTGAAATTGAATAAATTGCTCGTATTATAATTGAAAGGCTCCATACAAATGCAGTGAGAGAAAATTGCAAACCCTCCTGTTTGTCTTGGAGGCAAATAATCATGATGTGGCTGTTGTAATAAGACTTGTACACACCGCTAACTATGGTTTGAGGCATTTATTGATTATTTTAACTGACTTTAAGTTTGTTGGTATTAAAGGAGAAGGAGAGAATTCTGTTTAGTTATTTCCCGTTTTGTTACTTATTTATAAAGCAATGTATACTGAAGAAGTTAGCTGTCATCGCTCTGTATAGCAGGTAAAATCATTCATGTCACTCCAGCCCTCTTCGTCTTAGGTCTTCCTCTGTAGCAGTGTGGGGCCTTTCAGAGGCCCCCTAATCCAGCTAATCTACCACACTAAACTTTGAAGGTGGCCTGGTCTGACCTAGCGTGGCCTGGAACGGGGACTAGGCCTGTAAGCCATGAAGACAGAATAGAAAAGAGCAGAATAGAATAAATTTAAAACACAGCACTTTAAAGGTGGCCTTGCCTCCATCCCAGAGGCCAGATGTGAGAAGCCGCACATTTTTCACCGAGTTAGTGGATTCTGGGTGTTCGGCTCTCTGAGAAGAAGAAGGGTCAGGTGGAGAGGAAATGAGTGAGGTTGGCGGAGACAGGGTCCAGTGTTTACACCGGCGTACACACCCACCCTCGCTCACACACTCACTGAGGCACATGTGCGCACATTCATACAAATATTATACTTGTGCAGCCACAGCCGTGAAACCAAGTCTGTGCTTGTTTTGACATTTTTCATTTGCTTTTCACTTTGTAACTGTTACAACACTCATTTAAGAGGTATATCAGGAACATTAATTCACATGATGAATGAGCCAAACAAGCTGTGTGCTAAAACTTGCAAGATGTTTTTCTATTCTCTCTCAAACATCCATGAAAAGAAGTGTGGATGTGATTTAGAGGGAGTTGTAATCATTTGCGATCACATCTCTCCATTTTTGATCACACTGCCAAACAGAGATTAATATTCCATGCTAGAAAAATTGCTCATGTAATAAAATAACCAGCCGCTGGTTGTGTTGAAACCCCCCGACTTCCACACTCAAAGGCGCCTTCTTCCCATGGTGGGAAAATTTCCGGGAACTGTCTCTTTAAGGCTGTGTGGAGCGCAGGCTGAGAGCAGGGAGAGGGTGGGGGGGAGTGAAAAAGAGTGAGAAAGAGAGAATAAAGGGGAGAGAAGAAGGAGGAAGAGGAGAAGAGGAAGCAGATGATAGTGAGAAAGAGATAAGAGAAGAGAGGATGAGGTTCCTGATCCTGTGCACAGAGCAGACCTGAACTTTGCGGAGTAGCTGTGGCGCTGAGAGTTGGGTGGTTGGGGCCGGACCAGGGGTTGAGAAGAGAAGGCGAGAAAGAGAGAGAAGAGAGAGGACTGGCTGCCTGGGTGGTCCAGATGGGAGGAACGAGACACAAATAGCTATAATTTACTTCAGGAGGCCTGTAATTACAGAGCCAGAGTCTCTCCGAGCCACCCAGTTCCTGTTGGGATCAAAACCCCACGCTGCAGAGGTTAACATACGAAATGTCAAAAAAGGTTTAACAGATGTCAAAGAGGTCCGCGGACAGAAAGGGTTTCATTTTGTAGTAGCTTTTTTTTGATTGGAAATCTGTGTTAGGAGGAAATTGAGCAAAGTGTGCCTCTAAGAACCGACCATCAAACCGGATTTTCCATACGTTTACTCAGCAGTACAAGAATGCCTCAATAAAAATGAGCTAAATGCAATGTTTTGGGAAATTTTGCTAAGAAAATCTCTCAAAAGCAAGTCCTTGTTTTGGAGGAATTAAGCCAGACGCTGAAAAAAAGAGACGCCCCTGACTGAAAATAAACGGGCTGACCTTATATTCTGAAGCCCCTGTGTAGGTAATTAAAGCCTTGAAAGCGAAGCCTCGAAATATTGGACCGTGTCTCCAAGGCCTGCAGTTCTAACCTGATCTCACACTTTCACGGCGCAGGCTGAATAGTTTGTTTTTTCTTTTCTCCCCATCAATTATAGGAGCCTGCGCTGGGCGGGGGGGAGGTGCAGGGAGCGAGAGGAGAGAAGTAGAGGAGGAGGGAGATGGACAGAGGGAGAGAGAGAGAGAGAGGAAAGAGTGGCCGAACATGTAGAGGTTAATAAGAGAATGAGAGTGATAGATTCAGGATAGGGAAAGTGATTAAAAGACAGACGAGGGTGGAAATTAAGTAGGAGATTCCAAATGCCTCCCCCTCCCCTCACTCTCTCTCCTTCTCCCTCTTTGGGGTTGTCATGTAGTGGGACAGCAAGAGGGGCAGACGGGCCCTCTGTGATCCAGCGCGGCATGTTTCATGTCCACTTGGCACAGGCACAGATCCCCCCGGCTGGCAAACTCTTTTCAGGGCAACCTCCTGTAATTAGGGGGCTGGAGTCTACCGCACAGCACAACATAGCTGCCTCTCTCTCCTCGCCATTTTTTCAGCGTCTTTCCATCTCTTTTTACGTCCATCCATATTTATATCTCCATTAATCCACTTACCTTCTTTACATCTTCATTAATCCAAGTTCCTTTGCGTCTTTCTCTATCCAAAAGGTTCCTAAAAGTGTACAACACCTTGAAAGATCAATAACAGACATATTGCATTTCATTCTCACTTTATTGATATCTGCAGCCCTGAATCAAAGTGGCAAAGGGGTTTTGGAGGGCATCAGAGAGCTGGTTTTCCTAACTAACAGGGCACATCTGTTCCGCAGAAGGAGCCAATGAGAGGCTGTATTACTCATTTCTCTTGGCCAGACGCTGGCTTGTGTGAAGTTCCTTCAAAACCAACACTGGCGAGGGCCAAGGGCGTTGGTCGATATATGTGCGTGTGTGTTCTTGTGTAAGTGTGTATATGCACAGGCAGCACACTTTGTCATAGTACCCAAATGTGTGTGTATGTTAAAAAATATTCTCTGCTTGTATGTTCCAAAATTATCCATCTGTCTGTCTTTATTAGATAGATATATGCATCTTACACTTTCATGGCACATCTATCTATCTATCTATCTATCTATCTATCTATCTATCTATCTATCTATCTATAACTTTTTTTAAATTTATTTTCTAGCTGGCAGTCGGGTGAGCACAGAACTTCGTTACACCAGGGAGAAGCAAGGCGAGGAGTCAGTATTTACCTCACAGATGCTAATCCAGACCCCCAAAGAAGAGGGCACTAATATTCTAACCCAGGATGCCTTGCTGGTTCACATGGAGGCTGCCCTTTCTGCCAGCAAAGTCCAGGTGTCTTTGTTTGGAAAGTAAGTGGACCAAAAGTGTTTGTATGAAATGTTTCCTGGCTTGATTCTGATTTTGACACAATATTGATTTTTCCTTCTCAATTCAGATCATGGGATCTTAACAAAATATGCTACAAATCAGGAGTTCCAATAATAGAGAATGTCATGATTGAAAGGGTAAGTTATGATAAATTGAATAGTTTGTGACTAAATGTTCCTTCCTCTCCCTAATTTGGAAGTTTGATTGTTCTGTCTTCCTGTGTCCTGATCTTAGATGATTGACAAGCTATTTCCCTGTATGATAATCACCCCATTGGACTGTTTTTGGGAAGGAGCCAAACTTCAAGGAGGCTCTGCCTATTTACCGTAAGTAAACCCTAAATTCTCACCTTTCACGTAGCTGTCCTTGCTACCATGTAACCTGGACAGCAGACTTTTGCATTTGGAAGGGCGCGCAGCTCTCTACACATGCTCAATGGAGACATACAGTTGGGCTTTGAGAAGTCTGTCAGTGGGTGCTGTGACTGACAGCGGCGGTCAGTAATAGAGTTCTTTTAGGGCCCAGAGAGGGACTGGAGGAGGGAGGGATGGAGAGAGAGAGAGAGGGGAGATGGCTGCTGGAGAAAACTGGGTGGTGGGTTGGTAGAACGGAGGACGGGGAGGCGGCGGCAGTGGTGGTGGTGGTGGTGGCAGGGGAGCCCTTTGGGTCAGACAATGGTAAGCATTCTTTCAGTTTACGAGTGAGTGTCCATCAGTGCAGGGGCCCCGGAGGAGGGAGAGAGGTGGGGGCCGGCTTTGTCAGCTCACGGCTAACACTCGGCATTCTCATGGTAATGCCCCGGGCTCCCAGCTCCCAAGTTGTCCAACAAATAAAATGGGCAGTATTCAAGCCTCAAGTCCCCCGAGAAAGACTGAGAGAGGCTACAAGACGGTTAACAGTGGAGTCTGGGCGTATTTGGGCATTTGTGGATTCAGTTTTTTTTAACCTCCTTTTTCAGGACAGAGTTCTCTTGAGAAATTGAGTCGCTGAAAGAGAGCTGTTTTGTTGTTGGAGGTGATATTTCAATCGAGCCCTCAGTTTGTAAAAGATAGTTTAGCTCATAGCAGATGTTTCTTTGCAGTCGACTTATTTGTTTATACTCCTGTCAAGAGCTGACATCTGTATGTTGCATGACAAGCCAACACACAGAAACAAACACTAGTTTCCCATCTTTAGCATCTCCCAGTTGGCTGGTGTGAAAGCAGACCAATGAAGAGAGCGAGGGAGATGGGGGTCTTTGATGATTCACACATCGACCAAGGATTCCTGTAAACTGCATAAAGTGTTCAGCATCTGTTGTTGTTTATCAAATGTCGTTTTAAACTTGTTTACTCATGTGAAGAAGAGGGGAACTTGAGGCATTCATCAAGACCTGTGTACCCAAGAATCAGGCTTCCGCTTTGCTTAAGCCATGGTTTTAGACGTAAAAAGAAGCATGATAGAGAAAGTTTGGGATGAGAGGCAAACTGGGGAAACAGGGTGAGGAGGAGTGATTTTGAAAAACTTGAGAGGACAAAGAGCAGCAATCTATGAAAAAACAAAAGGGCCCAGGCCCGGTTCACTCAAGCAAAAAGTGGCTGATAAAGGAGTGTGTCTTTGCAAGCAGGAGCAAAAGGGAGGCTGGTATGTGGGAAGAGGAGAGGAGCGCTCTCCATGAGCTATTGGAGGATTCTTTTATTCCTTCTTCTGTTGTCTTTTTTACTTCACATCAGGGATAGAAGATGTATCAAGGATTTGGAAAATATTGATACATTTTCAAACGAGATACAAGTTTGGACAGTATGAGTTATATCATTATGGCTGTTAATCTGCTAAAATAGCCTTTAGTGAGCCATTGTTATGATGCCTATGCTGAGAATGCAAAACCAGGTGACATTAAAACATAAGAGTGACATATGTTTTCTGATTTTGGAATAGGAGCCACAAACTACGATGATAGCTATGTAAAATGACGAGTTACAGCCCCATATGCATCCACATTCAAGAAACCACCAAACTCAATCAATTCTTCCTTCTGCCATGATTAACACTCCCTGAAAATTTCATCAAAAATGTTTTCAGAACTTTCTGAGTTATCCTGTCCACAATCTAACAAAAAAATAACAAACACTAGCAAATAAACTCCTTGGCAGAGGTAATAAGAGTCATTTAGACCTTAAACTTGAACAAATTCTGAAAAAAAAAATAAGGAGAGAGGGTCCAGTGCAGATAAAGCTGAGAAGTTGATTCTCTGTTCATGGACAATGCACACACTCTATTTTAAAATTCCTCAATTGCTTCCCCTTTCTCCCTCACCTTTTTCCTTCCAATCTCTCCCCACTTCCCCCCCTCCTTATCAAGATGTTTGAGAGGAAGAGGTAATCGTTATGACTCAGTGCAGGACATTGAGGAATGGAAGTGAGCAGGCAGCCACCGTGCCTTTTCCCTGGGCATTGTGGCAGCGTGAAACAGGATAATAAACGCTATTTTATCCTGTATCTGCAGCTAGCCTCCTGCCTAGCTCTGCACAGAAAGAAAAAGAGAATTAAACCTTACCAAAGGAATCCGAGTTTTCCTGCTCCCTGTAAAGATTAGCAGGAATGCACGTCTGTGCTGTGACAGCTGTTTTACAGTTTGATTCTCCTGGTTATTGTCAAATACATTTTGTATGATGCTTATTGTAAATGTGTCTTTGCTCTGCAGGGGTATGCCAGATATCCAGTGGATGAATCTAGATCCAGTCAAGCTGATGGAGGAGCTGAGTCAGTTCACTTCACTGGAGGGATTTAAGGAGATGTTGGACAAAGCACAGGTAAGATGCGCCAACACACACTGACAGATTTATCGTATAAAAGACTTTTGTTTTCCAACTGCTGCATACTTTTCCACACTCTGAGAGCTATGTCACATCCTGTAGGTGGGACATGCCTACATGAACAGACCGTGTTTGGACCCCTCAGACCCAGACTGCCCCCTCAGTGCCCCTAACAAGGAGCAAGGAGAGGTAACAGCTCACATTCACTCATTGTATACAACAGTAACTGGTGGAAAGATGGCATCCATAGAGCAAAATAAAGATTACCGAACATTATATTTCTATTTTCTTCTGTTCCTCTGCCACTTGTCCATTCAGAGTCCTGACATTGCTGGACGTCTTCAAGGCGGTTGTCATGGTTTCAGCCGGAAGTTCATGCACTGGCAGGAGGAGCTTATCCTGGGAGGGAGAGTCAAGAGCAGCCAGGATGCTCTGCTGAGGTGTGTTTGTAAAGACAGTTAAGATATTCACTGGAGATTCAGCAGATGATCTTAATAGAGGATCTAACAGTGTAAAGAGCTTTGCAATGGTTTCCTCATCATACCCATGCTTGTGTGACTGGGGAGTCTGTGTAACCCCTAATAACCCGACAGACTCATGCAAGGAATGCCTCGTACTGAGAGGGATCAGATTCCTATTTGACCCTGGTCCAGGATAGGCCAATTACAGATGATTGACAGACACATAAAGCCCCCCCACTGTGCTGCACATTTGTTGTGCAAGACACCAAAGAGAAGAAGGTTTTAGGTGAAGTGGGGAAATGTGAAAGGCAGATATTCTGAAGCAGGCAAAAGTCTTTTAGTACTGCAGCTTTTTTTCTCACTGTCTGCAACTGCATTTAAAATGAAATACAAACACAGTAAGAGCACTGGGTCAGATCTGACATCAGGACCCACACCGGCCCAGCAGATCCATGAATGAAAGAGGATTCCCGTCCCACCTGCATTAGCCACACTTATTCTCAGCTGTGATTTATGTTCATTTCTTTCACATTTAGCTCTGCTCTGCTGCTTGCTGCAACTCTGCCAAGAACTCCTGAAGACATTTGGGATCACAGAGGAGAGGCCAACTAGATAACACCTGCTTTAAGCTGTTTACACTGGCAGACACACAGACAGGCAGGCAGACAGTTACTAGAAGAAATGGCACCTGCCTTTTGCTGTTCACTGAAAAGCTTTTGGTCAAACCGTCTGACGGGATGATTTTTAGTGTGCTACATTTTTTAGATAGATGTTGCAGTTTAGCACACAGTAAAGCATGTTTGCCTAACATCTGAAAAAGTCTTAAGCTAACGTTTGTGTGTTGTTTCTGTTTTTTAGTGCGGAGGCTCTCCAAACCATGTTCTTGCTGATGAGTCCCAAACAGCTGTATGAGCACTTTAAAGACGACTATGAGATTCACGACATCAACTGGAACGAAGACAAGGCCACCGCCATACTTGAGTCCTGGCAGAGGAAGTTTGTGGAGGTGTGGAGGCACACAAATGCACTTTTCACATATATATGAATGCTCACGTAGAGGGATGGGAACTGATGAAATGTTATTGATATCAGTGTCATTCTGCATATTGATACCATTAATAATGGACTCCCTTTTGGATTTTGTGGATTTTTATATATACATATATATATATAAATATGTGTCATGGCTCAAGGAAGAAGTGATTCGATTTTGGTGGTGATCTGAATAAGAGTGCAGATGCAGGAAGTTTTTAAATGATGTCCTGATTTGTAAGATAAGACAGTTTCCACATTTTCCCTAATAACTCAATAACTTCTCTACAGATTCTAATGGCATTTTCAGGGACTGTTGGTCATGGCACAAGAGATTGGTGATTAGATTATGGTGATCCAAATCCCGATGTTGATCCAGGAATTCCTTTAAGGATTTGTTAATATTGCGAGATAGGGCAGTTCACCACATATTTGGCAATAACTTGCCCAACAATGTTGGGAGTGCTTTGCCGAAAGTTTATGCTCTCAGACCACTTCTATTTGTTAATAGTATTCATGTGGAATCAATTCTTACCCCTCTCACCCACATAATAGGACATATTTTCATTGTAATTGCTTTTTAAATTGCTCTTTTCTTTTTAAACTCTCAAGTTATGCAAATCAACCAATGCTCATGCAGTTTCTCCCTCTGTGTAAGGACAATTTACCTCAAGACAAAACAAATGTGCAAAATTAGCAAAAGAAGGCACTTGACAATATTACCGCTCAGTCTCAGGAAACTTGTATTCATCTTGGGAAGCTAAAATAGGGAATGAAAATGCAGCTTGATTAATTTCCAAGCACCAAAACAATTCATTTTTTATCGACTTATCAAGCTGCAAGGATGAGTAGATTTCCATTGTGGCCAAGAAGAAGTAGTTTGATGAGGAAAATGAGGAGGCATTTCCTCATCTCTATGTGGTCTTGTTTTTCTTTGGCACACACAACACACACATTCACACTGCGTGAGCCCTTTTCTGCTGTGTCTGAATTCCATCAGTCTTCAGCTCCCTTGTAAAGCGAATCACAGGGCACACCAGGGCATTAGGTGTGTGTATGTGTGTGCATGTGTGTGTATGTGTGTGGTAGGCCAACCATCCCTCTCTGTCAGAGCCCTAGTTATAGGAACAAGCTGTTGCTGTGATAGCTGACACCCACCACGCTGAGGGGTAAGGAGTGAGGAGGGGGGGCAGAGAGGGGACTCGTGTGAGGGAGGAGGGGGAACAAACTCAAGTGTTACCTGGCAAATACACGACGCAGTTCATTGTGATATGATAAAGAGCAAAAACAGAGTGTTTGTAGTGACACATTATGGTTTTGATGTACCCAGATCGAAGGTTTTGAGGAGCTTTTTGGTCCATTTTTGTCACAGAGAGGAGGAAGGGGAGCCATGTGATCCCGTTCCTTTGACTTTTGACCTCACAACCTCTGGCATCTGTGCTCATTACTCCTCAGTTGTCATACGTACACATGCGCTCACACACATGCTAGCACATGTAAAAACACACACATAGTTACTCACTTTCACACACTTGCACATTTCAAAGAGAAGGTTTTCTCTGTTAAGAAGGAGCTTTTTGTTAAAAATGTAAAGCTTAGATCACAAGCATTTGTCATGTTTTTTCAAATCAAACTGTTTAACATAGACTGAACAGACATGTTTGAAACCGTCATCCTTTTGAATACAAAACTAGTTTTGGAAATACCAAGACAAATGAGTAAACTGATATCTATCCTTTAGGTGGTCCACCAGAGTATCCCTGACAACTCCACCCAGTCCATCCATGCTTTCTCCACCACCACCCTCAATGACATCATGAAGTCCTTCTCTGATGTCAGCGTCATCCGGGTGGCAGGAGGATACCTGCTCATGGTAAGGACAACACAAGATCTTTTTCTGAAATCAGTGCAGAGTATGCTCACAGGATCTGTGCATACTGATGTCTGACATGGATGTTTCCTCTGCAGCTGGCTTACGCCTGTGTGACCATGCTGAGGTGGGACTGTGCCAAATCCCAGGGAGCCGTGGGGCTGGCTGGGGTCCTGTTAGTGGCTCTGTCTGTGGCCTCAGGACTCGGTCTGTGCTCTCTGCTTGGACTGTCCTTCAATGCTGCAACCACACAGGTACAACACGAAGGAAACACTACATACATTTACATGGTTACACAAAGATGGAAAGTAACTAACAAGATTTACTCATGTTACTGTTATTGAGTAGCTTTGTTGTGTACTTGTTTTTTTTACCAGTATTTCACTTTTTTAAAGGTACTTTTTAGGCCCTTTACTACATTTGAGACAGCTTTTGTGACTGAAGGAAAATAATAATAATAATGCAGAAAAACGATCCAAACTTTTAGTTATTTTTAGGAATTTGTCAGATGTTAAGCTTATGTTGTCACATTACAGCACATAAACTGGACAACAATTCTGCATAATGGCCCTAAATTTAAAAGTGTGCACTTAACTAAACAACCTTGCTCGTAGGTATTGAAACTGTCACAGATGTGGTATCAGCACCAACACATCCAATACCTACAAAACCAAATTACGACACAGATTTAGGTGCTTCTTTTAAACACCATTTACTAAATTTCAGAGCTCTTTCTGTCTTCTCTGCTCAGTGAATCTGTCCAAGATAGCCATTTAGCTATTAAACAGACATTACAGGCAACAGAGGCATCATCACTTAAGCCATGACAAGAGTAAGCATCATTAAACATCATAACATCTTTCTGACTCTCTCTGTCTACAGGTGCTTCCCTTCCTGGCACTTGGGATTGGTGTGGACGACATGTTTCTGTTGGCTCATTCCTTCACCGAGGCCGGGAGCAACATCCCTTTCAAGGTACCTTTAAGATACTTACCACATTCTGTCCTGTTCAACCCATGTTCAACCAAATTCAGTCATAACTGGAAGTGCTACAGGAGTAAAAGCCTCTGTCAAGGCATTTTTAACATTGTCAAGAGCTATGTCAAGTAATCCTTGAGGGATTCCTGGATTCATATTCAGATTCAGATCCCCACGAAATTTTAACTAGTTCCCCTTTGAACCATACCCAACATTCTGTCATCCAAATCTGCTCAAAACTTTTGGGTTATTCTTGAAAATGTGGAAAACTGCCCTATCTTGCAATGTAGAGAAATCCTTAAAAAATTCCTTGGTCCTCATCTTCAATAGGTCTTTCCTTTCATCAAATTTTGCTCGTAAGTTCTTGACTTCTTGACATAACCACCCTGCAAATGTAAAGATCTTTTGTGCATGATGTGGCAGCATGAAAAAAGCAACATTATGAATGACAAGGCTTAAAAAGTAATATAGTTCCAACATCAAAATATGAAGTACAATAAAAATGAGTGAATAGTGACCCGATTAATCCCCTCATAACTTTTCCTTTCTCTGTTTTAAAGGAGCGAACTGGAGACTGTTTGCGGCGCACTGGCACCAGCGTTGCTCTGACTTCCATCAACAACATGATCGCCTTCTTCATGGCTGCCCTCGTACCCATTCCTGCCTTGCGAGCATTCTCTTTGCAGGTATGTTTTCCTCCTCTCTCTCCCATGCGCACAGACATAAACACTTGCACACAATCGCTCACTGAGAGGCCTGGGGCTCCATTGAAAATAAAGGAGATAACTTAAGAGAGGTGACACTTATTCAGAGCAAGGGAAGCCTTTGTTGCCAGTTTTATTGCCCCTGCACCTACGGGGCCAACTTTTCTTAGCATGTGCGTGCGTATATGTGCATGTGTGTGATGTGGAATAATCAGAGCAAAGAGAGTGATAGACAGAGAGGGAAGGAGCAAGAGGGAGGGAGAAGTGGATCAGTATATCACTGGCCCGTCAAGGCGGTTTGCTCTGATCTGTGACTAACTGTGGGTGGTCTAAAACGCACTAGCACACACATAAATACACACACGTAGATGTACATAGAGTGGAAACCGCAGCCAGTTAGAATGTCAGCTTCAGGGAACAGGGTGAGTGAAGGGTGATGGTTTTGCTCAGACTTGCAACATATATATTGCCTCCCTCCATCTTTTTCCCCTCAGTCTTTCTCGCCGTTCTTTTATTTTGGCCCTCTTGTCTTTCTCTCCCTCTTTCTTCCTTTCTGGCTCGCTCAGTATTCCTGGCTGGTGATTTAGAGTGAGGCTTTCTTTGCTCTCTGGGCTGTGGTCTCAGATGTTAAAAAAAAAGGCACCCTGACTCTCCCCAGCTGGAATACGGTGTCTGTAATTTCACATAATGTTCCCAGTTTTTTCTCACTTCACTTCTCTCTCTGTTTTCCTCTCCCTAGGCGGCCATTGTGGTCGTGTTTAACTTCGCCATGGTGTTGCTCATCTTCCCCGCCATCCTCAGCCTGGACCTCCACCGGCGCGAGGACAAGCGCTTGGACGTCCTCTGCTGCCTGTACAGCCCCTGTGCAGACCGCGTCATCCAGCTCTCACCGCACGAGCTGTCAGACGCTGGAGAGCAGCCGCACACCCCCACTACGGCCACAGCGCACACACACCAGTACACAGGAGGGTCCACGATTACCACCAGCACCCAGATCACCACCACAGTGCAGGCGTTCACGCAGTGTGATGCAGCGGGGCAGCATATTGTCACCATCCTGCCGCCTACGTCACAAATCTCAACTAGCCCGACATCCATCATCCTCTGCCCTACTTCACAGCCTCAAGGTAGAGATAACTTATTCACTTATTATTACTAATGCATAGTGTTCTGGAAATCTAAAGATCATAGATGTCCTTTTTTGACTCATTGATCCATTTTCTTATTTGATGAGGAAGACAATTCAGGATATATTTATGTGTTAAAAGAAGGATCAACATAAGACGTCTCCTCTTAGTCAAATATTCAACTATTTGGGCTCCTTCCTACCTGCATGTAAAAGAGACTGTGTGCCTCAGTTGTAGAAATTTAGTTAAAAGAACTAATTTTCTGCTTATATTCTCTCGTTTAGCTATCACACCTTCTCCTACCACTACCTCTGTGCCGGATCCTTATGGCTCCCAGCTCTTTACCCCGACCTCCAGCTCAACACGGGACCTCCTCGCCCAGGTGGAAGACTCCAAACTTGGAAAGAAGTGCGTCCCACTCCCCTTTCTGCACTGGAACCTGTCTAGCTTCGCCAGGGAAAAATACGCCCCCCTGCTCCTCAAACCCAAAAGCAAAGCCATCGTGGTGGTCTTCTTCCTGGGCCTGCTCGGCCTCAGTCTGTACGGGACCACCATGGTGCACGATGGCCTCTACCTGACTGACATTGTGCCACGTGACACCAAGGAGTACGACTTCATTGACGCACAGTTCAAGTATTTCTCCTTCTACAACATGTACCTGGTGACTATGGATGGTTTTGATTACGCTCGGTCTCAGAGGCTGCTCATCCAGGTGCACAACGCCTTCAACTCTGTCAAATATGTGGTCAGAGACAGCGACGGAAAACTGCCCCGCATGTGGCTGCACTACTTCCAGGACTGGCTGAGAGGTACAAAATCAAGCTAAGCAGTGTTTTTCTATGAATGAGTCAGTGAAAGAGTAACTGTGGCCCCCCTAGAGGATCTCCTATGATGAGGTCATAATGGAGTATAGTGTGCCGCAGGTTTTTTCAGGTGTGAAGACTGAATGAGTGTGTGTGAGCGAGGGGGGAGAGAATGAACCAAAGGTGAGAGAGAGTTCAGTCGTGCTGTTTGGCCCTCATCCACCTGGGCTTAGGGGTGGTGCAGGAGACAGGTTGGGGTCATAGGTTATCTTTCATGTGCGAGTGTGTGTGCATTTGTGTGTCCTCGGGCTATGACATGTCAGAGGTGCACTCAAGAGGAAGTGATCGCCAACAGGTCAATCTAAACCAGATACAGAGATCATAAAGAAGAGTTTAACAATCGAGAAAAAAGATTGAGCACAGAAGCCACATTAAGAGAAATGTTTTAGGAGATGGAAGATAGAGTAGAAAAACCATCTGCACAGGGGAGCGTTCATACTAGTTGTGAGTGAAGATTAAGTGGGTGATCAGTGGCTCGGTGGATTTGCCTAGAAGATGTGTTGTTTTTTTGTTTTTGCAATTATAATTTTCATTTTTACTGTATTAAAAGTAAGATTTCTTTTGCTCAACCTTGTTTGCTATAGTGGTGCAGCAATGATGTAGCTTTGCAGACCAACCTGGGAGTCAGCATTGTGCTGGTTCCCTAAGAAAAACTGGTGGAGTTTTTTGAATGGGTTTTTGGATTAATACTGAAGTACAAATTTAATACAATCACCATCACCACATTGACCTTCCAACACTTACATTGTGCTTTTAACTCTCCTTTAAAAGACTTTTTTTACTGTTGGATCTAATTAGGACCGTGCTCATGACTGTATCAATATGGGTCAAACATTGTTTTAGGGACAATCAAAATGATGATGTTTAACGTCTCTGAAAAACCCTGCATTCCTGTTGTTAGAAATTGTGGGTAATTTTCAGTATTCAGTGGACTTAAGTGCGTTCATTAAACCAATAACTCATTCAGAAATTCCATAAATGGAGAGATTAAGGAACCAAAAGCATTAAAATGCTCATTATTTTTTGTGTTTAGGACTTATTACCACCACGTTCTAAAATTGGCTTGTTTATTGGTAAGAATCTTGCAATGCAGTACGTATTGTGATACATCAACAATACTACAGACAGGGCCAAACATCAAGATTCATTTCACTTCTATATGATTTTAATGTTTCTACTGTATCAAGAACCCACAATATTGTTTGCTTATAAAAATACTGTTTCCATTTAGATAAAACATATTTCCGGCAACATTGATAAACTTAAATGTGCATCCCAGTGGCAGAAATATTATCAATAAATGTAACAGGGAGAGGGAGAGTCAAATATTAAAATTACTTCAAGCATTGTACAATATACAATGTTCTGCTTTTGAACTTTAACCATCCTCTTCTTTTCTTTTCTACCTCTCAGGTCTCCAGGCTGCGTTTGATGCTGACTGGCAGGCAGGCAGGATTACCTCTGACAGCTATCGTAACGGCACAGAAGATGGAGCGCTGGCATACAAGCTCCTCATCCAGACCGGCTCCAAGAAAGAACCTTTTAACTACAGCCAGGTATGTCCAGGAGCTACAAGAAAGACCTTAAAACAAATCTGCCTGTCAGTCCTCTTACTTATATGTGTGCTGTTTTGTACAGCTCTATCACCAGCTGTCTTTTTACCCTTCATTCTGACATAAACTTCTGGATCATTTTTCTCCAGCTGACTTCCCGTCGTCTGGTGGATGCAGAGGGTTTGATTCCCCCGGAGGTCTTTTACATCTACCTGACAGTCTGGGTCAGTAATGATCCTCTTGGCTACGCTGCCTCTCAGGCCAACTTCTACCCTCATCCCAGAGAGTGGATTCATGACAAGTACGACACTACTGGGGAGAATCTGCGTAGTAAGTGTCTCAAAAATAAAACTACACATACAGTATCTACGTTCAAACAACAAATAGGATGGAAGAAAGAATGAGATGCGTGATCATGGATAAACCAACTAAACTTAAGGCATCTAGTAGTTTTCATGAGCTGTCACATACACATTCCCCCTAAGATTTTATTAAGCATCAATGGATGCCAAGTTATTATCTATTTTTTCTTCTATTTTGTTGTTTGAACTTTGTGTTCTGTTAATTACTTGTGCATGATAACTAAAAACACTAGTACAACTACGTCTACTGATAAAAGGCCCTCCTAAAAATATTTTATAAAAACAAATATTCAATTTCTCCTGTAGTCCCAGCTGCAGAGCCTCTGGAGTTTGCCCAGTTCCCCTTCTACCTAAACGGCCTTCGCCAGGCAAGTGACTTTGTGGAGGCTATCGAGAGCGTACGGGCCATCTGCGATGAGTTTAGCCGCAAGGGCGTGTTCAACTACCCCAACGGATACCCCTTCCTGTTCTGGGAGCAGTACATCGGCCTCAGACACTGGTTCCTGCTGGCCATCAGCGTGGTCCTGGCCTGCACCTTTCTGGTCTGTGCCCTCCTGCTGCTCAACCCCTGGACGGCTGGCATCATTGTAAGTTCCCACACATCATGTCCTCCTCTGTTCCACCCGTCCTTTAGCTTTGCTTTTCCACTTTTGGGCTGGCTACACACTGGAAAGTTTTGTGACAGATTTTTGCCCCTCTCAACTATTTATGGGTTTGGCCTACTTGCTGTAACTGACAATTTGAGCAGATCATCCTCAAGTGTGTGCTGTTAATACTGCCATCATTCTAGTATCAGTTGGTGTCAGTGGCTCACTGTTGATTTACAACTCCAGGTCCTGCTGCTTACAGTGTAATACCCTTAATAATTGATGAGAGTGTGTAGGTGAGTAAGTTGAACCAAGCAGGTGTTGCCTTCCTCAACAACTTAAGTGCATGAAAACAAAGATAAATCTTTTTTTTTACGATATTTTCAGCCTTTGGGGTATTTTATGTGTTTTTTTGCCTGTGCATCCAAGGTAAAAGGAACAGTAAGCGAAATCAATGCACACAGGTGAAATAACACATAGTCAGTTGCAGCATCATACAGTAATGCCAAACACAGAGTTTTCCTGAAAGAAAATTAAAGCACTCTGAAATTTTTGCCCAATCTTTCATTTGACCCAACAGAGTTTTGTGGCTTACTTTCACGCACACCAAATAACTGTACCTGTCAAAGCAGTACACCGTGCCAGTAATCTATGCACTGCTTGGAGCATCTGCAGCCACTTTACTGACTATTGTCAAATACCTGATACAACCCAGCTTCAAAAATACGGAAGTTTCCCTTCAAGTTAAAAATGTGCCTTTGGTGCCCCATGTTTTTGAATCTGGATAAGATCTTAATGGTCTAGCGTGTTTTCACCTGTAGCCATGCTTCATACGTTCCCACCTTATGCTACCTCTACAACATCATTAGCCCCTCTCTCCCTCTCCTCTTCCTCTCACTCTCCTCAGCACAGCTCAATAACACAGTCTAGGGGGGCCTCTTTTTTCTACGCGGAGGGCCAGTTTTCCTCGCACACATACACACACACGGGGACTTTTGTCATTCAAATGTGGGCTGTGCCGGCCTTAGAAAAGGAAATGCAAAGGAGCAAGAAAGGCTTTGCCCTCCTGAAGCCTCTACCTCTAACTCCCTCGCTGCTTTTGTCAGGGGGGAGAGGGAGAGACTCGGGGACAGGACGGATCTGCCCAATGTCGACCTTGGCCTGCTCAACCCATCCATCAGGGATAGAGATGTGTGCATGTGTGTGTGTGTGTGTGTGTGAGGAAAGGAGAAAAGGAGAGAGAGAAAGCGACAGTCAGAGTGTTCAGTGGTTGGAAAACATTTCACACACAAGCTGGTGGGACCGGTGCGCCTTAAGGGCCCCCGAACTCACACTAACACACACAAATCCACATCTCCCTGAGCGTAGGAGGGGGTAGAAGTGTAGCGTAACAACAGTGCCAGTTTCAGTTGGAATGTGTTTAATTTAAGCAGCACTGATTGAGACGGCAACACAACACAACACAATCTCCTCGGACAGACGGAGAGAGGGAGAAAGAGCGAGGGTACATGCGTGTACGGTTTCCAAGCATCAGCCCGCCTCTGAAGATTTCACCCAGCCTGTATGTGGTCAAGCAGTAAAACGGCTTTTATCATTTCCAATTTAACCGTGCCCCGGCTCAGAGCCCCCGCTGAGATCAAAAGCTGCTTTTTTGGCCGGGAAATGTTTTCCACTCGGTGTTTCGAAGGACTTGTTGTTGCTGTTTGCATTGCGGTTTACAGTACAGGAATGCTAAATTAGTAAGACATTGCATTTAAATATCGGAAACAGTAAAATAAGCATGCAGGCTCATGATAGAGTTGAAATAGTAGGTCTTTCTTCCTTAAAATGGAGGCAGATGTATATGAATATGGTTTGGTCATGCGATTGTCAATCATTTCCACCGTCTTGTAGATGGAGGAGGAGAAAGAGAATGAAAAAGGGAGGGAGAAGTGGAAGGTAATAGCCTCAGGGTGGGTAATTTGATGCCATGCGGTTAAGATCCCTGAGCATGAGGTCAAAGATTGTGTAAGGTGAAGAGGCAAAAGGGCTCAGCTCAGCTTTAAGGAAAGACAGAATCATGTTTTTTTCTGCACACATTTATTTTTACTTGCTGTCTTTGTCATTATTGTTTTCCTGAGGAGTTCAATGCTTCAGTTATTCAGTTCCTCCATTTTTTTCCTCAGGTGTTTATCTTGGCCATGATGACTGTGGAGCTGTTTGGCATCATGGGTCTGATCGGCATCAAGCTGAGCGCCATCCCTGTGGTCATCCTGATTGCCTCAGTGGGCATTGGGGTGGAATTCACCGTCCATATTGCACTGGTAAGTCCAGTACAGTTCTAGTTAGGTACTAAGTATGAAAAAAAATATCTCAATTTTAGAGAAGAGGCTTCTGCTGTTTCTCAGTGACACTGTAGCATGCTTTCCTCCAGGGTTAAGTTGTGGAAAAAAAAAGCCTGATCGAACGAGAAACAATAGTCAGAAACCAGAATACTTATTTTATCATGAATGCAGGTAAATTAATTTCCAGGTTTCACTTTTGTCATGTAAACATGGCCCCTTTAAGTTCCATCAAAGGAAAGGAAAACATTTTTTTTTTTTATTGGTTACATTTATTAATTGCTTTAAGGTTTTATGATTGACCTTTCATGAACGCTGTTTTGTTGGTTTTAAATAAAGTCCAAGAACAGACCCCTGGGGTGTATAATTCCTAAAATGGAAAGCAATCAAGGCTAAAAAAAAGTGCGATTAAAGATTTACTAGGAAGCTTGTGTAGCACAGTGATCCCCTACAAAACCAAAAGCAGGAATTGTGATGCGTGCCAAGCCTCGCCACAAGCACAAGTTTTGTGTGATCGGCAAGAAATCCAACTCATTCCACCCTCTCTCCCTCCTCTCCCCCCCCCCCGCCGCCGCAGGGCTTCCTGACAGCGATTGGCAACAGAAACAAGCGCTCGGCCGTGGCTCTTGAGCACATGTTCGCCCCGGTAGTTGATGGAGCGATTTCTACACTGCTGGGCGTGCTCATGCTGGCGGGCTCCGAGTTTGACTTCATCATGAGGTGAGACCCTGAGTTTTGTACGTATGTGACACTTGAAACGCCTTGGTGCGCACACCTCTGAAAGCCCATTTGTGACTTTCAGAGGACAGACTGTTTTGATTTTGCACCATTAGTGTGTCTGTTTGTGTGGAGCCAGTTGTCCAGCCTCATTCTGGGGACAAGAGGAAGCCTCGTGGGGGGTCAGGCTGTATGCAGGTGGAAATGTTATACCCCTATTTATGCACACACACCACACACACACAAAGTGACAAATATGCACCTGGTTCTGTCACTCTGGGCACACACACATTCGTCTCCTCAACCTCAGAGCACAACAAATGGGGAAAACATCAAGGGTGTATAGCAGCTGCTCGTAAACATGGAAGTGTTCTGCTACCCACTGGGCGATGTGTCTCTCTCACACACACACACAGACGAGGGGAATCTGTAAAAATTCCGATCATCCGTTTGGCATTCTCCCTCTCCATGTTGGGTGCCGTAATAAAAAGCGGAGCTAAATTTGAACTGGTCAGCCCGTCAGATGGTCTGAAGCCCACCAACAGACATCACTAGCCCTCTTCATGTGTGTAAGAGTATTTTAGCCTGCTCATACTTATGTGTATGTGTGTGTGTGCGTTTTCTACCACTATTTCATGGTCAGAGTGGAAAAAAAGGCGAATAGCTCGATGTTTTTCAACCCAATGTGGTCCGTAGCCCAAACCCGAAACCACAACCTTGAGCTCACAGACTGCAGCAGGCCTCCATGACATAAAAAGAGCAGATTCTTTTTTTCTGCAGAAACAGAGACAGAAAAGAGAGAGGAGGAGGAGACTGACTCTGAGGGTGGCTTCTTTGCCAAGGATATGAAGTCGTAGTGGGTGGGTGGGTGCAGGAATGTAGGGCGAGCAGGTTTTGTGTTAGAACGGTTGAGATGAAGAGGTTAAAATGTATGCACTACAGGAAAGGTTGAGGAAAAGAAAAAAGCAGCATATTCAGTTAAGGGTAAATTTTAGAGGAGCACAGCCTTCCATTAAACCACCACTTTCAGTTTTGGCCAGCAGGGGAAAGATCCCCTCTGCAAAGAGGGATTCATTTGCTACCTTGTATAAAAGGGTCATTCTCAGTCATTGGTGACTTTTGTTAAAAAAAACTGTTCAGTTTTTGTTCCTAAAAGGGGGCTTAATTAGCCAATACTGTGTCAGAAACAGAGACTGTAAAAAGGAGAAAAGTGGTGTCAGCTGTTTGATTATTAAAAGAGCCTTTGAAACATTGTTAACAAAGGTAAGAGAATAATGCAGAGAAGACAACGGCATTAGCATAAGCAAAATCTTATACATTTATATCCTCAGCAGTAATAAGGTTTTTTCAGCTTAAGTACAAATTATTTTGCAAAATAATACATTGAAACTGAAACATAGATTTGGGGGCAACATCAAAAATGAGTTAGTTTACAAAAAAAGGTAAAGAGAAAACAATTAAAAACGTTGACATGCATTTTGATGAAGTACATGCTACACAGACTTCAGTCTTTAACAACCACTATTTTTAAATTCATTTTTAAACACTAAAATAAAAAATAAGAGTTGTATTAAAAGGACATAAGAGCCTTCAATAGGTCCAACACATTTGTATTTTCTTTTGTTTCTTTTAATGCAAACACAAAACTAAATTCTGCCTTTAGCCACAAAAGTAGACAATGAATTATTTTCTGTTCCATCCCTGATGAGAAAGTGAGACAGGGGGGCCTAGCATCTCCGTAGGCGGTCTTGTTTAGCTGTTGCTGTAGCTGTGCTCGGGTGAATGGGGCGAGCCAGAGCTGGCTAGCTGGGGAGTAGCATAAATATACTGCTGTAAACATCTTCTGGCCTTGTAATGCACTGAATAAACAGCAGGCCTAATTCAGCTCTGCAGAGTCCTCACTTTCTCGCACACACTGATGAAGCTTTCATTGGAACACACATTGAAGAAATGCACATATGTACAGGCATGTAAACACTTACGCACAGTTTCTCACACACACATACACACATGGCTCCCCAGGCCCTGACAACAAATGGAAAAGATTACAGTTTATATAAACAACAGAATTCCTAACAGTGAGACACTGTTGGAGGTCCCACCAACGTCTAACTCGTACTCTTTTCCTTTTTTTGGGGGGCATGTTAAGAAACTTAGATCAAAGTTTTGATTCAAAACGTTTAATATGAAGATCTGATTCTTTTTCAATGAACAAAAAAAGATGGCCTGCCTATGATTTAGAGTCTGTGTGTGGCTTAAAGACAGCCAGATCTCCACACAGAGGACAAGCTTTTGGAAATATCTCCCAGAAGTGTTATGTCACGATTGGTTAGTTTGACATGCTTCTGATAAAGGAAGAAAACAAGGACGGAGGATAAGGAGGGGGATATCCCAGAGACTGAGGGGAAAATGGGTGTAAGTAAGTGTTGTGAAATCACACCCAAACATGCAAGCCATGAACGCTTCCCTCTGTAGTGACCTATGTCAAATGAAGTAGTAATAACTGTCATAATAGGAGTCCACTCAGAGGTCAGGAGCATGTTTCCAGCTATTATCTCCGTCCTTGTTGGCTGTTTTCCCTCCTTCATTCCACCAATCTTTTTTTTTTTCTTTTACCTCTTAAAGTCTGGCTGGCGGTTAACATTGCACTGTCTCCCCCTTTTTCTGCTTTCTGTTAGTGTTTAAGTGGAGTCCTCTCTAATTTTCTTGTGGAGCTCTTTCTTGTGGCCTGCCTCCACCCCCTGGCCTCCTCAGAGCTCCACTGAGATGCACGCACAAACGCAAACCAAAAAAAAAAAAAAAGAGAAAGAAATAATACACACACACACACATACACAGTGTGGGTGAAAAACAGAGCGAGAGAAATGTCTTGTAGCTGCAGCGATGGAGGCATCAAAGCGTGTTTTAGTTGGACTGAGCGGGGAATCAGATTTGCCCCCCTCTGCCTTTGATACACAAACACTGGGCTTTCCCTGACTTCTTCCCCTGAGCTACTTCCCTTCCTCATGTGCCAACTATGTGTGTTTGGAGCTGTGCAAGTGTGACTGTCTGTGTGTGTGTGTGCGTGTGTTCCTGTCCGTATTAACCACAGAGCCAATGTGGTCTTGCTCCTGATTTTTGACACATTAAGAGAAAAACTGGAGGAAAAAATAAATAAATGTTGTGAAACTGACTCTCTAAGACAACTTGACAAAATTTCTTCAAACCTTAAAGGTCCCAAGTCCTGCAAATCAATGCTCTTTGCTTTTAATGTTAGAAGGAGCTTTAGGAGCATGAGAACACAACACCTTTGAGAAATGCACCATAAAACACTCTGTTTTTACTTCCTGGAGTTTATTATGTAATAGCTATACAGCCTTAACCAGCTGATCACAAGCAGACATCATAGTTGTTTGTAAAGTCCGCTATATGGTCTGCATCCCCTCCTCCCCCCTCCCATCAGACATAGTTTGGGCAGCCAGTCAGGACAGAGCTCATCATTACAGCATGCTGTAGCCTCCCCATTCCCTCAGACCAGAGTGTTTCCAAAGGTGAGGAAAAAGCAGTTGCATCAGACCCTCTAAAGAGACTTTTGTGTCTTTTGTTATATCCTATTTGAAGAAATGCATTAATGCATCAAATAAATAAAAAAAAAGGAAAAGAAAAACTAAAAAATCTTATCCTTCCACCTTGCAGGTACTTCTTTGCTGTGTTAGCCATCTTGACTGTTTTGGGAATGCTGAACGGCCTGGTCCTCCTGCCGGTCCTCCTCTCCATGATGGGCCCTCCAGCCGAGGTCACCCCTGTTGACAACGCCAGCCGCCTGCCCACACCTTCCCCTGAGCCTCTGCCTCCACCCATGACGCACCACGGCTACTACACAGGCCACCACAACCTGCGGTCATCTCGAACGCAGGCTTTCTCTGAGTCATCAGACTCTGAGTACTACTCAGAGGTGACCACTACGTCAGGGATCGGAGAGGAGGAGTATAAGTACTGTGACAGGAGCGCATACATCGCATCACACTCCAGCGCTCCACCTGCAACATCTCATATCCTGCTGGAAGCCAGCAAGAACCCCAGCTTTCCCAAACTAACGGTATGCAGGACATCAGCATGTCACAAACAGGATTCAGAGTGTTTCTAATTTCTTTAAATGAATGTGCTCTTCTGAAATTTAATTTTGTATTTTTTTGTCGTATTAGGTGGTGAAGCCTTTCAGGGAGAATACTACAGGTGTAGGTGGAAGGATTGAGTCCTTGAATGAATCCTCCCACACTGCACAGTCTCCTCTTGGATCCCAGCTCACCTGCTGGGATGGAAATAAGCGGGAGTCACAGCATGGCCCTCCAAGGCTCCAGGGACCCCCTGGCCAACACTTACCCAGCGACAGAGCTCACATTCCTGGGAGGACTTGTCAAAGCGGTCCCAGGCACAGTGGCAGAGGGCCCCAGATAAACAGGACTAAAGGGCCAAGCTATAGCAGTAGCAACTCTGCCCTGCCGACACAACAGGGCTCCACCACGGGTCCCGTTACAATGGTGACGGCCACAGCTTCCGTGACGGTGGCTGTGCACCCGAGCCTGCCGGGGGCGGCTTACCAAGGCTACATGCATGAAGGTTTTGACACGGACAGCGAGTCGGACTGCTTTGAGGCTGCTAATAGAACTTGTGGGGAAAAAACAAACTTTTCTTCATGTAAGAGAGACTCTTTAGAGCTGCAGGACTTGGAAGCAACACAAAGCCAGACGGGGCACCAGATCGGCAAGACGCAAGGTGATTTGGCACCCAGTTCACTTTAGACCCACCTGAATTTCATCCTAAAGAAAGACATATGATGAAATTCATGTGGCTCTTCAATGTAGTTGTAAAACCCTCCGTTCCTCTCTCTTTGTCAGTGTCTTACGTTTTGTCTCTTTTCTCTTTCTGCAGGTGGGTTGAGGATTCAGGCACCCAAAGATTGCTAGACTCCCACCGCCCTCTTGCTGCCTTTTCGCTGGCTGCTTGCCCGAGCACCTTGACGCCAAACATGGTGTCACATCACGTCTTGAACTCTTATCTGTACATAGACTTCACACAAAAGGAGAGGATTTATTTCAAGAAAATGACATTTTAAGTACTATATAAATCTATGAGTATATATTTTAATACTAAAAAGAAGAAGGAAGCTATTTAAAAGAGTACTGTATAACTTGGGTATACTCTTGTGTAAAAGTTCAGATGTAAAAGATTATTTGTTTCGTGGGGTGGTCGAGTTTTTTCCTCCCCTCATACTGTATAGAATAAGAAATGTCCTATATGTACAAAGTGTCCAGAAAAGTGAGATGTTATTAAGATATTAGGCTATTGAACATACATGTCAGTGTTTTATTTGTATTTTTTTCTTTTTTGCTGCTACACTTCAAAATAATTTTAAGTGATTTGCCTTAAAAAATGCAGTACCCCCCTCTTCCCCCTTTGGTTTTAGTCAGTATGTCGTTGTACACATTGTAATGCATCCGACTCTCTCGGTTGAATTTCTCAGTGTTTCAGTGTGCACTGTGAGAAAATAGCAGAGAATTTCACACGTACTGTTTTCTAATAGTACTAACCGTCGTGCCTTGAAGTTGTCCCCTTGTCTTTTGTCTCACAGCGTTCAGAGCTCAGTATTAAGTTCTCACTTTGGAGTGAAAATGTTTTGTTAAGACGCAGTAACAGACTGATGTTTTTTTTTTCCTTCCTACCATCATCTGTCCACTTTAAAACTTTATCCTCTGCAGTTTCAAAACTACTTGAAGGAGCTGTGATAAGACTTTTTTCTGCAGTTTTTGTAAGCTCTACAGTGGGTGTAGCTTAAATTTGTCACTTTGGTTGACAGTTATTTGACTCACCTTATTGTTTTATTTTGAAAGGGAATTCTAAAAAATCCAATGCAAAGGGAGTGACTTTATTATATTTGATCATTTCTTAGTATTCTGTTCTGTTGTCGTTGCTGGCTGCTTTAGGGTAATAACACACTCATGTAGTTGTTTCCCTGTATATTGATTTAGTCTCACTTTTGAGTTTACCTTCTCTGACTTTGTTTTTATTTCTCGCTAAAACAAACCTCATTTAAGCTTCTTGTTTCTTCGTAGGCCTCTCATGTTATTTGCTTTAATCTGTTTCTGTTGTTGTTCAGTATTGGTCTCATCACTGCCAGGTTAAATTGCAGGGAAAAATTGCAGATCCTATGTTGTAATGTCATTTTTAAAAAGTGGCAGCTTTGATTTCTTTTGTAAATATAAAAGAAAAGTTAAGTAGCTACTGTGCAGTTGTGAATAATTGAGCAAACATAAGCGCAAAGCATCATTACAGTTCGATCAGACAGCAGCGAGGAGTTAAAAGGGAGGGGGGGTTGAGGGGAGGAGCTCCTGCATTGGTTTGTAGTTTATTTCAAGAAAAATTGTTAATGTCATGCCATATAAATTATTTATATTAAAAATTTATTTTTGTAGTTTGTACAGATGTTAGTATTTAGACTGAAGTTCTATTTTTAAAGAGTGAATATATATTATATATAAATATATCTATTTGTTGCTGAGTTTGTTTTGTTTTGTTTGCATTTTGGGAGGGGGATTATGGGAGGGAGGGGTTCACAATACTTTAGAGCAGAGGATTTTTCTGTCTGAGTAAAAGGGGGATGGTTGGGGGACCATGAAGGATAAGGTGTGTAGGATTGTGTCACTGTTACACCTTGTTTTTAAGTTTCCTCTTGGCCCTTCCTTCTTCATTGTCATTTTTGAAAAATGTTTTTTGTCCATGTCTAAAACACTGTGACTTCTGAAAACTATGCTCAAGAGAAAAGACCCTTGTGTGACCGTTATATGTTCCCTCACCTGCTATAGAAATTTAACTAACAAAATAAATCAAGTGGAAAAGGTGATTACCTTGTCTCTGCCAGTCTTTTCATCTGTGTGCATGTGTTGTGTCTGCAAAGTGTGGTTGTCAAAGTTCTTACCAGCACACTGGATTGTTTGTTGGGTAAATATACTGATTGAATGGGCTTTCTCTGTTATCATGGCTGCATTGTTGTGTGACAAACAAAAGATCTGATTTCAGCTTGGTGAAACATTAAATCAGAAGCATCTGTGAGTCAAGTAAACCTGATAGACACCAAAAAACATCTCTAGGCCTTTGCAAATAAGAAAGAAAACTAACATTTATACAGGTTAAATAAGATGAATTTTAAATCATTAACAAGTACGGATCAATACACTGTCATTAGTTAAAGAAACACTGCACCAATAATGGATTGAAACATAAATATATGCATTATTCAGCATCTGTTCTAGCCATTAAAACAAGTTCCTGCTTAAACCTGCATGAATCTTGTATGCATTTTATTCTTGTTTATTGTGCAAATATTACTAATGCTTCCACAAGAAGACATGTAAATGACAGCTGAGTCAGGCAGACATTAGGAAAGACCACACCGTTTAATCCTCATAAACACAGTCTGATTATTATGATAGAGCTTAGAGTATGACTGTGAACCACACCGATTAATCCTCAGAAACACAGTCTCATTATTTTATAACTTTAGATACAAAATCAAAATCTTGTTCTTTCTTACTTCCTTACATTACCTTCACTACGCCTGACATGAATGTTGTTCTGCTCTCTGAGTCATTTGTATCAAAAATGATCCCTCAGTATTACCTACCTCTTGCACTGCACTGTCACACTCCTGCTTGTTTAATCAGGCTTTTTAACTTATTGATAGGTGCATACATTTGACAGCATGTGTTTTCTTACCAAACATTTCCACTTGATGAACAATGAGCAGACTCAGAGAATCACTGAACAAGAGCACTGAACCACCTGAGAGCGTCTGGGATCACTGGCTTCCTGGACCATTGTTGTGACTTGTCTGTCTAAATCTCTGCCATTGATGCACACACATACACACACACAACTACACACACACTCCTTTTTACACAGTGGGATGAACCTTAGAAATTTTTAAAGGCATTATTGTCCCCTCAGTAAATTATTTGAATTGGTGAGGGTTTTTGGTGTCCACAACCTGTTCGTCCTCAGTCTGTGTCCCCCCAACTTCATAAAGAGAAACATGCACACAGACATACTAACTAATTCACAAATACAAAGAAGTTCTGGCATTGTATGAAATGTAGATAAAAACAGTATTGTGGAGTCTTTATTGACCTTTATTCAATTGAATACACTAAAAAGACAATATTTAATGTGCAAACTGATAAACTTCATTGCCTTTTTGCAAATATTCACTCATTTAGAATTTGATACCTGCAGCACATTCCAATAAAAGCTGGGATTGGGGCAACAATAGACTAGGAAAGTTGAAGAATGCTGAAAAAGCAAAGGAAGCAGGTATAAAAGAAACATCCCTGAAAGGCTCAGTCTCTCTCAAGCAAGGATGTGGTGAGGTTCACCACATGTGGACGACTGTGTGGGCAAATATTCCAACAGTGTTGAAAAGTTTGCCAGCGTACAATTGTGAGGAATGTAGGGAGTTCATCATCTACAACAAGCAGTAAGGCAGAAAAACAACACTGAATGCCTGTGACCTTCATAACATCAGGCAGCACTGCATGAAAAAAACCATCATTCTGTGAAAGATACAGTATCACCACATGGGCTCAGGAAAACCTCAGAAAACCATTTTCAGTGAACACAGTTCAGTACTACATCTACAAGTTCTAGTTAAATCTCTCCCATGCAAAGCCAAAGCCAAATATCAACAACACCCAAAAACACCACAACATTCTCTCCAACTGAGCTCTTCTGAGATGGACTGACACAAATTGGTGAAGTCTGTTGTGGTCTGATGAGTCCACATTTCAAATTGCTTTTGGAAATCATGGATGTTGTGTTCTAGGCTAAAAAGGAAAAGGACCATCCAGATTGTTATGAGCGCAAAGTTCAAAAGCCAGCATCTGTAATGGTATAAGGTGTGTTAGTGTCCATGGCACGGGTAACTTGCCCATCGGCATATCATGAAGTGTAAAATGCGACTGCAGAGATCTCAGGCTGTTGAGAAAATTAAGTCATGCATCAGCTAAGAATGGGAGAGAATTCCCCAACAAATCTCCAACAGCTAGTGCCCTCAGTGATCAAACGCTTCTTGAATGTTGTTAAAAGAAAAGACAATGGTTAATACGCCCTGTCTCAGCTTTTTAAGAAAGTGTTGCAGACATCAAGTACAAAATGAGTGAATATTTGCAAAAAAACTTTAAGTTTATGAGTTTGAACATTAAATATCTTGTCTTTGAAGAGTATTCAACTGAACATAGGTCAAAAGGGATTTGTAAATCACTGTGTTCTCTCTTTGTTTACATTTTGCACAACATCCCACTTCCATTGAAATTGTGTTTGTTTAATACAACAGTCTCATGCGCATTAAGCAAGCTTTAAAAACTCCAGCATAACACAACACACACATTCACTTCCTCGCCTCCTCCCACAAATGTGCACACACTCACACAGACACCGGCCCACCTGTGTAGATGAAAGGTAGACGCTGTAAATTCCTTTGCCTCTCACACAACAGCTCCTCGTTTGTCAGCCCAGCACAGCAGCCCACGTCTGAATCTGATACCTCCGCCTTTTGAAGTTACTGTCATGCACGTCCACCTTTACCGCCACCTCAACATTCACACACATTAACAATGCTCATTGCTCAAACAAACCAAACTTTGATTGAACTCATTAAGTATGTAATCCAGCATTTGCCCTGAAGAACTCAACACGACAAACATATTGGTTTTATTTGGAAAATGTTCATCATTCAGGGCGTACGTGTTTTATTTAATGTTACAGCTCAGTGAGAAGGAAATGAAACCATGCTGTCCAGTTATGGGTCAAGGCCAGCTGAAGCTGCTCAGAGCATGCATTTGGTGCTAATCAGGTAAACAAGTGTGTAGGGCTTATAATAACAGCTATGAGCAGAGGAGTGTATAAAAATGACAGAGGAGCTTATGAGAGAATAAAAAGAGAAATTGTTTGAAAAAACGCTGCTTCACTTAGGTGTGTCTCTAATCGCTAAGCCAGCACACCACATCCTAACAGTCAAAATACTTTTTCTGTTTTATGTGGTTGTCACACTGAAGCATTTTAATTTAAGAGCACACTGAGGCAAGACATTAAAGCTTTTCTGCACCCATTCATTTTCTTCTGAATGTCCCAGATGAAATTAATGAAAAAAAATCAAAAACAAATGTGATGGCACAGGCAGCTTTTGGTTGTTTTAACCCACACACTCTTCCCCTCCCACACACTGCTAGATTTTCCCGCAGGCAGAAGCTGTTGTATGGAGGTTTATCAGATAAGACAGATAGCTTTATAGTTTTATGGGTCTGATCTGAGCTTTACTTTTGTTTCAATTTGAAGAAGATTCAGATTTGTACACGGAAACTTCAATTTTAGTGCTGGCAAAAGTTGAGTGCAGAGTTAAGGATACTCTGGACGGAGTCAAATCCCTGAAATGTTACTCTAAATTGAAAAAGGGTTTGGGATGAGAACAAGTGAGAAGTATGATACAGTAGATCAAATCCATAGGTGTCCCTGCAGGATAATTAGATCTGAACTTTTTACTCCTAACTCTGAACCTGGAAGTGACACTTGTACAGTCAATCATCCCATCCCGTATCAACATATGGCACTTCATGAAAACTGCAGTCTGACCTCTGGATTGGCTGCACTTTGACTAAACAGAAAACAAAAGTATTTTATGTTAATTGTGGATTTTAATTCTGTAACTTCTCTTTTAATAACAGGTCCTTTATCGATCATAAACCACTGTAAATCTGAAAGCTAATGTGCTGCAAAACTGTAGCCACTCCAGCTAATAATTCCCATTATCGTGTGGTAAATACTTATTTATGTAGTGTTAATGTAGAGTTAGCACCTTCAATGTTAAAAAGATACTCTGAGAGAGTGCATTTCTAACTCTACATGGAAGTGCTCATCAAGTCTCACTGTTAAGTGTTTGAAAGCATTACATTTTTACTCCAAGAATAGTCAATAAATATACAGAGATTAAAAAAGAGTGAAAACAACACTTTGTGGTGTGGACCCATATAAAGATAGAGTTACTATTGACTTACAGATTTTGCTGTGTGATCAAGAAAAGAAAACCCATAAACCTCATTCTCACTAGTGTTTTGGCAGCTTTTGCAGATGTAAAGAGAAACATTGAGCCACCTCAAGTCAGGATATACAAAGCTAAGTTAAAGTCAATTAAGCAATGCTAATGTTCATCAAGTATATAAAAAATTATGCATGATTAAAAATGTCGACATGTGTGTCAAACACACTTGAGAATGCCACAGCAAAAGTTGACATATTCTTCTCCACCCTCAGTAACTGCTGCTCTCTCCTAAGGCCTTGGATGGATCCGAATAGTCCTTCCTAAGTCCCTTCCTATCCACTTTACCTTAACCCCGATAAAAAAACCGTCACAGGGTCAAGGAAAGGAAGGAATAAGAGGAAAGGAGAGGAGGACTGCGGTAAAAGAGGAATTCGACTGCACTTTCACTTTGATGTCATATTTATGTGACGAAGATTTCTTGTGACGTAGGTAAACCACAACGAACTACAGTGTTCTGAAAATGGACTACAAGAAAAGTTTTGTCACCTGCTCTACCTCACAGAGTCGTTCTGTGTCAGCTTTACCTGTTAACATTAACAATCCATGATCAGATCTGTGATGGTGTTTTGTCCATTGGTCATGCAGTGTGTGTTTCCTACACACAGATGTGAGGTTAGGTGAGAGCTCCTATAAAAGTTCACATCTTTGACAGCACACAGGAAAAAACCTGAAGTCTGATAAAACATAAAAATGTTTCAGTAAGACTTTTACTCCTGTTTCATTCACATATATCATTCCACACTTTGTTAAACAGTGTTACTATATTTTAAGTATTGTAAAATACCTAATTTGTCCTTCTTTTATTGATTGTTTTTTTAATAAACGTTATTAGAGACCCCATTGTTCTGTCTTGTTATAGGCATGATTCACTTCATGAATGAAGATTGATAGAAATTTGGAAACTAATATATAATATTAATTATATTATATACTATTATATTATATTATACTTGAATTACATAGCCCACATATCTTGATAGTCCCACAAAACTCATCCTTTCTCCCTCGTAAGTTTCCGTACGATGCCGATACACGCACGTCACCTGCCGCAGCGCATTATGGGGCATCCCTTTCTTCTCTCCTTTTGGAAAGGATGGTCCAGTGTTTCCTTAGCTAAAGGAGATAATAAAGGAAGCAACGACCCTCCTTTCCTTAACTTTTGGAGAATTCGTACAGCACTTATCATGGCCGATGCTTCAGCCCCAGTCACACACTCCCGTTTCTCATGGCGATTGTGCACGATTGTCATAATCCTGATAAAGTGCGCTTTGGTCGTGGTGCATGCGCTACTTGGTCTGGATCAGCGTTGTATAGTCGTGGATGAAGGGAGGGGAACGTGGAAGCTAGGCATTAAATGCTTCCGGATCATTTCTTCAGTTAGGAAGGTTCCTTATCAAAAAAGGACTATTCGGATGCACCCCTTGACTCCGGTTGTACCACTTGAGGTGACCTTTTAGAGTTAGCTACTCTTTTGCCCTGTCATGTCCATCTTTTTCGTTGTAAAATTATGCCTATGGGGATTTTATTGAGCTTCCAAACATGACAGAGTTTTGCTCAGCTTGTTCTACAGACCAAGCCGTCGCCGGTGACAGAAAAAGACATGCACGATACATGACTGTAACTTCTCAAGTATCCATGCAATCCAAATAATTCTAACAAATTCTGAAAGATGAGAAGCGGGACTTTCATGCTGCATGCGTCATGACACAACACATGCTGCTGAGGGTCCTCTGTTTGGGTTTTCACAATATGGTCACCCTAGAGTTAGCCATCTTTCATCCTCATGATGCCGAAAAAATGAGACCCGCTGTAGCTGTGTGTGGTGAAATGTCATATAAATCTGCTTTTGGTTGGGGTTGTGGGACGGCTCACAGCGGGCTTCCCTTATTTTCAAAGACAAAACTTGAAAGGTAAGCATTCTCCCGCGGACACTGATATGTATGAGCTCGGCCACACGCACCGAGTCTGTGCACGCCGGGAAAATGCACGTGCAGTAGGCAGGCAGAATGGCGACGGGATTTGATTGGTTTAAAAACAGGTGTCCCGGCATGATTATTGGTTGGTGTTTTCCCTGTTTTACTCCTGCTGTAGCTGGCGGATATTTTTTGCTCTGTTTTAAGAACACATTGTGAGTTGATTACCATCGGGTCATAAAGACCATTTTAACGAGAATTAAAAAAAGTGTATCTAAATCAAATCGCAGACCCTAGCTTTAAAGTCAAAGTTCCCATAAGTTGAGCAATGTGTAAAATCCATCTAAAGTTAGTCAGGGAGCTTTCTGGAAACATCAAACTCAACCAGCACAACATTTCTCTCCACTTAGAATAAGTTGACCTGTATTCAACACAGAAAAATTGATCTCAGGAATGTACTTTCACTGAAATGATGAGGATATTTCAGTGTTGGTCAACATCAGCTGATATACTTTGACATCTGGATGGGCTTTACTGAAGGTCATATTGTGCCCCGGATAAGGTTCATATATTCATCTGGGATGACTTTTGCCTTTTTGTTTAAGTATTTGCACTGTTTTGCCTGTTTGATTGAATTGATAGTTTCAGTTAATGTGTCAAACAGTTGTTAATTCAGATTAATAAAGGTAATTTATTAATACGTAAGTAATAAATGAGTCATTTCATTGTGTATTTCAGATGTAGGAGACTTTATTGCATTTCTCCATGAGCGCTTGTTGTGTTGTTTTGTTGAGGAAACACTGAGCTAGTTATTGAAAAAGATATGTAAAACATGATCAGTATTGGCCAATTCAATAAACAGGTGACTGTCCTAGAAAAGCCTGATCGGAGCATCCCTTGTGTAAAGATATTCAATTTTTTTTAACAAAATAGCAATTCTGGCTACAATTACATCAACTTTATTCATTTTGCCTGCTTACCATGCAGATCCCTGATGGAAACAGAACAGTAACATAGCAGCACTTTATGTTGTTGTAATGTTTATAAAGTGAAATCTCAATCTAATCTCTTTTACACCACAGTAACACATGAGCAGTGGATGTAACTGTGGTGTCTGAGTATGGATGAGTGTGTGGGGCGGTTGATTGTCCAGATAACTCGATCTCGCAATGCCAACTCCTGACCTGTGTGTGAAGGTAAGATCAATGGAGCAAAAGAAAACACAACGAGGGAACAAAAGGCTGAACCCGTGATCTGGTGATGCTGGTGTGAGTATATACGTGTGTGTGTGTGTGTGTGTGTGTGTGCACTGCTTGGGTGGCCCGAGGATGGGCGCCCATTGTTGCAGGAATTCAATAGGGCTGATTAGTAAAGAAAAAGTGTGTGTGTGTGTGTGTGTGTAGAAACATGCACTGGCATGCATGTCTGTGTGAAGCAGGGGGTGGTGTATGTGTTTGTACTTTAGCACTAAGCGCAGCAGAGAAGAATGGGGGAATTAGCTGTAAAGCCAGTGAGAAAGCAGACTTCAGGGTGACATACCACACAAATCTGGGGAGTGAGGATTGTTTCCCCTTCATCCACAGTGATGCTTTGTTTCAGTGAAAAAAAAATTCTCTTTAAATCAGAACACAAGGATGTAGCTCTTTAAGGACCTGAAATTAATCTCATAATAGTCCAGAAGTGCTTCTTGGTTTGAAACTGAATCCATTACTGGAATTTTAATTAACCTCTAAATCCATCAAGTGACCTACTTTCAGTGTTTCTTTGCACATTCTGAGTCAATTATTTTTCTTTCTAATTTCTCCTGTCAGAAAAGGGGTTAATTCCTCCTTAGGAAATTAGAAATGGCTAAAACGTTTTCACTTTTAATGTTAAGTAAGACATGCATGTAAATTTTGTGATGGAGGCACTATTACAGTTCAAAACTGGATGAGCAGTCTAGTTTGTGATTTCATTAAACTACAAAACCTGGCAAAAGTTAAGGTCATTGAAAGCAGGTTTTATAACCAGACCATCGTAAAATATGCTGATGATTCTGTTATTGAAAGATTGCTGAATGAAAATGAGTCTGGTCGAGTGTTGTGCGGAGTCTTACCTCCAGATGAGCTCTAAAGACATGAACACCGATTTTAGAGGAAAAATAGAGTGCAGCCTTTCAAATATCTCGATTAGATTAGATTAGATTAGATTGTACTTTATTAATCCCTTTGGGAAAACTCCCTCAGGGAAATTATGATTCCAGTTGCATTATATAATAAATAAAAGATAATACTTGTAGGCTACTGCTGCTGCTCCTCTACATCCTCTTTCTTCCTGTTACTCCTCATCCCCCCAATTGAGGAGTTATACAGTCTGATGGCCTGAGGGACAAAGGAGTTTCTCAGTCTGGTGGTCCTGATCTTGGGGAGGAGCAGTCTTGCGCTGAACAGGCTCATCTGGTTGTTGATGGCCATGTGTAGAGGGTGATTGGCATCATCCAGAATGTCCAGCAGTTTGTCCAGTGTCCTCTTCTCTGCCACCTTCACCAAAGAGTCCAGCTTCATGCCAACCACAGAGCCAGCCCTCCTGATTAGTTTTTCAATCCTGGATGTGTCCTTGGTCCTTGAATATCTGATGAAACTGGCTCTTGGTAGCTGATGATCATGAAGCTGGCAGTTGGTGGCATCTTTCAAAAAAGAACACTGCTGGTATCCTCAGAAATGCCTCCTGGCAGCAATGATGGTTGAAAAAGATACCCGCAGGATATATAAGAAAGAAGAGTCTTAATAAGAAGTGCAGGAAGGTCAGAAAAAGATCAAAAAAGGAAAACTTTGAAAATTATTACAAAATTAAAGAAAAAAACACAAATAGCAGCTAAAAATATGGAGAGCAAACTGGACAGGCTGCTGCTGTTTACAGTGCCATGGCAACTCAAATCTATCTGATCTAATCTAGGGGCAGTCATTGATTCAAAACTGAATTCTGAACCATTAAGTGGAGCCTAAGAACATATTTTTAACACAAGATACTCGTCCTCATAAGAGGGGGCAGTAGATTATTGCGGTCATGATTCAGTCTTGAGCAGCTTTCATATATTGATTTACTTTACTGTAGAAGAACATTTTTCTGTATATTCTTGTTTTTGAACATTAATTCTGTTTCCTCATTCGAAAGTTTATCCCTCCTTGATCAACTTCATGCGGTTCATCAATTTTTCCACTTGCTTCATATGTGCAGACAGTGTCAAGTTAGTCTAGCACACAGCTAAAGTAATCTAGAGGAAAGCCTGTCAATATGGCGCCTGTGACTGAATGCAACTCAATGTTACGTCATCTTCACACTCTCTGAGGCTGCAGAGCTAACAGCAGCACAGACACAAATGAGAGAGACTCATGAGTGCAGTATCCCTTAATTCTCTTCCTGTTAGTCATCGGCTAATGCAGCTTTTACTTTCCAGCCCAAATACTGTCCACAAAGAAGCTCTGATTCCTCAGGAAGCCTGCATTAAAAATCCACATCATTTTGTAAAGGATGTTACCACACGGGCTGAGGAACGCTTCAGAAAACCATTGTCAGTTAATATATATGTTTGATATGCAATATATTCGTGATATGTCAATATACGTATCAACAATACCCAGAAATAGCATTAACCACAACAACAGCTGTCCACTCTGGGCCCGAGCTCATCTGAGATGGACTGACACAAAGTTGAGAAGTGTGCTGTGGTCTGTCCAGTCCACATTTCCAATTGTTTTTGGAAATCATGGACGCCATGTCCTCTAAGCAAGAGACAAAAAGGATCATCCAGCTTGTTTTTAGTGTAAAGTTCAGAAGTCAGAATCTGTGATGGTATGGGGGGGGGGGGGGTGTTAGTGCCCATGGCACGGGTAACTTGCCCATCTGTGAAGGCGCCATTACTGCTAAGGTATATAAAGGTTTTGGAGCAACATTTGCTGCCAGCCAAGCAGCATCCTTTTCTGGGCTGTTTTTGCTTATTCAGCGAGACAACGTAAATTTACATTCTGTGTGGCTTTATAGCAAAAGAGTGCAGGTACTATACTGACCTGTCTGCAGTTTAGATCTGTCTCCCATTGAAAATGTGTGGTGTATTTTAAAGAGTAAAACCCACCAATAGAGACCCCAGACTGATGAGCACCTGAGGTCATACTTCAAGCAAGAATGGGAAGGAATTCCAGCAACAAAGCTTCAACAATTAGTTTCCTCAGTTCCCAAATTAATGTTAACAGAAAAGGTGATGCAGCGCAGTGTTAATTGTTTTTCTCAGTTTTTTAAATGTGTTGCAGGCATCAAATTCCATATGAGGGAATATTTGTATGTTTGAATATAGATGGGAAAGGATTGGCAAATAACCAAATTCTGTTTTTATTTACAGTTAACACAATTTCCCAACATTATTTGACTTTGGGGTTAGAACTGATCCCCTTCAGTCGCACAACCATTTGCTCCTTTTTACTATGCTCAGTCTCCTGTGGGAGTGTCTTTGCTGCTGCCTGTATTTATACGTGTTTCTGCACTGTGATTGCGCCGGATTGTTACTTGGACCAAGTTCTTCTAATCAACCCGCCAGAAAAAGAGGAAGAGAGAGATCAATATTTACAGAGTGTGTGCTTAAACATAACAAATGTGTTTGTAATCTATGCCCCCTATATGTGTGTGTGTGTGTTTGATATACCTTGGCCGTGACCGGGCCTATTGAGGGGTGGCAGGAGGAGGAGGAGGGGGGGGAGGAGGAGGAGGGATACGAAGTTCCAGGCAATCATGCAGACAGGCGGGAGGGCCCATATAGTGTAAACATGTTTTAAATAAACAGGAACCAGCGTAATGCCCTTTTAATTGATTCATTCTGTGCTTTTCTGTTTACAGAAGGGCCTAAATATGAGCCTCGTAAGGCAGAGGCCTTGTGTTTATAAGTGGTTTGTTTGGTTCAAACAATAACAGTTTGAACACCAGACGTAGCTGCAGATCAGTTCTGATGCATGGAGCTGCAGTACTCTGTTGTGCTGCATTTTTGACATGTTCTTTCAAAATTCTTCCTCCTCATCAGTGTCTACGTGTGTGTTTTCATTTGTGAACCCCATTTTAGGGGGGGATAAAGGAGCTAAAGCGGCTCTCCACAGTACCCCACTGTCTCCCCTTTACAATTTGCAGGCCAGCCAGGGTCTGTTAGTGTGAGTGTGTGTGTGAAGTTTAAATTGTAGCCACAGTGTAATGATATGGTGGCATGGCATTGAGGGGTACTCCAAAGGTAGGGCGGGGGTTGGTAATTAAACATATGCAGACACAGACACATACAGAGGGCGACACACACTTACACACTAACACAGAGGCAAAGAAAGAGAGCAAAGCTAAACACATCCAAGTGGGGTAGTAAAAGCTAATGAAGGCTCAGCGCTAGGCTGGCACAGACAGCCATTTCATGTGGTGAAGAGGAGAAGAGGAGAAGGGGGGCAGGCTGGGTTGCAATAAGGCAGAGCGATACTCTGCAGCAAGTTAGGCAAACCAGAGGATAAACTGTAATTGACACCATGCATATGTGTGGTTTTTCGATATCATTTGTCGCATGGTCTCCAAAATCATTATGTATGCCAAAGCAAGGCAAACAATGGCATTAACACGTTTACAGGGCACTCACAGTAAAACTACAGAGTTTGTTCCTGAGCTGTTTCAATGGGGAGTATATAGGTTAGACAGTGGTGGTGTTAATGTTTCTATAAATTGTTAAAGGAGACATATCATGCTGATGCATGATTTAATACTTACATACAATATAATAAATTTGAAAACAAGACCTTACACCCCCTTAATTTTCAAAAAATGAGATATTGTATTTTTTCTGATATCCTAGAAGGAGATTTGATGCCTCTGAAAATAGGTCATTGCGAGATGTCAGCGAGATTAAAATCGTTGTGACGACACGAGGTACCTTTCTTTTTATTGGAGTAATCTGATAAAACACTTCCTCCTCTGTGATGTCCGTTAGCCACAAAACCATCACCGAGGAACACATTCGTCCAGCAGCAGTTTATAGATCCCTAGCTCACACTCACTCATTACTAGCTCTGGCCTGTAGGGGGACTCAATACGCGGTCGCTGCTTTGAGCCTGCCGGAAAATACAGTAGAAAAAGAAGGACAAGCTGGCTCTACCCCCAATAGAACTGACCAATCAGAGCACAAAGGGCTGTGACGTTGCAAGGTAACTGTAGGTCATCCTGAGATCCTCATGTTTCAACGAGAGTTTGATAATGGTTTAAAATGAGGATTTTGAGAACGCTATTGTGGGGCAATAAAGGAACTAAATGACTTGTACTGAGGGCAGAAATGCTTTACAGGCATCCTAGTCTGGCATAGAGAAAAGGAGAAACAAGCATGATATGTCCCCTTTAAATTAAATGGGTAAATAGAGTGATGTATTTTTGTAAGAAAAGGCAGATGTCGGCGTCGTGTTAGCTCTTGACTAAAAGCCTGTGGAATTTTTCACTGTTGTCTTCGATCGTCGTTAAATAAGCTCTGTAGAGACCAAAAATTTTAAACTTGTGTTTACTTCTTCATCTTAATCTTGACAGATTTATCTAACTTTCATGATTTTTTTTAGCTAAACACAAGAGTAAAACACCTTAAAACCCCATTCACACTTGAAAAAAAAACCCACCTGGAATTATTTTGACATTATCCAGGCGAGTCATATGTGAATACAAACATCTGAGTTTTTTACTGGAACTTTATCTGATGGCTGACAATTTCCTAGTCTCCCCTTCCCAGTATTTCATCAGCGTGAAATCTGAGTCAACTCATGTTTAAACGCAGCAGCCAATTATCAGGGTTATTCACTGCGACTAGTGTGGAGGGCTGATGACATCATCATGTGCGACCAGCATGAACCAGGAAAAGAGAGACCTGACAGGACTGATAAAAACAACAACTGTAGAAGGAGAAGTTTATCTGATTGTATGGGGAGTAAAACAAACTCAAATGTGTTTTCGGATATTGGAAGTGTTGTTTCCATGCACATTATCTCAGTTCTGTGGAGTATCTGCTCCAAACCAATCACCAGTGGGTTTCTTGGACATCCAGAGAGCCGTCTCACCCTGCTGTTGGAAACAGAGATGAAACTCTCAGACTTTTTTTCTATGGTCTAATCGTTCTGTGCACATATTCACCCCCGTGTGCTACAGTTCTCATCTCAGCTCTTTATGTGATGCTACTGAAAACTTTTAACACGTAACAGTAATGTAGGGATATAAATTGTGATATAAACTGTTAGTCCGTTGTCATATTTCCACCATGTATATTTTAAATTGTGTGCTGCCTTTTGGTAGTTTTTCCGTGTAAAAATAATGTAAACTGCATATAGCCTACTGACAGACAGTAGCTCACTTACTATCAGTCGGAGCAACCTTCCAGCCAGTCTGCCACTTGAGTTTCTTTTTTTGTTTCACAAATCACAAATGCAGGCAAACAAACTTAGTCACAGATTAACAACCATTTTGGGATTCAGAAATAAAATCCCTCAAAATGTAAGTATTACCCTTACTCGTGTCTTATTTTTTGCACTGTGGAGAAAATCACTGTACTGGTCCTTAACAATGCTTCTAGTGCAATTCAATCTCATAAATCTATGAAAAAAGTAGGAATGCTCAGAGAGCTGAAACATGTAAGTTTAAAGCAAGCCGCCCTGTCTTGCAATGTTGACAAATTCTTGGACCTGCATGCTGATTCACCACAGAAATATAATCTCTTTTCCCTTGTGTCATGACCAACATTCCCTGAAAATGTCATCAAAACCTATTCACAACTTTTTGAGCTACTATGCTCCAAGACAGACAAAAAAACAACAAAAATGCCAGAGATAATGAACAACAACAACTTCAAGGAAGCACAAATACAGGCATGGGGCCACAAACAAGCTCCAATTCTTCACATTTTTACAGATAGATATTAATCCTTTATGAGATAATTAAACTGATTTAATCAGATTTTCCTCTGCATCCCATTATTGTGGTTTCAGTGAAGGCTCGAAAACTCTGGATTGTGTTGTAGTTTTTCTTTGAAAGCTGTGAGGTCCACATGTTTTACCCTGCACTGTGCAAGCAAACATATGACTACTCTATTAAGCTCTATAAAAAGGAAAAGAAGTTGGTTTTTAAGGATTAATTTCAAAAGCACACTGACACGTATCTGCTCTGTTCATGGTTTGTGGTTTCCACTGGTGTTCCCTTATGGAGGCTGTAAGCAGGCCTGCAGGATCTCAATCTTTATGGCTAGAATAAATGAAGTCATTGATCTTAAGAAAAAAGTTTATGGGCTAAAGCCACAGTTGAAAACAGCATTAAAGGTGAGCTCAATGTCAATTAGGTGTCAAATACCTAGATTTTTAACTGATCCAAACATTCAGCCGTAATCTTGTTTACCAAAGAAGTCTTTTTTATACTTTAAGGCAGTGGTTCCCAAACTTTTCACATCCCGTACCCCTTCAAACACTTGACCTCCACCCATGTGCCCCATACTGTCAGACACTTACAGTTCGTAAAAGAGATGTGTCTGTAAGCCTGCCGCCACTTTGGCTAAGTAGAGATTAAAGTCAAAATTTCAAACTTTAATCTTATCATTCGGACTTTTATCTCAAAATTATGACTTTATTTTCGTAATTTCGACTTGCCGTAAAAAATGTCCCTCTAAAATGGCCCTAATACTCTTCCATACTCACTAAATAGATTTACTTACCAGCAATGTCAGTGGGCAACACCACTTTACTTTTGAAAATAGAAATTTACATTTATGGAACATATTAATGAATTTGAAACTGTAAAGTACAAACTCACCACAACTTTATTGAGAAGGCTGTCTGGATGAACTTGTGTTAATATAAGATTTTCATACAATTTGAGATGGATTTCCTTCCCCAGGATGCCTCACAAATCTGGCCTTCAGCCTTTCTTCTAACACTTTAGGCCTTTATCAAATGTCACAATGCAAAATTTGCCAGTTTGATCTTAAACTACTGAAACAATTGGTTGAAACCTGACAGGTATTCGCGTACCCCCTACGTCACTTTGCGTACCCCTGGGGGTACGTGTACCCCAGTTTGGGAATCACTGCTTTAAGGGATATCAGCTGAGCTTAAGTCAAGAGAAGTGTTTCTAGGTGATGTAGATATATGGCTTTCCCTTTGCATGATGGAGTTTTGACTTGCACTTCTAGATGTAATGACAAACTGTTTTAACTGACAAGTTTTCTGAAGTGTTCGCTAGGTCACGTGGTAAAATCCTTTTACAAAATGATATAAGTTTTTAATGCAGTGGGGCTTGAGGGATTAGATCAAACAATCAATCTTTATTTTCATAGTGCCAATTCATAACAAGGGTTATCTCAAGACACATTAAAATAGAGCAAGCTAAAGACAAACTCTTCATTTTATAGATACACATACATGTATATATACATACATAAATATATAAAATACATATATACAAATACATATGTATATCTAAAACTCAGCTTGAATCCATCATGAGCACACTACAGGAAGGTGTGTGAGAAAAAACTGTTTAGCAGTTGGAAGTCTTGATCAGATCCAGTCTCATGTTGAACGCCCATCCACCAAAGCTGTGTTGGGTGTGTGGACAAAGGACGAGAGGTGGGCTGATCAAGTGGACCAAAGTAAGAATTGAAACCAGTGACAGAGCCATGGATCAATCATTAAACTGTCCTCATCATATTTGTCTCTGCTGAATACATTTATCAGAGGTTAGTTCCTTGAGATGCAGCATCACATTTTCAAGAGAGTCCTCATGTCCATGTAGTTGCAAAGGTGGTTTATATAGAAGAATAATAAAAAAAACTTTAAAGAGCAATTAATCTAATATTTACACTAATATCTATAATAGTTATAAAACAGAGATGACTGATGTTGAATAATATAACAGCATCCAAACAAGATTGTAGATTGAAGGTCACAGGCAGCTTTTGGACATTCCATGAAGTTGTATATTGGGAGACGTCTTTCTTAAACTGTTGGACTATTTGCTCATGCAGAGATGCTCAATTATGACAATCGTCTGTTTCCAGTTAACCTGTTCACCTGTGGAATGTTACAAACAGGTGTTTATGAGCATTCTTAACTTTCCCAGTATTTTGTTGCCCTTGTCCAAGTTTTTTGGCATCAAATTCAGTGAGTTGATATTTCAAAAAAAAAAATAATGATGTTTATCAGTCTGAACATCAAATATCTTTTATTTGTTGAGTACCACTGGAACTTAGAAAAGCATTTGCATATTGTTTTATTTTCATTTCACATAATGTCCCAACTTCATTGGAAATAAGGTTTGTAAATGAAAATGTTGTTTAAAAAAATGAATGTTACCAGTGGTCATTGAATAACTTGAATAACTCCACAACATATTAATGCTTAAATCTGTATCCTCTATCTTGATAAGTGTTGTTGTTGTTGTTGTTGTTGTTACATTGTAAATCAGCCTGCCTGGGCACATAGCTGTCCCTGTGGTGTTACTGCAGCTGTGAGTTCCCCTCTGACCACTCTTTACTGCACAAACCAGATAAATAAACAAATTACAGTTGCAGAAAAAATGAAATAAAATTGCCAGCTGGGCAAACTAAAGGTGGTGTTTGTTGTGTATGGAGGTGAATAAACTGCTTACTGAACGATTACGGTTTGGTACCTTTTAAATGAATGACCAGAGACTTTGATGGATTACTGGCATGTTTTAGTGGATCTGCACATGCCAAGAATACTAATATGCTGTAATGACTCACTCACTATTTGCTCAGTTTGGCTGCTTGGCTGGAGGAGGTTGTGAGCCCTCTGCAGTAGCTGACAATGAATCACTCATATTTCTATTAAGGAACAGTTAATCACAGCAGGATATCCACTGATTGACACTATGAGAAATTACATTTAGAAAAGGGGAAAGCAGTCAATCCTTCTCCTCTTACCTTTGATTTTGTGACAGTTTATCCAATACAGCTGCTTCAGTTTGCTGCTACATTGCCCTCTGCTGGTCGTGTTGTGAAATGCAACACAGACAGATTTTATTCAGTCTTCCAAAAACTGCCTGCTGAGATTAATGGATGATATTGGATTACAGTTTGTAGGTCATGGGTCAGAAGTGAATGCCATGAAGTCTCATGTTTATCATTTTTCATCAAACTTTCTATAAAACACCTATTCTGACTGAAGCTTGAACATATTATATTTTGAGGGGCCATAGAAAAAAAGTTTGAGATCATGGAGTGTCAGTGACGGGATGTAATGGGATCAATATCTTAGAAGTTTTCAAACTCAGTGGAGTTTCATTTTATCTGGCTTAGTTTCTTCTCATGTTTGCGTTATCTCTGTTGCTTGAGTGAATGCCTTAGTTCTTTGGTTGTAACTGAGTTGTAAATGTCCAAAGTTTGTTTCCTTGTATCTGAATGTTGATGGTCAAAGCACTTTTTGAAGGAAATGATTATTGTATGTATTATTGATGATTTTCTTTGAACTCTGTATAAATGTCCAATCTGACCTGGAAGTCATAGGCCTAAAGTCAAGGTCACAAAGCATTGTGGTCATTGCCAAGAAAACATCTCTGACAGCAATTTTCCTCAAGCTTTGCACAAGTGTCCACTCATGCTAAAATACTGGAGTGGTTTTATTTTAAAAAGGTCATATTCTGCCCTAAAAATGAAGTTCTTATTTTCATTTTTGATGGCTACTCAGGTAAGTTTACAATCATGAATGTTGAAAAGTCTTTTGAGATAGCCTGTTCCAGCTCCCTTCCCTGTGTGGGCCCGGGTCTCGCTGATTGGTTTACAGGTCAGCTTCGTGGTATTTACTACTTGGTACCATGTTGTCAACAACTCTGCATTGATTTTCCTGTCCACGCTCTGCAATGGACTTCCTGCCCTGAACTAATGGGCTTCAACTTATGAAAAAACAATGATAGGAAGTCTCGCTGGTTGGACTATCCAGGGGTGAGGGTCAACTGTTTCTGACAGCTACTGGTGCTGTAGACAGAGGAGGGGAGCAGTCTGGATGCCTCTGCATGAAAATGGATTTTTTGGTCAGGCAGGTCAAACTGCCGTGGTACCTCTATCCAGGCATGTGCAGCAAGTTGGAGTAAAGTTAGGATGATGTGCATCCAAGCTTTAATGTACCATGAATCAGCACAGATTTATGGAATCAATGTGGATGTCTGGAAGTGATGGAGCTTGATTTTAGCTATTTGCATAAAGTTAGTTTGAAAACAGTCCAAAACTTAAACTGGCATAAACCAGTACAAGTTTTTATTTAAGAGTACATTACAATATGTTTTTGTATAATCAGCTAATTAACCATGTCATAGTCTTCCTGATTCTACAGGTTATTCTCTCCTCTGTTTTTTCTGTCCAGTTTTTCTCCATTTTTGCACGGTTTGTTGAATGACAAGGACATCTGAACTTACTGAGAGGGTAAAAGAAGGGGAAGTGTAATCTTCTCCTTTGTTCCTCTCGTGCTCCTCTCCAGGCCTGTCAACCTTCCTGGGTGGTTTGTAAATGTGCTAAGCTCACGTACTGTATGCATGTGTGTTTATTTAGTCTGTATAGGGGAACAGAGCCGTGGCCTCTGCCAATTTTCTTTATACTGAGAAAATATGCTGTTAGACAGATGGAAAAAGGCGAGCAGTTAAACAGACTCGGGGCCAACAGATACAAGAGTCCTCAATCTTCAGAAAGAACACCACTAGAGTCTCCAGACTGAGAGAGCAGCAGCTCAGGACTGAGTTGAGGCTCTTCTATGAAAGCAATCACTGTAATGTGGGAGACTGTGAGTTCGAAAGACTGCTTTAACCCCGACTCAAGGATGAACTGATCAACTTTGACTCACGAGATCAAATGTCATTGAGACATTAAATCTTGTGAGCATGATTTTTAAGTATACAGTGAGTTTTTTCCCCCCAAAATTATTATTTTCAATACTTTGATATAATGCATTTTCAGGTTGCAGAGACCTTGTATTATATTGTTGTCTTGTGTGTTATACCTCCTGTCTGTTTCTTTGGTTACTGAGTGGACAACATTAATATCATGCTTACTGCCGAAGGGACAAAATTGTCAAAACTGTAGAAAACTGTCAATATGCATGCTTGCTAAACTTGACAAAAGGCACGAATATAGCTTCAATCTTGATTCATTCTATCATTTATAATAAACTAAAAGTCAAATGCAAACAGAAATGCTCAATTTATTAAACTAGACAGGATTTAAGCCAACTGACACTACTTTAAAGAACAATTTATTAACTGTTCCTAAATTAATAGAAAAGATTGAGTAACCCTTTAAGTAAGTTTTACAGGATGAATATGTTTTCATACCTTACCTATAATTTCTCACAAAGAACAAAATATGCAGTCATCAAAAATTATAAGTGGAATATTTTTATTTGCCATATTTCCATGTTAATTTTTTTTCCTCATGTTTAAAATTTCCTGAAATAAAACTGATTTATTGTCCACACTTAGTGAGAAGGAGGACTGCATATGGCCCCAGGGCCACAGGTTGCCAACCTCTGCTCTTGACTAATATTTGCCTCAGAGAGATCCATCAGAATACCAACAATGATTAACAAAGTTTAGTGCAGGCAACTACATGCTTGAACTCTACTTTTGAACCACATAAAATTGACTAGACCGGTTGTCCAGAGTTTATCACATATGTTAGAAATCATGCCTCCACACTGTTAAAGAAATATGATTCTTACCAGTCACACAACCACAAAAAAAAAAAGAAAAAAGGAAAAAAAAACAGTTTGACCCTTCTTCTCGACTCATTGTTGCACTGTCACTGTCTGGCAATTTCCAACTACGATGGCACAGTGACCAGTCATTAGTTCTTGTTCAGTCAGCATTATGTCTGCCACTTTAAATGTTTTGTTTCACTGACTCTTGTATAAGAGCCAGTTCATGGATAATGACCACCAGAATTATAAATCTGAATAAAATGAACACAGAAAAACATGTGGAAGTACTTTACAACATTTAAAAAAAATTTAAACATATCATATTTATGGTGTACTAAAATGTCATATGACAACATCTCAGAAGAAACAACCCCCATCCCTGATTCAACAATCCGTTTGTTGTCAATGATGTGAACAGGACAGTTTTGCTTCACTGCATTTCCTGAATGTCAACTCTAAAATTTAAACACTGATACCAATACCAAGGTTACTATCACAGCACTCTTTCCAGAGGCAGCACGTCAAATCAAAACTACTGTACCACAGTTTCTGCACAAAGGTTGTTAGTATTTTGGAATAAACAGTTAACCACCATCATTAAGTGTAAACAAATCAATTACAGATTAATCAGTGTAAAGTTTATGTTTATATTAAAAAACAAACATAATATCTATATTCATTTGCAGTTTTCTTGTGCAAAACTATGACTCACTGAACAAATACTTTTTTACTGATACGCTGACCCTAATTGTCTATAACAAAAGTTTGTGCAGTGGATAGACCTGCTTGAGTCATCGTGCTTTTTCCTGCAACAACTTTAACAGAAATTACATCATTTGACAAATATTCTTAATTTTCAATGGATGAAGTCCAGTTCAACTGCAGTTCAACTTTAAGCTGCTAAGAAGGTCAACATCAGTCTCTAGTTAACAATTATTTTTGCTGTTAACGTTAGTAAAAGAGAAATCTCTCTGTCCAAGGTCGTTATTGCTAATATCACCTTAATAAACATCTCCAGACCCTCTTCAAAACAAGATGTCACACCTCCAGGGAACATCCTCTAATACACTTCACTCCAGTGGAGATAAATATGATGGGGACAATTTTGTGGTCCTGGCATCCATCAATGTATCACTATCATGAATTCTCATTTTAGTCTTTTCGTCCCAGCCCACCTCTCTATCTCCATCCCCTGACACCCCCAGCACAGCTTTGGTGGATGGTTCTGCTTAACATTTTTTGCTGCTATAAGGAGGTTTGTTCTTGTCATTGTATCTGTTGTAATTGTTGGAAGGTGCTGTGCTCATGGTGGATTCATGCTGGCTGTGGAATGAAAAAAATTATATCTATGAAATGAATCAAAGTATTCATTTGTAAAATGTCTTGAGATTACATTTATGATTTGACACTATAGCAACAAATAAACATTGTTTGATTAATTGATTAGTTGAAAGTTAACTAAAAGATATTACATGTTTTTATGCTGAAAGGGCCAACTGGTGGTTTTAAATGGGTCTTTTTTTGTCGTACAGATTGTTGTTAGAAACAACAGACAATATACTGCTACAAATTTGTGGTTGACTTATCACATTCCAGCAGTTGTCCTTTAAGCATGACACAGACAAATGTTCTCAAAATACTCTGTACGTTATAGTACATTTTATATTAAGTTCTTCTTACTTATTCACAAGTTGAGTCTTGGAGTGATTCCTTTACTTGTACTTGAGTTAAATTGGAATTGAGTAATTGTACTTTTCTTGATGAAATTACGTTGGTACTTCTCTCCCAGCTGTTACACCCTTGTTTACAAAGCTATAAGTCGCACCATGCTACTTAATATCATAACTTTAATTTGTAGTTTTCTTCATGTTTCTGGGGATCAATAAATAAGCTCTGTTTCCTGTCTTTAAGTATTTATTTTTGGAGGTTTACAAAGTTTAGACAATGACATTGGCTCACTTTTAGTCTCAAATGTGTACAGTTCAGAGCTGACATGTGAACAAAAGCACAAGTCAGGATCAAACACACTCAGAGATGAGAAATCTTTCACAAAGTTATGGCACAGATGATTCAGAAGCTGCTTGTGGCTGCTGAGGTTGCATTCAACACTGGACTGAATCTGAGAATGGGTGCTCAGGCTGAGGGGAGGAGAGAAAAAAGGAGGGAGGAGCGTGTGCTGACGTAGAGAGGGAGGGTGTAGGAGTTTGTGGGGATGTGAGGAAAAAAAGGGAGGAGGGGAATACCACCCACTAAGACAGTTGTGGAGAAGTTCTGGGGGTTGGGCTGCTCACAGGAAACAGTTGTGGCTCCATCCCAGGCCTCACACCGAGCAGCCGAGGGCCACCCAGTCACCGACAGACAGACCCACCAAATGGCCTGGCCGGGCCAAGCCGACAGGGATTTGTTTATTTTTCATCCTTCGGTGGTGGAGGTGGTGTGGAGGGGGAGAGGATTGTTCAGCATAAGCTGTTTATTAGACCTTTGATTTGTCATGTGTCAGCGTTCACTTGTGGGAAATGTGTATACATAAGTCCAGCTTGTGTATAGTTGGAGGTTTGGAGGCTGAGAGGGTGTAGGCACAAAGGAGAGGGGAGGCTGGGGGGCGCAGAGAAAGAAAAAAGGAAAAATGGGATGCCTCCCACGCTGAAGGCAAGGCTGAACTGCATTGTGGGTCATTCCCCAGCTGTCCCTGATTGTTGATGTCACGGGGGACTGAGCTGTTTTGCCTGGTTTGTAGTGGGTGTGGGGGGAGATGAAGCATGTGGACAAACACTGGGAGTGTGTGGTCACATGATGAGATACAAGATAGTAATGGATCAGAACAACTGGTGCTGGAGTCATGTGTTCTCATCAGGAAACATGTAGGATTTGTATCCTAGAGAGTGTGAGTGTAATATTACTTGACACAATCGTCAGCTTAATTTCCTGATACTTAAATGTCAAGAAAAGCTAAATCTGTTGAATACAGAAAAGGTGCAGGAACAGCCCTGAGACATGGGACAGGTAAGTGGCTGCTTAGGGCCTGGTCACCACTAGAGGGCTCCAAAAACATCTTATTACCGCTGTGAGGTGTCAAGATTAGAAGTTATTTCTAATAATAATAGTTATCATATCAGTAATAATAATACATTTTAATTCAAAGAATCTTTCAAGACACTCAAGGACACTGAGCAATTTCACAAGAAAGTCTCACATTATGAAAAATACGCTTCTCTAAGGTTTTTTTTTTAACCTTAAACATGTGTGGATAGCCTGTTCACTCCCTTCATTACTCCAACACAGCACAAAAATACCCCCTCTCCATCAGTTTCTTGCTTCACTTTCAGAAAATGGGTGCTCTGGTTGTCAGTTTGGAGAAGTATCCCTTGATGATGACATAGGAGGATATTTTTTTCAAGGTCTGAGAAGGCCTTCCAGGTGAGATGCTGTAGGACTTCAGGGAATGATAAAGCAAACCAGCAAAAAGTATTTGCTCAGTCAACCGAGCTATAACAATATATTAATATATATCGAAAATATTTTTAGATAAAAGTTTTAGGAGTCAAAGGGGGAGCAAGACAGTGGGCACTGTCATTAAAAGTTTGGGGTTCCTTTTAAAAAAGGTCCAAAATGGTCAAAAAAGGAAAAATAAAGAAGTTATTTTACAGAAGAATATTCTGCGTGGTACTCAGGCACAAGGCGAGAAAATGCTTCACAGGCTGTCGATGCGATCTAAAACTGAATCATGAGAATTCCCAAACTAAAGTGCCCTGTTCTGAGCACAGACAATAATATGTTTATGCACATGGCAGACTTTTAATACCCAGAGTAGAAAGTGGGCAAAAATACTGTTCTGCATTAAAAGTAGAAGTTTTTACATTTGAAAAAAAAATCAATGATTAAAAGAAGCTCTTTATGAATCTGCGCAAGCTAAAGTAGAATGGTACTTGATTTTAGATGTTCTTAAACAATGAGTATCTTAAATACCCTTCTCAGACAAATGGGATAAAAGCAGGGGGTGATGAGTCAACCAGTTATGCTGATGTTGTAATAGAATCAAATAAAACACTACACGACTTGTCCTGACTGATCAGATAATATACAAGAGAACAGTTGTCAGGGGATAAAATGTATATATTTTTTTTACAACGTGTTAGTCATAGTTTTTCATATCAACACTGTATTTGACTATAAATGCTAGAGAGAGAGAGAAAGACAGAAGCTATTTAATTAGATCACCTTTAGTCATTAATATTATTTTTAATAATAATAATAATTATTATTATTATTGTTGTTGTTATTATTAATGATACTACTACTACTACTACTACTACTAATAATAATAATAATAATAACAATAATAATAATAACAATAATGAAGTCATAGTAAGTATTATTAATGATTAATTATTATAACTATTGAAATAAAACACACTCAGTGTTATTGATGATTTCTTTACATCAAATATGACCAAATCCTAATGTCATATTTAACCCACTAGGTATTGAACTAAGACTGTTACAGACCCAGGTATTGTTTCATTTACTAAACTTTGTATCGGTAGGCTATTGATGTAAATGTTTTGGTGTTAAGACAACACTTTTGTAAAACAGATGTATTAAATTTGTCAACAGTGCGAGCTGGGGGAATTTTTCACATTTCTGACAAACTGTGAACTCAAACAACAATGTTGGAAATGCTCTTGGAGAAGTTTTAGTTTAATAAGTGTTCCCATATCTAATTTATCTGTATTTCTTTTCAACATTCATATTTTTGTACTTCATGGATTAAATCAGAACATTGTGTATTTTTTACCCATGAATAAAACATCTTTTTCAGTAAATATTACATCCATGGGAGCAACTAGTTTGAAATGAAACACTGTTTTAAGTACAGCAGTGAGGTAAAAATATAAATTGTACTTTAGCAGAATGAAGGCCATCAGAGGCACTTAGCGTTACAAAGCTCTTCAACAACTTGTCTAACATACTGTTTCCTCTTGTATTATTAGATCATTGTGTGTCTTATTTTCCCTTCATAACTCAATAAGCTCTCATATAATCAATAAAGAAATAGGCCACTTTAGAATGTCAGTGTTAACAGTAGGCTACATCAATTATCAGGAGCTCGTGACGTTGACCAGGTGATGGCGGTATATCGCAGAGTTGGAATTATCTCAACAGAAGAGCCGTAGAAGAAGAAAGATGAGAATGACGCGTTTGCGAGAGCCAATCAAATCATCGTACAACCGGAAATAACTCCAGTTTAAATATTGGGCGGTTGTGAATTTGCCTCGGTGCTAGGTGAGTGACAATTTATCGTTATTGATACGAGATAAACAAACAAACGACATATTAACTGTACATTTGCACTGACTTCGGATATTATTACCCTGAGACGAGGCCATGTTTCACTGTGACTGAAGAATTTTAGCAGCCAGCGGGAGTTAGCTCTCTAACGTCACCTGTGTTTTGACTCCTGCGTCACCCCGCTGCACAGAGAAGGAGCCAAAATGGAGAGCAGTTTATCCAAAGTTCTGGTCGGTCTCTCAGTTCAAATCAGCCGAAGTGATGGTGAGATAAATTTCTTCACGTATTAAACTGTAGTCTTTGACACGAAGACGCTGTGAGAGGTCTGATGTGACTTTCGTGTGTGAACAGGTCGAGTCCACTCGGCTACAGTGAAGTCTGTGGACTCTCAACAGTCCACTGTTATGGTGGAGTGGAATGAGAGGAAGATCTGCAGAGGGAAAGAGGTCAGTAAATTCATCAAAGAACCACAGAAAACACACATGACAAGAGATTATGAAATTATCTGTTGTTGAAGCTCTTTGGAAACAATGCTTTGAAAGTGATGTACAAATAAAGTTACAGAAATGATCATAGATATCAGGGTTGGGAATTCACATGTTTTCGTACCTGTCGCTTCAATATGTATAGGCATGCATAAATTTATTTTTCTTATACAGATAGACCTAACATAAAAGCTATTGGTCTGCTTTGGTAAAGCAGAGAGTGCACTTGACACAACATTTCAGTATAAGCATTACTGGCTTGGGAAATGTTGGCATTTCATAGATTTTAGGTATGTATGTATAAATTAAGAAAACATTACTCAGATTTACCAGGGTCTCTTTCAGCTGACTGTTGAAGGGCATGGTGTTTTGGTATAATGTTTTCTGATGATGTACTTGAAGCATAAGTTAATATGTTCCTTTTCTTGCTTATGAACAGAATAGTATATTTTTATATATTAAGTTGTGTATTTTGAAGCTGAACAGAGTCTTAATTGCAGAAATGTTTATTCACATTCATCTAGACCTTAACTGAAAGGTGATATATTATTTACTGGTTGAACTTGTTCATAATAAGTCAGGTTCCTGGTGGAGAAAGTGAGTTTCATTTTGTGATCAGGCATATTTTTATCCTGCCGAGAAAGCAAGAGATGGGGATGCAGTTAGTGTTGTTCCCATCATCGGTCACATTATTATTATTTGTATTTACTCAACACTGTGGCTGATAGTTTGAAAAAAAAAAAAAAAAGCCTGACACTTTACAAAAACACAAGCATTTGGCCTGTGGCAGTTGCTAATATCCAACCTTGATAATGACGTTTTGAAGTATCCATGAAACTTCTGATGTTTCTGGTTCTTATAACTTGACATCACTCTTTGTTATTGTGTTTATTTTTCCTCCTGGCTGTCTGTATGTGTGATTTAGTTGGAAGTGAGTGAGTTATGCACTCTAAATCCAGAGCTTCTGGACCTCATTAACAGCGCCATCAACAAACCTGCTGACCCTCCTCTTCCACCACCTGACAAAGTAAGTGTTACCCACCCTTTCTCAGGATATATGGTATTACTATAATTTAGTATCTTGAATTTTAAAGAGTCATTTCCAGTAAAGACAGCAACAGACGTATCATTCCTGACAGACACCAAGAGACCACATGTACAAAGCTAAAGTAACCTGTATGATCCTCATTATCAATGATGTAGCTCTCAGTATTAGGGCTGAATAGTTTACCATTCAACAACACTGCAATTGCAATGTGCACATCCACAATAATCCCATTGCAGGACATGCAATGTCAGTCAGAAGATTTAATGCAAGTCTTGCTGCCATGTGTTCAATGATGGAGACCAAAGGTTCCAGTTTTATTGTTTAACTTACCACCTTTGGGCTACATCAGAGAACAGTGAGTTTCCTGCTCAATATTACAGACGACAGTTGTCACATGAGTGAATTCATACTTCAGAACATAACTATGAAGAACAGATAATGTGAGCTGATGTATTTAAATGATCTATCTTATCTTCAACAACCATAGTTGTTCTACAGCACAATGCAGAGAGTTTTTTAAAAGTAAAAAACCGTAGTCTTTCTATTAGGAATTCACTTTAAGCTTTGTTGAAACGCTTAATACTTTGGAATACTGAGTTTATGTATGAAGTTCATGAGGGAACAAGTCTCTACACGCTTTTCTTTGTGTGCATGTATCATAGTTGTTGTCAGAGGGCTGCAATGCGTAAAAGATCAGGAGGCTCTTTGAAAAATAAAAAGTTTATCATCCAATTTTAGGTTATTTAAAAAGACACAGCATTTATCTCCCTTAGTCTTTTGATGAGTTTTCTCCACTGAGATGTGAAGTTGTACTTATTTCCAAAACAGTTTGTCTGGGTGCTTGAAATCTTTGAAAATACTTGAATTTTATGTTGATATATCAGACTTTGAAAGTTCTTGAGTTAACATAAAGGTGCTTTAGAACTTTATTGAGCATCTGTTTTGGTCATGGTTTATCTGGTCTAGTTTGATAAGATGCAAAAGTATTGTTACAACAAAAATCCTGAATTTTCACCTAAAAGTGGAGAAAGAAAGTGCTTCACTCTGACTTTTCAAAAAGGTCTGCTACCACTGCTTCGATGTAGGCTGAAAGACAGTGAAGATCTTTTCTCATCTTCCTCTCTCTTCACTCTTTAGTACGAAGGTCGACTGCGCTCATCCAGGATTCCTGCCCCTCCCTCCTGTATGTATATGCATTGTATGTCTTATATAGATGCCTGTGTAGTTTATAGCAAGTCTTCTAACAGCTTATTTCCTTCCAAAAGCCTCTGCTCCAGCAGTCGTCAAGGCTGAAGAGTCAGGTCGGCAAGACATGCATGCTTCTGGCTCTAAAGCAAATGACTTTTTACTTTTAATCACTTCTTTGTTGGTTGAATCAGGGTGTGGGTAGAAAAGTTCTTGCTGTCTAGTCAGTGGTTGTACTTGCATTATATTGTCCTCTTTATTCAATTTTGCCCTGGGGTGCATTAAGAAAATAATTTTGGGGCTGCATAATAGAGTTATTATTAAATACATAACACACTGTTTATTAACCTGCTACATTACTCAACAATTTGCCGCACCTTTACTCCTCTGTTTCTGTGTCAGTCCTCTCTTTCTCACTCTGGGTTCCTATGCTTCCTGGATAACCTTAAAAACAGTAAAACAGCAAAATTTTCATAAAAATAAAAGTCATCCTGAAGAGTTCAAACATCCTCCTAATTTTATATTCAGATTTACCCAAATGAGGTGATTCTCATCTGAAAGGCACAGTTTACTTTTAAAGAAATGAAAGAAATAGAGTCTGTGGACAATAAAATTAAGAATTCTTTACTCGTACAAAGCAAACTCTGATCCATTAGTTAAGTCAAGTTTTGTTATTACTGTTATGATGTTTGGATCTTTATTTAGGGGGAGAACAATATGCTTTTGTTTGGTCTATTTTGTTTCCTGGGTGTCTCTTAGAGAAAGAGGGTAACATTTGTTACTCTGATCAAACTATTATTATAAAGCAATTTAATTTGTTTGAAAGAAAATCTGTTCATACATATGCAGGTGTATTTGGAACATTATAATACATTTATCATTTTATAATTACATTAGAGTATGTATTTTATAAAGAGAGATTTAAAAAATATATCAGATTTTCATTAAGAATAAATTGAAAATGATTTCCAGAGAATCATGGGAGCCCCGTGTCTTCTGTTTAACTCTAACCCTCCTACGGATCTCATTTCATCTTAAAGTGGAACATTTTTTGCTGTTATCACCTTCAAATATTCGGACTGTGTCCTTTTTTTTTCAAACTGGCACTTAGTCCAGAAAAGCATAAATTAAACCGTGTTTACATTACCAGACTATACTCTCTTTAAGACAACACTCATGTTGAGGCTCTTTGGCCTTTATTTTGTTTTCTTTAGTTGGCAATCGTTCTCAGGTCCGGCAGACTTGCATGTTCCAGCCCCCGGCGCCTGTTCGACCTTCAATTGCGACCACTGAGTCCTCTTACCGAAGCCCGAACTCAGAGCACCCCGATCTCCTGCCTCCACCAGTCCTCCCAGTCTCTGGTAAGTAATATTGTTGAAAATGTTCAGAAAATAGGAAAATTCCAAACTAGAAAATTGAAGAGCTGATTTCTCCTTGGCTGGGTTACGAACCGTTGTCAAACTCTTTCTGCCACATGATTTGGTGAACTCACTGGATGCGAGGCGACTTTCCCTTTGGAACATACTCTACAATCTATTTTAATTTTATTCATGTTTAATCAATGCAATTCTTGTTGAAATGTGTCCTCAGTGAAAGAATCAAGGCACTGATAAGATGTGTGTGAGGTTAACTGAGCATTTTCAGACATGCGTTAAAATAATTTGAAATATTGCTGATGCTTGATTCTAGTTTTGTCTTACATCTGATGTCTACAGAGTGGTGCAGGAACGCGTCCACAAATGTGAGAGACCATTTTAGCAGTTCAGGTCCCGATATCCCAAAGTCAATGGGGTTTTAGAATAAACCTTTCCAATTCATACCTGAAGCATGACCACATAGACATTTTCATTTTTTTTTCATTTAGCCTTTATTTAAATCTCGAGGAATCATTGAGGGTGAGCCCTCATTTACAATGATGTCGAGAGCACAACAACAATATAAAATCACAAGAAAAACAGCCAATAAACAATTGATAAAACACCATTAAAAGCAGTTATATTCAAAGTTACAGTAGTTGATAATCATAGTTTTAAACTGACCAATAGAAACCGTTTTGTTGAGTTTCAGTGTACGTTGCAATATGTTCCAAGAGGATGCTGCAGAGGATCTAAAAGCAGCTTTACCAAACTCAGTTTTAGTCCGAGGAACATCAAGCATCAGAAAATCTGTTGAACGTGTTGAATACTTATTATTTGACCAGTTCAATAAAGTGCTGAGGTATGGTGGCATGTTGCCATTCAAAACTTTATAAATAAACAGCAGCCAATGCTTTTGTCTTCTTACAGATAAAGATGCCCACACCACTTTCTCATATAAGACAGTGATGGGTGGAGTAACTTGAACCGGTGATGAATCGAAGTGCAGAGTGATAAACAGAGTCCAATGAAGTGAGAGTGGAGGCAGAAGCATTTCTGTAGATAACATCACCATAATCTAAGACAGATAAAAACACAGCCTCAATGATCTGTTTCTGACAAAGCACAGGAAAATTTAATTTGTTTCTGTGTAGGTACCCAATTTTCTGTTTCAGTTTACTTGCTAGAGTGTTGACATGGAATTTAAATGTTTGTTTCTGATCCAGCCAGATGCCCAGATATTTATATTCAGAAACCCTTTCAGTGTTGTCTCCTGTTAAAGTGGTGATATGATGTAAGCGGTCATCTGTAATATTACTGAATCTTGATAATATCATGTATTTGGTCTTGTCTGCATTACGAACTAATTTCAGATTGAAGAGTGAATGTTGTAGTCTGTCAAAGTCTTGCTGGAGGGTTTCAGTGGCTGAGTGTGCAGTGTTGGAGATGCAATACATAACTGAGATCTAAACAATTCATTTTGCAACATAAAATGTACCAGTTATTGTCCTCATTTTGAATATCAAAGTGTCCTTGTGTTTATAAAGGATGGTTGCAAAGAGCTGCTAACAAGGACTACAGAGGTGGCAGGGGGGCCCAGTGCGATGTTTCTGATAATTAAAAAAAAAATGGATCTGGTCATTTTGCTGTGGAGCAAATTCTCGAACAAGAGCAATTCTAAGCTGAAAGTGTTGTAGCTACGTCACTGAGAATACAGTTGCATCCCAGTTACTAATGTTTAACTTTGTTTATGAGAAACAAGTTAAACATTAGAGATTGTGAACCCTAGCGGTTATCAAAATAAATATATGAACCAGGGTTTGGGTTGAAACTCGAAAGTCAATTCCATTGAGCATCATTAAGAAATTACTGAGAAGAATTATTATCATCAGTCTTTTTGCTTACCAATCCCTTCCACAAGCATCTGGCTCGAGGATGCCATGCTCTCATCACAGACATTCAACCCAAATGATATCAAAGAAGCAATCGGGCAGGCAGGAGATGGAAGCAGTCAGTGATGTGCCTTATTTAAATGATCTGATGCCAACTACACAACGTCCCATGTGATTTCAAACAATGAAGCAAACACTAACAACATATTGAGACTTGAGTCTTTGCAGAATAGGGATCAACATCAGGGGAGCCATGTCCTTGGCATTGTTGGTCCAAAAAACCTTTGCAGACTTGTTTACTTCATGCAGAAAATCCATAGGAATTGATAAAGGAATCGATAAAGAATAGGATCAATAAGCAGAATCAATAACGGCATTGGGATCAGTCAAATCTCATCAATTTTCATCCTCAACCAGAGTCAAGACAAACTGTATGTGCACCAGAACTCTATGACTAACAGATCAATTTTTCTGTGCATGCTTTGTTAATTCTTCTTAAATATCACTCGTATTTCATAATAAAAGAACACCCTCTTCATCTGTCTAGGAAATCGCCAACGCCACAAGATTGAAGCCCAGCAGGCCCATGTGCTGTCCAGGGAGTCGGTTAAGGAGAACAATGAGCCGGAGAGGATGCCTCCTCCACCTGCTGTTAAAGGTCAGAATTAAACTTGCATCAGTGCTGTACACTTACTAATTTAACGCTTGACATATTCTTCATTGCTATATCCTGCAGCAGATTGTGTTGTTGCCTGCAAAATGTAAATTTTTGTCAAATCCAGGATATTAGAGTTGCTATTTGGCATCTACCTAATCTGTGACTGCATGGTTAGGGGCTGCTCTTATTGGATTTTGGATCTGTTGACATAAAATTTCACTTTGTCTTAAGGTACTTTGGGCAGGAGAAGGTCTGTCGCTCCCCAAGAGCTGAACAAAGGCAACAAAAGGTTGTCTTGTGTTATAAAGCCGCCTGAGATGCAGACCAAGAAGGGAAAGGTGAGATTTATTACTGGTTCTGTTAAGTGAGGAAATTTACTTTGTTATCACTTTACAACAAGAAACAAGACTTATTTTTGTCTTCTAGTTTGGAGACGTCTCTCGTCCAAACCAGAAGTTTTATGACATGATCCAAGACTTCAGAGAGACCCTGGAAATAGTTCCCCTGTCAACGACTGACCACGTGAGTTTGGACTTGTGCTGCCTAATGCACTGCCTGGCCAAAAAAAGTGACCACCAAAAAGAGAGGTTGCACACTCTAATTTGTTGGACCACCATTAACTTACAGCACGCGTTCACTGTGACATTGTTCCGATAACCTCCTGCTATTTCACAGGATTTGTCACAGATCATAGCACTGCCCCCACAGGCTTGTACAATAGGCACTAGGCATGATGGGTGCATCACTTCACCTGCCTCTTTTCTTATCCTGATGCGCCCATCAATCTGAAACAGGGAAAATCTGAACTCATCAGACCACATGACTTACTTCTGGTCCTCCAGGGTCTAATATTTATGCCCCGTAGAAAACCGAAGCCTTTATTTCCAGTTCGTCTTACTGATTATTGGTTTTCTTAAGGCTAAACAGCTGTTCAGTCCCAATCCCTTGAGTTCCCTTAACATTGTGCATGTGGAAATGCTTTTACTTTCACTATTAAACACACCCACGAGTTCTACTGTTGGTTTTCTTTGATCTGATTTTGCCAAACTTTAAGTGATTCACTGGTCACAATTATTCAGGATTTTTTCTTACCAACCACATTTCTTCCCTGAAGATGATGGTTCCCCACTATCCTGCCAGTTCTTAACAATGCGTTGGACAGTTTGTAACACAATTTTAGTAGTTTCTGCAATCTCCTTAGATGTTTTCTGTTTGATGGATGCCAATGATTTGACCCTTCTTAAACAGATTAACATCTTTTCCACAACCACAGATCTGTCTTCCACATGGTTGTTTAAGAAATGAAGAGCTACTCATTGCATCAGCTGGGGTTAAATAACTTGTTTCCAGCTGAAAGATAATGCAGTAATTATCCAATAGGAGGCTCGTATCTATTTGCTTAGTTAAATCCAGGTGGCGACTTGTATTTGACCAGACAGTGAATTATTCCACACACAAGTGTACAATTATAAACCAGACTTAATTCACATGTTGTGTATCTTTAGATTGAACCTCAGAAGATCTGTGTGTGTGTCCGCAAGAGGCCCCTCAACAAGCAAGGTACAAAGTTGTCCTGTATTCATCATCACATGAATAGAATGTCATGTTTGGTTACACTTTGAACTTGTTTTTTCTCCAATTTTTTCTTATGCCCTGCAGAGATGAATAAAAAGGAGATCGACGTGGTGTCTGTGCCTGGGAAAGGTACTCTGCTTGTCCATGAGCCAAAACAGAAAGTGGACCTCACCAAGTACCTGGACAACCAAGTCTTCCACTTTGACTACTCCTTTGATGAGACCACCACCAACGACCTGGTTTACAAGTAATAACCTTATTTGATTTTTTTTAATTATTGTTTACATTCCAGAGGGTATTTCATATTATAAAGGTTTTAACTTTTCTTTTCTCAAGAGTTGCTGTAGCTTGAAGAAATAAGAGTTATATAAACTAAAACAATCTAATCTTAAGAACTGTTTTATTTGGCTAAAACTTAGATAAAAATAACTGGCTGAAAATAGTGTATTTAGACTGAATGATTGCAGTCCTTGAGACGTCACATTCTTGTGTTTTATTCTGTAGTGGCCTTTAGAGCAATTTGCAGCCTTTACCTTTCATGATTTCAAAAATCTAAGAGAAAAAAACTGCTGTTTACATACATGCATGCGGCTTTCCAAGGCAAATTTGTGAAATATACATGTGTGAATGAGGTTTCTAAGTACTAGTATCCAAACAGACATTTTGCTCTCATGCACTTCTTAAGCTGACTCATGGTTATTATGTTTTAATATAAAAATTGTGTCCTGTTAAACGAGGTCCTGAATTGAATTCTAATATCATCTATCATTAAGGATTAAAGCCTCAAGACTGTTTTTAATCCCAGTAACCAGGTTAGTTGGTTTCACAAGTGATGGGCCCAGGTCAGAAAGGTCTACTCTGTGTTAAAATCTGTTGTTAAGCAGCAGTGCTTGTTTTCTTTATATTCAGTATTTTTGTAACCGTATGATTTTTTTAAAATCCCTTTTTACTGCTTTGACAAAAAAAATCACAAAAGATAGAAATCTAAAACGGAACTGAAAAAAATATTTATTTTCACAAAATAAACAGAGGAACTAGTTATAGAAATGAAGTGAAAGAAGTTGGAAAAAAAGGATTCAAATCCAAAGTGGTTTCAACGTCAGGATGGATAAATTTGGAAAAACTTATATGCATCAACTACATGTTGTTCTATTTTTTTATATATATATTATTATATTTTTTTTTTTCAAGGCTTTGAAACGATTTTCCTCCTCTAGGTTTACAGCAAAGCCTTTGGTGCAGTCCATTTTTGAAGGAGGCATGGCTACATGTTTTGCCTATGGCCAAACAGGAAGTGGAAAGACTCATGTAAGTAACAACTTCAAATTAAATTGCATGTTGACTGAGGCTATGTTTATTAAATCTGCTTTAAGAAATATGGGATCAAAGATGGGAGCAGCTTGATGGCAGCAAAGGGTTCTCTGTACATATTCATTAGAGTGATGTCTTATGTCTCTTTCATTTATTTAGCATTTTGCGTCACAGTAAAAAAAAATGGTTATACTCCACCCTTGTGTTGTTTGCAATTCATCTGCAGTGCAAAAATGTTCCTAATTTTCCTCCATTTTTGGTCTTAACCCTCCGAAAAAACGATGATCCCCTAGTTAGGGGACTTTGAGAGGCAGTCACAAACACAGCGAAAGATAAGGTGCTAACCACAACCCAAAAAATAGGGATGCTATCCATCAAATTATACAGCATACCTTGTGCAACAAGACAATATAAACCTTTTTTCAGATACCCTAAACCCAACTCGATTAACAAGGAAATGAATAACAACATCTCAAATTCCTTACAGCTCCAATTTGTCGCCCCTTACTCACCATATCACACCAATTTCATATTCTTCCTGAAAATGCTTTTGTTTTAGACACAGCTAGATTTTTGTACATTTTGCTGTGGAGCATCTTCATTTAATCTTCACCTATATCACATATATTCATACTAACACATCTCAACAAATCTCTCAAGTGTCCCCTTTACTGGGACACCATAAGTGTTCGAATAGACCTTGTGGTTGCACATTTTATTATGGCTATGCAATTTTCTGGTCAGAAACATAAAAAGTTGACTTAGGTAGCAAAAGGGTTAGTGAGGTCATTAAAAAGTCTTGACTGTGAACTTGCTGTCTAATGGTCAATATTATAGGTTTTTCATTTAAAATGAGTAAAATTACTTATTGGGACAGTTGTGATTTTTTGCAGACTATGGGCGGTGATTTCTCGGGGCGGCAGCAGAACAGTGCTAAAGGAATCTATGCCTTAGCAGGTAGGTCTTAATCATTCAGAGTGTTATCTAGAAAAGGGTTTTGTGATGCTTCGGTGGTAAAACTAAGGCAATTAGCAGCAAACTCCTCTGTTACTGAGCTTATGAATATTAATTTTGCCATACTCACTTTTCCTTTGTCTTTATTTTTTGAGTCATTTAGGCTTTGCTGAACTTCCTCTGAAATGACAGCTCTGAATCGTTTGTTTGTTTTTTTTCTACTTTTACAGCCCAGGATGTTTTCGCTTACCTCAACCACAGGAGGTACACTAACCTGGATCTCTCTGCTTACGTCAGCTTCTTTGAGATTTACAACGGGAAAGTAAGACAACGCTCATCCATGGAAATATGTTAGAAGCTCTTATTTTTAATGCCAGTGTATATTCTTTTATAAATATTGATTTTTTTTTTTTTTTTTGCTTTAGGTGTATGACCTGCTGAACAAAAAGGCAAAGCTGCGGGTGTTGGAGGATGACAGACAGCAGGTTCAGGTGGTGGGTCTGGAGGAGGTTTATGTGGCATCGGCTGAGGAGGTGATCAAGATAATTCAGATGGGCAGCTCATGCAGGTACATACGTGTGAAGATAATCCAACAACATTCCTTGAAACTGTGCTTTTTTGCTCTTTTAACAAATTGCGGACCAAATGAACATTCATTTCTTTCTGCTTACCACTAATCTCTGGATTCATTATTTATGTCTGAAATCAGGGTTTAATGTCCATTATTCTGCTTCAGATCTGAGACCTAACGTGGTTACTTTCCCTCCCTTTCTGTCCTCCTCAGAACATCTGGCCAGACTTCAGCCAATGCCAACTCCTCACGCTCTCACGCCATCCTCCAGATAGTCCTGCGGCGAAATGACCGTGCCACCACGCTGCACGGCAAATTCTCTTTGGTTGATTTGGCTGGTAATGAGCGCGGCACAGATGTCAGCAGCAATGACCGAGGCACTTTGGTAGAGACCGCAGAGATTAACCGCAGCCTGCTGGCTCTGAAGGTAGATCATGATGATGTGGACATGTTCCACATATGTTGCTCTGTTATGTAGCGGACTCTCGCTGCAGAAAGACAAGACAAGAACTAATACCTGGTTAGACTCATAACTGGCAAATTGTTTAAACTGCTAATCACACCTAACATACCTGTTTGTCCATCTTGGCGTCCCACAGGAGTGTATTCGATCTTTGGGAATGAACAGCGATCACATCCCTTTCAGGATGAGCACTCTGACAAAAGTGCTCAGAGATTCCTTCATTGGAGAAAAATCCAGGACCTGTATGGTATGTTGAATCACTCAAATTACTCAGGGTTTGTCTCACAGTTTGTTATTATTCAGCGGATGATGCAGATGCAGTCTCACAAGCTCAAACTCTAGCTCGAAATATTTGGGTTCATACAAGGAAAAATCAATAAGTAAAAAGTTGTGCTCACAAATAATTAAAAAAAAATTTTTGTAAAAAGGCTGTCTTTTGTGAGATATTTTGAATTCTCTAAAAATACATGCAGTGAGTTGTTGTTGCCTTAAATATTTTTAATTCATGTTTAAGTCTCACAGTCATATCTGATGATGTCAGTTTTTTTAGTCACTGTTTGTTATCTGTGCAAATCACTATGCAGACTCCAAGCATTCTGCAATGACGGCAATACAAACCTGATGTAAAGATTGCAAGTACGGAATTGGTTCGACGTTTAAGAGTAATGGTTGCTGCATAACCTGCACATTTATGTTCATGTTTACACTTTTTTATATGATATGAATATGTTAGACAGGTGGCTCCTGCACACTTACATTCTAATTTATACCCTGAAAGAGATTTACTTTTTCTGGAAAATAAAGATATAGAGTTTACCTTTTTTATCTGAGGCCCACTGTGTACAAATTTGTTCACATTTATTTTTTCATGAGAATTTTTACCATGTGCATCTTCCGGTATAAAACAGAAATATAAACACATTAAGCAGTGCACGACCAGACTCCCGCCCAAAATCCCTCCCACATACACCAAAACTTTCTTTGAAAAAGTTAAATGAATAAAAATTCCTAACGCAACCATAAACAAAACAAAAAAAAACATAAAAGTTCAACATTTCAAACAAAAACATAAATAAATTCATACAACACACTTGTACTGACAAGAGTCTGTGTAAAAAGGAGTTGTCATAAATTAACAACCATTGCTAAGTCAGGGATAAATTCATGGAGGACTGTCATGACAGTTTCTGATTATTTTAAGCTTTATTTTGCTACAGGTTTCCTGTTTTATTTTGTTTGTCCCTTTAGTACGTCCCCTAGGGACGTGTTGGTCAATTTTCTAAGGATGTTGCTAAAGGGAGCCACAAGTCTTGAGAAATGTAACCTCATTTATTCTTTTCTAAAGTCAATCTCTCTAAAGGTAGAAACCCAGAAAACATCTTAAAAAGTCGAGGGAATTCATTTTTCCAAAGTAAAAGAATACACTTTTTAGCAAAATATGTATGATTATTATGAATCTGCATTTTTTCTAATCAAACTGAAAAACTGGTTTGTTATTTAGTAGATACACACTGGGTATTTGATCAAATTCTGTTTTTAAAGCTTTTTTGTGTAATAATGAATTGAATTCCAAAAGCTTTGACACATAATTATGATAGTTTATTATCTTAACTCACTTTTGCAACATTTTTCTTATGAATCCAGAGAAGTTTAGGATTTTTTACCTCATTCGCAACACACTCATAACATCATCAGCATTGTAAATGAAGCATCAGTCAATTCATGGTACACCAAGATGCTTTACAAAAGAGCACTTTAATGCTGTTCTCTTGATTTATATGTTATTTAAAACAATTTTGAGACTGGTGGTAGAAAGAGAGAGATTGCAAAGACTAAGGGACTAAACTGAGAATTCACGATAGTGATAGTTTATGTTCCCACCATCAAATTAGTCTTTATCATATTTCTGTTGATTATAAATTTATTAAAGGATTGACCCTTGAGATGAGGCGTTGCATTTTGAAAAGGTCCCTCCTCTCTATTGACAGGTTATGACACTATTATATTGTAAAGGTGGTAAATACTGTGGTTATACGAAAAACAGCCAGTGATAGAAATTACTGCAATATTTACACTAAAAACTATCAGCACTATGAAGTTGGTAGTCATGGCTGCAGTGAGAGATATATATATATGTATAGGATTTTTGCAGGATGTACCCTGCAGCCTAATTAACTGGTCATTCTGATGTGATATATTAAAAGCATTCCTTGTTTGCATGAAAAAATATATATTCACTCATTTTTTAGAATTTCAGAATGTTGCCAAAAGTAATCAGTAGAAAAGTATTATCTAGCAGTTTATTGCAAGATGCATGTTTTGACACTACAAAACTGGACTGAGGACTGAGTGAGATAGTTCCCCATTTCAGCCTGACTTTATGAAAGGGAAATTTTTTGTCTGATGATAAGATTTTGTTTTTTTGCTTTTCGTAGTGTGGTTGGAATCTGAGGCATTCATCAGTGTGAACATCTTTTCTTTTTCAAGTATGAATGGAACAAATGCTCCCCCTTCCTTTATTTTCACAGATTGCCATGGTGTCTCCGGGCATGGCCTCGTGTGAATACACCATGAACACACTGCGCTATGCTGACAGGTACAAATTAACAGGAGGTTAACCTACTGTGTTCCTGCTGATCCTTAGAATGCCCTTATAATTTGACATGTGATGTTTGAGGTCCTAAAGTCTCCTCAAAAGACATTTTGCTTTAATCAATTGTCTCATTGGCTTAAAGTGAATTTTTGTTATTCTCTTTTTTTGTGGATTTGCTTGCTCACTGGACAATTCTAAGGCATTCAAAGGGCAGAGAGTTGTACATAATCACAAATTAAGATTTGGAGAGAGAAGATGTTAAAGAAGTGTATTTTAGCGCAGTTATTCAAGACATAAATGACTGGGGAAGGTTGGGAGGGAACTTCTAAAAATTGTGGGCATTGAGCTCTGAAATAATTAGACTTTTTCAGAGGTTGGGTCTTGAAAGGGTTTTAAAAAGTTAAGAATCTGATTTTGAAATGTGTACAGCATCCCTAAATAGATATCTTTTTCGTCTTTGGTGGAAACAGCATTTCTGTGACATTTTTCGGGAACTTATAGAACATGTAGATACACTGTAAATGTTTATCAGACTAAACAATTTTGATATCTAACAGCTATTAGGGCAAGCATTTAGTAGTATATATTTATTTGATTAAAAAAAAGAGTAAAATAAAAATGTGGCCTTTTCTGCATTTTCAGAGTTAAGGAGCTGAACGGCAACTCCAAAACCAGAGGAGCAACAAAGGCTCAAGAGCCCATGGACAGCTCCACAGAGGAGGTCAGACTGAACAGCATGACTTTAAATGTTTAATAAATGATGTTGTGCTAAAGTAATTTTACTTTTGTTTCTTGAAGGAGTCTGCTGTGGATACCAGTGTCTATGATGCCATATCTGAGGTCGCAGAGCGGGAGGAAAAAGTTTTTGTAGAGCTGCAGGTAAGTGGCTTCAGTCTCTGCATTATAAGATTTTATAAATCTTGTTTGTTCGTAAGGCTTTTTAAGACCTCACATTTCCTCCCTCTTTCTTTCTCAGAGGTCAGGTGAACTGGTGAAGGCTATGGAGCAAACTTCATACAACATTGAGGAGGGAGTTGACGAGCTGGTGGATCACTCCAGGAAGTTATTGGGTTTGTACAAACCGAGGCTTGGTTTTAGTTTTCTATCTGTTAGTCAAATGTGCAGTGATAGTAAATTCAGCTGTCCTTTCTGACTTTTATTCTGTCTTTTTTTTATGATTATTTTGGGGCATTTTGTGCCTTTGTTGATGGGAGAGAATGACAGTGAAGGAGAGAGAGGGTAGGGGAGATACTCTGCAATCTGGCCACAGGCTGGATATGAACCTGGGTCTGCAGAAACATGCATATTGGGTCATGCCTGTTTGCTAACCGCTCCACCAATCCAGCACCCCACTTTTATTAGATTTGACAGAAACTGTTGTCTTTCTGTTTTTCAGGAACAAAATGTAAAAGTTCAACCATCTGTAGAAGGCAACAGAATTTGCTTTATTGATGTGTTGCAGTTTTTAGTAGAAGTGTTTGGAGGACACAGTTGGATAAGACAAAATCTGAGTTGAATGTTGGTACTATTCTTCATGTATTCTGTCTCATCTGTCCACACAGACCTGGTCCTGGCTCTGCAGTCGTCTGTGGATAAAGAGAGGAAGACAAGAATGAACCACTGAGACAGACCTCACGGCATCACCCCAATAAACACTTCGGTTTATTGGACTTTTTTTTTGTTTTTAAAGTGGTTCCCTTGTTTTTATTATATCAAGTATTCAAACAAATAAAATTAATTCAGACACTAACAAATAACATTTTAAGAGTCCAGAATCAGGAAGGAAATATTCTGGAAATACTATTCGTGGCAGCACTTTTTTCTGTTGGTGTTTTTATGTTTTACGTAACATCTGTTAGCACACATTAACTCTAAATATAAGCAGTTTAAAGGTTAATAAGCAATCATCTTTGTATGAACCTCTGGTGATAGGTTGTGAGGTACCCATTTAATATTTCTTTACATTGTTATTTCTAAATTTTATTGACCTTTAAAAGCAAATGAGAGTTTTCATCAGGTCATAGAAGACTGAAACCACTTTTTATCAACAGCCTTCAAAAGAAAATAAGGCCATCAGTCACATGTCTGGTTGTTTGTGGATGATGATCTTGAATAAACAGAGCTATCACCAGAGGAAGAGTAACATAAGAGGCCTGTTGCAGAAGCAGACCATCAACATTTTTTTAAAGATTCACATTGAGAAAAACTTTTGTGTTAAATGTTTATTTACAGGGCATTTCTGCACAAAAACACTTCAGTACTTGTACATGTACAAACTCTGAAGACATCCAAATGAATGCATACATACTGTACCATAACTGAAGTGCAGTATCCCAGGTTAAGATGGGGAAAAAACCCAAATTAAACAATATTTTAAAAAGCAATAAAATTACTTTGTCATTTTTATAAACTTTATATTAGGGCTAAATTAAAAAAAATATATAAACTGTTCTGCCTGTTTTAGAGACACTGTGTGCTAATCTGCTCTCATTCATTTGTCATTGAATGATCTAAATAAATAAAACGTCTGTTCTTTTCAAAGTACTTCATTGCCTTTACCAAGGAGGTGACAGTTTTTGTGTGTTATTTTGTGAACATGATAACTCGAAAAATTACAAACGGATTCAGATGAAATATTCAGGGTATGTAGGTCATGGCACAAGAAAGAAGTGATAAGACGATAAGGCATCGATTAAATTGGTGAAATAACTTGTATACCATTTTTATTTAGTTTGGGGAAATGCCTGGATATGAAAATCAGAATGATACAGACTTCATACTTACTCATTTATTTTTATGACCATTTGGGGGTTAACGGATTAAAGAAGTGACCTACAACCACAGCTATTCATTTTTTTTATTTTTGTAATTGGTCTTCAAGAAAACTCCATGGCCACTGTTGATAATATTCTCAAAACTGCTGGCTTCACTGCTATTTTTTTAGAAGAACAAATCATATTTTTATTCAGTCAAAATGGTTATTTTTAGCCTTCATTTTATTTGTTTCCTTGTTTGAATTTAAATCATGGAGACAAAATTGTCCAAAATCTTCATAACTTTGACGATCTGAGATGTTGTGGTGTATTTAGAATGTTAAAAGTATTTTGACTTTTTTTCTAGAAAAGATAGCGTTTCAAGGAAAAATGCAAAAAAAAAAAAAAGGCTTTCCAAGAAATTTAAAGAAATGTAAAAGATGAGGCACTGACATTTGAACAAGATTGCAAGAGAGGCTGATATTGTATTAATAGCGACTAAAAGATAAAATAGTTATCAATCAAAATATATCTCTTACAATCCTGCATTTATGTGGAGATGTGTGTGTTTGGGTTGGAGATTCACTTTCACATTTTGTGAAACCCTGATGGCAAAGTATTTTGGAAATAAAAGCAAATTTAATTAAATGTATTAAAATAGGGGGGAAGGTAATATAATGTTATAAATTAATGGCATTGTGGTGGTGCCACAAGAATAAATAATGATTAACAGTTTTATACATAAATCCTGATGAAAATATTGTGAATGCATGCTTATACATTTTATTTAAAAAAAATAGTAAACACAAACATAAAGGGTCATGGTAAAAAGAGAGTGAACTTTAATAGTGCTATGCTCACTCTGTTTTCTATTAAAAGAAAACTTATTTTCACTTGGGCCTGTGGCTTGTCGATTAAATTTGCCTTGAGCTGCAATAAAACGAAATTTGAACTCTGATCTGTACCTCATTGAACTATTAGATGCCTAAAAACTCTCGTGAACATCAGAGATTCGAAACAGCAGTATTGATACTCCCTGTAATTCAATTTTATTTTTGAAGAGAGCATGTTTAATTTCTATTAATTTATATCCAGCAGTTCTGATACTCCCTGTAATTTATTTTCTATTTTGAAGAGAGAATGTTTAATTTCTGATAGTATTTATTTATAGTATAGTAGTATAGTATTTCTGATAGTATAGTAGTTATTTCTGATTTTTGATAGTGACAAACTCATGGGCACCCATGAGTTTGTCACTATCAAAAATACTAATTTTCAGCAAGAATATCATTGATATCAAGAGGCTAACCTCTAATAAATCAGATGACAGGTCGATGGTCCATGAACCTGCCCCTAACTTTAGTTCTTATTCTAGTCCACTTGTCTCCTCTTACCTCCCTTCTTCTGCCCTCACATCCAACACAGCATTGTGTGGATTTGCTGTTCATCATGAGACTGGGATCCACATTCAAGATTTCCTGCTGCTTTACAGAAGTTTTTTTCTTGCCGCCATGATGGAGGGATTCATGATTGGCTATATGGATTCATGCTGGGTGTTGGATGTATATATTTGTATATATATGTATATGTGTATCTTATATGTATCTATGCATATATGTGTATCCATAATATGAAGAGATTTATGCTCTATTGTAAAGTGTCTTGAGATAACAATTGTTATGAATTGGCGCTATACAAATAAAGATTGATTGATTGAATTTCCATCCAGAGCAGTAAAGTCAGATTTGACAGTGTAACATCCAGACCAGCGGGGGGCGCTGCAGAGCGACAGCGCCTCTGAGTGAACCCCCTGATTGGCCCTAAAGGAGAAGGAGAACCAACCCTCAGTCCGCCCGTGAGGAAACAGACCGGGAGCGGATCAGGATGAAGTGGTTACGGTTCTCGCTCCTCGCTTTGGGGCTTTTCTCTCTGTGTTACGCCACGTCTGGGGACAGCAGTGGCGTGAAGAGGATGAAGATGCAGTTTGCTACGGGACCTCTGCTCAAGTTTCAGATCTGGTGAGCAAATTGATTAAAATCTGGCGAGTCATTGCAAGCTAGCTCAACTCCCCGGCTAACAACATCGCAGGACGAAAATCGATTCGGCTGCTTCACAAAGGCAGTTAAAAGGCTCTCTTAGAGGAGGAGCGACCGTGTTATTGTAGTTATTCATTATCGAGACAACCTTTACACGGAGTTAAGACATGGGGGAGGGTTTGAGCGAGTTCTTGAGCGTTGGGGTGAAAACATGGCCCCACTTCCGCTGTCAAAATGTCACTCGGATGAACAAACCAGTTTCTCTGATGTGGTTTCTATTCAACCTGCTCGTCTGAATGTTGCAGTCATTTAACGAGGCTGTCTGTCAGATAGTTGTAATTTCTTGTTGTTGTAAGAGTAGACATAGACGGACTTGTCTTTCGTTGTGTCTCCAGGTGAGATTAACAACTGAGTGCTTATCGTAAATCCAGTTAAAGGGCTCCGTCTGTTACACAGGACTGTCCACTTTGTGACTCCATCGTGCTGCTCACACATCCCTATGAAACTCATCTCAAACTCAAGAGAAGAATCACCCTCAAACTAGAAACCGCAGCTTGTTATTGTAATGTTGCATCTTCAGAAGCCAAAGTATTTGGACTTTATTAAATGATTGTCCACTTGGATGTATTGTAAATCTCTAGTGTTTGTTCTGCTCTCATGGGGAGGTGAGGTGTGCAGCATCACTAACTTCTTTAAATCCCCTTTAAAAAAACAATTTTATAGACTTGCTGTTATATGATCTCAGCTTCTTACTTTTGTTTCATTTTAGTCTCTCATTTTTAATCCAGTTGTCTTTATTCTTGTCTTTTATACACTTTTTATATATAAGCTGGTGTATATGTTTTGGCATATTACATTTATCCAGAGCTTTGATGCGTATGTGTGGATATATGGGTGAGAATATGAATCCACATATATTTCTGCATCATCATCTCTTCCCTATGTTTTGTTTAGATCTGTTGATTCTGCACATTTAGTTCAGTTGATAACTTTCGATTTCCTATTTGCCATTATTTAATTACATTCTTTCTATTTCCCTCTTCAACTCCTTTTTTACCCATCTGCTTCAGTCATTGGCTTTATATATGTGTGTGTTATTTTATTTCAGTTTGTTCTTGTTATTTATGTCATTCTAATCATTTAATCACACTTAATTGATAATCACTTTTCATAATTCATGCAGAAAATGTATCACAGAAATAAGTGTCAGAGTATATAAAATAAAATGCAAAACCCTACCCAACCTGAAACCTACATCACACACACATGCACGGACACTTAGTGAGGGCTCTTTAAACAGTGAAGAAATGATAAACCACTATTAGAGATAATAAAAATAAAGGGCTAATAAACCAGTTTTAAAATACCAAACAATACAATAAAATATATATAAGAGGTAATGAAACAAAGAAATAGTTACTCTGAAACTAAAATAGAGTAAAAACACTTAAAGCAGAAAAACAGGGTATGACAAAAATCAACTAAAGAAAGCTTTCAGCTTCATTCTTTAATTCTTCTGCTTTGCTTCTATGTTCATATTTGTTGTCAACACATTTTGTAATTTTTTTCAAAGTGTTCTATAAATAAAGTTATTAGTATGTTGTCAAGAAAAAAACATTTAGTTGTGGACATCACAGGATTTTTAAGACTTACTGTGCAAGGGTTTACTCTTAAGATGGGAAAGTACATTGATAATATATTTTTTTATTACTGAAGTATATTGATAGTTTCAATTAATCCATTATTTTTGTCGCAAAAGATCTAAAACTTATAATCACATGATCTTTTTCTTAGATTACTCCAGGGGCTTCAAATTACCCCCCCCCCCCCCCCCCCCAGTAGGCCCAGTGAATTTTGTCATTGTGTACCCCATGGATATATAGCGCCACAACTGCCTTAAAATAACAGCATTGCTAAAAATGTATATCATTTTTTATGTTTCTTTAATTTTAGTACTCTGGTTTGTGGAAGCTCTTTAGCAGAGATGACATTTTTGATGCTAAAGTATAACAAGTATGTTCACTGTCAATTTTCAAATTTACTGTTTTACATAAAAAGAAAAAACTATCACTGATATTCACTGCTGTGCTGCACAGATAAAATACGTCCTCACATATTTGTGTTTCCATCCACCAAATAGGCAGCAAGCATGTTTTTGTGGGAAATTAAACCTCAGATTTGACCATTTATGTCCCCTTTCTTCCATTATTATTGACTTCCTTGTCAAATTTGAGCTGACTCTGGTGAGAGTCTGACATCTTCGAGACCAAAGTGGGAGGAACTAAGGAGAGACTTTATAAGCAAAAAGATTAATGCTGTCAGATCCTTCAGAGAGTTATAATGTCAACTAGAATTGGTTTTTCTTTCCCATCCATATTCTTGATCAATTTCTGACTTCTCAGAGATGCTCAAATTTGGGTAAAGTTGGAAATTCTTCATTCCTGTTCACAATGATAGTCCAATAACAATCACACTTTTAGTTTTATCCAGTTTTTTGAAGGATTTGCTAAACATAAGATTGCTTCTTTTTGTAACAGGTGGTCTAATGAAGTTGTTAAGCCCTGTATGTAGCCATAGCCATGTATATATATATATATAGCCATATATATATATATATATATATATATATATATATATGTGTGTGTGTGTGTGTGTGTGTGTTTTTTTTTTTTTTTTTTACTTTTATCTACTATAAAAGTACTGCTTGAATCCTGTTTTTACTGAGGAAGTTTCCCAAAGGGCTTCATAAAGTTCTGTCTAATGTAATCCAATATATGGGGCATGTGTGCACAGAATTGTCAGCTATGCCATTATGGACAGTTGTTTTCAGCTTTCCCATCTTCAAACACTGGGTGATTGTGTTAAAGAGTGTCAACTACAGGAGCCCAAGGAGCAGCACATTAAGTCACGGAAACAGTCTTGATATATTTTAATACTTCAAACAAATCTGCAATAAATAATGCAAAATAATCAATTGAACTGTCCTGAATAGTAGTTCAAGCACACAGTATTGTACAAAATGTATCTCTGTCTCACTGAAGCTTTTTTTCTTTCTTTTTCGATAAATATCTGCAACCTTCTAAAACGGCTCCTGATCAGTCCTGAGATTGTTTTGTTTTCTCTCGCTGTAGTTCCTGTGTGCTCTCACAGCTTCACATCAGTTTTCTAATAGTTTGTTTGTCTCCTTTCAGCATTTCCTGAGGGTACAAGCGGGTGTTTGAGGAGTACACGCAGGCCTTGTACCAGCGGTACCCAGACATCCGCATTGAAGGGGAGAACTACCTTCCCATTCCCCTCTATCGGTAAGAAGAAAGGGACTGTTGGATTATTTTTATTGTAGCAGTCAGAAAGCTGTGTGCCGAAGCTTTTATTCTGCTCAGGAACAGGAACTCCCCATGCCGCTCGGCTTCTTTGGCTCTGGGATGGTTATGATTGTTTGACATGTCGTCTCATCTATACAACTCAGGTCAAAGTTCAACATATTATCTGGTGTGGCATTCTATAATAGTTAATCATGTGACACTCTGAGATCCTGGATGTTTAGGCAAGGTGGCTTCTTACATGCATTTGACCTTTGAAAAGCAGTATAGATTAATAGTCCAAAAGAAATTTATCTGAATAAAAAACAAATGTAGCAGGTGTATGTGCTGTTGTATCAGAATTAATTCTCTATTTAAACCCATAAAATATGAGCTTTTTGTCATGACTTACTTGTTGATGGATCATTTTTGTCATAAATATCAATGATAATCTGCTTTTTTACCTGACATTCTCGCTTAACTGGCCATATAGAGGGCATGCACTGACGTCACGATTTGTGCACCAGACGAGTATGTCCACCCACTGAGTGGTTGAGAGCAACGTGCAGTATCTGATATTGAAAACAGAAACTGTAAAACACTTTGATTTGAGTGAAAAGTGACATGCTTAAAGAATTTTCAGAAGGCCATCTTATTTTTATTATAATTCTAACACGGACTGTAGATTCTTAGTTGATAAGTATAAACTAGAAAAGCACTCAGAGTGCAGACCTCCGCCGGCACCACAGTCCTCACCCATATTGTGATTTTCACCATAACTATTCATCCTACCTTTATTTCATGTAAATTTTTCAATTCCTTGACCATGAAAACATACCATTAGCAACTGGATTCATAATGATATCTATTTTAGTTCAGTAGTTATTCACGAAAGTCACATTTCTCGTCATGGCTGATCCAGACAGTTATCCGGATCACTCCCAAAATCTAATCATTAGTTCCTTGTCCCAATCTGGACTTGTCCTGAAAATTGCATCAAAATCTGTCTAACTTTTTCAGGTACCTTGCCAACAGAGAAACAAACAAACCAACTAACTAACAACAGACGCTGATACCATGACCTCCTCGTGGAGGTAACTAGAAAGCTCTTGGAGAGCACAAGCCTCCATCAAGGTAGCTCACATGCTACTGTTACATCTACAAGCAAGCCATCATAATATGATTCCTTGACCCTAAAAACCCACAACTAGCACTGAGTCATGTTATTATTATGTGTTAGCTGGTTTTATCTAGAAGAAAAGGCCTACAGTCCTTAAATAAAAGTCAAATCATTATAGGAATAGTTTTTAGCAGCTAGCCCTTTAGAGAACCAAAGATGTCCTTTTAGGCACTTGGCATGTTGGATTATGTCAGCTTTTATACATGGAGACAGGCAAACTGCCTTTAATGAGCTTATTTAGGATTAAAAATCTGAAGCATGGGTCATTTCAACGTAACAAAAAATGTACAATATGTTGTGAAGATGAAAGGCAAAGAGGGTATCATGAACTGCTGTGAAAAGGAAATCCAAGCCTAAAATACATTATGTCAAACCTCACTTCAAAGGGCTAATGTTTTTTAAAGTCTGTATTTATTTATTTATTTTTTTTACCTGTTAAAACTTGATCTCTCGAAGTAATTTTTATGAAATTCTATGTATTGCTTAAAAAAATGCTGTTACCAGTACAACTGTGTACAAAAACTCTCCCAGTTGTCTCACTAGTTCGGTTATTAAGCGAACACAATCGTTTGCTATTGGTGGTTATATTGAATCACCACTAAAATGGAATAATTTTTAAGTTGGGTTATTACCAACATCTCCTGAAAACTTCAGCAAAATCCGTCCAAGTGGTTTTTGTGTTATCTTACTAGCAAACAAACGTGTGCTGACAAAAACATAACCTCTTTGGTGGAGGTAATAAATGACTGAATAAACGTTTGGAGCCTTTAAGTTAAGTTAACTTTGCAGCATTAATTTGCCCAAGCCAAAGAAAGAAGCTCTGTATCTATGTTTTTACTTTTACCTAAAATGAGATTGATTGGCTCTCTTGGAGCACACATTACATTTGACATCTGTTTCACTGTCTTCCCCTCACGTTAATTTTTAATGTGATTCTGACCATCCAAATTGGTCAGAATCCTTAATTTCATGAAAAGTATGTCCAAATAATGTCAATGATTGACAAAACAGTGTATACATAATTTAAATGAAAGGAGCAGCAGGATTGCTGTTCGTATAAAACATCAGAGCAGAAGAGACGATGGAAAAGCAGCCTTCAGTTGACAACAAATCGTCAGTCGTGTTTTGGTTTGGTGAGTGATGCAAAATATCTTGCAAATTTGTTCCCAGGTTGTGGCCGCCCTCAAGGCACCACTTTGGATTTCAGTCAGTCATTTGAAATTCACTCACAAATTAGAGTGAAAAGTAATTGTTGTCTTAATCAGTCAAAATAATAAGAATGAGGATTTTTGCCAAAAGGCTGCTTTGATAGATTCCTGCTGACTGTCTTCCTGCTTGTTTACAGACTGTCTAGGGAGTGGAATGAAATTGTTGAAAGAAGTTTTAGTCCTAAAAAAGAATAATTTTTTCAAGGAATTTTTCAAGGATTTCTTAATATTGTGCGAGAGAGTGTAATTTTCTCCATTTTGGTGGAATGTAGAGAATGTAGTTTATGGCAAAAGGAAAAGCTTTTGGTCGTGATCCTAATTCAAACGTGGATGCAGGACTTTTTAAAGTTGATCACACAGTAGAGCAGTTTTCCACATTTTTGAGAATAACTGTGAACAGTGTCCGATTCCTTTAATGGAGGTTTGAGTACTTTTCATTATTCTTAAAAAAAGACATACCTGTTTCCTTCTTGGGCTGTATCAAAAGAGCAAGCGTAAATACTAGGAGTGGGAAAAAAAATCGATTCACATAGGTATCGCGATTTTTGGTCTGCCGATTTTTTCTTAAGGCGCTAAAGTCGCAAAATTGCGGCAAGCGACATTGCTGAATAAAACGGGTCATAGCTGTCAAAATGGTGCTGAATAGTGTTACTATTTTTCACCAGCAGATAGTGGATAGGTGACAGGTTTCTATTCAAAGTTTTGGCGTATATTTATTTTGAAACACACACACCGGACCGAGGGACGCAAGTGTGTGGCTGTAGAAGCTGTAGAGCGGAGCAGAGAGAGAGAGGAAAAGAGAGACATGCACAGAGTTATGAGTAAGAGTACTCACGATGCTGAGAGTACTTTGTCAAGTACTGGCTGACTCTGAATCTGAGGCATATTTACTCTCTGAGGATGACGGTCAGTTGTCCAGTGAGGACAAAACTGGCGGTGCATGTGCGCGCAGCGGGAGCGGGTCCGCGTGCCATTGCAGCACATACCGAGGCCGATGCTTTGCCTCTCCTTGGCCAGGCTGGCAGTAATTGGCGAGGAGGGGGACGTGGTCTGGGATGCAGGGAAGCTCAAAACAGTGAAAAGTGATGGTGTTAGCGGGAATGAGAAAGACCGCGGAGCTCTGGGCAGACGAGGGAGAAGCTGAGATTAAAAAAGCACAGTTCAGGCAACAGAGGCGTTAATGGTCGGCCCGTAAATTACAGTGATGACGATGGCTGGGAAAACTAACCACTTTGAAACTATAGTCTTTTTAAATCTTGATAGCAAAATTGAATATTTTCTTGAAAAAACTCTGGTGCCTAAAGGGTTAATAAGCCACTTTTATATGCAATCCAGGCTTTTGAAAAGAGAGAGTATAAACAGCTGGTTAAAATATATTGCTGAATACATCCTAAAAACAGACTCACATGTGACATGTATTTTTCCCGATATAATCTGGAGGCATTACCATTGTTCTTCTTTTTTCGCTGGTGTTAAAAAAGCTAACTAAAGATTGCAAAAATCGGCAATATCGTAGAATCGCAACTTAAATCGAGTCGGCACCTTAAAAAAATTGCAATAAATCGAATCGGGAGAAAAGTTAATTGTCCCAGCCCAAGTAAATACTGAATGCTTAAATGAAAATGTTTTAAAACGACCGGTCTGTTGAACGTCAGTGACTGCGTTGATGGTGTACTGGGCCTCAGAGTCAGACTCTGGGTGCATTAGTCCCTGGTGTGGTGTCACTGACACCCTGAGGTCCTCGTCAGTTGAGCTCTTTTAAACCCTCCAGAGATTAACTTTGTTCAAATAGAAAAAAAATATTTGCTGTAACCTGCGCCTCTTTCTCTCTGGATCACTCAGTTAAGAAAATGAAGCCTCTGGCCTTTGACAGTTTCAGGTTTAACCAGCTACATGTCAGTGGTCATGACAGATAGATCAGATAAAGTGTGCTGGAGTGCAAGTGAAGCATTTCGCCTAAAACATTTTCGAAGCACAATCCTTTGCACAATTTGAACCAGTGGCTGGTAATGGGTTTGTCTTAGGGTCCACTGCCACAATGACTCAGACATTTCAAAAAATACATGATTACCTTCTCAGGAGAACCGGCAAGCTTTCATTTTATTTTATTCTGTCACAAATTAACCAGAGTTTTGTTTGCTTTCTTTAGATCCTGAGCATTTTCAACTTAATCTTTGGAAAACCAGCTTTGTTATCTTAAAATATCTAGATTATGAATTCATAATCAAAGAAAACAACCAATGCTGGCTCACTGTAATGACTGAAAGGAGGAGAGTCTGTGGGTGGGTGTTCATGCAGGGCTTCAGTTCATCATGCACCTTAAACTGCACTTTCTATTCCTCACATTTCTGATTCATCTGTGACAGTCACTCTCTGGTCCTGACCAAACAGCAGGGAAACACGGGTGCAAACTGATGTTCAAAATGTTTACAGAATCAAACCATTGTTGACTCTTCCTTGTTCCTGTGTTTACCAAAGACTGAAGGAACTTTCTGTGGTGCTCTGGTTTCATCACGATCACCACAGAAATAAACTGAAATCTTTTCTTTATGTTAAAGTTTATAGGTGCAAGTTATGATCTGTCTTATGTTGAATGTGTGTTGTATAAAAACGCACCAAATGGATTGGTACTAGGGTTGCACTTTTCCCAAAAGTCAGATTTGATTGTTTTTGAACAAACAGTGATTAATGAATCTATAGAACCACCACCCAGTGTCGGCTTTATACCACAGCTGCTCTAAATTAACAGCATTGATACCAAAGTAATTTTACCCCTGCCAAGGAGGTTATGTTTTTACCGGCCGGTTTGTTTGTCTGTCTGTTTTTGTAGTTAGTTTAGTTAACCTTCAAAAAAACTACTGGATGGATTTTGGAGACATTTTCAGGAGATGTTGGTCATGGCCCAGAAATAATAAGATTTTGGTGGTGATCCAGATTAACTACCATCAGCAAACTATTGTTTTTGGTCAGTAACAGTCTTACTAATAATGACATCAACATGATCCTGAGTGCTAGGTTTGGTTTTTAGGGTCAATGAATCATATTATGATGGTGACTTTATCACAGAACTGTTACTTTTAGATGTAAAAGCAATATATGAGCTACCTTGGCACAGGTTTGCGCTCTCTGAGTGCTCTCTCGTTGTGTTTCTGTCATGGATAATGCACGAGTATGTGTACAAGAGTAGAAGCTCATTAACAGAAATGATGTTATTATGTTAAAACCTAGTTTTTATTGATATTCATACATTTTCTAATGTACGTTTTAAAGCAAAAAAATAGAAAACATAGTAAATCATAGTAGAATTTCTGGATTATGATGTCAAATTATAATTATTAACTTGCATTCCTGCAGAGAGAAGAAAGTTTTAGAGGTTGAATATTCTGCTTGATTAATGTCTGACTTCTCAGAGGAGTCCAGCGAGCGGCTCAGTGAAACGGTGAATTCTGTTTGAAAGTCCTCATTCCTGTTCAAAATATGTCCAATAACATTTTCAGTTTCAAACAACTTTCCAAAGATTGATAAAACATTTATGTTTTTCTCATTTTTATGACAAGTGATCTAATAATATGATGAGCACTGTACACACTATTATTCCAAGAAATGTAATCTTTATTCATTATGATATGAGAGTATAGTTTTGCTCCCATTAAACAACACAAGTCGCAGGTCGACTTGTGTCACATTAATGACTGTCAGTGCTTGTCGTGCAATGTGACTGTTGAGCATGTGCTGTTGTATTGGTAAAACATGTATCCTTAAACCATAAGAAGCATTAATCTAATAGTTTTAAAACATATTTAAAGATGATTAATTTAATAGTCCTGGACTGCAGAGCTTGATAATACAGCAAAATGCACAGAGCAGATGCCCAGTTTGAGGAGTTTATTATAATTTTGTTATTTCGCTGTTATTGTTGCCATACTTGATTTCCTCTGCCTCACTTGTGGATTGACATTTCTGTCTATATATATCCTATTAATGTTTTAATGTACTGTTTTAACATGTTACATGTTTAAGTGCTTTGTAATTGAATGCTGCTCGACTTGCCTCGTATGCTCCTGTATCTATTTAAGTCATTCCAGATTTTACTCAGTTTAATGTACTAAAATCCAGTTTCTTGCTCTGTTCTGCAGACACGTTGCTTCCTTCCTGTCTGTGTTCAAGCTGCTGGTGATCGGGCTGATTATTGTTGGCAGGGATCCATTCGCCCTCTTTGGTGTGCAAGCCCCCGGCATCTGGGAGTGGGGTCAGGGAAATAAGGTAAGGTTAACTTTTCCCGCAGGTTTCATCAAACTCTGATCATATCAAAGATTTTACCTCAGAGGTGCTTAACAGGAGGGAGCTGGGCTTTTATCAGGACGATTGTGTAGACATCATTTGTTTCTAACGCAGCTGTGACGCCTCCAAGCAGAACTCCAACCCGTGGGATGTCATTAGCTGTGGGTTAAGGGTGTTAAGGTGGTGTTACTAAGTATTGTTTTGCCTGGATGTGTTCCCCCTGGGTTACACACAATGGCTCAGGGTGAGACAAAGTAATGACTGTGGGCATCAGATATTTGAAAACAAACAGATTATTTCTCCAAAGGCTATCATCACTTTAGGCTGTAAAGATGTTGTATGTGTTTTGTTTTCTGCACTTGCAGCATTTGTAGATGTTATTTTAAGGACAACTAAACACCATCACATATTTTCAGATAAAAAAACCCACACTGTTAGACATTTAGTGGCATTTACGATCAGTTATGGTCTGAATATTAACATTTTGCTCCTTTGCATTGAAATTATACAGTTTACTTTGAATATTTATGTTTAATGCAGCTCCTGCTTCAGCTGGGCTGTTCTTAAGGGACAGCTGACACACAACGATTATCTTCAGCGGTGGCAGAAATTTGAGAGATCATCCTCTCTGTCCTCAGATCAGAGATGATGCTATGACACTCTAGTAATTAGTTGCTCAAAATCTCAGGGCACATGGATGTATTTTTACCTCAGATGAGGTTAATGAAAAATTCATCTGGGTCTTCTGAAGGGTTCTTGTACCTTAAATGTTTGGGCTTCATCAATCACACACATTGCTTCAGCACTCTAGGATTGTGGGTATTGTATTTATTTGCTCAAGATCATGAAACCTTGTGTTTCTTAAAATGAAATACAAACTTGTGTTTGCAGGAGCATATTGCATATTGACTCACTTGCATTGTGAATCTATGTGAGATAGATATGACATTATGGCCATAAAAACATTAAAGAAGTTTATTCTGTGGGTGTCCATGTCTCATCTCCCCCTCCTCCCAGCTCTGTCCATGACATTGTGGAGGTTTTTGATTGTTTAAGGGTATGTGCATCAGCAGAAACTTGGGGGGTTATTCACTCTTCAGCTTACATTGCCCGCAAATGTTGGTGTCGCAGAGCCGTTTCACACAGGGATGTAACTTGCACGACAGCAGTGGTGCATGAGTGTTGTCATTTTCATGCATGTTGTCAAATCAGAGCTTTCAGACTGCCAGTGGGAGCTGCATGTCTCTCACTCATGGGTCCTGCACAAAAAATCTGCAGAATAGGAGGCTCTCCTGTTTTGCTGCTTTTTTTTTTTTTTTTGGTGGCCAATAAACAGTATCTTCGCAAATATGTACGTGTATGGTGGTAGAATATGGCATCAAAAAGATCGAACTGTTCAGTTACATCCCCTGTCTGTGCCTCTCAAAGTTAAAGCTGAGTTTGTCTCATCTCTGCAGAAACTCCCTTTGTTCATGCAGAAAGCTTTTATTCTGCAGCTTTCCTAATTCAGTTATTCAATCAATGAAGTCACTTGTGGTGAAATTTATTGCAGTTTCTCCTAAAGTTTTAGTATTATTTAATTTTTGGTGTGATATTTATGGAGAAATGGAGCTGTGACAGCAGGGAGATGCAGCCACAACACAGCACACACACCTTTAGTATGATAGCCATGCTAATGTCCAGCCATTGGCATCAGTCACTCACGTCCAGTGTAAACCCACCCAAGCTTCGCATTTTCATTAAAAGCTGCCCCTGGTCCCCTTTTAGCCCAGTGTCAGTGATTGACTGCTCCAGATCTTGTCATTTGCTTTTGTGTAATCTGACTTCCCCTAATCCCATCAAGCAATCAGTAAAGCTGCTTTTAAAAGGTTTGCTAAGGTCACACATTCAAGACTTCATTTCTGAGTGCCTCAGGGATTTAAGGAGGGTCCAAATAAAGAAATAAACTCTTTTGGAGGGGTAAACTTAAAACTAAAATATTTCAATCAGCAGGGCAAAATGGCCACATATGAATGATATTTGCATATGTCCAATATGTGCTAAGGAGTTAGTGAATGTTTTGGACTGATGTAAAAAATGTCGCCATTATACACTTATTATTAAATGTACTTCTGCTGCATAAATGATTTTTTCCATGGTTTGTGTTTTACTCATGACTTGCGGAGACGAACAACACTGATGCTCACACTGCGGCACCTCAAACTTTTAAAACTGTTTATACACACACACACACACACAGTAGGGTTTTTCATTTCAATGATACAATCACCTTTGAGTCCTTGAAGCTAGTACACTGAAAATCAACTCTTTTTTAAACAATATTTTGTATTAATTTTACATTTACATACATTTAATGGACACAAATGAACACTAGAAACAACACACTCTTGTACATACATGTTGTCATATACATACAGTACATTGAAATGATAACAGACATACAACACAAACTCAACACAGCAGTTTTAAGAGGACGACAGCATGTTTTGATGTTTAAGAAATTCCAGTAAAGGTTTCACAAATCTTCAGAGTCCTTTAAACTTCCTCTGGCTATGCAAGTGAGTCTCTCCAGTGTGATCAAAGTTGCCATCTCCCTCCTCCACATTCATTAGAGGTACAGCAATTTTCCTCCAAGATAGGGCGATCATCTTTCTAGACTATAGGAGTCAAAAATCAATCAAAGCTTTTTACTGTGAGCTAACTTTAAAGAGGACATATCATGCTTGTTTCTCCTTTTCACTATGCCAGACTAGGATTCCTGCAAAGCATTTCTGCCCTCAGTACAAGTCATTTAGTTCCTTCATTGCCCCACAATAGCCTTCTCAATATCCTCATTTTAGACTATTATGAAGCCCTCGTTGAAACACTCAGTCTCAAGGCTGACCTAAAGTTACCTCACAACGTCTCAGCCCTTTGTGTTCTTATTGGTCAGGTCTGACGGGGGTTGAGCCAGCCTGTCCCACTTCTTCTACTGTATTTTCCGGCAGGCTCAGAGCAGCGACCGCATATTGAGTCCCCCTACAGGTCAGAGCTGGTAATGAGTGAGTGTGAGCTAGGGAGCTTTATACCCCTGCTGGTGGATGTGTTCCTCGGTGACGGTTTTATGGCTTACGGACATTACAGAGGAGGAAGTGTTTTATCAGATTACTCCAATAAAAAGAAAGGTACCTCATGTCGTCACGACGATTTAAATCTCGTGGTCATCTCGCAATGACCTATTTTCAGAGGCATCAAATCTCGTTCTAGGATATCAGAAAAAATACAATATCTCATTTTTTGAAAATTAAGGGGGTGTAAGGTCTTGTTTTAAATTTTATTATATTATATGTAAGTATTAAATCATGCATCAGCATGATATGTCTCCTTTAAAGTCTTTTGGATAAATACCTAACACACAGATCTTTGCATGAAAAGGGACTCCTACCTTAACAATCTCAGGTAAAGTCTGAACAGTTGTTTTCCAGTGTTGTTGTAGTTTTAAACAGTTCCATAAATAATGAAAGAGAGGGGCCCTTCCCTCTGTAGATCTAACACGTGTCTGGAACGTCAGGGGTCCAACTATGAAGCTTGACTGGGTAATGTAAGTTTTTATCAACCATTTGTATTGGCACAACTTCATTCTTGTATTAATGGATTGTCTCTGCTTTTAAACACGCTTCTTGCCATTCAGTGACGTCCATGTTCTCATCAGTATACAGTTTCGATGCCTTCAGTCTGTCAGTGGTGGACTCCTTGTCACATGGCATTGAAGCTTTATAAAGCAAAGAGTTCTGTCTCTTTCCAGTAAGGTTTTCAAGTGTGAGATTTTCAAGACAGTCGAGGTTCTGGAATAAAAATTTTATGTTTTGCTGTTATGAAAAGTTTCAATTGTAAATATTTAAAGAAGTGCTTTAAAAAAAACAATACTCTTAATCAGAAGTTTCCCCTGTGTTTCTTTCAGATTTATGCATGCATGATGGTGTTCTTCCTCAGCAATATGATCGAAAACCAGTTGATGTCCACAGGAGCATTTGAGATCACATTAAATGGTGAGTTTGTCAGATTTGTACTCTGACTGCAGCTGTGACACATTTAGCTGAAGTGCAGTTACATCTCTAACCACAAGTGGGAGGAATAATAATGAAAAGATGTACTGCTATCCTTTTTATTATTATTTTAGAGTATTTTAATTAAAATGTTTAATTTAAAAAATGTTTTAACTTTAGACTGTTATCAAAACCCCAAACAAGAGTGTTTCCCTTTCTAGTTCTGCCTACTTTTCCAAATGTTCTCTGTTTGTTTGTGCTGATTAGACAGTTTTTGTTTTCCTTTTTTGTTCAATTTGTCCAGAGATTATAAAGGTCGTGCGCTTCTTTTGTTCATCATCATTTAATTGAGATATCTTGTGACATCATCTTCTTGGTATTAAAATTTTCCTTTTTCAAGATCTTAGTACCACAAAACACAAAAGTGTTGCCTTTTTTTGTTCATTTTAGGCAATGTGTTAGTCTAAAGAATTATTACTCCAATTTTAGATGTAGGATTTCCATCTAGAATGTTGTGGTGTTAACTGGAAATCAAATCAGCCTCATTTAGATCAAAATAGTATCAGAAATGACTGAAATATGATTTGTTTCTGTATCATAATTGCAGTGTTTGCATTGCTGATGTGCAAAGTCGGCATGGCTAAGATTTCAAGACTTTTTATCAATTGTTATTTTCTAAGGAAAAAAATACAAGAAATGGCCAGTAGAGTCCTCTCCATCAGTACTCTTGTTTTTGTGTATTTCAGCTCTTTTGGTATCAGTCATCAGCAGCACATCTTTAATTACAAGTATAAGAATAATACAAATGTGCTGTTGAATATGGCAAAACTAGCTGCAAGAAATAAAGAAAAATGTTAGAATAACGGCAAAGAACTTTTTTTAACATTATACATGGCTTTCGAAATTTCAATGGGTGTCAATCTGTGGAAGCTTTGGAGAAACTGCGATAGCCTGTGCTGCAGTTCAGCTGTAACATATTCCACTGGTCATATCATTGAGTCTAATTACAGTGTCATAACTTGTTTTCTCTTTGTAGATGTACCAGTGTGGTCAAAGCTGGAATCAGGTCACCTGCCCTCCATGCAGCAGCTCGTGCAAATCCTGGACAATGAGATGAAGATGAACGTTCACATGAACACAAGACCACACCTCTCCTAACCCTACCCTTTACATCCTGGCTGGAGCTAAAGCCCCTCTATGTTCGTACAGTATCCTATACATTTTGAATCACATTTATTTATTTTGTTCCTCAGTGGGCCTGTCACGATAACAAATTTTGTTGGACGATAAATGACCTACAAATTATTGCTGAAAAACGATATCATTGTCAACACTTTTTTGGAACCTTTTGTTTTTGTAATAATAATATATTGCATAATAATGTGAGTATGCCATATCAAAAGCAATAAACATTACTTTCTCAAGTGTATTTGACGACCAACAAAAAATAATAAATTAAATAGAGTTGCTGTTTGTCAAGTGCGTTCTCCCAGGAAATTCGTATTATCTGTCAAACGTTTGTAACATTTCCCGAAATTCTGGCTTTTCAACCGTGTTGAAAGGTTGCATTTCTTTTGCAATGTAGTGAACAACCCTGTCTGTGAGCGTGCACCGTTTTGCAATGTTTCATTTATATTAACTTTGCCAACCAAACGCCTCAGTAAGCGTTGACTGTCGGGGCGAAGGCTCCGCTGCACCTCGAGCAGTTTTTGTTGCCATTGTTGAAAACTGGACAGGATGGTTGTGTTTGAGGTGCGCATGCAAAAGTTGGTCGTATTCTCCTTTTTTGTCGCCACTACTTTCGAACAAATGCGACATATTGGCTCATCTGTGTTTATAGGCCCACACCCTGTTTATTCTGTTTCAAACAAAAATATTCCCACACTGAGGCTGTGGCTTTCAGCTCAGAAACCATTGCTTTAGTTCCTTCATTCATTGCGTTTGCTTCCTTGTTACTTCTCACGACGCTCACTTGCAGCACTCAGAGATTGAATGACTGACAGGAGGGTTCACTCCGTTCATTCCAATAGAGAATCAACACGCCCAGGTGTTGAGACGGATGCACAGAGTGAACCCTCTTGTCATCCTGCCTGTTTGGTAGAGAGAGGGAGGGGAGAAAAACAAACACGCGAGGACGTGTCAATTTATCGAGGCCGAAAAAATTGAGTTTGTTTTTATTTATCATGCAGTTAATTGATTTATTGATTATCGTGACAGGCCTATTCTTCGGGTTTGATGGTCTGTAAATGTTCATATTTCTTTCTCTGTCCAGGTTTGAGGTGGGTTTCTCTCTGGGCTGTGAGGTGATGTTTATGAAGGTCTGCGCTGAAGGCAGGAGGACTGCTAGCACAGACTGGATGCCCCCATCACTCTTCACCGTGCCCCTCGGAGACTACCCGCCCCTGACGCCTGAGTGGGATCCATGGCAACAGTGCCGGCCATTGTGTCATTTTCTTGTACTATTCATACTACTGCAGAAATCATGAGTGGTCATGTAATAAGAGATTTAACCTTTGATTCTTACAGTCTATAACTTGTTGCATATAATTGAGTTATGTGATTTAAAAAGCGGTCGTCATTTGTACCCCTGAGCCATAGATTTTGAACTTTTTGTTCTAATAGTAGCATAGCCGTGTAGAAAAACAACACCTAAAATCTGTCATTACTGTTGTTGAATTAATATTGGGAAATTGTGGCTTGAAATGATTTCTGAATAATTTTTATATTTACATAACTTGGAGGAAGCTATGAAGACAAATAAAACGTGTTATAACTATAACTGAGAAGCAGTGGTGTGTTCTTTAATATTTATGGACTGATGAGGGGCCTCATTATTATTTTATAAGTAGTTCAAATAAAGAAAACCTGCGGGAAAGAAGGAGCCAAGTCAAGTCACGAGTTCACCTGAAAGCCAAAAAAATCTATTTCAATGTTAGCATCTCTAGTATGGATGTAGGTCCGATAGAGAGTCAGTACATGTACTTGTTGAAATGGCAGCTTCTTTTTGTTGGCAATGTGTTGTAAAATTCCCCAAAAGTTGAAAAAAATAATGAAAGTTGTCTCAAGTAAAGCATGGAGAGGGGGCAGTAATCCAGACAAACCACCTGAAACCTCATCAAGCCGCACTGAAGAGACCAAATCTATTTTTGATTCTTTGGGGAAAATGCTTAAAGCAAGAAGTCTGTAGTAATGTGTCCCAAGATTCCATTCATCATATTTCAACCCAAACTGAAAATAAGAATGTGTCTGATCATTTCATTTTCACAAGCCTTATCTTTATTATTTATGATGTACACACAAGGAGTGATCTGGTTGCATCACAGTGGACTCTACCGCAAAATACTCTTTGAGGCATCTATGGATGAATTCTAATTCACTCATACTCATTTCCACCTTTGCGCTGCCTTCGAGGAGTTTGCTTGCAACGACGTGGCATTGAGACGCTTCGGTGGTCTTCTGCAGACCGGACTGTGGGAGGGTGAACAGGTCCTGGTGAAGATTCTTCATGGGCAGATGCAACTTAAGCCTTGCTGCCAGCACAAACAGTTCCTCCTTTAACAGTGATGGTCCCGGAGAGGCTTTGTTTGTCTCACAATCAGTCTTGGGAGAAATAAAAAGTTACTATATTTACTCTCTTAAGATGATGTTTAGACACTCTGCAGTCAGATGGAAGCAGAAACAAAGCTTTACCTGAGCGCAGCAGGAACCCACGCTGAACCTCGCCTGTTGACCTCTTGCCAGGAAAGACACAAAGACCTGCGCCTTCCCCAGAACTCGGACCCCGACAGCTTTGTTAAGGGACAGGAAGATGGGCTTCAATGGAGCTGGACGGGGGCTCGGACTACCCCAGCTCCACCGACGTACACTGATCCCCTCTTTGTCCAGACACTGACCGCCTGATCTGTTCAGTGTTAGCCTGCAGCACAATTACACATGTCAGCCATAATTTTTTGATAAAAACAATGATTAATCTCTATTAAAATGTGAAATTAATAAGGTGATCTCACAGTGCAAAACCAAACAATGAAAAAATAAATAGTTTAGATTTGTGTTGCTTTTTGATTTGTTTGTTTTGGTGGTTTTCTTTGTTTTTTTCAGTTTTCATTATGTTTTGTGGAATCTTGTTTGTAATTTTAATCTCATGTAGTGTTTTGGCTGGAGTTATGTCATTCATTGATATTACATATTTATTCAATGTTTTGCATTTTTATTTTTTGCATCAATTTTTTGTTTGGTTATAGCTTTTGCACAATTTTGTTGTTGGTTAGTTTAATTCTTTGCATTTCTTTTCATTTCATTTTACAGTTTTTGATGTATCTGTAACCTAATTGTCATGATTTGAATTGGCTGCTGTTGAATTTTCTTTCTTGTTGTGCTTTGCACTTTATGGCAGCCATAATTCCTAAACATCAACACGTCTATTTTACCTGTATCATATTTGTTTAAAGCATCTAAAAAACAGTGAAATCAATTTTTGCTTTGTACCATATGCTTCCACTGCTGTGATAGCATGTTGCCCTGCCGTCAGAATGGAACATGGCTCTCATTGGTTGTGGAGCGTCGCCATCATCATACACAATGCAGACTCGTCCGTTTTGTCCAGTGACCACAACAGTAACAGCCAAGTGGCCTGATGGATAACTGAAACCGTGAAGATAAGGAAAACAACATCCTACACAGGGTGACATTTCTTCTTCACTCCTCACTTTTCTTCGTCTGTTCAGTGATTTTGAATTAAAGCTGGATACAAAACCTGTGCTGAACCATCTGGAAACAAGGTCAGAAACTTCAGGCCATTGCTATAGTACTTCTCAATGATGTTTTCCTTGTCCTGTGAAAAAGAAGACAAAGCAAAGTTTAAGGACCTGAGTTTTAACATTTTTGTCAGAGGGGCACTCCCCAAACTTATAAATACAGAGACATTGTCCTTACTTTAAATTGTCAAACTCTTTAGATCAAATTTCTGGCTTTGAAATGTTTCCTAAATCATAAAATGTAACTACTTAAGTTGATGAAAAAAATTATAAAGATTTCAAATAGTTTAGGCACAGTGAGTCCCACGAAATACACTATAAAAATTTTCAAGTTCATTTCTCTTGCCGAGCTTTGATTAGTGTGTAGCCATTTCAAAATGGTGTTTCATCTTCTGTCCTTAAGGACAATATTAAACTGCTGGGGGGACCCCGAAGAAGACATCCATCTTAAAAAGACAATGTTGCAGAGGTAACCAAATTGTCATATTATCTACCATCTTTGATGTTAGAATGTTATATGATAGTATATGTAAAGGGGCTCTGATGTGAAAACACAATGAAATTAAAGATCACACAACAACAAATTTAAAAAAGTAAACAAAAAAGGCAACAACCAAGTAGAAAGAACAACAAATAGAACCTTAACATCAGATTAAAAAAACACAAAATCCTGGAAAGACATCAGAAATCCATAGAATACGATATAACAGTCACAATAACATAAAATACAACAACAAATATAGAACACATCTGTAAATCAGACAACATGACAAACAGGGAAAAAAGCAATTACTTTAAAATACACATCAAATATACATAAAACAGACAAGACAAAAACAAAACAGCAAATGCGAATATAAAACAAGCTTCAAGAAGACAAAGAATATTAAAGAAAAAACTGCAACTTCAACTTTAAATGAGAAAAACTAAAAACAAAAAAACAGAAAAAAGTAAAGAAAAAAACAAGAAAGAAAGAAAACTGTTTAAAACACAACAATTAAATATGAAAAAACAGAAACGGTCAAAACCAAAAGGAAAACAACAACAATAAAGGAAACAAAACAACTAAATATGAAACATGTTAACAAATTTACTGAATTAGTGTTATGTTATTATTTGTGTTTAGTTTTTTATTGTTGTTGCCATCACATTGTTGACTCATTGGTTGGTTTGTTTCCTGATTTTTTTTATTGTTTTTTACACTTCTGGGTCACCACAACAATTTAATCAGTGTTTACCAAAATATTGATTGTATCACAGAGGATTATGTTATGAGATTTATTGCTGGTATTAATTTTTTAAAATTTTGATGCTATGTTCTTTATTAACCACGATGCCTCCTATGAGTAAATTTCCTTAAAGTTTACATTAAGTTTCTTCAGACCTTAGTCATCATCATAAAAACAGATTTTGGGCACCAGTGATTCCTGCATCTAACAAGAAAGGACAGTGTGCACTGGTATTTCTATATCAGTATTTTACCCCTTTGTTGTTCATATGTATTTTTAATTTGGAGACATGAACATGAAAACATGATTATGTGTACCGGATGATGACAAATCCCAAACTGATCAGTCTTGTGGTTACAAATTGGAAGCACCACCACTTCCTCTTCCTTTTTCAGATGTGCCTCTGATACACCATAGGAGGATGCTCTAAAGCATCCATGATGTGAAGAAGAGCAGAACTGAAACCTGAAGACATCTGATGATGGAGGAACTGAAAAGAGGCATGAAGGGAAATAAAGTTTTTATCAGTCTTTCTCAAAGCTAATCAAAGAAACATTTTAATGTTAAATTCATAAAAACAGAGTGTTTGTTTATCAGGCCTGTGAAGAGACCAATGCTGTCTGTGTGTGTATGACTCACAGATTTCTTCCTCAGGCTGATAGATTGTACATTCCTCCTGGAGCTTTACTTCTATTTGTTTTTTCTTTGCTCTGATAAGGAATGTAGAAATATTTACCCTTACTTTTTAAACCACACAGTTATTTTTATTGCCAAAATTCAGCTCTGAAAAATACAAACTCCATGCTAATGAAGTAGGGACATTGTGAAAAACATAAATAAAAACCGAGTGCAAACATTTGCAAATTCTTTTGACCTATTTTCAATTTAGCACATCATAAAGACAAAATATTTAATGTTCAAACTGATAAAATTGTTTGTTTTTTTTGTCTTTGTTTATCTTGAAATATTAACCTATTTTGAATTTGATGCCTGCAATATGCCCAAAAGAAGCGGTTTTTTTAACCACTTTTACATCACCTTTCCTTTTAACACTCAATAAGCATTTGAGAACTGAGGACACTCCTTAAAATTTGTAGGTGGAACTCTTTCTTTTACTTATTTGATGTACCACTTCAGTTGGTCAGCATGACTGTTTTTGGAATTTGCGTGTAATAATGTGCCAGACATTTTCAGTCCAGGTCTGGAGTGCAGGCAGGCCAGTCTGGTCTGGCTGCACTCTTTAAAGCCACGCTGTTGTGAAGCCTGCAGAATATGACATGACCTTTTCTTGCTGAAAAAAAAAAACAAAACAGGGACGTCTGTGAAAAAGACACTGCTTGGTTGGCAGCACATAATGCTCCAAAACCTGCATGTAGATTTCAGCATTAATGTTTTTTTAATAGATGTGCAGGTTACTCATGCCATTGGCACTGACACCTCCACACCATCACAGATGCTGGTGTTTAACTTTGCGCTGATGACAATCTCATTGATCCCTTTCCTCTTTAAAATACTGACTCTTCACGCTTTTCCACTTTGCATCAGTCCATCTGAGAAGGGCCCAGTCTGAGAAAAGAGACATTTCTGGTTGTTGATAAATGGTTTTGTCTTTGCATGGTAGAGTTTTAACTTGCATTTTGTAGATGTAGCAACAAACTGTGTTAACTGACAATGGCTTTCTGAAGTGTGCCTGAACCCACATGGTAGTATCTTTCATTGAATGAAGTCGGTTTAATGCACTGTCACAAGGATCGAAGATCATATGTATTTAATATTAGTTTTCTGCCTTGCTGCCTATGTGCAGAGATTCCCTGATATAACCTGCCATTGCACATTGAGAAATGTTCTTAAACTGCTGGACAATTTGCTCATACAGTTGTTCACAAAGTGGTGAAGCTCACTCCATTCTTGCTGTCAACTGCTGAAAATGTTGTTGACACTCATGACACTTATCTTTTACACCTGTGAAATGTTTCAAACACATGTTTTTGAGCATTCCTCACTAGGGATGGGAATCGAAAACCAATTCTAGTTGAGAATTGTTAACAGCTCCATCAAAGAATCGATATCATTAATCTTTTTGCTTATTAATTCTCTTATCAATTCCTTCCACTGACAGGGTTCAGAAGCATCAGAATTGTTGCTTAATTTTCATTGCACCTACTACACAACCTTAAGTGAGTGGAAACACCAGCAACTTGCGGAAGCAGATATCTATGCTGTGACGTGTTTGACATTGTTGCCACTGAAAATCAGACCAATATTTGCCCACTCGCAAACTCCGCAGGAATCGATAAGGGAATCGTTAAAGAATTGGATCGATTAGCAGGATCGTTAACAGCATTGGTATTGATAAAATCTTATCAGTTCTCATCCCTATTCCTCACTTTCTCAATCTTTTGTTACCCCCGTCTGACCTTTCTAGATGCATTGCAGGCATCAAACTCAAAATGAGTGGATATTAGCAAAAATGCAATGACTTTTATCAATTTGAAGATTAAGAATTGTGTCTTGGTCGTGCATTCAATTGAATATCATTGTTTTATGTTTTTATTTATGATTTACATAACATCCCAAGTTCATTCAATTTGGGGTAATATAAATATGAGAACACTTAATGGTGCAAATTTTTACCTGATACGTGTTTTACAGGTTGTCATAAAACTTCTGCAATCCACAATGTCATCGTCCTGTATGAGACTCTCCTCATCTGAAGCAGATGGCTCGTGGTCCTTCTCTGATGTCGTCCTCAGGTAAGAACTCAGCGCCGTCAGCATCTCCCACAGCTTCTTTCGGTGCTCACAGCAGAACGGTGGGATGGCCTAGGACGACCACAACAGACAGAGGTCAGTGGATCCAAATGTGTACAAAAAAAAACAATTGCAGCATTTTCTATTTATTTAGCGCCGCCTCACCTCGGGCCCCTGTGTCCATGTCAGATCCAGTGAAGGTTTAGCATCCTCTCCACAGTACTCACACCTCAATGTGGACTGCACCACAGGCTGAAACAGTAGATCATAAAGTCACATTGAACAAACCATAAAACAACCAACCCATTTTACATCAGTGGGTAAAAGTGTGATCTTCTTACTGCTGGAAAAACTGGAGTCATTTTCATCCAGAGGTCATCAGATTCCCGACAATACTTCAGTACTCCAGCTGATCTGATACCAAAGGTGAACAGGTTACTCGCAGACTGTGGGCAAACATTTGGTGTATGCTAAAGAGAAAAAAGACAAGAGAAACAGTTAAAGGCAGATTTCAGTATTTTTGACAGTGGCTTGTAGCAAGTAGGTCTGTGTAGATTCTCATTCATCCAGGTCATTGTTATCTTGAAGATAAAAAAAATGAGGTAAATGGGAAGACGTTTCACTTCTCATCCAAGTAGCTTCTTCAGTTCCTTGTAGCAGGTACTTGTAGTCAGTGAAGTAGCTGAAAGGTCTCTCAACATGCACTGTACCTTTAAGGAGAATGAACCAAGACTACCAGTAAGGTACAATGCTGTTGGCAGGTACAGTTACTTTTGTGCTATTGTGTGAGTTTTACATAAACACAATAGCACAAAATGATGCTGGTTCAAATGTACGATCAGGGGAACATTTCCGGACAGCGCATTTTTTTGAAGTTACCCACATGATTAGCTGTGTAGCTGGTTCGCGAGATCAAAGATCCTCACAAGTTGTGCCTTGTTGTAATGCGACTGATTAGGCTTTTAAAAAATATAAAATACAATACTACTTGCTATTTTTAAAAGAGGGAAATGATTGACCAAATGCACATTTCCAAACTTTTACAGAGTAAAGATGGAAATAGACGTGCCTTGTTTTTAATTGTTACCTCTGCCAAGGAGGTTATGTTATCGGGAGAGTCTGTCTGTCTGTCTGTCTGTCTGTGAACAAAAAAACTCAAAAAGTTATGCATGGATTTTGATGAAATTTTCAGGAAATGTTCAGAATGGGAAAAGGAAGAAGTGATTCAATTTTGGTGTTGATCCGGATCACCGTCTGGATCTGCCATGACGAAAAATGTGATTTTCGTGAATAACTACTGAACTAAAATTAGATATCATTATGAATCCAATTGCTAATTGTATGTTTTCATGGTCAAGGAATCTAAATATTGAGATGAAATAAAGGTAGGACTAATATTTATGGTGAAAATCCCAATATGGGAGAGGACTGTGGTGGTGGCGGAGGTCTGCGCTCTCCGAGTGCTTTTCTAGTTTTTCAATGCAACCTTAAATTTTCATGAATACTTATATTGTTTTTCATATTTACAGAACCATGCAGTATTTATGTTTCTTACAGTTAAGAGATACCCAATGGTCATAAATATTTAAGAAATAAAAGGTTCATGAAGAGAAAGGTTAACATAATTGTCAACATCCATAAATAGTATGAATGCAGTAAGACACACTTTAGATATAGTTTCTGTGCTCTGGGTTTGGATTATTGTGTCAATGTTGAAATCATAGTTTTAAAAGGGCCCACAGAGGACAATAGATGAGATCTATCTTACATGGTGATGCCGGGGTAATAATCCCTCACTGAGACCCTGCCTTGGTGTCGACACAGTTTCATCTAAAAAGGCAAAACAAAAATGATTCAAACAGGAAATTAAATAAAGCCCACTGCTGTGATCTCAAAGAGAATAAGTGTAATATTGTGGATGTAGATGGAATAGACTTACAGGGATAAACTGAAGTCATCTTTTGATCTGAGATTTGAGATACATCTGTCTTTTCTCACAGGAACAAACCGAGGAAAGCTTGTCCACAGTCCTGCAGAAAGAAAATAAGCAACTTGTCAATTAATAAGGACAGAAGACTATTAAAGTAGGAGTGAAACGGATCGCTCAGGTGTCAATGCATTAGCATTCTGTAAAGGATAATGTACGGGCTCAGAAACACTTAAGAGAAAAAAAGTCTATATGTGAATGACTGGCAACCATTCCAGGATGTCCCGGCATCCCTGCCAATAATTCCAAAGGGGATGGGTGGGATAAATATTAGATCGAAAAAAAAGCCATACTTGTATTTCGATTTAATTATTAAGATTTTCACCTATTTCTCCACAGTTTGCCTTGATTTTAACCTTATTCTTGAAACTATTCTTGTAATTTTGACTTCTATCTCACAGGGCATGGGGGAACAGTGTCTTCCCAATATCATTGTTTTCCTGCCGTCTGACAGTAATCCTTGAAGCCAAAAGAAAAAAACATCGGATATGTATATATATATGTATATGTATATATATATGTACATATATATATATATATATATATGTATATATATATATATATATATAACTGGATACGTCTTTATATATCATATATATATCATATATATATATAGTGTATATATATATATATATATATATATATATATATATATATATATATATATATATATGTATATATATATATATATAACTGGATACGTCTTTGTTAAAACACCATCATAAATAAAGTGTAAGAGCATGGCTGTAGAAAAATAAGTCAAACTGGAAATGAACCAGCATACTGAAAATAATACAGAGGTTCAACTTTTTGATTGGAGGGGACAATTAATTATTCTAAATTGCTGCGTCAGGGTTTCACTGCCCGTGCCACGACACCAAAAATGTTGTTTGTGTCGCTGAGATCCACAGGGTGGCGCTGTTGGTCGGCTTACTGCATTTGTAATGCATATTGAAGCAGATACTTTCTAATTTTTCCATTCGAAATATTCAACGTGAACGTCTAACTTTTTTTCTTGCATTTGGTATAACTTCGCTTAAAACTGACTATGTATGAAGACCCAGCTTTTCTCTCATCCAGGAATGTGAAAATGGTGAACTGGGGACCACCAGCCCCCCCTCACCCTCACAGTGCAGCCTACTATTAATTTCAAAATATGAAAACAATGCTCACAACGAGATATGACAACAGCTGCTACGAAATGTATATCAAACAATATTTCCATAAAAGTAGCACAGCAATAATATTTGTCACACTTTTATATGTTTGCCCAAATGCATTTTAAGGACACTATAGCCTACTTAAATATTTCTGACATGGCTCTTTCATCATGGAGACAAACGTGTTAGCTCTAAGTTTTACTCACTCTTCTCACTCTAAAATGGGGCTTAGGCTACTTATTAGTTAAAGGGAACCAATGCACAAATCCACATTTTATGACTAAAAAGACAACAGACAGCTCTTAAAACACACTAAGCAGAGATAATTTAAGTCCTCAAACTAAAAAATCATAACACGGGTAAAGCACTCACCTTCATGTGCCACTGTGTCTGTGTTGTCTGTTACCATGGAGATTAAATAGCGTTCCTTCCTCCATGTGTGGTCGTGTGGTCACCTGATAGCTTCCTGCCAGCAGACCTGTTCTGTGATGAAAACTACAGGTAATCTGCACTGTTTTCTTAAGGAGGAGCAGTAGAAAAGAAGAGAAGAGAAAAATAGTTCTAAAATTGCAAGATGCTCAAAAAACGTTACTTCTAAAGATATAGACCTGTTGTCTTTTTTTAGAAGTTGATTTAAATTTGATGAAGTGTATTCTTCCGACCTTTAATCTTTTTACGTATTCTAATTGTATCGCCTAAAATTATAAATTTTATATAAAATAATAGTTATAATTATAAATAATTAATAAATAATTAAATAATTCTTCAATTCATAATTTGATTTTTCGAGAAATGTGTCTTTTAAAATGTCTTTAAACGTCAACCATATAATTATATGTCAAATAAGAAATATAGAAACGTCAAATTGAGAATTCTTAAATGATTTGATAATAATAATAATATAGTTATATTTTTATTTCTGTTTTATTATTTTTATCGTTATTTATTTATTTATTTTTTAAATGTATTATCATTATTATTACAAGAGATTAAAATCTAGTGTAAAGCTATTTGCCTTTTTTTTTCTTTTTTTTTACCACATAAGGACTTAGTTTAATGAACATTGAGTTCTAAGCCAGACATATTCTTATGTCTTTTTCTTTGCTTTAAAGTTTGAAGTTGAATTCAAGCCACCATCATACCAAACTGTCATCATCAATTTTTATACAAGGCTACTTTTTTCCGTTTAAGGTATTAAAAGACGTAAATTGTCAACATTACACTTCTTTTGGACGTAAAAAAGATTCTTGTGATCATAAATTCTGAGAGCTCTATGACAAACCTCCCTCCTCTGCTCAGTTGACCTCGCTGTGACCCTGATGATGCCCAGGTGAAACTGATACGACTTGATTACGGGACAATCAATTGAACGAGCTCGCGCTTCCTCTGATTGGCAGTTGCAGGTCGCGCTGTTCCTGCTGTCGCAAAGTCTTGTGCTTTAAATGGGGGCAGTTTCAACTGGTATCCCAGTTTTTGCCATTTCAAGGGATCCCAACATGATGATGCGAAAAGGAAAAAGGAAAAGTTCCACCGCTTATTTCGCTGCAGTTATTCTTATTATCGGTTGTTTTGTGCCAACGATAGATTGTTACAGATTGAGGAAAACGGAAAGAAGAGAAGGACGAATCAACACTGATGCAGCCCGAGCAGCAGCCTTCCAGGAGGGGAGGATAGTTTTTGGGAGAGTTTTTGAGAAAGATCTCGAGCCTGAGGTGGTGCGAGGTGCTGAGAAATCCTCCAATACCTCTTCGGAGGATGAAGCCGCGTATCAGGCCGACTTTACAGGTGAGAACTTTGAGTGTATTAGTTTGGCAAATGTGAAAGCTGCTCCCAAATGGGCCTACACAAAATGTGTGATTCTGTCCATCAGGCTGGAGTAAAGGACATGCACAAGATGCCAGCAGCAGAGACGCATCGTGGAACCGCATGTCTCCCTCCCTGCAGTGTGGTGGAGACCAGATGAGGTTCAGAGCCATGGGACCAGGTTCTTCTCAGTTTGCTTTGCAACAAGGTGAGGTTTAATAAATCCTCTCTCAGATCGCACATTGACGTGTCTCTTTGTGTAATCTCACGGCGTTTGTCTACACAGGGAGTGCACCTCCAATGCCCCTGTCCCAGGTCCCCCCAGCCTGTGGATACAACATGCAGAAGAACCCCCTTGGACTTGTGATGAACGTCCCTTATGATGGCTGCAATATGGTTCAAGAGGTAATGTGGAGGCTTTTGCAACAAAGTTTTTGAGTGTTATGTCTATTTATCAGGCACACAAAATAAGCAGTCTAAATCATTAAAGACGACATATCATGCTTGTTTCTCCTTTTCACTATGCCAGACTAGGATGCCTGTAAAGCATTTCTGCCCTCAGTACAAGTCATTTAGTTCCTTTATTGCCCCACAATAGCGTTCTCAATATCCTCATTTTAGGCCATTATGAAGCCCTCCTTGAAACACAGGGATCTGAGGATGACCTAAAGTTACCTCGCAACGTCACTGCCCTTTGTGGTCTGATTGGTCAATTCTATCGGGGGCTGAGCCAGCCTGTCCTTCTTCTACTGTATTTTCCAGCAGGCTCAATGCGGGGATCAGTATACCCCTGCTGGATGAATGTGTTCCTCGGTGACTGTTTTGTGGCTAATGGACATCACAGAGGAGGAAGTGTTTTATCAGATTACTCCAATAAAAAGAGGTACCTTGTGTCGTCACAACGTTTGAAATCTCGCGGACATCTCGCAATGACCCATTTTCAGAGGCATCAAATCTCATTCTAGGATATCAGAAAAAATACAATATCTCATTTTTTGAAAATTAAGGGGGTGTAAGGTCTTTTCAAATTTATATTATATCTAAGTATTAAATCCTGCATCAGCATGATATGTCTCCTTTAAGGGATGCCTTACTATCACTAAATTGTTTCAGTGTGACTGTTAATTTTGCAAACCAACTTCATTGTTCAGTCATATAAAGCCCTCATTTCATGAACGAGGAATAATTTCCTCCTATGAACAATGATAGTGGGGCTCTGCTAATTTTACACAAACCCAGGCTTTAAGTTTTTGAATTACAATATTTTTGTAAGGATAAGTGAAAGGTGACTCATTTGTAAATTGTACCTGTTTCAGTTTGAAAGGGACTTGAAATTTACACTGCACCTAAACTTTAGGCTGACATCTGAAATGAGTTGAATGTAAAGTTAAAGGGCCTCAGATAGTTTTTTGCTTTACCAGTTGGTTCACCTGCCATCCAAAAGGATTGATTTTTGTTTTGGCATCCTGATTTAGTATGCCTTCAGTTGCTGATTTTAAGTCCTTGGGTACTGTTACTAGGTTAGACAATCTGTTGCCTTTCTTCCATTTAAAACCATTAAATTGCACTTGACTTTCATACAATTCAGAAAAAAGAAACTACAGGGTGCAAAAATAAAAATCTTGTCTTAAAAAAATGACCAACCTGAGTTGTATGCTGACATTGTCTGTTCATATGCTATTTCCACTAAATATTCCTAGAGCACCAATATTTGGAATGGTATTCTCAGGTTTAGCAGGTTTTTTTTGGGAAGCAACAGAATTATAATTTCAATACAACACAACTCTTATGACTTGGTTGTCTGGAAACTTCTGCTTTGAAGGGGGGGGTTCTAAGCCACATGGTTGATTTACAGGGGATGTAGCCCCTTTAAAATGCTAGCCTTAAAGGTGCAGTCAGCGATGTGGGAGAAAACGAGTGGAGGATTTGTTTATATTCAAATTTAGACCCGCCTCCCGAAAGCTGATTGACGTGCATCGTCATGGAAACGGCCGTAGAAACTGCGTAGCTGACGTAGCTAAGGAAACCCCGACTGGTCAGACAACTCGACTGCCAATATTGAAAACATAACAGTACATTTTGGCAAATTAGACAATAAGATGAATGCCTGACGGCTGTTACTGTTATGTGAAGCACCACGAAGCTAATGCTGCTTAGCTTACCTATCCAGCAGACGGACGGCGACATCCGCGTCCGTTTTCAGGTCTTTCAGTTCGCAGAGTTCCCTCCACTGTCAGAAAGCAACACCAATGTTGACCTGGGTCTTTGCTCTTTTGGTCATAGCCCTTCTTTTCCACTTTTCACTCCTCTGACCTCTTTCTTTTGGGCTGTTTTCAGCCATTGCTGCCGCAACTATTGCATCTCTCTTACGCTTAACTCAAGACGCTTACGCAAACCTACGACTCCCCCTCCCCCCTCTGTCTGATCTGCGCATGAGTATGATCACCCCCTGGACGTGGGGGGGGTTTACTTTGTTTTGGTAACTCGGACCGAGCCACAGTATTTACCTGCTGAAATTCTGAGTCAAGGCTGTATATTGAGACCAAATTTTTTTTTTCAACATGCTGTCAGTGGTGACATCTTGTGGATGGAGAGGAGAATTACGGTGAATTTTGCAAATACTGCATCAGATTAGAAGATTAGAAGATCGCTGAATGCACCTTCAAGGCACAGAAGTGAACTAATCTGTGAAATCCTTTTCTGATTTCTCATCTGGTTTAAATTCGGCATGCTTCCTTGTTAATCTGTGAAAGCTTTACCCAATCACCCATTTCTTTCTCTTCTAGGGTTCAAACTATGTGCTTCCAATGCTCTGGCAGGGGGTTCCAGTTTCACTCTTGTGTCCCAAACCTGCTTCAACTCCAGCCCACTACCCTGCACCTCCTGTGGCTCAGTACCCATCATATCAGTATCCTCCACACCAACCCCAAGTGCCGCAGTACCCTTCCTATCCTGGAATGAAACCACCCATGCCTCAGTATCCCATGTACCCCCCTCAGTATCCTCAGTATCCTAAGCTTCCTGTGGTCACAACTGCCAAGCCAACCACTAAATCTAAGCCCACCACCACTAAATCTAAGCCCACCACTAAAGCTCCAACCACTGCAAAGCCAGCAACCCCAGCCCAGCCCCCAAAGTTTCCTTATCCTTACTACCCTCCTTACTATCCTCTCCCATGGCCATACCAGCCACCTAAACAACCAACTGTGGCCCCAACAACTAAACCAAAAACTACCCAGAAACCCACCACCACAACAAAGCCAACAACCAAGGCAACAACTCAATCAACGACCAAGCAAACAACTAAACCAACAAAACCTCAGCCCCCACAGTATCCACCATATCTGCCAGTCTATCCTCCCTATTATCCCTACCCTCCATTTTACCCTGCATTTCCCCTGCCACCAAGGCCAACTATGAAGCCGACTACCAAACCAACGACAAAGCCAACAACCACGACAACAACCACAACAAAACCCACGACAACTACTACAACCACCACAACTAAAACCACTGCGAAGACGAACCCTCCACGCCCTATTCCCCCCTTTCCATACCCATACCCACCATTCCCGGCATACCAACCATACCCAGTACCTCCCATTCCTTTCATTTTCCCTCCCCCTCCCCCTCCTCCTGCTCCTCGAGTGTAACAAGATGTTCAATCTAAGATGTTTTCCAATAAATGTTTTGTAAAGTGTAACGGCTTGAGTTTTTGATCATTCTCTTCCTGCTATCAAGCTTCATTGGGATTAAGTAATTTGAAAGGGCTGATGAGTTATAAACCTCAGATGTTGGAGTTTATGTGAGCAATATACTACACTTGGATTACATTTTCAAGGAAATGGTCATAGCTCATGGAAGTGATCAGATTTTGCTGATTTTAGCTAACTGTCAGGTTTGGGCTCTGAGCACTTCCAATGTTCTCTACACATTGTATGTGGAAACAAAAGTAAAAAGGTAATTTAGGATATTGGTCACAACCCCCCTCCCTGCCCTATATGTGCTCCTGAGTTTTGATGTGCTGTTTTTCTGTAATCCCACACTGCTTAGAAGCATATAGTTTGGGGTGGCTTTTCCCCTGTTTTCTCTTACAAAACGGGGTGCTGCTCTCAACTTGATCTTGCTGTGCCCGTCCCCTGTGTCACTCTCCTGCATGTTCTTGGATGAGTTTAACTTATGAAAAATTTTGTTCTGTATCTGACAGGTGCAATAACAAGTGTGATTCTGCCACTCAATGGTTGCAATGGTCATTTTGCAAGCCTAAAATGACGATTAGCTCTCTAGTCTGAGCTTGTGATAAAAGCACACTGAACATCTTACCTTGTATAAAACTTTCCTGTCGGCATTATCTCCCAAGTGCTACCCAGCATTTGGAGATAATGCTGACAAAGTCGATCATGAGTCAGGCTGGGACTTTCCTTAATCTAATTTGTTATCAGCTCTCCTGTGTTACAGTTTAAATTTCCTCCGACATTATCGGAGGCCAGATGCAAATCATTTTTAAGTTCCTAATTTTAGATTACCATGTGCAGGATTTTTTAAAGAATTAGTCAGCTCAATGATCCTCACTCTCCATTACTTCAGATTTTCATCTTCAGTCCAAACTTTGGAGTGACTGCTTTGACTAGCTTGCAGTGTTGAGTTATTGATGTGTGCTGTGATTGTGTTCAGCTACTGAGCCTTTGGTTATTCTGTTTCAATAGTAACACAGGTCAGGAACCACTGGTTTGACCCTTTAACTACCTGCTCAACTGTTTGGCAGAGGTCATCAATAAATTCAGTGATATTTAATGTTTTAAAAAGCAAATCAAATAATTGACACTGTTTACATTCAAGGGAAGAGCGAAAACTGCAAACAAACCATAGACTAGATATTTCCTTGTTTTGGGATTTAAAGGCTTTAAAAGTTAACAGCTGATTATGTGATTAACATGCACCAATATTTGGGACAAAATCATTCACAAAAGGCAGAAATGCTCATAAAATATCAAAAAACTTAAAATATTGAGTTTGACACACAATGTTTTGATGAATAAGATATTTTTATGGTTAAGTATTTAAAATCATGGTAGTAACTTTTAGCACTTTGAAATATCAGTTTTTGTATCTTAAAATGTCTACACAGAAACATTTTTAACACATTAAATATTCCAGGTTTTATTGATCTGCCAAACCATTGAGCTGGGAGTTAAAGGGTTAAAGAATTGAGAGAAATATGTCGATGCAAAATAAGTTGTTAGGAAGGGAAAACAGCATGGAATCAGGCCAAGTTAAATGTGCTGCTGTTTTTGAGAGGCACTACAGTATCCTGTCTTTATCCACCCTTGTAAATAAATCTTGTGGAAAAAACACTTTCCCAATATGATTGACTGCATGAGAAGAAACAAACTCATGAAAACAGTTTTTATATAAATTTCATGGATTATATTGCAAAGGAAAAATAAAGAAATGTGCAATCCTTTACAAATGTTACCTATAAGTCCTGCTCTTGACAATTCTTTCTTTTCAAACGGCAGCAAAGAAACTTTCAGAGTGATGCAGAGAGTTTTATACTATTTTCCTGTCCTCTTTCCTTTTCCATGACAAAATTTTTTGACAATATGGCTCTTGGTTGGTTATTCTCATCACTATTATTGTAACTATCAGTTATCGTTTCAGTGTTAGATTTATACAAGGCCGGCATGACATGAGAAAAATATATATATTCAATCGCATTCTTCAATATTGTGACAATGATAACCTTATAATACATTTTATTTTGCTTTACATTTTCACAATCTCAAAGTGCTACAGAGTAAGATAAAAAAAAATTTAAAAAAAATTTGATAAGAGTCAAGACAGATTCTTCATATCGTGGAAAACCCACAAAAGGAAATTAGAAAAATACTTATGGTAAAAAAAAAAGTGTATTTATGAATTGATAACACTGAGCCCGTGCAATTCCTTTCACGTTATACACTTGTAGTTTAACATATTTCACCTGAATCCCAAACAAATTGAAAATTATTATTATTCTGCCCTCAATTGGTACAATTAAAGCTAGAGGTAGCTTTTAACCCAGGAATGGACAACTTTTGTTGCCATAAGGACCATGTTAGTAATTAGTTCATATTGCCAGAAGTTTAAATTGAGGTAACTCTGTGATGATTTTAATAGTTCTAATTATAATTTGATGAGAAAAAAAGAATTTTTTATCAAGGTGTTTTTATTTTGACTCAAATGAAAAAAGTAATTCTTAATTATCCAAATTCAGGCTTCAACATCATCTTAATTGCAACTGATACTTTTACTGGTTACATTTAAGTGTACTGTCCCTACACTATTAAGGCTTATGAAAACTTTACAAAACAAATGCAGTCAAAAACAGCTCTATATTACTAGATATAAACCTGTTTTCATGTGTTTTGGGAAGATTTTTTTCATGTTCTTGTCTAGCAGGCAACATCAATGAACAGGGTTCAGGGCTGGTATGACCCCTGGGCCACCAGTTGCCCACCGCTGTTATGATTTTTATTTTAATATAACTGCTTTAAAAGATGTAAATTATCCCATGCCAGAGAAACACTGCCTAACCACATTGATTAAACATATATATTGCAATAACTTCAGCCTGTTGTGATGTTTGCTGCAAAATCCAAATAACTTTATATTCCTTAATCAAATGTGCAGCCCTAATTCATCCAGAATCAATCATTTGAACACTGTTTCTGTCTTAATAATCTTAAAGAATGACTCATGCAGCTGCTCACTGACCCAGCTGTGTCCCCTGATGATTCCCAGGTGAAACTGATCTGATTACAGATCTGTCTAACAGCCCAAGCTGCTGCTGATTGGCTGTTAACACCAACTGTTACAGCTTAAATGGTGGCAGCAATGCAGCAGCTTGCAGGTTGCAGTTTCCAGGACTCACATCAGAATGATGCGAAAAGAAAAACGGAAAAGTGCTGCCGGTTATTTGGCTGCTGCTGTTTTTCTTTCATGGTGCTTGGTGCAAACTGTTGACTGCCAAAGACTGAAGAAAACAGAGAGGCTAGGAGAACAAAATGAATCTGAAACAGCAGCTGTCCAAGAGGGAAGAATAGTTTTTGGTAGAGTTTTTGTGAAAGGGTCTGGTTCTGAGCCTGAAATCATAGACGGTACCAAAAAATCCTCAAACACTTCTGTGGATGATGTATCTGATTATCAGGCTGACTTTACAGGTAACACTTCAGTGTTTTCTACTCTTAATGCTTGGGTAGTTTTTTTCCTAACTAAACTTAACTCTACTATCTAGTGTTTATCCAGTCAAGTGGGAATAATGAACAAATGCATGATGGCAGCAGAAAAGCATCATGGAAGCGAATGTCTCCCTCCCTACAATGTGGTGGAGACCAGATGAGGTTCAGAGCCATGGGACCAGGTGCTTCAAAGTTTGCAGTGGAACAAGGTAACTTCAAATTAATCAAGAGTCACTGCTGATAAATGTTGAATGAATCTTGTGCCTATCTCACTGTGTAATCTCATTATGTCCACATAGAGGGTGGACCTCCAATGCCTTTGTTTAAGATCCCTCGCAGCTGTGGCTACAACATGCAGAAGAACCCCCTTGGACTTGTGATGAGAGTCCCATATAATGGTTGCAACACAGTTCGAGAGGTATTTCTTTTTACTTCAGTGAAAGGTGTTGTAATTCCATTGAGTGAAACTGAAAAGTGAATATTCAAATGGCAGCTGTTTTCAGACCATGATTGTGAAATTTTGAAGGTTTCCTTGAATTAAGAAATCCCAAAACTTTGAACCAGACAGAGTCCAAGCCAAATTATCTTTTAGAAGCTTTGATGCAATCTTACAGTTGTCAAATTTTTTTTCTTTAGGGTGGAAACATTGTTCTTCCAATGCGCTGGCAGGGAATTCCTGTTTCACTCTGGTGTCCAAAATCTGCAGCTCCTGCAACTTCTGCTCACCACCTTGTGCCTCCTGATGCTCAGTACCCATCATATCCTCAGGCACCTAATTACCCCCAGGCTCCTCAGTACCCACCACCCTACCCGCTATCTTTTCCGCAGGGCTCCCAGTACCCACCACCCTACCCGCCATCTTTTCCGCAGGACCCCCAGTACCCACCACCCTACCCACCATCTTTTCCGCAGGACCCCCAGTACCCACCACCCTACCCACCATCTTTTCTGCAGGTTCCTCAGCCCCTGTCATATTATTCCCAGGAACCCCAGTTCTCTCCCTATCCCCACTATCCTGTGCAATATCCATCAGTCCCATTGCCTGTCAAGGATCCTGCCACGCCTCAATTCCCCGTATACCCACCTCCCTCCCCTCTTAATCCCACCTTTCCCCAGCCTCCTGTCAAAACTGGTAAGACGACTACCTCTGCACCAGCCACCACATCTCTAGCTACAACTACAAAAACTAAGCCAACAACCAAACCATCAGGACCTCAGCCTCCATATGTGCCAGTCTATCCTCCCTTTCTCCTATACCCACCATATTTGCCTCTAAGCATGCCCTTTCCCCAGCAGCCGACTCCGAAACCAGCTACGACAACAGTGAAGCCCACTACAACTGCAAAGCCACCTCCTCAATCACCTCCACGCCCTCTGCCTTATAATCCTTATGCTGGCTATCCATATCCATACAGATACATGTCATTTGGACCAAATGCTCTTTATTACCGTCCCAGGGTGTAACATGCTGAATGTGATAAGAATGTTAACAATAAAAGTTTTAAAATGTTAGTTTGATCCTGTTGTACTTTATTTTTTTTTTTTTTTTTTTTTTTTTTGAGATGACTTTGTAAAAGTCTAATTTCTGCTAGATGTTTCTAAAGGTACAGCAAAATTCAAGCTCCCACTTGAATGAGTATCAATAGGATGGTGTGAAGTCTCCATTGTTACAATAGTAGACTAAAACCTTTGGTCATGTTTGTCCCAAAGGATGACTCAAACTAAGTCTGTCTGTACTGCTTACTCATTTTCAAGCAAGTGGTGTGCTTGAACTTACCCCTGCTGGCATGGTTGGCAAGAAGCAGTATGCACTATAGTCTATCTGCCAGAAAATCGCTAGGCTAATAGGTGGACAAGCCCACATTCATGTAAGCTGGTGTTTTACTTGCTGTTTGTCCTTGTCTAGTGTGTAGGAAATGACCGTGATCATTTCTGATCTGGACTTGGCACTTTTAGAATACCAGTAACAATGGTGTGTAATTTCATTATCAGACCTTAAATGTATCAACTGAGCAGTTACAATATAAACACAGCCACAAAATAAGTCAACTGACAGTCACCAATTTACAGGATCACTGGGGACAGACATATTTTTGCATCAAATGATTTAAATAAAAACCTGACAGTTTAAAAGAATTTGTACCTTGTTATGCACCAGTCAAGGGGGAGAGTGCATACCATAAGGTTTTAAAATGCTTTTTTTCCCAGTCCCCAAATGAAATATGAGATTTTTGAAAGGTTAACAGGATTTATTTACAAAAATGAAATAAACAGCTCACTCTTAACAAGCTTGAACAGAAATCTGGATTTCAAACAAAGGAGGTAATAAGCTCTCAGGAATAAAGCTACTCCTGGAAAAAAACACAATTCATTTGTGAAAAAGAAAGTAATGTTCACCAGTTAAAGAGCATACATCCACTAACACAGGAGCTTCTCAAAGCTAACCACGGTTTGAGGCAGGGAAGAAACAGAGAGGTGTGCTGCTGTCAGGTGGCCTGCCCGTCACCCTCAGGCTGCTGTATTTGAGGATGTTTAGGCCAATCAGCACCGCATCCTCGACCTTATCAGCCAATCACGCAGCACCAACATCTGAAAAGCAGAGATCCACTCACACAAGACTGCACACTCTCTCACAAACAGACAATGAAAAGCGAAGATCCACGCAGAACAGAGCACTCACTCCTACAGAAAATACAAGCACAAAACACCAAAACCAAATACGGCCGCAGCCGTAACGACTTCCTTTTGTATTACTTCAAAATGCAAAAGGAAGAAATGGAGAGACAAAATTGAACAGTTTAATACAAATCAAACTGAAATAGTTTGTTCATCAGCTGATTAAAAGTTTAAGACAATAGCTAAAAATAAAAACCCTCTAAACCAAGGGCGTAGGAATGATTTTGACGTTGGTGGGGACATAAAAGTGCTCCAAGGCGGCACTCCTGAAAGTTGATGTGTTTGTATGACTGTTATTTCACACCATGTAGAGCTGATCAAACAAACAAGCAACCTATCATATTCACAGAAGGCTTCTCTATACTACACCTTCAGCCTCTCCTCCATCTGTACAACAATCATACATGTTAATGGTTATAGTCTGAGGAGAAAACAGTTTTACAAATGTTGTATGACTGTATAAAATCACGTTTTAATCCGATGTTGTATTGTGTTTTTTTCCCACCAACTTTTATTGTTGCTCTTAAATGGTTGCTGCCTTTCAATATACAAATTATACATGGATGATAAATAAAATAACCATAGAATAAGTGCGTCTCTTTGGCATTAAATATAAGCACTATGTAGTTAGGGACCATGTGGTGGTGGCATAATATTGACAGGGACGTGTCCCTAGCGTCCCTACCCTATTCTATAAACAAATGTGTTACAAGACTCCAGTGTCTCCAGGAAGCGAGTAGAAACCTTGCTCCAAGTGGTGAAGATGGTTTGAGAGGGGCATCTACTGTAAAACTGATGTCTGCTTTTTTTTTTTTTTTTAGGTTTCCTTAGCCATCCATCCCCAAATGTTTTCAAGTGGATTTACATTAGGGGAACACAAAGGATGTTTCAAAAGAGCAACGTTATTCTCCTGGAAGAAACCAAAATGTTTTGTTTCTTACTCTCATTCTCCCCCCTAAAAAAATAAAATAAGATAAAATAAAAAGAAATTCCCAGCTCATCCGATTAACAGATATGTACCCATGTCTCTGTGTACTCCTGTTAAAACATTTTGGTGTGTGGACCTGATCTATTGGTTTGTCTTTTAAACTATGGTTTGGCTGAATTGTTGACTAGATACCATAAAGGGCAAGTTCAGATTTGCCTTGGACATGTGTACAACTGTAAATATTAATACCACTGAACAAAATAACATGAGTTTTAAATTTACTCACTTGGTTCTTTATGTGCATCAATTTACATCTGTAACTGCAAATTCTGTCAGTTCTTTCAAGAATGAAAGAGATCAAATGTTTTTCAAACAAAAGTTTCAAAAATGTTCTTGAACAACTTTGTTCCTAAATATTTCATGAGTTAAAGTTGAAAAACAACCATGCACATGCTGATAAGAGGGCATTGTGATTTAAAGAGGCTATTTTACATTGACATAAATTTGGTGTGCCTGTGGTATGTGATCCTGGATTGACTGTAGGTCTTCATGGGCAAAAGTGTATAACAAACAATGTTTTTCGTTGAGTTACTTCAATGAATGATCATGTCATTATTTTAACAGAAAAAATAAAAACTGTCAATTTGATTTTTTTGTTATTCCTTGCCATAAGGTGAAATAATAATTTTACACTATAGGCTGTTAATTTAAACTAAGTGGATTGATTCCTAATGTTGTGCCAGTGTCCTGGAAGTATATGATAGGGAAGTTTGAGCTGTATTTAGGAATTATTTGATAATGTCTCCTTATGGCCCAGAATGTTCTTACCATTTTATCAACTGGTGTTGTATTTTATACCAGAATAAAGCTGGTTTTCTGGTACACATAGTGGCAGCATTATTTGGTGTCAGCCCTGCAACCATTTCCAAACTCAGAACCAAGTTCTGTGAGGCCGGTGACGTCAAAGACAGACTGTGAAGTGGGCATCCTGAGAAGACATCCCCCCAAGAAGACTAGTTCCTCTTGCTTCACCTCTAGGCTAACCAGGGCGATTTTGGCACCCTTTTAGGGGTGCTATCCACACATTTAGCTGTGCTTCTAATTTAACAAATTCAGGATCCATGTTGCATCCTTATTGCAAATGTGACTAACCAGACTCTTCAACAATATAACATACAGTATCTACTGTTGCTTTTAAAAGGGAAAAAAGTTCAACCAAAGTAATTTTTCCAAATGTTTTGATGATGATTAAGGCTTAAATGGTTTCATGTCTATAATTCATAAGCCTGTAAAGCCCTAATATGTCCTACACTTTTATCTGACAAAGAATAAAACATGTTTGGCCTCGTAAGTAAAGTTATTTTTTTGCCATTTCACACATATGCAAGAGAGTGATGAGACATTTTTACCCTTAATCATGCAGAGAATAACTTTTATACTTTTTTAAACATAAACAATAGTGACAGTTAAACAACTGACACTCACAGAGAGGAATGCTGAAAAATAGAAATAGTATGAAAATAGTTGAATACGTACATTTAATATGATTGAAGATGTTAAACTGAAAGAGAAAGCCTTTTTGATTCGTTCTTGAATTAGTCTTGTCCAATGTGCTTATCTGCAAATACAAAACTATTAACATTTTTGCCTGATCAGTTAATTTTGTTCCCCTTTTCTTAATAGTGATTAAATGAGACTAAGGCTCTAAGATGGGCTAAATTATTACATATGATACCGTCGCGATCAATCAGCTGCTTGGTATCATTGTTGGAGGTTCTGTTTTTGCCAGTGTTTGTCTGTGTGTTTGTAAGATAACTTAAAAAAGATGAGATCTAATTTTGATAAATTTTTCAGAGAATGTTGATCATGGCACAAGTGGTTTGATTTTGGTGGTGATCTGAATCTGGAAGCAGGTCCAGAAATTCTTTTTTAAGTGTTTTCTTACATTTGGCAATATGCCAGTTTTCCACATTTTCCATAAGATCTCTTTATGGCCTCTTCTGATTTCAAATCTTCTGACATTCAAGCAGTGAGCTCCATGATGACTCCCTTGCCTCAGCTTTTCACTGACCATGTGACCTCCTCTAATGATACCCAGGTGAAACTGATTCCACTTGATCACATGACAATCAGTCTCACCAGCTGATTGGCTGTTAACACCAAGGGTTACATTTTAAATTTTGGCAGCAAAGAAGCAGATCTCAGGCTGCAGTTTCCAGAGTCACATCAGAATGATGCAAAAAGGGAAAAGGAAACGTGCCACCATTTATCTGGCTGTGACTGCTGTCCTCATGTGTTATTTGTTGCAAGCAACAAACTGCCAGATACTGAGGAACACTAATAGAGTTAGAGGACAAAATGCAGCCAATTCAGCCGACACGACAGCTGTCCAAGAGGGAAGAATAGTTTTTGGCAGAGTCAAAGATGGTACCAGAAAGTCCACAAACCCTTCTGGGGAGGATGTATCTGGTTATCAGGCTGACTTTGCAGGTAAAACTTCAATCTTTCTGACATTATATTTGTGGTTATTCTGTTTGCAGCCTTCTAATTATTTTTTTCCCTGTTGCCCAATCAGGATGGTATGATGGACAAATGCAGGATGACGACACAGAAGCGTCATGGAAGCTTTTGTCTCCCTCCCTGCAGTGTGGTGGAGATCAGATGAGGTTCAGAGTGATGGGACCAGGTGCTTCACAGTTCTCTGTGGAACAAGGTAATTAAGATGAATCATTTTAGGTGGCCTGTAAATATAGTTTATGGAACTTCACATATATCCTACTGTCGTCTCACTGAGTTTATCCACACAGAAAATACACATCCAGTGCCTTTGTCTGAGATTCCTTCATCCTGTGGCTACAACATCCAGAGGAACCCGTTTGGATTTGTGATGAAGGTTCCCTATGATGGCTGTAACATGATTAAAGAGGTATTTTTTTACTGAAGTGACTGCAACTCCATGCTTAGCAGAGAGAGCAGTCATTTCTGAGAAACTGAGTCAAAATGAGTATTTTAACAAGTTATATTGCTTGAGAAGACTGGAAGTTTAGTGTCTTATCTGTTTTTTTTTATTAGATTACTTAAGTAATTGGATAAAACAAACTGAAGCTATATAATCTATGTTAAGATTATAGATTATATGATCAGTTTTATGTTCAAATGTGAGCTGTCTCCTGTGACCTCAAGTTTCTAAAATAGTTTTTCTTTTTTTTGTCTGCCCAAGGGTGACGACCATGTACTTCCAATGCTCTGGAAGGGAAATCCAGTCTCACTCCTGTGTCATAAATCTGAAGCTCCATCCACCAACCACCCTGTACCCCCTTTGCCACATCATCCTCCATCCTATCCCCTGCTGGCACCCCAACATCTTCCAACCTACCCCTGGGATGCTCAATCGTTTCCCCAGCAGCCCCATCACCCGCTGTCATATCCCCAGCAGCCCCATCACCCGCAGCCATATCCCCAGCAGTCCCATCACCTGCAGCCATATCCCCAGCAGCCCCAGCAGCCCCATCACCCGCCGCCATATCCCCAGCAGCCCCATCACCCGCAGCCATATCCCCAGCAGCCCCATCACCCGCAGCCATATCCCCAGCAGCCCCATCACCCGCAGCCATATCCCCAGCAGCCCCATCACCCGCAGCCATATCCCCCGCAGCCCCCTCACCCCCCGCCATATCCCCACCAGCCCCCCCAGCCCCATCAAGCCCCATCACCCGCAGCCATATCCCCAGCAGCCCCATCCCCCACCGCCAAATCCCCAGCAGCCCCAGCAGCCCCACCACCCGCAGCCATATCCCCAGCAGCCCCATCACCCGCAGCCATATCCCCAGCAGCCCCATCACCCGCCGCCATATCCCCAGCAGCCCCAGCAGCCCCATCACCCGCCGCCATATCCCCAGCAGCCCCAACAGCCCCATCACCCACCGCCTTATCCCCAGCAGCCCCATCACCCGTTGCCTCTTCCAGTCAAAACGGGCAAGAAGACTGAACAACCAACTGCAACTACACAAGCACCGACAACCAAAACCAAACCGACATCCAAACCGACAGCTAAACCAACCACCAAACCAACAAAACCTCAGCCACCATTTATGCCCTTCTATCCTCCCTTTTTTCTCTACCCCCCTTTTTACCCTCCCTTGCCCCAACAGCCAACTCCCAAGCCAACTCCGAAGCCAACTCCCAAACCAACTACCAAGCCTACAACTGCAAAGACAAACGCACCTCCTCTGCGCCCTCAGCCACATTATCACCCTCATTTTCACTATCCATACCCGACATATCGATATGGTGTACCTATCCCACCCATGCGAGGATGACCTGTTAAGATGTGGACAGTAAAATGTTTTGTCAACTGGAGTTTCATCTGGTCTTTGTATTTATTCTTACCTGAAACATGCATTAGGTGTGACAAGTGAAGGATCTATGTTCAGAGGCACTTGTAACCTCTTGATCTTTGGAAGGTATAAGATAAGTCTGTATATTTGTTTTTCCCCCCAAGTCAGATGTTTTTACATCCTGTTTCCCTCATTTTTAAGTAGAAGGTAAAAAGCTCTTTAAAAGTAATAGTTCCATGATCTGTCTGTAAATGGTTGTCAGTGGTTTTCGGCAAGAGATTTAAGACTGCCATCTTGGTTCAAACCATATTACCTCAATCTCAAACTTTTTTACATTTGCGATGGGGTTCATGTCCTTCAGAGCAGTTTCTGAACATATTTTGATGGACTGTTGATGGCAAAAAGTAACTAGATTATGGTGATCTAAATATGGGTGTGGATTGAGAAACTTATAGAATTTAACATGTCAAGAGTAGCTTAAGATTTTGACATTTTCATGTTGGTCATGGCATGTTTTGATAAGCTGGATCCAGGTGAGCAGTTATCCACACTTTCCATAACTATATGACAACGAGTAACTGCTACATTTGGAAAACTATCTACAGACCAACTTGAAAAAAAAATTACTGGACCTCCACCTAAATGAAATTGGCTCTCCCTTGTGCCATGACAAGAAATCCCTGAAAATGTCCTACAAATCTGAATTATTGGCAAACTGTGAAAAAATGATCTATTTCTCATTAAGTCGTACAAAAAAAATCTGGGCCCACACTCTGATCAGAACACAGAACCAAATAACATTCAATTTGTCCTCAAAATCCTTTTTATTTTGAGCTCTCTCACTCCCAAACAAAAACTAACAAATGCCGGCAAAATCACAATTTCTTGTAAAGATGTCAAATACCTTGGTGGAGCAGTGTGAATAAAGTCAGTCACCTAAGTGAGAGTCCCCATTTCAAATTCTTACACCTTTTATTTTTGGGAAGTAAAAGGTGTATTTTATTTAGCATTATGTTCCCCAACATTTACTTTTATATTCTACCTGATGTACTTAATGCACTTTTGTTTTTGTTTTTTTGTTTCTACTTCTGTTAAAACCTCTGCAAGTCAAAGCAGTTTTCTATCTTTCTGTGCCACAGGATATCTTTTCACAGTAATGCATGTAAAACCATAACCATTAAAAGCACAAGCAAGTTAAAGGCATCCTTCTCTCAGGAAAACCTGGGCTAACAGAATAGTCATATACAGTGTTGTAAGATTGATGTTACATGTATGACCTAAGACATAAAAACAAGCAAAAAAGGAATTTAGATTCTCAGAACTTGATAGATATGACACACAGAATGACAACGAACATGTTTCTTCACATGTTTCATCAAGCCTTAGCAATTAGAAAGAAAATAAAGGAATGCAAATAGGCTCATAACAAAATTATGACTCTAATCCTTTGAGATGTTTTTGCTTGAAAGTAATTTGTACCATGCTTGAAAGCAGTTTCTGCCCCAAATGTTACCAAGAGCCATGTCACATTTTGGAAATTTCCTCCTTTAACTCTTTTGGATCTGACACTTCAATGTCTTGTCTCATGCTGGCCTTCGACTGTTCAGGTCGGACACTACAGTCAGGAAACAGAAGTGGAAGTTGGGGGCATCTAATTGGTCAGTGGAAAGACAGAAATTTGTCACTTAACAGTCAAAATGGAGGAATAATAAAATACTACATTGTTTTTTATCAATAAAATGTAGGGATACATATCACCTGATAAAAGACCAGGCATCCACACACAGTTGTCCCCATTCAGATCCGCAGTATAGTTCCAGAGATGCAAGTAAACACAACCACTTGAAAAAACATATTCCAATATAATTTCTATCAATATGGGTTTAGATATTTAAAATTGAGATTATTGTTTAAAAAGAAGTCATTTTCTGATGGCTGGGACAATCAGCCCAACAGAACCCCTCTCCTTTTTTTAAGTAGAAATGTATTGATCAATTCAGAATAAAATCTGAACACAATAAAACTGGACATAAAGTTTCCACATTTTAGCTGCTTCAAAAACCTTTATTTCAGAACAGTGTTACTGCTCTATATCAGGATGAGAATATTTCAGCAGGCATCATCATTGCTCAGCATATGCAGCTAACTTTAGTAACAGTGCATACTACATTTTCAGAAGACTGTCTTAAACGGGTCAGTTATGATGAGCAGTGTGTTTTTTTCCCTCTGCATTTACAAAGTTCTCTGCTGTGTTTTTATACTTAAATGTTGCTCAGACTTTTTATCCTACTGTTATCATGGCTTAAGAAACAGTTGTTTTGATGGAAGCTGTGTGATATTTTGCATATTTGGTGAATCTTTCTTAATATGTTAACCCTTCCTATTTGGATTTACCTTACATTGTCACTGCAGTAAAATGGTTAAAGTACATGCTCATGTACAGCTGGGCCAACATTTGTGAAAATATACAATACATGCAACACAGGACAAAAGTTTCTGCCAACATGTTGTGCACTATTATAAGACTGAACTCTTTTGAGCCTGTTGTTGAGTTTGTTTTCTGTGCCTACCATTGTTATAGACATACTGGATACAAAATATAGGACTAATTGCAGGAAAATAGGAACAGCATCCTTTGAACTGCTTCATATCCTTTTTTAGGACACAATTGGGCCAGTACACATATTCTTTGTACTGGCCCAAAAAAACATTTCAAGCCAAGACACAGTCTGTCTGTTCAGATATTAAAACAAATAATTATGACCATAGCAACAATATTCATTGCTGTTATAGTTATCCTTGTTCTTTATGCTGTAGTTGTTTACTATAATTGATTTATAGATAACTAGAAGTCCTCAGAGAGGGCACAAAAGGCATTTCTAACAAATCTGCTGAGAATGTATAGAGTTTCTGGGGGGAAAAAATGGAAAAGTTCTCTATCTTACATTATTAACATCTTCTTAAATAATCCTGGATCTACATTTGGATTCTAATCACCATTACAATCTAAGCACTTATTCCTTATGCCAACATTTATTAAAAATGTAACAACAATCCATCGAGAAAATTGAGTAAACATAAAAATGTAGGAAAACAGCCTTATCTCACATAGTTAACTAATCTGGAGCAGCATCTGAATTTAGTTTATCACCCCAATCTTATCACTTCTTCCTTGTGCCACAAGTAACATTTCCTAAAAACGTCATGAAAATTCACTGAGAACTGAGTTATAAAAGAAATTATGAAAAACTGCCCATCTCTCACTGTTAACAAATCCTTCAAGGAATTCCTGGATCTGCATCTGCATCTGGATCATTACCTTGCCTAAATGTAATCACTTCAAGTCACTTCTTCCTTGTGCTATGACCGACATTTCCTGTCAGTTCCATCTAAATCCACTTTTAATAATCTGAGTTATCCTGTTTTACAAACTAACAAACAAACAAAAGGCAGCAAAGATGTATCCTCCTTGGCAGAGGAAGTACACTTTATTTGGATAGAATCTCTGACTTTAACATATCATGAAATGGTACTGAGCTCTGTGATGAGCTTCCCCTCTTTCAAGCTGACCCCATGGTGGCTCTGATGATACCCAGGTGAAAGTGATTCAGCTTGATGAGAGCACACGTCCCTGTGCTGCTTGTGATTGGTTGCTACAGCCCCCGATGAGCCTGATGCCACAAGCTGTTTAACTTTAAAAAGGCAGCAAAGAAAAACCTGTCAGGTTGTACTGGTTTCAGGAATACCATCAGCATGACATGGAAACGCAAAGGGAGAAGTGCCACCATTTATTTGGCTGCAGTTGTTGGTCTTTTGTGTTTCTTGGCAAAAACAACAGACTGTTACAGATTGAGGAAAGCAGGGAATGTTGCTAATCCAGCCAGTATAGCAGCTGTCCAGGAAGGAAGAATAGTCTTTGGTAGAGTTTTTGAGAAAGGGTCTGGTCTTGGAGACTTGGATGATTCCAAAAAACTCTCAAACACTTCTGCAGAGGACGTATCTGGTTATCAGGCTGACTTTAGAGGTAACACTAAGGTTTTTTTTTTGAATTGGAAGTTCATTAATGTATACATTTATCTAAATGTTTTTTTTTCTAACCTCAGGCTGGTATAATGGACAAATGCAAGACAGCAGCAACAGAGAGGCATCATGGAAGCGCATGGCTCCTTCCCTGCAGTGTGGTGGAGACCAGATGAGGTTCAGAGCCACTGGATCAGGTGCCTCGCAGTTTGCTGTGGAACAAGGTAATACAGACGAGCCTTAAAATTTAAGTTTTAAAATGTTATTTAACCTGGGCACTGACATTTGAATCACTGCATGAAAGCTTACTTTGTCTGTCTACACAGAATATGCACCTCCAATGCCTCTGACCCAGGTCCCTTCCTCCTGTGGCTATAATGTACAGAAGAATCCCCTTGGACTTGTGATGAATGTCCCCTTTGATGGATGCAACATGGTTCAAGAGGTCATTTGAGTAATTTCTTGCTGTTTGTAAAAATTTGACCAATATTTTTTTAAACATAAAGTACATGGCACAGATTTTTTAAGGCTTTTTTTTTTAGACCTAGATCTTAAGTATGGTATTTTAATCATAAATGTTTAATTGGTGTACTGCAAAAACTGTTAATCAGATACTGTTCCACCTCATTTAGAGCATGAGTAGGGAAGCAACATGCATTTCAGTAAAAGGGCTAAGCCATTTGTGATACAAGGGTCATTACAACAGTGAAAGAGAATCAATGGATTGAAGTGTGTATATAGAGGAGGCACTTTTTAAACACACAATTTTAAAGCAGAGCTCTACCACTCAAACTGCCATTTTAAAAGATTTCTCCTCTGGGGTTAAGCACTTTATAGGATTAAATACTCGGCTAATATGTAATTGAAAAATGTAAAGTGAAATCCTGATTCCATTTAAATGTCAAACTTATTTTTTGGCTCAATGAAATTTTGATAAATACTCCTGTAGTAACACAATTGTCCTTTCAGGGTGGAAACTACGTGCTCCCAATGCGTTGGCGGGGAATTCCAGTATCACTCTGGTGTCCAAAATCAACTCCTGAACCTTCTCAATATCCAACATATCCTGAGGCACCCCAGCATCCTCCAGTGCAACAGCACCCTCCGTCTTTCCCTCGGCTGCCTCCATCTTACCCCCATGTGCCTCAGTACCCTCCGTCTTTCCCTCGGCTGCCTCCAACTTACCCCCATGTGCCTCTTCAGCCCCCTCCGTCTTTCCCTCAGCAGCCTCCATCTTACCCCCATGTGCCTCTTCAGCCCCCTCAGTCTTTCCCTCAGCAGCCTCCATCTTACCCCCATGTGCCTCCTCAGCCCCCTCCGTCTTTCCCTCAGCAGCCTCCATCTTACCCCCATGTGCCTCTTCAGCCCCCACCGTCTTTCCCTCAGCAGCCTCCAACTTACCCCCATGTGCCTCTTCAGCCCCCTCCGTCTTTCCCTCAGCAGCCTCCATCTTACCCCCATGTGCCTCTTCAGCCCCCTCCGTCTTTCCCTCAGCAGCCTCCATCTTACCCCCACGTGCCTCTTCAGCCCCCTCCGTCTTTCCCTCAGCAGCCTCCATCTTACCCCCACGTGCCTCTTCAGCCCCCTCCGTCTTTCCCTCAGCAGCCTCCATCTTACCCCCATGTGCCTCTTCAGCCCCCTCCATCCAAGCCTCAGGTTCCTCAGGTGCCCCAGACGCCTCCATCCAAGCCTCAGGTTCCTCAGGTGTCCCAGACGCCTCCATCCAAGCCTCAGGTTCCTCAGGTGCCCCAGACGCCTCCATCCAAGCCTCAGGTTCCTCAGGTGCCCCAGACGCCTCCATCCAAGCCTCAGGTGCCCCAGACCCCACCACCCCCAAAACCACACAAGGGAACCAAGCCTGAGAAGCCAGCTACACCTCAGTATCCCCTACACCCTCCTTACTATCCTTTTTATCCCAACTATCCATGGCCTCACCCTGGACTAAAACAACCAACTGTGGCACCAAGAACTACCCCAACTACTACTCAAAAGCCCACAACAAAAGTGACAACTAAGCAAACGACCAAACCATCAAGACCCAAGCCACCTCAGGTTCCGTTTATGCCTGTCTTTCCTCCCTTCCTACCTTATCCTCCCTATTACCCTCCTGTAATCCCTCCCTACCAGCAGCCAACTTCTAAGCCAAAAACAACAAAGCCACAAACTACAACACCTGCAACAACTAAAACTGTGAAGACGAACCCTCCTCAGCCTCCACGCCCTCCACCACATTATCATCCCCACACACACTACATGCCTTACCCCCCATATGTGCCTTATCCCCGCTCTCAAGCATAACATGTCAAAGATTTTCAAATAAATGATTTTGAGAAACCAGTTAATGGAGTAATTTTTCCTGTACAAAATCTGCAGTTGGGATTCTTTGCTTGTTAAAGCATGGTATAAGTTACCCGGAGGTGCCAAAACTTGGTCTAATGGGTCATTTCTTGTGTAATTTGGTAAAGTAGAGTTTTAAATTCTGGTAGACCTGAGGAGTCCTGTACTCTATTAATCTACAAGGCCTTCAGTTTGTGGCCCATTTCTTTGAAATGTGGAATTCTGAAAGTGTGACAACACTTGGAAAAGGAGGAATCGACAGCTTAAAAACTCAAAATCACAATGTATAAAAATTTAAACTTGGGAAACTTACTATTCTATTCATGTACTCCACTCCTACTTTAGGGCCTCATGGGCCCCAATTACTTTAGTGGAGATGCACCTTGAAAGCTGTGGTGTTTGGAGATGTAAATCCATAAGTCTTGGTGTTGCCTACCATTTTGGCAATTTCTAGGCATATTGAGTTGGTTTGAAATACTGTAAACTGTCTGGACAAGTAACCTTGTGTATTCATCCAACCTTGTTTAAAAATCACTTAAAGCTACGTTTCTTGACATTTTAATAAAATCAAAGCATGACTTTAGCTTCATTTCTGTGTCATGTGTTGCTTCTTGGCCCTTTGGAGCATTCTGACTGACTTTTGGGTGGAGTTATGTAGGGCCTAAGGTTAAAGGACCTCTTTCACAATACATGTAATTTTGCCCACAGCCCAATTTTTTGTTGTGTGGTATTTGTAGTACACCCAGAGACTCCCAGGAATATACCTTTAGAAAATCCAAAAGTCATCCAGGGCCTGTACTATGACCTATTTTATGATCATTGCCATAGGTGTGAGCCAGGGTGCACACTTTACCCCAAAACTTACTCAAACACAAATCATCAAATTGGGTCAAATCACCTTCACTGAAGTCTGGTGCATCTTTTGAAATCAAATGTAAAGCTAAGTATTACAATTGAAAGAAGTTATTGAATTTTAACGGGGGAAAAAAAAGTTTTTATGATTTTTTCAACAAATTCAATTCTTTAGAGATGTGTCTGACCAACTTACAGTTGCTGTACTCCTAAAATACTTACAAATTATTTGGCCACATATATATTCTCAAAGTGGGAAGAAAATCATCAAATTCTGAGACCGGTAAAGTTTTTCAATTAACAGGTTGGGTTACTGTGGAAGAATCAGGATACTGTTCCATGTCTTGTATTATATCAAGGGTAATGTTTTATTTCATGCAATTTGCAGCAAATGAATGTTAACTTCAATTTAGTATTGTGCATTCAATTGAATTATATTTTTTTCAAAATGTTTTTCATTTAAAACCGAAAAGGTATGCAGGGCCTGTAATTCCTCTTTTTTAAAATATCCCACGCAATACTAATCAACACTGCAATACATGCTATATATTTCAAATGAATAAATGGGATAGTGGTGCATCTCCTTGCATGATAGAGTAGTACGTTCAAGCTGAGGCAATATGCTATTTTTGACCTTCACGCTTGTGGTCAAGACGAGTTTAGTCAGTTCTGCCATTCTAAAGAATTGTTGTCCAAGCAACATATGTCCCTAGCTAGCAAGTATCAATTTGTCATTTGAGTATAAACAACATATATTCTGCTGAAAGTGTTATATTCAGCAGATTTATTTTTAAGTATAGCTGTTCATATACAGTGTCTTCTGTTACCACAATTTAGTGTGCACACATGTACATTTTATGAAGAAATTGTGCATCTAGTACAATACTAAGTGGTATCCATACCTATAACTATACCTTTTTGTTGTTAGTGTATTTTCCAGGTTTGTTTCCCTGAGAATACCAATATATATTTAAATCCTCCAGATAATTTATTTACATATTGTTTGAAGTTAAAATGGACAGGGTTTGTATTATACCCGATTGCAAAACCAGGTTCAAAGATAAAGGGAAGAACTTAAAATATGGAAGGAGTCTAGATTCTCCCAGTAACAACTGGTTAAAGCAGGTGCTTAGTAAAGAAGGATTGAATGTTGAGAGTGGAAGTAAGCTGTGTCTAAAATGCTACATGAGATATCTTAGAAAAAGGCCACGCCCTGACTCAAAAGAAGACACTCACAGTGACAATGAATCCACAGGCATCTGTGATTCATTTGAGATTGAGGATAGCCCCACTAATCCTGGAACTAACCGATCTGTTATACCTCTTATCCAAATCAAAGATTTGAAGTATGCTTCCTCTTCACATCGTAAGTGTTCTTTGTGTTTAGAGTACAATGACAACTGTATAAACATTCCTAAGTCTGTTCGTCACTCTCTTATCATTGAATGTTCACTTTGGTGCCCGCCTGATGCTCGTGTTTGTTCTGAACACCTCATCTGGAGTTTTCTACACCCTGACACAAAGATAAATATGCACAGTCGTATTCCTCTGGAAAGTAAACTGAATGAATCTATTTCTCCAGTTGTTATTAATGATTTGCTTGAAATTGTACATGAAGTATCCAAACATGAGACATCACCCAAACTGAAGTTTGAAACCTTGTCAGATTCTGACTGCCATGCATGGACTGGCTGGACATTGGTGCAATTTAAGAACATGTATGACATGAGTGAATCTGATCTTGTTTCAGGTTCAAGTGATAGTTCCAGAGCAATAGATTTGCTTCTTTACTTTTGGGCAAAACTGAAAACAAACCTTTCATGGAATCAAATGACCATGCTTACTAATCTTTCCCAAGCTACACTGTCAAGATATTTTCATACAATTGCAGATATTTTGAACACAATAGTTGTTCCCAAATACCTTGGCACAAATCATATTTCACGCCACGATGCCATAACTCACAACACTGTCTTTACTAAAGCTTTTTATGGTGACCAGGTCACTCTTATCTTAGATGGTACATATATCTACCTCAACAAATGCAGTGATCATCAGTTTCAAAGGGCATCTTACGGAGGACAGAAAAAACGAAATTACCTAAAATTCATGTCAGTTGTACTGCCTGATGGATATGTTTTAGACACTATTGGCCCCTACCATGGTAACGTAAATGATGAAATAAAATTGAAATATTGAAATCTTGGTTAGAAGCAAATGACAATATGATTGTAGATCGCGGTTTCAGGGATGCCTTAGATCTTCTTGCTAAGTTGGGGTATGATCCTAGAATGCCGTCATTTTTACCAACTGGTAAATCCCAATTGGATTCCTCAACAGCCAATAGTGATCGTTGCTGTACCAAAACAAGATGGATAGTAGAGTCCTACCACGAGCGTTTAAAGAAGTGGATGTTGTTTAAGGAACAACTTACCTCAAATTATTTCGTTGAGGTCATTGGCAAATTAGTGCATATAGTAACTGCATGTCTCAATGCCTTCAGAGGACCAATATATGTTTCAGATCCAGATCGAGAGGAACGAGATACTAAGATGGCTCAGCGTATGCTTTCACTTTTAAAAAAAGACAATGTTTTGGCAAAACGAGTTGCAGAAGACCCAAATATGTCACGTAGAGCTCGTAGTGAGCTTGAAGCTTGAAGCATCTGATATCTCGTTCCCTCATGTGGATCTGGAATACCTTGAGACCATAACATGCGGTACATACCAAATCAAACAGTCCCCTGGCTACATTGCTGAGCATCAAAAAATGATGGTGACTATGAGATTTGGGTTTACCAGCATGATGCTGATCTCATTAGGGGACATTCTCGTCACAGATCTCAAATAAAATACAATGTTTGGATTCAATTTGACAAGAATGCATCAGATGATCCTGTGAAGGCATATTATTGTCTCTGTCCTGCTGGAAAGAGAACCTCTGGCATGTGTGCACATGTTGCATCTGTAATCTATTATTTGGGATATTATAAACATTTTCAAAATCAGAAACCCCTCCAACCATACACAAGCAAATTCAAAGACTCCATTCTATGAAATAACCAGCCAATCATACATCTTATGGATTTCTCAGATCCCCCTCCTCTCACTATAGTTCCAGTCTACAAATTAAAATTGTCCAAGCCGTTGCTATGCAAAAAGACACGAAGGACATAAAACAGATTACATGTATATATAAGTACTAGAAACAGAAATTGACAGAAGTAATGTTTATGTATTGCTGTCATTGTAGATATATACAATCTGATTACAACAATCCAAAACTGCATCGGTTTTTACTTGTATCAATGGCTCATTATTATCTCATCACAAAGGCATAATATACAGGCCCTTTGTGGCTGTTCAATATTAAAATGAATAACATTTCATGTGAAGTGTTTGTTTTGAATCTAGCATTCAAATTCTAAAAGAAATCATACTTAAAGGATGAATTCTGAACAAATCTTTAAAGGTTCCCTGATATACAAGACATGGAACAGTATCCTGATTCTTCCACAGTAACCCAACCTGTTAATTGAACAACTTTACTGGTCTCAGAATTTGATGATTTTTTTCCCACTTTGAGAATATATATGTGGCCAAATAATTTGTAAGTATTTTAGGAGTACAGCAACTGTAAGTTGGTCAGACACATCTCTAAAGAATTGAATTTGTTGAAAAAATCATAAAAAAACCCTTTTTTTTTTCCCAGTTAAAATTCAATAACTTCATTCAATTGAAATACTTAGCTTTACATTTGATTTCAAAAGATGCACCAGACTTCAGTGAAGGTGATTTGACCCAATTTGATGATTTATTATTTGTGTTTGAGTAAGTTTTGGGGTAAAGTGTGCACCCTGGCTCATACCTATGGCAATGATCATAAAATAGGTCATAGTACAGGCCCTGGATGACTTTTGGATTTTCTAAAGGTATATTCTGTGGAGTCTCTGGGTGTACTACAAATTCCACACAATAAACAAAAAATTGGGCTGTGGGCAAAATTACATGAATTGTGAGAGAGGTCCTTTAAAAAATATCTGAATTAAATTAAAGTAATCATAAATGTAAAGAAAAAAGGTAATCTGATCATTGGGATTTGTTTTTTATACAAAGTCTCAGTTTACATGTCTTCCTTTATCAAAAATAAATAAAATCTGAATAAAATCAAAGTAAATATATTTCCTGCATAGTGCCATTTAAGCTACAGATTGTCTGATTACAGTGAATGTGTATTGTGCCTGGACAGATTTACTGATTATTGGGATTTGTTTCTTATATAAAGTCTCAATTTAAATGTTCTTTTGTTATCGGGGTTTCTTTTCTGACTTTATTTGATCCGTTTATTTCTCTATTTAGTTATTTTGTGCAGAGGAGCAGAACATTGATGTTAAACAGTTTTTCTTGTCAGCAGTCCTCATGAGTTGAAGGCTAAACTGTCTTCACTGTTACCATAGCAACAACAAGCATCTTACAAACGATAAACAGTAGCATAGTAACGATCTTGGTTCATCTGATGCGTATATAAACCAGCTCGAATAGACTTTCTTCCCTTTTCACCAAGCCACTTGGAGGTAACTACACTCTTTTTGAGCTTTCATGCTAGGCTAGGGTCATTAGCTTGCTTAAGCTAGCTAGTTCATGATCATTTCAGTCCGTTTTTTTGTTAAGAAGTTCATCATATTGGGTAGGACACAGATTTCTTCATTTCCTTTGTAGCCGAGTTATTTTTGTCTGCATGATTTGACTGAAGGAGTGAAACAGAAATGTTTAGTACCCTGATTGATCCATGTTTTGAGTCTCACAGAGCAAACCATGTATTAAATAAAATTTGATGTGTTCTTAATGTGAAAATGAAACGATTGATGACAGATTGTTTTACTTTTGTGCATGACAGATGTGCACTATCATCTTTTTACATCCAACCTTGAGCTAAACTTGAGCTAAACCAAAATCTTAGCCTGATTGATGTAGGCTACACTATCATTTTTTCACATACAACCATAGCTGTTAAAAGTATTTTTCCATCATTATTGCGAGCAATAGTTTTAGTTATTTGTATTTTTAAAAAAACACATTTTCTATGTTTTGCAATTTCTTACTGTTAGAAATAACAGTGTCAATGAAAGCATGTGGTGCATGGTTTTAAGTTAGTGAGTAATTGTAATTTAAAGTTGTGATTTTAAACTACTGAAATAATCCAGATTTTTGTTGTTGTTGCTGTAATCAAGTAGCCCTCGTATGAGCGACTTTTTAGTTTCAGGAAAAATGCAAACAAACTTTGGTAGATGGTTAAAATATCACAAATTTATTAGCAACGTTTAGGAAAGGTTGAGAAGTTGCCAATATAAATAATGGAGATGTCATGTATTTCAAGCATGTTAAGAGTAAAGAAAATGATCAAACATGAAACAGATATAAAAACAGCATAATAAATATAAAATAGGCTTTAATTGTGCTCTATAGTTGTATAAAATGTATCCTAGATAGATTTCGTTTGGTAATCGAAAATCCAGAAACGGAAAACGAGCCTTTATCTGATATCTATTACTGGTGAGATGAAACATACTTGAAGTATAAACTAGCAGATATGTTGATCACCAGGCTGAGTTTGGTGTCACTACAATCAACAACAAAACAGTTATTACAGTTTTAATAGTCATTACCTATCAATAAACATGATTCACTATATTAAAAGCCATATGAATTAAATTAAAACATTTATCTTGGGTAGAGCTGTATTATAAAACAGAAGGTATATCTGATCATCAGGCTGGCTTTGGTGTCACTTCAGTCAACAACAGTGAAGTTATTACAGTTTTTATAGTCGTTACCTATGAATGAATATATGTCGATATTAAAAAAATGACATACATTAAATATAAACCTATTTATCTTAAATAATAGTTGAAGGTTAAACAAGAAGAGATGTTTGATCATCAGGCTGACTTATGTGTCACTTTAGTCAACATTTATTACAGTTTTTATAGTCATCATTACCTGTTGATAAACATACTTTACTATATTCAAAGACATATGAATTGAATTTAAACATATTTATAGTGTAGAGCTGTACTATAAACTTGAAGATATATCTGATCATCAGGCTGGCTTTGGTGCCACTACAGTCAACAACAGTGAAGTTATCACAGTTTTTAGAGTTAATTACCTTTTCATAAATATATGTCCAAATTTTAAAATTGAGGGGTGCTGGTTTGGTGGAGTGGTTAGCAACCAGGCACGTCCCATGTACACGCTTTTGCCGGTCCGAGTTCCAATCCAGTCTGTGACCAGTGTGTCCTCCCCTACTCTCTCATCCCCTTTCAAAAGCCTATAAGTATATAGGCTTTTGAAAGGGGGGTCTCTCTCCAACAAAGGCACAAAAAATCCCCCAAAATACATCTGAAAAAAAAAAAAAAATTGACATTAAATACATTAAACCTATTCATCTTAAATAAGAGCTGTGTAATAAACTAGAAGAGATGTTTGATGATTAGGCAGGGTTTGGTGTTACTGCAGTCCACAACAGTACAGTTATTACAGTTTTTATAGTCATTATCTATTGATAAACATATTTCACTATATTAAAAACTATATGAAATGAATTTATTGGGTTTGGAACTACGTTGTTGTTTTGATGAGTTATTAAACCAAAATATGAGTTTATGGCCCTAATACACCATCGTACCACTGCGCTGTGGTGCAGCAACAATATCTCTATATTTTTATTTGAAGTTAGGTTGTATGACCTTTTCCACTGGAGTTTTAAAACTATTGATAGTCAGTTTTTGTGGCTGCTGTGTGTCTGCTGCTATACTTTGTTTGGATTGAATACAGCAGTCTGAAAGTTAAAATGACATATCAATGGATCTCAAATGGAGCAGCAGGACACACACTCAATCATAACTTACACAACAACAGATACATGAGCTCAAACCCATCAGTTTTCTGTGTACTTGAATTTAATTATGAAGCTGGACATTTTGCATCTAAACCAAGAGCGTTTAGGGTTTTGTTGTCAGTTGAACTTCAGCAGGTGGATTGAATTCTACCTTTGTGTTTTTTCATTTATATGTTTATCTTCTCTTGAACTTGTGACCTGTGAGGTTGAAATCTGTGTCAGTGAATGAATGACAGCTATCCGATATATCAATTTTTAAGAGACGTTGCTTATCACTAACAACTTTTCTGCCTGGTCTTTACATTACATTAAATCATACAGGAAATTTCCCTGAATGTTTTTCCCCAATGTTCAGCCACCTTTTTTTTCTTTCATAATCTGTGACATAATTTTTGCTTGTTGTTGTCTCTTCTGGTTATTTTCAGCACTGTAAAAAAGGCTAGTTGTTTTAACTTAAAAAAGTTAGTGTCAGGGCTGCCTTAAAATTTTAAGTTTTCTGAATGTAGAAATTTAAGTTCAGTTGAGTTAAGAACGATTCAGATCAAGTGAACTTCTTAAGTTCAATAAACTTGCTATTAAGTCAGCTCTACTTGAAATGTTTAGTTTAACAAACTTCTAAAAGCAATCCAATTCCAATAGTATTTTTTTATGCCAACACAGTAATTAAACTTCTTTAAACTACAGTTTTAAAGGTAAAACAACTTTATCTAAAGTTCAGATCACTGATGATTTTGAGCAAAATTGACTTATTGCATTTGGATTTAACTTACTATTTCTCTTTAACTTTTACTCATTTTGTTCTGCTTTGACACAAGTTTATAAAATAAAGTTAATATTTGCTTTAAGAGAAACAATCTTAAAAGCAGAAAAAAGGTTTAGTATTTAAAGGGTATTATTGCCAGACAAACCAAAACAACTTCACATGTTCAATGTGGATAGCAAAACAGCTCTGAACAGATTCAAGGTACAGTACATTTGCCACAAAAAGTGCTAGCTTGCGGGAAAAACGCATCCTCGTCCACAAAGGTTCTTTAACTTTGACTAAAATTCGTCTGGCTTGCATGACGGCTCGTTTGGTTGAAAACCAGCTTATAGCTCACATCTTTTACTGTTTTATTTCTTTTTTCACATTTGTGGATGAGGATTAGTGACCTGAACTTTAAGTTGTTTTACCTTTAAAACTGTAGTTTAAAGAAGTTTAATTACTGTGTTGGCACAAAAAAATACTATTGGAATTGGATTGCTTTTAGAAGTTTCTTAATTTAAACAATTCAAGCAGAGCTGACTTAATAGCAAGTTTATTGAACTTAAGAAGTTCACTTGATCTGAATCGTTCTTAACTCAACTGAACTTAAATTTCTAAATTCAGAAAACTTAAAATTTTAAGGCAGCCCTGACACTAACTTTTTTAAGTTAAAACAACTAGCCTTTTTTACAGTGAGGCGTCACTTTGAATGAATGTCAAATGGTTATTTCAACCAACCCCAATTACATGAAGATTTCTTCGTGTTATTTATTTCTTTGCTCCTAGCAAAGTATTTGAAATGTTTTTTAGTCATCACTGTTTCTTTACTCTGTGAGGATCAGTGAATCTTCATTCATGAGTGGTGCTCTATGAAAGATGACAGATTGTGAAGTTGTCCTGGCCAGTGTCCTTCCCGTTTTAAACTGTAGAGCTGCACTGACATGATCTTATAAACTCAGACATTGACCTCGATGATGAGGAGGAAGTCTTAGTGCTGGACTCTGAGGAAAATATGAGTGAACTTTTAGTTTAGTGTGTTTTGAAAGTGTTACTGACATTGTTCTGGTTTGATCTTACAGAAAACTAAAGCCAGAGAAAAGCACAAACAAGGAGAGACAAGACACCATCGGATCGAGGACCAACACCAACGAAGAAGAGTGACAGAGGGAGAGAGAGGGAGGGAGAGAGAGAGAGAGAGAGAGAGAGAGAGAGAGAGAGAGAGAGAGAGAAGGAGGAGGAGGAGGAGGAGGAGGAGAAGGACGAGGAGGAGGAGGAAGAGGAGGAGGAGGTAAGTATCCAGGAGAGGAAGAAGAAAGAGTGAGGAAGGATAATGGGACTGAAGCAGTCTGTGAGATGCAGGAGCAGGAGCAGGAGGGGGGAGATCTACAGAAAAGGGCAGGAGGAGAGGTGGAGAGTGGAGGAGGAGGACAGATGGGTAAGTATTGAAGGGAAAAACAAGGAGCAAGGATGGATGAAGGGTGAGAAGAAAGGAAGGAGAAGGAGACGGGGTCTGATGTGCCAAAATATATTGAGAATCATTCCTTGTTGCACGAAGGGGAGGGAGGAGATCTACAGAAAGGAGCAAGTGGAGAGGCAGAGAGTGGAGGAGGAGGTTTTGGAGAGGGAGAGAGGGAGAGAGGAGGAGGGGATGTTAAAACAACAGGTTAGAATGTTGGAGGGCAGGAGAGAGGAGGAGAGACAGGAGCAGGGGATACAGGTGAAGGATATGGAAGGTAGGAGATGGCTGGGGGAGCAGATTATTGAGCTAGAGGAGAAAGAGCAGCAGGAGATGATTGAGAAGCAGGAGCAGGAGGAGAGAGTGAGGCAGGAGATGATTGAGAAGCAGGAGCAGGAGGACAGAGTGAGGCAGGAGATGATTGAGAATCAGGAGCAGGAGGAGAGAGTGAGGCAGGAGATGATTGAGAAGCAGGAGCAGGAGGAGAGAGTGAGGCAGGAGATGATTGAGAAGAAGGAGCAGGAGGAGAGAGTGAGGCAGGAGATGATTGAGAAGCAGGAGCAGGAGGAGAGAGTGAGGCAGGAGATGATTGAGAAGCAGGGGCAGGAGGAGAGAGTGGGGCAGGAGATGATTGAGAAGAAGGAGCAGGAGGAGAGAGTGAGGCAGGAGATGATTGAGAAGCAGGAGCAGGAGGGGAGTGAGAGGCAGGAGATGATTGAGAAGCAGGAGGGGAGTAAGAGGCAGGAGATGATTGAGAAGAAGGAGCAGGAGGAGAGAGTGAGGCAGGAGATGATTGAGAAGCAGGAGCAGAAGGAGAGTAAGATGCAGGAGATGATTGAGAAGCAGGAGCAGGAGGAGAGAGTGTGGCAGGAGATGATTGAGAAGCAGGAGCAGGAGGAGAGTAAGAGGCAGGAGATGATTGAGAAGCAGGAGCAGGAGGAGAGAGTGTGGCAGGAGATTATTGAGAAGAAGGAGCAGGAGGATAGAGTGGGGCAGGAGATGATTGAGAAGCAGGAGCAGGAGGAGAGAGTGTGGCAGGAGATGATTGAGAAGAAGGAGCAGGAGGAGAGTAAGAGGCAGGAGATGATTGAGAAGCAGGAGCAGAAGGAGAGAGTGTGGCAGGAGATTATTGAGAAGAAGGAGCAGGAGGAGAGAGTGGGGCAGGAGATGACTGAGAAGCAGGAGCAGGAGGAGAGAGTGAGGCAAGAGATGATTAAGAAGCAGGAGCAGGAGGAGAGTGAGAGGCAGGAGATGATTGAGAAGCAGGAGCAAGAGGAGATTCTGAGGCAGGAGATGATTGAGAAGGAGAGGAAACAAAGGGAGGATAGGAGGAGACAAGAGCAAGAGGAGAGGGAGGGACAGGAGGAGATTCTGAGTCAGGAGATGATTGAGAAGAAGAGGCAGCGGAGGTTGGAATGGAAAAGAAAGATGAAGGAGAGGAAGAAACAGGAGAGAGAGAGGCAGGAGATGATTGAGAAGCAGGAGCAGGAGGAGAGGGAGAGGCAGGAGATGATTGAGAAGCAGGAGGAGGGTCAGAGGTGGGAGATGATTGAGAAGCAGGAGCAGGAGGAGAGTAAGAGGCAGGGAATGATTGAGAAGCAGGAGCAAGAGGAGAGGGAGAGGCAGGGGATGATTGAGAAGCAGGAGCAGAAGGAGAGGAAGAGCCAGGAGATGACTGAGAAGCAGGAGCAAGAGGAGAGGGAGAGGCAGGAGATGATTGAGAAGCAGGAGCAGAAGGAGAGGGAGAGACAGGAGATGATTGAGAAGCAGGAGGAGAGTAAGAGGCAGGAGATGATTGAGAAGCAGGAGCAGGAGGAGAGAGTGTGGCAGGAGATGATTGAGAAGAAGGAGCAGGAGGAGAGTAAGAGGCAGGAGATGATTGAGAAGCAGGAGCAGAAGGAGAGTAAGATGCAGGAGATGATTGAGAAGCAGGAGCAGGAGGAGAGAGTGTGGCAGGAGATGATTGAGAAGCAGGAGCAGGAGGAGAGTAAGAGGCAGGAGATGATTGAGAAGCAGGAGCAGGAGGAGAGAGTGTGGCAGGAGATGATTGAGAAGCAGGAGCAGGAGGAGAGAGTGTGGCAGGAGATGATTGAGAAGAAGGAGCAGGAGGAGAGTAAGAGGCAGGAGATGATTGAGAAGCAGGAGCAGAAGGAGAGAGTGGGGCAGGAGAGAATTGAGAAGAGGGAGGAGGGGGAGAGAGGGGGGCAGGGGATGGATGAGAAGCAGGAGCAGGAGGAGAGAGTGAGGCAAGAGATGATTGAGAAGCAGGAGCAAGAGGAGATTCTGAGGCAGGAGATGATTGAGAAGCAGGAGCAAGAGGAGATTCTGAGGCAGGAGATGATTGAGAAGGAGAGGAAACAAAGGGAGGATAGGAGGAGACAAGAGCAAGAGGAGAGGGAGGAACAGGAGGAGATTCTGAGTCAGGAGAGGATTGAGAAGAAGAGGCAGCGGAGGCTGGAATGGAAAAGAAAGATGAAGGAGAGGAAGAAACAGGAGAGAGAGAGGCAGGAGATGATTGAGAAGCAGGAGGAGAGGGAGAGGCAGGAGATGATTGAGAAGCAGGAGGAGGGTAAGAGGCGGGAGATGATTGAGAAGCAGGAGCAGGAGGAGAGTAAGAGGCAGGAGATGATTGAGAAGCAGGAGCAAGAGGAGAGGGAGAGGCAGGAGATGATTGAGAAGCAGGAGCAGAAGGAGAGGGAGAGGCAGGAGATGATTGAGAAGCAGGAGGAGAGTAAGAGGCAGGAGATGATTGAGAAGCAGGAGCAAGAGGAGAGGGAGAGGCAGGAGATGATTGAGAAGCAGGAGCAGGAGGGGAGTAAGAGGCAGGAGATGATTGAGAAGCAGGAGCAGGAGGAGAGAGTGTGGCAGGAGATGATTGAGAAGAAGGAGCAGGAGGAGAGAGTGTGGCAGGAGATGATTGAGAAGCAGGAGCAGAAGGAGAGTAAGATGCAGGAGACGATTGAGAAGCAGGAGCAGGAGGAGAGAGTGTGGCAGGAGATGATTGAGAAGCAGGAGCAGGAGGAGAGAGTGGGGCAGGAGATGATTGAGAAGCAGGAGCAGGAGGAGAGTGAGAGGCAGGAGATGATTGAGAAGCAGGAGCAAGAGGAGATTCTGAGGCAGGAGATGATTGAGAAGGAGAGGAAACAAAGGGAGGATAGGAGGAGACAAGAGCAAGAGGAGAGGGAGGGACAGGAGGAGATTCTGTGGCAGGAGAGGACTGAGAAGAAGAGGCAGCGGAGGCTGGAATGGAAAAGAAAGATGAAGGAGAGGAAGAAACAGGAGAGAGAGAGGCAGGAGATGATTGAGAAGCAGGAGCAGGAGGAGAGGGAGAGGCAGGAGATGATTGAGAAGCAGGAGGAGGAGGACAGAGGAGGGGAGATGATTGAGAAGCAGGAGCAGGAGGAGAGTAAGAGGCAGGGAATGATTGAGAAGCAGGAGCAAGAGGAGAGGGAGAGCCAGGAGATGATTGAGAAGCAGGAGCAAGAGGAGAGGGAGAGGCAGGAGATGATTGAGAAGCAGGAGCAGAAGGAGAGGGAGGCAGGAGATGATTGAGAAGCAGGAGCAGAAGGAGAGGGAGAGACAGGAGATAATAGAGAAGCAGGAGAAGAGTAAGAGGCAGGAGATGATTGAGAAGCAGGATCAAGAGGAGAGGGAGAGGCAGGAGATGATTGAGAAGGAGAGGAAACAAAGGGAGGATAGGAGGAGACAAGAGCAGGAGGAGAGGGAGAGACAGGAGCAGATTCTGATGCAGGAGAGGATTGAGAAGAAGAGGCAGCAGAGGCTGGAATGGAAAAGAAAGATGAAGGAGAGGAAGAAACAGGGGAGAGTGTGGCAGGAGATTATTGAGAAGAAGGAGCAGGAGGAACGTAAGAGGCAGGAGCAGGAGGAGAGTAAGAGGCAGGAGATGATTGAGAAGCACGAGCAGAAGGAGAGGGAGAGGCAGGAGATGATTGAGAAGCAGGAGGAGAGTAAGAGGCAGGAGATGATTGAGAAGCAGGAGCAAGAGGAGATTCTGAGGCAGGAGATGATTGAGAAGGAGAGGAAACAAAGGGAGGATAGGAGGAGACAAGAGCAAGAGGAGAGGGAGGAACAGGAGGAGATTCTGAGTCAGGAAATGATTGAGAAGAAGAGGCAGCAGAGGCTGGAATGGAAAAGAAAGATGAAGGAGAGGAAGAAACAGGAGAGAGAGAGGCAGGAGATGATTGAGAAGCAGGAGCAAGGGGAGAGGGAGAGGCAGAAGATGATTGAGAAGCAGGAGAAGGAGGAAAGTAAGAGGCAGGAGAGGATTGAGAAGCAGGAGCTAAAAAGTGCTTCATAACTCATTTATTGCCAAAATATATATATGAAAGAGAAAAAATATTTCTAATAAATTACTGTCATGAATGTGTTATGAATATAAATCTTCCAGTCAAATTGAAATGTTGGAAACCATAAAACCCTTAAAAACGTTAAGCCTAAAAAGAAGTTTGTTGAAAACCAATTGAATTTAAATTAAATTAAAATGAATGAATAGTATTCACATCATTACAGCTATTTTGATGTCCATAATGTAATCGAAGCAGGAAGTAGTTAATAAAGTTTATTTGTCCTCTGATGAGGGGGGGTGATGGCGGGGTTAAATTACATCTAGATGCTTTAGTATAAACTAAAAGTGCTTCATAACACATTTATTGCCAAAATATATATATGAAAGAGAAAAAATATTTCTAATAAATTACTGTCATGAATGTGTTATGAATATAAATCTTCCAGTCAAATTGAAATGTTGGAAACATAAAACCCTTAAAAACGTTAAGCCTAAAAAGAAGTTTGTTGAAAACAAATGTATTTTAATTAAATTTAAGTGAATGAATAGTATTCACATCATTACAGCTATTTTGATGTCCATAATGTAATCAAAGCAGGAAGTAGTTAATAAAGTTTATTTGTCCTCCGATGAGGGGGGGTGGTGGCGGGGTTAAATTACATCTAGATGCTTTAGTATAAACTAAAAGTGCTGTATAACACATTTATTGCCAAAATATATATATGAAAGAGAAAAAATATTTCTAATAAATTACTGTCATGAATGTGTTATGAAAATAAATCTTCCAGTCAAATTGAAATGTTGGAAACCATAAAACCCTTAAAAACGTTAAGCCTAAAAAGAAGTTTGTTGAAAACAAATGTATTTTAATTAAATTTAAATGAATGAATAGTATTCACATCATTACAGCTATTTTGATGTCCATAATGTAATCGAAGCAGGAAATAGTTAATAAAGTTTATTTGTCCTCCGATGAGGGGGGGTGGCGGCGGGGTTGAATTACATCTAGATGCTTTAGTATAAACTAAAAGTGCTTCATAACACATTTATTGCACAAAAATATATATATGAAAGAGAAAAAATATTTCTAATAAATTACTGTCATGAATGTGTTATGAATATAAATCTTCCAGTCAAATTGAAATGTTGGAAACCATAAAACCCTTAAAAACGTTAAGCCTAAAAAGAAGTTTGTTGAAAACAAATGTATTTTAATTAAATTTAAATGAATGAATAGTATTCACATCATTACAGCTATTTTGATGTCCATAATGTAATCAAAGCAGGAAGTAGTTAATAAAGTTTATTTGTCCTCCGATGAGGGGGGGTGGTGGCGGGGTTAAATTACATCTAGATGCTATAGTATAAACTAAAAGTGCTTCCTAACACATTTATTGCACAAAAATATATATATGAAAGAAAAAAATGTTTGTGATATATGACTGTCATATATATATATATATATATATGAGAATATATATATATATATATATATATATATATATACATATACATATATATACATATATATGTGTGTGTATATATATATTATATACATATATACATATCTATACATATATACACATATCTATACATCTATATATATATACATATCTATAAATCTCTATATATCTATATCTATCTCTCCTTCTGTCTCTCTCTCTCTCTCTCTCTCTCTCTATATATATATATATATATATATACACACACATATATATACATATATACATATATACATATATATATATATATATATATATACATACACACACACACACACACACACACATATATATATATATATATATATATATATATATATATATATATATATATATATATATATATATATATTTATATATATATAAGCAGGCATTTATATTGCTTATGTTTTAACTGATTGTTAACTTTCAATACCTATGATTTAACCAGTGACTGTTCTTTTCCAGTAAACATTTCACCTGTTCACCTGGTATTTTTTAGATCTGTAATAGTGTGTGGCTGGTTACAAGTAGAACATTTTTGAAGCTTGGATGGGTCTGTGTTATTTCCAACATACTGCTGGCAGTATTTGCACACATCGTGTTGTACTGCATCAGTGCTCAAGTGTTTGAAAACCTTTTTAAACAGATGTTTGGTGCCTGGTACCACTATGCTGGCAAATATGTGGTTAATAATTTGAAGCAAATCTTTGAGAGCAGACATGGTCAAATTGTGCTTTAGTACAAAGAGTACTTCTGCCTTGGTGATTTTGAGACACCCACATATTGGGTCATCAAGATTGCTGTGCCGTGAATTGTCATCCCCTGGGCTATGTTGAAAATTGTCATCCTCCATATTGTGTTCCACATTGTCATTGGCTATATCTGCCATGGGAAGAGAATATCTCACATGCAGAATTTCAGACAATGAATCAGGCAAATCATACGCTCACATGCCAGATCTGGTATTTCTCATGCATGTAAATTTGTTATGTAATGCCCACTGAGTTTCTGTTAGGTGTTGGTAGTATATTTGATGGACCAAGAGCAGAGGCAGAGATCAGATCAAAGTTGAAACACCAAGGTTTATTTACAGGGGATGCAAAAAAGGTGATATATACAAAAAGGGTGGCAGTGGCAGGAGCTCGTGGAGACCTGGGGGGTATTCCACGAAGCTGGCTTAGGTCTAAGCCTGGCTTATTTCGGTCAGCTGCGCTAACTTTAGTGAGAGTTTTGTTCCACCAACAAGGCTTAGGGCTAGCCTGGCTTGGTAACCATGGTAACTCAGCCAGAGCGACAAGCCTGGTCCGGGGCAGGCTAACAGTCAAGCTTACTTTAGCTGCGCCGTCAGAGCAGGTTCCGGATCCGCCAGCCGGAAACAATTTGAAAAATGTACCTGATTTTTCTTTCTTCTTTCACCCTCTTGACCTGTAATCAATGATGTTCTTGCTCGGTGACACACATTGAGACATTTTTAAAATAACGCCGAAATAACCATGAATCAAAATATGTCAGATACTGCACCCTTTCTGGGTCACTGCAGTGAACAGATGGCTTAGTGGTTAAGGTGCAGAGCACCAGCAAGAGGTTCGATCCGCCAGCGAAACAATTTGAAAATGTACTTGGTTTTAGGTGTTACCTATGTTGCTGCTTTATTGATTTTTTCTTTTCACCTCTAAGTGTCAAATCACGACCATGAATTGGGCCTACCAGATTGTCTTAAAAGTAGCAGGACACAACAGTCACAAAAACCAGGCTATGTTGTAGCCTCTTTCTTTTATATATATATATATATATATATATATATATATATCATGATGATAATCTAAAGGTGATGCCAAATGATGATATATATATATATATATATATATATATATATATATATATATATATATATATATATATATATATATATATATATATATATATATATATATATATATAAAATGACATCTCCTCTATAGGCCTACATGTTTTTTTCTGCTTTTTTATTCAAAGTTTGAGTGTTTGATGAAACATCTCCACATGAAGTTGCCCCTTTTTTCCAAAGTATTCGTACTTTGGTTTTAGGTGTTACCTATGTTGCTGCTTTATTCATCTATGGTGGATAGGCTATATATTTGTCAAATCAAGAACATGAATTGGGCCTACCAGAGTAAAAAGTGAAAACCACCATCACATTACACAAAACCAGGCTATGTTGTAGCCTCTTTCTTTCATACATATATATATATATATATATATATATATATATATATATATATATATGGAGAGCGTCATCACTTTCGCATAGGTTTGCACAAGGCAAGACAGACCATTTGGTTCCTATTTTCAACCTAAATACTCTAAGTAGGAAGCATTTTTTATACTTCATGCTTACATGTGCAAACAATTGTGGTGAGGCCTCAAAACTGCACAGAGGGTAAATGCTCGTAACTCTACTGGTTGTCTTGTTTTAAAAGATTTTTCACGAGTAAGGACCACACCATCAACAGCATGAATCTGACATTTTTTTGTTGCTTACAGTAGATAACAAGCAACAAAGCGGATAACGGTTTGGGGAAACTTCATGGCGGATCCGCCGTAGCTCCCGAGCAAGACCAACCCCCCCCCCCCCCATAGAATCCTATAGAATTTATAGGAACACAGGAAGAGGTGCGGTCCTGCTCCCGAAATTCTGCTTAAAGGTCCACTATTTATGCATTAAGGAGTAGAATTGAAAGTTGGAGAGAAAGAGAAGGTGGAATAACTGGGGCAAAGGAGCCACAAGTAGGTCACATTTAAATTGGGCAAGCCCCTTCAAGAACTTCAGCCCAGTTTAAAAATTTACGATACCATTTGGGTATCATCAAAATCTGAGGTGTGTTCATTTCCCCATAGTCCTTTCAGGAGTTCAGCCAGTTCTGTGGGTTGGTTTGCTTCTGCTTCGAAGACATATGCCTAATTAAAGGGAATCATAAACTTACCAAGCAGTTCATAATTTAAACTTCGTTATGTCTTTCTATTTACATGCACTTACTTTTCCAAATACAACTTTCTTTGTACATTTTCCAAAGAACTGGAACAATTGTTTTGATTTCAATAGCCAATTTTCAAAAGATAGACTTAAGGTAAAATTTTAGTCTTAATGTATTTACTCAAACATTTCAACAGTAATTATATGGAGAGATGAATTCTGGAGGGTCCTGATGTTAAACTCGTTATTGCACATTCACAACTAAGGCTAAAATATTAAACCCTCTGGTGCCATTATGGACACTCTTCACTCACAGTGTGTCATTTTTCTTGTAGTCTTATTTTATTTTAATTTTTTTTTGCTGTATTTGCTGTATTTTTGTCAGATTATTTTTTTTTATAAATCTAAATGATCAAATCATATGTTACCAATGGGTCTATAATATTTGCAAAGTACAATGAGTCTTTTAAAATACAGTTAGAAATTATGCAGTGGAATTACCAAAATAAAAGTACTGTCAAAATCTATATTACTGAACAAGCCCTGTGTAAATAAAGACAGCTCTTTGATGACAGATATATTTCCCCAATTTTACAACAATACATATATGATATCTATCTATCTATCTATCTATCTATCTATCTATCTATCTATATATATTTCTTGTCATAAATCTTTACAAGACTTCAATGTCAAAGATATCACCCCATTCAATCATTTGATTCAGAAAAAAACTAACTTTAAAATAACAAAAATAAAACTATAGTATTGAAAAATCAAACTTCACTTGAATAATAATAATTAACGTTATTTGTATAGCACTATTTAAAACATTGGCTTACAAAGTGCTTTGACAGCAGGCAGGAACATAAGACAACTAAGCACAAGACTTAAAACACAAAGGAAAAAAGAACAACCCAAAAAGGTTAATTAAAATCACAGAACATTTGATTTTGACAAACACAAATGGCAAAATGAAGTTGAGAAAGTTCTACAATAAATAAAGAACTTAATTCCCCAAAAGTAGGCACAACAGTCCAGACCCAGTTACTAGACACAGACACAGCGGAGGACCTGACCCCACAGGCCTAGAGACACAACACACCAGGATACAGCAAAACAAAAAACACTTGAAATGTCTGAAAATCTGAAAATACTGGGTAGTTTTGATCAAAGAATGATTTAAAGATCTGTAGAAGTAGGGAAAATGTTTATTAAATATTTTTATAAATGTCCTGAAAGTGGACAGTATGACTTGTAATGGCCTTTAAGTATAAGCAATTTTAAATGACAAGAGTATTCATGGTTCAAATCTGCTGGTAAAAAATACTGAATGGCAAGGGTTTTTGCATATAATGGGTAGGGATGTGAACAGATATGATTTTACAAATGGCATTATTTATTTAGCTTCATTTTAGGAGCATGATATTATTTCTTAAGGCACACAGAGCTAAGAGAAGGCCTTGATATGAGACTTGTTAAGTTAAAAGGCAAATAATATTGATGTTATAACCAGTTGTAACAGCTTTCAACGAAAATAGATTTTCAATTTTCCACCCCTGGTAACAAACAAACTTAACATTCTGAATGAGTGGCTTTACTCAGACTTTAGACATTACAACCACACATCACCAGAAAGACATTACTCTAAGAATGTAACCTCAAAACTAAAAATGCTCTCAAAGCGCAAATCTCCACTAAGGCATTTCCAACATAGTCAAGTGTGTCATTGTGAAAATGTGGAAATATGCTGGACTTGCAGTGTTAACTTTTTTTTTTAAATGCCTGGTTTCACATCTCTTGTGCAATGACCGACACTCTCTAAATAATCTATGGACTCCAAGATCATAAATCTACCAAATCTGTCATCACAATCTATTGACAAATTATTGACTTCTTAACCAAAATACCTTCTCTATCTTGCAATCATAACAAATCATTAAAAACTTTCCTGGATCCACATCCAGATTCAGATCAGCACCTATATCTAAGCACCTCTTCGTTGTGCAATGACCAAAATTCTGTAAGTTTCAGACAAATCTGTTAATTAATTTTGGAGTTATACTTTCTAAAAACAGGATTTAATGACCTTAATATCAAACTGAGCTGTAAACTTTTGACCTCATCAAACATCACAGGCGCTTAATGATCACACCTGTTGTTGTGAATGGACACAGGTGTCTGGGTTTGACTGGCTGATTACCTGGAGTCAGTGCAGGCCTCATATTTAAAGCAGTGACTGAGTTTCTGCCCTACAGAGAAGTGCTCCTGGTCTGCTGAGTGGCTTCTCCATTATGGCAGGTGATGATGGAAGGCAAGGCAGATCATGTCAGACTGTGGCAGTCATATTGTTAGTCCTGTGCTCTTTGGTGCCAAGTTTTACTTGCTTTAGCTTGCATGGTTTGAGAGAGAAAGGAATGGAGGACAAGGCAGCTGCTGAGGCCACAGTGATGGACAGGAGGACAGGAGGCATTCTCTTTAAAGGGAAAGAGCTCAACTCCAAGTCTGAATCGACAGGTAAGAGTTTTCTGCTGAGTCATCACCACCTAAAGGAACTGAAGAAAACCAAAGGTATGGTATGTTCTGACTTTGTTGTTGGATTTTTACCTCATTTTTAGGGGTTCTGGAGCAGGCCTCACTTCTAGAGGACATGACCAAAAAAGCTGCATGGCAGCGCTTGAATCCTTCCCTTCACTGTGGTGAAAAGAAAATGAAATTTAGTGCCATGGGTCCTGGAGCTGGTGACTTGCAGCTGGACATGGGTACTATAACCAGCCAGAGCTTGTACATTGGTTTGTAACAGATATTACAGCACACATTAGCTTGAATTAATTTGTCTTGTCTCCCTCTTAGGCAGTGGCTCCCTCCTGCCTTTGGTCCAGGTGCCTCAAGCGTGTGGCTACTCTGTGAAACAAAATGCACTGGGCCTTGTTTTGATGGTTCCCTATGATGGCTGTAATGTGATACATGAGGTATGATTTTACTGCTTAGACAAAATGGCTGAGGGTTTGCATAATTTCATAGGATTTTTATTGTGGTGGCTGAGTCCAAAATTAACACAAGTGTAAAATATAGGTGCAGTTTAGCAGCTAATGTGCCTTTATGACTGGTAAATGTTTGTACCAAAGTGTCATTTTCAGAATGAGCCAAGCATGTTTTGTACAGTGGCAGCTTCCTCTTACTACACTATGAAACCTAATGAAACATGTTAAAATCTACCATAAGATCCAAATAGAAATATACGTGGTCTTTGACCAGTGATGTACAAAGGTCTTCATAAAACTATATAGCCCCTCAAAGACTGGGTTCATTTTTTTTGGGGGGGGTGGGGGGGGGGGTTGACTAACATGTAAAGCTCTGTTCATTACACAAATGCATAATAGGGTTTTCTAACAACATAAAATTGGTAGTATTAAAGAAAATCATGTTTAAAAACTTGGTAAATTTCGCAAGTTATCCGTCAGTTCTCCTCACTCCCATGTAAATGTTAATCCATGACCTCAAGAGAACTTGTATTTGTTTGGGTCCCAATTCCCTTACAAATATCTGTAACTGGTAAATGTGAAAGCTAAACAGAAATCCATGTAAAATTGGGCAACAGGATTCTTATTTTCAAATTGTAATACTGAAACTTGGTCTACAAGGAATCCGTTCTCAATTTTTTTTCTTTGGAACATGATGCTGCACCTAAAATGCTCAAATTAATGAAACAATTTATTTCTAGTAAATGTTTGACAGAATTCTTGCATCATGGGCAGTAGTCATATGTTGCAGACTTTTGTTTTGTGGATAGAAGTACATGATCATGAGGGGGGGCATGTAAAAATCAAAACCATGACTTTTTTTTTTTTTAAATGGTTATCAAGTCATTTTTTTATTCTTTGCATCTAAGGGTGGACATCACATGTTGCTGATGACTTGGCTTGGGACTCCAGTTACATTCACCTGCCCTGTGTTGACAAGTTCTGCTTCACCACCTCAGAGGCTGCAGACTCGCACTCGTATGCCCTGGAGCCTTCATCGTTCCAAGCGTCAGGCAGTGAATGACCCACTGGGCTATTACAGATATTTGTATGACTACTATCGAATGTATACGACACCTCCACCAACCCAAAGTGCTCCAAAAACTACCACCAAGCCTGCCACTACTACCACAACCAAGCCTACCACCACAACCTCCACAACGAAAGCACCTGACCCTACAACATTACCAAAGCCAACTACAAAGAAGCCTCCTCAAATGAATCCACCTGCCTACCCTTATTACTACCCATACTATCCGTATTACCCATACTACCCCTATCCTCTCCCATACCCCCCAGTGAAGACCACTTTGTCTCCGTCCACTACTGCCAAACCTACAACTAAACCTACAACCACTAAAACAAAGACCACCACAGCCAAGATTACAACCACATCTAAGATGACCACTACAGCAAAGGTGACCACTACAGCAAAGATGACAACATCAACAACCAAGACTACTAAAAGATCACCGCCTCCCTATTACCCACCATATCCTTACTATCCCTACCAACCACCAGGTTATCCTCTGCCAGGACTCCCTGATAATTCAGATATTTATTACTACCCTTTAATCCAGTATTTCTATGGCAGACCTCCCAGCATGCCGACCTCAAGACCTCCAACCCCCACAACCACCATGTCAGGCTCTTCAACGACCAAAGCAAAGAAAACTACCTCTTCCCCAACAAAGAAGCCGACCACTACCTCCCCAACAACAAAGAAGCAAACTACACCTATTCCGACCAAGCCAGCGACTACAATGAAAAAGCCAACAACAACCTCAACTACCAAGAAGCAAACTACCAAGAAGCCAACAACGACCTCTACAACAAAAAAGCCTACAACAACCTCTACAACAAAGAAGGCAACAACTGCTCAACTGACAACCCCCAGCTCAAACTATCCAGGTCCAATGAGCACATTTGTACCTTACTACCAATACCCCTTTGTTCCATACATTTCATACAAATACAACAAGGCAGGCCAATACCTGGATGATGAAAAGGTAATGCCTCAAGTCGATTACAAATCTGGACTCCAGCCTCGTGCACAACTGCATCCAGGCTTCAACTACTGGCAGCCTGTACCCTGGTTTTCTCACTCAACTGACCACGGTGATCTACTTGAGGATTACTAACTTCAAGGTAAGCTTGACTTGTAATTCATGTTCAATGGGGTGCATCTTTAAATCAGACTCAGCCATCTTTTTTGTTTTTCAGGGTCCATGTCCTGTGATACTGAGCATTCAAATAAACATCAACTTTTACTTGGTCGTGCATGTCCTTAATTTGCCTTAATGAATTTACATTTTTGCCAACAATAAGTTAAAGTACAATTTCACAGAACTGGTTAAATATATTCTGGTTGATTCAAATTTCTCATGTTTAAATGGATTGTGTAAACTGCCATTGTACACTGAGGAGTGTACCAATGCTTATTTTTCTGACCTGTGCACCAGAAGTTCCACACTCCCAATCAAAATCTTAAGAACAGTTAAAATTTGCAAGAATTTTGCACAGGGCTTCAAATACGAAATGGGAGCGAGAAACACATTTAAGCAGGCAATTTAATACTGCATTTAAACTCATGTCTTTGGCAACTAATTGAGTTAACACTACAGCCTTTAAAAGCTGAAATCTGCACACAAATTTCAATTTTGTCATGTAATCAACCTGTCAGGACCTCCTGATGGCTAAATGCAAAACAAGCTCCTCTTTAAACTAGAGGATTTATAGCTGCATAAGTAAGGACTCTCTGAACACCCAATCACTGCTGGGATTGGCTGCAGTAAGACGGTCATTTTGGATTTCTTAAGATGAGGGTTATAACAAATCAAGTGGTGGACCAAAATTTGGGTGAACAGTACACACAAGACCCACACTGCCTGGCCAAAAGTCTCAGCCTGGATTTAACTAAGAAATGGGTACAAGCCTCCTATTGGATAATTACTGCATGGGTGATATTTCAGATGGCAACTTATTTAATCCCAGCTGATGCAATGAGTACTTTATTTCTTAAACAGTAAAAAGACATCCTGTGGTCATGGTGAAGTGTTTAAGACGGGTCAAATAATTGGCATGCATCAAACCATCTACGGAGAATGCAGAAAGTATTAAAATTGGGTTAAGAACTGTCCAACACAAACTTGGAAGGATTGCAGGGAACCATTGTCTTCAAGGAAGAAAGTCTGGGGGAAAAATCCTGAGTGATCATGATCTGCAATTAAACTCTTGGCCAAATCCGGGTCACAATAAAATAGAACTTGGGGGTATGTTTAATAGTGAGCATTTCCACACACAATGTGAAGGGAACTCAAGGGATTGGGACTAAACAGCTATGTAGCCTTAAGAAAACTATGTAAGGCTAACCAGAGAAAAAGTGCTTCAGTTTACTGGGGAGCATAAAGATTGGACTCTGGATGACTGGAAGAAAGTCATGTGGTCTGATACGTCCAGATTTACCCTATTCCGGAGTGATGGATGCATCAGGGTAAGAAGAGAGCCAGGGGAAGTGATGCATCCATCATGCCAAGTGCCTACTGTATGAGCCTGTGGTGGCAAACATTAATGCAACACTGGATGAAAGTAAATCTTGTGACATTACAGAAGCTTATCAAATGAAAAATTAGTGTGGCCTTTTCTTTGGCCAGGCAGTGTATATATATTATATAAACAAAATGACTTAAAACTAGAACTTGATAGCAACAAACCAACTGTCATAAAATGCACCTGAATTGCCTGTCTTATGAATTTTAAAGCATTACTGCATCTTAGAAAAGAGGGATGGTAACTGGGACTAGAGAGTTTGCTGGAGGCATTAAACATTGTCTTTGGAAATACAGTTAACAGCCATGACCAGCTTTATCAGGTTTTCCTACTGCCAAAAAAGGTCAAGCCTCCCCATTTAAGCATCTTTTTTCCCAACTCGACAGTCGTGGGCTTTCAGAACCTGTCAGCCACAAAAATCGTCACTTCATTTCATGTGGTGTGACAGTGACCAAAAATAAAGATCCTGCTGGGGAGGCACAGAGTGGCATAAAAGAAGTTCTAGTGTGTTTGATTTTTTTTTTGTTCTGCCTCCTATGATTTGTTCCTTCACATCAGAGACGTTGAATGAGGGCACAGAGCCCCTCGGCACCTGCAACAATCGCATGTAAACGAATAGAAGTTGTTGCTTCAAGATGGAACAATGAGATGTCTTAGAAAATTGATTCAATACAGGCATGCTTTTATCCAGGACAATCTGGGCCTCCAGAGTATTGATGATTTACATAGTTACATTTATTCCTCCAGATGTTTTTAGGTTATGGTGATTGGTCATTTGTGTCACTCTTTGTAACATTTGTGCCCGAATTTGCTTCAAAGAGTCTAACCTTCAATTACTGATATTCCCCTTACAATTCTTTTAGAAATCTTTTCTTTGTTTGACCTTTCAGTTCATCTGATAAGAAGCTTCTGAAAAAATCAATAAGGAAGGGAGAGCATTTGATTGCTTAATAGACTTACAGAAAGTTGTCACTTTATCTAATGGTCATAATGGAAATCAATATATATTTTTTTCCTAAAGAAAATGTGACAAAAACCCAGTTACAGATGTATTGCTATAAATCCACAAATGTTTCCCAAATAATTCTTCTCTTCATGGCTGGATTAAATTTGAAGGGATTAATTTGACCTGATGTCTGGAAAATATTGGCAAATTGTAAGCTTTTAAACACAAATGCCCCCATAAAGATATGCTACAAGATTTCAGGAATGAAGCTTAGCAAAAATTCAAGCTGGAAGACCTACATATTCATTCAGTCACCTTAGTTTTCATGTTTTTAAATCATGTTTTTGTTCACTGAAGTGGAATTGTGCTATGAGATCTCAGTAATCTTTGCTTCCACACCTGAGTACTCTTTCACATCAACAGCATAAATGTAGAGAAGCAATATGATAGCATAATGGCCAAAAATAATCAACACCGTCCAGTGTTACAGATGAAGTTTCTGGTTATAAAAGTCCATCGCTCCCAATCAGTGATTGAAATGTTTTATCTCATAAGCAGAGTGCATGGCCAAAATCTGTAATGTTTCTGAATGTCCTGATGGTATTGATGGTATACATATAACATTATTTTCTGTGTCTAATTCAGTTATTTTTCTTAAAATCCACTCCAAGGTAAGGTCTTCCTCTGCTAGAAGTCTGTTTTATCTGCCAAGGTAAGGCCTTAATCCCTAATGTCTGTTGTGCCTTCTGTTCTGTCTTGTTATTTTGGGGGGGATTTTTTTAAATCTCATATTCACCCTTAAGTACATCATGGAGTCTAACTGCCAAAGAGACTCAAACCACAGAGACTTTGTGCACATTTTCATTCATACTAACTTGTATAACAGATTCACTCAAATTTGGTCTCTCCTTTTGTAATATAAGTAAAACATGTTGAGCTGCTTTGGGGCCGGTGACCATGGAGTTGGAAGGGTTGATAGTAATTTCCTCATATACCAGTGTTATCCTCTGCTCTTTACTTTATACTGGGTGTCAAAGCTTGTAACAGAAGCTGTCAGTGAACTACAGCTTGTCATGCTGATTCTGTAAAGAATCATTAGCAGCTGATCACAAGCAATCTGTCTTGTTATCTATGCACATCTCATACCTATACCACAAAAAGATGTTCTAAACTGCTGTTGGAGATCTTTCCTCTAAGCTGAGTCCAACTTAGATGATACACAGAGACTGCATGTAAGCACAATCCTGCAAGCTGTTGTGTATTCCCCTGATATTTCAACCTGAATGAGGAATAATCCCATGCAGATTCTGCAGCTAGTCACTTCTTAGCACTCATGCCAAGAGCAGATCTATTTAATCTGAGAAAGAGTAACCTCATTTCACAAGGCAGTGCAGCGATGCTGCTAAATCCAGCTGAGAACAAATGTTAAACTCCACAATATCTGATTTTTCTAATTCTTGCCCCTCCAAATACACAATGGTTGTTTTTATTTTCCTCCTAACTTCATCTTTGCACATTCACACAGCACATACACACATCCCCATTCTGTCCGTTCCTATATATTTCCACATGGTGCTCTTTCCTCTGGGCACCCAGTGACGATGGACACACACTCACAAATCTACACACATCACTGAAACTACGCTGCACGTGACAACACAGAGACGTGTAAGCAAGGATGCATGCCTATATTTATTCCATTTCATTTACTCTGGTTCTTCAGTGTGAGCTGGCTAGAGTCATGGAGCACTGAGGTCGCAGTGAGAGATGTTCTGCATAGAACTAAAATATCTAAAAATCCATTCTTTGGAGGTCACCACATTTCCTTTGTCCAGCACGGGAGGATGGACTGTCTTCTATACAAGATTTGGCTAATCTCTGTTTCATGACAGGTGCTGGGTTTGGATTTATATGTCATGAGAAGCTGCTGGGATTCTGCGCTGAAAGTAAGTCTTGTGTGCACTTTTCTATGTAACAGTTGACCAGGTATTTTAGAAATAGTTTAATTGACATGCATTTCTGTGCAGTTCATAATGTTTAGAAGAGTTTAATGTTTTAAACATTAGGCTGAATGGACCACAAGAAAATGGTTAAAATCAAAGGCTGAAATACAACAGAGCAGGAACAACAGATGAACATCTGATTTTTTAAGACTGTAAATGTTCATTTAAGTAAATGCTAAAGCAAATTGAGTCCAAGTAATCCAATTTTTATGAGTGATTTTGTATGATTTCAGAGGATGATAAAGATCAACTGTAAAGACTGAAATCACCAGCATACAAGCAGTTTGTTCCAGAGAGATCTGTGTCCACCCTCTGAGTATCTCCAGTCCATCTGTGGCCATTTCTCCAGCCAGAACGTACCTCCTCCGTTGTGAACATTTGTCCTCATTCACCCACTTCATCCAGCTTGACATTATGGACGACTACGACGTGGACATGGATGGAGGAGAGGACGGAGAGGTTTTCCTGAGGAAGGCCTCTGGAGGACCTTGGTGGGAGGACTGTGAAGACGAAGGGGCGCAAAACCAGACAGGAGGACGAGGCTGCATGGTGAACAGTCGCAGTTGGGCCGAGGAGCTCCAGGAAATCTTCACACCACAGGCAGAGGAGGACTGTTACAGTGGAGGGAGAAGCAGACTGTCCAGCATCTCTGTGAGTGACCATTTAGTCTTTGTCTGAAACATTCAAGCACTGAATTATAACCTGAGTTAAATTGTTCTGACAAAGTCGACTGAGTCTTTGTACCAGAAGAAAAAGAAACAAGACAGGATATGACAGGGGGTTAGAGCATTGACAAATAACTCTGAATATTATTAAATAAAATAATATATCAATTAAATATATAATTTAGCAAAAGTAAGATGTGAAATTGTAGCAGATATTTAAAGTTGATATTTCAGACATATAGCTGTACCAAGTATATCTCATTGGCTGTAATATTAGCTGAATGTACAAATTTTACATAATGTCTTACCTCACCTATGAATCTTCATCTTTTATTTTTTTTTTTTTTATCATTTATTCAAGAATTAGAAAAGCACTCGGAGAGCGTAGACCTCCGCCAGCGCCACAGTCCTCATCCATATTGTGGTTTTCAGCATAAATATTAGTCCTACCTTTATTTTGTGTAAATATTTAAATTTATTGACCATGAAAACATACCATTAGCAGTTGGATTAATAATGATATCTTTTTTAGTTCAGCAGTTATTCACAAAAATCGCATCTTTCGTCATGGCAGCCACTGATCAGGATCAACACCAAAATAGAATCAGTTCTCCCTTTTCTCATGCTGAACATTTCCTGAAAATTTCATCAAAATCCATCCATTACTTTTTTTTTTTTTTTTTTTTTTTAATGTATTTTTTGGGCATTTTGTGCCTTTATTGATAGGAGAGAGACAGTGGATAGGCTTGTGAAAGGGGGTGAGGGAGTAGGGGAAGACACTCTGCAAAGTGGTCACAGGCGGGATTCGAACCTGGACCGGCAGAAGCAAGTACATGGGGTGCCTGGTTGCTAACCACTCCGCCAAACCAGCATCCCCATCCATTACTTTTTGAGTTATTTTGTTCACAGACAGATGGCCGAACGGACGCACAGACAAACAAACTCTCCCGAAAACATAACCTCCTTGGCAGAGGTAATAAGATTCTGTTGTTCTTGCTTCACATCTGTTTCTGACATCAGTAGACTATCATATTTAAAGCAACAGGTCAAAACAGACGAAGTGGAGACTATGCTTTTGCAAAAAAAAAAAAAAGAAGGGTAGAAAATGGCAAAACTGTTGTTGATATAAATATTGTTGATTTTCTAAAATCTTTCCTCAAACTCTTTTCTGCATGAATATTCTTCAAAACTTGACTAAATGTCAGATCTGATTCAAGGATGAACAAATTGGATTTGGTAGGTCAGAGGTTCTTGGGGCCAACCTTTGTCTGTGAATGCAATATCACAAGAAAGCGTATACGGATTTTCATCAAACTTTGCACAAAAGTAAACTTAAATTCAAGGATGTCCTACTAGATTTTCAAGGTCATGGCGCTTCATGGTTGTCTTTTACCTGGAGAATGATGTACCTAATGCACACTTGAGGAATTAAACTTTACTCTCAGTGATTCTCTTTGGCCTCAGCAAAGTGGAGATATAAACCTGGAAATCACAGGTATTTTCCTCCAACCTTGCACAATTGTCATCCAGTACACACGAATGACCTGGTTAGATTTAATAGGTTAATGTGGTTATCCTTTGCAAGTAAACAACAATTTCTCAAGAGAGCTTTGAGGGATTTACATCAAACTTTTGGATTTTGGAGATCATGGGTCAGAGGCATCACATGTTCATTTCATGTTCCTAAATTCAACATCTTTAAAATGATTTATAGGGCTTTCTCTCACAAATGTCCACTTTGACTAATGGATGAACTGGTAAGGTTTTAAAGGGACATGGCTGGCTGTTCCTAGGTCTTATAGTTATCTCTGCTTGAGATTAAGAATAGTTTCATGATCACTTTTGGATCAAACAAAATAAGGTCATGTTCATCTTATTTCAATAAAATTTTTAAAAAACACTTTGTGACAAAAAAAAATATCCCAGCCCTTCTTCTTGACCCAGCATTATATTTTCACTGTCTGGCTCTGGTACATCTCATGGAAGCAAACACTGTCTAGCGTATGGCTATACTCGAAAACCATATGAAAACATCAGCCTTAAACTAAAACAAGCTGAAACATAGATGTTCTTCATCATACGATACAGACAAGGAGGGAAGGATGACTCCAAATGTGTTCCTTAATGTTCCCACCGTAGCATTGTGACACAGCAATGTCAGGACTGAGCACAGGGCTCTACGTGTGTTCTTGTGTTTTTGTGTTTTTAATTTGCACATGCAAGCCCACTGACCCTGCACTTCCTCACTTCTCTTCCAGCTCATCACACTTGAATCTGTAAAGCAGAACAGGGGGGTAGATGAGATTCCTTTAGGAGACAAAACAAACAAACCAGTGTGTAATTAAAAATTCACTGCTCTGATTTGGAGCAGCAAGCAGATGCAGACACATCCATGTGGGTGCTTTTAGAAAAAAAACGCTGACATTAACAGGAGCTGTTATTGATTGAGCTTTGGCCTCCTTAATGGTTTTGTTTTCCAGGGTTGCAGTCTCATCTGTCAGCCTTGCCTTCTAGCAATCCCTATTTCTCATCTTAACATGCAACCAATCATATGACCTTATTTCTCTGGATCGATAAGAGCTCGTATTTGTTCCTCTCTTTAGATTAAAATTAGAACAAAGATAAATGAAACATGGGAACAGAGGAAGATGGAGGAGCAGATAACACATCAGGAGAACAGAGGCAGCATCGAGCAGCTCTCTCTCTCTCTCCTCCTCTGTTTCCGCCCCTTCCCACTCTTTCCTCTCCTCTCCTCCCTTCCTCCCTCCCTCGCTCGTTTGCCTGCTCGGAGCTGCAGTATATGAGAGGGTCTCCTGGGTCTAGCTTCACTGCAGTGTAGAGACGGGCTAGGCTGCTGTGTGAGTACAATGCGCTGAAGGATGGTGCACCAGGAGAAACGTGTTTATCAGGTGTGTGGATTTGTGTCTGTGCGTTTGTGGTTCTGATGGAAGAGCAGATACAGCTTGTAATATCCAGCTATACGTGATGGGCATCCATCATGGGTGAGCTGCTGTGGATGAATCAGCCATAATGGGCGAGTAGTGGGATTGTGGGGGGTTGGTGGGTGTGTGTGTTCATGTGTAATATTTACCTGTGTTTTCACATCTGCTGTAAAATAATTGAAATAACTTCATTTCCTGTATGATGTACATGTTTATGATTGTATGCCATGCCTGTTTAGATTTTCATAGATGTAATTCTTCTTCACTCCAGCATTGTCACATGCTTTCATGTGGGAGTTTTAAATACAGCAAGTTAAGATTTTAAGAAAGCAGAGGACATGCTGTCTGGAGGATAACGTTAGTTTGGACGACTGAAGGTGGTCAACTGTGATTGATGCTCTTACATCACAGCCTCATGATAATCTAGTAATGTGACAGAAAAAAAGAGGGCGTCTGCGTTGGTGTCTTTTGAAAAGCTATTTTAAGAAGTGTAGGAGAAACATCCCAAATTTGGAGGTGTTATACAATGGCTGCTGGTGAAAAACAGTCTGTCACAAGCAAACAGGCGGCCCTGGGACATGTTGGCACTATGAATAATCTCATGATAAACACTCTCATTATGCTGCAAGAACAGGAAATCGTGTCATTTATGTTTGGTAATTCTCAGCAGTATTTTATGGTTGACTAACTACAAGACTGTGGATATGAAATGTTTGAAGTTGAAAAAAAAAAATCAGAGGAAGCAGGGAAAGAATGATTCATTAGAGCAAGATCTGACGGAGCTGAGGAGAAAACAGGAGAGGAGGGAAAAGGGGAATATAAAAGTAGGACAGACAAGGAACAAAAGGGCAAAATAGGAGAAGAAAGGAGAAAAGCCATTTGAGATTGATGATTAGGAGAATTTCCTATCTGAGCAGAATGACACAGCATTAGTATCAGATGGTACTCTTTAGTATTTCACTGAAAAGAAAGGCTATTGTTTTGACAACTGAGTGACAAGACCAATATTATTCATTTTATAGATCTATTTTTAAGAAAACTAAAAATACTATTAGACCGATTTGACTCGGATATAAAGACAAAACTTAAACTACTGCCTGGTTGTTAGACGCCTCCTCAGTGCATAAAATTAAAAGACAATGAAAAGGATGAAATCCTGTTATATAAACAGTCAACCAGAGAGTGAAGACTGTCTGTTGCCTCAGTCATGTAAAAAATAGCCATTAGTTGTGCAGAACTATTGATGAAAAGTGGCTTCAATAACTAATACAAAAGTGCAACAGCATATTTCAAAAAAGCACAAAACCGCAGGAAATATTAACTAAAAATTCACACATAAAAAACACATAAGAAAATAAAAAAAATAATTAATCAAAAAATTATATTAATGCAAAAATAAATCAGAAACAAACATTTCTAATACTAAGACACATCAAAAAACACGTCACATCAAAAAGTGAAAAACCCCCAAAACATTTAAATACACATACATACCCATCAACATCTCAAAAACAATGCCACACATAAAAAACACAACAACAATGTATTCAAAAACACACAAAAAAATTCAAGAAACAAAAAATTTTAAAGAATTACAGCAATAAGTTGACAACAAAACAACAAAAAAGATAAAAACAAATTCAAAAGATAAATAAAAGACACTACAAAATCTTTTTTAAACAAAACACCAAAACAGATAAACATAAACGGAATGAGTGGACAGGAAAACTACAAAGCATGTTGAAAAGAAAATGTGAAATAACAAAACACAATAAGAAATGAAAAATAGAACAAAAATAAAATGTATTTTTATCAAAGAAAAATGACAACAAATTCAAATGCATAACAATACAAAAATGCAACAACAAATCAATTAACACATCTACTAATTTAGGAAAATAAATATAAAATTGTTATCCTAACTTTTACTTATGTTTTCTTCTTTGTTTTGGTAACTGCATTTATCTTGTATTTGGTTTGTTACTGTAACTTGTAGTTTAAGGTTTTGTTTCTCAATTACGTGTTGTGTCCATTTGTTGTATTTATAAATTCAGCTTATTTGTTCCTTATTAGTTTATTTTGTTTGTGTTGGTTTTCTTATGTAACATATTGTTTTTATTGGTGCCATTATGGTTCAATTACACAACTTCAGAACCAACACATTCAATGCTGAATTGCCACATTCAGCTTTAAATGTGGTGGGTGGATTTTTATAGAGACAAGATGTCTTCTTGTGATTCTTTGTTTGTTGTTTTGGGAGAAAAGTAAAAGAACCTTGAGTTATGTAAGTAGTAGTGTGTAAGTCATTAAAATTGCCTCAGAGCATTCTGGAGATATTGTCTTTGCAGTATTTGCCCTTACAGATGGACGTTTTAAGCAGAGTATTAACACGTAGTAGAAATATACAGCATTAAACCTTGATTTAGGAAGTAAATATATAAGATTTAGGTCAAGTGCACAAAGCTGCTGCAGCTTGCTGTAGGTGTCACATATGTGCCAACCTCAGTCAAAATGCCTGCCCACTGCCCAGGCCCCTGATCTTTGGCTGTGTCTTGAGGTGATGATAGGTGAAATGGTCATGAAAGCAGAAGTTTGCTTGGCTCCCTAATATATGTATACAGTTATATGGTCAGTGCTTTACTATAAGACTATAGCAGGGTGATGTTTGAAAAGCACAAATTTGGATAGTTTGACTTTGCTACATACTGTATTTCCGACAAAACAACAATTTTCTCCTCGCTCTGCTTTAATCGCCCTAGTTAAAAGGTGCATATTTTTTAGGACAAGACACACATTTATAGCTTTCATTGAGCAGCATATTAATTTTACTTATCATAAATAATTCCCACATGGTTAGCCAAGCACAGGTGGAGTTAGAGCGGCAGCGGCATTTTGATTAATACTCTTTGTATTCATGTGTTTTTCTCTCTTCTCTGGCAGGCCCAGAGGAACGAGAGGGAGTCCATCAGGCAGAAACTCGCCCTTGGCAGTTTCTATGACGACGAGCCAGTCATCTACACCAGCTGCAGTAAAAACGGCCCGTCATCCCGGTAGGTTTGGATCAAGTGTGTGTCTGAGTGTGGTACCGTTTGATCAACACCACCTTTTGAAGCCAGACACCGATATTTGTATGTTGCACCTCCTGACAGCTGACACTTTAGTTCTTTAGATGTTCTCATTGAATTTGTTCTTAGCTGGTTGGCAGGGAAACTGTGAGATATGCCCCAGATACAATGAATTATTAATTACATGAAAACATTAGTCTATTTTAATCTCTGAATCTTAAATGAAACGTTACAAGCTAAATGTGTTGCCTGAATGAATAACCTGCCCATACTGATTGTAATACTGTGAAATTCATTTAACAGTTTTTATAAGGTACCCCTTGCTAGTACCAGGTTGGACCCCCTTTGCCCTCAGAGCTGTAAAGTTTTCATGTCATTGATCAATAAGTTGCTGGGTACACTCCTGAGTTTGGTCCATACTGACACAATAGCATCACGCAGTTGCTGCATATTAGTCAGCTGCACTGGATGTTTTTCTTTTTCTGACCATTCTTTGTATATATCCCTCTTCGAGCCTCACTAAATACTCAGAGTGCTCTACACTGCACGTCTCATCTACCCTTTCACTCCCATTTGCTCTCACATTCACTCACTAATGGTTTTGAGTTTCTGTTTAAAAGTTGTCCATCAGTATTAGCATTCACACCCTTCACACCTTTCCATTCATGTTTACACAGCACTGACACAACAGCGGTAGAAATTTGGGGTTAAGTGTCTTACCAAAGGTCAAATAGACATGTGACAGCCAAAGTTGGGCTCATGCCCTCATGCTCTTTCAGCAGGTTGTCTGAAGCAAGTTTTAATCCTGAAAGGCATTGATTGGCTGACTAGCTGTTAGCCTTAAATGGCAGTTGAATGGCTGTACCTTAAAAAGTGTTCAATCAGTGTATGTTCTCCATTATAAGCCCGTACAACATAAGCAAACAGAATTCATAATTAACATAATCACCTCTTTGTGTGTGTGCTTAATCCTCCTTTGCCCCATGACACCCATGTGCTCTCCAATTTTAGTTTTATTGCTTGTTTTTTTTTAGTTGTCCTTTTGCTGCTCATTGCTTCTTCTCAAAATGTCAGTCGCAACACTGTGATTTTATTTTGCCAGTTTTACACTTCAGCATGCTGTTACCTAACGCTGGACTCTACATGGTGTCAGTTATTTAACAACCAGGAGAGGGAGCTATATAGCAAAATAGCTGAGCTATTAACTGAGTGCTGAAGGTAATCTACACTGGAGTAAGATACACAACAAAGGGTTTAGACTTGCAGGTTTTTTGGTTTTCGCTTTGTTAATGTTAATATTAGAAGCACCATTACTACTTTTCAATTATCTGGAAAGGAGAACCCTCTTGAAAACAAGATGTCACATCCAAAGGGACTAACTCTAAGAAAATTAACAGAGACAAATATGAAGAGGACAGATTTACTGTATGTGCTGGTCCATGGACTTATCAATATCTTCATTTGCTACTTTAGTCCCTCTGTCTCCGCCAACCTCCCATCTTTTTCCCACATCCCAAACACAGCTTCAGTAGATGGTTGTACAACACTGGGGTGGCTCCATTCCAAGATTTTTTTTTGCCAGTTTTATCTCTTGCCACTGTGAATGTAAGCCTCCTACAGATGCTCCTTTCTGTAGTTTGGGCCAGTGCTGAGCTCATGGTGGATTCATGCTGGGTTTGGATGGATGTTTATGTGTTTCTATAAAATGAAGAGTATGGCTTAAGAAGTAGGATGCACAATGTTAAATTTTTGCAAAATTCGACAAGCCAGCTTTCCAAATTCATTCTAGCCAAAACCAAAATCAATATACTGTATTCATGAGTGTTTCTCTTTGTGAATACTGCAGTAATGTTTTACACTCCTTTGCCTTTAGATTCACTTGAACATAAATAACACAGTTTGAAATGGGATCATGAAAGTGATTACTGATTTTCCAGAATAATGCAGCACACATTACCTTTCCAGAATTTTATTTTGGCAGTATGTAGCCCCATTCATGATGCCATTTTAAGCTATATTTATTCTCCTGTGAAATGAGAGGAAGAGTTCACCCCCCTCAGCTACATCTCAAGGTGTAGTATTAAAGGTGTATTAAGATTAAAGTGGATCACGCAGACTCAACATGAGATAGAAGCACTGTGTATGTGTGTCTACCTTAGTTTCTTTTTCGCTCCTCCAAAGCTGTATAATTCTGTAAATTGACACAAACATCATGTCCAAGTTGGCATTAATGTCTCAAGGTGTAATGACGATGGAGCTTCATTGTGGCACTTTGACGTAAATCACTACAAAAAGGGTTAATTTCTGGGTTTAGGTTTTGTAAAGTTGAAGTGGACTGTAGAGTGTTATTAGAAAGGATTAGTATTTTATTATTTAAAGAACTTGGAGTGCAAGAATAGAGTTTGTGAAAGGCAGTAAACAACATGTCAGATGAAGCAGTTATAATCTGCAAGTGGGTTTAGAGAGGAGGAAAACTGACTAGTTAGGGGCCGAAATAAGATGAAATCACAGTTTTTCTCTATTTTTTTCCCTCCTGCCAAGATGCTGTTTGGGCTATGATGGCTATATGGTAGGATAGTCAAAAAAAGAAACTGTTTTTTGTTGTGGTACAATGGGCAGTGAATGATAGCATGAAAGGAGGAGCCTCTGGAATGCTGGAGACCACTTTCTGTCCCCTTGTAGGTTTTGTGGGACTAATCGGCCTGCAGCGAGAGGTTCCCACTTCACTGACCTGTGAGGGGCCTAGTGGAAGGGCTGGTGGGATTAGTGTTGTCACTACCTAAAGCTTGCATTTTCGTAGTCTGAGTCTGTTGAAGGTAGCAGTGCTGTGGCAACTGAAGGCCATGTGGTAGGTGATGTCAATAAGCTGAGCAGGGGCACACAAGTGAGGATAGGGTTTCTTCTGTGAGTATTTGTCTTTTCCTGAGGGCATAAAGTCTATTGTTTTGTTCTAATTAAAAAAATGAACAACACATTTTCAGGGTTACATAAGCATGAAAAAGGAGATTAAAAAGAAGAGCATTTTAAGCTTCATATGTGTTTTTTAAAGTGACCAACAATACTGTAATACTGTTGCAGTGTGGAAAATAAAAATGTGACAGATTTCCTTAAAGGACTTTAATCAAAATTAAATATAGAGATGCTCTGAGAGTAAAAACCTCTGCCAAGGCATTTCCAATAATGTCTGGCATGTTATTGTCAAAAAAAGGGGAAAACTGCCTTGTTCACGCTGTTATCAAATGAAAATTCCCTTTCCACATTCAGATTCAGGTCACTACCAAAATCATACCAATTATTTCTTGTAGCATGAAAAACATTCCATGAAATTTTCATCAAAATCTGTCAAGAACTATTTGATTTATTAACACAAATATTGAAAACTGCCATACCTACTGATGATAAGAAATCCTAAAAATATCCTTATTCACATTCAGATTTCATCACTACCATAATCTATTTACTACTTCCTTGTGCCATGACCTACATTCTTAGAAAGTTGTTTCTAATTCTGTTTCTTGATTTTCAAGTTATATTTTTAACAGACAGACAGACTAAAAACAGCAAAGGCAGAGGGTGGAGGTAAATAAACAATACATCATTTGTTTTTGAGTCAAACTGAAACCTGGACTTAAGGGTGGAAGAATGAGTGACTGCATATTGAAAGTAGTTGAACAGGGCTCAGTCAGCCCATGGGAAGTGACATTAGACTAAACATTAACTCAGAGTCATATGCAGAACAAAGACTTTTGGGAATGGTAGGCACAGAGGTGTTGGTAAAGTGGTTAACCAGCTTTACGTAACATGTTGTTCAAACAGAAACTCAGTGATTCCCAGACTTTATGAGTCAGACCGATGTAAAACATCATCACAGAAAGATAAAAGTTGACATTAAAGGTCATAAAACGACATTTCACTTTGGTAACATAGCATGGAAAATTGAATGAATTCCAACAGTTTCATTTTCTATAGTTAGCTTATGTGGCTGGTTAATTTTCCCTGATTTATCAATGTTTACTACTATATTTGTATTTTTTTTTCTATTGTCATTCTCTCTCTCTCTCTCTCTCTCTCTCTCTCTCTCTATATATATATATATATATATATATATATATATATATATATATATATATATATATATATATATATATATATATAGTAGGGTTGTCACTTTAGTGCATATATATATATATATATATATATATATATATATATATATAAATATATATATATATATATATATATATATATATATATATATATATATATATATATATATATATATATAGTAGGGCTGTCACTTTAGTGCATTAATTAGATTAATTAATTTCGCCGCAAATTAATGTGTGATAAAAATTAATCGCAATTAATCATAGCACACAGACATTTTAATATTGTCCAGCTGGAGGACCCGTACATGGCAGTGGCACGTCACTTCACACATGCATCTCTCGTCAAACCAAACAAAGCCCAGGTGACAACAGGAATGGCATATTTAAGACTGTCTTATTTTATTTTTGAATTTATTTATCTATATTTGTACTACATTCTTTAATAATGCATCAGGCCTAATTGTTTTGCTGGATGTCCTCCACCTTTTTCTTATTTTGAATTTGATTTATGAAACACACTTAAAGTGTAATTTGAGTTGCCTGATTGAGCTTAGAATTTTCTGGACAAGTTGCCCTGACTTTTGGTTTTATTTAGTCACCAATAAAAATGTGGATTTACAAATCTTCACTTCTTAGTGTATTCATTTGATTAGTCCTGTACTACAATTTTATAATATCCTAGAATTCAAATTCTTTATTTGGTTACTTTAAGCAGATATGAGATTAAAATGCGATTAATTAGATTAATTAATCATAAATCCGGTAATTAATTAGATTTTTTTTTTATTGTCTGACAGCACTAATATATACATATATATATATATATATAGATAGATAGATAGATAGATAGATAGATAGATAGATAGATAGATAGATAGATAGATAGATAGATAGATAGATATACATATGTATATATATATATATATATATATATATATATATATAGATATAGATATAGATATAGATATAGATATAGATATAGATATACATAGATATATATATATAAATATTTCTTCTTCTTCCTCACAACAACATTAACATCTCTATGCAATAAACCACAGAAGGTCTAGAAGGGAGCAAGCGATCTGAGATGATTTGAGATTTAACCTGGTAGTAGTAGGATTCTCCTTGACCCATTCTGATATAAATCTCAATTGAGTTGGTACCATTTAATATTAGGGACATCCAAACCTCCTTTTTAGCTGGGGAGCAGCAGCTTTGACACCTTAAGCCTGAGTTTTCTTTTGCTCCAAATGAAGTCACCTAGCCGTCTGCTAAGAAGCTCAGGCTGCTTAACACTTTCTTCGACGATAGTAAGGGGATCATCTGTAAAGGGTATAATAACCTGGGTAGTACATTAGTTTTTAATAACTCAGACTCTACCTAACAGTGATAAGTGAAGTGGATTCCATCTCTGTAGATCTTTTTTTATTATATCTAGGAGAGGAATAAAGTTGGCCCTAAACCTCTGGTAAAATATTGGAGTAATCTGAATACCCAGATAATCATCATCTTTTGACATTTACCTCTGGAACAATGTGATCTACTGTACACTAGGTTTTACTATATATAACGAGTCTTTTATGGTTAGAATTTAGCTAGAAATAAACTACGTTTAACATGTGAAACCAAAACTCAAATTCAAAAGGGAATGCTATTTGCATAAGCTTTGATATTTCATGTTTGTTTTGAACACATGCAAACATACACAGTAGAAGAGTTGCATTACATCAGAGACATGACGGTTAACCAAAGCCACGACAGCTTTCTCACAACTCTGCTCCCTTGTCATCACAGCGTTGACCTGTAGTTACTTTACGCCTCTTTGTCTTTTTTTTCAATGGATCAGGAGGTAAGATCAAACACACTGTTGACAAAGTTCAGTTCCTCTGTGAGCTCCTGAAAGAAGAAGTGATGTCTGGTTTGAATCTGGGGTAGTTATTATGGTCATGTGACATTGAGAGGAGGTACAGGTGCTCCATTAGTGTGTAATTTGGGGTGGAAACTCCAACACTTCCCCATTAAGCTTATGAGGCCTTGTCAAAGTCGTTGTTCTCACGCTGGTGTAGTGGTGGGTTGCTTTGTTCTGTTAATTTCTTTCAAGAGTATCATGATCTAGAATTGATGAATGAAGTTTGTAGTGGCTGGAAAAGCTGAGGTTTGAGGTGTCATTGCTGTGAAAGGATTGGTGTTATTTCTTTGAATTGAGTTGTTTCATTTGTTTTCACACCCTTTTGTTTCACATTGGGGTCATTACACATCCTGACATTTTCTCATCTCTAATAAGTCGTAGCCTTTGCATATATATCATTTCAAAAGTGAGTGAAGTACTGTTTATATCTATGAAAATGCTTCACTACTTCAAAATCTCTAAACAATTGCTCAAGACAGTCCAGCTGAGACCTCACCTCCCTGGATTTCAGTTGCAGATTCCAATGTGAGGCCACCACCACTATGCCAGGAAATCCATATATCTATAATCTATACCTCTTCATCTCTGGGGGAGAGAGGTGGCACACACTGGACAAACTATCAGCCGATAAGAGTGCTGAAACACAGAGACACACACACACACACATATACCTAAGTGCAATTCAGAGAACATCATATGACAAGTATGTTTTGGTGTGTTGGTGGAAACCAGAGTTCCCTGAGAAAACCCATGCATGCACACAGGTAACATTCAAACTTAATAGAGAGAGGCCCTTGCCCAGCAGGGAGTTGTTTTGGCAACCCTCTAGCTTTAAGGCAAGTGCACTACCTGCTGAGAGTTAGGCACCTGCTAAGACTTCTAAGATACATTAATGATCAATATTGAAAAGACGCCCAAAGTTGGACTTCAAGAAGAGGTTTCCTCTTGTTATGTTTTTGGATGATGAAGCTATTCTGTCAAGACTAGTTTTACCAGACCAATTTTTACCAGTTTTCTGCTTCATGCCCTGTTCTGATGCTTGATCCGAATGATTTTCTTAATGAAACTTTTTCTTTGCTTCATATAGTATCTATGTGCAAGTCAAGTCCAAGATGATGGGATTCCTTTCATTAAGATTGTTTTGGTCTTCATGTGCAAAAAAACCATGTGCAATTGTTATTCCTTTTTTGTCTCTATTGGTTTCATTCTGCTTGTGAGAAATTTCAAGTGCATATACCAAAGATCAGATTTTTGTTTTTATCTGTTTTACTCTTTGTGTTTCTTCCAGGCTGCAGACTGGGGTGAACCTACAGGTGTGTTTTGTGAATGACAGCAGCAGCGACAAAGACAGCGATGCTGAGGACAGTCGGACAGAAACCAGCCTGGACACGCCGCTTTCCCCCGTGGTATGCATACAATGTATAGTCTCTGTGTATTTGTGGGTTCCTGTTTCAACCTACAACTCTCTGTAACTTTTACACAATCACGAGACCATTAACTGTAACATCATCATAAAGTCACTCACGTTACTTCCCCTCCAGAGCAAGCAGAGCTCTTCTTTATCAGACCGAGACACGGCGGAGGAGGACTCGGACCCTTTAGATGACTGCAGTGGGTTCTGGCGGGTGCAGCGCAGGTTGCAAGAGGAGGCACGCGTGGCGCTGGCTCTGGCTCGGCCCATGGCTCGCATGCAGGTGGAGGTGGAAAGGCAAATCCAGCTGCACAGGCGTTCACCTGTGGCTGACCTGGTTAGTCTATGAGGAAGGGAAATACACATCAGGGGAAACAGAGTGTGTGTATGTGTGTGAAGCTTTTCATTATTTTATAAAAATACTCCCAGCTAACAAGAAAACAGTTAGCCACATGTGAGGGTGGAAAGAGAATTTAAAGTGAATAACTGTAACTGCTGACAAAGAACACTAAACTGACCAGGGACTCAAAGCATGAACAGATCAGTCTTGGTTTTCAACATTGTGTTTGTGGCGAGGGAAATCCCACAGATTCTGAGCAAGACAAAAGGCCCTCAACAAATGAGTACATCTGCTGACCAGAAACAGACCTTTACAATCCCACCATTAAAGATTCTCACAGATTTGATATCCTGCCAACTTTGCAAGTTAAAAACCCCTGGTTACATATTTTTTAGAAATTTCCTGTTTCTGTGTGCATTCACGCATGCAGCTTCCCCATCTGCCCCACATCAGCGAGGGCTTGATGAAGAGAAATCTGAGACGAGGAGACATGAGGGACATGAGTCTGGGACAGCTGCAAGTCATCACAAATGACCTACACTCACAGATTCAGAGTGAGTATTACACACAAGTAAAGACACACAAGCACAAAGAGGCAAACGAAGGTTAAAAGAAGGTAAAAAATGAGAGCATTTCCCCAGTTTAATTAACAGATTCAGTCTACTTCATTTGTCCTCATGAGTACATTTGTTTTGCAGATGTGACTTGCATTTTGACAAACAGGTTACAAAAATGACGAAACATGAAGGAATACACTAGGGAGACAGAAAGCTACAAACCCCTTTTCAAATTGAATTGAGATGTTGTGTATAAAATAAATAAATACAGAATAAATTATTTGCAAATTCTTGTTGCAAGTTACCCATGCCATGGGCACTAAAACACCCTCATACCATCACAGATGCTAGCTTTTAAGCCTTGCACTGAGAACAGTCTGGATGGTTCTTTTCCTCTTTAGCTCAGAGGACACAATACAAGTCCCCCATGACTTATATAAGGACAAACAATTTGAAATGTGAACTCATCAGACCACAGCACACTTCACTACGCATCAGTCTATGTCAGATGAGCTTGGGCCCAGGAAAGCTGGCTGTATTTCTGGAAGATGTTGATATATGGCTTTGGTTTTGCATGATAGGACTTTAACTTTGACTTGTGAATGTAGTGATGAACTGTGTTACCTGACAATACCTTCTCCAAAGTGTTCCATTTCCCTCGTGGTAGTATTTTTTATAGAATGATGTTGCTTTTTTATTTAATCCTGTGCCACCTGAAGGACCGAGGGTCACAGGCATTCAATGTTGTGGCCTTGTATCCTTCATGCAGAGATATCTCCAGATTCTCTTAACCCTTTAACTGCCAGCTCAACTGTTTGGCAGAGGTCATTAAATTCAGGGAGAAACGGAACAAATCAAATCATTGTTTGGATCTGTTCAGGGAACAGAGAAAACAGCAAACACACTAAAAAAGAGGTATTTTCTCTGTGTGGGATTGAAAGGTTTTGAAAGTCAACGGCTACTTGTGTGATGACATAAAAATGCAAATGTATCTGGTACAAAATCAATTAGCTAAAACAGAAATGTCTGGAAAAAATGCAAAAATGACTTAAAATAGAAGTTTGACAAGCACAAAAATATTTTTTAATGAACAACGGAATTTATATGTAGCCTATTTATATATCATATCAGTAAATGGTTAAAGGAGACATATCATGCTGATGCATGATTTAATACTTATATATAATATAATAAATTCGAAAACAAGACCTTACACCCCCTTAATTTTCAAAAAATGAGATATTGTATTTTTTCTGATATCCTAGAACGAGATTTGATGCCTCTGAAAATAGGTCATTGCGAGATGTCCGCGAGATTTAAATCGTCGTGACGACACAAGGTACCTTTCTTTTTATTGGAGTATTCTGATAAAACACTTCCTCCTCTATGATGTCCGTTAGCCACAAAGCACACCGAGGAACACATCCACCAGCAGGGGTATATACGTAGATCCCTAGCTCACATTCACTCATTACCAGCTCTTGCCTGTAGGGGGATTCAATACGCGCTCGCTGCTTTGAACCTGCCGGAAAATACAGTAGAAGAAGAAGGACAGGCTGGCTCTAGCCCCGATAGAACTGACCAATCAGAGCACAAAGGGCTGTGACGTTGCGAGGTAACTATAGGTCATCCTCAGATCCGAGCATTTCAACGAGACCTTGTTAATGGCCTAAAATAAGGATATTGAGAATGCTATTATGGGGCAATGAAGGAACTTAATGACTTGTACTGAGGGCAGAAATGCTTTACAGGCATCCTAGTCTGGCATAGTGAAAAGGAGAAACAAACATGATATGTCTCCTTTAAGTCAAGTATTTAAAATGTAATGATGGTAATAACAATCGTAGCTTTTTAAACTGTTAAATCCCACAAATAAAATATCAGTTATTTTGGTTTGTTTGCAGCTTTGTCTGTATCATAAAACATTGGCAGAAACAAACAATGACGTGATGTGTTTATTCAACACATTCAATATTCCTGAATTTAATGATCTCTGCCAAACAGTTAAATGGGAAGTTAAAGGGTTAATCTTTGATTATATTCTGAAATATGGATGATGAAATTCCTAAATTAGTTGAAACTGTACACTGATAAAAAAGCTGTTCTTCAACAGTTGTTCACTAAGTGGCAAACCTCGCCCCATCCTTACTAGTGATTGACTGAGCCTTTCGAAGATTTGTCGTTTATAGCGTTGGATCGTCATGACACTGTTTCCACTTAACCTGTTTACCTGTGAAATGTTCCAAACAGGTGTTATTAGCATCCATCAAGTTTCCCAGTCTTTAGTTAGCCTTGTCCCACCTTTTTGGAAAATGTTTCAGGCATCAAAATGAGGGACCATTTTAAAAAACAATGAGGTTTATCAGTTTGAACATTAAATACTTTGTCTTTGTACTGTATTCAATGAAGTATGGGTCAAAAAGGATTTGTAAATCATTTTACTCTGTTGGATTTATGTTTTACACAACATGCCAACTTCACTGGAATCGAAGTTTGTACATGAAATTAGTTAAATTAAACTACTTCCAGTCATGAGATTGAGTGTTATGCTTTCCCTTGGTCTACACTCCTTTCTTATTATCCCAAACGTAACTCAGGCTTGAATGAGGAGCTGGTCCAGTTGTTGCTGATGAGGGATGAGCTGCACGTGGAGCAGGACGCCATGCTGGTGGACATCGAGGACCTCACCAGGTGAACCCTCTCTGTCATACCTGTCCAACATTCAATGATTACAGCAAGGCCCGATTTTTTTTTACACATATCTAAAAAATATTCTGCTCGGCTTTAAAACACTTCATGTCTTTGTTTGTTCCAGGCATGCCCACAGCCATCAGAGGCACCAGGCAGAGAAGGCAATGTCTAAATAAAACCCCGTCTGCTCTTGTGTTCATCTGCACGCCATCTTACCTCCCACTCCCATGAACAACACCAGTGTTACTAATAGAGTTCATCCGTGCTGACTGTTTGTGTGGGGGGGTCGAGCCACCATTTACTGTAAGATTAACACACAAACGCATGATGTAATTCTCCACATGATGGAGAGACGACTTTCACTTTCCACTGAGCACGGTCAATCAAGTATTATTTCACAAGAACCTCTTCATCCTTCACCCTGATTTACCATTTTTTGATTCTGCAGTGACCTCTGGGGGCTCACTGTCTTTATTATGTTTATATAATAATCAGATGAATCTATTTCTTTGTTGACGTGCTCTGCTACTCATTTCTGTCGCTAACAGCACTGTGCCATCACTGGAAAACACTATTAGAAATGTATACTGTCTGAGCTGTTGCAATGAAGAATAAAAAACTCCCTTAGCTGATTTAGTGGTGTTTAAATGTTGCAGCAGCTTCAGTGAAGACTTTTAAAGAACATTTAAAGGCAAAATTAGATGTAACTGAATAGCTGCTTCATGTAAAACCACTTAAATGATGCCTTTGGAGATATTCTAGTGATCTTTATGGAGTATTTGTGTTGTAAAATGGCTCTGTCTTCTTATAACAGACAAAATGATAAAACAACAATTAGGTTACCTGATTAAAACATAAGGTTAAAAAGCTTCAGTAGGGACATGTTGAGCAGCTCTTAAACAGGTAAAAGCTTTTTCATGCTCAATCTAATATTGCTAAAAGTCACAACAAACACAAGTATGAGCTTAAAAATGTATCTATTTTGTCAGTTCAGAGACTGGAGCTATATAGACGTACTGTATGTAAATGTCAATAGATACTTTATAAAAAAGATCATGCCTCGTTGGCTGTGTCTATAAATGTTTTCACTTGCACCTTTTTAAGAATGTCACTAAACACAAAGTTAAATGCTCTTTTTCTATTGTATGCTTCATGATAAATGTACTCTATGATGATTGTAAAAGAGGATAAAATCCAGTAATAAAGTTAACAAGTGTGTGAACTTAGTTTCTGTTTCATTTGTTTATAGAAGTCAGTTTGCACTTTAGAGTTCAGCTTAAACTTCATGCACTGGTGATGACAGAAAAACATGAGGTTCTAATTAAGTTTTAAGTGCATGTATTCACCATTAGCTAACTGCTTATTTGCATGCTTAGTAGTGGCATTCTGGCTGTTTGTGTGTCAATATTAAGTGAAAACCAAAGTTATAATGTTTCAGAGACAACCTGTGAACACTGGTAAACTACAAACCCCAATTCTAATAATACTGGGGCATAAGGTACATGTATAAATAAAAATACAATACAATTATTTGCTAATCTGTGTTGACCTATTTTCAATTGAATACACGAAGAAGAAAAGACACTTCATGTTCAAATCTTGAACACACCAGAAGGACCGATCAATGTATTTCACTAGTCTGTCTTGGCAACAGGCCATAGAAAGTGTTAAGGAATGGGTTGAACCTTTCAAGAGCATATTCGGCAGATAATTGAATGATTGTTCAGTCAGTCACATTCATTGAAGGCCAAATAGATTTTGTAGGATAAACTATCGGCAAAACGTGGGAGCTGGAACAAAAATATCCTTCCAGTTGAGCAATGTTATCACTGTTGTTTGTTCATCAATCTAAGAAATGCAGAAAGAACAAATAGCATCTATGCTAATCTCTGCACGAGCAGTTACTTCCTGTTTTCATCTGGCGTGTAGCTCCCACCTCTTCTTGCTATAAAACATGTTGATTGGGCTGTTCCACTTGTAGATTAGAATTTGGCAAGACTGATCTGAATACAGGCATTGAATCAGACAGATCCAACTGCTGCGTAAGATTAATGATAAACTTCATTGTGATTTCTTTTTTGCCAATATTTACTCATTTTGAATGTGATGCCTGCAACATGATCCAAAAACGTTTTTCCAAATATGAACAATTTTCATTACATGGTTGATAACTTTGCTTCAAATCAGTGAGAGTGTAAAGCTTATCTCAGGCTGTCATAGACTTACAACTATGACGACCTACTAACATAAAAAACTTTGAACCTGTTGTGTTAAGATGAAGTTAGTGCTCATGGCTGTGTCATTTGTGTGCTTGACTTTTTTAAATGGTTGAAGTCCCATTAATAATTTGTTCCTGACTCACTATAGTGCTTATAAAAGAATGCTTTCAGATGTAAAAGTGAGTCATTAAGGTGTGGTTTTATGTTGTAAAAAAACCCTCAAAACTTCTCATGCATGTGTTCACAGATCTTATTTTGGGCATTTATCTGAAAGCCCATTAAAAATCCCACAGACTTGGAGACCGGGGAAAAGGTAGCGCTAAAATTCTGACAGAACTTCTGTTTTCAGACTCATCACGGCACCCTGTTTAGAGAAGCGTGAAGCCAGTTATTACAGTACACAATTTAGTTATCTAAAAATTTTAATAAGAAGTCTTGCCCTGAAAAAAAAACTCAAGTGTTAGTGTTTTAAAGTTTCTGCAGTAACCCATCCATGACGCCTGCATTCTTTACTTGTTCTCACTCAGCCACAGGAGCAGAACTTATGCACACCCAGTGGACCTACATGTTTTCATTTTATCCATTTATCAAGAGCATACTTTTCTAAATTAACCAGTCATCTGCAGTAATAAATGGCAGTGTGAAGAACTGTAAGCTTAACAAAATAGAAAAAATATTTAATCATTAGTTCAGAGCTGCTTGTGAATAAGTTCTAACAAGACTTCACTTAGAAAGAGGAAGATAGTCTTCGTGAAAAAAACTGAACTGGAGGTGTGATGAGAACATAAACCTCCGCTAGAGCATTTCCATCACTGTCAAGCCAGTAACTAAAATGTGGAAAGCTGCCTTATCTTACACTGTTAACAAGTCTTTAGAAAAAAAATCCTTGATCCACAAATGGACTCAGATTGTCACCAAAATCTATGTAGTTCTCTCTTGAGCCATGGACAACATTCCCTGAAAATACAATCAAAATCTGTTAATTACTTCTAAATACATTATCCAGTTAACAAACTAACAAAAAACACCCACCTCCCTCCTTGGTGGGAGTAATTAATAGTTATGTCGACATCACTCTGAATACTAGTTTTGATCTTATTTTATTATCACAGATCTTTTTTTTCATTATTAATTAAATGCAGACTTGTCAACAGAGATGGCCTGACCCCTAAAAGACCCAGGTGGGACCCTCACTAGATGTAATTCAATAACTCAAACCAGTGTTCACTGGATCAGTGGCTCTAGCACCTTATATCTGTCTCTTTGACTTGGATGATTTTTATTCTCCTTTCTTTTGCAAAGTTTCTTGCATGTTAAATAGGGACAATACACAGTCAAATAAAAGGGGCATGACAAGGGTCCACTTACATGTTTGTTAATGTTCTGAAAAGCTAACAATGTTTTAAGAAAAGAGGGTTAAAATAGGAAAAAGCTACAGTTCACTAAAGCTACCATAAATATGTGTTTTTTGTCACTTCAGTAGAAAATAGTGAGCATTTTAAGGTAAACATGAAACTGTTGTTTCATTGTTTGGATGTAGGATGGACCTTTATTAACCCTTTATGGACCTCCAATGTGGTTGGATCTAAGACTGTAAACCCCCATCAGCCCCTGCCTCTTTTTAAAGTTTTTTTTCCTAAACTATTATCGGGTCATATTGTGGCACTACTTTATATCAGCCACACCCAGCAAAGCATATACAGATCATAATTAATTTATAAACTTCCTAACTCATTATTAAGCCTAAATTAGGAGGGAATTGAGGAGAAACTCTTAGATAAAATCCTAGAAATCATAGAAGATGGACATGTAAGGCAATACACTAAAAAGCTCCAAATAATGGCTAATGAGAGGCTAAGACTAAGTAGCATGCTGAGAAGCAACATTTCTGGTTGGTATAGAGTTCTGAAGAAAGCGTTCCTAAAATAAAACCTAAAATTACACTAGAAGTTTGTCATCTTGTGGAGCTCAGAGGAGTGAGTTTGCTCTTATTCATAGGTCAGAGTCACAGACGGGTTTCCCTTCTCATTCACACTTTCACACTTCTATTGACGCTTACATAACTGAGTTTTGTGGAGGAGGATTACAGTGAGCACGAGGGGAAATAATTCACAAACATATGGACTGAAGTTAGCCTGGTTTACTCCCTGTTCATACAGACAACTCCCTAAATAAATTCAATTTTTAAATTAACATGATTTGTGTGAACAACACAGAACAGAAGAATCAGTCCACAATCAGACCTTTGATATAGGGATGGGAATTGATAAGATTTTATCAATACCAATGCTGTTAACGATCCTGCAAATCGATCCAATTCTTTAACGATTTCCTTATCGATTCCTGCAGATTTTACATGTGGGCAAATGTTGGTCTGATTTTCAGTGGCAACAATGTCAAACACATGTCACAGCATATATAACTGCCTCTGCAAATTGCCGGTGTGTCCACTCACGTAAGGTTGTGTAGTAGGTGCACTTAGGATTAAGTCACATTTCTGACGCTTCTGAACCCTGTCAGTGGATGGAATTGATAAGGGAATTGATTAGCAAAAAAATTAATGATATCGATTCTCTGATGGAGCTGTTAACGATTCTCAACTGGAATTGGTTTTCGATTCCCATACCTACTTTGATAGCAGCTTAATTTAGTGATTGATTGAAAATACCTTTTAAATGACTGTGGACTGGTTTCAATAACCTGTTAAAGTGAAACAATAAATACATGGATAATCTAAAATTAGGGATGTGTGATATTGGATTTTCACCAATATCCCATGTGCCAATGTTTCCAGACTGTTTATTGCTAATATTGATAGCAAACTTTTTTGTAAAGAGAACAGTCTTACTTTACAAAAAATGACTTGTTGCCTTTAATGTGACAATATATCTGTGGAAACAAGGAAATCATCATTTAAGCATTAAAAAAATGGAATCCTAGATTTTTACATGTGCCCTTGCAACGATGATAAGCATTTTGGCACATTTGTGTATTTTTGCTGATATTATAAATGTAACAAGGTATATGTATAGCTAGTATATATGGCCGATACTTTGGCTGTATCAGCAAAAAAAACTAATATTGTCCAAAGCAGATATTCCCCTATTAGGGCAGAATCCGCTGATACTAACATTGTATCAGTAATATCATGAAATACTGTTCCAAATTATGGAGCTGGTTGATATGGAAAAGAAAATCAACTCCTGATATTTTTGGCTAAATGATTATCCACTCTGTGTATCTCATTTCTTCTTAAATAATGACATAAAATACCTAAGTTTTGACATTAGATATAATTCATGTAACAATCAAACAGAGGTGGTACCTTTTCTTACAACTGCAACACAAACAGAAATCCTCGACACCCAATATTGGGATTTTTTTCCTTTTTAATCATTCAAAATTGTAGCACACCTTCTCATACTGACTCCGATAAGGTGCTTTCACACCAAATGTGACTGGCATGTCCTGGGTGACCACTCTCCATGCAAAGGCAGGGGCAACAAGATCTCACTGTGACGGGCGTTGAAATAATGTGCTCATCAGTTAGTGAGTACATTATTTCTGCCTCGTTTGGACCACAGAGAACTCGCAGAGGATGCTGCAGGGCCAACAGCTAGAGTGTTTTGTGGTCGGTAGGTGAGTGAAATAGTTTCAGTTGGAATAATGTCAGCTAATACATCCTGATATGATATGATATGATATATGATATGATCGCGGTGAAACTCGAGTAGGTGTGACATCACTGAGCGACGGCGACAGTGACAAAATGAGCCTTTAAGGGCCCAATGTCACCAATGTGTCTTAGGTGGGCGACTCGATCTAGGTCGCTAAGTTGCATTCGGTGAAAACATCGAAAACGTCAGCAACATTTCTGTATAATGAGGCTGTTCAAATGTTTTAAGATATAGTGTTCCATACAACAACATTAGCATTATTTTATAAATAATAAATCAAGTACATAGATATTTTCACCAAGAGAGAGGTGTCTAAATTACAAAAATATCATCTGAAATCAGCTCCGAGCTCAATTTTGAAATTTAAATAAAACAAATCCTCTAGTCTTGGTGTCAGTGACTTCTATGTCTGTTGTCAGGAAATAAACGAATTACAGAAGTTTTTGACTAATGATGCATCATACAGGGGCAATGCCAAAAATGTGGGGCCTCTAAAAGATATCATGAAGGGCCCTGTCCCAAAGCAGCTCTGCACCACTTTCTCAAACCACACATCTGCGAAGCAAATGAAGAAATGAATATAATGTAACAAATTTTAAAACATGGACTTCAATCATTATAATGGTCAAGTTCTTCTGTTTAGAGATAAATAAGTTTCAAGCACTGGAGGAAACACTCTTCAGATTAAATAACACAAGAATTTGTACATTTAACACAGTAAAAGCAACTTTCTGGTATTTGGACGATTTTAAGCATTCTCCATGTTTTTATTTTCATATTAAAGCTGTAATTACTCCCAATCTATCTCAGGTCTTTTACCCTTGACAGAGATCTATTTTTTTGCTGATTGTGCATTTGTCTACTTCACAGCCAATCGTTCTCAAGATTAAAAATTTTAGTGAGCTGTTCAGATAATTGGTTAAGCACCAAAAGGAGAAACAATCTAAAACCCTCTAACAAGTGCTCTACCAGGGCTTTTTCTTCTGTATTAATTACATTTTTGGCAGTTTAGCAAGTGAAAGATGCCAACATTTAATATTTTTTTGCAACACAAGAAAACTTGTTGTTGGTGAAGAATAAAGGAATCTTTTCACACAGTCAGGGACTTCGGGGTTTTGCTCAGTGTTTGCCTGAACTTGAAAAAGGATAATAGGGCAACAGAGGACCCGGGACAACTCACTTTTTCTGCTTGATTTTTTTCTCATTTATTGATATTGGAATTGTTGGAGTTTCCAGTGAGAGAAGCTGAAAACCTTGAAGTAAAAAAGAAAGAAGAAGGAATACATGTTAACTAAAATTACTCTATACTATGGAAATGCCTGCTCAAAAATTCTAAACCTTCACAAAACCTCAAATCTATTCATTAATTAACTTTACTAAGAGGAACCAATTACTAACCTTCACTTATTACCATAAATATCAGGTTACTTATGTGGTTACTTTGTTTTACTTTCACATTTAATCTACACATCATGCATTAAACATATCTTGGTTGTGGATATGTGATTTTTTAAAATTCTTTTAGATAAAGGGTCACCAACCTTTTTAAGCCTGAGAGCTATCCTAAAGAAGAGGATGGAGGGCTGCTTCCTTGATTTTACATTCTTAAGTAATAAAAATGTTGTAACTTAACAAAAAATAAATATGCATTTGATAGGCTACATATGAAACTCTTCGCTTACTTTTTTACTTTTAATAATTCCTCACAATAGATTTTTTTCCACAGATTATTACATTATATAAGAAAAATGTACTTTTTGCATCTTCAGTTATTTATTACCTCCACCCAGGAGGTTATGTTATTGCCGGCATCTGTTTGTTTGTTTGTTTGTTTCGCTGTTAGCAACATAAGTCGAAAAGTTATGGGTGTATAATTTTCAGGAAATGTCCGAATTAGGACAAGGAACAAATGATTAGATATTGGGAGTGATCCAGATGAGCACAAAACCACCATAATGAAAAATGAAATTTTCGTGAATAAATACTGAACTAAAATAGATATCATTATGAATCCAATTGCTAATGGTATCTTTTCATGGTCAAGGAATCTAAATATCTTGATTAAATGAAGGTAGGACTAATATTTATGGTGAAAATCACAATATGGGTGAGGACTGTGGCGCTGGCAGAGGTCTGCGCTCTCTGAGTGCTTTTCAAGTTTTTCTGGGCCAGAATCAATGTAAACTTTGACCCCATGTAGGTCAAAGGGTAGCACTTTACTTTAGAGGTCCACAAATTTCATCGCACTTTGGTAATAATTAGACTGTTTTTTTCTTATGTCTTTGAAATTGCCCCCGAAATTTCGTGAGAATTTGGTAAAATTAGCACTTAGCTTCTTTAAATAATGTCCAAATTTATTGTCGCAAGTCAGAATTGTTAGGTTACTGTTTTTTCCCCATTTCTTTGAAATACTCTTGGTGAATATCACATCTGAAGCCTTCAATTGTATCATGTAAAACATTATAGGCCTAATCATAAAGGTATATCATTCATCTCTATTTTGCATGTGATCTCAATTATGCATATCAACAAACTGGATACTGAAGAACTTGGTGAAATTAAATAACAAATAGCTAACTATCAACTGCTTATTGGGAAACTGAATTATTCACTTCACATTTCAAAGCTAATTATCACAGGAAACAATGAGCCTAACTTCTGTATTCAAGAACTAAGCAGATATTTATCACCTGCTTCTCTGGAAATAGCAGAAATGTTGGAATACTTCTAAAAACATTTTGTGGTGGGTTGTGATTTAATTTCAAATAAATTATTTGCTAATCACCAACTTCTTACCTAGGAGTAAATTTAAAACCAACTGGAAAAAAAACAGTAACCTACCAATTCTGACTGGCAACAATAAATTTGGACGTTATTTTAAAGAAGTTATGTACTAATTTTCACCAAATTCTCATGAAATTTTGAGGGTCATTTAAGAGAAATAAGAAAAAACTTTGTCTAGTTATTACCTAAGTGCAATGAAATTTGCGGACCTCTAAAGTAAAGTGTTACCGGTCAAAGTTAAGGAAAATTAGGCTGTTTTTAAAATGTGACATACATGTTACATTTGTTATTGTTGTATTAATTAAGTGGAATTTCTTAGCAAAACATAAAACTGAAATAAAAAGTGTATTTTTTTCAAGTTGTGTGATGTTAGCTTGTGTTATTTTTTAAATGTCCCTGAGAGCACCTTAGGTACCCCTGTTTGAAATCTATATATATATATATATTTTAATTAAACATATAAACATCTATTTATCTATCTATCTAAATATCTATTCTAGATTATTAAAGCAAATAATGCTGAAAATTTAGGTAGGGCAACAAGCTCTGTTCAATTTTTATTCTTAAGGGGTTAAAATGTATCAAAACAAAGGAAAGGGTTTACTCTGTCTTTTGGCTTTTTGACTGAACATACATATGGAAAAATGTTTTTGAAATAAACTTTTTTTAAGGGGCTCCTGGCAGTCATCTCCACTGATAACATGCACTACTGAAATGAATACTAGAAATACAATGATAATGAAGGGTTGATTTTGGAGACTTTCTTATAATAAACCATATTTATATCGAGCAGTAGGCCTGGCATTTGACTTTTTAATTTTTCAAATCGACATCCACAATAACTGCACACAGAGTATGATGCAGTCTCATTTTTTTTTATCCTATTTGAAAGCACATCATTACTCCTCATGCTGAGATACTGTGCAAACATTACTGAACACACTTCCTAAATATCTAAGCAGTTTAAGAAGCCACAGTAATGTTTTTGTCTGTAATCTCTGAAGCAGAAAAAAAGGTTGAACTGTCTGCACGTGATTTCAGAGTAGGGTATCGTGAGCTTTCACTCTGTGAAGGTAAACAATAAAAAGAAACCAGGGAGAGGCTCGTCAGTGTTTGTGTGTTAATTCCAGTTTCACCACGAGAACTTGGTGCTATGAAGGGGGGGGGGACTTCACAACCTTGACTTGACACTTTCATTTTACAGTTAAGTGACAACACATTGTTTCTCAGAGGGAGATCCCCTGCCTCAGTTTGGGTATAAAATACTTGAAGGTGTCTGGGTTCAGTCAGTCACAACAAAGAACCACCAGACCTGTCCAACATGGCCTTCAAGCTCTGTGAGTATCATACACTCTGGATGAATGTTATTTTCTGTATAGAGAGGATAAGAGACGAAGCCTGTTATCATTCTCTGTCCATCAGACTTTTCTCCTGCTCTGCTGCTCCTGGTGCTCACCTGTCCTCTGTGGAAGGTCAGCCTGTCTGCCCCGCTGACGAGTCAAGAAACCATGACGGACTCGTGTGTTTCAAAGGCACTGACTCTTCTACGGCACATCTCTGAGACTCTCAAACAGGTCTGCAAAACACAAAGCAACCATATTTATTCAGATGTTCATCTTTTAATGTTAACACTGTCACCTTTGGTCTGATTTGTAATGATTATTAAAAGACTTTCCTTCCACTTGTAGAATAACGTGTCCATTGGGATTGACTGCACATCGCAGAGTGTGGAGATGAACACGAACACCGACACTCTGTCTGCGTGCTCTCCTAAGGTAACTGATGTATGACCTGTCATGTATTCTTATTATTCTTTCAATAAAACTGTATTTTTAGAGATGAAAACATGGTTACTATAGTATTAAACATGTTTTTGTGGCATACAAAAAATAACTGTTTCTAGAATATGATTACTACTTAGAGGTTTAAGAAATGAATTCTGATTGAGGCAATTTAGAATCAGACAATTCAAAGTGCTAAAAATACCAAGACATTAGGCGTGGGAAAAAAAGAGATCCACATCAGTACTGGGATTTTTTAATTGACAGATTTTAAATTGATTTGTTTTTGTTCAAAACTCTTTTTTTCCCAAATTTAAATGCTTCATTTTAGTCTGTGTTAATAAGCCACTTTTAAATGCAACCCAGGCTTTTGAAGAGAGAGTATAAACAGCTGGTTAAAACATATTGCTGAATAAATCCTAAAAACGGACTCTCCCGTAATGTGTATTTTTCCTGATGTAGTCTGTAGGCATTATCACTGTTCATCTTCTTGCTGCCGTTAAAAAAGCTAACTAAAGATTGCAAAAATCTGCAACATCGTAGAATCGCAATTTAAATCGAATTGGCACCTAAAAAAATAGTAAAAAACATCAAACCAGGAGAAAGGGGCATCGCCTCAGCCCTACAAGACATAGGTAAAGATTCAATCCTTTAGCAAAAAAACTATCTTACTAAAAGACAGGTCAGGATACTTTCAATAACGACAGTAAAAGACACAATTTGTAACATGAGTATAACATTAAAAGTGAGATCCAATATCCTAATTTTGTGGAATAATTTGAATCACGGGGTTACAATTCAAAAATATAATTAAAATGATGAGAACCATCCTTTGTTTTGCTTCTTCTCTAATTGATTAAGATAATGATATTTACAAAAACCAGCTAACTGCTAATTACATTAAACCAAGACATTTTAAAAGACAGGGCTTTAAGAGGACATCTGTAATCTGTCTTTTATTACTTTAGCTTAACAAAAGTTATCTGATGTCTTTCCTGCCACTTGAATTAATGTCTGGGCTGAGGAGTAAATTTATAAAATCAGATTTATAAAGTCTGGTGGTGAATATGGCAAAAGTTCATCAGTGTTAGCTTGAAATTCAGAGGGAATTTAAGCACCTTTATAGGGTCTAAAACTGCCTTTATGATTTACACACCAAAAAATGTCGGACCTGTTTTTAAGTCATTCTACAAATGTATAGAAGAGAACAAACAAGTTAACAAGTTGGGCTTCAGTAACTTCTCTGAAGTACTTGTTAATGTTTTATCATTTTTAAGTTCAGCTATGTTTTTTCTTTAGTTTTTATTATCCTGCACGGTAACTCTCACACTCTTTTGTTGTTGCTCAGACTTTGTGTTTGAACTGTAATTTTTAAACCTCATATTCTGTTGTTGTATTGTATTTTCTCTTTGAGTATTGTTCTAATCACCTGTAAATTAAGTCATTTTTCTTTTTCTTTGTCACAATGTCTTGTATAAAGCATGCGCTGTTCTATTTTCTGACATTGTATTGCATTTCTGTTCTCTCACAGAATTCACAGTGCTCAGGACCTGTGAAGACAGAATTCAATCAGGTAAGAAGCATTTTATTGTGAGCTGATTCTTCATCAGGCATATTTGTCTTCGTCCATGAATGTTTATGTTTAACTGTCTGTTTTTTTCTATCAAGGATTTATGTCTGGCAAACATCAAGAGGGACCTGCAGTACTACCACACTTTTCTCTCTGCTCAGCCCGACTCCATCAGTCGACCCATCAGACAGATTCTGCTCAGCCTCAGAGAGCTCATGAAGGTAATTTATCAATTCATTCATCACAGTGATCAGAATCACCACTGTTCCTACTCTAAATATGGTGGTTCATGTTTACATCACGGTGTATACATAGCAATGTCTTCTTCTTTATAATACCCTCTAAAAAAAAGAGTTTTAATTCATGACCTTACAAACTGTTTTGATTTTCACCTTAACAGGACTGCTTTAAAATGAATTCCGACTTGTCTCCAGAGGTAAGAGAGCTACCTTTTTTATTTCATAAACATGTTTGATCACCATAGGACATTATTTATAACTTAGGCTGGGCAATGTGTTGAGTTTTAACATATTGAGATATTTCTAAATGACATAGTGGGTAAGACCCACTAAACATCAACCATGTTTATATTGTTGTGTTCAAAAGTGGAATCCTCATTCACACTTTTTCTTATTTGATGGGAAGTATTTTCATTTTTATTTATTTCACAATAGAAGTGTTTATTTTCTTTCTTCATTGACATGTAGTATATGGGCCACCAGAGAATATCTACAGCACAGAATATAAGTACTATCTGGGTGTGGGAAACATCCACATATGCTTTCCAACCATGAACTGGGGTACAAAATCTCATCTTAAAATAACATTTTAAACAACATCTGCCTTATTACCTTTGCCACGGAGAGCAGTTTTCCAAATTTTGATAATATCTCAGCTAAAAATATCAGAAATGCCCTGGCAGAAGTTTGTACTGTCCATGCATTTATACTTTTTATTTTTAACATTTTAGGGGGAAAAAAACAAAATTTATTTCGCGTCTTGCCATTGAGCAAATAAAAATAAATCAAGATGAGATTTTTGGTTCATATTAAAACAGTTTTAAACTTGAGCACACCACTTGAAAATATCTATTTTCAATCTGGAAATATGTTCACAATCAGTGTTGCAGAGACAACCCCTAAAATTAGGAAAATAATTAGCATATTGATTGTCAATGGGGTTTTGGTAGAGTGTTTGAAACAAAGGTCTGTGTTGAACACAAGCAGAAGAGGTTTTCCATTCTTCTCTTCACAATGCATGTGAAAGAGCCCCTCATTTGAGCTTTTCTTTTCAAAAAAACTGCTGGACACAAAACTGACTTACTGTTTCTAAAGGTTTCCATGTATGTTTAATTGTATGCCACATTAATTATAACAAAAGACCAAAGATCTATTGAAAGGGGACGTCCGGACTAGCCTGTGAGCATCAGTCTATGTCCATGCATGAGTGACACCAGTATAATAAAGAAACTAATAAATCTTTTTGTGATTTCTTTCAGGTTGCTGCAAACCCTCAGAGCCTGTTTGATAAGAAGCTGACCCTCTGCAAAGTTCTGAAGGGTTTCCACATCCGCGCCATCACAATCAACAGAGCCATCTCATACATGCACTCTGGTGAACACAATGAATAATCCCTCCAGCTCTAACACATCCTTCTGTTCAGAGGAGTTCACACTCCCGCTCCACTGCTGTGATGGAAACACTTCTTATCTTTAGTCATGTATTCATTGCATGAGCATTTATCTGACATCAAGATGATGTGTTTAAGTAATACTGTAAGTTCTATTTACAGACTTCTTTATCTATTTATTCATATTTATTTTCATTCAAGATTATTTAATTATTTATTGTCATGTTATTCACTTGATTATGACTCACCAAATAAATATTTTTCCAGCACAAAATCTACTGCATTTGTATTCATTTATTCATTTTCCTTTGCCAAGAACACATTAGCAGGACTCTATTATCTTCCTGAAATAACATGAAATCTCAAGTAGTGTTTTTCAAATGGTGTGGCGGGGCATTGTGGTGGGCTTTGGGACAAGTCTTGGTGTGTCTTGGGGAATTTCAGCATCCACAAATTGTTAAGACAACAATGCAAAAACTGATAAATGGTTTTAATATCTACAGTCTGCTTTTGCAATGCATTTTTATTTACAGCTGCAGTTTCTGTAACTTTAAATTACTCACAAAAACAACTTAGATTGCTTAATTCAAGATTTCCAATGTTTTAAATGAACTTCAAATAATTTAGTTAATTATGGGTTCACAAATTATTTGGCTATCTCTTTTAGATGTAACAAATAAATATGAAGACATTTATCTGACACTATGATGTGTTGAGGAGCTTGTTCGGCATATACAAATGACAAGTGTCTTGAGATTTCAGCTGTAATTCAGGTGTGCTTTGGGCATAAATACTTTAAAAAGCACTGATCTAGAGTGAAATAGTAATGCACTCTGAGGATTCCTTGTCTGTTATAAATGAGAGCTCGACAGCTGAGTCTAGTAAACATCACATAGTAAGATAACGCAGCTTAAGAATGAATTTGTGTCTGTGCGTTTTACAAAACTGTTTACTTTACCGTGGTCCTAAGGGTAAAAAGAAACAATCAAGTGTATTTTCATGAATCTAAGCCAAGGCTGAGTTAAAACTACAAATTATGTAACATGTGTTTGTTTAGACTTCATATGGAAAGTCCTGTTCAGTTGACTTTGATGAGGTTTAAGTAGAGCCTTCTGAATTTTTGAAGGATATGAAAGTCTGTCAAACATTACATTATTTCACCAAGATTGTAAACAGAATAAGAAGAATAGGGTTTTCCATTAATGTGTGCTCTTTTGAGCAGCTTGCAGACAGCAAATAATTAACAGAAAACACATCTGTTCACAGAAGAGTCATAGGTAAACCGTAAGTGCAAGAAACATCTAGGCTAACGCAGCTCAGCTGAAGATGAAATATATCAAAGCTCTCTGAGCAGAGATCATTCATAGAGAGTTCAGAGGAAATGACACTGATGATGTTTGAGGCTTCTGAGGCTGAGAGAGACCTATGATGTTTTCACCACACAGAGAACGAAAGAGAGGACGAGGCCAGAGAGACTGCATTGGCCTTATGCAGACAAAAATGTCAATCCTAACCTTTAAAAGATGGACAGACCACACTAAATCAGCTTGCACTGCTTAGGTTGGTGCTGGCCGATGGTTAGACTGACCTGATGAACTACTTGTGCACCTTTAGGATGCTATCCAAAGCTTTCTCTGGACCACCAGCCCTTCTGGCACATGTAACTGCTTCAAAAGCCTGAAGAGTGTCTCTTGAGCATACACACCCAGGTACAGCACTGTACCTCAGAACTGTGCACCTGAGACACATCAACAGGTGCTAAACAAGTGTTTGTTGATGCCCATGGAGCATACATATTAATGAGTAAGATTTGGCTTCAAATATAAATTATTAGATCTGTTTCTTACACTAGACACAGAGTTTATATTTAAAGAGCCTGGGGAAGGAAATAGGGGAGGGGTATACAAAAAAATCAGTACAGACTTCTGCAAGATCAGGGAAAGTTTTGCAAAGTTTTGCAAGATCTTGCTAAACCTGTCTTTTCCCAATAACTATTTTATTTTCTCCTTCTCAGGGCTCTGTATAAAACATCTCATTTTGAGCTGCAGGAATGAAGATGATGAATGCAGATTTGCAGAAATAGCATTTTAGAGGTATTATATGAGCTTAAAACAAATAAAAAGCAACAATTACCATTCAGGCATATATATATACCTTGCTGCCTAAGTCGATTGATCCTATATTAAAATAAATTGAGGTTCAGCTCCATCTTCATGTGTTGTGAGGAGTTTTGCTGTTGTTATACTCTGTCTTATGTGTGAATGATACAGTACCTGTGTCAGTATCATTTTAAAGGGAATTGTAGCCACAAAAGTCAGTGAGAAAAGTCATGCAAGCTTCAACAGTACATTTTTAATGTAACATATTGAGAAATAAAGACTTCTGTGCCGTAAAATATCACATTTTAAAACTCTAATTATCATTTTTAGTTTGTTTTTGTATTCAATTCAGTGAAATGGGTCCACGGAGTCAGAAATGGTATTTTAACTGCTCCTGTAGCGCCACCTACAGGAGAAATGTGCGTAAAGCATTTATCCAGCCACACGGTAGAACTAGGGCCCTGTCCTTGTTTTTGTTGGACATACATTGAGCAAAAATGAAAAAGCTCTCTCGCATTATAACAGTTACGATAAACATGAGTTCGTAAACTTGTACAATAATTAGTAAGAGCCCCTCTCCAGGTGTGTCTGACGTGCGGAAATCACAGGAGATTACTTACAGCTGCGGTGTTTCCTCAGAGCTCAGGACTCGACACTCAAACCCGTCCAAACAGAGAATGGACCGAAACCTTAAACTTCATATTATTTCTTGCATCATCCTCTTTATCTCAGTTTCCACACTCACTGAAAGCAGGTTAGCTCACAGTCAAGGAACTAACCCACACCACCCGAGCAAGACGCATGGAAACTTCCAGGCCCATCATTTTAGCGCCACCCCGCAGCAGAGCGCTCGACCCCGGCCTGTGGTGGTCCACTGCTACCCTGACTCCATGGAGGTGGTGGTGCAGGCGGACATGTTTGATACAGGCTTACAGGTGGAGGGGTCGCACCTGTACCTGGGATCTCATTCAAAGAGACAGGGGGGTTCATGTGGAGCGGAGTCGTCTGGAGAGGCTCAATTCACCCTCCGGTCCAGGCTGATGGACTGTGGGACCAAACTTTCAGTAAGTGTGCAGCACCTCATTTATAATGTGTTCACTGAAAGGTAGGGCTGGGCAGCGTGTCGGGATTTACATGCCTTTGTGATACAAGCAGTTGTTCTCAAAGTGAGGTTCATGAGGGACAAAACAACTATAAAAAAAAACAAATAGAAACTTTTTTCCCATTTCTCCCCCTTGACGTCTGTATTACTGTCACCGGCTGTTACATCTTAAAAATTCTGATCATTTCAAATTGCAGTATTGGTTTAATTTTTCTGTACTCTCTGATGGTTAGATACATTCAAAAGGGAGATCATTGTATTGTGAAGGCTTTGCAGAAAGTTAATGTAATTGTTATGTTATAGTAGAGTTATATAATAAGGCAATAAAAAGTGTTCAATTAATGTTTTCTCCAACTCTGTCTGACCATTGATGCTGTGTTGAATGACTTAATCTATAATTCATTTATTGTTCCTTACATGTCTTACTACATAGAACTGTGGGGATCCACATATAAAACATATATGAATTCAATAGTTGTCTTACAAAAAAGAGCCATACGTATCATCAGTAATACAGATTATTATGCTCACACTGATCCCTTGCTTTTAAATTCACACATTATGAAATTTTCTGACTTGTTTTATTATAAAATAATGTTACTAATGTTTACTGCAAAACTAAACTCTTCCTAGTGCTGTGCAAAAGTTCTCAATTTGGGAGACTCAATATGATTTAAGGGGTGTTTGCAAGTTTTCTGTTCAGAAAGCTAGAAAAGTATAAAAAGGAGCTGTGTTTCTGTTGTTGGGGTTAAACTATGGAATGATGCAAATATAAATTTAAAAACCTGCAATTCATGTTATATTTTCAGAAACATGATCTCAAAAGTTATCTTTGAAAATTGTAAGTGTTGATCATGTAATGATGTTGTTAATGTTGATTCTTTGTCTTTGGTTTTTGGTTGCTTATTTTTGGTTAAATATATGGACTAGGCTCAGATAAGCATTTTGCTTCTGCCTATGCCTTTTCAGTCACTACTTATTATGATAATTCTGGTTTGTTTAAAATGTCTATTTTTGTGACAAATATTGTACAATGTATGCTGACTGAAGTAAAAAATCCTACAAAAATCCTACAAAAAATGAAAGAATGCCAAAGTTAATGCTTCGCTGAAAGATTACAAAGACCAGGTAGAAAATGTTTTGCCTAAACACAGAATATCTAGTGTTTTCAGGAACCATGACTTCAATGATTCTTTTCCATCACAGCAAAATAACTTCCTTAACGCTCAGTGTTGTGAAAATTACTGTTTGTTTACAAAAAAAAGTTAGACTTCTGCTTTCTGTCAATCATGTGATCAAATTAACACCTGCCAAAAAAGTAATTTTGAATGTTCTTATTTTGTTTGAACATTTTTACTGGTATTAAAAATCTGATAAAAGCTGTAATTGTGTCTTTACTTAACCTCAGTACTTGGAAATATTCTCTTAGTTAGTATGAAGTAGTTTTCTTTTGCAGTGTGATAACACTAATGTGGCCCTCCCAGTAAACATTGTTTCCCATCCCTGTGTTCGTGAAAAGTCAAATAATGGGAGATGTTAAACGCTGTCAAAGCCAATCCTTGTTTTTTGTGGAGGAAAGCAGCATCATTTATTTTTGTTTGTGGTTGTTTATGTGTTGATTAAGTGTCTGGAGGGACAGCTAGATAGACTGGCTATCTAGCTGTCCCGCCACATAGCACAGAGTAAGACCCTAAAACAGAAACCAAAAAATAAAAATTACTTCACAATTTCTGCATTTTCTGATCTAATATCATAATCAGAACTGTGGGGCATAACTCAATTAAATGCACTGAGATAAATATACAAGGCTCTGAAATACAATTTATTACTTTGGCTTGTAAAAAATCTGCCAAGCTGTTGATTTATTTGAGTCTACTCGCCAACTTTCGTCAGTGAATCAGTTAGTTCTGGACCTGCACACAAAGTTTGGCCGTAACCGTTTAAGTGAAACTCATTTCCAGATATTGCCGAGTAGACTTACAATGTTCCATCTCAGTCACGACACCTAAAAACTCATTTTCATTGACTTTCTGAACATCATCGTGTTAATTAAAGTTTCAGTGAAGCTAATTACTATCAGATCACTTTTCTTTTTCTGATTTTCGTTTACCATGCTGTCTTAGTTTTTTTCCCCAGTATTAAACAAAGTAGTATTGTCCATTAACAGAACTTCATACTTTTCACATCCAAAATTTAAAGTTGGACCCCACGGTGAACCCCTGTAGTATTTCACTGTTTATTTTGTTTTCCTCTGATATTCTGAATTCCAACAGATGCCTCTTTTCATCTCAGAGATAAAGTTTGATGTTTTTTGTTCAAGTTTCCCAGCCCTTTCATTGCACAAGTGAAGTGAAAAAACACGTGTACACTGCCTGGATTATTGGCAGTAGTGTCAGATATAATTTGGCAATGGAGCTTGTGTTGTGCCGGTGTTTTATTTTCTGTCAATTCAAAAAAAGAAGATTCTTTATAATGGTCAGGACTTCTATTTTTGATGCTGTTTAAAACAGACATCAGTATTGTGCCATATAGAAGTTTCAAAACATTGCTTTACAATGACAACATAACCTGCTGTGTAATGCTCAGTGACTTGGATCAGTTTCTAAGTATTTTTGTGTATTCCCAAGAATTTCTCAAAGACTAACGTCATCTTTGTTCCAGTCTACAGCAGAGAATATAATCTATTCTAACATTCTGGTCTACACACCTGAACCATCTCGTGATGGTTTGCTCAGACTGGATGGAGCAACTATTCCAGTCGAATGTTATTATGAAAAGTAAGTTGAGTAAATGAAAAAGTTGGACCCAGCCCTTTACAGTATCCAAGCAATCTTTTAACATATATCCTTTTTATTCTTTTTTCAGAAAGTATGCAGTGGGTGGCATCTCTCTGCAGCCCACCTGGGTTCCTTTTGTCTCGAGGGCCTCAGCAGAGGATCAGATAGATTTCAGTCTGATGCTGATGACTGGTAACAGGATAGTTTCGATAAAGCATATGTATTTTTTCTTTTTTATCCTCAGATTTAAGTTAAGCTGCAGTTTGAGCTCTTCATTTCCTTGCCATGTATGTTTTTCCAATATCTATACTTGTTGCAGATGACTGGCGGTTTGAAAGGGGATCTCACTCTTATTTCCTGGGCGACCCAATGCATTTCCAAGTTTCTGCTGTTCTCCGTAAACACCCCCCCCTCAGAGTCTACATCGACCACTGTGTTGCCACATCAACTCCTGATGTTCAGGCCACCTTAAGATACGACTTTATTGAGCACCATGGGTGAGCTTCAAACAGAAATCGTCCCAGTCAACATCCTACAGACATGTTTTATTTGATCTCAAATGATTTCCAAACATGTCTGTTGTTTGTTCCCCTCTCAGGTGTCTCTCTGATGCATTCATGACAAACTCCAAATCCCATTTTCTACCAAGAGATGAGGAGCACAAGCTGAGATTTCAGCTTGATGCCTTCAGGTTTGCCTTTAACAGCAGCAGTCAGGTTGGTTGACCCTTTGTATTTTCTCTCTATTTCAAGTATCTCATCAAGAACTCATTTTTGTGTGTTATAAGCATTCTGCACTTTTTTTTTTTTTTTTGGAGATGAAATCTTACATTCAACTTTTTTTGCCCACAGATTTACATAGCCTGTTACGTGAAGGCGGTGCCAGTCTGGGCAGCAGTGCATTCAACAAACAAGGCCTGCTCTTTCATTAACAACAGGTATTACATTCAGGATGGACTTATTTTGTTACAAATGATCACCTTCTTCACCAACAATAAACATTTGTCCCGAGAACCTAATTGAACAATTTTATCAGAGGTACTCTAGTTTTCAGTTTGATTATCTATCACTGGACATGAACAAATCTAAAAACAGTAAGGAGTACTTTTAGGCACATTTGATCATGATATGACATGACGGGACATGTTTTCTCATCAGTATTTGCATTTGTTGGCATGAGTTAAATTCAGTGTTATTCTAAATTATGGTCATCTGATTTGAAGTAACGTACATAATTCATATACGAACTTTCAGCTTTTGTTTTAATCATGCTGTGTCTGATTTTAATGCAGACTACTCAATTATGAACATAAACTGAGCATTTTAGTATGATTTTTTAATCAGTTAAAGGAAAAGTTCGGTTCCTGCAGCTTTTACATTGTTTATAGAACGAAGAACAACAATATACTCACCCAGAAGGCTTTCCTGATCCAAACAGAGCTTCAGAAGATATTTAGATCCAAAATCGAGCAGTGGACATCCATATAATGGTAGCCCGTAGGGCATGGATCGCCGCTCCTAAAAACTGCATTAATCGTCCAAAAACTCATGTTTTTCACCAATATTCCATCATGATCCGTTCCGGATGATCCGCCATTGCAGTCTGTGTCACTCCACACAGCGCTGTGTGGCTGAACTGACGAGTTTGTTTACGTGCCCTTCGCGCATGCGCAGTGCGGCTCATTGTTTCAGTGGAAGACCAGCAGCTACAAATCGACTTTCTTCTTCCAGTTTTGTGCAAAATGGACGAATATCTATCGGATGAAGATGTTGTGGAGGAGAACTTTGAATATGATGGGTGTCTTTACAGTTTCGAGCCAGAGTTTACAGATGAGGAGCTCATGGAAAGGAGGAAGCGAAGGCAACGCTCCAGAGAGTACTGCGCATGCACGAAGGACACGTAAACAAACTCGTCAGTTCAGAGTTAGTACAGCCACACAGCGCTGTGTGGAGAGACACAGACTGCAATGGAGGACCATCCGGAACGGATCATGATGGAATATTGGTGAAAAACATGAGTTTTTGGACGATTAATGCAGTTTTTAGGAGCGGCAATCTATGCCCTAAGGGCTACCATTATATCGGTGTCCGCTGCTCGATTTTGGATCTAAATATCTCCCGAAGCACTGTTTGGATCAAGAAAGCCTTCTGGGTGAGTATATTGTTGTTCTTCATTCTAAAAACAATGTAAAAGCTGCAGGAACCGAACTTTTCCTTTAAAGAAGAGAACTTTCTGTTTACGTGTTTGTATTGAAATTTGTTAAAAAATGATTCTCCATTATAACATGGTATCAGTTTTTAGATTAAATGCAAATAAGTGTGTGATTTTGGTGGTGTTTGACATTCTGATGTGGATCCAGGAATTCTTTAAGTATTTGTTAACAATGTGAGATCGGCAATTTCCACCTTTAGACCGATAACTCAGCAACTTCTCATCAGAGCCTCATGACATTTCAGGAAATATCGGTCTTCTAAAGAGTGATACGATTTTGGTGGGGACCTGAATCAATAAGCATATCCAAGAACTTAAAGGATTTATTAACTGTGAAAAATATTTTTCCCCATTTTTTTTTTACAATAAATCACCCAAAGATTTTGGAAATGCCCTAATGAAAGTTTTGCTCTCAGAGCATTTCTGTTTTATTATTTAATATTGACAGAAGTTATCCTAATATTAAATCAGTCAGTCTGTTTGGTTCTAATTTTAAACAACACCACAGCCACTTATGAGACTTTAACATTTCTTACTTGGCCTCTAATGTGTACTCTTTTGAATATCTGATTCTACATCTCTGTCCTGGTTTTTGGGATCTAGAGCCTTATCTGTTTGTGCACATTGCCTTGCAGTCTCATGGTCCTTCATGAGCATTAAAGAAATGTTTTCTTAAAAGTAAAACATGCTGCAGCTTCCAGCTTGTGTAATATCAGAAGATTTTGGTGAAAGAAGCCCACTAGGTGTCCAAACAGAGTTGCATAATACAGGGTGTCCATAAAGTCTCTTTACAATTTTAAAACATTATTACAAAGGCAGTTGATGAGATATCTTAACCAGATTTTTTATTTTACTTGGTGTTTATTTAAGTTTTTATTCACATTAAAATGTTGTGTTTCAGGTATTCTGTTAATGGAAGGACAGGCTTGTCTTACATGATTGATATTTTCCTCCGATGTTCTTGGTCGCCCACTCCTCCCTTTATCCAACACTGTCCCTGTCTCCATAAATTTCTTGTGCCATGCACCAATTGAAGGACGGGATGGTGGATCTCTTCCATACTTAGTTCTGTAGTTTCGCTGAGTCTGCACATCTGATTTTTTTTTTTTTTTGCAATAAACCAGGATATACACTGTGCCTTCTCTTGAGGAGTAGCCATTTTATAGGGGTTCATTTAACAGTTTTCATTCCTTTAACAGAATATCTTAAGCACAAAATTTTAATTAGAATAAAAACTTTAATAAACACTGATTAAAAAAAATAAAACAAATCTGGTAAAGAGATCTCAACTGCCTTTGTAATATATATTTTAAATTGTAAAGGGACTTTATGGACACCCCGTACTTCATCTGAAAGTTTCCTCTCATTATTCATTTTATGAAAATGAATTTTCTCTCAGATTATCCTATGATGGTCTTTTACAAAAGGTGGTTCCAATGATGTTACACTTTTCTTCCGATCCAGCTGGAGATCTGTTGATGGGAACCACCAGGCCTGTAAAAGCTGTGATTCCCCCCATCTCTTGGAAGAACCTCCATCCACAGAACCTCCTAAAACTACAACTAGGGCCATAACCCAGCCCTACATGACTCCACCGAAGAGTTTGGTTCAAAACAAACAAGAACACCCCTTGGCCACATTTTTCCGCGTTCGTCCAGGATCACAGCAGAGCAGACTCGGCAAAGCTCAGCGCTCACCTGCTGGGTTAATGAAAAGAGGAGCGGAGTACAGAGCAGGTAAGCTCTGCAGTGACATCAACTTTATTAAACTTCAACACTTGTAAAGACAGATGTTTTAATCCTACAGTAGAGCTGTTTGTTAAATTCTGGCGTATTGAAGGCAACAGTAGCAGTTCCCCCACAATAGAAATGTTTTTTAAAAAAACCCAACAGAACATCCTCCACAGGTAGAAGTAAAATCCTCCTTTTTTAAATAAAATTTCTTTGTCAGAGACAATGACAGATAATAACATTTCTGTTTGAGATATATCAAAAGTATTGTGATTATTTTCTTAGTTATTGGGCAGGATGAAAAAAAAGATTCTACTTTGGTTCTTAACTACCATATAAAGCTGGCCAGAAAATAATTCCCCACCCTCAAGTTAATTTTGGAAAGGCATTTTGAGGGACAAACCTTTTATAAAGAAATCAGTGATTGACTAATGAATGCTATGAAATGGATGAAATTCCATACTTGTTATCTTGAACTCTGCATCATAGTTTCATTTAATGTTAATGATTAAGGCCTGTCTTTTCTGGCTGTTCACTGTCTCCCTCTGATGTCTCCCTCTGATGTCTCCCTCTGATGTCTCCCTCTGGCACTGCAGCTGTGAGATGGCGGCTGTCACTGTGCAGTGAGCTGCTTTGTCTGTTGTGAAGTAGACTGGAATTAAGACCAAGGAAACAAGTGGACCACACTAAGTGCTGATAATATATTGATTTTCTTAGGATGTATTAACCTTTTTGAAAAATTGGATAGTAAAGACAACATTGTTTATATTAATTATTGACTGTCAAAGAAAATATCAGTTATAAGTACAAACAGCGAGGAAACTTTTCTAAACTTTTTGTGAAAGTTTGAACATTTATAACCGAATCAAACAATCTTTCCTGCTGTTTAAATGTTTAAAAACCACTCATCTCAAACAACTATAATTTAAGAGCAACAGAGATTTAAAATAAATAAATAAATAAATTTAGGACAGAAAGGATGGGTTGTTGTGTTTCTCTTAAAGGGGTTAATTTATGGAATAATCTAAGCAAAGACATTAAACAGTCCATATCAAAATTTACATTTAAAAGAACATTAAAGTTCAGTATGTTAAGTAAGTACCCTTACCATTTTTCTAATTGATGAAATCTCTCAAACATAATTATTAGTATTATTTTTGCGGTTGTTGCTTGTTGTTGTTGTCATTGAGAATCAAAAAGAATTTGAGACCAGCAGTGTTGATGACGGCTGTTTTATTATTATTGTTGTGAATTATGTTGATCATTGTGTTGTTGTTGTTTTGAAATATTTTTTAAGTGTCTAAAAGGGGCAGATAGTATAAGATTTTTCTTCTTTCTGTTCCTTTTCATTCGATTATATGCTTATATGCTTGTATGAAAATGTTTTATTTCAGATATATGAATGAAATAAATAAAACACTAACATTTGAGGTTCCAGCTAGCTCCTGAACACTCAGTAGATCTGTTGAAAACAGCACTGACTATAGAACAAAGAAGAAGAGCAGCAGTGTGTGGTTCGATTACAGTTTGACATATTGAGTGAACTTTTGAAACAACCACTTAAGGTAGAAAAAGTTACATACTGTTGCTTCAGAGTCTGAAACTGTTCCTTGCACACATAATTAGACCTGAATGTACAATAATCCTTGAGTTCAGTTCTTAGGCTTTTCGATGGGGTTGGCATTGGTCTTTTTAAACTTTAAATAAGGTTTGTTTTTCTTTACAGCACAAACTGTTCGGATGGGTCCCATTACTGTCCTGCAAACCAGTGAAACTGGAACAAGGCCGACAGACTCCAAAACATCACTTTGACCAGAGCGAGAACACCAGAGACTCCTGATACCACAGTCAACATTTAGTTAAAACAAAAGAACATTTAATTTCTGCCATGTTCAGGGAAAACCAACATTACGGACACGACTGATGTCCCATGTAAGTACAGAGAACGATTTTGTCCAGTGGAACAAAAGGTTTTTCTTGTGAACTTTAAACAGTATTTGCAAACATTCTGATCAGTACATCACAGTGTCTGAGTTTTCTGTTCAAGTGACCATCTTTTTCCCAAATAAATCTTTTACTTTAACTTGGTGGCTTTGTATCTTTCCAAAACAATTAACTGAGCATAATAAATCTTAAAATTGTCTGTTTAGTCTTTACAAAATCATTAATCAGGGACTTAATTGTCAAGAACCTGGTTCATCCTCAACAGACAATTTCATTAGCATTGTTTTTTTAAGCACTTAAGGTCATTAGATGTAAACAACAGGATCGAATGACAGCGTGTGTTTGTGTGCTTTAACACAAACAACACCATGCAGGCTTTTATAGATTCTTGCAACGTCATAGCAGAGTGAAGCAATAATGCTGTTAGGGGGCACTTTTCCTCCATTACCACCCACAACCAACTCATCTTTTAGTTCCTTTATTGATTCATCGGAGAGAGGATATTTGATGCCTGCTACATGAACAAAACAAGGCTCCGCTCCCATATGGGCCTCTTTTAGAAAATCTGACTTTAAGCAATTTCACAAACTTCCTCAGGAGATTTCTTTGTCAATTCAAAAATTAACAGTTTTTGTGCAGACCTTTTTAAGTGATAATAAAAAAAACCTATAGAGGCCTTTCAAGCACAGACCTGACCTGACCCCTTAATGTACACGAGTATTAATATTTAAGGTGGAAAGAATCAATGCCTCTGCCACTGTACTCATTCCACTTTGTATAAGCAATAACTGCAAACCTGAGTATCTCCTCCTGCAGTCAGTTTAATGTTTATTTTTCATGTTTTGTCTTGGTTTTTCTTTTACTTGAGAATAGAAAATTAGATAAATGTGAAAAGAAGGGGCAGAGAGGGGGATGATGACGGAGGTGCCAAAAATGGCCCCAAGACCAGTCCATTTCCTTGGCGCCTCCTTACCTCAAAGTCAAATGTATGAGACGTTGTTTGCAAGTCTGTCTAAACAACTTGCTGTACCCAATCGATATACCAGCTAAGTGCATAATAAAGCAGGAGCACAGTGATTTACACTCGTCATGCTTTTTAGTATATTCTCTTCTGTTAAACTCGATCAGCTGTCTGTGGAATTTCTATTATACAATGTATGTCGATTAAAAAAAAAACAAGACTAATGCTGTATTATGACTTATTAGACAAAAGCTTTGAATGTCTTTCTCCAGTCTCCTCCCATGCGTTCCTTTGAGCACAGATGTGATCTGGGGGGGGAGAGTCACAGTGCTAGATCAGGTGGATAGGGGTGATCAAGCCCTGGGATTTGTTTTTGGGGCAGAAACTGCTTTACCAAGAGTGCAGTGTGAGCTAGCGAGTTGTCTTGAAGATTAATGAAATTGCTTTTCTACATTTGTGATCTGTTTCTTCAGGAATTTTCTCAGTTTTTCTATAACCTGTTGGTAATAGAGTTAATTCATCATTGACCCTTTTCAAACCCACTCCTCTGAAATGATACCCCTAATGTAAAAGAAAACTTGATATGGACATTTGGTCTTTGTCGTACTTTCTTCATCCTTGTTGATGCTCCAATGCAATGACTACTGCTTTGACAATCCTTATTGACATGCTATATAGAATAGTAAAGTGTAAAAATTACTGTCAAAACAAAGTCTGTTAAATCTTGTAGAAAAAGTATTTTGCAGAGTTTACTGTGAAGCCTCGATAAAATATTTCAGCCATTTGATTTTAGGCTTAAATTTTCAGTTATGTATTGCCTTTTTTGGCTTCTTTTGCTTAAATAGTACAATCTACACTTCTAGTGGGGTAGGTAATACCAAAAGAACAACTTGTATTTTACATCAATTTAATGGGGTTAGTGTAGTTAACAACTGTGAGAACATCACTTAAAAGACAGAGAAGGTGCCCCAAAATGTAGGGAGTACAGAGACAGAAGCAAAAAAGTGTTACAACCATCCCTAATCTCCCCTAACGCTTTATAGCCTTTTTTTAAAGAAACGTGGGCTTTGTGGTCGTAAAAATGTACCAGTTAAATAGATTAAAAGCCACTGCGGCTTGTTAACAAAGTAAACTTGTGGAAATATACCCTTGCGTCTTTTTGTCTGTTTGCTGGTCCACCGCACAGGCTGATGCGTCAGCGCGTCAACAAACCACATCCTTCAGCACATTAGTGACTCGCCTCGTCTTTCGCAGAGTTTCTCAAGCTTCACCATCGCATCACTGGATCATCTCCTCACTTTCGGACTCGACAGAGATGCCTTTCTTTAAATATAAGGTCCTGGTTGCGCTCTCTCTGGCTCCCTCGGTTGTTTATTCCATCAGAAAGTGTGGGCAGTATATTTGTCGAGATGACCAAGTGTGCTGCGCGCAGGGGAACGACACCCTCTCCTTCACCTGCTGCAAACAGTTTGTAAACAACACCTACTACAACATCGCCATGGTCACCAGGAAACTCTCTGGGGTGCTTATCATGCTGCTGCTGTTCGCTGTGGGATACTTCATTCAGAGGGTGATGTGCTCCCGGTCCAGACAGCGGACCCCTCCTCACAGCGGACAGCCGTCTGCTGCCACCTCCCAGGATCCTCTGGTGGAGAGCCACACGCCGGACGGGACCGTGGATCCAGCTGCAGCCGCTCATCTGCCGACATACGAGGAGTGTAAACGACTGCCTACATACGAGGAGATCATGCGGGACGAAGGCAGAGGACCACCGAGGTTTAATATGGGACAAACTTCATGACAGCACGGCTGGACTTATCTGGGTATTATTGGGAATATTTCAAACTGGGCATTCAAAGTTTAGGTCCTCATTTGGAGGGGGTCACAGGACTTTGCCTGGGTCTTCCTGATCTTAAGCACGCTTCGCTGTACCTCTGCGCAGGTATCTGTGGCTGCTTTCACACTTTAAGTTTTAGAAAATTCAGGTGCTCCTCCTCAAAATTTTATGAGTTGCTTTCCTGTACTTGTCCCTTGCAGCCAGGGCTGCTCACAGAGATGGCTGGGCCCCTGAAAGACCCCATATGTGGGCCTTACATGCCCTTTGATAATATCATCATGCATGTCCAATTGATGGCATAGAAAATCTTTGGCCTGGCTCAGGTCAGTTTTGGGCTTGACTGGAAGAAGCAGCCAATTGCAGGTAAAAGCATGGCTGTACACCCAATACTGCTGACCTAATGATAGTTATTAAGGTCAGCAGTGTTGAGATAATTAAAACAGGCAATCATTCTTTTCTGTTGGTCCAGGCCTCAAGGAGACCAAGGGTGAATCCCAATAATACCCCTTAGACCTTGTCTTACCCCTTCATTTGTGTGTTCATGTCACAAATGAAGAGGTGCTCCAATTCTCCATAGGGCTAAGGGGAAAGGCTAAGACTAAGGGCTAGGCAGCTCTTGAAATGTTGACAAACCGGGACTTCACATGAAACAGAGGTATATAAATTTCCCATAATACACCATGCCCGCTGGCACTAAAGCAGAGCAAAGACTGAAGGAAATGCTTAATTATAAGTAATAATTAAATCAAGTAAATATTAATCATATTTTGAGTTGTTGGTCTATTTTACAGTTTCTTGGGATATTGAGCTAGCTTTTTGCTACAGCCCTTGTCGCATCTGCCTCAGTCACAGCTCTGGCGGCTCTGGGGGATGACATAGCAGGAATCGAGTGGCGTCTCGTTTCTCGGAAGTGTGTTTTCACCCTTTCCCCTTGGCCCTTAAAACAGAGGGCTAAGGGGTAGAGTTGGGATTCACCCGAAAAGATGGCATCAGTTTAGTAAACGTGTCCATCCACACAAAAAACGAAAACACTGTGGCACATATATCAGACATGTAAATGGCGCTGTTACACTGCCACAGACATACTGAAACCAGGGAAGATGACTTGGAGCATGATATACATCATAGAAATGTCAAACGCCGGCATATGCTGCCCTCCATGTCTTGTTGCTCACAGTGCTAGTAGAGGAGCAGAAGATGTTGCTGTAAAAAACTCAACAAGCAGTAGCTTCTGCAGCACTAACGCAACTCTGTACTCCACCATTGTTTCTGGTGGGATATGGTGTTTGCGCATATGGTTAAGAGGTGTATGATGTCATTGTTTCTAAAACTATCCATATTTCTTGTCCATATGGAAAGTTCAGCCAGCACTTTCAGATTTATCCACTTTGGGATGCATTCTCAGAAATGTGTGATTTCAGTCACCCAAAACACTGTATCAGTATAACAGTGTATAAATACCTAGAACTTGTGCGGATATGCCTGAATTTGTCTCTGTGTGGACGACCCCTTAAGTTGGGCCATGTCTTTTTTTTTTTTTAACTCTCCATGGGCACCTTCATGACTCTGGGCCCCAGAAATTTCCCCTCACATAGCATAGTTAAATGTTGCGGAAAAGCTAAAGATTGTTCCCACTGTATATATGTTCCCACTGTATATTAGAGGAAACTGGTCCTTTTTATCTTCTTGTGTCAGGGAAAGCCTTGTGGAGTCTATAACCAGTTCTTGATAAGAGTAATGAGGTGTGCAATGCCACTGCTCAAAGTCTTTACATGTTAAGAGTTTATCACAGTGCTGTGAGATTCATCACAAACTCTGGATGATATCACTCATCACTATGTCTTTAGAAATAAACTCAACTGTTTCAAACACATGCTGGCTTTCACACCGTATCTTGATTTATGAAGCCATTTTGGGAAATATTGCATTTTATTTAAGAATGCCTTTCATGACACACAAGGTCACCTTACTTAAGTAAAAATTAAAAAGTGCATTGAAACAGGCATTAAAACAAACAATATCATACAAAGAGTGCAAAAGATCAGAACGGATAAGTTTTGAGTCTGGTTCAAAGAGGGGTGACGAGTCAGTGTTGTGGAGGTCAGGGGGGAGTGAGTTCCAAAACGTGGGAGCCGAGCGACTAAATACTCGGCCCCCCATGGTGACGAGAAGAAGAAGGGACAGAGGGGTAGACAAAGGAAGAGGATCGGTGTGTATGGGCAGGTACAGAGATGTTAAAGAGGTCAGAGAGGTATGGAGGGGTGAGGTTGTAGATGACTGTATATGTGGAGCAGGATTTTGTGTTGAATGTAGTATGTGATGGGGAGCCGGTGGAGCTGTTGCAGGGTGGGTGTGATGTGATGAGTGGATGTTGTCCTTGAAATGTTGGGAGCTGCTGAATTCTGAACCAGAAATATTCTGGACCACCTTTACTTTTTTTAAGCATAAGTACAGAATTTAAAACCCTTCGCTTGTTGTGTGTTACCCAATGTGGTGTTCTCAGATGCTGATCTGAAGTGGGAAAGAAAGCTTTTATTTTTTCTATAATTCTTTCTTGTAACAATGTTGGATTGATTTTCATCGGTATGACCTACGTGAAAGTCTTAAATCCTGTCTTATTCTATGTAGCTGTTCTTATCACTCATTATTTTATGTGCACTACGTAGGTCTGTGTTGTCATTGAAGCTGTGTGCTGCTGCTATTGTCAGGCAGGTTTTCTGACAGTATCTCTGAATGCAACTGGATTACCTAGCTAAATAAAGTTAAGACATACTGGATATCAACATATTCCAGTACACTAATGGATAGATGACAAAAACCCTTATTGCTTGATAACCTAAAAAGATACAAAAAAACTGAAGGATATGCAATCTTTGTCATCTTGCCTTGAATATATTTAAAGGTGCTATGAGGAGAATTTCTTTCCGGGCGACATAAAGACTCTGCTACCCATGAGCACGCGTGGCGGAACTGGGAGTGACATCATCTCCAACTTATCGCCGCTCCAGTTGAAGTCGGAAAAAGCATGCCGATCTACCAAGCTATTGTTAGCTGTTGTAAGCTCGCCCTGCGTTGTTATTCGCAAATACCACATGAAGAATGTGATTATCACTATGGCAGCATTTTTGTAAATATAATGCCAGCAATACTATGTATACAGCTGATCTAGAGCGACACACCCCAGTCAGAAGTGCAAATAAAATGATTATTACAGGAGCTAAATAACTGTTCACACTGGGGGCATCCATCTTCGACTGTCAACTCGGGGGTGGCGAGGTTTCACCGAGTTCCCAGTAGGAAATTCAGACTTCGGGGGGCGTTCAAGTTGCAGTTTCCAACTCGGAACCCAGAAATTCCTACTTCTGTCTACAACAGGAACGCACCAAAAGACCTGACCCAAGCCAAAGCGTGTGTTTGTTGTGATGCTAATAAATGCAGTTCAGACCTTCCTCAGAACTCTCCATTGCTTTACAACTTCATTTTTCAACTTACAGGATGCAAAGCGACAAGGTGATGTATCTCTTTCTAGTTACGTAGCGGTAGATTTTGATGTGTGACAAGCAATTTTTGGAAAACATATTATCGTAGTTTTGTTGCTGGCTGTCCGACCTGACCACGAAGCTAAGGAATAGCATTTATAGATAACCTATTTTGATGCCATAAAACTCATCTTAAAGTGTGTATTTCGATCAGGCATATATCTAAAAGTGAGACTTTTTTGTAATTACTTAGAAACTACTCATAGCATCTTTAAGTCTGGAAGCATCCAGATTTTTTTTTAGCCATTCTGAACTACATGTCTATTTGCAAGGTATTGATAACACATTTTCATATTGTGATCATTTTTCCCAAGAAAAGAAAGTGTACGTAGACTAGACTGGCATTTCTCAAATGGTGGGGCTTGACCCCCAAGAGAGTGCAAAGGGGGCACGACCTGTCTGGATGGGGTTATGGTCAAATTAGGGCTGTTGAGAGTGCTCTACATGTAATCCTATGGTTGTGAGTTTGAGCCCAGCTCTAGCTGTCACATGTTGATGTGTCCCTGGGCATGACACATAACCCCAAGTTGCTTCCACTTTAGGGTGTGGTTGTGTAAGATAATACTGATGATTGTGTAAGGTTATACTGATGAATAATTTACTCGGATTCTCTGACCCATCAGTTAGTAAACATTACCGAGAGTGGGTGTGAGAATGACGTGATGCATTCAAGTGAGTAGTCATTAGGAGTCAAAGTTCACATAAAATGATGAAAATCTGTTTATTTAGACCTTTAAACTGTAACTCCAGATTCAGTCATATTATACCTGCGTCCCAAAGGAAATGGGTACCAAAGTTTCCTTCTAGTCATTTTCACCTTTTTCAGATATGATAGGGGAAATGACAACTACTGGAACAACTACTTAAACATGTTTGGATGCATTTAAAATAAATTAACTTTTCCCAGTATTATTACTTGTTATTTTGTTCCCATCCACCCGAAACCTCTTCAAAAGGCACCATTAAAGATCAGTTAAATCTTCTACAAACCCTCTTTACATGAGAATAATCCCTCCTCTCCCTTTATTGTGGGCTCCACCTTTCAGAAAATGTGTACTGGTCATGTCTATACAGCCACAGTAAACACTAGAGCTCAGAGCAGAATAACTGAAGCCACCTCCACTACTTGAGTGAGGATATGGTAAAGCACAGTTCTCATGGATTTACTCTAAAATATCTAGGCCTGAGCAGGGCTGAAACAGAGGGGTTTACACAAATGCCAAATTAAAAATTTAAATAAATTTTAAGGCAAGAACATTAAACAAACATGTTCTGGGTACATCTGGGATCAGTATGTTATTGTTAAAAAAGGACAAAAATAAATAACACCTTTTCCTTGACGTTTTCAGGAATACAAACATTAACATTTCTAACATCTCTTTTGTATAGGTAGAGCTATTATAAGTCCTTTAAGTTTGCATTTATAGTTTGAGTAGTTCACCTTTAACAGTTGTAGAACTTAATAATTTGTACTACAAAAGCTGGTGTCAGTTTATGACCTTTATGCTGATATGGCTAAACAATATTCATTACGTGCTATCTTAGCTTTGGCTTTTTTTCAGCTGGGTGAAAAAAACAAACCTCATTTAGTTAATCCTTCCAGTTCAATCCATACATCACAATCAACTTGGTCTCACTCCACACCTTATATTCAGTTAGCTTGTTTGCCAGTGCCTTGAGGCCTCTGACCAGACCAACCTTTTCTATTAGAACTGAGCAGATACAATCAAATGATCTGATTCCTAATAAAACATTTATTGATTCGGTGAGTAATTGACATACATAAATGTTCATATAGTCAATCGTCAATAGTTTGGAAACAACATTTCATATGAGTAATTGTCAATGTTTCCTGCCGGCTTTGAGGTAGTGTACTCTGTCCTTTATGTTTTCTGTCATCGGCGCTGGTTCTGTTGGGAGTTTGGCTAGCTGCACAACCCGCCTGAACGCTTCTTCGACTCCAAATCCAGTGGATGCAGAACAAGGCTGAACAAACCAGTCCCTGCCCGTGCAGGTTCTCCTCAGATGAAACTTGTCCTTGATCTCAGTGACAGTCATGGCACCATTCACATCCTGCTTGTTGGCAACTAGAACAAGGGGCCGTCCCCTCAGCTCCTCGCTCGTCAGGGTGCTCTCCAGCTCCCTGCGTGCCTCTTCCATACGCTTTCTGTCCGCGCTGTCCACAACAAACACCACAGCTGCTGCGTCCTGGTGGAAATCCTTCCAGTGCTCCCTCATCTTGTCCTGACCGCCAACGTCCCACAGAGTCACCCAGATGTTTTTCCGGTTCTTCTTGGCCTCCATCATTTCTACATTGAAGCCAATGGTGGGCATGGTGCTGACACAGACATTGTGTTTCAGTTTGTACAGGAGAGTGGTTTTCCCTGCGTTGTCCAGGCCCAGGAACAGAACGTGGGCCTCTGGGAGTTTAGATCCTCGCAGTCCCATGGTTTTTCAGACAGATACCGACGTCCAGCTGAAGAGTGAGAGGCACATCTTTTTCTAACAGGACTCTTTTGGTGAACTGTTTGCTCAGTGAGAGAGCTGAACTTTAATAGATGAGCCATTATAGCTTCCTACTGGCTGACCTCACTCACTGATAAGAGGCAGCCACACCTAGGAGCAAAGTCTTTTATGTATGTAAAATGGAGTAGAGATACAGCCCATATTTAGGGCAGCATTATTCTAGCTGGACTCATTTAGTGACTGTGCTTCCACCTTATCATGCAAGGGTTATAAAAGTTTATCAAAGTTATTCAAAGACGTTCTGATACTGAGTAAGAACTGCAGACTTTATGTAGTTAGACACTCCATCCTAGAAAATGTAATATCAAGGGAACTTTGAAGGGATAGCTTGGGATTTTTTAAGAGGGGTTGGCCTATGGTAAATTGCACCTGACTGGCTTTGTCCCTAAGGAGACTTAGCCAGGTTTTAATATAAGGAGATGTATACTGTATCAGTCAATGGTGCCACCAAAAGCCTAATAATTGCCCCACTTTATCAACCTGACTATATGCTACAGGTTCTTTACAGCTTTTCATTTTTCCTTGACAAAGCCCATGTATTTAGAACTTAAGTATGCTCAAATGTGGGGGTTATGTATCCCCCCACAGTCATCTGACCAGGTAGTCAGAGGGAACAAACACAAACTTCACTAAAAATTAGCAATTTAGAAATACACAAAAGACGAACTAGTATCTTTGCAAAATCCTCCACTGTCTCAAAGTTCTCTGGAAGCTCACAAGGCATCAACTTTGGTTTATTTACATCTGTGACCATCACACGTGCAGAGCTCACAGTGGTCCAACTGGTCAGTGTTTCTGATGTGGAGGAATAAATCATAGCAGGCAAGACAAAAACAATTTAAAACTCAAACAAATCAGACCTGCTTGTCTCATTGTTGCGGAGTCATGTGCTGTCATAGACCAACTGTTATTTTATTATAACACACTGCATGAGACAGAACAACTGATTTTCATGGTTGATGGGTCCCGAAACCCTACGACTGTTAGGTCATAATAGTGCTTAAGTCATGACTCCAGCATCAGTAACAAGGCTTCTCCCGAACCTCTTAGCAGGGGTCTTCATTTTGGTAAGCCTCCAAAAGTGCTGTTGTGTGTCATTGTTCTGATCAGTAAAATGGGCTGAAAACACAATATTCTAGATGGCTAACACATCCTGATCAAAACACTCTCTGGTCAGTATATGCGCTGAGAGGAAAGAAAGGCTGCATTAGAGTAAACAACAATTTGCTGTGCTGGGCTGCTGCTGAAAATAACTATATTAGAGAGTTTGTCCAAAACAGGTGTAGAAACACAATTCATGGACATTTTGAGTTGATTCTTTATATCTAGCAGGATGTTTAGCGCTGTTTACTTGACTGTATTCATGCTCAGTAAAAATATGTTGTTTGTCATATGGATACTGTCTTATATTGGTCTGTGGTATGCTGTCTGCACTGTTTTGTCTTCTTTTTGTGATGCACAGTGGCTCTGGGAGAGCACCCTAGATTGTGTTGTCCCCCCACTGGTACAATAACAATAGAGGCTATTCTATTCTCTATTCTTCTTCTCTATACAAAGGTACGATTATACAGTACTAAAGTATTACAAAATGCAAGAACTCCAGTAATTTAACAATCTGACTGAGCAACTTTCACTTGTACTGAAGAACATTTGACCAGGAGGATCTATGCCTTCTCTTTAGAAATACAGCTGTGTGCTTTATCCACCTGTCAACAACATGGTGATGAACTGTGTGGTAGTGGCATAAAACTTCCAATATGTCAAAATCATGATTTGTGGCAGGATAACTGAAAATAAAGCAATGGAGTCAGTTAAGTGATTGTTTTACAAGTTACACATTCCCTCAAGAACTGTTAAACATTAAGATGTGGGGACCTGCTCGTCCAAAATGCTGCTGCTTTACTATTAACATAATAAAAACAGGAGCATGTCAACCCAATCCAGGCCTTTCTCCATTGCTTTTCATTCATTTTAGAGTTATTTTATTATTTTGTCTTGTTTTTTTTAGATTTTTTAAAAATATCTTTGCACCTCAATACATCTTTCTGATCATTTATAAGTCTGCATCCTGTCAAGATCTTTGAGGTCCACCTGCAGAGCAGCCTCTTCTTGTTGTCCTTAAGGTCAGGCTGCAAACTCAAGGTGAACTTTCTCTGTTGTGGCCCCTAAAACATGGATTAGCTTACCTCCTGAAAACAGAATGTCACCAACTTTACCTGCTTTTAAATCCAGTTAAAGTTGTGTACTTAGTTACTGGCTTCTAAGTCTTCAATTTTCCCTTTGTTTTTTAAAGTTATGTTGTGTTTTGTTTCTGTGCAGCACTTTGGTAAACTCTGTTTTTAAAAGTGGTGCGATACAAATAACGTGGACTGGACTTGTCCTTGCATCAGTACTTCTATAAAAGGAAATAATCAAGTACTCATTGCTTACTTTTGGGCGTGTCCTGAAGCTGTGAGTGAGGCTTTGTTAACTGAAAAGAAATGCTTCAAACTATTTCACACTATTGCTTTAAGAGTCTGTCATTACACTCTGTGGATCAGGCTTCCAAATAACTAGACTGCCCCTGCCTATTACACAAACATTATTAATGCTTGACTCATGCAGTGACTACATGGTCAGATTATCATGCAGGACTCAGAAGTTTATCCAGGATATTTAAAGACATTCTTCCACCTACTGGTGTGCAATATATAAATAACCAATAAACAACACTGCAGTGTATAATTGTGAATGAAGTTGTTCAATAAAGATAGACCTTGGCTTATTTGATACCTGTCCCCATCATTTGCATGCCTTATTAATATAAAATTGAACAATGTTTTGCATTGGTGATTGTAACAGAAAAGTAAAGACAGTGAACAGCATCCTGGAGTTGCCAAATAAGACAATGCAGTTTATTGTTGAACCACAGACGACTTTCTCAGCACAGTCTTTTAAACAATTAGTAACATTCTGAAACAGTCATACATAAAGTTCAACCTGACTGCATAAAGACTTTCTCCAAACAGAAATGTAACATCTGCAGATTTTCCATTATACCCTTCATCACTTTCACTTAACTTTCTCAAGGTTTCCAAGGCTTTTCAAAAACTAATCCAAACATTATCCAGTACTTTAGCTGTTTTACCACAGTTCTAAGTCTTAGAACTTGCGTTTGGTCAACTCACTCTGAAGTATTCAACATACTGTCATAACAAAGAATGCTATTTAGGAAGATGTTTGAGTTGTAATATCACATGATACAAAATAATGACAAAATAACTGATGGTAAAAAAGGAAATAAATAAATAAAGGTTGGTCAGCCTTTAAAAGGATGCACTCTGACACAGTTGGCTAAACAGAGCTGTGTTTACAATCCAGTCTCCTTAATTCAATCAGCACATGTTGGATGGTAACAACATGCCTCTGCATCCAGAAAATAGCTCACCACAGAGCGTTCCTTTAAACTTAAACATATTTTCATAACAGTTTCAAGTATCCATAATTTCTAACTTAGACATTAAATTTCAAAATCATCCTGGAAATAAGACATTTCCAAAGAAAACATCATCTCAGCGCGCAGGACGCACGGCTTCTTTCCCTTCTGTCATCATCTTCATCTCCAGAAGCCGGACTGAAAAACATGAATGTCTCGTAAAGACTAAATCAATCAACTTCAGTGATCAGTCCAGACATCTCTTCGTGTCGCTGAGATGATTTGAAGGCACCCGGAACCCGCACCATGCAGGTATGCACGTCTCTGCGCAAAAACGACCTGCTGCACGGAACATGTCAAAGCTTCAGCTAAGATGAGCTTGACTTCTTTCCAGCAAAGCACTCCTTCGCATTTCGCCTCAGGATTTTATTTTTCAGTCATGATCTGGTCCATCTCTCCTCCGGCTTCACCCACACGCCACCTGTGGGGTTATCCATGACGTACACCAGCCCCTCCGAGTCACGGCGGCTCTGGGACCAGGGGTGGGGGGACAGTTTCTCCAGAGAACGGTTGGAGGAGTGTAGCTGGCTGTTCACCTTCTTCTGGATGCGCACCACAGAGGCTGGAGTGGAACAAGCGCCGGTCCTCTGGCACGCGTCCTCTGCGCCGTCACGCTGGAAAATCACGCGCGCCTCAATGGAGGATTTGGTGCCTTGTTGTCCCATGTTGCTGCTTTAATTCAGAAATAGTCTTCAGAGAATCAAGTGGAAAATGAATGAAGATGTTTGTCTGTTGCTTCTCAATGAGTCAGCTGAGCGCCTAGTTTCTCCTTCTGGTCCAGTGCGCACTCGTCCCTCTTATAAAGTGCCAAGTCCAAGACAAATGAAGCGAGAATTTCCCGCAACACGGCCGCCTGACGCACCAGTCTGAATGGTTCTCAGATGCTGGGCTCCTGAACAAGGCTCTTGGTATTTAGATGCGTACATGTCCGAGTTATTCTGGTCTCCACCTGGCGCGGCCTGTCAAGAAATTTGGCATCATTGCGATTCCGGGCTGTCCGCGCCCCCTCCTGACGGCTGCAGAGGGGCTCAGTTACCCTGCAGAGATGAGGAGTTATGACTGGTACGAGAAGGACGCCCCACTAACACTCAGGGGACGTCACGTGTTTTTCTAACTCAAATCTCACCGACTTGTTTTTGTCACTATGGATGACACGATGAGCTGATTCAGATAATTGGAGAGGTGGGAAAAGCAGAGGGAAAGGACGTCTGTTACCTCACGGCCGTGTGCAGCCGTTTATGTTCGGTCTTCTGTCCATGAACGTGACACGTAATTAGTGAAGTCCTTAGAAAAAAGAAAATTGCAGAAAACTTTAATGATGACATCAGTTTTAAAGGTGCACCAATATAGTGGTGTCTGACATACTGAAGTTGAAAAAATGACAAACTTTTTCAAAAATTTGTGGATGTGATGAGTTTTTTAATGTTGCAAAAATAAGACAGCTCTTGCCATCAAAGCTTTGAAAATATGCAAAAAACTGACTTGCAGGTCATAAAAAAATCAAAAATCATTACCTTTACCAAGAAGATTACGTTTTCACTATGTTTGTTTGTTGGTTTTCAGGGTCAAGGAATCATTTTATGATGTTATCATGGAACTATTGCTTATAGATGTAACCCAATATGTAAGCTACCTTGGCAGAGGTGTGTACTTTTGAGTGCTTTTACATTCTGTTTTTATTACGTTTTACACAATGTCCCAACTTCACTTGGTCTGCAGCCTCTCCCTGAGCCTCAGCTTACAGGCAGTTCGTGAAAGTATAGGCAGCCACAGTAAACATTAGAGACAAAGCCACGACAAAACACAATTCCAATGAAGTTGTGACGTTGTGTAAAATGTAAATTATAAACAGCATATATTAATTTAAAAACCTTTTTATACCTATATACAACTTAATACACTACAGTGACAAGGTATTTAAAGTTCACAACCATAAACTTATTTTTCTTGCAAATTTGTACTTATACTGAAATTGACACATGCAACAAGTTCCAAATAAGTTAAGACAGGGGCAACAATGCCAAATGTGCATTACGCGTAAAAAAGTACTTGAGAGGGTAATTTGTGTAGATGGAAGTGTGGCTATATTACAAGGTCACCAAATCTATTGTAGATCAGCCCACTCTAATATATGTCCATGGGTCAAAGAGAAAAATACTGGTTGTGTAGCAAACTCAAATCATTCAGGACACTAAAAACAAACAGGAAAAAATCCATTTACATGGGACTTTGTTTAATACTGGTCGTTTACATACAGTTTATCTACATTTTTACACTGCACATCTGCTCATCATGAGTGAATTATGGACTGATTTACAAATTAAAGTGATGCATCCAATTTATTGTAAACTCCTGATCATGTACAGAAGGACAATAGAAATGATCATATACATTTTGTCCTTACAACCCACCAAACTCAATAAATAAGGCATTAGGTAAACTGTAAATAAAGAAGGCTTCTGTCAACTGATCCAAAGATTATGAAACACAGTGGTATAAAGTAGTCAAACATGAAACAGCAGTGAACCTAGTCAGGTTCACTGTGAGCTCTCTGACATGTCCACGCTGTCTGACAACAGTTGTATTGCTTTACAAGCGGATCATATGTTGGGCTACAAGCACACGCTGCTGCTGCACAGTTCACTTTGGGTCATCTTTGAGTCTGGAGGAGTGGGCATCTACGTCAGCCCTGCTTCCTGTGCTTCAAGTGTCAGATGTCACCACAGCCCATGAAGAGTTGCCAATTGTACATGAAGAAGCAAAGCACATGCCCTGATAGTTGGCTGAACAGTCCACAGTGGCTCTATTAGATCTGCAGAACCAAGAGCTGAATGTGATGATCCGAGCACAGAAAAGCCTTCCTGACCAGCTGAGGTTGGAGTTCACAATGGCTGAGATGGAGCAATTAACTGTCCAGAAGATGACCTCCTAAGTGCATCTTCTCATAACTGCTAGTGTCTTCTGTGTTTATGGAAGCCCTAAGAGGACATGCAGCCACACATTTCATTTCACCTGATTTTTCCAGTGATAGCACACAACATGGGGAAACAACTGCAAGTAGCTCAGGCATTTAGAACCAGCATTGGTCATTATTTAATCACCTGATATACACCCTGCCTATTATTGTATACTAAAGGTGCAACATTTCTGCTTTACTGTCTTTGTTGACCTCTGCCAGCTCTACCCTGCATCAGTACTGTGCTCTTGCTTTAACCCTTTGCTACCTTGAAATCAACCTGTAGGCTCGTACAAGGTTGAAGATACTGTCTGATTACTCTTGAATCCTGCATGGAAAATAAATTTGCATGGAGCGAAAGATCATACACTGAGTTAATTTCAAGAGATCTTGAGAAAACAACTCTAATTTTCTAAGTAGCATGTTAAATGGGGTAAAATAAAACGCATGGACGTCTATCCCCTGTGACGACTGTCATTGAAAATGTGGCCTTTAAACGTGAGTATTGCTCACTGCAGTTTGGTCACCTGACATGCCATCAGACTGCTACAATTAACCATGAGATATATTACACTAGTCCATCTGGGCATTACCTCATAGACAGTGTTACATTGGAAGTATTTAGCTTGTGTCCATTTCCTGGCATGTCAGCTCAGGTGAGAGCTGCCACAGCATTCACACCAGGCGTGTGGATGTCATGCACTCTTAGCACATCTCCCTGCCACAGCTCTCTTACTATTTACTGTATATCAACCCAATAATTAGCTTCTATTGAAAGTTTAGATGGAAACAAAATAAATCTCCCTACAAGGAACCTGATTCATTGCATCACTGACCTGAGAAGCCTGCAGAATGAAAGCATTCTGATGTACAGTTTCTCCACAGAGGATGAAGAATTGAGCTTTAACTCTGAGGTACAAACAGGAATAGTTGTGAGACTGTTTCTGTCTTTTCTGTGACACTGCAGTGGACATACATAGCAGCTGGGTTAACTGGATATGGTTCTCTATTTGCCATTTTATGTCTGTTTTGGTGGAGAGAAGCAAGTGGCTTGAGGAAAAAGTAGTTGAGTACTTTGTCCATGAGATCTTTCACGTGGGAGACACAAGTGATTGGCACGGCTCATGCTCGCAGTCTGAAAGCTCTGACTTGATAACATGCATGCCAAAATTAAAACAGGCTCACACTGCTCTACCCTAGTAGAATGCTTCCAATTTGAAACGGCCCAAAGGAGAGGTCTGGGCCTTTGAAAAAAGAAATGCGATTGAACAACTGCTCCGTCTGCACATTCTTAGTGATCAATCTGAAGATGTATAAGCTAGCTAGAACTACAAAACATGAGCCAGTTGCTGAGTCACATCTTGCCAAAACTGGCTGAGAGAGGAACAAAATACTTTTTCATTGAGAAACCCTTTTAATGTCATTCTTTCCTCCTCCTTTCAAGACAAAAAGCTGCCAAGTTCTAACAAAACTGCTGCCTTGACAGCCTCCAGTCTATTCTCTTGATGAGTCGCCTTTGTTTGCAGGCCTGTGGTCATGTCTTGATTTTGGTGGAACTAAACCACAAATGTAGCTACCAAGTGTTTCTCTTCAAAGGACCCTGATTGGTCCAGTCATTTTCTGACAGGACACGTGTGTCAGCTTAAAGCTTTCACAGATCTGTCTGATGCCAAACTTTGGATCTCTTTGCGAGGTTAGGTCATCAGTGTATTTCAATGGCAAAGACATGTTACAGATAAAAAACAAAGAACATCTCAAATTAATTAGAATATTCCTTGGCGCTTGAAACAACTTAAACCTTTTTCAACATCTTATGTACTCCTGTAATTATGTAATCCCTCACAACAGCAGCTCCAAACTGGTTGGTCGAAGGACAAATTAGTACCTAAAAATAAATGTTACAGAGTCTATGGTCATGTCCAAGACCTTACACTCACTCCAGACTCCCTGTCTATGATGCAGTCGGTTAAATGTAGTGTACTCAACAGCACTATGAAGACAATTTTTGGACACGACTGCAGCCGCTGACAGTGACATCTCAGCCGCACAGTAATTACATGCAGCAACAGCAGCTACGGATTGGTAAATTATGTAACTTCACTGATCACTTCTTAAACTGATCATGTTTTTACTGAGATTGAATCTATGAGTAAGAACAGCTTGCCATGACTACATTTATCATTAGAAAACTCATGACTCTGACAAAAAAAATGTATTTGTGTTCTATATTCATGCGGGTTGCTCATATACTTTAGAATATGAGAGCTGCAAAACATCTCTGTCACTCTAACTTAAGTCTGCAATGCATGATGCTATACTTTTTCCAAGTAGCCCTCACTTCTTTTCAGCAATGCATTAAGGAATATAATGAGTGCTCTATAGAGTGTTTTATAACATTATGCTTGGATTTTGGACACCATTTTCCAACTAGAAAATGCGCTGTAGAGTGAGAAGGGTGATTCTAAAACAGCCTAGCATGTACAGAAGCCCTCCACAGACAAACATCCATTAGTTTCATTTTACTGCATTTTTCCAAGATAAGCAAAATGTGGTTTATCCCCATGGTCCTTGCTTATTTATCCCTTATTCGTCTCATTTTCTTTACTTTGAATAGTTAATTTCTAAAGAAAAAAAATCCACCGAATAGTGGATATTTACCTGTTTCAGGGCAAAATCTAGTAAAATAAAGTGTGTGCATGCATGTCCTCCATTCCACAATTTGATTTTCAGACATGTTTGGTTCTGTCTTTTAGCTCAATCATATTATTGTTCCACTGAAAGCTCCCATGTCCTTTTTGCCTTTTATCATTACTGCCTTGGGTGTTGTTGAATAAAAAAAAAATCTCAGAGCAAAGAACATGGAGAAAATTGTGGAGCATTTCGTGGCACATTTCTCTGTGAGCTGAGTAAAAGGTGTCATCCTCCTCTGCTCCACAAGCCCATCCTAACAACATTACAAGCAAAAATGATTTTGCAGGGCATGGGACCTTTAAGTTATTGAGGTGGTGCTGGTGGGTCTTTAAGTCTGACCAGTCAAGAGCCTCTAATCTCACCTGCAGGTCCTGCCCAAAGTGTAAAATAGAAATTTAACAGGTTGCTTTCAACCCAGCCTGAAAAAAATCCCATTTGTTACACACTGGAGATTTGAATGACTAATAGTCCCACTGTGATTGGTGCTTGCTCTCACCTGCTCTGATGCCAATGATGCGACAAAGGCAAATGTTTTGAGTTGAAGACAAATGTTGAAAATCAATGATGGTATGGATCCACTGGAGTCTCTTAATAATTAATGTCATTTTTTAAGCTCAAACTCTGACAGACACAAATATTACTTGATAGAAAATGCTCATTATGCAGCGTGCAGGTGGTTGTTTTTCTTGCACATGTTTCAGTAGCTTCCTGTAGTTGCACAGTAGTTGTTGAGTAGGCACTAGTTTGGGCCTCCAGTGGAGCCGTACCGTTCATGCGCATGTACAGTAGTAAAACAGTAGTAAAATTATCACAGTCTAATGTGTTGCTGGTTCAGAAAGAATCCGCTGTTTGATGTCTGTCCTCACATGCATCTCCTCCTAGTGGTGTTTAAATTCAGTCAACATTATTCTGGCAGATGGTTATGTGATATGTGTTAAAATGCCCTTGTTTCAATTGAAACCTGAAAACTAAACCTCTTATTCTGCATGTGTTTGTACGAGTTTGAAAAGTTCGTGTCCTGACTTTGGCTTTTCCTCCAGTCCTCCTCTGATTCTACACTCCCTTCTGAAGAAAAAACATCAATAATGTGAGCTTTAAATCTGACCCTGATCTACTCCCCCACCTTGCTGCTGCCCCCAGCTCCACTTTTAAACTTCACCACCATGACAGTGATGTTGTCCGGGCAGCCGCGGTAAAACGACTGCAGGACGATGCTCTTGGCGCCGAAGTGAGGCTCGTCGAGGCGCTCGCGGACAAACCGGACGGCCTCCTCGTTGCTGAAAGCATCCCATAGGCCATCTGAAGCCAGGATCATGAACTCTGGCTGCAGTTTATCCAGGTCAAAGGTCATTATATCGGGGTCAGGGATGACTACGTTGAGGTTCTTCAGAGGGTAGTCACCAAGGGACCGTGACATAGCCAGGATGCCCTGGACTCTCCAGGATCCATTAAAACTGATGAAACCTCCTGAAATATAAAGTGTAAAATTGTTTATTTTGTAGGTCCATTTTGATCAAAGTAAAGTCTCTTAGACTCTCTCATGCTTCATAAAATAAAAATACTGAGGTATCTTCCCATGTTGCTATTTTTGACACAATGTTGTTCCAAAGAAAACCACTAGGTGGCAGCAAGACATCCTGAATTCACCCCCATGAGACTGCAGACATATTTACAGCATACAGGCGTCTACAGTCGTCTTTCCCAGCACACAGACAAATATATCATCTATAACCATCAGTAAGTGATGTTCAAGTGAAAATTAACCAACTTATTTGGCACTTTTAGAGCTCACTGACAGAGTACACACAAATCTAGACAATTATGACTGTGCAATTCACTTATTTTTAACATTTGAAAGATATTTGATTGTCCTTATCAGGGAATTTTTGCCTTTTAGTGATTATTTAAAAGGATTTCAATAGGTGCCACCAGTTTTATTATCACTGAACTGAATGATGCTTTAAAGACCACGAAATAAAACAAGTTATTAACAATATTTCACATATGTGCTTAAACAAAATCTGGAAAATCTGGAAAACCTGGAAATGTCTGAAACAAAATATAAATGCTCCATATGGCACCGGGGTGTCCAAACTGTATTCATCAGTGGAAAAATTCAGAAAAATATATGGATGACTAGGCCATTTCTCCGCACCTTACTTTTACTGTAAGATTTTAGTATTAAAGCGTTTCCCCTGGTTGACCCTAGAACCCACAGAATTAGCTTCTGATCAGGATGAAGACAACACAAAACAAGAGCAAACTGCAGGATGCTGACAAACTATGCAGGACTGTTGGTGCTTGAAGATGAGTGGTTCAATGTGCTTATAAATTGGACCTTTTGACATGCCAAAAAGAGCAGAGATTGGGCGTGATTATTACTTGTTGCTACTGAATTCTAATTGTCTTAACTCTAACCTTTTTAGGGAGACAACTTAAAATGGACCAAATTTGGACCCATAGTTTGGACACCCTTGATAAAGTAGGTCTGTTTCTCCGATCATATACCTGCCCTCTTGATCCTCTTCCTTTCTTTGAGCTGATATGGCTTGTGGTCATGTGACAGTGCTACAGCATTCCCGTCTTTGTCACACAGCACGCCCCGAGAGTCCCCGACATTCGCCACTGTGAGTTCTCGGTCAGACAGCAGTGCCACCAGACATGTTGTTCCTTCATTGAAGAGGGAGACAGAGGAAACAGCTGAAAAAACAGCATAGAAATTCCCAAAAAGGTCTCACAAATGCTTAGAAATCTGGATCATTTCAAAAAGAAAAAAGAGCTTTCAGATCATCAGACCCAAATACATACCTGCTAATGCCATATGTGCCTGATTTAATTAACGAGCAACACAAAACAAAATACACCTAACTTACACCAGGAAATAAAAGAAAAGACAAGATTTTCATGAATTTCCTTAAATTTTGTGTTTAACAAGGTCAAAAGATGGTTAAAATTATAGTCTTAGAAATATCTTGGACCAAATCCTGTTCCAAAGATTTTATCTCCAGGAATGAAAATAATTATTGGTTTGTTGTAGGATCATGTCTGTCTCCGTCAGATGTTCCACTTTCAAAAGTCTGCAGTGATTTTTCATGAACAGACAGCACACCAAGGCTTAAAGTGTAATGCAGTAATCTTTGATGAAATAAAAATGTATAATCTTTGCTTTTTTATGTAAACATGTCCCTTTTCAAACAGCATATGGTAAACTGCATGATGATCTTTAGGTCATACATAAAAAGTAAAGTAATAATTCAAGTGGAAAAATGAATACAAAAGAAGAAAACAATTGCTGCATAATGATAAATAACCAACTAACCTCCCAAGATGCCCTTTGAATCTGAGGGTATGTCCACATGTAGACAGGGATTTTTAAAAACTGCAGCTTTTCCCATGCATTTAGGCCTTCTGTCCAAAAAAACAGCATTTTAGGCCTCTGAAACCACCCATTTTCGAGAACTATTGTTAAGGTGAATCTTTTTTGGAAACACTTATGAGGGTTTCTCCATATGAGCAGGGAAAACTGTTTTGTACTCAAGACATCAGTGCCAACTTCTCGTCAGGGAGATGTCACACCACGCAAAGTTAAAACTATTGTTTACATGTACTACAGTGGACCGTGCTAAACTGTTTATTTTTCAAGTCCTGCTGATCCTACTAACCACATACTAACCACACGCTCTCAGCTACTCCCTCACTATTTTCTTTTTTCTTCAGTTATTAGTGTGAATGCTTGAAAACTGATCAAGATGACTTTTTGGAAAAGTGACACCTCTATCACATGGTGATGTATGTTGAAAGTTGAGCTTAATTTAGGGCTAATATGCAACATGTAGAGAAAGAAGCTGTTACTAGATGCTCGTGGACACCTCTCACCTCTGAGTCATGTCTCTGTTACTTGTTATTACATTCAGTTCAGTGACCTGAAGACCACAGTCTTAAAAATACACAGAACTGATGACATTGTTTCATCTGAACACCCTTTACAGCAACAGCAGACGGCACATCACTCTGCATTCACAGCTTATTTATTTATTTTTCTTTTCCCTGCCTTCACATGAGGATAGATGATTTTTATGACCAATCAACGGACGCCAGTGCTTTTAGCTCCGCCTTTTAAGATCTGTTTGGTTCACTCTGCATCCCTTCAGAGGGGTGCCAAAAATGGGACAGCACAGGTCAGCTATTTGGGTGTCTTTCTCCTTATCTGGCAGTGGACACACAAGTTAATGCATGCCGTACCCAGCTGAATGGAAAAGGACTGCTTGGTGGGAACGCAGCTTAACATAATCATAAAGTCTATGAAACAGCTCCAATATCCCTGTGTTGTTCCCAAATGCATTGTGAATGAAGAACACTGGGACCCAAAACTGAAGAGAAACTATTTATTTTGCGAGCGCTGTATCAAATTCCACAAACTAATCAATGTGGACCGAAGCTCTGCATTTTTGCCCCAATGAAAAGATCAGCTTAACTTATGTGCAGCAGCATGGTGTTACAAGAGCAGTGTCACTCTCTTAAAAATGCCATCCTGAGGGGATTAATAGATGAAAATATAAGGTTCAATTGAGAGCTTTCATTTTAAAATCAAAGGCCAAATGAGTATCAGATGTATTATTTTAGCAATGCTTATAAAAAGTGATGAAATGTCAAAATCAAAATACATACTTCACTTCACATTTCCACCATGTATTTTGGCATATTTATTCACCAAATCTACCTACCAGGTATTCCATGAAGCTTTAGTGTCCCATTTCTGTCAGCTCTTATCTCTCTGCTAATGAATGTCCACAAACAACACACACACACTAAAAGCTCAAAACTGAATTCCCCCTTCACCCTCCTCCTCCCCCTCCTGACCTGCTTCATCGTGGTTGGCAGAGAGTTTGTCCAGCATCTCACGATCCACAGTCAGGATGCGTTGCTCGAGGATGCTGGCGTAAGAGAGAGAGCTCTCTCTCTTTTCTTTCTCAAAGGCCTGCAGCTGCTGCTTCAGCGAGTCCGGCAGGTGGGCTTTCACATAGTCAGCTGCAGCCTGCAACAGGGAGAGAGACCGAGAGGCACTTAACAGAATGTAAAGGCAAAGCACTGAACTGTTCAAGTGTAAAGTAGGTTTTCAATACAGAATAGTACAATATGATACAATAAAACCCATTCAGAAATCACAAAGAAGGGATCAGATGGCTAAAATGTTTTAGGTTTGAGGGACTTGTTACTTTATGATACAAAATATTAAATGAGATGATACAATACAGAAATACACAGTACAATATTATGAAACAATACAATATGACATGATACAATATCCTGACACAAGCCAACCTTCAAAACAGTATCACAACAGAAGGATTTGGTGACGTATTATACAGTGAAGAACAAAACTTCACACCATCAGATTAGCTCATCAGTGTGATTATATATATATATATATATATATATATATATATATATATATATATATATATATATATATATATATATGTATGAGAGAGAGAGAGAGAGAGAGAGAGAGAGAGAGAGAGAGAGAGAGAGAGATGATTAATATATTCAAGGTAAATCTGATCGCTAAAGTTATTGTTGCTTTGTAATTTTTACATTATTTGCCTCAACGGTAGACAATGTATTTAAAGGAAATGCTACAACTGAGTGATGACAAGGTCAGAATAATTTGCTAATATGAACTCCATTCCTTAAATCATTAGAACAATGACAATGTATACATAGATAACAGTTCTTTTAGATTTTTAGTTAGTATGAATTAGCTTTCAGAGCTGGTTTGTTCTTTCAGTTATTTTCTTATTTTGTGAAAATGCTTGGTTTCACTTCAGTTATCAATATAAGAATTTGCTTTTTCTTTAAAGGTAATATGTGATAGGCCTTGGGCGTTACCTAAAAGGGCCCAAAAGCTTTAAATTATATCATCTTCAAGAACAGTGGTAGCTGAAATACTATTTACATTCTACTTTAAGCTATCTATGATTGATTTTTTAGTATAAACACAGGACCTTAACTTACTTTGTGTGAAGTCGATCAATCAATCATGTCATTTTTTTCACTAGTTGGATGGGATTTAATTTGCCAACACCTTTTATTCTAATGCTGGAGGCTAATTGGATAAGTTGTGGGACAGTAAATCCCTGCTTTTCATGCATGTATGTACTTAAAACTTCATGCCCCCTCTTTGTGATTTTTTCAGAAGTGCCACAACAAATATTCATCATCATTACTCTTCCAGACATTCACATGAATTCTGAGAGGACATAATGTCTGTGTCAATTCATGGCGGGATGTGCAGGACACGGTAAGTGCCCCCTATGTAAACAAAGGGGCTGAGTCTGCATACCCCTCCAACACAATGCCCCTGATATGATACAACCTCTGGAGATCGAGTAAATGAGTTCCCCCCTTTCTGTCTCCACAAGGTTCAGAGTGGACAAGCGTCATGGGAGGTGTGAATATTACAGCTTAAAATAGCAGCATAAATTGTGCTTGAGTTGATGGACAAATAGGGCTAAGGAAAGGGGCTAACTTTAACCCAGTTTAAAGTAATAGAGCATCTCAAAGATGTAAAATACATATTTCCGAATCAATGTCAGCCAGTGCACTGCGACTCCACATACCTGCATTAGCATGACCGTCAGTTCCAACTCAACACAAGAATTAAATCTACTGTTGGTGGCACCAATCTCGGCTATGTTTGCCATTTTATCACTTTCCAAATAATCAAAACTTGTCTCAATTTCAAGCATACACGTAATAACCAAAGCCCCACCACCCCAACGCCCAGCTGTGACGCAGACAGGAGGCAATTCTGTGAGACCACTTTTCTTTTTACATCTTCTGAGGGTAAATGCGTAGGCCACACCTCTGTGTGAATGCTTTCCGTAGTCTTGTCAGTGATGGCCTTTTAAGCATCTGTGGCAGGGAGCCTGGCAATAGGGATGTGGTCACAAGGGTCTGAGCATTTTATGAGGTGTCACTGGACTGCATTGGATGGAGGGCCACACAGATTTGTCAAAGACGAGGAGTACACCAGCTGCCTCTGTGGAGTGGCTTTGCCTTTCCTCTATTTTCTCCAAGTGTGCTTCCTGTTGTTGAGATCAAGAGAGTATTGGCTGGATGGATTGTGCTCTGTTGGATCATGGGGTTCACTGTTCCAGGCGGCCAGATGTGCTGACAAGCTGGATATTTTATATTCAAATGTATATTCATAGTTTGAGTCGAATTTTTATCCCCATGCTCGAACTGTTTTTTGATTAAGGTGACAGTCCTATAGGGTTAAATTTTGCTGCTAGTTGAAGGGGCAAAGCATCAATTTCACTTTTCCCCTTGCAAAATACTTTCGTCACATGTCCTGGGTCCATATTGTAATACTAACAGAATATGTCATACATCTGTTGCTTCAGTATTTTGTTTCACTGTTGTACAAACAGTAGGACAGATAGTGTTGTCCAAATATATTTATAGGTGTACTAAATGTGAGTTAAGCTGTATCATGGAAGTAAATATCTTCAGGAAAATTACTCTTTGAAAGGCACAATCAACTATTTAGGATTTTTTTAAGTTACATGATATTTACAAAAAACTGGAAAACCAGACATCTATGATTAGAAAAGACCTCAGCCAGTGCCACAATCCTCACCCATATTATGATTTTCACCATAAACATTAGTCCTACCTTAACCTTACCATTAGCAAAACATACCATCAGCAATTGGATTCAAAATGCTTTCTATTTTAGTTCAGTAGTTACCTCCGCCAAGGAGGTTATGTTTTCGGGAGAGTTTGTTTGTCTGTCCGTCCATCCGTCTGTGAACAAAATAACTCAAAAAGTAATGGATGGATATTGATGAAATTTTCAGGAAATGTTCAGCATGGGAAAAGGAAGAACTGATTCGATTTTGGTGTTGATCCGGATCAGCGTCTGGCCGCCATGATGAAAAATGTGATTTTTGTGAACAACTACTGAACTAAAATAGATATCATTATGAATCCAATTGCTAATGGTATGTTTTCATGGTCAATGAATCTTAATATTTAGATGAAATAAAGGTAGGACTAATATTTATGGTGAAAATCACAATATGGGTGAGGACTGTGGCGCTGGCGGAGGTCTGCGCTCTCCGAATGCTTTTCTAGTTATTCATGAAATCACATTTTCTTTCCTGGTGGATTTAGACGGTGATTCGGATTATTCCCAAAATCTAATAATTTGCCCCTTGTCCCAATCCGGAATTTTTTTGAAAATTTCATTGAAACAGAGAAACCAACTAACTAACTAACAAAAAAAAAAAAAAACAGACGCTGGCAATAAAATAATCTCCTGGCAAAGGTAAATATTTGTCACAGTTTTGTGTTAACCAAAGTTCCATTCACTGTTTCTGTGTAGTATGTCCAATATGTCTCTGCAGTCTGTATCTTCTGAACAGCATAAATATATTAAAAGGTTTAATTCTAAGATCTAATTAGTGGTACAGCTCTCAAAAGGAGTGTCTTTCCTTCATACAGCAGGTGCTCTGTGCTGAATTATTGAACAAACTCCTCCTCCTTCTCCCCCGCCTGTCTTGACTTATCTGCTTCTTCACTCATTTTCTCTGCCAAGATTTCCATTATGCTAATGCTGTTGAATCAAATCTAAAAGGGGAAAATGTTATACCATCTTAATTTTCAGTCGTGAAGAGTTCATATTTCAAATTCACGCCTCCTATGGAAATCAGTGCATATTTGGGCCACTCACTCTTCATGCCTTTACGTTTTGCCTCATGATGTAATGCTGCGCTATGGCAAATCTGCAGCCAGAGCAAAGGGTCCTTGTGTAAAGTCATCTGAAATAAAAAAAAAATCTGACTCTACTCTAGAAAAAGGTTTCATAATAATGACCAAGCATTAGTTGATAACTAAAAAACACAACTCTAAAGCAGAGGATTTCACTCATATGTAACTACAGGATGCTGTGTTTCCATTAACGCAATGACAAAGTGAATCAATCAAAACTAATGACAACCTCTGTGATTTTTTTTTATTATGAGAGATTATAATATTTCTAATGATCAGTGGGCTGAAGCCATCTCTCTCTCTGCTGACCCTTCCCCCCCTCTCTCTCAGCTTTCACTATTCAAGTGTACTCCGCACTCATTTATTTAATTGGAGAGAGAAGCACTCACTGAGCCTGGACCAGAAAAAAAAAAAGCTTCAAGTGTAAATTTCCATTTGCGGTAAAAGCTGAAAACGCCTTCTCTGAGTCCATAAATGACTCAAATATTTTACTGTACATTTCATGAGGGAATGTATACTTTTATGAAAACTTCATTTAATTGTATTCTGGATTTCTTTCTGACATTCTTGCTTTGTTTGATTCTATTTGGGGTCCTTGTGTGGGCATAAATTTAATTCTACGCAGCAGAGCAGTGTGAAAGCCTGTTAAAGTTCCTTCTTCCACGGCGAATGGTAAATCACGTTAAAAGAAGAGCAGAGGCTTGTGCTGACTTTTATAATTCTGGGACACTGCTCGCTTCGTCCAGAGGAAAAAAGCCTCCAGCGAAAGAGGAGTTTAACTGCGGATTTATAGACTAGACCACACTGCAGTGCCAATGATAAGGTTACATGTGCACATGTTTGGTTAGGAAACAGGATAAATAAATGCCCACGTTTGCATAGGTTGGTCTTTAAGCAACATCATTAGCATTTTAGATTTCTGATATAAACACAAAACACCAAAGTTGCCATCAGCATTAGCTTCATGTCCTATTAATTAACCCTTTATATTTACAGTTGGTGATTGGATTATGAACTGCTCCTCTTTCAATACCGAAGGCTGTTAATGTCAGAGTGACCCTGTACTTCTTTGTCCAGCCTTACCCGACTGCACTGTTGGCACACAGAAGTGGTTTTCAACTGGTGCGTTAGGACCAGGGCTTGAAGCTTTTTTGTCAGGCTGCCTCTTAAAGGAGACATATCATGCTGATGCATGATTTAATACTTACATATAATATAATAAATTTGAAAACAAGACCTTACACCCCCTTTATTTTCAAAAAATGAGATATTGTATTTTTTCTGATATCCTAGAACGAGATTTGATGCCTCTGAAAATAGGTCATTGCGAAATGTCCGCGAGATTTAAATCGTCGTGTCAACACGAGGTACCTTTCTTTTTATTGGAGTAATCTGATAAAACACTTCCTCCTCTGTAATGTCCGTTAGCCATAAAAACCGTCACCAAGGAACACATTCGTCCAGCAGCAGTTTATAGATCCCTAGCTCACACTCACTCATTACCAGCTCTGGCCTGTAGGGGGACTCAATATGCGGTCGCTGCTTTGAGCCTGACGGAAAATACAGTAGAAGAAGAAGGACAAGCTGGCTCTACCCCCGATAGACCTGACCAATCAGAGCACAAAGGGCTGTGACGTTGCGAGGTAACTGTAGGTCATCCTGACATCCTCGTGTTTCAGTGAGGGCTTCATAGTGGCTTAAAATTAGGATTTTGAGAACGCTATTGTGGGGCAATGAAGGAACTAAATGACTTGTACTGAGGGCAGAAATGTTTTACAGGCATCCTTTACATGGCATTGACACCACTTAGGCTGCCCCCCTTACACTTAACATTTTTATTCTGGGTAAAAATCCTTCTTCAATCTGTAATCATACATTTGTGTAAAACATACACACACTTCTGCAGCAGGTAAAGCTGCCTGAAGCAGTGGACCATTTGATCCAACAGGAAGTACACCTTGACAAAATGGAGGACTGGTTAAGCCACTCTATGAAATTACTCTGGGCTCCACTCCACCGACGGATGAAAAACAAGGCCATGTATTGATAATGTGCATAGCAGCTGGCTTACTCCACATAAACAACAATTCCAAGTGCTTGTTTGTTTCCCTTCCACCCAAGTGTCCAACAGCACCTCGTCTAAGTCCTGTGCGACCACAAAATGCAAGGCAGGCTTTCTGCTATTGCAACAATGTCCTTGCATATAAATTGCAAGATTATTATGCGAGGACCTGTGGCACACCAGAGTGGCCTTATGCAATTAGTATGTTAGCATCAAGCTCTTATGCTGCGTTCACACCGCTAGCGACCCAGCTACCAAAATTGCGTTTCCCACTGACATAGCGTCGCGTGTCCATAAATACCTCATTTTGGTCACTGTTGCCATCAGCCGTCGCTCGGTGACGTCGCATCCGCTCAAGTTTCACTGCGATCATATCATATATCATATAATAGGATGTATAAGCGGACATTATTCCAGCTGTATCTTTTTCATTCACTTATCAACCACAAAATACTGCAGCTGATGCCCTGCAGCAGCATTATCTGTGATTGTCCCGCGGTCCATTTAGGTGGAACTAATGTCCTCACTGACTAATGTTTCCCACACGGACATGGATTGTTACTCTATAGTCAGGATGAATAACTGTCTGTCTAGAGTACCATCACACGTGCACACACCTGCTGATTGATCAACTTTTTTTTTACTTTCAAATCACGCGACGAGCTATGTGGTAGTGTGAAAAGCGGCTGTCGCATCGCGGGAGGGTTAGCCCCGCCCCATCGCAGCTGTACATTGACTTTGCATGGAGAATGATCGCCGAGGTAGTACAAGTAGCGTCCGTTGTGCACCTTTAAGCCTGGTCGTATGTTCTTGTCCATGTCTTAGAATCCTTTTTTCCCCCACTACTTTTGAGAAGTATTTATTTCTGAATTGCACATCCCTGCTTATCACAGGCAACTGATTGAAGTAAAATGTGTACCTTTATGTCTTGTCAGGCTTTTGAAAGAATGGACTTTTTGGCGTATTTAATTACCTCTTTGTCTGTCTTTAGTTATTATTTCTTGCATCTAATATTCAAACTATTGCATTTTGTGATGATTTTAATTTGATTGGTAGAGATCTGTTGAAAACGTGGGCAGCATTTTTCAAAAGTGGGTCCTAAGGCTAGACAAATGGAGAACCACTGCAACATAAAAATAACATAGGAAGAGGTAACACAAGCAGCATAAACAAAATTACACAAGATCATTGTGTGAAAGGCAGTAAACATGTCAGAGATTTCAGGAGACAAAGAGTAAAAGATAGGGAGAAAAAGAGATGTCAGAGCACACGGGCAGATAAATATTTGTTCATGAGACAGAAATAGACAGAGCAACTCTGAGCAGTAAGCAAACTTAAACCCTTTGTTTGTCCTCTCTTACTCTTTTAATGACCACAAACAAATCAAATATCAGGCTGCTGATCATTTTAAAAAAGAAATGGTATTTTAATCTTTATTTTTCTGTGTTGGAATTATTAATAATGTACACATACTGCCTGTCAAACACAAAGATGTGATGTGAAACTAGCGGGTGAATCTTTGGTTTAATGAACTCCTGATCAGCTCCTAACTGCGTATGAAGCCCTAAACACAAACTGATATCTATTTCCATGAGTGATACATTATTAATAGATCTTTATATTACCTAACAACTATGCAGATATTCTGTGGGGAACAGTTCCTGGTTTCTCTGCTGCCCAAGTACACCAACTAAGTATTCTTATGTAGTAGACAAGGATCATGAACAGTAAGAGTATAATTATTTCAGCTTATAAAAAATTAAGAGCTAATGTCAGTGCTCTGAAGCCCTGAGACCAGAGATATACTTGCTGTTAACTGAGCAGAGGCATGATGGCCAGCCCACTTCCCCTGCACCAGCTCAGCATTTCTGCTGCACAAGTTATAGAATTAATGCGACACAAACACAAGATGCAGCGCACACATCGCTGATATTGCCGTTGAGGCCAATGAGATGTGACAAAGTCTGTGCAGCAGCAGCAAAAACAATGGCATAGTGGTTTGAAGACAAACTGGCAAAGTAAGTACGAAACTCTCCACATCTATACTGTGTGTCAATGTGACTGCACAGACAGATGTCTGTAAATCTAGCTGATGATAAATTCTATTAAACAATTTGGGTAATATGATGGAAATGTTTCTTTTGGAGGTGTGGCAGATGGGAGAATTGACAAAATCCTGCCATCACACTTGGGCTGGGAGACCTAAGATATGTAAAAATATTTAATTATGAGTTGAGAATGTGCAGTATATAGTGTCCATATCTTTTGTTTTTATTGTTTTGGTATCAAACAGGTACTCTTTTTAATTTCTACTGCAATGTCAAATGTTTTCATTCAGGTGTTGAACTTAATTTACTGCAGAGACAGGGTAATTAGTTATGCATCATTAATTTCCTTTCAGCTAAAAAACAGTATTAAGGTATAATTCTGAAACATGTTGCTAAGCACATCTGAAAAGATGAAGCTTGGGCCAACTCCTCCCTGATTGGCACTAATATGGAAGAAGTGTTTCCACAAAGGACAGATAGAGGGAGGTTTTATACTTCAATAATGTATGACAATATTTTGTAATACAAGAGTGAATTGATATTCTGAGTGCAAAATGTGATGCTTTATAATTCAATAACTAGTAGAAATTAAGGACAGTCATTTCATATTGTAGTACAGCCTTGAGCTTCTGGTGTGAAATGGATTTTCAAAATAAAGAAAACACCCAACAATTACAAAAAAGACAAAAAGGTCTGCTCACCAGAAGAAGCTCCAAGGCCGTTTAATACAAAAATCCCCACAGATTTGATGCTCCAGATCTTAGCCCTTTATCAGGCATGAATTCATCTCTTGAGGCGTGGTTGTTTGAGGGCTACTGTACAAGTACATATGTCAGCATTGTTCCCTGGGGTAGACAGCATGTGTACCAACGCCAAGCGATATAGCAGCCAATGGTGCCACAGAAAGCCTAATAATTAAGGCCCTTGTACGCTAAAACTGCAAAAAACTACACTGGCCCAAATAGACGCTACAGTAAGATTTTTTTATAGCATACCAGCCCAATCCATCCTGCGTTTGTACAAATTGTGAGAATGTGCTTAAGTTCGGCTGTCATAAGAGTCCTTAGTCCACAATAGTCCATGGCCTAACATTGGCGTCCTTAGTCACTCATTCCACAGTCGTTACATTGCTTTGGATGGGTACCTGCACGACATTTATCAGGAAAAGCTTCATGGCCAAAAGAAACACAAACAATAAGCAATGGCGGCAGGAAATGCTACCAAAACAAGGATGGCCGGCGAGCTGCCTGTAGTGCTTTTACTCATGGAAAAGATTCTGCGGACCGAAGCTAAATTCTCACCAGTGAGACATCTTGTTCATCACATCACTGCAGCTTTGCTAAAATCACAAACAGTAAAATGAATTAGACAAAGCCATCATAATGGATGCTGCAATGCTGTACATGTCACCTTTAGCTAAACCTAAAGAAAAATGGGCAAAGTTAAAGGTGGACTTGGAGCCATTTAACCAATTGCGACTGAATTTCAAACCTGGAAATCCTCAGAGAAAGAGGATACAAAAAAACTCCACACCTGTACAGTGAGGGCATATAGATGTGTTATACATTTAGACTTAAGGCTTTTTTAAACCAGGCTGTAGTTATGAATATTTCAGCTGTAAAAATATATTTTCTCTGAACACAATCATTTGAGTGTCAGGTTTCTGCAGCAAACCTCAAGTTGACAAACAGAGAACTACATTTGTGGCACCTCAGCATGGGCCTCCAACTTATGCCCCTGAGGTTGCTGCCTGGCCAAAATAAACAAGATATCATTTGCTTGCCTCATCTCTTTATTCCCAGGTGTTGGTTGCAGAAGTAATGCACTATCAAAACACCACACACTGAGTAAAATCGTTTTCTGGTTCAACTGCTTGACAGCAGTCCTCTCATTTGTTGACTTGTCTTTGACGCACCTGGTATTTCCTCTAGAGCAAAGAGGGGATCAACTCCTTCCCCCCATTCTGTCTGCCCAATATTCACAATAGAAGCAAAGCGTCACAAATATTACGGATCGAAATGGCAGTGAGGATTGTGCGACTTCCTGCATTCTCTGGACTGACTGCAAACCTCCTCTCTTGGGTTGGTTTTGGTTGAGTGAAACTAATTTGAAATGCTGCAGCACAGTTTCCAGCACAGCTCTTTGGGGCCCCTAAATGAGTTGGACCGCCCCTGGTACTGCATCCTTGGGTCTGGATGCTGCATACAACAAAAGCACTGCGATAAGATGCGCCAGTGCCACTCTCCCAGCTTACCTCTCCCCCATGACCGTCAAATATCCCGAATATGGACGGGTGGCTCTTGTTGGTGATGTCCGTGAGCACCTCGAAGCGGTCCTCCATGTGGTCCCTCCTGCCCTGGATGGAGTAAACGGCCACATTGTTGTTCTTGAACTCCCAGGTTTTGGAGAACTCTGCATCCAGGATACTGAGGCCTCCCAGCCGGTCATTCTGCATCATCTCCGCCACCTTTCCTTTCACCATCTTTACGGCGTCCCGACTGGACTTGACGATGGTTTTCACCTCGTCGGTATGGAAGAAGTAGCTCCACAGCGCCAGGCTTATACACAGAAGAAACAAAGTCTCAGGCCTGAGGAGAAAATAGCGCATGATCCGACCCAGAAGAGACAAGAGCGTCATTGTGTCTCCTATCATCACACGCCACCAAGCTGCAGTCTGTCTCCCCCCCTTTTTTTACGCACTGTTCACTCCATCCACTCAGCAAGAATGGGACTAAATCGATACTCTACCACAATCTCCCACAAATTTCATCATTTATGGGCCTGTCTTCACTCCCGCCGCATTGACGCTCGGTGCACGGGGCCGTCGGACGCAGCACAAAGGCGGGCAGACCACCCCTCATGGACTCGGTCCGATGTTTGGGGTCCTATCTTCGGCTCTCTGAACAGCTGCAGGACGATTCTCCGAGTCCACCCGAGCTCCCGCAGTCCATTGTTGAGTGACGGGGTTTTCGGGTTAGACCCACCCCGGGGAGAGTCATGGGAGTCACAGTACGGGGTGAAAGTCGACAATATGACCTGGCAGCGTCCACTTTATCTCGGCTTATGACCTCGTTTCTCCTCAAAGATATGTAGAGTATACGGTCCGCAATAACACTACATTTTCACACACACGCCTCCATTCTTGAAATGCGTCAATTTACAAGGTGAGCGTAAAGGTATGACCGGAACACAGTCGTGTGAACAACAATAAAGTTTGTGTCAATACACGTAGCGCCTAGTCGATATTTGGCACTCATTTTATTTTGTAAGTCGTATGCGGAAGTGAATTGTGATGGATGTTCTCTTCTCATGACTCCGCTGACAAGAGTGCGCAGGCGCGGACTCGGAGGGTCCTGAGGCTAAACATTGGGACCATAGCAGTGACGGAGGCTGCAGCATGATGTCACTCTTTGTAATATGACTATCATCAAACTCGTATTGAATTTGGATAAATTATCACCTCTTATTAACTCACATCTAATCATGGGACAAATATGTAAAGGCTTCGCTGACGCTTCCCTCGGTTCAACAATTACAAGGATATTACACACAAGAAAGTGTTTTACAAACGCCATCAGAAGTTGTGTAAAACAAAAACAAAGCACACTGTTTCCCAAATTCTTCTTCTTTCAAATATTCCTTTGAATACAAAACAACCACAACGATTTTTTTTGTTTTGTTTTGTTTTTGCAAATGTTCTATCATTTTGAATTTAAGGCCTGCAACAATTCCAAAAGTAGCATAAAATGCTTTACAAACAGACATGATTAAATGCAGTAAAATTAATTATAACCCGAACCCACCCACCCTGCAATCCGTACAGTTGGTAAAATGCATCATAAATAAAATAACCAACTGTTTTACTGTACATCACCTCCCTTTAACAATATTTAATACGCTTTTGGTAACTGAGAACATTAACTGTTAAAGATTTATAGGTAGTATTATTCCCGTTCTTTTTTGATGTACAACTTATGTTACTCAGCAGTCCGGGGTCTCCGTTGTCATATTCTCTGCTTCATAATGTGCTTCACATTTTCAATAGGAAACAGGTCAGAACTGCAGACAGGTCAGTCTAGTCCCCAAACTCTTTACAAAGCCCAGTGTGGTAACAGAATGTGGCCTGGCATTGTCCTACTGAAATAAGCAGGGACATCACTGAAATCACTTGGATCGCAGCATATGTTGCTTTATAACTTGTATGTACTATTGAGCTTTAATGATGCCCTCACAGATGTGCAAGTTACCCATACCATGGGCACTTACTTGGTTATACCACAACCATTCAGACATGAGGACCCTCTTGAAAATGAGATGTAGCATCTCAAGAGGCTACCCTCTAATAAATCAGACGACAGGTTGATGGTACATGAACCTGTCCCTAATTTTAGTTCTTATTCTAGTCCACTTGTCTCCTCTTACCTTCCTTCTTTTGCCCTCATACCCGACACAGCATCGTTTGGATTTGCTGTTCATCATGAGACTGGGATCCACATTCAAGATTTCCTGCTGCTTAACAGAAGGTTTTTTCTTGCCGCCATGATGGAGGGATTCATGATTGGCTATATGGATTCATGCTGGGTGTTGGATGTATATATTTGTATATATATGTATATGTGTATTTTATATGTATGTATGTATCTATGCATATATGTGTATCCATAAAATGAAGAGCTTTATGCTCTATTGTAAAGTGTCTTGAGATAACACTTGTTATGAATTGGCGCTATACAAATAAAGATTGATTGATTGATTGATTGATTACTTAACCCTATACCAGATGCTGGCTTTGAACTTTGCACTAACAACCTGTATGGTCATTTTCCTCTTTAGTCTGGAGGACACAACATCCATGATTTCCTAAACAGTTTGAAAATTAGACCACAGTGCAGTTTTCCACTTTCAGTCCATCTCAGATGAGCTCAGGCCAAGAGAAGCAGGCAACATTTCTGTGTTGTTGATAGTTTTGTTTGTGTGAAACTGTTGAATGTGCTGCTGTCTTGGTCAGGACACTCTTGCAAAAAAGATTTTTAATCTCAGTGAGGTTTTCCTGGTTAAATAAAGGTTAAATGCATAAATACAATATGTGTGTAGAGTTTTATTTTGCATTTGTAGATGAAGCTTTACGAACCCTGTTCTCCTAAGATGGTTTTCCAAGGTGTCCCTCAGCCCACACGGTGATATCCTTAACAGAAAAGAGTTAAGTTGTTCTCAAACAGTTGGATTGTTTGTGCATGCAGTTGTTTCCAACGTGGTGAATCTCATTCCATCCTTGCTTGTGAATAACAGACTTTTAGAGATGAGATCTCTCACCAATCATGACATTCACCTGTTTCCAACTAACCTGTTCACCTGAAGAATACTCCAAAAAGGTGTTTTCTGAACATTCTCAATTTTCCCAGTCTTTAGTTGCCCCTGCCATAGCCTTCTTGGGAAATAACAATTAGTGAATATTATTACACAAAAAACATGAAATTATGTTTATCAGACTGAACATTAGAGACTGTATCTTGTCTTTGTAGTGGATTCAGCTGAAAAGCTCAAAAGTATTTGAAAACTAGAAATTTTACACAATGTCCCAACTTTAATGGAGTTGAGGTTACAAGGGCAGTTGTTGTTATTTAGAGCCCCAAAAAGACTCTAACTTCATTTACATAAATCAGTCTTTGCTAGAAAAGGAAAGTATTTGGAAGTTTTTCTTTGCAAAGCTACATGACTTCATAACCACAGGACATGGGCCTACCCAAATAGAACAAGAACAAACAGCGAATTCACTCCTCACTTCTTCATTCACTGAAGGCCTTGCCCACAGTTTCCACATGTCAGTAGTCAAACATGTCTGAAGTGTCATTAAACTACTTTAAATAAAAGCATACAGGAGTTACAAAAGTTCCTCTGACACTATTTTTTTTGTTTTTCTTTTAATTTTAATGTCTGGGTATAAACGGGTGACTGTGACCTGTTAAGTTACAATGCTGTGAGGGTAGAGGACCAAAAATATTACATAAATCTGAGTCAGTATAACATTTATTTATTCATACTGACCCCAGGCATCAGTGGTGTAAAGTCTCTAAAGACTTGGAGTGGATACTGGGCAGATTTAATAAATTGGTTTTAAGAGGTGCTAGTTTATTTTTCTTGGCATGGCTGATGTATGCATGAGCAAGAAAATTAGAATAACTTTAAGTTTCAAGTGGACTACCATCAAGATAGATCTTCAATAGTTATAATAAATTCTCTGGAAAAAATTCTGAAAGGTAAGTCCTTAAGTTTTTTGTGTGAATTGATGAGTAATAGACCTTTTTTTCATTTTTTAAATAATCCTCTGAATAAAATATGAAACCCCACAAAGTAGTGATGATAATTCCTTTTTGAGTTGACTCAGTAACCTCTAATCATTTAAGAAAATAATCCCCCAAATATCCATCCATCCATTATTTATCCCGTATATCCCTCTCAGGGTTTCAGGGGACTGGAGTCTAGCCCAACTGACATTAGATCAGGGGTGGGGTACACCCTGAATCAATCATCAGACAACCACAGTGCCACATAGTGAGACAAACAACTCATCACACACCCGCCTTCACCTAAGAGCAATTTTGAGTCACCAATTAATCAAATAAGCTAAAGTGCCTGGAAAGAACCACCACATTCAAACTCCACAGAAAGACCCTGATCAACCCAAGGAGTCTAACCAGCAGTCTTCTTGTAGTGGGGCACACACTAACCTGCTGCTGCTGCCTATATGAGACAAGCTTTACAAAAGGAAAATACCATCTAAATTTTCATAAACTGATCCTGCAAATTAAAATGGCCATTCCTGAAAAAATCTGGGATCTTCTAGACTCCCCCCCCAAAAAAAAATCCAGGAATGATAGCCTGGAAAAAGATGTATGGGATAATTTTGGAATTTTTAAAGAAAACTTCTGAATAATGAAATGCCTGGGGAATTCTAAAAGGTCTTCAATAAAAATTTTAAGCATTAATGACTAAAAAAAAAAAAACAACGAATTCCAGAAAAAAAAGCTCCAAAAGGATTTCTTGAAATATTGCTAAATTGCCCCCAGACAAATTACAGTAATTTCTTTAAAAATTCTTAAAAATCCTAGTAAGATGTATCATAATTGCTGGCCTGCTATGACAGCTGCTGTTGTGCATAAACTTCTCAGCACATTTTTTTGTGATTACGTTTTCATTAATTTCCTTAAACCGTACTCTTGGTCACCCTCCATGTTGGTGAGTACATAAAAATGTTTTTATATTTTTTCAATTTTATTTTATGTAAAAGAAAACATTGTAGAGATAATGGGTTTGCCTACAGTAATAATACATTTTCAATCAATTCTTTAATTATAATTGTTTCCCACATATATTGTCATATTTCTTGTGAAACTTTAGCGGCTTACCACAATCTGAGATCTGAGTGTAAATGTCAGAGTCTGAAACAACATCCAACACACAAACTGAGACATTTCAGGTTTAGGTCAGAGTGGCTGGGGACCGTGCGGTCTGGTTTCTGCAAGGTTTACTGGGTTTACTGGTCCCTTTAAGCTTATTAAGATCAAGGAAGTGAGCGTTTAGATCAGTGTTTCCACAGCGTCTGTTCTGGGACATTGATCCCTCTCCCTCAGGTTTAACAGTGATCCACTTTCTGCTTTGAGGCTCTGCCAGACGCTGTGGTCACTACACAGCAGGGTTTGGACTTCAATATGAGATGTTATTCATCACTAACAATGTGTGAGCTTGTGTGTGTACATTGTTCACGCATGTCCACATGTATCTTTGTGTGTAACTGTAGAGCCCTGCTGTTTGTGCACAAGGCAACAACACTTTAGCTGTGTGTGTATCCTCAAGCCCTGGAATCATATCCTCCCAATCACAAAGAATAAAGTCCTGCCTGGTATACAACCTGCTTTATTTCATATCCCTTAGGAGTCATGTAATCTGTTCCTGCCAGCCCACCTACCCTCCAATAACCCCCTGTGTTCTGTGCCCTTGCTCTGGCGTTGGCTTAGAGGTTTAGGAGTTGGGAAATATAAGGACAGAGGCAGCCTGCATCCATCACCGGCTGGAGGAAATGGAGTGAAGAGTCAATGCTGTCTTCATCTGAAGGTAAGATGGACAGGTTCTAATATCTCTAATATGCCGTAATTACTACTGCTATATAAGTCATTTTCTACTGTTGGTTCCATTGCTGCTGTTAGTCTCTATTATCATTGTTTTCTTTATCAAGTGCATTTTACTTTTCATAGGGTCTGTGAATTTTATGAGAAAGCTCTGTGATTGATGCCCCATGTCTGTGTTTGTGTTGTCAGAATAGTTCTGTGATGGTTGCTTAGTTATGGTCACAACTATCACACTATTCTGATTTATATTAAGATCACACTTTAGTTTATAGCTTCTGAATGACTGCACTTTACTAAACTGAAACACTAACAATTCACAAACCCAAGACACAAAATTAATGATACAAGTGATTGGTTAAACTGAACTAAAAAAGTGTTGGAACATGATTTCAGTCGAGTATTTCTCCTCTCTAATATTATTAATTGGTATTGTATTATACATAATTAGAAACCCTGATTAGTCAGCTCCACAACAAGATAGAACTTGTCAGTATCGTGCATTCGTGAAATGAGCAACACAGCTAAACATTTGAGTAACAACCCCCAAAAGTGTGTTAAAATCCCCTCTTCCTCGAGAAAGCCAATTGTTCCTCAGTGAAGTAAGTGTGAGGAACCATTCTCCTTGAGGTGTCATCTTCCTGGGATGTCCAATTCACCCTCTGTCTTTGACTTCGCAGTCTTGGGGACTTGTACTCAAGTTTGGAAAAGGGCTGACACCAAATGATGCTGCTACATTGTGCACCTGCAAACCAGCTTCTTGGTGCAAAGGATTTGAGACAAAACTGTCTCATAAAGCTCCAGATATAACAACTCTAAGACCAGGGTTTGTGAAAGAATAGTCTTAAAGAATACCTTTCTCAGCTGATGGGTGTTTTTGGAGTGTACACAACAATGTAAGCAGCATCTGCTTAACAAACTAGTCTTTCTATCATCATAACTTTAAATCTGAGACCTTCTTCAGACAGTGGTCTCAGAACTACTATCATTCTTTTGGATAAAACTGACACAAATCTGACACAAAACACATTCGTTTCTGCACAGATTTGATCTCAGAAAAATGAAAAAGTCACACAGAACTACATCCAATTAACAGGGATGGTGATTAAGTTCTGGGATTTGTTTATGGCCAGAAACTTCTTTACCAAGAGCGTGTGAGCTATTTAATTTTTATATTTCTTTTACATTTTTACACAGTTTTTCTAGAAAAAGTTCTCGATAGCGTTGATTCACACTGACCCCTGTGGAACCCACTCCTCCAACGTGACAACAATCAGCATGGACTTATATAACACTCTGTGTGACTGGGAACCATGTGGTTTTATCCTCATATATGAGCAGTCTCACATTTAAATAACTCACATCATAAAGTGATGGTCATGAAACTGACACTGTTTGTATTCTTTTGTATCCTGTGCTCAGGTATTGTGAAGTATAAATATTGTGAAGTATCGTATGGTTATGTATGGTACTGGGGAGTTTAACTTTAGTACTATTTTGTATTCTATCATATCCTGTTATCAAGTCATACGTGTTATAGTTTATTGTATCATATGCACCATGAAATATCACATAAAGTATTCTACGGTTTTGTATTGTTTTACTGTAAGGTATTGTGATCTATTGTATTTTTCAGTATTTTATAAAATCTGTATTTCTTTCTGTTTTCCTGTCTGTCTGAACATTTATCTCACCATTTGTCTATAAAACGGTCTGTCTCTGTCTTTGCATCCATCACATTTTTCCATCTCATTTTTCTGCCCGAACAGCCACAGCTGAGGGCCCTTCACTCACAAGTCTGGTTCTGCTCCAGCTTTCTGTCTGTTCTAAGGATTTTTTATTGCCATTTTGCTGAGTGCTTGTATTCTGATAAATCAATAAATAATACTACCAAGAGTTTGATTTAAGCCCGAATCCTAAGCAGAAAGTCATGAGTTCTCTTTTTTGTGATTTAGGGTCTCATAAGTAAAATGTACTCACTGACATTTCTCTACTTTCCTCAACCGCACCATCTTTCATAAAGATCTTAATGCCAAGCTCTCAGGATGCCCTCAGCTCGTCTAGCCCTCTTTGCACTTCTCTTGGTCCTGATGGCTGCCCTGACCTACGGCAGCAGAACCACACGCGTGCCCAGACCTCAAAGCACCAAGAAGCCCCCTCGTGCTGGCAGCGGGGGCGGGGGTGGAGGTTTCAGGAGGACCACCACCACAACCACCATGTCACCTTCCAGTGTGCACACAGATGAGACGACAGATGTCACGATGGACCCCTACTCCCTGTCCCCAACCGACAGCACAACCTACTCCAGTGACACCTACCCCACTGACTTCCACACTGATGCTGTAGCACCCCCTGGTAACAGCCCTGCGAACTTCACCCTCGACTACAATGAGTGCTTCTTCAACTTCTGTGAGTGCTGTCCCCCAGAGAAAGGCCCGGCAGGGCCCATGGGAGACAGTGGCCCACCAGGACTACCTGGTGAGAGGGGTCTTCCAGGTAAAGAGATTCTTATATGAAGCATTTGAAGCCTCAAGTATGTCCACCTTTACACTTTCCTTTTCTTTTTTTAGGCATTGCAGGTGAGAAGGGGGATATAGGGCCCCGAGGACCTCCAGGACCTCCTGGACTACCAGGGGCCAACGGACTCAATGGCGACATAGGTACAGCGGGGCATGACAGCCGGAGCATTTCTGATTGTGTGTCTATATGTATCCCTATGTTCCTGCCTCTTTGTGCATAACACTGTTTTATTAAAGATGGATTGGGATATCATTCTCTGTTCTTTAATTATCAAAACTACCACAGGTGAAAGAGGACCTCAAGGGCCTATGGGTGCTCCTGGTGTCCCTGGAATCCCAGGAAAACCAGGAGAGAGAGGTTTGTAGTATTTAAAAAGGATCTTCAGCAGGAATATGATAAGATTCTGCTTTCATCTTATTCTGAGACTAAGTTGCTTGTGATATATATTATTGTCTTTCGACTGTTGTTTTCATACAGGAAACAACAAATAAACAAAAGCAAATAAACTAAACTAGAAAAATCAAAGCTGAATCATTGTCAAGTGAGTTATTGTCAGAAATATGTAAAACTGCCTAAACTTGAACTGTTTAAAATTAATTCTAAAATTCATCAGATCTTCTGTATTCAAATAACCAGCAAAATTAAATCACTTCTTTCTTGTGTCATGACCAACATTCTCTAAAATTTCATCACATTAAAGTCATAACTTTTTGAGTAACGTTGTTAACATTTCTGCTCCTTAGCTTTGGAACTCTCTCCCACCGGACCTCAGAACCTTGAACTCTTTGTCCCTTTTCAAATCCAGGCTCAAAACCCACTTGTTCAGGACTGCTTACTCCATTCAACAATAATACACCACCTCATCCCCTTACCATACCAGTGTCCGTTGTGCTTCGATGATTTTATTGCTGATTCTATTGTTGTTTTAATCTAGAGTCCTTGAGGGCCATGAAGGCACTTTTGAATGAAATGTATTACTATTATTATTATTATTAACAAACTAACAACTAATCAAACAAATGCTGGCAAAAAAACTTTCCTTTGCCGAGATAACTAGACTTAAATAGGACAGAACCAATAGTTTTGAAAAGACCTTTATAATTTTGTGAGGGACTTTGATAAGAAGTTATCAGAAGTTATTGTCCGTCTCTACGCTTTAATGGCTGTTTCATACTTTTTAGTTGCCAGAAATGTTTCTCTATCACACTTAGCCGAAGTTACTAGGACAGCCTTTTGTTCACGTCATATTATCCTTTTGATTTTTGCTATAGAGGGTAGAGACCCTTGAATGAATCTTCATTAGAAAAGAGTTGGGTCTAACCCAAACAGAACTAATAGTGCTGAGAGAGCACAAACCTCTGCAAAGGCATTTCTGACATAGTAAGGTGAATTGTTGTTGAACATATGGAAAACTTGCCCTCTCCTGCAACGTGAACTATCTAAAAATCCACCAAAATGTAATCAATTGTTTCCTGTGCAATGATCAACATCTCCTGAAAATGTCATCAAATCCATTGAGGACTTTAGAGTTATCTTGTCCACAGGCTGACAAACAAATTCATTAAGAGTGTTTAGTGCATGTCATTTTTCCCTCTCCTTCATTTTTTTTATTTCTAAACCCATCATATTATTTAAATTCAAAGCAGAATTTACTCTTAAAACATTTCAGAAACTGAAGGAAAGTACTTTAAGCAATTGAACATACTGTATATTCTCTTAACACCACAGGTGATCCAGGGCCCAGAGGAGAAAAAGGTGAACGTGGCTTCAGTGGTCTGAAAGGGGACCCAGGGGAAAGAGGAGAACCTGGCCTGAATGGGACTAAGGGCAGCCCCGGGCGAGAGGGGCCCATGGGTCCTCCTGGGATACCCGGGACAAAGGGCCAGAAAGGTGAACAGGGGTTCATAGGCCAGAGTTTACCGGGCCAGAAAGGTGATGTGGGTGACCGTGGCCCCCCTGGTCCAAGAGGTGCAATGGGACCCCCGGGCATTAATGGAACTGATGGTGTGAAAGGAGTAAAGGGAGATCCAGGGCCCCCTGGAGGAAAGGGGGAAACTGGTGCAAGAGGGCCTCCAGGACCTCAAGGAGGGAGAGGGATGGCAGGGCAGAGAGGGGAGAGGGGGCCCAAAGGTGGGCGTGGGCCCCGAGGCCCCAAAGGTCCACCAGGTGAGAGTGTGGAGCTGGTCCGCTCTGCATTCAGCGTCGGTTTGTTCCCTAGTCGGTCCTTCCCTCCACCAAGCCTGCCTGTGAAGTTTGATAAGGTGTTTTACAATGGGGAGGGGCACTGGGACCCCGTTCTTAGTAAGTTCAACGTAACTTACCCGGGGGTCTATTTATTCAGCTACCACATCACTGTAAGAAACCGGCCTGTGCGAGCTGCCTTGGTGGTTAATGGAGTACGGAGGCTGCGAACGAGGGACTCTCTGTATGGCCAGGACATCGATCAGGCGTCAAACCTCGCTCTGCTGCAGCTCAGTGAAGGTGACCAGGTGTGGCTGGAGACACTCAGAGACTGGAACGGAGTGTACTCCAGCAGCGAGGACGACAGCACATTTTCTGGCTTCCTGCTTTACCCAGACCTAAAGGACAAACCTCCTGATATGAATATCATCTAAAAATGACCCTTGACCTTCAGTAAGCTCTGATTGTAATGTCTTTAGACTCTTTATAACCGTCACTCTGCTGCACCGCCCTGCCAGATTAATGCACTAATGCTAAATTCTGCATACTAATCAAACCAAACATTCTGCTTGAGCTGCTGTGTTTGTAGACCAGTGAGGCCTTAATATTGTGCTGTGTGCAACTCTTCAGCTCTTTTCAACAGTTCATTAAACAACTCTGCATGAAATGGATGGCTCTTGAGTTTTGTTTATGCAATTGCTGAGCTAAAAAGAATCATAATCAGAGTCCAGTTAATGAGCTCCATGTCTGTGTGGACCATCTACAGTGAGAAACAGCTGAGGTAAATAAGCCATGATTGCTTTTTGCTTCCACTAGAGGGTGTAAGGTGCCCAAATTTTTATAAAAAGAGAAGTGTGTAAAATGCAGAGGTCTGTACAGAATTTAAAAAAAAACTTAAAGGAGATGTGTGTAAAGATGGACTATTGAAACCAGACATTTTAATTCAAAATAACACATAATAACACACATATCAAAAATGTATATGTTTCTGTCGACATTTTATATCAATTCAGTAATTACAGGCTTAAATGTTAATATTAATTTTAAATTTAGGAAGACAAAGATAGAAAGAAATAACCATCAATTTTTAGAATGCTCTTGATTTTTTAATTTTCTAACTGTATGGGCATATGCAGGTGATCCTGATTTTTATTTCTATTTTCTTCCTCACTGTTGTTTTCAGTTGTGTTATTTTTTTAGATTATTGCATTTGTATGAATCTATGACCAAGATGATTTACTACAGGCCTGAAAGGTAAACATGGGGGAAATGAGTCATTTGAAGGCCCCTGGAAAAAATAAAACCATATAAGGCTTGATGTGAAAATAAAACATACTTCTAAAAACATCTGGAAACATGATTTTGGTCAATTATTTCCTCTCTTCAAGAATATCATTTGGTATTGAATTTTCCATATGGTTGAAAAACTTCAGGGTGTTGGTTTGGCTGAGTGGTTAGCAACAATGCACGTCCCATATTCTGTCAGCCCAGGTTCAAATCCAGCCTGAGGCCAGTTTGCAGTGAGACTTCCCCTACTTTCTCACCCCCTTTCACAAGCCTATCCACTGTCTCTATCTTATCAATAAAGGCACAAAATGCCCCCCAAAAATACATTAAAAAAATAACTTGGTTAGTCACCTTCACAAGACGTTTAACTCAAAAGCGTACACATCAAGACCCAAATAAGTGTGGCAAAATCTCCTGCAACTGGAAACTGGTGTTCTTGTAGACAGATTGGCAGCATTATTTGGTGTCAACCCTGGTACCATTCCCAAACTTGACTGCTGAGGTCAAAGACAAGACTGTGAAGTAAGTGTCCCAGGATGGCAGCATTCCAAGAAGATCAGTTCCTCACACTTGCTTTACTGAGGAGCTGAAGGCTTTCTTCCAAGAAAAGAGGGAATTTTTGAGAGTGCTAAAATTAGTTTTATGCTATGTTTATGTAGCCATTAGGCAAAGTTTAAGATAACTTTAAACTTTACTGTAATACTGGTTTAAATTATACAGCACATCCTATTTTGTCTTGCCGTTAAATGAGCCAGTGTTAGCAAACGTTAAGAATCAAACAATGTATAAAAGAAATTCAGAGATTTTGAATATATTTGCCTTTAGTGTATCGTACCAAGTGCAAAAAAAACAACAGAATGAACAACCGTTAGTCATAATGAATGGTGCAGGAGTGGTTCCATAAACAAAGAAGTGAGTTAGCATTCACCACTTCCTGGTTCTCAATCCCCCAAAGCATATGATATTTAGATAGTGAACTTGCAAAAATGCTTGAAATGCACCTAAGATTGTTATGTTTAATCTAAAATATTGAAATGTTTCTGATATTGCTCACTTTTATATTTTTAACCGTAATTGTTTGTTAAAAAGTACTGTTGCTTATGCTAACAAGGACTATACAAATGGCTGGGATCTCGCTTTGAATAAATATTCATAAATATTACCACAACTGTGAAGACTGATTGATTAGGGTATCCATGTCATTCTTAAACAAAAGGTTACAACAAAAAATTATAGGATGGAGATGATTCTTTGTTGAACCGCCACAGTAAGCCTACCTTAATTGCTTTTTACAATTGACTATGATGTTTAAGCTTAGAAAATAATGAAAGTTAGCTTTGTTCATCAAGATCATCACAAAGAACTGAACGTTCAAGGTTCACAATTTTTGTTTGCCACAGATCTTATTTTACTCTGATCCAAGAACACAGCAAAAATCCTATTGGCTTCTAAGTCGAGGGAACAATGCACAGTGCTAACTTCTGTGATTGCCTACAAAAATACATCATCTCTGCACCACTCTATTGCAAGCTTTTTTTTCTTGCTTGTTTCTGATGGGAAGAACCTTGGTGGTAAGAGATATCAATTAACCTAATTGCAAAAACCATGAAGGTAGGGCTTGATAAAGGGTAAATTGCCTTTTTATAAGTGTACAGCTGCTTACAACACTTAAGTCAGTACAGCAGTCCTGAATCAGATACAGACTAAAAACCACAGAACTGATATTGTTTTAAAAAGAATCCCTTAAAAGCTGAAAGGTGTACAAATGATTCCTCGCTGACATTACACGGCCATAACAACAGATTAGCTGCCTTAGCAGCGAGCTGGAGGATAACCCTCTGCAGCACAGAGAGATGAAAACACTATAAATTATTCTCTGCTGAATCCACACTGTACAATGAAAAATAGCTTTGACTCTACAAATGCTATATCTCATTAGACCCTGAACTGTCAGGACCTCTCTCAGGTTAAATATGATCATAATTCATTTTCTTGGACAGAGGAGCAATACATCTCAAGAGTAGATTTACTTTTTTATTTTTCTGTGAGGCTGCAGAGGTGTTTTTTATGTTGTGATTTATTCTAAAGGAGAGAGACTGAAGCATAAAGGTTACATGTACAGACATAATGATTAAAAGATGGGAAGTTTCTCATTGACAGATAGCTTCTTTTTTGTCTAACCTTGAACAGAGATAATAAATAACTGCAAATCTGTAATCTAAACCCGATGAATTGACTTAAAATTCATGCTTTTGAATGTTTTTTTAACAAAACAGAGAGAGCTAAAATATACTCCTCAAAAACCCATCCGTATTGTATTTTATATTGTTGCAATGCCTGATCAGTCACACTTACAATGATGTACTACTTGTGAGGCACATACATTTGTGTAATAAGTGATACAGTTAAAACTGTTGTTAAAGAAAAAGTGCCAAAATTGTCCTTTCCCCTAGAACAAAGTCTACAATTTCTTAATGAAACAAGGCTTAATAACAGGTATCAATGGGTTGTTGGCTTCCTATGAATATGGGTTATGCTGAAGTTTTTATTCTTTTATTGTTGTTAATCAGCTGAACACTTGTCTCATGGTCCCTCCCCTTAAATTAGGACGTATTTGGTCAGTTCTTCAACTTTTTAAGTCTTACTTTTCTTACATTCAAAAATCTGCCACCTAAACATTGGGACAACAGTCCTAAGTCCCTGATCCTCCCTGCTATACTCTTTTGATGCCTGGACACTGACCAGTAGCCAAAAGCTGAGTGAAGACAGTCTTTTCTACTTCCCTTCAAATAATTTATGGGTATCGTTGGGAGGACTGTGCTTATGTGCTCAGGAGCATGAGAATGGGAAGGATCAGCTTCTGGATACACTTCGGAGCAGCAGATGTGCTTATAAGGGCACCTGTTGTGCTTCCCTGAACCTGATCCAGCTCATAACCTGGGATCCAATGGGTTGGACCAGGTCATGAGGGAAACCACATCCATTGTGGAGGGGAAAACTTGGAGGATACATGGAGAGGGCACCATGGAGAGGTGGGGCATATGCCTTGCACAGACCTGGACAATGGCTATGGAGGCCAGACAGAAAAAGGGCCCAGGTTGACAAGGCAAAGTTATTTTGTCCAATCTTAGACCTGACTGTTTCATGAGAGAGTGGTCTGATGTCCCAACTTATAATCAGTTAATGCACATTTATTGTAAAAAATAATTTCTGCAAATTATTCCATCATTTGATGTCTTATTACAGATCTTTGAGTGTCTGCATTTTTGGTGCGTCTTGTGAACATTCATCCATTGTCTATACCACTTATCCCTTCTGGAGTTGCAGGTGGCTGGCGCCTATCCCAGCTGGCATTAAGTGATAGAGAGACAGACAACCATTCAATTCAATTCAATTCAATTCAAAGAACTTTATTTATCCGTTAGGAACTTCATTTGTGCAGAGCATCAGTGCGTGTACAATACAGCATGCATTCAAAGCAGTCAACCCCGTTGCACACGAATACCCAACAATCGATCATCGATTGGCACGCCGGCACCATAGAAAATAGCATGATCAATGGATGGATGAACATGCTATTTTCTATGCACATGCTCACACCTAAGGGCAATTTTGAGTCACCAATTAACCAAACAAGCTTTTTTTTTGGTATGTGGGAGGAAGCTGAAGGGCACAGAGAGAACCCATGAATGAATAGGGAGAACATGCAAACTTCACACTGAAAGGCCCTAACTAAAACAACGTTGAATACAGCAACCCTCTTGCTGTGAGGCATGCACGCTACCTGCGATGCCACTATGCTGCCTGTAGTGATAAAATAAAAAGAATTATCTAATCACTGCATTCTTGGAAATTTGAAGGTAATTTCAATTAAGTAAAGGTGTGATATTTTATAAAGATTTATGCTAATGAAGACTAAAACTTCTTGGAGATGAAAGCCAAGAATGTCATCAACATCTACTGATGAAAAACAGAAATTTACCACAAATTTCCACCTTATTTAAGCTGCTGTCTGTGATGGTGTTGGTGTGTGCACATGTGTGTGTGTTAAAATTGTATTTTGTTTGTTTGTTTACAGGCCTATCTGTGCATGTGTGTGTGTGTGTGTGTGTGTTGGTGCATTTCTGTATTTTCCCCTGCTCAGTGTGAAAATATAAATAACTACCTTGGCGGTGTGTGCAGTGTAATCTGTTCCCAGCAGGCTGGATTCCCACTGTGAGAAAGACAGTATATTGTTCCTGCAGCAGCACAGATAACAACTCATTAGCATACTGAATCATTTGGCTGCAAGAGCCACTCTGCCACCCATCTGCACTGAGCTGATAAACACGCACACACGGATCCATGCAGAACAAGCACACACACTCGCTAAAGCCCACTCTCACAAACACACAAACATGTTCACGGCAACAAGCCTCCTTTCAATCCCTAACACACACACTGACAAACACATACACTCCCTGAATCCCCTCTCCCTCTTTCTGTGTGTTTTTGGAGAGGCGGGCACACTGAAGCAGGTAAATGTTTGGCAGGCATTAACCCCGAGAGCCCCTTCGTCGCTCCTCGCACAGGAGGGGTCTCCAAACACCTGGATGTCTCTGATGCTCTCTGGAGGCAGTTCTAGCTTTTTAGAAGAGTTGATGTTGGTGCTGTGGAGTCATGAACACTCCAAAACTTCATATCAGGATCACTGAAGTAGTAATCAAAGGGTCACTGAGTTTTAAAATTTTGACAGAAACATTCAGCATATTCCTCCAGTTTATTTTATTATTTTGATTAACATAAATCATTGGCTCCCAACCTAGGGTCTCTTTCCTCAAAGTCTTTTGATTAAACAAAATCTTAAATATGATAGTCCAAATCCAATCTGGCCCAAAATGTTTCTGTTGGTTTTGGAATCAATTCGTCTGTATGTCAGTGAAGTCTTTGGGACAAAAGTTAAATCAGGGCTTTGACAAATGGGATGAAACCATAACTGTACAATTTCACTCAGAATCCTATAAGACCCTATTTCACACACAACCATACAAAAATAACAGAACCCGGTCAATATCCCTCTGTATACAAAATTTAGAACAGAGGGCTTATAATTTATCAACATTTGAAAACTAGTGACCTCCAGTCATACCATCATGTCACCCTGACATTCTGTCATATCAGGATGTGAGAGTAAATAACACACAAATAGAACTTGAGGACTCAAGCAATACTCAGAAAATCCCAGATTTACTGGGATATTTAAAACTGTAAGATTGTGGCAGCAAAATATCAGCAGGACCTGATGACAACAAGTTGAATCTGAATACATGTAACCACAGCACAACCATTTCTCTGTATCATTATATCATCAGCTTTATCTATACATGGGCGATTCCACCAAAAGAGTGAAATTTCTGTCCCCAGCATATTGTTGTATCTTAAATGTATAAACACAAGTAATAATATATTATAAATTATATTTTATTATTATACTAAACACCAAATATTTGTAGAAATTACAGATATATCTTTTTTTAATATTTTAAAATGACATCCAAAACACTTATACATAGCATTTCTTGCCTGTCCCCACAGCCAAACACTACACTTTACTACAATGCATCATGAACAAAATCCTTCCAAAGCAAATTTTCTTTTGCATTTAAGTGTGACTCCATATTCTATCTACACTCTTAAAACAAAAGTTTTACAAAAAAGTCATTATATTTTGGTTAAAATTCACATTTTAGTGCTGTCCCCAGGTTTTCACTCATTGCTATTACCCAAACACATTCCCCCCTTTAAAATTTTGGAACATGCCACCAGTGACATGTTCTGCAGGAATTGACATCAGTTAGGTCTTCTGCAAGTCATGGGAAGACCAAAAGTAAGTTATCTCTTTTATTTTTCCTTAAATTAAATGATATATTAGCTGTTTTAGAGATAGTCAATCTAAAACTCAGTCCTGTTACCTAAGTTATCTCTAAGACAATAGTTGTTGATTTCAAAAGTAAAATATTCAGTTAAATCTTCAGAATGTGCTCCATGTGCTCAAGCTACTAGCATAGATGCTAAGTGGCTAGATTTCACACAATTGCTAATTTTATGCTAAAAACTCATTGCTGTTACCCTCATTGCTGTTACTCAAAAAAAGAGTGACAGCAACAACAAAAAAGTCGTTTTTTGTGATAAATATTCATGTTTTCATCATGTAACCAACCATTTCTTCTAAATTAATAATTTTCCAAGGGGAAAACATTGTATGTGGTCAATATTCTTATTATAATTTTACTTATTCATGGTTTTACAATGGCATTTGAGTTTTGGTAACAGCAGAGAAAAAATTGCAATGATAATAAATGGTTGAAAGTTGCAAAAAATTAAATAAAGTAGCCTGAGATTGACGAGTACTAATTTTGAATGAGTGAATGTGTATATTTCTAAATTCTATTTTGAAATTTAATGAAAAATGAAGTTTAATTTTGAAGATTTACGACATGCAAATTTCACTCTTTAGGCGGAATGACCCACATATCTAATTTTAAACATTTTTCATATTCATTTTTAACTTTTACTGTCAAGGTAATACCACTGTCATCACTAATTATTTCCCTTGTGTTGCAATTAGATTTTTTTTAATGATGCCTCAGACCTTTACCAACAAAGGTTGTTGAATTCTGAATTGTGAAAAGAACATGAGTGTGAGCTATTCTGTCTGTATTTTATTGACAACAACAATTAAAAATGGGCAACATTGTGTCCTTTTTTCAGATGGGTCCAGGGTATGCTCAAGTTCTTTTATGCACAATGGGGAGAGGCTCCAAGGTGTAAAGGCTTGGAACCACTGCCAAATAATACCATAAAGGCTCCCAGCAATGCATAGGCCTATTATTGTGTGAGTATAGGGCCTATGTTAGAAGTCCTGTGTTGATGACATATCCCATATTGTATTAAAATAAATGTTTGAACATATTTGGGCAGAATTTACAGACAAAAAAAACTGTCTAGTAGCTAGAAAGAATTATTCTGCTAAACGTCAACCTGTTGGCCTGACTCCAATAACACTGACCAGTATTCTTCAAGATGGCCGCCACCGTCAATGACTATGTAAAACCCGTTAAGTACGCATGCAGTCTCATGGGATAAAACTGTTACTTATCGGAGAAATAGACGTCATTAGCTGCGAAAATGACTGACGTTTACTTTGAATACTTAAGATTACTTACATGAACTGCAGTAAACACCGGAGACCATTCCTAAGAAGGAGAGGCAAAGGGTCAGATTTAAAAATGGAGCAATCTGCAATGGGAACTGGAGGACCGGAGAAACCCCCGTCACCTGTTGATTCAGGTGAATAAATCGTGAGCTCGTTTCCTCAAACTGCATGAAATAAGAGTGTAACTACGATGATTACTTCAGGATGCTTCGGAGTGTTCAGGGTCAGAGGACACTATCGGCTTTTATAAGTGCTACAGTGAGTAGCTGTCACCACGCAGAACCTCATTGCTTTAATGTGCATTTATATAATTGTACGGACTAGATTCCCTGTTTTACAAACTCCAAATAAAAAAACAAAGTAGCCGAATTAAAGTTCATCTTGAAAGTGAGTATTCGGCTTATACCGACTGTTTATATTGCACAGAAAAAGGTTATTATTTCAACGATAAGTTTACTTCATGAAGGTATGGTATGTGCATTGTTGCGGGGATAAAGAAGCTTAGAAAACGTTATTAGTCCTTTTACTGAGCTGGGTCAGCAGGATGAGTCATGAGTTACACATGCGTTTGGCTAATCTTTATTTGGGATGTAGTATTATTTTTGTATTTGGTAAACTTCAAGTCAGACTGTAGATTGATTCTTAAGCAGCTAGTTTTTGTGGCTCATTTTCTCCCACAATTCTATTAATTACACAAACGGTGACACCATTTACACCATTAGTGAGTTTTTTTTCTGAAAAGTGAGATAAATGAGCTGTGATACTGGCACACACAATCCCCCCAACCTTCCTTTTAATAAATAATTTTATTATTATTAATAATAATAAAATTTAATTAATTTATTAATTAATAATGAATTAAATAAACATAATAATAGTTATTATTTTATTATTATACTGAATTTGGTGAGTTATTCTTTTCACAAAGTAACAGTCAACAGTAATTCACAAAGGCAAGCAAAAACATAAGGCAATAATGATAATAAAGACAAGTGAATGTCCTCATATGAAGACATCATTTTTGTGTGTAGCTTGTTAAAAGAGAAATCCTGTTCAAGAATGAAGCCTTGTTACATCAAGTCCTACTTATACCAAATAGTTGGTTGACATAAAAATGTATTGCAATGCAAAGCTCAGGTGTGGGGAAATTTCAGAAAGATAACACCTATACATAATTGCAAGTAAAATATACATAATTGTTTTCCTTTTAAAATATGTCTACTAGGTACATAGTTATGCAAAAGCTGAATACATTTCCTGTTTTTTTTTTTATAAGAAGTCACTCATTGGAAGATCTTTGTCATGATTTTGCAAAATGTAGCTGGGAGATTTAACACTCATTAACAAATTCATGTTTTTAAGGAGATGAGCACCCCTTAAGTCTTGTCTTAAAGCCCTCCTCAGCTGTATTTATGAAAAGTGTCAATCAGACATTGGAAAATTCCAAAAGCTGCTCACAACCGTGTTAATTTTCTCATAAATAACCACTGACTGGTGAGCAGAACTTTCCTATTGCGTAAGTGAATAGCTTGCAGGCCATGCACAGACACAACAGCATGCAAACGAGTGCAGCAGAGGCTGTCCAACCACTTTCACAATGGCAGGATATCCTGCAGGTCACCGAGACATGTTAACCTCTGCAGGAAGTTGTCACTTGTTGGGAGGAAGTGAGGATTCCAGCGCTCATTGGGGGGAATTTCATGAGAAGGAGTGTGATTGTAACTACTCTCTCTCAACTGATAGAGTGGAAAACAGTTGAACTGTTGTCATTTTCTGCCTTCAGGAACTTGTCAATTAGATCCTGAAGTAGCTTTAAAGAATATAATTAGAATAGTATGATGAGATGTGGAAAAACGAGAAGCTCAGCAGCTGAAAAAACCTGGTAGTTATGTATGGTCGTTATTGTGTAAAGATGTCCTTGATGCAGCCCCAGTTAAAATCCAGCCTGTGGCTCCTGTCCAGCACACCATTCCCCTCTGTCTTTCCCTCCAGGTCCCAACTCTTAACACTCTTCTGTCTCTAGAATATAGATAATACAAACACTTTTTTTAAAAAAGGCTTTTTGACACAAATTTAGAAAATCTGGGTCTGTGCCAGTACTGATATGTAAGGTTGGCAAACCCACACATTTTGCCCTCTAACCCATGCAACCTTAGTTCAAAAAATCAAACACACAATTCCCTGACTTGCTTAATTACTCCCGTCCCTCACAACAGGGAGATTTCCGGCAGAATCAAACCCACTCACAGCTGTGGAAAATTTCTGAAATTTATTGAAATTACTCAGGTGAGCATGTGTGTATGCATTCACCTTTGTTTCCCCCCAAAATGTTACCCTGAATTCACCTTGGTAGATTTGACCTCCTCACTCCTACCCTCAAATGAATGACTTTCCCACAACTGAAAACTTCCTCATGGGAGAAACAAATGTGAACTTCTCAGGTAGATTACCCTGATATTTTCTATTCATTTTCACGCCTAAATCATTTGGCAGTGTTATTGTAATACAAGTGTGCATTCTGTGCTCGGCCTGATTTGTTTGAATATCTATGAACACTTCAGCATGCATTAAGCAGAACACTCTTTATAATGCTTTTTCTCCAAAAATATGTCAGTGGCTCGTCTATAAAACCCCACAACATGAGAAAATTCCTCTCCTCCATCTGTTACTTAGTTCACTGCTCTGAAAATGTCTGCTCAAACTGTCGATTTGAAAATGTCACTTAATGATGTCAGTAGGGGACAGGAGACCTTTCCCAGATGTATGACACCCCCTGAGTTAATTGTTTGTTCAGCCCACTTAGCTTTAAGTGGAAGGAACTAGTCTAGGCATGTCTGTTCAGCCAAAGTAAATATTAGAGCACAGTCCTGGAAGACCTCATCCACTTCTTGAGAAGGGCGTCCTACACAATTCGTGAACATTTAAGAGGCTGATGATCACACAGAGACAAGCTCAAGCTGCAGCTACACCAAATTGAAGGGAGCACTTTTTGAAGATCTACATTCACACATGTAGCCAAATAAAATTAGAACAAGAAAAATAGATTTTTGAACAAGCCTAATGCTCTGAGCTTTGCTCCCATATACTATGTTCGATGTGGATTGTCATTTAGAGGTTGAAGTAAATGACTCTTTATAAAATTATTAATGATTTTGCCCCAAAAAAGTACAGATAGTTTAGGGCATGACACACACACCTGTCTCTTTGCCTGTCAACCTGATTTTTACCTCTGCTGAGAAGGTTACATTTTTGCAGGTGTTTGTTACTTTGTGAACAGGATAACTAAAAATGTATGAATCGATGTCATATTCAGAGAATACATGTCATGGCAAAAGAAAGAAGTAATTCGATTTGGGCCGTGATCATAATATGGATGCAGATTTAGGGATTTTTACAGGACTTGTTAACATCCTGAGATAGGGCAGTTTTAACATTTTTACAACCTGCCCATAAATATTGAAAATGCCTTGGAGGAGGATTGTGCACTTCTAACTTAAGCTTGCTTAATTGCGACATCAGTGATAACTGCTGCTCTGAAAAGTGGAAAAATGTTCAACTTTCATGCATGCACAAAAATCACTGGAAAAAACGTTTTGTGTGGCGGTAGAGAAAAAGGCCTGGTAGGTGTACTGATCAAAACAATGGGCCTCATGCAAGAACTGTTCGTATGAACAAAAATGTTCGTAAGTGTTGCATATGAATGATTAAGGAGAATTTGTCGCATTCAGCATTTTTTTCGTATTTTGAATTTTCTTTCAAGTAGGAACACAAATCACGAGTGGTCCAGACTTGTCTTAAAAATCACAACAAATTAGTCTGCTCTTTTCAAATCAAGTGCCTTACATACTGATTATACATTTAACTAATTTCAAGCGTTTCTAATAAAGTATAGCATAAGTCGAAATAAATCTGAGGATCTCAAACCAGGGAATACATTAAAATCTATTAATTGAAGGTTTATTAGACTGGTGGCCTATATAAAACGTTAAATGAGAGAGTAACCAGCTGCTTCATGGCTGAGCTTCTTCTTTTGGATGCCCTGGCATGCCAGACACTTGGAAAAGAGTGTGTGTTTGGCGCCATCTTTATGAATGAACACACCTGTTTTATGGTGTGGGAAACGTATCCTTATATGGTATTCTTGGGATGTTACTCATGCAAATATGCTATCCTCGTGCATGCATGCTTCAGTACGCACAAGTGGCATTCATCATGTTTCCGAGGGTCATCAAGACACTTTTCTTAAGATAGAAGTGTTTGCTGAATCTGACGGAGCATGTTTGTACGAACGCAACATAAGAAAAAAGGTAGGAAAAATTTAGAATGAGAATAAGAAAATGTTCTTGCATGAGGCCCAATGGTTTTACTGCTGAGGCTTTTCGAGTGACACATTCCTGTTGGATAATCTTCTGTCTGTTCTGAGCAGGGTTGACATATAAGGGTTGATATGCATGCCAAAAGTCAATCTCTTAATAAAGTAACTTTACAATAATGCTGAAAAGGAGTCAGGATAATGAACCTCCAGATATCAAAAATTCTTGATTGAAATCAAATACCAGGTTTTTCTCTTTGTGTTTTATTCAGGGGTTTTGTATAAAATTCATTGCTTTGACATTGGATATATTTATAGATACAACTATCATACAACAAATATGTCATTACCAAACGTACAATGTCCCTTTACTGCAGTTCATAAAATACCATAGTTACCAAAGGTACCAATATAGGCTACAAGGTCCTGCTGAAAAAGCAGAAGAATCAACAACAGTGAGCAATTTATGACTGCATTTGTGAAAAACTGCTGGTGTTCTCATGATATTAACACTGCGAGTGTGTGTGCGTTATTGTGTGTGTGTGTGTGTGTGTGTGTGTGTGGGATATGCGGCAATGAAGGGATTTATTTGTGTACCTTACTAAACTACAACTGCATTACAGTTAAAAAAAACACTGAAACATTCATATCAAAAGGACTGCATGAGTCATGTCATGATACCATACGACTCATACTTTGTACACTTTAAGAAAAACACAACGTGTCTTTGTACCTCCACGGATATTTTCAACCCAGCAGTGAAACTGTTTGTCCGTCTGTCACCATATTTGTCGTCTTTTTCAACACCAAAGCGCAACAGAAGTAATGGGTACCACATTGGATGTACTGTGTAAAGTTCTCTCCTCATGTTTGTGTCTCCTTACCGACTATTTTTCCTCGTAATCCCATTACAAATACACAAAAGTACATCTGAAACCACACGACTTGAACTCCGATCACTGTTGTTACATTGCGCAGTGAAAACATGATGCTATTTACAAGTCAAACGCAGTTGCATGGGTACAATAGAGTCCCATGAGGTTGTTTATGGCCTCCAAATGAGGCAAATTTACTTCTGTGTTATTCTAACACATCAATTTAGGAGGTGTTAAATCTCCAGGGTTCACTTATTGATTTGTATGTGTGAACTATTGTTGCTGCACCGCACTCCGATCAATATGACTAATCCTTAAGAATTGGTCAAAATATTTATATACCTAAAGCAAATGTCATGAGTGATTTTTGTTTGGTCTTAGCTTGTTTTGTTTGCTTTTTTTCTTCTTTTTTTGTTGGTGGGTTTTTTTGGACTCCCATTTTGGGGTATTTTAATCTGCAGGTCTGTCAAAGAAAAGACATGCAGAGTTTACAAGTCTTTTTCCAGATCAAATCAACCAATCATCAATCGCACCATGCCTCAGGTGTAGTTTGGAGACAGGACTGTACTTGTGATCCATTTTGAATCCCTCTCTCTTTCCTTCACTGACACCTAAAGGCTAACAGTTCCTGAGCGTATCCTTCTCAATATCTAGTCCATCTTATTGTCCTCGGTCTCAGGCTTTAAAGGGGGGGTTTTGGTATTAGCATCATCGACGACTCGAGCCATCAATGGGGCGCCCGTTGCGCCTCAGATCCCGAGCAGCTAGATGCAGCGGGGGTCCTCTTGAAGCTGTAAGAGTCCTTGGAGCCGGAGGTGAGTCCTGGTCCTCCATAAAGCTCTCGGGACTGCCCTCAGCATCTCCATCGGGCAGGCTTCCACAGCTCGAGCTCGGCGACATTGTCTCCAAGAGATCGTCTCTCGCCAGGCCCACCACCGTGTCCTGGTGCGGTCCCCCCTGAGGGCCTCCCTCATGGGTCCCTACCAGCAGACCTGTTTCTCCGTCTGTTGTGCTGTCAACGTTCCTCCCTCCGTCCTGGTCCTCCAGCAAGTTGGAGAGGAAGCTAATGTATTTCATAGCGAGCCGCAAGATCTCATTCTTGCTCAGTTTCTTGTCCGGGGGGTGCGTGGGGATGAGTTTACGGAGCTCGGCGAATGCCCCGTTTACGTTCTGCTGCCGCCAGCGTTCACGGCTGTTGGTGAAGATACGGCGGACAATCTTTGGCTGACCAGCTAGTGGGGGAAAAAAGAAGAGAGACATCAAGAGAATTCAGGGTGAGGAGGCTTCAGTGGGCGAAACAACACACATAACATGAAATGCAGAGCTGAGCAGATAATGCTGTCTTTAAAACTGCAAAACAGCACAAGAGTGACAATCAAAATGGAGGAAGCAGCAGCGGAATAAAGGATGCACAGAGAAAACTGCATACAGGATAAACAGAGTTTTAAATCCCGTAGTGGTCAGTAGCATCATTGTCCTCTTTCAACATGGGACTTTACATGATAGAGCAGAAGCTAAAGAGGCTTGCAAAAATATGTTACGGCATGTTCCAAAGCAGAATGTTTGGTTAAGCTTACCAAACCACAAGTATATGGATTTTGAGACAGCCTGTGCCTCTGTTTTTCATATTTAATGCACTTTTCATTTATTTAGGTACGCTAATAAACCCCACTGCAGGTACCACATCACTCCACCCCCAACAATGGTGTCTTCCAGGCTTTTGTTGCCCTTGGAACACACCCAGTCTATCTTAATCCTTCAGCCCACTCTGCAGTAAAACCTTGGCATGGAGGCAGCAGCAGCAGCACCCCCATCATCCACCCCTGTATGTGGCAGTGAGTGGGCAGCAGTGGAAAGCTTGTTTTAAATGAAATAAACCCCAAATCCGCCTACATTCAGCTCACTTTATCAGCGTGCAGGTACATGTTTTAAAAAGCACTTATTTATGCCATGAATTATCGTAAAGCCCATTTATTCCTCCATGTTACAGTTCTTTTTCTTTTCTTTTTTTTTTGCAAGGCATCTTCTGCATCCCTCAGATTAGAGCAAAGATCCTGTCAGTGGATGGATGACAATGGGGATGAGGAGGGGACGTTCAGGGGACTAGATATTGGCAGAAGGAGGACACAGCAGAAGTGCGTCTTACCATACTTATAAAGATCTAAAATGCGCCTACCCTCGTCGAGTTCAACCTCATAAGGCGCCGGGCGGCGCTTTACCCTGTTGCTGGGGTACATGCTGTACTGCTCGGACTCCCCTCCAAGACTATGGCAACAAAAAGGAGACATAGTAATGCACAAGAAAATTAGAAATATGGACATGATTTTCTTTATTTTGTTAAACTTAAAAACCTCAGACCTTGGCATGAACACTCAGAGATACACACACACTTGCCACTGGAGTTTGATCTTCACATTTTTGGGCCAATGTCTATGTTCTATATTGACTGTTTCTATTATGTGCAGTGCAAAGATTTTGTTAAAACCAGAATTTGTTTTGATTTTATGCTTTCTGAACAATGTATATCCTCAGCAGAGGCTTCATTCATTATCTGTGCACAAACATGCAGATTATCATTGCAGATGTGCAAAACCCTCCTTACTCCATTTTTTCTGATTTTCTTTCTGTTTTCCATAAAACAGTGCTTTTAGTCACATTTCACGTTGGGTTTTATAAACATTTAACTTTATAACAATAAAAAAACTATAATTTTAATCAGGACAGTACAATATTCATTCTTTTTTAAATCCCCCGAAACAGCAATTTTGAAGATAGGAGGAGCTCAAAGTATGCAGATTTTAGGTGACAGCATCCAACTTCTCTAAGGGCCACAAAGCCCTGACCTCATAATAAGCATTGTAGTCAAGTGCAGTATTACAATATATTACCTTAGGCTATGGTGCATTAACATTTCATTTAAAGTTTGAGCCTCTGCTGTCCATCAGTTATAGAGTAACAATAACAAAAAGTATGCTGCTACACATTCAATGAACTATATCGTTATTCATTCTTGAAAAGCATCTGACAATATGTGCAGTGTTTCACGTTTAATGTGCATTACTAAATGGAGACACAAAAAACTGCTTTTTTCCCCCGTCAACTTTTCACTATTTTTATAAAACTGATTTGGGTGTGTTTGTGGCAAAAATGTTAAATTTTCATCTTTTTTTCTCATATCAAATCATACCAAATTTTCTTCTCAGTAGCAACAAATTCACCCAGTCCTCTTCTCAACACTCACACTGCTCACATAAAAGCTGCACACATCACACCTCCATCAATCTTCCTCTTCACATTTACCTGTTGATGGCGGCGAGAGGCTGCGCCAGGTTGTAGAGCATGGCCCGGGCCGGGACTGGGAACGCGTTTGGGCTCAGCTGGACCATTCGAGCGTCGTCTCGTTGCGGCGGCGGCAGCGGCAGCGGTGGAGGTCTGCGAAGTTCCGTGATCGGCACCAAATGGCTCTCGGTCCTCTGCTCCAGCGCTTTTATAGCGTCCCTCCTGGAGAGCTCGATCACCGGCACTTCCCTTTTCAGGTCAAGGGCGTTGTGAGAGGCAGTTTCCTTGGCAACGCCGTTGATGATGATGCTGATGCTGGTCCCGTTGCTCGAGTTCTGCAGAGGAACGTCATCCGTCTCCTCAGCCCCCTTCAAGCGCCCTCCCCTCTCCCTCTCTGTCTTCTCCTCCTTTTCCTCCCCCTCCTCCTCCCCCTCTTCCCCTCTCCCTCTCCTCTTGATCGGCTCCTCGTGCTCCTTGCATCCGTTTAGTCTCGAGATGATGATGGAGGTGTCCTCGCGCTTTCCAGGACCGGACTGAGCGTCAGGACTGCCTGGATGGAGCTCGTGCTGCCGTTTCTCCATCATTTTTACACCGTCAGCACGCGCTCGAGTCCCCTTCGTCCTCTTCTTCCTAAATAATGTTAAACTTAATTAACTATTGATCAGGGAAATGTGATATAACCTCTAAATACAGGATACAGGCTTGTATGCTTCATACAAGGCGATTGGATAAAAAAATATACATTTATAGCCTATTATTAGGCTATTATTAGTAGTAGTTTAATTATTGAAACACTTGCTCAATCACATTTTATCATGATATCTAATCAGGCATCTCGTGCTCTCATCTAAACTGCAGATCATCAGGCTTGTGTACACAGCCTATGTGCCCACTTTTTATTTAGTCTATTATCGTCTTATCATTTTAAATCCTGCTTTATAAATGTTACTCATGTATATGTAGTTATGTTGACATTGTGACCTGTCGCAACGTGGCAGCCACACAGTGTTTGAGTTCCAGTTTATTTCCATCCATTTTATTTTACTACAGCCTACCCTTCGTGTTTTTATTTTGCTCCTGTCCTCTTGATTGACTTTTTGGGAAATTTCTATGTTTGGCCTGATTGTTGATGTTCATTTTATCGTTCCTTGAGTTCTGCCTTTAAAATGTGATGTAGAAAAGTTTTGACGTTATTATTGTATGGGCCAACTGTTTCAAATTCGTTAGTGAGACTACTGCCTGCTAGACTGCATATTAAAACTTGTATTCTACATAGGCTTTATTTAACCCTAAAAACGTAAATATATAAACATATTTTACAAAGACAGTAAGACCTAGACTATCAAATTATTCGTATGAATAGCTTGCCTGTTAAGCAAAAACAGATTAGCCTATCATTGCCAAGAGATAGTGTAACATAGCTGACATATTGAATTAAAACAACAAAACCAGTCACTTTGTACGAACCAAGATAATTTTGAAGTTGCTTTTTTTAATTGTGTGAAAGAATCTAACAAAAGAAAAGATGAAATGCAGACGACTTGTGCAACCACAAAATATCAAATAAATCAGTAATAGCCTCCATTATTATGTGTGAATCCGTACAATGAAAGCTTAAAAATGAACTTGTTTCAAAGTTAATAATATTATGAATATCCAATAGCACGATTTTATCCTAAGTTATACCCTGACTGAACATTTTTACGTCTTTATATATGAACTAAAACACATTTTACAGCGTCCCTCATATATTGAGCTTTATCTTCCGCTTCCATTATTTTTCTTTCTCTGAACTATCAAACACTCGCCCGGTCTTCAGCCATTTTACACTGTTATGTGTGATAAATTAACCAATTTTTACGCATTTGAATTGTATTTCAAACAAAATTAGGCAGCTCTTGGTATTAAATGGACGTTTTATCGGAAGCAAATGTGCTTGCTAGCACCCATAATTCTCCGTCGACATAAAATCATACCTTAGCCAAATTCAGACATAAAAACAGCTTTACGGTTCAGTTTTGGCGGCAGAAATGTCACAAAATGTCGATGTTTTTTTTTGTTTTACCTGGATGTTGTCTGTCGTGGCGCTGCTTTCGTTTATTACCAACATGAGGGCTTTTGAAAATGGAGATATAAGCCTCAGTAATTCACCTTTTTGTTTTCTAAAATCGATACTCGCCGTATAGGGATAGAGGCAGAAAATGTAATTTTTACTGAAAACGCTGTTGATTATCGTCGAACATCAAAGGCTTGACATAAAGAAAACAACACATGCCAATAACGTACGCTTTCTGCCCCATTAATTTGATAAACCGCCTGAAAATAGCCATTACAGCCTAATAAAAGAAGCACAAAATGGCAGCCTGTTATAATATAGCGCACTTTTCTGGGAATTTCTGGGAATCATCTCTAATAGGCCTCGCATCCGTTATGACATCCAGCAGAGCCTCAACCGCCCGATCGGACAAAAGCAGAAAATATAGGCTAAATGTTTTACCCTTTATTTCAATCAAATCCACACCAGAGTAATCCAATTAAAGCCTTCGGAAACAAACAAATATGGCGCTTTAAATAGATATTATTTTTTTGTACTCACCGTTCCAGCCGTGTTGTTGATGTTACTGTGTAAGTGGAGCCATTTTGTGAGTGGGTCATCCATGTCTGAGCTTTTTCTTTTTTTCCCCTCTGCAAGTTGTGGAGCAGTGTGTGTTTTGCGTGTGTGTGTGTGTGTGTGTGTGTGCGTATGTGTATATGTGTGTGTGCGCGCAGCTGAGTTATTCCTCGCCGCATCCAGCGCGCTCCCTCAGTATGGGGAGCGGAACACAGGCCGCAATGTGGCCGAGAGAGATAAGCGCACGGCAGCGGCCTCTTCATTCCCGATAAGCCCCTAAACCCATTATTTATGAAATGATTCATTATTATTTGGCTGTCGTGGGCTATATAGGCTTGTGGAGGGCAAAGCATTAAAAAAAAAGCAAACAGGCACAGCGTAACGGCCTGTAACGACGTAAGGTAGTGTATGAGCTTTAGTGAGGTGTTTTAATTTTTCTGATTAAAGAAACAAAAGTCCAGGTTAAGCTTTGGACCTATTTATATTTTCAACAATGGCTTTTCTCTTTAAGCCTGTTTATCCTGCAGAAGATAAGTGCTGATAGCTCTTTTATTATTTTATTTTATGATCAGAAAAAAATCATTTCTGTTTCCTGAGGCAGCACCAGGGGGGTCATAAAGGCAGGGGTGCAATGAAGGGGGGGCGAGCTAGAAAATTTCTGCGAGCCCATGACTGACAGGGGCCCCTGAAAAATATAATATTGTATATTTAACATATCAGTTCATTCACTTTTTGTCATATCTTTCAAAGAACTATTTTACCTTAACATCCAAAAATACTAATACAAAATCGTAATATTTAAGGATCATTTTCACTCAAGAAAACATTTATTTTAAATAAAACGCACTAAACAGTTGAGCAATCCAACACATCTTGTAACCAAGCGAATTGAGACCCTGTTGGACCTAACACAAAATTAACCCCTACTGAATTGTTTTCATGGATATAATTAAAATGGGCTTACACATTCCTGTGCAAAGACAGAAAAAGAAAACATGTTTTAGCATGCTTTCAGTGTTTTAGTTAATATTTGCAAACCTCATTTTTACGTTAAAGCTGGCAAACCCTCGCCCACTTCCTCTTGAACAAGATCTTTGTTAGTGTTAAATTTCAGTTTGATCATGACTGATTAAAACTTTGATGCAAATAGGAAATAAAAAACGTAAATGTTAAAAATGGTCCCAATAACAGAAAGTTAGTGTTATAATATAGTTAAATCTCCCCCTTTTTGCATTTTTTCTAGCTGAGGAGGGTTTTCTCCAACATTTGAAATTCTTTTTTTTGCATTTAAATAGAAAGAAAACTTGGACATTGTCATTATACGCTGTCCATAATTTGAAATTCATGACTGCATATTTACATCTTAATTCGCTTGTCAGTTGCATTGTTTTAGAAACTGCAGAACTGGTTTAAGATAAGACCGTATGTGAAATTTTTCATGGGGCCCAGATTTTCTGGCAGTGCCCCTGCCCATGAATGACAAATGCCACTAAAGATGCCACATTATCATTTTTTAAAATCTCTCTTTTCTTCATATACAAAAAATACTTCCTGTGCAAAAATCACAATCAGTATATTATGCAGTAGCTTGCATCTTTTTGCGGCTCCAATGAAATATTTTGTTATATTAAAAACAAAGGGGCAGCTTTTGAACATTTATTAGAGCAGTGTTTTTTCTGAACAAGTTTATTTACAGATTATACTTATAAAATTAGACAGCAAGCCCTTTTGTTTTTGAAACATCGATCCAAAATGTGTGCAAAATGTTTCACAAACAAAGTAAAATTTCAACATCTGAGCGACAATTGTGATGAACATTTTATGAAAATAGATTTTATAAACTGCAAAGATTACCTCCTATATGGTCAGACAAAGTTCCCTTATAGATTTTAAGATGATAAATATATTTAATCATATTACTCGTATTTATTTATCCAATGGCCTTACAGGTGCTTGGTTTAAAAAGGGTGCACTGTTGGGCACAATCTAATATTTCTTCATGGGACCCAAAATTCCTGGCAGCGCCCCTGCACGCGACAGTACAGACATGGCAGAGCTCACGAGGGTCTTATTATGTTAACAATACTTTAATAAGAAGGGAATTCATTCTTCGTCGACTGATAGGTTAATAAACAGATGAATGAATAAACGTGGTACGGCGCGTCAGTGCTGGTGTTTCCTGGCCTCGTATGCTCGGCGGTTCCCCAAGGTCCGAGGGGAGGCGTCATGGCAGCGCGAGATAAGAGCGCGTGAGCTCCTGGACGTATCAGATAAAACGAGCCGCACGCTATCAGAGCACGCGCACGCAGGACAGTTTAAGATGAAGGTGCTGCCTAATAACGGATATTTTTCACACGGGTTTTTTTCTCCTGGTCCATAGAATTCATGAATTACGGTAAATTTATTAGGATGTTGCAGTAGCAGAGCCCTCGTTCAGTCAGAAACATGGATGGGTAGATGGGTTGATAGGCTTTAATTCTGTCGGCTGCATTACAGTTTTAATTCTGCTGTATTTCAATTAAGAGGGGAGAGAAGAGGGAAAGTAACAAGACACCCAATCAGCCCAGTCACGACTTGGACAGACCTGTTGAGGCAGCAGTCACGACCAATATCCTTCATCCTGTTCACAACAGCACTGGATCAATAAATCCTTTAAATGTTTTTTTTTTAACCTTAAAGGGACTATAGGCTATCTGTTTTTATACTGGATATAGGCACAGTTGAGGCTTAAAACTAAATGCAAAATTTACAGATTAATACACCCTAATTTCTAGCCCTACCAAGTTTTAACTTCCATGTGATTGGAGGCACCCGAAGAAATATAAATTATAGGGAAACTAAGGATGTTATGATTCACTCAAAGCACAGTAAATGTGGTACATGATTAAAATGTAGGTCAATTTGTAAATATGTAACATGGTTGAGTTAATTTGATAAATAAATTGATACATAAATAAATACATATATGTATATATATATAATATGTATATGTATTATATATTAGGAATTGGATGGGAAGAATAATACATTTTCCCAACCGAACTCAAAAATGGCCCAAAGATTATACATACACAACAACATTCAAAAAACACGAGAAATGAAAAACATGATGGAAAAATGAAAATTAAAAGAGAAACAAAAAAAAGCTAATGCAAAAACCAACCACAAGTAGAAAAATAAATAAAACACATTTAAATAACTTCAACAAATATGTAGGATGCACCTAAAAAAATAATGAAAAAGACACTGAAATAACTTTTGAGTTTTCCTGTTTTAGTCTTTTTTTTAAGTTTGCCAGTGTGTATTGTTGTTGTTTTCTTATTTAAAACGTTGTTGTATGGTATGATTTTCTCTTTTTCTTAGTGTGTGCTTTTTTAGCATCACGTTCCTTAATATGCTTTTGTATTTTTCTTGTTTGGCTTTTTTGTCATTATTTTTCAATTTTTCAGTTGTGTTTTCTAATTCGTCCCTGTATTACAATAGAATTAATATAACATCTATATATTCAAATTCAAAAGAAAATTATAATCACTAATTCAATTTTCTAAACACAGCACCAAGACTAATTGAACCCTTTAGCGTCACAGGGACTCTCAATTGAAGGTACTGTAATTATTTATCTTTTTAAATCAGTGGGTCAAATTTCCTCATGGGACATTAGAGAAATTGAGATGAAAGAAAACATCTACAGATGTTATAATGCTCTAAACTCATGATTTAGAAACATTTCAAACTGAGTTCATTGTTTAACTTAATCATGCTTTTTATAATTTTCCAAATTTCATGGAGATGTGACGTTGAAACCAAGTTGTGAGTTGGCTTACTGAAATGATTCTTGTACATTTGAATTATTTGATGATGGAATATGGGATACCTACTCCGTATCTTTCTGAATGTGAGCAATACTTTTTCATTTAAATCTTGTCATTTAAACTTAAATATAAATCTAAATGTGCCTATCTGTTTATAAAGCTAAAACAACAAATGATACCACTTCAGTTACCAGTGCCAAATAAGCCAAAGGCAGATGACACCCCTCTGTTGGTCAGAAAGAGTATTACAATTTATAGATATGAAGATGAGTTTAAATGTGCATTTTTTTATTGTTTCATGAGGCAATGGCATGCTTTTCCACTGGAATACATATGCAAAGTTAAGATTGTGATACACCCAAGAAAACACTTTTGTCAAGATATATTGTCTTTATTCTTAGACCCATCGGTCCCACCACTCCAGATGTAATTACATCTTCCACACTGAGGGCTGTTTGGACTAATGGCACAACATAACCTCTGATGAACAGTAACAAAAACTGGTAGTTGATTTTAATGTGAACAGATTTTAAACTTGCATGTTTATACTGAAAATACACACTTTGACCAACACCAGCCGTTCATGCTTCCAGAAAAATCAAATCCTCAAATCCAGACATTAATTTATCTCCTAAAATTGAACACTGTCAGACTCCCCTCTCTAGAATCACTAAACTAAACTTACAACCATCTTATTAGAAACTTACATCTCTGAAATCTATTTTTATATTATCATTTTGTAAATCAAAACGTGCCTTTCCATTTATAAAGCAAAAATAACAAATGATACCACTTTAAACAGTGCAAAATATGCCAAAAGTAGATTACAACCCTCTGCTGGAGTGTTACATTTTATAGATATGAAGATTAGTTTAAATGTGAATATTTTTTTGATTGTTTCATCAGGCAATGGCATACTTTTTTTGCTGGAATGCATATGCAAAGTTAAGGACTGTGATACACTCAAGAACACAAGTTTGTCAAAATATATTGTTTTTATTCTTAGAGGCAAGTAAATAACTGTTTCATAAAGCAGTAAATGACGGCAGAACAGGGGAGATGAGAGGACTTGAAAAGCCCTGGGGCTACATGATTCACAGTTAGAGAGGGCAAATCAAGTGATGCCATTGTTCTCAAATATCTTACGGCTCAAAGGGACACCCTTTTTCCTTCCACACAATAAATGAATGCTGTTGGTGCTTGTGCAGGCTGAGACAACCCTTTTGTTCCAGGGTCCCAGGAGTCCAAATGACATTTGTGGTGCATCCTTACTCAAGGAAATCATTATCATTAATCAGCCTGATTAAAATGACCAGAGAAAGAAAATCACTTCACTTAGCATTTTTTAAGTATTTTCATTAATTAAATAAAAGAAAACATGTTAAAGCACTTAAAGTAAAGTTAGAATTCAGCTACTTTGTTGATTAGGCTAAACAAATCTATTTGAAATGCAAACCAAAATAATATGCATAGAAGCAAGTCATGCTGGAATTGAATCAGTGTTTCCTGTCTTTCTTACATTAATATAACAACAATATTATTAAAATACACTCTCTCTACTGAACATGTCCATTAGTGCAACTGTAGTCTATTGTCTTACTGATTAACATGGGTTTGCACATATATCAATGTAACCCATAAACCTAATATCCTATGCTGGTGATTTGATTGGAAAACTGCAGAGAAAATACATGTGACTATAATCTGCCACAAGGTTCACAGTGGTGAATCTTAATCTGTGGCTCTGGGCCACGTCTGTCCCCACAGTCAGCGCTGGGCACGTCGGGCCGGCATGATCCGAAGAGAGGCGGTGCTCTCCCGAGTCATGAGACGCGTCACCTGATCCAGAGTGAGGCCCGCCACCGCCTCTCCGTTCACCTGAAGAATCTCATCCCCAATGGCAAGGAGACCGATGTAAGGACCCTCGCCGCTACCGTCACCGACTTTCTCTACATATACCCCTGAGGAGAACACAAGATAGAGGTAGACGGGGTAAATAAATATGATGGTGCGAGAATGCATTAATTATGATGATATGATACTAGGTCTACCTGTAAAGCAATTAAATAGATGTTATGCTTGTTAATGATAAGGCCACTTTGTTTTTTTTAATTTATTTTATCATCAGTCCATACCAAATAAAAAAAAAACCCAAACCATTAATCACTAACATACACGAGCTGTTATAAACAATAAAAAAGTTACCTGTGTCTGGTCGACCTTTTCCTCTAGAAATGACAAAACCGAATGGTCCGTTTGGTGGTCTGATGAGCTCAAGAAGGAGGGTCCCATCCGCAAAAGCCTGGGTGACCCGGCCCACTGGACCCACCATTCTGGACGTGAGTACATCTTCCACACTGAGGGCCCTGTGGAGATCGATCTGAGGGCTGTCTGGACTGTAATGGCACAACATAACTTCTGATAAACAGTAACCACAACTACTAGTAGATTAAAATGTGAACAGATTTAAACTTGCATGTTTATACTGAAAATACACACTTTGACCAACACCTGCCTTTCATGCTTCTGGAAAAATCAAATCCCCAAAGTCAGACATTCATTTATCTCCTACAAATGAATACTGTTAGACTCCCCTCTCTAAAATCACTAAATCTAAACCTACAACCCTCTTATTAGAAACTTACATTTCTGAAATCAGTGTCTATATTATCAACATTATATTATAACATTTAAGTATTACAATTCATCTTCATATCCACCTGAAAAAATGATACTCAGCATATTATTTCCCAAAAGTGGACACACCAGGCAGTGCTATACAAATATTCTTAATTACCTCCGCCAAGGAGGTTATGCTTTCGGGAGAGTTTGTTTGTCTGTCTGTCTGTGAACAAAATAACTCAAAAAGGAATGGATGGATTTTGATGAAATGGGGAAAGGAAGAACTGATTCAATTTTGGTGTTGATCCGGATCAGCTAATGGCCGCCATGATGAAAAATGTGATTTTTGTGAATAACTACTGAACTAAAATAGATATCATTATGAATCCAATTGCTAATGGTATGTTTTCATGGTCAAGGAATCTAAATATTTCAATGAAATAAAGGTAGGACTAATATTTATGGTGAAAATCACAATATGGATGAGGACTGTGGTGCTGGCGGAGGTCTGCGCTCTCCGAGTGCTTTTCTAGTTAACATTATAATATCATTTTACTGCATTAAATACTTCAACCAACTTCTGTTTTGCTAACATGTAATATGCCAGTTTTAGTACACACATGCTGATGTTTTTATGGCCAAGCTAATTAAAATAAATGTATATATTTTTCTATTTACAAAATTCTAAAGAAGAATAATATACTGGATCAATACAGTAGGAAGTCAATGATTTTCAGCGATACTAATTTGGTGCATTTTCTATATTCTTCTGCTGTGTCAGCACATAGGAAAAAAGTAAAACTAAGCACATAGGTCCAAAACTTAAACCCTTCATCCACCAGTTTGACTAATTCATATGAAAAATGGGATTACTTTCCATTAAATGAAACAGTTGAATTGGATATTCTTTTTTTTTTTAAGTATTTTCTGGGCATTTTGCACCTTCATTGATAGGAGAGAGACAGTGGATTGTGAAAGGGGGAGAGAGAGTAGGGGAAGACACTCTGCAAACTGGTCACAGGCGGGAATCGAAACTGGACCAGCAGAAGTAAGTACATGGGGTGCCTGGTTGCTAACCACTCCGCCAAACCAGCACCCCAGATATTCATTTTTGAAAATGTAAAAGTCTGCCAAATGATGTGCTATGTGCATAAATAAAGAACATATGGATAGATAAACATGTTAAACTTATTGAATCTTTTTGAAATGATTATGTCTTACTGATATGATAATTATTGTATTACTTTTAAATGATATATGGCCATTATGTAAAAATCAGCCAAAAAGAGGAAAACATGCTTATCCTGTTTTTTTTTTTTTTACTTTACTTTACCAACCTGGGCGCCAGTCCATAGGGTATCTGCACCTCTCCCAGTATTGTTGAACGCTCCGTTCTTCTTTCCAAACTCTGCACTGAAGAGGCTTTGCGCAGTTGGGCCAGTGGCAGCACCTGGTGGTAAACAAACAGCACTGTAACAAATTCTCTGTTTTTCAGTTTTGGCAGAATTCACCAGGTCAGCCCGTGACACCCGTATTACTCAGAAGTTTGTGCTTGACACATACAGTATACGCATAGTATGCTATTAGGAGCTGGCTGAAGCAGGTAGTTTACATTGGCTCAGTTTTCTTTAAAAGCTGCCAAGAGGAGAGAAAAAGAAAACAACAAGAGTCATTTCAATCCCCCTTCAGTAAAGCATTTCCTCATTTGTGATATTAAAAACCTTTATTGATCCCAAGGGGAAAGTCCAGGTGTTGCAGCAGTGCAGGGGTATGCACAAGGTTAAGTAACATGCATTAAAGGGATAGTTCAGGTTATTTGAAGTGGGGTTGTATGAGCTCCATTTGGCCATTAAAGGAAAAGTTCGGTTCCTGCAGCTTTTACATTGTTTATAGAATGAAGAACAACAATATACTCACCCAGAAGGCTTTCCTGATCCAAACGGTGCTTCGGGAGATATTTAGATCCAAAATCGAGCAGCGGACACCAATATAATGGTAGCCCGTAGGGCATAGATCGCCGCTCCTAAAAACTGTATTAATCGTCCAAAAACTCATGTTTTTAACCAATATTCCATCATGATCCGTTCCGGATGGTCCTCCATTGCAGTCTGTGTCTCTCCACACTGCGCTGTGTGGCTGTACTAACCTCTGAACTGACGAGTTTGTTTACGTGTCCTTCGCGCATGCGCAGTACTCTCTGGAACGTTGCCTTCGCTTCCTCCTTTCTATGAGCTCCTTATCTGTATAATCTGGCTCGAAACTGTAAGGACGTCCATCATATTCAAAGTTCTCCTCCACAACATCTTCATCCGATAGATATTCGTCCATTTTGCACAAAACTGGAAGAAGAAAGTCGATTTGTAGCTGCCGGTCTTCCACTGAAACAATGAGCCGCACTGCGCATGCGCGAAGGGCACGTAAACAAACTCGTCAGTTCAGAGGTTAGTACAACCACACAGCGCTGTGTGGAGTGACACAGACTGCAATGGAGGACCATCCGGAACGGATCATGATGGAATATTGGTGAAAAACATGAGTTTTTGGACGATTAATGCAGTTTTAGGAGCGGCGATCTATGCCCTACGGGCTACCATTACGTCGGTGTCTGCTGCTCGGTTTTGGATCTAAATATCTCCCGAAGCACTGTTTGGATCAGGAAAGCCTTCTGGGTGAGTATTTTGTTCTACTTCATTCTACAAACAATGTAAAAGCTGCAGGAACCGAACTTTTCCTTTCAGTACTTTAAATGCAGTAGAAAATTCTCTCCTGTTCCTCATCAAGCCACTGACTGTAAGACTGTTTTGCAGAACTAGCCGCAAACAGGGAAGTATTGCACCAAGTACAAAGGGTAATTTTTCTGCCTTCAAGAACTCCCATCAAAAAATAATACTACAGTTTAAGAGTACGCAACCAAGGCATGCTTTTAAGTGCATTAAAAAGTCCATATAAAGTTTATCTGGAACGAACCGACTCACGTCACGTTTCCATCTCTGGAAACCAAACAGGCCTTACTGGTGGATACATGAAATAAACACCAGAGCTGGCTCTGGTCTATGAAGTCAATTTCTCCCTATGATTCTTCATTTAATTTGTATTTATTTATTCCTTGTAACAATAAAACATTTGATTTGGCACAAAAATGAGACTAGAAATTTCAGAATCAACTAAAGACGCAGGACTGTTTGTCTTGATTTTTTCTTGGAGGGATCAAACGACATGTCCTACAATCCATTGCAAATCCTTCCGAGAGGTTTGAAAAATCTGGATGAATTACTCTGACAGTCAAAGAATCAGCAAAGATTTCAGGACAGCAGGACAGTGTGACATGGTAGGATTGTGGGCGATGTAGTTACTTCCTCAATGATTATCCACTGGAGCACATACCATCATCACACACTCAGGTAGCCCATGGGAAGTTGACCTTGAATGACTTTGACATCATGGCTAAAATCAAACCCGCTTCAGGGGAAATTCATGTGGTCTTTGCGTAATGGTAATGTTGAGGAGTCAAAGGAAGAGCATGTTTTTAGTAAGTTAAGTGCTTCAGTATAGTGCTGAAGAACATTTCATCTGCTACTTTACACCACTGCATGGCAGTAAACAAAACAGCAGTGTGAGGGGGACAGCAGTCCTTCAGCAAAGTAGAACAGTTCTTACTGGATGAAGAGTCTGTAGTGAGGGTGTCCTCTGTATGCGGCTGGGAGGAAGTGGTCTGCGGGTGGGACTTGGAGAAGCAGAGCTGGCCCGGGGTGCAGCAGGCAAACTTAACTGCTCCATGCTGCTGGAGCGGCCTCCTTTCACCAGTCTGCCAACACTGTTCAGACCGATGGAAGAGAAGAAACGACGAAGGAAAAGCCTTGGCCGTCCATCCATCTTTCTGTTCGGTCATTAATGAAAATGTTCTCATTAGTAAACAAAATTAGGCTGAAACGGTTTGATTAAGGACTTTTGTTGACTAATCAATCACAAAATGTCACTAATCAACAGGACAAACAATAATAAATAGGACCTCAATCCATAAATTCAACCTGTATTTATTTGTTGAAATGGAGTTGCTGAGGAAAACGAACACAAAATTCAATGATCCTTTACGCTATTGTGCTTTAAAAACAGTTACAACAGAGTGGGGTCAAATTGACCCAGGAGAACAAAAGTGTGACCATTATTTTTAAAATACTGTCTGAATAAAAAAGGAGAACTGTTTAAAAAAAAACTCTGCATCAGTTTGTTTATTTATGATTAAATGTCACACTTGCATGATAACATTAAATAACTTTTAGCATTTTTTGATACTCAAAGCTCAGGAATACTTTAAAACTGTTACATCAGAGTGAGGAACACAACTGTACTTATCATCTGGTCCATGTAAAGATAACACAGAGGTTTACCTGAACTACTTACTGACCTTCTGTTTCATAAACTGTTTGCAGGTTGTCCTCTTATTCAACAATCTCAGATCAGGACAGTTGCATAATGACAACAAAGTGTAATTACTCTACAAACATTTTTTAATTGCATATTTTTTCTCTGATTAATTAATTGAGATAAGTCAGTCATTCAATGACATTATAAATACCCCAAAAGGTCTAACAATAAGCAAACATTTGCTAAATTCAACCAAACTATACGTTGAGTGCCTGAAATTTTCCTGATTTTTTTCTTTCTATAAGAGAACAGAACCACTGATTTTTCCTGCTATTGTTCCTGCCAGCACCCTTGTACCTCCCCGAACCATGGGGGAGGTCAGATGGGTGGCCACCCCAAAAATTGGTTAAGCCACCTGAGTCAGGTTGTAAATGGTTATTTGACCTTTTACCAATAATTGACTACAAACTGTTTAAGTATTGGTTTAATCAACCAAAACAGACATTTCTCTGTGCCATGATCGTTTAATGTATTTTTCATACACTGTATCGTTTACGTAATTGTTTTTAAAATTTTTATATTGGAGGGCTTACTACTACTTCTACTTTAGATAGTCGTATGTAAGAGCACATCCATGGTTGATGCACAGTTGATAGTAATGAAGTGCATTCATCTTTTAAGTTTGGTAGTTATGCCTGAAATACTCATATTTTAAGGTTTAAATTGTGTGTGAACCGGATTAAAAAATGTTTGGCGTTTTACCATTAGAAAAAATTAAGAATTGCTTTAGGTCTTACACACACATGATGAGAGCTGCCCGGGCTCTGTATCAACCACAGGCTGTATTTCCTTAAATGTAAATATTACTTTGATTATTTTGTAAACATTTAAGTTTTTATCACGTATGTTTTATTGCTGAGGATAGGGGCAGAGATTTGAACAACTTGATTACTATTTTGTAATTTGACACCTCACTCTAACCTTACTTGCATCAATGGACTGATGCAAGAGGAAAAATGTGCTTAGGTGGGATGGGTCTACTTTCTGTAAGTCATGGATGTTGTGTCCTCCTGGCTAATGAGTAAAAGGACCGTCCAGACTGTTCAAACGCCAGCATCTCTATATGTGATAGTGCCAATGGCATGGGTAACTTGCACATTCGTGAAAGGCACAGACAAGTTTCAGAGCAACATGCTGTCATTTAATACTGCTTTCCTCACTAAGATTAGTTTAGTTTTTCAATGCGGGTTAATCCACTAACAAGTGGCAAGTGACACCTTTCCAACTGCAAGTAGACCCAGGTCTAACCGGCCGCAGACGAGCTGCATGGCTGTTTTATTCCTCTGGTGCATCAAGCTGATGTCAACATGTTAATGGCATCAGGAGCATGGAAGCCAGGGACACGTTAGTCAGCTGTTTTCTGTACTTTGTTCTTTCATCCCTCTTGAAAAAATGTACCAACTCAGCGCAGACTGAACGATATCTGAGTGCTATTGATAGGAAGTGCGATGTTATGCCGTCGGCAGGTTACACTGACGTCATGAAGTAAATTAACAGGTTGACCCGAGTGTGATGTTCTCACTGAAGCCGACATGATGCAAGCCAAAAATATCTGTCACTTTTAGGGTCAGTCGATCCGGGTCAAAATGCCAACTAGACCCTTTCAAACTGCCAATAGAAGCCAATTGTTACTGGGTTAAATAGGTTTTTTGGCCAGTCTGAATGGGGTATAAATCAGAGCCCCAGCTTGGCCCCTGCCTCCACTCATCTTTCTTGACAGATGTAAAAGCAAGAACTAAAAACTGTAGACTTCCAGGGGCTGACTTCCTAAAATGTTGAGTCCATGTTTGAAAACAGAAAGTAACTTTTTTCAGAGGACTTGAAAGATCTATTCTGTTGATCCTGATCGTCTTGACATGTAGAGCCTTCTATCACCAGTAGAGAGCAGGATTGTCCGTTTGCAAAACATCTACAGTAATGCCACAACATCCTGTGGACTGGAGGTCAGCAGATTTTAATCTCCTAATTGCTGTTAATCTGTCACGCTCAACTTGTTTGGTAACATCTATGGAGTGGAAAAGGGAATTAATATTGCTGAGCTATTATAGCAGCATCATTGTCTCACCTGGACCCATCGCTAGACCCGTTCTCCTCCCATCCAGCATCGGCTTTCAGGTGCTCTGCTCTCAAAAGCTCTGCTCTGAGATCCTCAGGCCGACACAGAGCCAGACCACGCAGAGCAGGACGACATTCAGGACCGGAGGCAGGGTCTCCGCTAAGACCTGGTGGAAAACAGAGACAGCTGATGTCAAGTCTTCGTATAATCTTTTTCAGTTCCATTCTTTTCTGTTTCAGTGTTCCGATTCTTGGATCAGTATATTTCTGATTTATTTGTTTACAAAGATGAAGATTGCTAATTAGATTGCTTCTTTTTGCTAATGATCAATATTGCAGTATTTCTAAACACATATTTGTCAGTAAGAATACAAGTGTATAAGTTCATAATTTTTTGTGGTAAAAATAGTAATCATTTTGTGAGAGCCAATAAGTTGAAGAAGCTGCCATAAAAACAAAAACAATGACTGAAACACAGACATTCTTACGATTACATTATGCACTTAATGTTTTTATGAGTGACAGTACAAACTTGCTCCATTTGCATTATACATCCTGTTGGGTATTTTTGTCTTTATCCTTAACTACTGCCAAGTTAAAAAAAGAATAAATATGAAAACAGTCAGAGAATTAAATATTTCCTGTCTATCACTAGGAAATGGACAAGAGAGGGGTCAGGGGTGCATCAATAATTTATAAAAAGAGTTATTGTCAAAAATATGGGAAAGTGTCCTGTCTTGTATTTTTACAAAGCCTTGAATAAAAATCCTGGATCCACTTCTGGATTTGTATCACCTCCAAAATGTAGCCAATTCCTCCTTGTGCCATGGCCAGCATTCCAAAAAATGTCATCAAAATGTGTTGAAAACTTTTTATTAGCTCATGTGTGGAAAAGAACTTATCTCACAGTGTAAAGAAATCCATAAAAAAGCTCCTGTATCAGCGTCCTGATTCAGTTACCCATTCAAATATAATCACATTTTCCACAGCCAGTTTTCCCTGAAAATGTCATTAAAATCAGTTGATGACTTTTTGAGTGACTGTGGTATTTAAAAGAAGTTTAGTTTACAGAAACCATTGGTACCTGATCCATCTGGAGTCGCATCCCACAGCACAGCTGATGGCAGCTCAGTGGTGACCCTGACTGGTGAGTACCTGAGAGTGGAGGGTCTTACACAGGGTACCGGACTGCTGGTTACAGGAATTACTTGGGTCAAAGCCACTGGAGACTCCCTTCTTGTCTCTGGGGAGTCTAGGAGAGCTGCATGCTGGGACTCTCCCTCTCCTCCCTGATCTGAGGTAATCTGGAACTGAACTGTGGACTGTCCTGCAGCAGAGCGATTCCTGGAACTGGACTTCAGGGCAGATTTTATAGGCAGTGATGGGGCAGGAGGCAGTCCACCGGATGCCTCCAGTAAACGAGGCTCCAAGGCGATAGGGCTCCCTGGGGCAAAGGAGACAGCTCTGTTCAGGTTGACCCTACTTCGGGGATTTGAATTTCTTCGCTGTGCCCAGGACTGTCCATAAGGGCCGTTGCCGGACTCTGCCCGACTTTCTCCTTTCCTGCTCCTTCTCCTGAGTTTCCCAAACCCTGAGGATTTCCAGCCTGTGCTACTTTCTTTACTTTCCCCAAGCACGTATGCTCCTGCAAAAGTGACAGTCAGAGGAGCCTTGGGACGTGATATCACCTCTGGCTTGCTTGGAGGCATCCAGTGAGGAGTCGCTTTTCCTCCCCGCAGGTCCTCAGAGCTGCCCTGCGGCTGCATCTCTGGCCTCTGTGGATCTGATGGTGATGAGACCAGCTGAGGTTCTCTGACTACAGAGCCGCACGCTTCACACTTTTTCACCAGCACTATAATCTCTTTGATCACTGTTGTAGGTTCAACGCTGACGCCCCCTTCTTCTGTTTTTTGTGCAGGAGGCATGGAGACGCTTCTCTGGCCTCTACTCTTCTCTGAACCACTGCTGCTAGAATCTGTGTTACTGTCTTTATTCTTACGGTTCGGCATCCCGGGTCGACCACGCTGCCTAACTCTATCCAAGTAACGGGACTCTGCTTCTTTCTCCGATTCGTCCTCAAAGCGCACCCGTGTTGGTGAACAGCCATACCGTCTTGATCGGACTCCGTTGTCTCCAGGAGGAGGGTCTCTTTGGTTGGGGGTGAGGAGAGGGGCATTAAAAGATTGAGGTGTTAAGTTGTCTTTGGTTTGAACAGGTTTCTGTACTGCTGTTGGACTAGGAGGCTCAACTGGCTGATTCTTTCTACGAGAAAGAAGACATGAGAAACTGTAAATACAAATCTGAGCAAAATTGATGGTAACTTCTGCGATTGCCTACATAATCTGTCATCCCTGCACAACTCTGTGGTAGTTGTTTGACCACATACCAACATATTTAAATGCATCATAAAAGCCAAATATATCAAACTAAAGAATTTCTGCCTTTTCAATTGCACGTACACATGATAGTGGTGTGAGGAAGAAGGGGAAATGAAGATTGTTTTGGCTTTTAAGAAATCTGATGAGGGCATAGTATACCTTTACAGTACTTATTTTTTAATGCAAATTTTCTTTGTAACACACATTCTTACCACAAGTAGATTTTTTTTAAAGATTTATCATCATGCTCAAAAGCCTTATACCACTCCCACTGTTTAATCAAGTCTTTATAAAACAGGCCAAACAGGAAGAGCTCCACAAAGATGAAGCTCAAAGTGAATAAATATCAGGAGATTGAAAGAGACAAATTTAAAACGATCACACCAGTGACTCATACCCGTTTGACGTAAGCAGACTGCACAAAGAAAAATGAGGCATTTATAGCCCTAAAACATCTAGGTTGTGATGATGCCAAAGGAGTCATGTTGTGAGTAAGTGAATGCATCAAACTTACGCAGCAGCCCTCTGATCAGAGTGGGCGCGTCTGAAGGGTCGTTCGCCTTTGACATGATTGGAGCGGGCCTTCTGCCGTGCTCGCTCCAGGAGGCGCTTGGCTTGCTCATGTCTTGGGCTGAGGGGGAGCTCATCACTGATTACAAGAAGTGACCTAAGGATCAAAAGAAACATGGAGCACAGTACAGAAATAACCCACTTAGGCACTGCGAGCTTATTGTTTGTTTTGACATATCCAGCTACATCATGTTCCCTACAGATTGACTTAACATGGAGTGAAATCCAGCTGTGTCCTCCTAAGCTGTCTTATGTAATATCAGATAGATAGACCGGGGGGCTGCGGTGGTGGTGAGTGGCAGAGGGAGACGTCATCCATCCATCCATCCTTATGTCCAGCAGTTAAGCTACTCTGCATTGTACTTGCCTTTATCCCTTGGCCCAGTGATAAAGATAGCATGCAACAACAACCATGTGGATTATCCTTGTAATGGACTGAGTGTGATTCATTCTCTCCCGAGCATGAGGAGGAGAACATATTGTGTTCAGATAGATTACAGTCAGTGGCATGCCGGGGTCTTATTGTACTGACAAACACAATGATTAGCAGCCACTTGTGGCACTTTGTCAGAAGGCTTTTTCATCTTGCGGATGGAATTAGTAAGCCATGATGTATCATGATAGTAATAATTCCCTCAAGAAATACACCATATCAGATTATCTTAAAAATGGTTGATAGTTGTCGACTGTATGGAATTTGAATGTAGTCATCTCAGTCATAGTTTTATATGAACAGTTAAGTGGTTGAAAGGCCTCCCAGCAGCACTGTATGAATGTATGTATGTGGGGTTGAATGTTTAATTGGACAAAAAATTCAGAGTGCTTTATTCTCCTCCAAGTAGTCTCTGTGTTTGGCACTATTTCATGATGCACCAAATGGCTATATGCCTGTTCACCTGCTGAATCTCGTTCTGAAGAATTTCTTCTTTTGTAAACTGATAAAGGAAACCCTGGAATTCACAGTGAAAATAACATCACTGTCAAGTCACAGTCATTCATATTCGGCTCAGTATTGGTAGCGATTGTTGTCTTCCTGAGTTCATGGAGCAAAACAGATGATTGGTTGAATCATTGCTCACAGGCAGAGAAAAAGACATTTGCCACATTGTAAATAATGCCAAACACAGAAACTCTGTGAAGGAAAAATAAAGCTGTTTTGCCCGATTGTACATTTGACCAAACAATGCCAAAACAATAAATATATATAATTACGCAAAATAACAATTCCCAAAAACAGTGGTAGCAGTAGTCTTAGCTCATTCTCCTTAAAGGCACAGCGCTGCTGTGAGATCTTTAAGCCACTTTACTGACAATTGTCAAGAACCTGATACAACCCAGCTTCAAAATACTGAATTAACCCTTTAACTGTGCTTTTTAAACCTACTGACAGAAGTTTAAATTCAAACCAGCAACCTAATGGCCAGAAAGCTTCACTTTCTCCTTTTCACATTTATTTTACAGGTTTGCACTGAGCTTGACTGTAAGCGGTTTGCTGTTATAAAGATGGAACCCATGCTGTCTCTGGAATTATGTAGAAACAAACATGATTGATGTCCAGTCTTTCATTGTGAACCAGAATAGATAGATAGATAGATAGATAGATAGATAGATAGATAGATAGATAGATAGATAGATAGATAGATAGATAGATAGATAGATAGATGATCTTTGGCAGATGGAAAAATGTGATTTGTGAGTTTAAAAGTGGGAACATTATTGCACTTTTTCCTTCTCACATCCTATTCTTCCACAACCACTAGTTCCTCTGCGCCTCCATCATTATCGAATAACTTTAAGCTCAAATACTAACCCGAGCATTTACAATTATCATTCAAAATCAATAGTGGAGGAACTCAATATCTGCAGTTTGCTGCATATACTAGAATCATATTTCATCCATTCATATCAACTAAGACTATATTAGTCCAGCAAAGCAAAGTGAAGGTAAAGTCAATAAAATTCAAAATCTTTTGGTATCATTATCTTTCTTTTGTTTGCTTTCTCTCAACAATGATTTTAAATACATCCAAAACAATAAAAACTGACAACTTTATGTCAGCCAATTATTTTCCCCCTTTAGTTGTGCTAATTGGTATTGCATCTTTTATTGTTGGAAAGCCTGAGTGGTCACCTTCACAATTCAGTAGTACTTGTAAGGACTGATCAATGATAAACACAGCTAACCGTGTGGGTAGTGCCTCCAAAAATGCAGCAAAATCCCCTGCAACTGGAAGCTGGTGTTCCCATACACAAAGTGGCAGCATTATTTGGTGTCAGACCTGGCACCATTTCCAAACTGAAGATCAAGTTCTGAAAGACTGGTGAGGTTAAAGACAGACTTTGAGCATTCCAGGAAGACAACACCCCATGAGGACTGGTTCCTTACCTTTGTTTTACAGAGAAACAGTAGGCCATCAAGGTGACCAATCAGGCCTTCCAACAGTGAGGGGAGGAGAGAAATGAATGACCAAACGAACATTTCCAAACTTTCTGAAGAATTGATGCAGGACCATCTCAGAAAAGTCCAACTTAAACTGGTCTGCTTGCTCCCTGAATGTAAAGCTTGATTAGATGTCTACTAACTTCTAAAGTTCGGAAGGTAGGGGGCAAAAAGTCTCAGTGTTCCCTCCACTGCTCAGAACTGAACATTTTTGAGAGATAAAGTCAAGAGTGCTCTGGTTTCCTAACAAAACATCAACACCATCAGAGAAAAGAGATTCCTCGACCAATTATACTATCACAAAATGTCCTGCTTCTTGACACACAACAACACTTTTACTGTCTGACATGATTACACCTTCTATTTCGTCCTCTGTTTCTGCATCACTTTTCAAAAATGATTCAATCTGCTGTCACAGTGCTTGTCTTCACAGCAAAGGGGGCATCATGTGACACTTTCACTGCTTTAAATTCCCACAAGTTGTCAGAGTGGAATTTATGAGGTGCAGATATAAATAGCGCTCAGGCGTTTCGTGTCACTATCCATGCCAGGATCCTAAAGAAGTAATGCATTGCTCACCTTAAATAGGGTTCAAGTTCCTGAGGGACAATTGCTGAGTCAGAGCTGTCTGAACCCACATGGACACCTGCATCTGGAGAGTGACAGAGAGGAAAAGAAGGACTCTCAGCAGATCTGGAATAAAAACTGTCTTGTACAAACCCCAAATTCAAATGAGTTGAAACACTGTGTAAACCATCAATAAATGCAAGATAAAATGATCTGCAAGTTAATTTCAACACTACACTACAAAGACACAATATTCCATATTCAGCTAACATGCTTGATTGTTTGTTGCAAATATTCACCTACTTTGACTCCAAAAAGCTGAGACAGGGACAACAAAAGACTGGGAAAATTATGAAATACAAAAAAAACCCATCAGCTTGCAACATTCAACAGGTCAACAGACTAACTGGAGACCGGGGAGAGTCTTGATTGGGTAAAAGAAGCATCTCTTGAAAGGCTCAGTTGTTCACAAGCAAGAATGGGGCGAGGTTCCCCCTTTTGTGAGCAACTGTGTGAGCAAACAGTCCAGCAGTTTAAGAACAGCATTTCTCAACTTACAACTGCAAGGAATTTTAGCAATTCATCATCTTCAGACAATAATATCATCAAAAGATTCCTGAGAGATCTCTGCACAAAAGTACCAAGGTCAAAAACCAACATTGAATGCCTGTGATCTTCCATCTCTCAGGCAGCACTGCATTAAAAACTACAATAATTCTGTAAGGAATATTTCAATGTGGGCCCAGAAACAATTCAGAAAAGCATTTCCAGTGAACATGTTGTATACTGTATAAAACAACACCAGTGAAACACTGATGAGCTTGTCTGGCCAAAGCTCATCCGAGGTGGACTTTTTTGTTCCCGATGAGTCTACATAAGTACTACTTTTCAAATTTAAATAAAATGAATATTTGCCGCAGAAACCAATAATATAGTTTACCAGACTGGACATCAAACTTCTCGTCTTAGTGGTATGTTCAATTGCAAGTCATTGTATTCCATTTTTATTAATGTTTTACACAATGTCCAGACTTAACTGGAACTGGGGTTTGCATTTTGACTTTTTTATATACTTCTATTAAGACAAACTTGAATTTATCTGTTCTTAGGAGCAGTATTACTTAAAAGCTACAGGTGTACTGGACACTATCTGATCTACTTGGACCTAAAGACACTCAAGTAATTTGTTTTGATATTTTCACAAACCTTAATACCATTAAATTTGGTTTCAGTATGGACCTGTCTGACACTTCAGTCAACAAAACACCAAGCTCAAAGTCAGGATCAGGAGTTTCCTCAAGAAACTTCTTTTTTTGTTCACTAAGCTGCAGGTAGAGTGATGTCATAAAAATACAGGAACCCTAACGCATGTTTTGGTATAATACATAATTTTCCCCAAAAATGGATGTAGAGAGATCTGTCCATCAAATAGCTCACAGTTGGAGGAAAAAACAAAGAGAGGGACAGTCTCCCCCCACCCCTCGGCCCTGACTGCTAATAATAGCAACAACCACATGCACATCTGCACATCTGACATCTGACATCTGTTCTACGCTGGGAATCAGCCAGGTTACATATACAACAGCATGGGGCTTGCATAAGAAGTGACTGCAGAGGCTGGAATTACACAGTCCCACATGATGTCTGAATGCTGCATCTGAAGTCATAATTAAAGTATGCTTAATTAACCTGAAACAGCAACAACTTACAGGAAAGCTAGGACACCATACTTAATTAATAATAAAGTCTGCAAAACAATCCAAACAAACTATAACTATGTGTATACATTTTTCAAAACATTTTCAAAAGATAGAATATAAGGATTTGCAAGTCCTTTTCAAATTATATTGAATTAAATATTTACATAAAGGACAATATATTTGATGTTCAAATTGATAAACCTAAATATTTTTTTGCAAATGAAGACTCATTTTGAAGTTGATGCCTACAACACAGTCCAAAAAGCAAGGACAGGTGCATGATTACCACTGTGCCACATCACCCAACACTCCATACCCATATGGGAACAGAGGACATTAAAAAAAAAGAAAAAGAAAAAAGGTCAGAGAAGAAAAGTGTGACTGCAGGGGATTGGTCTACATCCACTTTTTTCTCCTTTTTGGGTGAACCTGAAAAACCGTCGTGAACTGTCTGCGCGCTGTCTGAAAGATAGGTAAAAACGTGCTTGGTAAGCTGTCTGTCTGCATAATAGTAACAGTCTCATGGGCATTCATCTCATTGTCTAATCAGTCAAAATGTACTGTCATTCATCTCATTGTTCAATCAGTCTCATGTTGTCGTCCTCAATGCCAATCCACTGTCTCTAGCTATCTGGTCAGCCCTATACATCGGGTTTTGACCCTGCATGACAGGTTTTTTGATGCATCCGATCGGCTTCAGTGATCACACCCGGTGAAATTTACAGAGGAGCCAGGTGTAATGGGACAGCATAACATCACTTTGTAACTTAAATAACTCTTTGCCATATCGCAACTTCCACCCACCTTTAATTACAGCTCTGTATGATATAACACTTTTATCCATACTTTTTGTGATACAACTTTTCCACTGCCTCCATGCTCCTTTCCATTGTTTACATGGACGTACTTGGGTGTGCTGATGACGCCATCAATGTGGTGACATCAGCTTGAGCACTACACCATTTCAATGTGAGATAAGTCTGGACTGCAGGCAGGCGCCACTGTTTTGGGTTGACCCGCATTGAAAAAACATGTTTACCCACTAAATTTAGTGGGAAAGCGGTTTTAGATGGAAGCATGTTGCTGTAAAACTTGTCTGCACTTTCATAAATGTGCAAGTCACCCATGCTTGGGAACTCAAAAATCCCCTTACCATCATAGATGCTGGCTTTTGAACTTTGCAATACAACATCCATGATTTATAAAAAAGGGGAATGTGGACTCATCTCACCTAAGCACATTTTTCCTCTTGCATCAGTCCATCTCAGAGAAGCCAGTGTCATTTCTTGCTGTTGTTTATATAAGGATTTTACTTGTATGGGTAGAGTTTAAACTTGCACTTAACGATATATGGACAACCTGTATTCACTGAAAATGGTTTACAGAAGTATTCCTGGTCCTGACTGGTAATATCCTTTACAGAATTATAGTTTTTAATACACAGAGGGTCACAGGCATACAATGATGGCTTTTGACTTAATTTTTAAAGTGCAGAGTTTTCTCCAGATTCTCTACATCTTTTGATGATAACATTTTATTATATTCTGTCCATGATGAAATCCCTTTATTTCTGGCAACTGAAAAAGTTGCTTAACTTTTTGGCCTATTTTCTCACACAGTTGTTCACAAAATGGAGAACCTTTTCTCATCCTTGCTTTGGAAAAACTGAGTCTTTCAGGGATGCTCCATTTATGCCCATTCATGACACTCACCTGTTTCCAGTTAACCTGTTTACCTGTAGAATAATCCAAACTGTTTTTCTGAGCAGTCATCAACCTTCCCAGTCTTTAGTTGCCCCATCCCAACTTTTCCAAACGTGTTGCATGCATTAGATTTAAAATAAGTTTATATATGCAAAAACAATGGCGTTTATCAGTTGAAACATTAAATATCTTGTCTTCATCAAATGAATGTAGATCGAGGGGATTGGCGAATTATTGTTTTTTGTTTTTGTTCATTTGAATTGGCGGTTGTAATAAAAATAACTTGTTGCTGAAAGTCCTGTTCACTGTCAGTAATGAAGAATCAGTGTAATACCAGACTGTTTCAGCACAGTACCAACTAAAAAAAACCCTCACATGGGCTTCAGGCACCCACCTGTACCATCCACTCTGCAGGTTGAATCTTCATTTTCTGCCCCTTCACCTCCAGTCTGCTCTCTCTCCTCCATGCACTTCTGTTTCCTTTCCCTTAACCTCTCATAAGCCCTCTGCTTGGCCTTCAGTTTCTCTTCAGCAGAAAGCAGGTCACACCGTGGAAAGGTGCTCTCCCAGCAGTCTGAACTGCACAGTCCCAAGGTTTCTGTCTCCTTCTTCTCACACCTGTCCAGGAAGCACTCCACGCTGTCTGAGTGTTTGAACTCTGTAGGAACAATGCAGTCATCCACCGCAACTCCAACATTATTCCTTGTCTCTGAATCTTCTGGTTTGGACTCTGTTGGTGCTCCTGTCAGAGTGTAGTCCTTCACAGGTACAGTGGGGGGAATGTTGTGTGGGCCAACACCATTAAGAAGCAGTGTTTCAGGACGTGCAACTCTCCAGAAGCCTTTGGGTGGTGCCCAGCGTCTGGAGGAAGACATGGAGGCTGAAGAGGTTGTGGGAGAGGAGGAGAGAGCAGGCAGAGGAGGAGGAGGAGATGGCTCATCCTTACTGCTGCTTGAGTTGTCAGACAGTAGACTTTCCAAACTGGTGCCCTCTCCAAGTCCATAAGGCCGAAAACTGACCTGACTCTCATTTCTTTCTGACCTTTCTTCTTCTGTTTCCTCTCCTCCTGGAATCAGGTCCTCCTTTTCTTTCGCTTCAGGAGGAGGACTGTGAATCTCCAACCTGACTTGCACCTCCACTTCCTCCTCTTCATCACTGCTGCTCAAGACCTTTGCAGCACCTGTTCGCCAGGAAGGGGCCGGCAGAGACACCTGACACTTTCCTCTGGGCCGTGGCCTGAAAGGAACTTCAGATGAAATCTGCCCTAGTGGACTGCTCACAGTGACATTAGCGTCCAACCTCTCTTTTTCTCTCCCTCTTAATCTTCTCTGTGTGAGGGACTTTACTTTGGTCTGTAGCGCGTGCACGGCTGAACTCTTGGGAGCTGGAGGAGAAGGAGGAGGTTGGGTGCTTATAGAAGCCGCGGGGAGGACAGGCTCAGGGACAGGACCTGTGATGAGTCCCCAGTTTATGGGAAGTCCTGTGGGTAATGGAGAGCTAGATTCTGATTGGTTGTTATCAACCACTTTCTCTTCCTCCATCAGCTGGTCCTGGTAGAAAAAAAACAGATCTTTGACAACATGTCATCACAGGTGGGCACAAACCTCCTATCTCCATTTTTTTGTTTCCTTTTCCTTTTTTCATAAAATGGACTTGAAATGATAATTGGACTCGAGCTTTTTTAGTCTTACTAACTTCTCCGAGCAGCTTTACACTGCAGGTCAGAGCTACCTGTTTACACACATTCACTCACTCATACACTGATGGTCCTTTTCCATAAGCCCTACTCTACTCGACTCGACTCTACCCGGCTCTACTCTACTCGCCTTGTGCTGCTTTTCCATTAGCCCCAGTCACCTGCCCAACGGGGTGCAGTGTCGCTGCTAACAGCTGAGTGGCACTGCGGTGACATCATTTTGAGTGCGACAAAACAATCTGTGGCTTTTTGTCACAAACTGAGTAAAAAAAGAAAGCAGAAGAAGGCTGCAGGTGGTAAGAAGAAATACCCCTTGAGAAGCACAGGAGAGTTTTAGAAGCTATACAACAAAATGAAGCCGAGGACGAGAGCAATTGAGCTGCAAAGAAAAGACGTATGAGAGTCAGCTCACGGTAGCTACCGCTACATGCTAGGTCGTCGCACTCATGACTCATCGATGACGACATTGTCTGACCAATCAGTAGCCAGCAATCGGTGACGTCATCTTCTAGTGTCGACTCAGCTCGCTTTGAACCAGAGCAGAGTAGGTACTAATACCAGCTTGTTTCAGGAGGTACCAGGCTAGTGGAAACACGCTGTAAATCGAGTAGGGCTGAGTAGAGTAGGGCCAAGGCATGCTAGTGGAAAAGGGCCATAACTGATGCTTCAGAGTTTAAGTGTATGCAGCCCACCAGTATCATCTAACACATTCACACCCATTTATATTCCCTTTTACGCGGCATGATGCAGCAGTGGAAGCAACTTGAGGAAAAGTGTCTTGCCCAAGGACACTTCGCAAGTGACAACCAGTTACAGTTACTTATTCATTCCCTGGATATTTAATAATTAATTACTGATTTGTTCCCTCATTAACAATCACCTATTCATCATTTGAATGGCACTGCCTTGATGTGGTGACAAGCCACAGTAGCTACAAGTGTTTTTAGTGTTGTCTTCACCTTTTCATTCATGAATTACTAAACCACAAACAAATACTTTTTTAAATGTTTATTTTTAGTTTCAAACAAGTTTTCATTCCCACAGGCATCAGACTATACAACTCAGGCAGGGGAAAGACTCTGGAAATGGTGTCACTAACCCCTGACACCTTACATATACTCTGTTTATTTATATTCATAGTTACTGTTTGATTAGACATCTGCTGTTTGATTTATTTGTTAATTACATTTTAAAATGTCCTGTGTATTTTTCATGTTAATTGTTATTATGACCTGTGAGCGATAAGGCATCTGAATTTCCCCTATCTATCTATCTATCTATCTATCTATCTATCTATCTATCTATCTATCTATCTATCTATCTATCTATCTATCTATCTATCTATCTATCTATCTATCTATCTATCTATCTATCTATCTATCAGGGAGTTATGCATCTGCCCACTACAGTGTTTATCATGCATTAACGGTATAAATAGTAATTTAGTGGAACTTAGAGATCCACAAACAAATTTCTTTGACAAACATTTACGAAGAGTAAATAAAAGAAAAAGTTATATCTGTTGAATACATTTTTGCTGATTAATCAAACTGTTCACTCGTGAGTCACTCCAAAATTTAAAAGAAAAAAATAGAAGAGTGTGTGCGATCTGAATACAGGCATAATGTCCAATTTTCCTTTAACTTAACACAAGGGGTTGGGAATTTAACACCTAGCATTTGGCCATGGTACTTCAACCTAAAGTGTATAAATGTATTCTGAATGTCCGTCTACTGTAGCTGACATCAGGCATGAAAGGGTTAATTCAGTTTTTATGTGAATTTTTAACATATATGATATGTGAATTGGAATCTGCAAACTGTTCTCAGACTTTGTGCAGTTTTAAGTGAGGGTAAACCAGACAGCAAATCATCTTGGCAGATCCCCAGCACTGTCTGCATTAAGAGTTTAGTCTTCTGCCAACAGAGAGGGGGGTTACTCTTGCGAAGAGAGCCAGGTCTCGTAGACTTCTTAGGTCTTAGGTCCTGCAATGCTCCATCAGCAGTAAGTTTTTGAAGCTCAGCTGGACTTTATGTCTCACATCTCACTGCCTGTCTGTCATGATAGCATCAATGGAAATGAGGTATTTAATGTATGTGCTTATGTCTTACTGCATGTCTTATGATTTGTACTGTCCATGTTGACTTCAGGATAACACAAATTATCCAATCAAATTCATTATCTGTAATATGCCTATGTTTGTGTGCCAATATTTCAAAGGACGAATACAAAGACTACTTCCTTGTGTTCTCTACACTGCACACTTTCTATCTGATCTGCCTGGTGTGGAGATATGTAATGTGGGTTCAGTCACGTTGCCTTATCCACAGATTACTTTGCAGTGCACAGGATAATCCTTAGGATGAGAGTTAGCAAGTGCTCCCTGCAACTGAACCAGTGCTCCAATATTCTGTCAAGGTCTGTGGTCAATACTGTGACTCAAGCGTTTAACTTCAAGGAGCACTTGTATTAAGAAAAGCAGGCAAAATATTTATCAATCAGGAGGCAAAGAGCTAAGATTTATCCAGTTTCATAAACTGCACATCTAATGTACAACACCTTGAATTTATATATATGTACATATGCATATAGTTTATGGTCCATTGACTGGACAATTAAGTTTTTAATATATATTTTCATAGTTTTAAACAAGATTCACATTGAGAAAATGTTGTTTGTATCTATACAGTTCATGTTGAGAGATGGACAACCATTCACACTTACACCTAAGGGCCATTTTTGGAGTCACCATTTTATCTAATAAATATGTTTTGGTCTGTTGGAGGAAGTTGGAGTGCATGAAGAGAACCCACACATGCCCAGAGAGAATGGCATTGGCCAACTTAAGAACTGAGCCAGCAACCTTCTTACTGTGAGGCACGTGCACCACCATGGCACTCCTGAATCTCTATAAGTTGTGTGCTACTATTATTTAATTTATTAGCAAATGTGAACATTTCTATTGATATTTATTGCAGATATGTTGACAATGTATGTCAGAAAAAGATATTTGAAGTTTAATTTCTTATGTTGTAAAGTTAGGATAATTAATCATTTTTTAATAATGAAGCTGAAGAAGTGATAACAAGGAGCTTGTTCGTTATTATATTTATGTATGTTCCATTCCAATGTACCCCCCAAAATTCTGACTCCTGCCTAATTCCTGCCCAAAGGTTTTCCATTTTGTTTTTGGTGGTTAATTTGGGTTGGATTTGTCAAGCTTTTTCTTTGTCCTTATTTGCTCATCCTTTACAGCTTTGTTAGTAAGAGCCATGTTTTGCCCTGTAATTATGTCAATGTATGGAAATTAAAAAATATTTTTTATAAAAAAGAAAAACAGGAATGGTACTGAGAGCACAAAACTCTTGCCAAGGTTTCCAACATAGCCGAGAAAGTTGTAGTTAAAATTGTGAATAATGGTCCTATCTTGCAATGTAACTAAATCCTTGAGAAATTCTTGGAGCCAGATTCAGATCACCATCAAAATCTACTCAGTGCTCCCTTAAGCCATTACCAACATCCCCCAAAAGTGTCATCAAAATCTGTTGAAAAGTTATTGAGTTATTAGCAAAAATGTGCAAAACTGTCATATCTTGAAATGTTAACAAATCCTTCAAAAAGTTCCTGGATGCATATCCTAATTCAAATGTCTACCAAAACGTAATCAATTCTTCCTTCTGATATGACCAACATTCCCTGAAAATTGTATCAAAATCAGTTGAGAACATGTTTAATCATTTGCGAATATGTGAAGACTGTCCTGTCCAGCAAGGCTAACTAATCCTTCAAAGTTTTTTGACCTTCATCTGGATTCACATCACCGCCAAATCAAATTAGTTCATCCTTGTGGCAGGACCAGCATTCCCTAAATATTTCATCCAAAGCTGTTCTTTATATTTTGGGTGATCCTGTTAATAAGCTAACACACAATGGCAAAGACAAAACCTTCTCTTTTCTCTATATACCTGAGATGAAGCCTTTTTAGAGATTATATTAAATGATGTGATAACATTATGCTTCATGTTGTCCAGCCCTATCAACACCTCCCTGCAGGTCAGTAAAAGTAAAAACATCAACATTATGATTAAAGCAGACTTCATGTCTCACTCAGACCGCATTAATTGAAATAATTAGGCTACAAAACAGCATAAAGAGTGTACCTGGAAATGGAGAGTAGACGGTGTTCTTTATCACACAAATCCAGCGCTGTCCATCGTGAGAGTCTCCCCATAAATCCCCTTACAGCTGCATAGACAATAGTTACCATTCATTCTGAAACCTGCGTGCAGTTATCGCAGCGCATCCTCACGTTAGTCAGCAACATGAGCAAGAAGACAGGACAACTTTTCCCTCCGGTAACGAAATGTGGAATCACATTTTTCTCTTTGAATCTCCGTGTCCTGCTCAGGCTCTTCCTCCTCTCTCTGGTCCGGGCAGAGCCTGCGGCGGCCTCTCAATCATGATTGGTCCGGTAATCCCTTCAGAAATCAGCGAGGATTAGACAAAAATGGAATACAAAAAAATGCAGCTGCTTTAATTTCGTCCTTGCCTCGCTCACTGAGTGGAGCTCCGTGTTGCGTAAGAGCGCGCGCACCGACTCCCCTCGTCCGGCAGCCTCAGAGCCTGAAAACATGAGAGAAGTCAAAATGCTCCACGGACGTCAGAATGAGATGCTACTCAAATCCTTGTATTGTGGTGATGGTTCCTAATGTTAAATCACAGGCTATGTTGCGTTCAGGGGAAAATAGGTCATGTAACAACTGTCTGCACATTCTTTGTATCAACATTGGATTTGTTTTCTTCTATCTCAACAAGTAAATCTCTTTTTCAACTATGTTCTTTTTCTGTTTTCTCCCTAAAACACTCTATTGATGCATATAAATACAAGCGCTGCTCAATCGGTCTAAATAGGACAAGCTTCTCCGCAAACAACCCCCAGATGTGAAGAATTGGCAGATGCTCAGTTTCATCCTGTACTGTGAGTACATGGTTCCTCCAGCAGAGGGCGCCATCAGCAATGAGGAAAACTATCAGGTGTGGATAGCAGGCTACACAGTGACCAGGGGTGTCTAAATGATAACTCAGCATTTGTTACATATCATGTTATTGTTTTTCATAAGCCTTTAATGCTCTCTTGATTAAAGAAACAACAACAAACATTTCTTGTTTTTCATGGCAAAATATGTTATTTATGCTTGTTTTTTATCCATTCATTCCCATAAAATATCATTTCAAAAAAGGGGCACTTTTGACCATTTATTAGAGGATACTGCTTTTGTTTACGCTTGCATGGTACCAAAAAGGATGCTAAAATTTTGTGGTCTTTAGGGAAAAAAACTGGTTATTAAGCAAGGCAAATGTGTAATTTAAGTTTTTTTCATCTTGAACAGGGATAAGGCCAAGATTAATGACTGATTATATGATAGATAGATAGATAGATAGATAGATAGATAGATAGATAGATAGATAGATAGATAGATAGATAGATAGATAGATAGATAGATAGAAACTTTATTGTCTGTCACAAGTGACAGAAATTCATCTTTGACAGGCTCCTTCACACATTTAAAAGGGACATTACAAAACAGATGAGAAGAAAAGGAAATACCATATTTTAAGAAAAAGTGCCAATCAATCAATTAATTGACAGTGTCCCAACAGAGGGGGGTGTTACAGCAACATGTGCCTATTTCTTTTTGTTCAAGGTTGCTATCGCTGAGGGGATAATAGACCTATTGTAGATGTTTCTTCGGGCCAGAGGAACCTTGTACCGCCTGCCTGATGGCAGCATCTGAAAACAGTAGTGGAGGGGGTGGGAGGGGTCTTCTGTGATCAGGGTGGCTTTCCTGGTCACAGACCGAGTGAACAGTTCTGAGAGGGGGGTTTGTGGTGCTCCAATAATTTTGCTGGCCTGGTTAACTGTACGGTTGAGTTTTGCTTTGTGTTTGCATGAGAGGAAGCTGTACCAGGAGGAGATGTTGAAGGTGAGTATGGACTCAATGAGGGACTGGTAGACCAAGGTTAAAACATGGGTGCTGATATTAAAAGTCCTTAGCTTCCTCATCAGATGGAGGCGTTGTTGACTTTTTTTGAAAATTGAGTCTGCATGTTGTGAAAAAGAGAAGCAGCTGTCCAGTTCAGTTCCCAGGTACCGAAAGCACTCAACCTGCTCCACAAGCATGATGAATAAAAGCAATTAAATACTTGAAATATTCCAATTAACACATTCTGTATCGTACATAGTTTAATTAACCATTTTTTCGAAAATTTCAACTGAAGTGTTGTCTCCAAATTTTAAGATGTGTGTGTAAACAGAACAGCTTTGTTTTAATTATAAGCAGTGATTTTTGTTTGTTTATTTGTTTTACAGATGCTCAGCTTGAAACTGCAGAGTTGGTTAAAGAAGACCCAATCTGATGACAGCGCCCCTGTGTACTATCTGCTGATGTTCAACAAGATGTGTCTGCTGTCTTCACAGCAATACAGATGTTTAAAGCATTCAACATCCTGATAATGATAAATCAAACTATACATATCCGATTCATTTTCAACAAAAAAAAAAAAAAAAAACCAAAAACCAGACATTTATTATAAAACCATTCCTTCAACATTTGCAGCTCAACCACAATGTTGTAACAGTAGCTAGCAGTAAGAACAAGAACACCAAAAAAACAGGTTGATAAGGCGTGGGCTAAAATAAACAAGTCAATACATACTGACAAAGAACCTGTCTTAAATAGTTAGTAATAATACTAACTGTACTTATTATTAAACAAATTGTTTGATGAACGTCATGACATGAATCAGTTCAGCTGATGTCCACTCTAACCTGGTCTAATGATGTTCTTGGTTGCAAAGGGAAATTGTAAGAAAAATGAACCTAAAAATAACTTTAACAGAATAGTGAATATCTAGTTTTAACAGAATTTATATTAACTCAAACCCAATCAGTAAAGCTCAAGTTATTGAGCTTATGGAAGCCAATGGCATATACTTTTCCAATGCAATGAACCATGAAGTGATTGTCCCATTTATATGATTTTTCACAACTTTATTTCACCAGTAAGTCACTATGAGACTACAAATATAGATTTTATAATAGGTACTTGGTCAAGGTAGTTAAAACCTTAAATGACTATTTGTGCTTTGTTTAACTGGCTTGTAGTGATGTTTCTAAAAAGGCCATTAAAGAAAAAATCTATACACTAATTCCTTTTAAAAAATACAGTTACAGAAATACTTTCTTAGTTACTTGCCTTTGCATTTTGTCTGTGGCATCTTAGTGAAAAATTTTAAATGTACGTTGGGGACAGCTTTAAGTCAGGAGTATATATAGGGCCAAAAGCTGCCCACTCCTGTGTTAGGATCATGCATGATACATACAGATCAGAATATTAAGGGGTATTTTATTATACTTGGTGAGTAAAAAGTAAAAATGTTGAAAGACAATGTTAGAATGTGTTTTTGACATAACCTGTCAAAGGGAAAAATCCAAGAATAAAGTTGAAGGAGTTCTATGTCATGTGAATCTTTAGTGTTTATATGAAGGATGAAAACTTACTGCAGTGTTATTCTACTTCATATTACAAATTGTATGTGTATCTTACAGACATGTCATGTTTTTCCTCATGAGATACTTTTTAATTTCCCTATGGTCTGTTTTGTAAAGCAAAGTGACAGTATCTTAACCCCTTTATGGAGGACACTTATGGCCATGCACAATATATACATATTACAAATCATGACAAGAGGGTTGTTTTTGATGAAGTTTGATGACAAAAAACATTTATGAAAAGACATTTTAAAAAGACAAGAAAAAGAAACAAAATATATAGAAGAGTTACAATAATAAAGTACCATCTAATCTTATACTAACTTTTACAATACAATTTTCCGATTCTACTGCATTCATTCCTTACTTGACAATTTTAAGAAAATTTGGACCGAAGAGTTCAAGTATCAGACATTGTTAAAAATGAATGAGACAAAAATCCCTCAAACTGAAATGCTGAGAATAATGCCAATGATGCCCTATCCCAGCTGTCATAGGGCAAGAGGTGGGGTACTCCCTGAACTGGTCACCGGTTGATCGCAGAGCCACATAGAGAGACAGACAACCATTCACGCTCACACTCATACCTAAGGGCAATTTAATCACCAGTTAACCTAATGGTGACCGTGGGAGGAAGCCGGAGTACTTGGAGGGAGCCCACACATGCACGTGAAGAACATGCAAACTTCACACAGAAAGGTCCCTGTCCGACCCTGCTGTGAGGGCACAGCAGGGTCGGACTCATCATCAGGGCCTGAAGGGTCAGCAAGGATGTCATAGACTCCGCCCTCCGCCCCACGCGCACTACCTGCTGCACCACCGTGCCACCCCAAAATACAATGTACTCAAATAAATATAATGTAGAGAAAAATGTTAAAATACCATTGACACATACAAAACTGACCTTTATTTTTTTAATTTAGTTGTTAGAAAAATGTATTTTATGCTTTATATTTTTCAAACATTTTCATTTTTTTCTCAGCATTAGGACATTTTTCCTCAAAGAACATAATTTATGACAACACCCCCGGTTCTCAACACTTTTGCTTTTCACTTGTTTCTATACTCTTTTGCATTCTGCATAATATACATTTCCTAAAATAAAGTTTGGCTGATGGCTTTTTATGTTCTCTAGTGAAAACAATAAATAAAAGCTAGTGAAGTTTTTAAATGGCTCAAAATAAAGTCTATCATAGAACATAGTTGAATTTGAAAATCACTTAATAATTTTATGTAAAGAGGGTTTTCTCCACAGTTTGAAGCTTATTACCTCTGCAAAGAGATTATATTTATCACTTGTGTCTGCTTTTCTGTTTGTCTGTTCGCAAGATTAGGCAAAAACTACTGGATGAATTTTGCTGAACTTTTCAGATGTTGGTAACAGCCCAACTTAGAAATGATTAGAATATGGTGGTGATCAAGATATCTGCCATTACTTAATGATAGTTTTTGTTCAATAAATGACAAATGTGTTTGGTGTGGGTTTTCAGGGTCAAAGAATCATATGGCAGTAACTTTATCAGGGAATTATTGCTTATAGATGTAACAGCAATATATGAGCTACCTAGGCTGAGGTTTGAGCTCTCCAAGTGCTTTCTAGTTTATGCCTAAGTCGAACCACTTGGCTGACTTACCAAAAGTAATTCCGTTTTTTTCACCATATACATATTAACTTGCTTGACAGATTCTTGGTTCAGGGAGCAGGGCAGCAGTGCTTTCAGGTGGGGCCAAAATGTGACATATTTTCATGGGACGCAGTATTTCTGGCAGCGCCCCTGCCTTTGAGTGGTAAACATTATTCTTTGTATAAAAGTATCGCATAATATCCTAACATTTTGATTTCAGTTGGAAATTGTGATTTTTCTCTTATTTCACCTGTCTTTCCCTTCTGATACTTGACCCTAAATAGTCCTCCGTATATCACACACTCGAGCACACGCGCGCACACGCACACACCTCTCGCGCAGCTAGCTGTAACCGGCTCGCGGGGCTGTTATCGAGCTGACACCCTCCTCAAACCTCGGCAGCAGCTCAGCTGCACAGGCGACATGGCAAGAAAATATCGCTACAGTTCGCTACAGAAGGATGAAAATCTTCCAAGTATTTTGGAATGAGTGAGTAGAACTGCTGGCGGTGACGCTGTTGTGCGGAGTGTTGATGAGCGCCGATTTAATGAAACGTTTTTATGACGCATAGCTGAGGGAAAGGTTGCTAGCACATATGCTAACGTTAGCAGAGGGAGGAGTACGGGCTGTTCGCTGTTAGCCTGCTCCGCTCCAGACGATGAGAAGACTATTTATGTTTCCACATTGAGACCAGAAAACAGCCCTCTCAAAGTTAATGATTTTACTGCGAGTTAAACGGCTTGTCAACGTAAAACGAGTACATTTTCAGAGTAGTTTGTGTGCTGGGTAGTTTGAAGCTAGCGTTACATAATCTGGAGTCAAATGGCTCCAGTGTGTCACTGCTGCTTCTTTAACCATCGCTTCCTTTGACGACATGGTAACTCTGCGTTCCCGTATGTGCAATAATACTATACTCACATCTACATTCCTTTGAGGTACCCACACATAACCAGTGCACACATATATCTGAGGTTATCCTGATAATTAAATCAAACGACGTTTGCTCGCCAGCCGATACGGCAAACTAGCCACCCATAGCTTAGCTTGCGCACTAAGCTAACGCTAACTACATATGCCGAGCTAACGTAACATTTTAAACCTGATACCCCATATTTAAGTACACACATATTAGTGTTTAATCGACCTCTTATAACTCAATACCGGTTACTGTAGATGTAATTTGCAGTCATTTTCACGGGAACTGTATAATCCAGCGTTAGCCCAATAACAAGCTAAGTAGTCTTGGTTGTTAGCCTCTCAGGACCCTTTGTCCGTTGCTGTAGCTCTGTTAAATAGGCCACACATCGGTTGTTTTGATCCCTCTCCGTCGCTTATTTCGACTTTTCCGTCAGATATAAACGGTGTCACTTTATTATAGTTTTCCTAAGTCTCATGATATCACGCGAAAACACTCTCAAGGAAGTTCCCTAAGTAACTTTCTTATATATTGTAATAAATGTGCCAGCATTACCCTACTGGTCACCTTTGTTATCCCAATGCCTTAAAGCTTTTGGATCAAAACAACACAATTGATTCTCCAGGGAGCATTCAAGTGTTCAGCTGCAAGTAGAAAGTAGGTTAACAAAAGGTACACTTCAAAATATATCAGAAAAAAATAAAACGTATCAGATACGTTATTGTTTATATACCAAAGAGTATACAGAATAGTTCATTGGTCTGTGTTGTTGATGTCAAGTTAAAGTGATAGAATGGTGTGGTTGAAAGCAGCAAGTTAAGTGAAATGATTAAGTAAACTAATAAGGTAGCCTAAAGTGTAATATCAGGTGGAAGTGAAATGTGACCTGAAAACCGAAATGCAGAACAGTGGGGTTTCAATGTTGAAATGTTGGGCGAAACTGATATGATATCGATAAAAGCAGATATTAGGTGAAATGCACATTAGTGATGGAAGCACATATATTGTCTGCAGCTATTTACATTGACTAATTTGACCACAAGTATGAATAGATCCCAATGCTTGATCTTCTGAGGCAACCAGAAAAACACTTCGTCTGTTGTAACAGGTCATACAAGGAAATTATTTCTTTATTCTGCTTCATCTCTGAATATTAATCATAGTACACTATCACTGACAGTATAATACATTTTTCTTCCTGTTTCTAAAAGCAGTGCGATTGCCTCAGTAAAAGGTTCAGGTCAGTTCTGTGAGGAACTTGTATTTTTTCACGAAAAATAAACTATCTCCATGTAAAAACTAGTAAAAATCTAGTAACACACATCCCTTGCTTCTGTTGGATACAATGATGTTGAGTATTTAATATGGAAGGTGAGAGTGAAAAGATAATCTATGATTTTCTCTCAGTAATGATGTACTCTTTGACAATGTCCATAGATGCTCATGTACCACACTGTCGGACCAGAACCTCTGATCTTGAATGTTTTTGTATGATTTTCTTTCTTTCTTTTTTTTTTTCAGAAAAAATCGTACTTTTCGTCAACTTTATTTTTTTTGTTGGTGTGTGAAACATTACACCAAAATGAAGGTGCTGAAAAACAATTGCTAAGACAATATAAGACAATACATGTTTTGTTTTTTTTCCCACTTTCTTAAAAGAACATTTCTGGAGATAAGAGGTTAATGCCTGACAGTGATTATATGTTATCCAAAATGGGACCAGATGTTGTAACATTTTACTGGGATATTAAATTATTTTTGTTTTTGTTTTAAGATACTAACCACAGTTCCTCTCTCTCTCTCTTTTTTTTCTTTCAGTATTCATCACGCGATGTGATCCAAAATCCACAATGTGTGAGAAAAATTAAGAACGATTTAGTTCGAAAGAAAAATTCTTGATTCCAGTGGAATCTTCCATATATATATATATTAATATTATTATTATTATTATTATTAGATTTTTTTTCTGTGTTAAATCTTACATACATTTACACACACTCGTCCTATCAACATATAACCATGCCAGTGCAAGCACCACAATGGACGGAGTTCCTGCTGTGCCCGATCTGCACGCAGACTTTCGAAGAGACTGTTCGCCGGCCCATCAGCTTGGGCTGTGGACATACTGTCTGCAAGATGTGCCTGAACAAGTTGCACCGAAAGGCCTGTCCCTTTGACCAGACAGCCATCAGCACAGATATCGAGCAGCTACCTGTCAACACAGCCCTGTTGCAGCTGGTGGGAGGCCAGGTAAGGCCCGTGCTCCTGTTTGTACAATTGTTTGGTGATTTAAGACAAAGCTCCTGTGTTGACTTTTCCTATTTCTGCCTTGTCATTAAACAGAAGAGACCTGGATTTGTTTTGTTTTTGAGTAGTGAACCATTTCAGACACCGTTCCTTTGTTGGTAGAAAAATGTTTCTTGTAATTACTGTTTATCGACATTATCAGAGTGTTGCGCATGAGCTGCTACATGATGCACACAGCTTACAGATTCCTGCATGAGTCACTCTCCAGTCATTGAGCAATTACTCTGATTCTCCTGGTTTACTGAGAGCTGGCACAATCAGCTGTGTTTCTCTGAGGCGTTGTTTGACCAGCAGGGTGGGGCACCGCTAATGGTGTTTCGTCTTTGTTGGCCAAGTTTCCAGCCATAAACTGTGTAATGAAGGATAGCGTCAGTGTAATGGCTAGGAGTATGATGTGTGTCTGGTGGTGTCATCACTGGGAGTCTCCTGAAAGAGTCCCTATCAGGTTTTGATCATACAGGCAAGTGGGTGAGCTACTTCAGTGAAATAAATGAACCCTGATTTTAGGTGAGAATGTTCAGATGAGGTGTTTTGAGTAATGACATGATGAACATGCATCACTTTAATCTCTTTGATTTGTTTAAAATGTTGTTTTAAGCAGTGTTAGCATTTATAAAAGTTATTTGAAAAGCAATGAAATGTCTACATTATGCAGTGGTTCCTTAAATGTAACACCTAAAGTTTCTAATGATCTATGGTTTCACTGACTGCAGTATAAATATGAGCTGGGCAATACCAGATAATACTAAAGTAAAACTCACTAAATTATTGTCCTAGGGAATAATGAGGGACTTCTGCACAGGCCTCTCCAGTATGCTTAACACATGTAACTTGTTTATGTAGGTGTGCATGCAGTAGAACTGAAGTCTGCCTGTGTTTAAGATCTAAGATTTTGCTCATTCAGATGGTTGATCTGTGCTGTGAAAAAGAATGAATCTGAAATATGAACTGAAAAATGTGTTAATAGAGTGGTGCAGGAATGAGTCCAAACACGCCAAAGGGAGTGAGCATTTGGCACTGCCCACTTTACAAGGTGAGGTGAGATTTTAGAATATAATTCTCAGATAAATACATGAAATATGGTTCATGATTCGTATTCCAAAGCCTCAGCCATGAGGACCACATTCGTCAGAGGAGGAAATTCTCAAACAAGAGGTTATAACATGACATATGTACATTGAAAGTTTTGTAGCTGCTTCTAAGTTGAACTGCCAAGTTGTAGTTCAGTAGTGGCTTAGTAAAAGCTTTTTAATCTTGCCAGTTTCTTTAAAACAAAAGTTACATTTGTTCAGATAAACACAAATATCAAAAGGTTTGATAACGCTTTGCTTGCTACAACCTTAATATCAGCAATAATCCAAGAGTACAATGAAAAATCCCACGGGCTTTTAAAGGAGAGAACCAGTGAGATGCTGACTTCTGCTTTGGTCTAGAAAATTACATCCCCCCTTCACTACACTATTTCTACAAACTATGTGATCTAATCTGCTTTTTGAAACATATAGAAGCTTAAATACACAGACAGTTGTCTTGAGAAGTTCAACACGCTACTGTTTTTGTTAACAAATGAGACAGAAAGAATTGCTTACTTTTCCTCTTCACTAGATCACCAATGAGAAAATTATCAAAAGGGTGTCAGCTTTTACTATAATTTGTCTTTAGCTCCCCTCTTTGTGTTTTGCTGCAGGTACCTAAGGCTCAGCCAGTTGCCTTGATAACCAGTCCAGAGGACTCACAGCATTATGAGGAAGCCAGACAGTGTGTGGAGGAGCTGGCTCTCTACCTCAAACCTCTCAGCAACACCAGAGGTACTGAAAACACACACACAGGCATTTACATACGCAGAGGCTTGTTGTCATTCTTCCTTTCCCATAATTTGTCAGTTTGATAACACTCTGGAGGTTGTTGACAACATGGGAAGTCCATAATACAACATTTTTGGCACTCACGGTTCTAAATGTGAGAACACTGTTGCTGGGTGACCACCAGTTCCTCATTCCTTGCTCACAGAGAGCTGCAGAGTGAAGCTATTTGTAATTTCCAGAGGGACCATCATTTTCAAATACATAAGCATGTCTTGCAGTTTATTAACCAAGTCCTCTTTGAGAGTTTCACTCGCAAAATGAGGAACAAAACATGACCAAGTGGCTTAATACAGCATGTCAACTCAACTGTGCCGCTGCGAATACAGATATGAATGTCAATTTTGAAAAGAAGTATCATTGAATTACCAAAGAAAAAACATAGATCATTCCTTTTTGATGAAACAAAAGTATTAACTATGCACTTCTTGTAAATAATCTTTTAAATGTATTTGTAGTCAGCTGATACAGCCACGATAGAAAGTGACTCATTGTAGTTTTATTAACAGCAGTAGATTGCAACACATGTGCAGAGCCTAAGACTGAAGTAGTTACACAAAACTTGAAAAAGGCCATGTTTTGTCCCAACCCCTAAGGTTATAAAAACTTAATAAAGAAGGGTCATTTTTATGTGCTTATCAAATCATGTTGACAAGAATCATATGATTCTCAGTTCACAGATGTTTCTTTTATAATGATGCTTCAACAAAACATTTTACTTTCATATTTGTTTGGTATTACATTATTAAAAAATACTGAAGTACTGTTCATGTTCAAAAATAAACAAAGAACCTTTAAGAAACCTTTAAGATGTGTCATGAAATCTAATCAAACCCAAACTTTCATGTTTGACCAGTAAACTAAGAATTGAGCTGGTTTTTTTTTTTTTCGAATATGAATCTATGCAATGTCTGGCTTACATTGATAAGGCTGAATTTGCACAGTTCTGTGAATACTGTGAAGTTAACTGAGATAAGGTTAAACACTTGACTTTTAGGTTAATCTTTAAAAGATTTAGAGAGGGGCATCCCTCTGTCAGACAGCCAAGTACAATGCCAAATAGCTTCTTTTTTTACCAGCTCTGTTATCTCTCACCAGGTGTAGGTCTGAGCAGCACGGCCCAGAGCATTCTGAGTCGACCCATGCAGAGGAAACTGGTGACTCTGGTCCACTGCCAACTGGTGGAGGAGGAGGGCCGTGTGAGAGCCATGAGAGCCGCTCGCTCCCTGGGCGAGAGAACTGTCACAGAGCTCATTTTGCAACATCAGAATCCTCAACAGCTCTCCTCCAATCTGTGGGCTGCTGTGCGTGCACGAGGATGTCAGTTTCTTGGCCCAGGTAGGTCATTTTTCCCACACCAATAATGTTAGACAGAAACAAGGCCTCCTGACTGTCATTCATTTTGTCTTACATCTGTGTATTTTATATTTTATATCAGCCATGCAGGAGGAAGCTCTAAAGTTGGTCCTTCTTGCTCTGGAAGATGGCTCTGCTTTGTCCAGGAAGGTCTTGGTTCTCTTTGTCGTCCAGAGGCTCGAGCCTCGCTTTCCACAGGCTTCAAAGACAAGCATAGGCCATGTGGTGCAGCTCCTCTACAGGGCATCCTGTTTCAAAGTATGTCCATGGTCAAGAACCAAAAAGAAATGTCTTAGACTTGTGTGAAGCTTTGTAGATATCTGTTTTGCAGAAATTTTACACCACCCACCAGAAGTCAAAAGCATTGTCTGTACCTCTCTTCCAGGTAACCAAACGGGACGAAGATTCCTCCCTGATGCAGTTGAAAGAGGAGTTTCGTACATATGAGGCTCTGCGGCGTGAGCACGACTCTCAGATTGTTCAGATTGCCATGGAGGGTGGGCTGCGAATTGCTCCTGACCAGTGGTCTTCTCTGTTATATGGAGATCAGTCTCACAAGTCACATATGCAGTCCATTATTGATAAGGTTTGTTTTAAGTTTTTATTCTTTTGTATGCCGCTTCTTTGTTCTGTCCTTATGCATATTTAATATAACGTCCTTGTAGCAGTTCTCAAGCTTTGCCATGTACTACAGAAGAAATCCTCTGATGTACACGTACATAGTATTTACTTCCTTTTTCATCTTCCTCTGCTAAAGCTGCAGACACCAGCCTCTTTTGCTCAGAGTGTTCAGGAGCTGACGATCGCACTGCAGAGGACGGGAGACCCAGCCAACCTCAACAGGCTGAGGCCTCACCTGGAACTACTGGCCAACATTGATCCAAGTCCTGGTAAGAAACCCCAGTCTTTGTTTTGTAGTTAAGTAACAAGGGCAGTTACATGATGTGTTGCAAAACCCATTCACAGTGCATCCCTGCAAAGAAAACACACTGAAGCTCGACTGTTTTTCTGCCTCAGGATATTTGTAATGACTCAGCAGTTCTGTAATATGACTGTCATTTTCCAGTGCCTCACAGCTGTGCTTGAATGGGTTTCGAGAATTGCACAGTGTGAGCTTAACATACACACTAAAACATGCACACACCTCTTGCTTTTGAGGGCGACACAAAATTAGAGTGAAAGCACAATGTTACCAGAGGATAAAATTACACCTCAAGAGGGCAACACAGGTTAGCAGACTAACTGGAATCAGAATAGTTATCTGAGCATCTTTCAGACCTGCTTTCAGATAATATTGAATGAAAGATAAACTGCCTTAAAGCAGCCACCTTAAAGGGATAGTTCAGGACTTTTGAAGTGAGGTTCTACGAGGTACAGTACAATACCATTATCATTAGCTGCAGTGACAGAAATCAGCTCAATGTCTGTACAGGCAATTTATTCAATACCACATACCTCATGAAAATTGTGTAATAAATTTTAAATCAGAATGTTTTGCTGAAGCCTGCTTTTTGTTTATCTGATTGTCTTCATAGATGCCCCCCCTCCAACATGGGAGCAGCTTGAAAAAGGCTTGGTTGCTGTGAAAACAGTGGTGCATGGCCTGGTTGACTTCATCCAGAACCACAGCAAGAAAGGAGCAGACCCTCAACAGGTCAGTCTTTGCTTCATTACAGCGCTGAATATCAACCAACTTATGAGCTCAAGTAATAAAATTGATATTAGGGAGATTTAATTTCCTCACAACAGTAAAACAATTTGATGTTCTTAAGGCTTCATAAAGCAGTCGGTCATTGTTTCGTGTTGGTTTTTGTCACTTAACTTGACTTTCCTGTCACCTTTATACCACTGAAATTTTCAGTTAATCTGTGTTTGAAGCGTTGCTTTAAAGACAAAAGAGGTCCCATGTCACTCATTTCTCTTCATGTCTTGTTTCTCAGCCCCCTCAGCACAGCAAGTATAAAACTTACATGTGTCGGGACATGAAGCAGAAGGGTGGTTGTCCTCGGGGAGCCAGCTGCACCTTTGCTCACTCTCAGGAAGAACTAGAGAAGTGAGTACAATAAAGATTAACAATGACTGTCTTAAAATCACACCCCATGCATTCGCCCTTTACCGATGTTTGACTGTGTCGAATCTTCTTTAGGTATCGAAAGATGAACAAACGTCTGGCAACCCGCCTTCCTGGTCCAACCGGGCTCATGCCAGATGATGGCCTTCCTCTTGATGTAGCAGTCACCAGGAAGCCTTCACCACTTACTAACGGCAGCGGTGCACCCTCCTTGCCTCAGCTAATTCCCCGGGGCACAGACACAGTCCCTTACGAGCTTCTGAGAAAACCCATGAAGATCGATGGAGGAAGTCCCAGTGCCCCAGGCTCACCACCTGACTCGTGAGTAGACTATTGTATGTTTAGCAAATTCAGAAGCAGGATATATTTTGGTGTAAAGCCAGTATAATTTTGACTATTTATGGTAGAAACCTGTTTTTTAATAGAGCAGGGATGAATAGATAATCAAGTCTGCATCCCCCAAATCGTTGCATGCTCCTGACCTGACATAACACACACTTGTTAAATTTTGATACTCTAAAATATGGGTGTTCAAACTATGGCTTGGGGAGTACTGCAGGCTGCCCTCATTTGGTTGACCTTCCAGTTCCACAAATAAAATGAAATTAGACCTTCAGTAGAACAGGAATCTTGGGCTTCTTACTATTTTGATCTTCACATGGCCGGTCTTGTCTGATTTCCTTTACATGTATGTTTTCAACATTTTGAACTGACTTGTGGGCCTCATTATGGGTCAAGATAGCCATAAAGAGCCCCTGTGCCAGCTGCCCCCTGTGAGAAATGTATTTAATAAAAATATAAACAAATACAAATGCAGCCATGGAAGCACTTTGCAGAAAGTCGCCAGTGTACAGAGTCACTCAATGAACTATAATACTGATCTTGTTTAGCTTTCAAGATTTCCTTGTTCCTTTGTCAACCCTTTAAATGCATCTTATCTGTCCCAGTTAATTTCTGGCTTTGTATTGACAATAGCACATCCTACAGATGTTTACAAGAGTAGACTTAGTTCACCACCTCTTGGTATTATTCTGTCATATTTGATTTCAGTGCGACTTTTTCACCTCCCCTTTATTTCCAGACTTATCACATTGATTGCATGCATTTATGCTTCTTGTGTCAGCATCCAGTTCATTATTTTGACATTTACAGCCAGCAAGCCAAATCAACTTTACATTGTCTGGCAGCGATCAAGCAAATACTTCTGTGGCCTGGTCTAAGCCTGAGCCATAATGTAAAGAAAACTTGATTTAACTTTAATCTTTGCTCTTTGTTTCAGCTTGGACTCTGTAGTCAAACCCGGCATGCCTCTGCCCCCTCACAGCATGGCCCACCCAAGGATGCCAGCGGACCACCTCTCTGGGGTGAAGCACATGCCTGTGGTACCCAGAGGTCTTCCTGTGTACCCCCAACAACAGCTTCCTGAGATGTGCTATGACAACCGCCCCCCACCCTCTGCGTCTCAGTATGAGCCTGCACAGTATGCCACAGGTGAGGGTCAAACCAGCACAAAGTGCACAGTGAGAGAGTCGTAGAAAAAAAAAAACATACTCATCCAGTATATGTTTTATACTTTAAGTGATGGTATATTGATTATGCTTTTACATTTACCTCCCAGGGTACCCCTACCAACAGCCACCACAGTATGTCCCCAGGGACTATATGCGTAACCCGCCCCCACCCAGTGATTCAGGGCCTCCTTACCAAGACCCTTATCCTGGCTATGGCCCTCCAGAGCGCCCCTATCAGACCCCCCACTCTGGCCCACCCTTCTCCTACCCTCACCCTCCCCACCATGACCGCGGTCGCCATGGTACATATGCTGGCCCACCACCTCCACCGCAGCCATACCCATCTCAGAGGGACGGTCTGGTCAGAATGAGTCCTGCCCCTCTTGATGTACCACCTCAGTCAGCAGGACCAGCCAACTCGCTTTACCACCAGGAGCCCAGTGCCCGAGATCGATACCCCCCAGATGGATACTATCCACCTGGAGCCCAGCCTCCTCCAATGAGGGCTTACGTCAGGGTGAGTCTGTGGAAATTCTTCCTCTTGGTGTGGCTGATTCTTTGTGACTGCCTCAGTTTCAAAATAAAGAGCAGTTTGAAGACATGTTTCTCTGGTTGTGTGTTTCAGGGGCCATCATATGGTGGTTCACAGCCGAGCCTGGACTACCTGCACAGACGTCGGCAGGAGCTTTTATCCCAGCTGGAGGAAAGGAAGGTCATTTCTCCTCCACCATTTGCTGCCTCTCCCACTCTTCCTCATCCCTTTCCAAGTGACTACCCTCCAGAGGTTAGCGTGGTATTTGGTACATTTCTCAGACTTATGAAGTAGTTCATACATGTACAAGGGGTTAAACTATTAGATATAATACATTTGAATGAACTTGAGAAAGTTTGTCAGTGGTCTTTGTCTGGTGTATCAGATAAGATTCAGCTTTTTATCAACAGTTTTTCCTCTGTATGTTTTGTGCCTTTAGTATGGGGAGGAGAGCTCTAAAACCATGATGAAATGCAGAGAGCCTGACTATACGGGGCAGTACTCTCCCTGGTCATGTGAAACCATCGGCTCTTACATTGGCACAAAGGACCCCAAACCCAAAGACGTCATGGTTCCTGGTACCATGGAGATGATGGTGAGTCCTGGTACTTCTGTGAAACAAAAAAAATGTCCTTGATTTAACCTTTTTGTGGTAAAGAATGCATTGTGATTCGGATCTGTTGCACAAAACCTGAAGCAAGTGCAGAAATGCTCAAAGCCTAATAACTGAGGGATAAATGTAATCAGAACCAGTCCTTTGTAACATTAGGACTGTTAAACAACGATCAAACGCAGTTTTAGTTACATGATATTCCATGAAATTTCATTATTGGGCATTTTGGAACAAAGTGTCTGTACTAAAATTGTCAAACACTTCCTACAGCTTTCTTGATTTAGGAATCAATGCAAGGAAACATAAACACTGATTTTGCACGGACTCTTATGATTCCAGAAATTATTTAGTATTACCATTGATATTTCAAGGTCTGAAAAGTGCTTGTTTAGCAAAGAAGGTTCTTAAAAGCCCTTGAAATTCTAGTTGTATTCAGTTTCTGTTTGGATAACTGTTAATGAGGACTTTGCCAGATAAGAGATGATGCAGTGTTTGGCGACACATTTTCCAACATGAAACTTTTCTTTTTTACTTCTACCCCTGTCATATCCCTTTAAACTACTCTGGCTTTTTGTAGCGTATTATCAGCCCATTTGCCACAAGACAGTTAAATACTGATAGTGAATGTTCTACTTTTTTATTTGTGTTCATTAACAATTTACAACAGAGGACGTGAAAGTGTTGGGTTTTTTTTATGCTTTACAGACCCTGTAGATATATTCCTAAACCTCTAGATTTAAATGATTGTTTACAGATGCATTGCATAGATGAGGGGTAGTACAGCTGAAGTGTCAGTTTTGAGCAACTGAGTGTTTTACATTTGTGTACATCAAGAACTACAGTATCTATGAAGTGCATTGACCATGTTCAGGACAACAGCACATGCACTTTTGAGTTGAGTTGCCTTTGCATAAATGGCCCAGTGATAGTGGACAGATAGGCAAAGAGACTTCCCAGAAAGCCTGTCTTTGTCATGCTTTGACTCTGCAGTTTCCTGACACTTCTTTCATAAGAACTTGGATCTCATAAATGAAAATAACTGAAGTAAAAGGTGAAAAGTGTCGTGTTCAGTATCAAAGGGTATTACCTTTATTGCACTGTCTAAGCTATTCTCTGTGATCCTTTTCATTCTGTCAGAATGTGGAGGCAAAGGGTCTGAGGGAACCATCGCTGGAGGCTCCTCGGAGGGGTACAGAAGTAAAAGATGATGACCCTATCATCCCTTTCGGCCCCCAGCCCACCGTTTCCCGCTTTGGTGCCATCTCTCGCACCACAAAGTCTGGCTACCAGACCACGGGCCCTGTGCAGGCTATGGCCTCCACTCCTCAGAATCCAAACTCTAAACACATGGCCATGCCAGGTAGGAGAGCAAGCTCACAATCACTGATGAGAGGTGAATTTATGGCAGCATCAGGAGCTGTAGTTTTGGTTATGCAGGTTTTGTCCTTGTCTGAAACCAGATGTTTTCAAGCTGTTCTCTTTACATAGCCAGAGTTTTTTTAAGTTTGTGATTGACTGCTCATCCGCTCTCTCCTCTTATTGTCCGCAGAATACACATATGGAAGCCAAGGAGGATGGGGTGGAGCTTCATACCCCTCCCACCAGGCTGCTTCCTCGTCTCAGGGACATTTTAGTGAGCGGTGAGGCCTGTTAAAGATTTCCCTGTCATGTTGATATTGTTGATATATATAAATGCCACAAGTACTTTCAGTAAAATGCAGCACAGCCTTGTATGATAGTGGGTTGTCATACTCATCTCTCTCTGCATCATCCCCACAGCCTGCCTATGGCAGCAACAGACAGGGAACAGTTAAAGATTGAGCTGCAGCAGGTCAACCAGCAGATCAATCAACAGACTCAGTTGAGAAGCATAGAGGTGAGTAATCTCCTGAGCAATCAAGTGGTCTCTGAAATACTTGGAAATGATTCAGAAAAGCTTTTATCTCTGGAAGGGCCTGTATTTCAGACCTTTTCTTAGGGTTTAGTATTTGTTGTGTCATGGTGTTGTTTCCAGATACAAAAGTGAAATGAAAACATGTTTCTTGTTTAATCTGTCATTTTCAGTGTCATTTATCAGCTCAAAGAGTGAGCCTGAATTGATTTGTAAAGCCCTGCCCTTTACAGGAAGTGTTGCTTTTTCAAGCCCCGCCCTCCCTAGTAACTCTTACTAGGTGAGGCAAAATCTTTTGTTACTGGCCTCTCCCAGTGTTTCCTCATTTGAAGTAATTGAGGAAACCTCACCTTTTGACTGACTTTTATTCTCTTAAAAGATGATTATTTTCAAAATTTGGCCAAAGTGAAAGATTTAAGACAAAACCTCAATAGGGTGTAAGAAGTACTGTGGACATAAGTAAAATTGTTTCCGAGGTTTGATCTTGGTTATTTCATATAATATGGCTTTTTACATCAGCTAATGATTTACTTAACATCATCGAGCTCTGTTGGAACACCAAATATTGTAACTATTAAAGTTTTATCTTTCCTTTGACCGTAATAAAGATTTCTTTGTAGTTTTTGTGTTCATATGGCAAATTCATGCTAAACATGTCACCACATTGCATTAAAAAAGACTGCCTTCAACAACTGTCTGACTGGGTAACCCAGCAACTGCAGCTTTGATAGGGGCTCTCTGATTCTGATTGGTGGGTCAAATAACCAATCGGAGAGCTGACAAAGGGTCACTGATCTCTGAGCAACACACCAGCAGTTTTGATGGAAAATTTTCCCTAACTTGAAACAACAATTGATTATTTTTTAAAGATCAGGAAAGTTTTAATTTATTTTCTAAGCCCTAGTATAGGGGGTATTTTGATGAAGAAGTTTATGTATGAGGGTCTTATTTCATTTAAATAAACTACAAATGTTAAAATGAATTAGTAAAAAACATTTGCAGACTTTCTCTCTGCACATGGAAATGTCTGATGTAGGTAATAATTGAGGATGGTGCCTGAATGTTGTCTTACATTAAAAGATCAGATTTTTTTTTTTCAATTCAACAGCCCATAATGCTTGTCTGTGTCCCTCTCCTGCTCCTGTAACAGGCTGCCAATAACCCTTTACTGTTGCAGAGGGAACCTGGTTCATTAGCAGGTCAGTCTGTGCCACCCAGTCAGAGCCAGACTGTAGCAGCCCAGCAGCAGCAACAGCCCAAGTGGCCAGCAGGGGGAGCAAGTACGACATCTGTCTCCAGTGAACAGCTCAGCCTGGAGCTCCACCAGGTGGAGAGAGAGATCGGCAAGAGGACTCGAGAGATGGCTCTGGTAAGGAGGGGCGTTGGGGTCGCAAAACTTGTATTATACCATGTGCTGTGACACAGAGGACATTGACTTAGAGGTGCTGCAGACAAAATTGTATGTTATGGTAGAGGGGACATCAAATATAAAGCAATGCCCCATAGTCCGAGGGACCCCTTCAGCTTGTTATTGTAATGTGTTCACGTCAAAGTAAGGAAATGCATGCTTAGAAAATAACAGCTGAATTTATCAGGGATAAGGTACAACTTTTAAAAGAATAATGTTGATTTGAATGTCTCTCCCTTAACCAGGAAAACCAGGTAGCCCACGATGTTCAGCAGTACAAGATGAAACCCACAGAGAATGGACAACCAGAGCACAAAGCTCAGCTGGAAGAAATCTCCCTGGCTCTTGGGTGAGTAGAAAGATGTTTAATAAGCTATTTGAGACATTTAAAATAGATCAAACTCAAGGTCAGGAAATGTCCTAAGAAGTCTTTTTTAGGGGCGGGAAGTTAATTTTTTTACCCATGCGGTGCTTTAATATCAGATGGTGATGTGACAGACACTGCAGAGCCTGCGTCACTGTTATTAATTCATAAAAATGGTTCCTTCAGAGCCACAAAGACGTGTTTTGAAATGTATGACTCTTAAAATTTTGCGAACCAGCAAGATGTGTAAACTTCTTTAGGTAAGGGCTCGTGCTTCACAGCAGGAAGAATGCTGGCTTGGTGTTGTCGTCTTCCTATTCCTGTGTGCACAACAGGCAGCACATGCTTGTGCCTTCTTTCTCACCTAATGTCAGCTATGATAGACTCCAACCCCCTGCAATCCTAAAAAAGGAAGAAGCAGAAAAGATGATAGATTCATGGATGGATACAGGTTTTACACAAAACCAAAAAAAGAGCAAACCTTTTAGACAAATTTAGTATTAAGGCTATTTTCTTTAAAAAAAAAAAAAGTTTGATTCTAAGTGCTGTTCAGTAACTCAGTGTTAAATAATCCACAGAATGGTTCTTCATCTAAATCTGGTGCTCTGTTCTCTCCTGTTTTTTTTCCTCTTTTGATTCAGCGAGGTGTCAAACGGCTCCAGCAGTCTGCAAGAAAGTGCAGTGGGCGGGTCCATGCTGTCACTGACCAATAAGACATCTGCGTTGAGCCTGTGCGCTGATCCAGGTGCCACTGGTTCAGAGATGCAGAAGAATGGCGTTGTCCATTCCTGCTCGTAGGCAGAACACACTCACACTCACACACACACGCATACATACACAAATATAAACACATACACAGACATGCACTCACATAAAAGATGCTCATTTTAAAAGCATGCACAGGCACACATACATCCATTCTATTTAGAAGATGAGCAGTATCTGCCGTGATATGAATTTTCTTTCTTTTTGTTCTGTGAATGAGCTTTTTTTAATGACTTTCCTTGCCTGGAAACCAGGGCATATAATAACATTTCTCTTGTGTGTTAATTTTTTTTTCTTCATTTTTTTGCACTGGGATTACTGATTAACAAGGCTCACAGTAGTTATAACAGGAAGAGAGAATGGTGGTGATGTTGACACTTGTACTGCTATTCATTTAAAGGAACAGGCATGTCAAATCCTGAACTAAAAGCATGTTATTGACCTGCCCCGTATGGATTATTTGGTTCTGTTTTAGCAGCACACACTCACACTGATGAACGGTTACACAGAGGAGCACATTAGGAAACACTGTTACACCACATGCACTCAAAAGAAGCTTCTTTACAGTCTGATAATCCAAGAAGGCCGATCAGAAAACAGAACTGTCGTCAACTGGTTGTCACCCCCAGAATCGTAAAAAGTTGTCGCTCAGATTAAGATCGTCTGAGGAGGGAAAACAGCAGGGAAATACTCCACAAGTGTTGAACGGAAATCGATGTGTTTCAGAGGTCACTTAGGCTCCACATGCACACTCCCATCTGCCACGAGAAGTCTGATTTTATTGTTGCATTTAATGAACACATCCTATGTCTGTTTCATACTTGATATCAGTATATTATATATTTGATTAAAGCATTCTGTTTTAAAGATTGCAACAAGTCTTTTTGATAATGAGCTACATGTTTTCTATAAGGGAATAACTTAACTCGGTGCTTCTCCTGGTCGTAGTGTGACGATGCCTTCCACTCACTTCATTCAGTTCCACCTGATTGTGTTGTTGATGCTCAGCCATAGCTGTGCCGGCTCCTAAGGTTGAATGTATGTAAACAGGCCGACTTGCTATACTTTCAGTGATCAGAATAAGCCAAGGATTTCCCTCCTCAGAGCTTCTCATCTGGCCACACAAAAGGCCTCCCCATTGGGATTATCTCATCATTTGTTCTCCTAACTTCTATGAAGTTGCCTTCCCTTGTGATTTGTTTTTTTATGTTTAATTTTTCATGCTTTACGTTGTTACGATTCTGGGGGATGTGGCTTACCTAGTATATGCTTAAAGGATGGTTGGTTTTCTGTCTGTTATTCATGAAATGGCTGACTTATCTGAGACTGTTGGCCTTTTTAGCCACATAGAGCTTTCAAATCATGTTTACAGCCAGGGATGTAAGTGTTGATCGCTGAGGGCAAGACACACAAACAAACATCCTCTTCTATGAGATGCATTACATGACACATTATACACAGTAAGACAGAATTAAAGCAGTCCCTCTTGAATGCAGCATTGCCTTTAAGAGCTGGGTGTGGTTGCTGATTGATAAACAGCGGCAGTATTTAATATCAATTAATTTGTTGGTGTAGTTCAGTGCCAAGCTGTACATCCTACTTACTGCCCTGGAATATTTGTATTTGAATGTTAAGTTTGAAAAACAAGACTTAAGAAAAGTGATGAAGTGACTTAAGGGGATATTTTTGTATATGTAAAGTTTGATTATTTCAGGTACTCAACAACACCAGTGCTGTACCTTTTAAAGAGGTTTTACATAAAAACAAGACACAAAGCTATGATTGGGGGAATTTTTTTGGGGTGCACTGCATTTCTTTTTCCGTGGAAGTCTTTGTGTTTGGTAATATTTTATGGTGCAGTGAATGGTTATGTGCTCCTCTGCCTGACACGGCAGATTGTGGAATCAATGTGCACAGGCAGAAGAACACACACTCATTTGCTGTTTTGAAAACTAGAGCTAATTACTGAGACTTCCTGGAAGAAAAATAAGACTCATCATAATTTGTGCCTCATTTTAACCTTAAACTTGCACAATTATTCAAATTAACAGCAGTGTACCTTTCTGGTATTCAGAGCTTGTTCTTAAAGATACAGCGCTGATGAGATCCCTTTCAGCCACTCCACTGAGTGTTGTCAAGTACCTGAAACAACCTAACTTCCCTTCAGGATCTATCTTAGTGCAGCAGGCTGTCTTGGATGTGCTGCATGGCACTGCAGGATCAATGTGATTAAACCAGTGAGAGATGCCTGTTCTGTATAGGTTAATATTCTTTATGCTCCAAGTTAATTATTTTATATTTTTCCCATCTCTGTCATGTTCAGGACTAATTAAAGGCACATTCAGGAGACTGGTGGGTTCACAAACTGAAGCAAAATAAAAACATGAGCTATAAATTAGAGTTTAATAGAAACCATCTTGTACCTTGTTGTCATCATCACCACCATTAGCACTATTTTTGCTCTTTCTCCATCATGTAAATTGTTTACTGCTGATGCTCAAAACTGAGCTCCCTGCCTTTGTAAACAATGAGCTTGATTGGCTTCAGTTTTGCAGCTCTGCTCCGAGTGAGCAGGTCCCTGTGTTCAAACGGTTAAAGGAAAGAGGAGACGCTGAAGCCGTTGTTTAGGTCAGATGAAGGGTACTAAGAGACTGACGCAGCTTTGAGAAAAGCGGGGTCAGATGATCACGGACACAAATGCTTTTGTGTCGAACATCCTGATCTGTCGAACAGTTCGCTGCAGGAGCGTCTCCTCTGTCAAGTCAGCGCCATGATAGAGGATTTCTGGGTTTTTCTTGATTTCAAATTTTCCTACCACACTTCAAGCCTTTGGCTGCTCCTCGCTACATTTATTGTCTAGATACACAGCTCACCTATACATATAAGTATGTATACATACATTAATATACTAAAGCACTATTAATGTGCCACCTCTTATTTTACTCGCTCAGCATTTATATTAAATGATCTCTATCTAGAATCAGTAAGATATTTGTTTTTTTGTTTTGGTTTGACTTGTTTTCTGTCCACTGGTTGCCAACACAGACTTTATCCTTTACCAGACGAAGGACTTCTGTGCGCATTGATGTGTGTTCACTTAATTATTTGTGTTCAAACAAAGATGTTCTTTATAGACTATGCTTCCGAAGAAGACAAAAATTCTGTACCTTTGGAAATCTTACAGAGACGTTTTGTGTGTGCTAGATTGTATTGTAGAAAATGTACCCTTAAGTTTTTTGTTTTTTTCCTCGAGGTGTGCTGTACTGGGTGATGATAGTGTTCAGCTATTAGAAAAGTGTTCAGGGGGATTTCCATCCCCTGCCCCTGTGAGGATATTCAGGAAGTCTCTGATAAAAAGTTGGCCTTAAATCATCTTAATTGCTCCTTTTCCTCGTCTTACTGTAGGAGAACGAGCTCTGATAAATTCACACTCACTGAATTGGCAGGATTTGGAGTAATCAAATGACCTTAAATGGACTCTCGCCCCTTTGGAACATAAACAATGCAGTGATGCAAGCTAAATTTGTTTTTAAGATTTTTAAGGATATGTTGTTGACCTAGCTCGGTTTGTAGTTTTTTCTTTCTTTCGTTTTGTTTCTTTCTGCTTTGGTTGAGTGAATTTACTGACCCGCAAGTCTTACAGTCTTTGATAAAACTTCAACCTGATGTGAGGTCAACTGCTCGACCAGTATTCAAGTGACACTCACTTAGTACTTCTTATTTACAACAGCTAATAACAAAACTTGGCCCTAATAACTTAATTTTGTTGTTATAATTCTATGAATTAGCAACGTTATGTCTTGTTAATTCAGTATTGTGTTTATTTTCTCTGAGTGCAAGTCAACCCAAAGTTTCACAGCGCTGATTCTACCTGATAGGTCACTGCAGGTCTGAACGGGCTTCAAACGCCTTTAGCTTAGCAGAACTTACATACAATAAGGTATGGGGTGGTTTACGATACAGTAAAAAGCAAAGGTGTGGTTTTAATCCCTTGCGTGTTTTTGTTTCTGAGTGGAACTGCTGCCTCAGCCCTCATTTCTATAACCAGAAAACTCCCACCGAAGACCACTGAACTCTGTTACTGCTGTTTGAGGCTCACATTTTACTCCCTGACTTTCTGGGGAAAACGCAAATGGCTATTTTATATGATTACTCCCTTGTAAAATATCTCTTAAATTAAGGTACAGGTTTGATTTCAGCAAGAAAAAAAGTTTTTATATGTATATTATACTCCATTAAGGAATGTCTAGAATTATCTTCCTCCAATGTGGATGTAGCCATTATTACGCCATTTTATGACTTTGTAAGAGAATTCACTGTGTGAAAATTGGTTTGCATTTTTGTATAATACAATCTGCTTTTTTTTTTCGTTTGATACGAGAGGGAGGTCAAACTGGAAGTTTGAAGAGAGAAAAAAAATGAACCTGTGAAATTGAGAAAACAAAGTGTAACTTATGTACAACAGTGATTCTAAGCTGAGGGGAAAGATTAAATGATATTGCTAACTCTGACTGCTTGAGTTGTTTTATTGATTTTTTTTTTCTCGAAGACATCAGGACAAGCATTAGAAACAGCATTTCAGAATTGTAAGGTAAGACAAAGAAGAAATATTCCTGAAGATTAATCATTTGTATACCTTGAAAAAAATGCACACACACATATTGATCTTATTTTGATTCATTTATTTGGAAAGTACAGTATACAATATGAAATAATACACTTCCACTCCATTCCACAGTCAGCTTAATGCTTGTTTATTTTTTGTTGTCATTATTAGTATTGTTATTAATATATCACACATCCTAATTAAAACATCACTGCGCATCCCATTTTAATTCAAGCATATTCATGTGCAGGGGGGCTGCAAAGGTTAGTAAAATTCTAAAAGCCCATGACTAATATTGGCTTCTAAAGATATCTAAGCAACTTTTTGTCGTATGATTTTAGGATTTCTGATCTCTTCACTAAGGAATACAGCAAACCTGAATTTCTTGTTTGCCAGATGGTAAAATGAAGGCATCTTTGCATTAAAATGACATTTATGGAAGAAGTGCCCCTCTAAACATTCAATAGAGGACAGAAGTTTTTTCTTTGTGATTCATATCTATGTCAGAATGGCATTTGAAGTTATAAGATGGTGGGATAAGACAAATATTTGATATGAAGGAGTGTTAAATCTTTAAAATCATAAACGGAAGAGATTCCTTAAAGCTTATGTCTGAAAATAAAATGCTTAATAAAAGTTAGTGAAATCTTATCATGGTTCAAATACCAGTAAGTCTCCAACAGACCAGTTTAATTTACCATTTACTGCATTTTTCCTCTGTTGTTTGAAGCTTTTTTTCTCTAAACAGAATAACTCGTTGAAATAATTAACAGCAGCCCATTTCTTCACCACATTTATTAATTTTATTTGCTTGACTGATGCTACTTTGTGACATCTTTTCATGGGCCCCACAATTCCTGGCAGCACCCCTGTTACTGAGTAAAAACCCGACTGCTCCTGACTTGAAATATTTGTGCAGCTGACATGACTTCTGTTACTCCACATGAGTTGGATCCCAGGAGACATGTCTCCCATCATGCAACTTGTTTATTGCCTCCATATCTTCATCCGTAAGCTGGAATCCAAACACCTTAGAAAGTGCAAAAAAGGCAAAAAGTGTTTTTTTTTTGTGTTAAATTAAAATCCAAATTAATTAAGATGGTGAAGTAATGACCTCTTCCAACCCACCTGGCAGTTCTCTACAACTCGCTCCTTTTTGGTTGACTTGGGGATTGTAATGGCTCCGTGCTGGAGAGACAGAAGAGTAACAAACACTGAAACTGGTCCTGATCATTTTCCTGAGGGTGCATCTACATTTGCATACTTGTTTATGAAGAGATAATCACAGAGGAGGATTTGATAAAGTAGGCACAAAACAAAAAGGACTGAAAACATGTCTAGAATAAACTGATAATTCTGAATTATTTTAGTGTGTTTCACCTGAATGCTCCAGCGGATGCAGATCTGAGCCGGAGAGCGTCCATACTTCTTTGCTATCTGGATGATAGTGGGGTCACTGAGAGCTTGACCTTTGGCCAAAGGGCAGTACCCCTGAAAAGCGATTCCCTCCTGATGACAGTACTCCATCAGCTCATGAGGCCGCTGGAACGGATGAAACTCCACCTAAGAGTGCATTATATCATGAGGTCTTACTATACTTAAATCAACAGCTGGAATACTGTGGTTAAAACCAAACCGACAACTCTAATGACAGAATACAGATCAATCTATGGAGCTTGTTTCGTTTCTCCATCTTAAAATCAATCCATGAATAAAAGTGAAGTTCTGGTTTTGCTTGAATTTGTGGACAGAACCCAGGCTAAGAGTTCAGCTCCATAGTTACTGTCAGAAATACTCACCTGATTGACGTGAGGCACCACCGTGCAGTCCTCCTTTAACTGCTGAAGATGGTGAATCATGAAGTTGCTCACCCCGATGGAGCGACACAAACCTGTTCAGACAAGAGGAGCTTGTAAACAAACACTGAGTGTGACATCGTCTGAGGCCTCCAGACCACGATAAGAAGGACATTTTAGGTAATGAGGGTGACTATCTGTAAAGCTCTTTAAAAACAGGGTCACGATAAAGCTCTACACCCAATACATGCCAAAGAATGAAGAAGAGAGGTGCTGGATTGGCGGAGTGGTTAGCAACCAGGGACCACATGTACGTGCTTCTGCAGGTCTGGGTTCGAACCCCGCCTGTGACCAGTTTGTAGAGTGTCTTGCCCTACTCTATCGCCCCCTTTCACAAGCCTATCCACTCTCTCTCTCCTATCAATGAAGGCACAAAATGCCAAAAAATACATTAAAAATGAAGAAGAAGGAGAGGACAGCGTCTCACTGATGACAACAACCAATGATTAAGAAACACCCCCCCAAAACCCAAACAGATAAATTCTTCAAGGACTCCTGCGGTTTATTTCAAGTACAAACACTCTGTCCATACAGCTTTTAAAATGACAAAATCAACACTTATCAAGCCTCTTAAATGTGCTTTTTTTTTCAAGCTCTTCCAACTTTACATACTGTAGATTATAAAACCAGTGATCAACATCTGGCAACCCAGGTGCCACATCAGCCCCCCCCCAGCTTTCCATCTGGCCCCAAGAGTATATCAAACACTGAAAATGTGAGGAGGAAAATTGTAACTTTAACAGTTTTTAATATATATTTGTATTAATTTGTCTTTTGGTCCACCCTAGTATTCACCCTACTCCATTAAATTTGGCTCCATAGAGTTTCATATAAAAAACGTCACTGTAGGACGGACAAACTGTTCAAAATTGAAGGAAACATTGTTACTGATTTCACAAAAGTACAGCATGTAGTCTTTCCTAGAAGACAGTTTATCAATATCTATGGTTTAAAACCCAAAAGAAAACAGTAATATTTAAAATAAACACAATTGAAGCAAGTTCGAGCATGTTTGTGCAATTAAACTGTTTTCACCGTTTACTGAACATCACTTCGTCTATTTTTCTACTTTCTCAAAGACAGTGTTAAAACTTCCAAAAGTTTCATTTCATAATAACTGAATAAAGCCACAAATATTTAAATGTGATAATTAATACACAGAAAAGTAGTAAATAAAAAGAAAAAATTGCTTCTCTATGGATTTAATTCTTGGTGCAGCCATGAAAAAGTCATTGAAATCATCACAGGGGCCACATTTAACCAGATAGAGTGCCACAAGTTGCCCACCTTTGCCCTCAATATTTGCACTTTTTATCTGATCTTTTTTTTTTTTTTTACAGAAGTCCACCTGTACCTAGCCATTGTTTGAATATTTTAGAGTCACACACCAAGCGAGGACAAACATTATGACCCCAGAATTGTACCAAAGACACAGCTACCATACAGGGTCCTATGTTCAAACATACCAGATTGTTCTTTTTTTACTCAGATCTCTTCATGAAGCTCACCCCTGATCAAAACTATTAAAACTTGAACATTTTTTTCAACCCTTTAACTAACAATTTCATAGAAGATTTCATTGATTTGGTAAAAAAAGAAAAACAACACCTCATGACTGATTTTCAATGTAAAAAATGATCAGGGGCTGGAGATTCTTATGTGCTACCACACTCTTAGATTTATCAAAGATTAGTAAAACATTTACTTTGGTGTGTTTATTTATTTATTTATTTTGCTCATAAGTTTTACTCCCTTTGTTCCCGTTGTGGCTGTTTACAAGCCACAATTTTAGCTGCTGTAAAAGCATTGACAAATATTTATTCCATTTTTGCCCATATCTCTTCCTCAAGCTCAGCCCTTATAATAAATATGTTTGAAAGAAAATGGAATTTAACCCTGTAAATGCCAAATTCATATGTGATAATTTTGCTGATTTGGAGAAAAAAAACATTAGCTTTGGTGCATCATTATTTTTTGCACAGCATCAGACTTTACGTTTTACTCCCCATTGACTCCCATTATAACCACATTTTTTGAATGCAGCCATGCCACTGCAGGGAAATAATTATGAAATTGGCATTTAAAGGGTTAAATTCCATAATTAAAAACCAAAAATACATAGTTTTGATCAGGATTGAGCTCGCTGAAGGGAATTGGAGAAAAAAGTTTGAAAAAATAATTACCTGATGTTTTTACAGCGGCTACAGTTTGTGGGTTTTTTACAGCCAAAACATGACCAAAGTGTTGTAAATTTGCCCACAGTGTATTTTTGACCTTTTAAATTTTTTGAAACCACATTTTTAAAATTTCTTTAGAATAAGTTTCCTCCCCGAAAACCTTTTCACTCTTTTAAGTACAATGGAAGTTATTGTCAATTAGTTCTAAATATCCTCCCTTTGTGGCAGAAAATAGCCACATAGAGACCCAAGGCACTCAGCACATTTGAATGTATCATTTGCATTTAAGGAGTAATCGGTCCTGATCAATCTTTTAACCCTAACTAAGAGCGAAACATTGTTCAGATTATGCTTTTCTGTTATTCCATAAGATGTTCTTTTCAAGACCCAAATGTTTAAAGAGCTGTCTGTGCATTAAAAAGCTTAGACAAGGGGTGCTGGTTTTGCGGAGTGGTTAGCAACCAGGCACCCCATGTACATCCTTCTGCTGGTCCAGGTTCAGGTCCCACCTGTGACCAGTTTGCAGAGTGTCTTCTGCTGCTCTCTCGCCCTCTTTCACAAGCCTATCCACTCTCTCTTTCCTATCAATAAAGGCACAAAATGCCCAAAAAATACATTAAAAAAAAAAAAAGCTTAGACAAAAGCACGCCGTCTTTAAGTTCTTTGAAAGGTTTCTTTGCTGTATAAATGTAATTTTATGGGAGTTTATTAGTGCATATGAAAAACAAGGAACTATTTTATTTATGTGTCAAGAGTCTTCAAACATGTAAGGCAAAAAAAAAAAATGCTGACACTTTCATTTATTACCCTTAGAATCTACCCAACTGTCTCCCCATGGAGCTGGCTGTAAGCAAACATTAAATTCTTTCCAGCAAATTGCATTTAAAAAAACAACCAGAACATGACTCAGTGCTGTGCAAGTAAGACTTCAAGCACCTTTAAGGGCCATACCCAGAATCCAAGGACTTTTATAACTTCAAATGTTTGTCTTGAATCTCAAGCACCTTTCAAACAGCTCCACGCCCCTCGTGTAGAGAGAATGTCGCCCTCATCCTGGGGGCCATGTGCTGGCCTCAGGCCTCTCGCCTGTATATCCCCCACCCCAGTCTCTCCCCAGTTTCTGTTTCAGTCCACATACCTTAGCGTGTCAAATAAAGGCCTGGAATGCTTTATATCTTGATAAAAATATCTTTTAAATGTAATACCAGAAAACAGTCTCATTTCCACTTATAAGCGGTTTTATTTAGCTGTTATTGGCTTTGCAGAGAGACAATGGGTAGGGACAAGGGGAGAGAGAATGGGGCAAGGGTATTGGCTAGAAATGAACCCACAACAACAGCAAAGAGCTGCACAAGGGTTTCACTGGCAAACAATCTGTGCCCCTGAATTCTTGCCTTTTAATAAGTATGAATCAGTTTTTTTGTAAAGATTAGTTAAATTATTGAGAGGCATAAACAAAAATAAAACCCTCCTTTAAGTTCTTTAAAATACTTCTATGCTGTTAAAATGTCATTTTATGGGAGTATATTAGTGAAAAACAAGGAAACTATTTTATGTATGTGTTAAGAGTAAATACATCTTCAAACATGTAGGAAAGTTGAAGAAATTGCTTTGAGAAGTTCTCATGATCATTTTAATTCACATGCAAAGAAAAATCACGAGCCAGTGATGCTTTCATTTGAGCTACAACCTCTAAAATGTAATCAACTTCCCCTTACATTTGCACAAGATTTTTGAGGAAATCCCTCAGAGAATTTTGAACCAGCATTCAGAAAAAAATGGGTAATGAAGTGACTTGATGTGACTATAATGTGGTTCTTTACCTTCTTCATAAAGTTCCTCTAAAGCCCTCCAGGCCTCAGCTCTCAGTTCTCTGTTGGAGCGACCGGGCTGCATCCCACCAGGCCAGTGTAACATGTAGATGTCTAAATTTAACAAGAGGAACCGTATCAGTATGAGGCCAAAATCAATGATCAGTATTCTAATCTCAAACAGGATTAATCGCTTTAGTCCTTACCGAGATAGTCCACCCCCATCTGAGAGCAGGATTTTCGAAAGGCCCTCTTTGCAGATTCATACCCATAATCCTCAGGCCATAGTTTATTGGTGACCCACAGCTGGCTCCTTGGCACCCTGCTGTCTCTGATGGCCTCACACAGCTGGACCTCAAAGCCATTATACTTGGACGTGTCAATGAGGCGAACGCCACAGTCACGAAGTGCATACAAAACAGTGTCCTGACAGAAACCCCCGACCTGCGACGTGCCTGACAGAGGTGGGGTAGACACGTTACAGAAGCAGACACAGGCTTAATAACAAGCCTGGTAATATCAAGACTGATACTCACCTATTCCAAGAACGGGTATCTGAACCCCATTTGATAGCTCCACAGTGGGGCAAGTCCAGCCATTTGCAGAAGACATGCTGTCTTTGAGGACTGTGTGATCATACAGGAGCCAGAAAATCTTTGAAAACCTGCACCGCTGCTCTCCAGTGTCTGTTTGCCTTCTTTAAGTAGTTCTGCTTGCAGAATAAACCCTCCAGTGCTTTACAATCTCAGGTCTCACACAATTTAAATAACAGTAAAATGTTCTGGTCTGACTCAACAAACAGGAATGACTTGTGCATCTATAGGAGGAGCTCCCCAAGCTGGAGTGAAAATTCTTGAGGGTAATTTCAAGTAACAAGTCTTTTCAGGTACAAGGTTTATAGTAGTTACTTATTTTACAAGTTTATCACAATGAAGAGTTTGTGTCAAAGTCTGCCAATGCTAACATTCTTTACATTTGTTACCTTGGAGTCGTTTCATACTTGGTTAAGACTTAAATTCTTTTATTACAGTCTGCCAGTGTGTTATACTTCCATTCTTCAACCTAAAGGGCTTCTTTAGCGCTGTCAGACGATTAAATAAAATAATTAATTAATGACCGGATTTATAATTAATTAATCTAATTAATCACATTTTAATCTCATATCTGCTTAAAGTACCCAAATAAAGAATTTGAATTCTAGGATATTATAAAATTGTAGTGCATGACTAATCAAATGAATACACTAAAAAGTGAAGGTTTGTAAATCCACATTTTTATTGGTGACTAAATAAAACCAAAGTCAGGGCAACTTGACCAGAAAATTCTAAGCTCAATCAGGCAACTCAAATTACACTTAAGAGTGTTTCATAAATCAAATTCAAAACAAGAAAAAGGTCGAGGACATCCAGCAAAACAATTAGGCCTGATGCATTATGAAAGAATTCAGTAAATATAGATACATAAATTCCAAAATAAAATAAGACTAAGTCTTAAATATGCCATTCCTGTTGTCACCTGGGCTTTGTTTGGTTTGACTAGAGATGCATGTGTGAAGTGGCGTGCCACTGCCATGTACGGGTCCTCCAGCTGGCCAATATTAAAATGTTTGTGTGCCATGATTAATCTTGCGATTAATTTTTATAACGCATTAATTTGCGGTGTAATTAATTAATCTAATTAATGCACTAAAGTGACAGCCCTAATTTTTTTTACAAGATTCAACCTAAGTTTGTCTTAGGTCCTGTCCACACAGAGTCAAAAAAAATACAGATTTTGTTTTAAAAGGTTTTCTGTAAACTCTGGCTGAACGATATGGACAAAATGTCATATCTTGTAAGTTATGCCAGATATCTCAATATCGATATGATATGATATGACTACAGGTTCGGTGAAAACCAAGCGGTGCATTCAAGGGCAGTCATAAAAATGAAATTTATTGTGACTTCCACAGCTGTACATGCAGGGCGAGCACGAGGGAATCCATATCTTTTACACTGTTGCTTCTTACATATTAATATCTTGAATGTTTATATCTTGATATAGATACGATAACGATATATCTTTCAGCCCTACTGTAAACACGTCATTGTTTCAAGAAATGTGCCTATCGTCATGGAAACACTGAAAACACTGTAGTATAAATGTCAGGCTTGTAAGTGGACCTGCATCCCTACCACAGACATCCACTAAAACCAGAGAAGACATGAAGCAGGAGATGTAGAGCTGTAAGATCATAGTTTCTGAAAATAAACACTTTTGTTGTAAAAGCACAGACCCACAAGGGCCACATCTAGACATTCACACTGGGACACAGTTTCAAAAATGTGCATTTCAGGGCTCCCATGGACGAAAACGCCCAAACATACAACATGTGGATGACCCCTTAAAGGTCCCATAATAATGTGTGTTTACATCATGTCTTCATTAACTGTCTCTATGTTTTTAAGTTTAAAAAAGGAAAAGTAATCTCTGTTGAGGGTCAGACTTGCCTACCTCTAAATGCCAGCTCTATTTCAGATATCCTTTATCAGAGGAAAATAGGATAAAACAAAGAAAATGTGTCCTCTGCTTCTTTTGTCAGCTTCTCCTTTGAGAAAATGCTCAGTTTTTTGAGTTACTGTTATGAAGGTTTGGAAACAAATGTCTTTGATTCATTTGTAAATTGTAAAACCCAGTTTTTCTGTTTAAATAATGTCAGAGTAGGTTTTATTGTTGACTTCATCACCTCTTGTTTGTGCCTTTACAGTTGGCTAACATAAAATAAGAGTCATATCATATATTCTCTCCATTCAGTAAAACAGTGACATATAAAGCAGGTAAAAATCTACCATAAAACAATTTTGAACAATGTGATGATTTATTTAAAAACAAATGCATTTTTAACAACTTGATACTGGCAGATGATGATCAGTGAATCAGTTTAATAGTCATATGACATTATGTTATGAGGCATAAGTTCTCAACCTTTTCCCATAACTGTATGTGGGGTTAGTAACGAAGAAAAGCTCCTAGTGCTCATAAACATGAATTTCTTCAAAGCTCATATGTTCAGAGATCATTGTCTGAACTATCCAGTATGTTAGTTAACAGAATTTTAGCTTATCCATTCAATATTCATATTGACAGCAACATTACAAACACCTCCTTTCATTCTTGAAGTTTTTCACTTCTTACTATTACAAGTATTTCAGAAATATCAATAATATATAAATATTGGTTTCATTTTCATTAGTATTTCATTAGGACTCTTTAGTGGATTCTTTTGTTTTTCCATTTCTATGGGATGTTATAAACTTATTAATAACTAAAATTTGTGTTGTCAAAATAAAAAGATGTTTGTACAAAATTCTCATATTAAACTCATTTCGGAGATCAAGCATTAAAGGTCCTGGTCAAAATGCTGCCAAATGTTAAACAGAGACGGGGTGCTGGTTTGGTGGAGTGGTTAGCAACCATGCACGTCCCATGTACATGCTTCTGCAGGTCCAGGTTCGAATCCCACCTGTGACCAGTTTGCAGAGTGTCTTCCCCTACTCTCTCACCCCCTTTCACAAGCCTATCCACTGTCTCTCTCCCATCAATAAAAGCACAAAATGCCCAAAAAATACATTTAAAAAAAAAAAAAAACAGAGACCATAAAATTATTTTTGGTCTTTGTTAAAAAAAAAAAAAGCTCATTAATGGTAATCTCTATGTGTTCTATTATACTGTATGTTTAGAAAATATGTAGGCAATTCAAACCATTTTAATCCTCAAGGCCCAGTCCGGTTAGTCATATACATATATATATATATATATATATATATATATATATATATATATATATATATATATATATATATATATATATATATATATACACACACATATATATATATATATGTGTGTGTATGTATATATGTATATATATATATATATATATATATATATATATATATATATATAAATCTTCAATAGACTACACACAGAGTCACAAAGTCATTTTTCTTCTCTTTAATTACTACAGCATGGGATATGTCAATGAAAAAAATGAATGCTCTCTTTAAAATCATTAACATTGAGTTTTCCATATGATTATTTTTTATTTAATTTTTCGTCAAATGCTTACATTTGATATTGACATTACGCCATCTGGTGGACAGAAGTGAAAACGCTAAATTCCAAGGCAAAAGCCCAGACTGACGCTCAGACATAATAAAATGTGTGTATTCTGCTTTTATTGAAGAGAAATCATTTTTGCAAATTGACTGAGTTTCATTCGACCACTTTTGCTCTTAACAGTATGAGTGTAAAACTTATTTGTACTCAATGTATTTCAGACTTACTGTGGGACCTGAGCTTAATATAAAATGATCAAATTAAAATACACAATCTTGATGAAATTTATGCCATATAACACTGCCAAAATAATTATAAAATATCCCTAAATTAATAAGACTTTGGCTTAACCTGGATAGGTTTAATATCACAAGACATCCATTATGTTTCTGCTTTTATTTCAGATGGAAACAGTTTTGTTTTTGAGTGCTTTATCAGAACATAATTGATTTTGGCTTATTTCTAACCCCTACTAACGGGTTTATTGTATTTGTCCTTTAAAATGACTAATTTCTTTACTTACTTTGATTCATTATTTTATTGTTTCCCTCTTGCCTGTTTAGTCAGCAAGTTAAACAACAAACAGTTTCTCTGTTTTCATTATCAATCAGTCACTCCTTTGTAAAGTGCTTTGGGCTAAATTTTCACGTATGAATAGTGTTATGTGAATTAAGTTAAGTTTACATTGTAATTTCTGATGATAGTACCAGTATTAGCCATGAAAAAAATGGATGACTCAAAGGAGCTTTACACTGCAGGCCACACTCATTCACTCTCACATTCACACATTAACTTTAATTGGGTTTAAATGTCTTGCCCAAGGACACATCTTCATGTAACAGCATCGGCTGCACTAAAGCCTACAACCTTTCGTTTACCAACAAAGCGCACCACAATCATCCCTCTTTAGTATTTTATCCATTTGAACAACATGGGCATCTCCCATCAGTATCAGAAACGGAGTAAAGAGGGGGGCTGATGATCTTCCCATCAGGCCTCTGTGACATTCACATTGAAGCAGAGCACTGAAATGGCAAAGGCAGTTTTGAATTACAGACATATTTACTTGATATCTTCCTCTTAAAATCTCAATGATACTAAAATAAACTGATGCAAATACTGTTAAACATTTTCCTTCCCACATTATAAGAGCTGTTCCATTCGGACAAACTGGGGATATAAATGATTCATTTAACCAAATTGTTTTTTTCACGTTTATCTGTCTGTACTATAAATAACTTGTGTAGTGTACAGTTTGTTGGTTATATCACTCCTCTGTAAATTGACTTTGTGTCTCTGAATGCACTCCCTTGTATGCACTCTTGCACTGTATGTTTACTCACTGCTCAACTGAAGTTTAATGTTTTGTGTTTGCTCATACCTGTGTTCGTGGAAAAAAATGGTCCTGACTCTACGGAGTCCCCTAGGGGACATAAGTGTGTATGTTGTTTTTGTTTTACCACTTTGTTTTTTGTCTGACAACTTTATTTTTTCTCCTACAACTTTGTTTGTTTGTCCTAACACTTTATTTTTTACTCCTAAATTTTTATTTTTTCCCCTAACACTTTGTCTTCATTTCCTTCCACTTTTTCTTTTTCTCATTTGACTTTTTTTAAGGAACACTTTTGTCTTTTTTGCTGTTGTCTTTGTGTTTTTGTTCCTTCAACTTTTTTTTTAGACTCGAAGTACCACTTCAAACTTGTACTTCGACTTTAAACTCATAGTACGACTTCAAACTCGTAGTAAGACTTTAAACTGGTACTTCGACTTCAAACTCGTAGTTCGACTTTAAACTCGTACTACGAGTGCAAATTTCCTGAATGAAACATCAGAGGACTGCTGCATTAAATCTGAAACAGAAACAAACAAAATCAGCTGTCATGGGTCAAACTTATTTGGTTTATTCAGATGAACAACTATATGTGAGAATTGTATCTCTTCAGGGCTTTATCAGCTGGAGACCCAAATTATGTAAAAATAAACAAATACATATTAAATTGTGGGCCCTGAATCTATAACCTATGAAATCTTAACTTTTTGAATGGAATCTCGGAAATAATAAACTTTTCAATGATATTCTATTTTTTTCTTATATTTTGGAAAGGGTCTGTGTTTGGCATTTTTTTTATTTTAATAATTATGACCTACAGCAACCATAATTATTTTACTTTCCCCATTGTGTGTAATGAGTCTTTAATGTGCATTTCACATTCTAAATTTAATGACTGAAATAAACTTTTCCATGATATAATTCACTGAGCTTCAAAATATAATCCAGCTTTTAGAACTTTAAGTGCATTGATATGAGAGAGAATTAATCAAATGCACATACCAAAACTCTAAAAAATACTTTACAATAAGAGAAATAAACTTGTTCATGTAAAGTTCATCAGGAGGAGGATATGACTACCATGTCAAACTTCATATCTCCACTTCTTGACAAGAGGGCCATTTTGGTCATTTGAGAGGAGACATGCAGCTGTGAAGAGCTGGTTTATGCCCCCTGAGATGAAGAGTGGGATAGTGGTGTCAAACAGTTTATTTTCTTTGACTCTTCGGATCATCCTCTCAACGTGCACTCTCAAACGAGCAATGGACTGCGTCCTCAGAACATCCACTTCCAGCATTTGGGTCCTCTTGGAGAGGAAGGCAAGACGATGGACAGTCCCAGGTATAGGGATGGGTACCTTTCACATTTGAACCGATACCATACCGATGCCCGGTACCTGGGAATCGGTATCGGTACTCAACAGTACCAATTTTCGGTACTTTTGCGTGTGTTTATGGGGTAATAAATATTAATTTGTTTAATATTAAGATCTCTGCTGAGGTCATTACGCTATTGCTGTGCTGCGTTCAAGTCCGGTATGGAAATTCACCTACTCTACCCAATAGTATGCCTGCTTCTTCCACTCCCTCACAGTCACAAGGATGCGTTTAGGTACCTAAACAAGGTACCGTTTGTTTTTACATGAATCGGTACTCGGTAGTACCTACAGAATTTGGTCGGTACATCTTAAAGTACCTAATTCAGTACCCATCCCTACCCAGGTACAAGGTCATCCACCAAGAAGCCCTTATCGACCATGATGGCCATGTCAGGTGTTAAGAGAGATGTAATTCCTGACTGACAGAACACCTCCCTGTCACTCATGGAACCCTCAAAAAGTGAGGACACAAAAGTCATGGCTCCATGAGGGGACATTCCCACCATGGCTTTGAAGGTGCAGTGGGACTTGTAGTTAGAGAAGACTTCACTCTGAAGGAGCAGTGATGAAGGAGTTTGACATCGTAGCTCTGTGCAGGCAAGAACAACTTGTGTATCACTGTAGTGGCCATGAAAGTCACGTGGAAGACTGGCCTTTACAGCTGCAGGAGTTGTAGTACGAGTTTAAAGTCGAACTACGAGTTTAAAGTCGTACTACGAGTTTGAAGTCGAAGTACGAGTTTGAAGTGGTACTTCAGGTTTAAAATAAAAGTTGAAGGGACAAAAACACAAAGACAACAGCAAAAAAGACAAAAGTGTTCCTTAAAAAAAAGTCGAAGGAGAAAAAGAAAAAGTGGAAGGAAATGAAGACAAAGTGTTGGGGGAAAAGAAAAATTTAGGAGTAAAAACAAAGTGTTGGGATATAAAAAACAAAGTTGTAGGAGAAAAAATAAAGTGTGAGCCGAAAAAAAATAAAGTGGTAGGACAAAAAAACAAAGTGGTAAAATAAAAACAACATACACACTTATGTCCCCTAGGGGGCTCCGTATGACTCAGTTTTGTCTTGCATTTTTTTTATTAGACTCAACTTAATCAACTTTGTTTTTCCATGTCCTACATGAACCAAATGTTAAATTTAAGTCCAATCTGATGTAATGTTGTTACTCCACATTTGTTGGATCCCAAGTCACATGTCTCTCATCATGAAGTTCTCCCAAAGTGGACATATCTGAATCATCCAGCTGGAAATCAAACACCTTTAGGATGTTTGTGAAGAGAGCAGAAGGAGAGGTTATAGGGGAGATGACATTGAATGGCTGTTACATTAGAAATTAATCAAGCATGTACACTTTCTGCTTCCTTAAAACAGATCTTAAAATAGCAACCACAACTGAATTTAGGATTATCTTTACTTCAACTGTAAGTGAATACAAATTAATCTTTTTCTTTAAAATCATTTTGATGATCAACAATTCATTATATCTGAAACCTCTTAATTTTACTATTGTTGAATATACAATTAGTTTCAAGTAACTGATGGGAACATGAAAGAGATTGTCATATTTGAACAAATGTTAATAAATCTGTTTATTGTGATAGGCCATGGTGGTTTCCTTTTTACTCCTGCTCATGTTTGATAAGTTGTAGAATTTTTTTAGAAGAGTTAACATAATAAATTCTCCCTTAATCTCCAGTTTTGCATTGATTGTATAAATAATGTCTTGATTTTAAATGAAAAACCTTGCATTCCAACTCACTTGGCAGTTTTCTTGTATCCTCGTTCTCTTGGTGGATTTGGGTATTGTGACAACTCCATTCTGAAGAAAGTAAACAGTGGAAAGAAGCGTGTTTGATGGTAAAAACACGTTTTAAATGTGAGTTGACTGCAGGACCATATGAAAACAAAACAACAACCTGAATGCTCCAGCGGATGCAGATCTGCGCAGGCGTGCGTCCATACTTTTCTGCTATGCTGTGAACGGTGGGATCAGTGAGGGCTTGACCTTTGGCCAGAGGACTGAAGCCCTCAAACACGATTCCCTCCTGACGACAGTAATCGATCAGTTCATTGGGCTGTTGGAATGGATGATACTCCACCTGATGGTGTGTAAGATATGAAAAATCAACATAAGTCACTGCATGTCAAACACTCACAGAAAGATATTCATGATATGGTTGGATTTTTATCAACTACATCATTCAGGCTTAACTAAACCAGTTAGCATGTTTCTTATTCTCTCATCAAAATGTGCTCTTGAAAATTCTAGCGTAAAAACAGCAGGTCAACTGCTATTAATGGCTATGTGTTGTTCTAACTTTTGAAATATACAATTTACATTTTTTATGAATTGTTAAAACAGAAGTATGTACATGACATATTAATAATTCAGGGTATTTTTTAAGTTTACGCAGCTTCACAGGTATTACATTACATTTTGTTCTGGAGGCCTCACCTGGTGAGATATGTCATTGCCCTTGATAAAAATTTGATAAAATAAGACTGGTCATGGCTGTCTGTTGTATGCTATATTTAAATAGAGACTTTACTGGATAAACAAAGCTGGTTCTCCTTTTGATTAATGAGTTAATGCTGTAATACCTTAAGAAAACAACCAATATCTTCATGTTGTCACTCAAAAGGAGCAAAACCAAATGTAAACAATCACCTTCTTGCTTCTGTAATGATACATCTTATATGTTTGCTTCTGCCTATCCGTCTCTTTGCTCAGTTAGAGTGCTTGTTCCACATTAGGTCCAGATTGAGAAAAGTTCCACTGATAACAACTGTGAGTGGTTCCATCACAATGTTAATGATTTATCCTGAAGATGGTGGTGAGTTCTGAGGCTGGACCAGCTGAGAGCCACTGGCTCAAGGAATAAATGTAAATATTTGTCCTTTCAAGACTGCAAACTGAATAGCTTTGTTTTTAATGTGTTAACCATTTCCATTACACATTGAACTCTACCTGGTTAACTTGCGGCACAACACTGCAGTCCTCCTTTAGCTGCTCAAGGTGGTGAATCAAAAAGTTGCTCACTCCAATAGAACGACAAACTCCTACAGTGACAAACTGACAATTTACTCATTCTCTTATTTAGGTGATAAAGTGTTCTGTATTTCTGCATGATACTCTACTATCTGTACCTTCTTTATAAAGTTCTTCCAAGGCTCTCCAGGTCTCAGCTCTCATCTCTCGGTTTGAACTACCAGGCTGAAATGACTCCGGCCAGTGCATTAAGTACAGATCTGAGGATAAAGAGGCTGTTAAGGTTTGTGGAATAAAAATAAATTAAAAAATAGTTTAGTAAGCCCTGGTGGGTCAAAACTCCTACCAAAGTATTCAACTCCCATTTTAGAGCAGGAGTCCTTGCAGGCCTTCTTAGTAGCACTGTATCCGTAGTCCTTTGGCCACAGTTTATTGGTAAGCCACAGGTCACATCTTGGTATCCTGCTGTCTGTTATAGCTTGACCAAGTTTCTCTTCACAGCCATAACGCTTTGCTGTGTCAATGTGGCGCATGCCACACTCGGTGAGTGCAAACACAACAGCATCATGAGAGTATCCACCATCATGTGATGTGCCTAGAACAAAGCCAATGTGCAAGGGATTAAAATCATGAGTCTCATCATTATGAGGGCCCTTTATTTTACTCCTTTTGAAGTAAATATAAGCCATAGGTGTCCCCAGAACATATATTTGAAGTTTCTTTCCTAAATTTCCACACAGATGTTGGATTTTGGAATGCCTAAAAGCCACTCTGTTTCAGTCCTGCTCAGAACAGGCTGCTTTAAACTGTATCCCACTATACTGTTTCTAGTTGTCTGTGGCTGCACAGAAATGCATGGAAGAGTTCCTTTGGAACTGGGCTTAACAAACACCTGGCTAAGGGAGGGCCTCTCAATGAGGGGTTGCAAATGGACAGGTTGCGCACACATTTACTAAAAGCTGTCCATGTCTCAGCTTTCTGGAACATGCTGCAGGCATCAGATCTAAAACTATTCAAATCAGTGCATTCTACTTTTATTTATATTTTACACAGCATCCCAACTTAATTTGGGTTTGTACAGGACATACTTTTTATTTTTACTTAAGTAGATGATGAGATTGCTCACTTTTTCAATAAAGAAAAAAAAAATTCTCATTTTGCTTGGGCACAACATGAGTGTCCTCTTTTTGGAAGTAAATTTGAAAAGATGCTGCAACCCGATCCATGTCCTGAACCCTGAACAGTTCATCCTAAACAATCTAAACTCGAGTATGCAACGGGAGTCATGATTCACTCCACATAATGTATTAAAGTAATGTTGCATGATCTTGTGAACAAACTTACCCAATCCGAGTATTGGGATCTGCAGACCATTGGAGAGTGGGACTGTAGGACACTTCAGCCCTTTTGTAGACATGGTCCTCTTAACAGTGCTGAGCAGCCTGAGTCGAGAAAAATGTTTAGAAAGTTAGTTTTCTTTCACCGCTGTTTGAGCATCTCGTACTGAGCATCTACTTTCAAAGCTGTTCGTGTTAAAAGCTCCGAATGAGTGTAACCCGAGCACTACTTGCAGAAAATACACACCTCATTTTTGTTGCAAGTACAGTGAACAATGACCTTTGAGTTTGATTTTTTAAAACATTACCTATGTTTTGGTTTCCGACCCCAAGGGTAGTAGCACCTCTGAGATACGTGGAGAGTTGCCTTTAATAGAGTAAGTCACATGACATGAAGTCCAAGCCAATAGGAAATCAGTTTGTTTAGCCCATCCAAGATGGCGCCCGTCTAAAGTTTATCATAAGTGCTCAAGTACCTGTACAAAGTGGATCTAGAATCACAGAGTCAGCGATGGTAGAATCACAAGTCGTGTATTTTATGGTTCAGAAGATGTAGGTCGCTTATTGGTTGCTGCCGTGTATTTGAACACTGTAAAAATCACTCGCACTTCCCGCTATAGCGAAGCATGCGTTAACTTTTAACACCTCTTTTTCTTGTAGGCTCTTTGGTGACGGTCGGAAAGCCAACATGGCGACTATGTTGGAGCAAGCGGGTTGTTTGTAGAGCCAAAATGAGGTAGGTCGTGAAAAGATTGAAAACTTCACTTGAAGTTTATGTCATTAAAATAAGTAGCTACAATAGCAGGTAGCTGTTAAATGTTTCCTTTGTTTCTTCATGCAGGGCTCCGTTCAGCGAAAGTGTGCAGTGATTCAAACCCCCAACATGTAAAACTATCAGAACCAACTTTGTTTCTATATTTTATTTATATTTATAGTGTTATTGGATGTTTTATATGATGAAGTTGTGAAATAATAATTTCAGGCACTTTTTCATCGTGGTAAATCGCAAATTGCAACGATTGTTAGATGCTAGAACATCTATAAAATCTACGTAAAACGTGTTTAAAAGAAGTGATGAATACCCGAAGGGGCATGACCCATGAAAAATATTGTCCCAATAATTTAAAGTGATGATGGGCACCTGGTAAAGATGCACAACGTTATCTGAGCAATATTGGCATCTGCAGGTAACTGCCTAAAATGGTGTTTATGGCATCTGCTGTTAAGAACATTTTTGCAGATATACTTTTATTTTTGACCGTGCAAAATGGTCAAATTTTGGCTCTTATAAAAGCTGAATGTAAAATTGTTTTACAAAAAATGTCTATATCATTATCTGTATCTACAATTTTAAGTTTGGAAAAATCAGCATATTTGATATAATCAAAAATTCGAAGTGGTTCATCTCTAGTGTTAGACATTTGTCACTGAATGACTCTAATAGAGAGATGTGCGACTGTGTTACCAAGATTGCCACTTTAACATTGACCCCATTACCGGAGGCCAAGTTTGACAGAAAAGAGAACTTTCATAGAAAGTTCCTTCATTAAAACTTTTGTTACAAAAACTCAAATTCAATAAGCAGTTCTAATCTAATGCGCTAACACAGAAATCAAGCTAGATTCAGCTACAGTTTCTGTGCAAGTGACAGAGCATTTGGACATAAAGTGTAATTTAATACTTTTAATAAATGTAGTAGAAGACATTTTAGTCCTGTTTTGACAAGTGAATAAAAATGATTTTTACAAGAACAACTGTGGTCAGTTATAGTTGTTTTCTTACAAATAGTGCAGTGTTCAATATTATAATGGCATATTTTTTTCAGATGTCATTTTTGAACAGTTATATTTCATATTTTAAAACTTTATGGCGGGATGCATTAGGAGAGTTAGGGGTCATAGGTGGCCCCTGAGCCACCACTTGCACACCCCTGTGCTGATGACATCACTGTGCTCAATTAACTTTAGACTGTCAAAAGTTTTAACAAATTGACTAGGTTTGTGCAAGAAAGAACAATTTACAAGAGAAGCAACTATCAGTTTTACTATGTATGAAGAGGTTTTTTTGTTTTCTTTTTAACAGATTTTAGAAATGAATGAAAATGTATTTGGCAAAGACGTTGCTAACTTAAAGGAGACATATCATGCTGATGCATGATTTAATACTTACATATAATATAATAAATTTGAAAACAAGACCTTACACCCCCTTAATTTTCAAAAAATGAGATTTTGTATTTCTTCTGATATCCTAGAACGAGATTTGATGCCTCTGAAAATAGGTCATTGCAAGATGTCCGCGAGATTTCAAACGTCATGACGACACGAGGTACCTTTCTTTTTATTGGAGTAATCTAATAAAACACTTCCTCCTCTGTGATGTCCGTTAGCCACAAAACCGTCACCGAGGAACACATCCGTCCAGCAGGGGTATATAGGTCCCTAGCTCACACTCACTCATTACCAGCTCTGGCCTGTAGGGGGACTCAATATGCGGTCGCTGCATTGAGCCTGCCGGAAAATACAGTAGAAGAAGAAGGACAGGCTGGCTCAGCCCCCGATAGAATTGACCAATCAGAGCACAAAGGGCTGTGACGTTGCGAGGTAACTTTAGTTCATCCTGAGATCCTCGTGTTTCAACGAGGGCTTCATAGTGGCTTAAAATGAGGATATTGAGAACGCTATTGTGGGGCAATGAAGGAACTAAATGACTTGTACTGAGGGCAGAAATGCTTTACAGGCATCCTAGTCTGGCATAGTGAAAAGGAGAAACAAGCATGATATGTCTCCTTTAAACAGTAAAACTAAGCTTCATTTGTCTGGAGTGGAGATTAAAAAAAACACTACATCAGCGTGCTAACAGACAGTGAGTCATTTCTTTTTAATGAAAGTTATATATTTTATTTTACTTTTTTTTTGTTTCACTAAACCTTGAATCGGGGCAGCTGCTATTCAAATTTTCCATTGGAAATGATGACTGTGCAGAGTTTAATTTGGTATAAAAACATATGGCCAGGTGGTGAATGAAACAAGTGAGAAATGTAAGAGGCAAAAGGGTCTTGATCTGTGAAGACTTTGCTTTAACATTTGCCTTTGGTTTGTTTTGTTTAACAACAGTCTCACCCTAACAAACCAGCATTTTGTCATGCTGCTGTAAAAGATGCTCTATGCATCACCCGTGTGGATTGTTTTTTGGCCTGTTAAAAGCAGTTTTAGTTTTTCTCATTGTGGGTCTCAATGAGGTCTTAATAGTCTTGAATTAGATTTCACAAAATGTGTAAGGTCTTGTACTGTGTATATCTGCTAATTGATCAGTTAAAAACTTTTCAAACCACCATCTGCCAGTATTGATAGTTGGCTAATAATGTTTTGCATCCCCAATACAAGCCCCAGCTGAGATAAGACATGCTGTCTATGTGAAGCATTTCTTAAATGTAGCCCATGTGATCTCTAACTGCTGCTCTAGCGTACCCTGGCACACAGAGCTCATGTGATGTCCTGTTCATACATGTTAGTGCCAGGATTTGACATGGGTGTCTCTTACTGTTCAGGTTCCCTCGATGTTCCATATGTCCCAGACGGACCTATTTATTTTGTCCCATCCTGCTCCTACTCCTGCTCGGAGCAGCTCTGACAGCCCTCCTGCCTTCTCCTGAGGACCAGATTGGCATGGGTGTGCTGGGAGTGCTCCGCAGGACAGCAGCTCAAACAGAAAAACCTGCGCGGGTCCAGCATGTCGTCACTACAGAGGAGGAACAGAAGTTCACCATCATCATTCAGACTTATAACCGCACAGATGTTCTGCTCAAGCTCCTGAACCATTATCAAGCAGTGCCTCATCTGCAGCAGATCATCATAGTCTGGAACAACATCGGGGAGCAGACACCCCAGAAGTTATGGAACTCTCTGGGGCCTCATCCGGTCCCTGTGATCTTCAAGGAGCAGACCAGCAACAAGATGCGAAACAGACTGCAGCCGTTCCCTGAGATTGATACTGATGGTTGGTATTTACTGTCACTTATTATACTCACCCCAAACCAAATGAGGTTGGTACGCTGTGTAAAACGTAAATATAAACAGAACACAAAGAGTTGCAAATCTTTTTATACACTACAAAGACAAAATATTGAACGTTCAGATTGAGAAACTTTGTTTTTTTGCAAATATTAAGTCAGTTTGAATATGACGTCTCCATTATGTTCCATTAACGCTCTGACAGGCATGTTTAACTAGAGTTTTAACTTGAACTAGTAGATGTAACAGCAAACGGTTTGGCCATGACTGTGACTGTAGCAATGAAGAGCTCTTTTCCAAAAAGCTATAAATCCATTTTCATTTAGAAAAATGACATTATTTACCAAGACCCACCATTGGGTTGGCTGGGGGACTGAACTTTGAAATACAGTTTAAACAGAGATATATAGATTTCTGGCATTAAATACTGATAGGGCAGGTAGTACAATCGGTATATAAAAGAATAGCACTGAGTAATATGTATTTTCTAATTTTGTCTTTTATAACATTTTGGAAAAGAACTCTTCCAATGGTTTTGCTATATGTTACTGATCCCATGTGGTGATATCCTACACAGGATGATGTAGGTTTTAATGCAGTGCCACCTCAGTTATCCAAAGTCACAGGCATTTAGTGTTGCTTTTCATTCCTTGCAGCTTACATGCAGACATTTCTCTGGATTATCTGAATATTTTATGATATGATGGACTGTAGATGATGAAATCTTTACATTTCTTGCAACTTTGCTTTAACTGTTCTTCAGCTGAAACTCTGAAACTCCCCCCATCAGAAATTCTCTTTTTCTTTTTCTCACCCGTTTCTTATTAACCTGTTCATCTGTGGAATGTTACAAACTAGTGTTTTTTGTTGCTGTTGTTTTTTTTACTTAATTTTTTATTGGGTTTTCTTCAAGAATACAAAGTGCATGTAAGTGAGAACATGTATAAATGCATACACCTTCATAAAGACGTTAACAATAAATTGTGACAATGATGTGACAGGTTAGGAACAAAAAAACTCAAAACCTCAACAAAACACCTATAAAACTAAACTAAACAAAACAACCAAAAATGGGGGAAAAACACACACACACACATACACACACACACACACAGCAAAACAGCATCAGTCGGCTACCAGACGAGCACATTTGAGGAAAATCAACAGTCAACACAAAATCATGCAACAAGTTGCAACCAGAATGGTAAAGTTACTCCCCCAGACCCCAGGTAATTCTGGCAGGATCAAATGGGAAATTTGTATTTTCAACAAATTGGAACAATGGACCCCATATATTGTTAATTTGTAGGGGGAGCCTTGTTTAAAAAGGCTCAAGGCTCCCCCACCAAATTAATTTAAGATTAGAAAATCTTAATCTTCAATTAAGATTTTCTAATTTAAGATAATAATCCAGCACGTGTGATTTGGAAATTCTGCTGACTTCCGGTTTATCAGTATCAATCGTCTGGCTTATAGGGTGATAAAGGCCAAAAGATCCTTTTTAAATTTGGAAAGTGTGGATAGAGAAAGGACCACTCCGAGCAAAGCACTAAAAGGATTCAGATCATTTTTTTCTCAACCACCACGAACAGGTTGTTGAAAATCTCTGACCAATAATTATGAAGGGAGGGGCAAAGCCAGAGAGAGTGGATAAGGTCAGCAGGGGATTGCCTGCACCTGCCACATGCTGGTGAAACCCCATAGATTTTCGCAAGGCAAGCCTTGGTGTAATAAACACGGTGTAGCACATTACACGGGAGGAGGCTGTGCCGAGCACAAATAGAGGCTTTGTGCACACGTCCTAAAATCTCCACCCAAACCTCCTCTGCAAACTGGTGTTTTGTAAGCCTCAACTTTCCCAGTCTTTTGTTGCCACTGCCCCAGCCTTTTTGGAACACATTGCAGGCATCAAATAAAAAAAAAAAAAAACTCAACATAGTTATCTGCTTTGTTGGAAGAATCTTGTCTTTGTACTGTATTCAGTTTAATGCTGTCTGGAAAGGATTTTCAAATCATTGTTTTCGTTTTTGATTTTCGTTTTACACAACGTCCAACTTTATTGAAATAGTGTTTTGTTCTGAGGTTGCATCCCCTTAAATGTGTATGACGTAGATCTGTTATTTTCAATGTTTTCTCTGTGATCATTTGGTTTGGTTTTTGTTTTTGTTTGTCAGCTGTTCTGATGTTGGATGATGACACTCTGGTCAGCGTTCCTGACGTCAGCTTTGCCTTTTCAGTCTGGAAGGTAACTTTATTGAGAATGTGGAAGCGAGTTGTTTGGTTGAACACAAAACTATGTTGGTCCTGTTTGGAGTTCTTAGCAGTTGTTACTGTGCAGTCATGAAAAAGGTATCCAGCTAAAACAGTCACAACAAAACGGTGAATTTTATTTATTGTTTTTAATGTCAGATTAAATTTAATTAATTAATTTAATTTTCAATATTTTCTGAAAACAAAATTTGAGCTCTTCATGTCTTTATTGATGGAAAGGGCAGCCTATAGAGTCAAGATCTAGGGCAGAGAGAGTGGGGAATGACATGGGAAAAGCTGGATTTGAACGGGCACCAAGGACAAATGTCCAGCTCATCAGGTGCCTTTTCGTAACCACCAGGCAATCATCATTGAAAAACCCATGTCTTTAATATTATATAAGATCCTTTTTCATTCATTAAATATTAAATTTCTTGCTTGCTTTTCAGATGTTACATTTTCATAAAGTGGTCAGAGCTCATCCTGTAAAGTCTTAAAGGGATAGTTCAGTTTTTTTCTTGTAGATTTATAACTTTTTCTACTACATATCTGCTGTATATTTTACTCATAGCTGTTCTTTTTATTTAGAGTGGCCCTAATGCACTTTCATGTATTGCTAACCCTTTAACTTTCATGTCAGCTCTCTTTAAAGGTCAGAGCCGACCACCGTATTTACTATTGACATGCACCTTATTCATCCCAAATAAAAAGAAATACCTTTACCTGGAACTGTCTCAAAATAGATTAAAAAGTAACAAAATGTGTTGAAATATTTTATCCACACATTAAGGTCTAAAACTGTGAAGTGCTCTTTGACTGAGACTTATCAAATATTCCCACTGATGAACATTAAATAGTGTAATTTAAAGATAAATTGAATAACTTTAGAATAACTTTAGATAGGAGAATAAAGCTCTAGGTTATTTGTCTTCAAGGTGAGAAATACAAAGGCTGCTTAGGCAAAAGTGATTCTGAGGATCTTGAATCAAATGATTTTATTCAATTTTCTGTATTTAAGCCGAAGAAAAGTTGTAATGTATGTGATGTAGATGAAGATGTTGTAAAATCGGATACTATATCACGTTGATGATCACAGTCAGTATTACGTGGAATAATTGTCACAATGCCTTCTACACTGTACTACACTTAATTTTGGCTTCATAGCAATTTCCAGACCAGATTGTTGGGTTTGTTCCGCGGAAACATGTGTCCACAGCGGGAGGAGTGTTCAGTTATGGCAGCTTTGAATTACAGGACCCAGAAACATCTGGAGGAGACAGGCAAGTACCTCAATGTACTTCATTGGCTGCTCTGCATCATGTGGCTGAATAGTGTTTTTATGTCTTGGCATGTTCCACCTCCACAGATACTCCATGGTGCTGATTGGTGCCGCCTTCTTTCACCGTCAATACCTGCAGCTCTTCCAGGACCAACCTCAAGCAGTGCACACTCTGGTGGATGAAACGCAGAACTGTGACGACATTGCCATGAACTTTGCCATAGCACTGCATCTGAGGAAACTCTCCAGATCAAACAAACCCTCTGGGGTCTTTGTGAAACCCGTGGACCTCCGCAACCTGGAGAAGGAGGCCAGCAGTGGGTATCAGGGTATGTGGCATCGTCCTGAACACCTCCTTCAGAGATCGTTCTGTCTGAACAGGCTGACACAGATCTATGGCTCCATGCCTCTCTGCTTCTCCAACCTGATGGTGTCTCAGTTTGGCTTTCCCAGCTACGCCAACCACAAGAGTAGGAGCTGAGGAGGAGGTGCCACATCACTGACTGTTCTGGACTAGAAGAAGATGGAGTCAGAGTGCAACCTAGTAAGTCTGTGTGATTGATTTAATCTGGATGGAACCAGGATTTTGTCCATTTTTTTTTTTATATAAGGAAGTTTAAAAAAATTGATTCAGTGCGATAAAAGTGCTCAAGTACTCAAAAGTACTGAGTGTAAAGAGTACACATGCGAGGGCAACAGGTAGAGGGTTTAAGATATTGTCTGTATTTCTTTTTACAGTATAATAAAATTTATACTTTTGAAATAGAACCACTGAGCAGCATGTTGCTCTTAAATAATCAGCGTGAATTCAGATAAATTGTAAAAATGTACACTCTCATAGTTTTGCATAAGCATGTTGTATTTGACCAAAAAATGTAGAATTCCAGATATAATTATACATCAGCAATTTTCACCGACCGATAAATCATTAAATGTTAAATGCAAGTTTGTTTTTTTCTACACTTCTTTGATTAAAACTTGTCAATTTCAAAATGTGGCCAATCCCTGAGGGATGTCCTGTGCCCGATTCATTCAGGTGTTGAGTATAAAAGCAGTATTTTTTCATTTGCAAGCATTATTTTTCCACAAAGTGTCAAAATGTCATGTTTGGTATTGGTTTCACAGATACAATTTTCATATTGTGACAAATAAGCTGATGGAAAACATTTAGTATATTTATGTTACTTAGCACTCTGATGCCAAATGTAACTGAGTACAATATTTCCCCCAAACATACTAAAGTAAAGGTAAAAGTACTTGTTTTTAAAATGACTGTGAAAAGTACAAGTGAACAGTAGGGTTGGGTATGTCCAGCAACTTCACGATACGATACGTATCCCGATACTAAGGCCACGATATGATACGTATCCCGATACACGTAAATTGTGAACACTGACTATGCTTTAAGCAAAATTTTTGACAAGTTTAGTTTTTTCTTAAGAAGAAAAAGAACAAGGATGAGTTTTAAGTGGTTCTGCAACTTGAGAGACATAAATTCAGATCCTCAAAGATGGTAGACCTAAGTTCAAATTTAGAACATGTGCTTCATTATGTAGCTCGTCTTCTACCTTAAACTGTGCCACTGCTAACATTACCCAAAGTATATTTACAACAACTGTCAAAATATTTAGGCCGTGTCGATTTTATAGATTCCTTATCGATACACGTATCCCAAAGGAGTGCGATACGATATTTTGCCGTATCAATATTTTGAGCACAGGCCTAGTGCACAGAGAATAAATGTTTTTCTTACCCCTGGCTGTTACCTCCATTTGGCTCTACAAACCAAACAGTTTGTCCTGGTGCCAACATCACATTACAAACTGAGATTACACAACAAAACAGAAAGACAGAAAAGTCTGAAAGGAGAGTTTAGAGCAAGGACAGGAAAGACGGAGCCATGGTAACCAGGTGCCTGACCTAGGGCCTGCCCTCACCTCTGCTATTAGGCCTTTTGCTCCGCCTCCTGTGACCACTGAACAGAGGAAAGCAGCGACTTTTGCCTACTTTTAATTCGGCCCATTTGCATTATTTCTCATCCGTATCCATTGAGTGGTCTTATTGTTTGGTCTGACATCTCTTTTATTCCCTTAACTCCTGTACACTCAGCTCTTTAAGTGATGAGACTGCTGATCTTGCTTTGAACCCTCGGCACCCCCCCGTGACTGGACGAACCGTGACCTCAATCCTGACTGTTCAGCTTCTGCATGTTAAATCTGCATATCTAAGGTTTTTTCCTCCATAGTGCAGTCTTCAGGGAAAGTGTAAAAAACTTTCACTTATGAACTATTCTCTGACTTGACTTTGACTTTGTGTTAGGCCTCAGGTTTGGGAAATGATCACATGAGAACTATCTATAGGTTTCTTGAGTCTCGCTTACTTAAAAACATAACTGTATACCTAAAACTAAGCTTATTTTTAAAGTTCAAAAATGCCTTTTGTGTTATCTATGTCATGTTTTGTTATGCATGTCAATTTGCTTCTAAAAAGAATTCCATGGTGTTTAATAGTCTTAATAGTCTTTCAATTTAAGCAGATTTTTGTTTTTTTCCTTTATAGCACATTATGTACAGCATGCCAAAGTGCTCCATTCCAGCTTATTTACTGTCCAACGTTGATAAATTCTTCTGTAGTTTTCAGGATTCACATGTAAATTTAACATATGAAAACAGGCCTCTTCTTCCTCCATCCAGAATAACAACAACACCATTTATTGTGTAAATACATAAGTATTGGCTTGTTTAGTATTTACAGGCTAATGTTTGTTATATTTTCTTCTTTCTTTTTTCTCAAAACAGTTTCCAGTTAAAAGTGGCATCAGCAGGACAATTGCTTCAGTTTCTCCTTGAACAGCAGGATTGTTAAAGACTAAACTTCGAGCCTGGCTCTGATGAAACGTCTTTGTCGATAAGGTAATTTGTATAACCAAAGCTATCATTAACTACATTGTTTACAACTCTCTCTCAGAGAACTGAAGTGCAGTTATTTTATACAAAACAGGAATCTGTCTGGGATCTGCTGAGTGTTTTGACTTGCTTGTAGCCATTATTTGATAGTGATTCAATCAGATAACATTTGCCTTTTTCAGAATATGTCAAACTCCTACATGACAAAATTCCATCTAAGCAAGTACGTTCCTCTCAGTTCTCATTTAAAAATCCTAAATACCTTGATATTATTCATTTACTTGGCAAGTCTGGTTAACTTTTTATTTCAAGATGTAAAAGACAAAAATGCAGCCTGCAATACTTGTGACAAGTTAAAATATTAGTAAATGTGGAAAATAAATCTGATGGGATTTTCTTTAAATAACATGGACTAAACATTTGCAAACAAACATGAAATAAAACAGCAAATAGCATGTACTAACCCATGAAGCTAGTCAAATCTTTCTTGAAAATGTTGCTTGGCCCATTTGTAGATCACAATTAGTTATAAGCAGTATAGACCTTGTTTTGTGTCTCATGTGTAAAATATGTATTTTATCCTGGACCTGGTACCAAAATGGCTTTAAGGCTTATCCGCAGTATTTAGCACTGGATTTCTAAATCAATCAGATTGACTGTATTTATGTTTTAGTGGCATCCATACATTACCTCAAATGTTTCTGACAGTTTACAAAGCCGGGGAAATCTTTTATTTTCATAGCTCATGACTTTGTCTGCCATAAATGCTGTAATAATGCTGTATAACCACCTGCTGGATCAATGCAGCTCCTTTGACAACTCTTACAAAGTCTTGAATAAGCTTTTTTTGTTTTCTGAAGTTATAAAACATTTTAAAAAGTCCTGTTATGCTTCCTTTTTAGTTGCATCTTAGACATGCTTAATTAGATCATCGAACTTCACAACCTAGTGATCTTTACATTCATTTAAAAGTCAAATCTTTTTTATTTGATTCTTTAAGTGACAGCTTGTCGATAAAGGCAAAATTCACAGCAGGGTTGTCTGTTGAATTAAAAAACTGCTTATGGAAGATACATATGGGCAAGATTTAGAAAATTGTAGCTTCCTGATGAAAAATAGAGGGTTGGTAAACAAGGATAGTGTGTTGAGATATCCATAAACGACTTTAACCCAGACAATGACAATCAAAATCATTCAGTCTCCAACAGGTAAAACTATCAAATGTAAAGCTGCTGTTCTCTTTCTCTAATTTTGTTCAAAATATGTCAGATATTCTACACCATCATTCTCTGCTGTTGGCCGTCCAAGCTGTCCTGTTTGTTTTGATCATGGTCAGTTCAGGATTTGTTTTGATTGGGTCTAGAAGTGGAATTCACACTCACTGTTTTAAAGGTCCCATGTCCTGGTGTGTGTGACTGTTCACACTACGTCCTGGGTGTCTGTGAGTGAGGATTTGATTGAAGTTGAATAAAAAACTGAAAGATTTCGTCTCTGTAGAGGATTAGATGCAGCACTTACAGAGGCATTGCACATTTTTTGTTGTACCTCTTAAGGAAACCAGAGTTTTGTAAAAGGCGTCATGTTCTGCTCTCAAAGCCCATTCTAACATTAAAAGCAAAGAAAAAATATTTTTTAAGGATATTGGACCTTTAAAACAGTTGTCTGTTCTTTGGGGGATGAATGTACTTTTAGAAGTCAGTTTTTGTGGTTGGGTAAGACTTATAAGAAATGTTAGAAGATGGTTATTAATAAATGCAGTGCGACCCAAGTGCTAATCATAAACTATTACTAACCATTATTTTATTAAGTATTGATCTTGAAGTGCAGATCTATGCATGCATGGACAATCAATATTTAAAAAAGATGTTTACTTGTGCCAGATTTGTATGACTGTATTAAGCCATTCCATTCAATAAAGCCAACACTTTGTCTACGAACAGACTCTTGAGTGATTTTAATGTCATGATTTTTGTGGAGCATTTAAAGAGACCGGCAAATCAAAGGAGATCAACACTTGCAGTTCAGGTAAAAATTTTAAAGACCGATGCACTTCGCCTTATCGCCTTCATCAGATAGAGACCATCAAACCGAGGTCAATAATATCAGTTACTCAGATTCACTTTATTAACCCGTTTCTTCTTTCTCTTGAAATACTGTATCTGAACACTCATCTGTACATAGATCCCTGTGATGTTTCAAATTTAGCCCTAAAATACCAGCACTAAGACTGTAAATCCCTAAAATGAAAATATGAATCTATACATGTCCCTCTTTTAAAAATCCAGTTTAATAGTCCATTAAAACAATTATTTGATTCAATTATCCAGTGAACTTGTATCTGCAAACATTTCCTTTTGTTCAGGCTGACACAGCTCCTCCAAAATGAAACAGGAAAGCACACACAAAGGCGGCGGGTTTCATGTGTGAGGATTGTTAAGAGGTAGGAAAGTGATATTTCTACAATTTGAGATCCTTGAAGAGCAGTAGATGTTACAGCAACGTCTAAGTGTTAAACATCTGGACTGCAGCATAAGGAGTGAAGTTTGACCTGATTTAAAGTTTCAAGTCTTTGTATCCCGCCAAAACACAAAATGCTCATCACCAACTTTTAATGAAAAACTATATTCATCAATAAAGAATAAAATCCTAATTGATGAGAAAATGTCCTTGCATGTCCTGAGGCAACTCCAGGCCCAAGTTCTTTTCACAAAGGGTCGGAGAGTTCACACAGGGTCTCCTCATCTTGGACCAGGTCCAGCACCGCCGACTCCAGGTCCGCCTCCTGGCCTGGATCCACCCACAGAGCGCATGTCATGCCAAAGCTTCACAAGAGGCTCCCTCTTCCTCCAAATCAGTTTGTGACCGTATGCCACGTACCATCTGTAGGAGAGGGTATATGGAGAAGATCAGGACGTTAAGACAGAAGATCAGGACGCTAGAGAGCTGAACACAGTTTAACAAAGTTCTTTTTATAAATTTAACCCACACTCAAGAGCTCTGGCTACAGCTTAAAACATTAAACCATCCATTACATGTGTTCATGGGTGAGATTTTAGATGTGTTCTCTGTTGCAGTTGTTAACTCTGCCAGAGTTTGTGTTTTTGCTGGTGTATATTTGTTTGTTAGCAGTATTACAAAAGAAGTTTTTGATGGTTTTTGCAGAAATATTTAGGAGACGATGGTGGTGGCCAAACTAAAAAAATGATTAGATTTTGGTAGTGATACATAAATTTGTCTGGATAAAAAAATTCTCAAATAAAAAAAAAACCCATTTGTGAGAATTGGGTGGAATTGAAAAAATAATTATATCTCTGTGATTTTTTAATTTATTTGGTTCCAATTTTACTGAATAATACGTGATCCATGTCTCAATCATCAAGGTAAATTTAATTTGGATCCAATCCAGAGCAATGTAACAAAAAAATTGAAGTTTACAATGGCAAATGTCATTGATGGCATTCAGTAATTCATATAAAATAAAAATATTAAGGGATTTATCCAAAGCTTGTTGTGTTCATACGGTATATCAAACTCCATATATGTGCCGAGTTTGGTCCGAATTCTAAAACTATTCTGGATCTGGTGCTGCTGTGTCTAAATGCGGTTCTTGTCAATTCAGAAGTTACATTAAGAGAAAGACCAAATGTTTTTATGCCAGTTATAACAAAGCAAATCAGTCAGATAGCACCTCAGTTAAAAAGGTATTGAGTAAATAGCAAAACCATTAAATATGATCAGCACAGCTGATTGTCAGCTTAGTTATAATGCTCTGTAACATGTGCAAAAGAAAATGGACAGAATCTGTGATCTTTAGAGTTAGAGCGCACCCTGCTGGACAAACTCTGAATTTTGAGCCAAGCTCATGTTTTCCCATGAGTCCCCAGACATAATTTTTTACATAATATTCGTGCAATATCTGTACATACTTGATTGCATAAATTTAGATACTGAAATATATACGGTTGATATATTTCAGGTTTAACAACAAAAAGCTCTGTTTATTGATCAATTTCTTTTCATCAGCAGTTTTAACTAAACAGATCTAATATCCATACAGCTGATTAATACTCTTCATCCATGCAGTGATGTGAGAGTTAAGTGAGGAAGCCCAGGGGGTCTCAGAGCTGTTTTCAGTGAGTTGTGAAAACAAGTAAATATCCATTCTTTATTCACTCCATTTTGATAGAAAGTAAAATTTGACAGATTTGTTTTTAAGGCTTTAACTCCTTTCTATAGCATTCTTGATACTACAAAGTTGATTTTCCCATAATTCATCAATTTTTCATACAATCCCTTCAAAGCTAAATATCAATGGATGTAGAAATAAGAATTTAGTGATACTTAGTTTGAGTTTAGTTTAGTAATTTAGTTTTAAGTTAGAAGAGTTTTTGCATCTTGATTTTAATTTGAAAGTAAATCTTTTGTTGCTCTTAAAGGGAGTATTTTAAGAGGCTGACGGTGCTCACAGCAGCACTGTACTTCGAAGAAAAGCTTCTGAGGAGGTATAGTTCTGTTTGAGGGTGTGGTTATTTCAGGTAATTGTGCAAGTTTTACATTAAAACGAGCAACAAAATTTATTCAGGAAGTCGCTTTGTTTGGCACTATTTTACGATGCAGCAAATTACTATGTGCTCTTCCGCATAGAACAGCACATGAACTGAATCAATGTACACAGGTTTCCTGTATGTAAGGTACAACTTTGAAGCCTGTTGTACTAATTGAATGCTTGAAGGTGTGCATTGAATGTTTTTAAAATGCAATGGTCATACATTCAAAAATTGTGGTTATAATGGGTTTCAATTGGTCCAAATATTGACCATAGGGTCACAAAGTTTATTTTTTGTTTGACAGATGTGTAGATAGACATCATATGACATACATTACCGAAAATTATCACTGAGAAAAATACACACCATATGAAAAATGAACATAATTATTAGAACTGCTGCATAAGCACAAACATCTGCCAAGGCATTTCCTGCACTGACAGGAGAGTTATTTTACAAAAAAAATGTTGGAAACAACATACATAAAAAATACATAAAATAATCCTGGATCCAAATCCATATTTGTATCACCACCAAAATCCAATCACTCGCCCCTTGTGCCATGGCCAACATTCCCTGAAACGTCATCAAAATCTGCAGTGAACTTACTTAGCTATTAGCAAAAAATTTGAAAATCTTGTAATGTGTTCAAAACCTTCATAAAACTCTTGAATCAGCAATTGGATTCAGATCATCACCAGAATTAAATAAATTATCCCTTGAAACAATGCTGACCTCTCCTGAAACTTTGATCAAATCACCTTAATAACTTTTTAAGTTCTCCTGTTAGCAAACTAACAAACACAGGCAAAACTCAGCCTTCTTGTGGAGATTAAAAAATAATCAGAATAAACATTATTGTACAAAGAGAGTGGCAACAAAGCACCTGAGGGTTAAAGGACATTTCTTTCTAATGATACAAACTACAAACTGCACAAGGGATGGAAAGCTTTATAAAGTAAACACAGAATCAATTAACATAGAACATCAGTCACTCACACTCCAAAGAGGGCTCCTCCAAGGTGAGCTGCATGATCAAACAGCCGCCATCCCAGTAAAAGCCCCGCTGTATCCATGGCAACTAGCGCCTTCAAAGCCTTTGGACATTTTAAGGACAAAAATCTGAAGTTACATTAAACGTCCTCTTTAGAATATAAAGCATCAGTCTCTCGAGCATGCATTCAAACATGCGCACTTACACTTTCATGCACATTTTTACACCCATGGCCTGCAGCAAAAACACAACATGTGAGTATCAACACCCTGTTTAACGGATGAGTTGTCGACCTCTTTCAATCCACAGCACTCTATCAGAAAGTGAACCACAACCACTGCAAAGACATGCATAAAAACTGCATCTCTTACATTTCCTGCGGTGAAAGTGAACATGGGGAGGAAGATGATGCCCAATTTGGCTTCTGGCACCTTTGAACTGACTGCAGCAAGAACTGCCATCACAGCACCTGACTGTGGATCACAAACAAAACAGTTTAAGGGTGAGCATCCTTGTGCGGTCTTTGCTTGAAGCTGCAGAAATTTCAAGAAACAGCTTACCGCTCCTAATGATGGATAGAGGCGTCCTGAGGCGGTTTTACACATGTAGCTGACCATATTGGAAATCACACCTGAAATAACACAATATAGAATGACTTTTTGTTCGACCAAAGAAGCCCTTCAATGTCCTTTTTTTGACATTTGTTCCTACATGGCCATTAAGAGTGGTGCAGTAATGACTCATACAGTTTAAGAACAATATTTATTAATATACAGTTACAAGTAATTTATGGATTTCATCATCTACAGTCCATTATAAAAAGATAGGTGGCACAGCATTAAAAACCAACATCATTCTGTGATGGATATCACCACATGGACTCAGAAACACATCAGGAAATGATTTTCAGTGAACACAGATCTTTTCAACATCTGCAAATGCAAGTTGAAACTCTAGGAAAAGCTTCTCTGGGCCTGAGCTCATCTGAGATAGATTGACAGAAAGTGGAAAAGTGTTGCTGTGGTCTGATGAGTCGACATTCGAAGTTGTTTTGGGAAATCGTGGACATGGTGTCCTCCAGGCTAAAGATGAAAAGGGATCATCCAGCTTGTTAAGAGGGAAAATTCAAAAGCCAGCCTCTGTGATGGTATGGGGGTATGTTGGTGCCCATGCAACGGGTAACTTGCACACCTGTGAAGGTACCATACATGCTGGAAGGTACATAAATGCCATCCACGCAACATCTTTTTCAAGAAGCTGATTATTTGGCAAGACAAGGCCAAGTAAATAAGAAAAGAGTGCAGGTACTAGGCTGACCTGCCTGCAGTCCAGACCTGTCTCCAATTTGAATGTGTAGGGCATTATGAAGCACAAAATATGACAATGGAGACCCCAGACTGTTGAGCACTAAAGTCGCACATCAAGCAAGACTGGGAAAGAATTTCACCTACAAGGCTTCAACTGTTAGGGTCCTCAGCCCCCAAACACTTATTAAGTGTTAAAGGGAAAGGAAATGGAACACAATGGTGACATCTGCCTGTCCCTGCTATTTTTGGAAATTAGAATATTTTGGAGACTACTTGTACAAAAATAAATTAATAATAAGGTTGCAAAGTTTTAAAAATCAACATTATCCTTTGTAGCATATTCAATTGAATAACAGTCTAAAGGGATTTGCTAATTATGTATTCTGTTTATATTTACATCTTACACAATGCTCCAACTTAACTGGAATTGGTTTTTCAGCATTTCAGCACTTTCAGAATAAATGCCTCTTAGTTTGCAGAGGTCCATTTTTAATAATTATCATTTTAAATACCACAGAGCTCATTCTCATAGCCTTTCTTTTTCATAAGCTCATGCCTGCTAACTTTCAGGTTGGCTCACAAAAATACAGAACCTCTGCACCACTCTATACCAACTGGTTTTATCTGTAAAACATTCAAACAGGTTGTGGATTGATATATTTTTGTCATTTATACTTTCTATATATTTATAACCCCATTTCTACATTTTCATTTGACTCACCAGCAGACATGTAGACTGCAAGAAACTGCTCCTTTCCTAAGAGCGAGACGATTCCCGATGAGAACGTCCACAAAACATACATGTTGACAATCATGTGGATGATGGAGTAGTGACTGAAGGAGGAGAGAGCCATGGGGAGGCACCTTGTTTCTTTACAGGGAGAGGAAATAACAGGAAAAATTACACATATACTTAAAAGATGCAAGAGAAATGTTGGATCCCATTGTGCTAAGGTAAGTGCTTTATAATATCCATGACTGAAAAAGCATAACAGGCCTACTCACTGGAGGCTGGGTTAGAGGTGAAGTACTTAATCATGCTTCTCTGCATGGCCGGTATCCTCCAGCAACACAAGACTACAGCATTTACTGCAATGATGCCTGAAAACAGAAATTAAAGGAGCTCCTGACTATGAAAAAAGGTGAGGTCACTTCAAACATAAATGTGTTGAAGCTTGCAGGACAAAATGAAGTTCATGTAGGTACTATGATTCACCAGTGACTGTCCTCTGCCCCTCTGAAAGGCTGCTCCAGAAGTCGTCCACCATGGACATGAGGAGGATGAGCTGTCTCTGGAAACCAGACAGCTGGTTCCACCAGTCGTGCCAGTACGCCATGTCCTGGGAGCCCTGGTAAGATATGATCGTTATACATCAGTGTTGGACACAGCCTGTTGTGATGCAGGACAGTGAGGTGTCATTTACATTATAATAGAAACAGAGACAAGTTTGAAACTAAATATTCTAAAGATAAAAAAATGCTGGATTAAAGATTGTTTTCTATAGTTTATGTGCTAACAAAACACAGTCAGTAGATTTAACTTTACATGTAACCCCAAAACATTTATTTTATCTGATTTAAAAAAAAGAAAAAATGAGTAAATGACGAAACAACTAGGATCAAACTATAACTGGAGACATTTTATTAAACATTACACAATGTTGATTGTTTCCCAGTTACAGCTACTAATCTATGGAGATACATCACTAAAAAATACTTTGCATAGCAACAAAGTGTAATCACAGAGATTGACAAAATAAATTCTTAAAGTTTCAGTAGATTAATGATCTGTTATAAAGATGGCCGTTTATCAAGTTTTATTATGTTGTAGCAGATATTTATAGACATGCACAGACCGTCAAAGTACCGGAAACTTTGGAATATTTTTATTTATTATTTAACCTGTATTTAACCAGATAAATCCCACTGAGTTTAGGATCTCATTTACAAGCCAAATATCAACAGAAAAGGAAAAAGGGTTCAGGCAATAATTACAACAAATACAGTATAAAACAACAACTCGACAATGGATGAGCGGTATTTTTTGAGAAATATCCTACAGGACAAAAAGAAGGTGTGCCTTGAGACTTCATACTAATAGTTTGAAAGCCACTGGTCTAAGTGACATGTTTGTTTGATATTTTATTGCATTTCTTAACCTTTAAAAATCTGAAAAATTCCTGCCATCCATACTGCCGACAGCCACTTGGAACAGTTGTTACTTCTCAGCTGCTTCACTCTGGAGCTGTCATGTTTTCAGTCACAGGATCTTACTCCTACACTCTTGCATTCCTGGTTAACTGGTGGCTAATAATGACCGACAGGCAGACTGCTGTAAATCAGATCAAACACAAAGTCATTGGTGATATAGTGCTACAATCCCCATTCTTTAGGTGGTTGCATTAGTAGTTGTGGGGATGTTACGGCACCACGACAGATTTTCTTTTCTCCTTGAATTTCATTATTTTGCTTTATTTTGGGAGCCAGGTGGGAGGCTGTGGGGGACTGAACACTAGCTGATACTCTTTTTTGCCCTTCAAATCTGCACTGATCAAACCAAAAGCTAGTAACACAGGTTACATGAAGCTCTTACTTGATTTTGTGGCTAACTGACTTCTTTTGATTCTTTTCTTTTACAGTCCTCTGTGATATCTGAACCTGTTCAACATCTGCTCTCGCACATGCAGACTCTTCATGACCTGAAAGCATGTGCATCATTGTCTTGTAAGTAGTTGTCAGACAAACACACAAATAGTCATGTGGGCATTTCAACCTTCATTCCCTCCTCTGAAGTAGTCCGTAGTGGTTGTACAAACTGGCAGCAATGTGGGAAAGATTGAGCAGTACTTACCTGTAATATATTTTCTGCCCTCTCTTCATCTTTGGCAGACTTCACTCGTGACTTCAGGGTCTCGTACTGCAGAATGGCTGCCGCACCAAAGGAGCAGCCTGTAAACTAACATGGAGTTAGCCAACAGCCCGTACCAGCTCACCGACCCTCTAAAGAGTGAGTAAAGTGCTTTTAACTCTGAAAGACATGTTGACAAACCTACCCCTACTGTGAACATGAGAGGTTTGAAGAGTGATGGTCTGGGGACTTTGGGAGGAGGTGGTGGAGGAGGAGGAGGAGGTGGTGGAGGACCTGGCGCTCTCGCCTCTGTGGGTGAAGTATTTGTTTCCTGGGAGACATTTCCTTTCTTTGTTTCAGGTCTTTTGGCTTCTCGGCGGAAACCGCACCGCTGTTGAATGTGTGGATTTAATCTGAAAAATTGAAAATGTTGTCAGACTTTGGGGAACATATCAAAACCTATTAAAGAAAAATACAACTGTTTATTAGAAAGACTGACGAAACATCTGTAAAGAAAGTCAAAAGGAACATTGAGAAATGAATTCTTATTGTGTCAATAATTAGATGAACAATTGTTTCATGACAATTCATGTGATGTTGCATTAGGCTACACACAATTTTCACTGGATTGTTTGGCATTTAAAATCCAAAAAACTGAGGAACAAGGGCATAATTTCCCAAAGTTCATGACAGTGTCTTGAGATTGGGCTGATGCTAAGCCTGATGTATAAAATGATAATTCTGTTACCAGTACCATTACATATGTTTTTCTTATTCCATCTTTTGGAACAATATTATCTGAGTTTTTATTATTTACCATTGAACAAATCTGAGTTTATTTTTCTGCCTTATTAAAAAAATATCTGAATCAACAGTTACCAGTGCCAGACACGACGGATAAACATCTGATATTGGCGCTGATGTTTGTCAAAAGGGCCAATATTAGCTGATACCAACAATATACTGAAGCTGATGTGTATTTCTATTTTAAGTTCCATGTTGTTTCCCACTTCTGGACAAAAACTAACATTAACTCACTCTTTTTCTTTTATATCAACATTCATTTATGTTCTGGCATGGTTGGTGTCCCTAATTACTGGACTTAAAACAGGCTGACATTATAAAAAAACATCCAAATTTTTAGAGAAAACAAAAAGACGTGTTGTAAGGGAGTGATTTCAGATCCAGATCCAGGATTTTTTTTTTTAAGGTTTTAATAAGAATGTGGGATAAGGAAGTTTTCCACATTTTAACTAATAACTGAATGAGTTCTCAAGAGATTGTGGTCCCATTTTCAGGGAATGGTGGTCATAGTTTAGGTGATGATCCAAACCTGAATCCAGGATTTTTTTTCAAGGATTTGCTCAAAAAGTGATTTACATTATTCTACATTTCTACACCTTACATTTCTGACAGTTACTCACCCTACAATGTCAGAAACGCCCTGGTGGTTTGTGCCCAGCCCTAGTAGATTGTGCATAGACCGATGATAACCAATGCTTCTTTATCTGAGTAACTGTAGTCCCGAGAACAGGGCTCTATTACACTCTGTTTCTTTGTCACACATGACATGTAACCACGAGGTCACTGGTTTTATTAGGTAAACAGTAGTACAGGAGAAAGTGGGAAGGGCGGGACACGCAGCTACGTCAGGCTAATATAATCAGCGTGTGATCAAATCAAACGCACGTAAAACAGTCTGTGACACTCGCTTTAACTGAACTGAACGAAAACACAGCTGTGTCTCAGTCCTTTACAATGACAGTTAGGTAACACACATCACTGAGCGAGAGGAAAACACACAGACATCTGACCCTGCTGTGCTGCTCTGAAGACCCCCCGCTCCTTAGTCATGTAGATTTTCTCACCTAGAGCTCCGTGAAGAAAGGTCTGTTGTTCTAATAAACTCTGTTTTGGCCCATTTCATCACACATCCTCTCCACGCCATGTTTGTGATGACCTCCCGCTTGAAGCCCCGCCTACAGGGGCTGACGCTGCGTTCAGGGTCTCATTTAAAGCTCCGACTTTTGACTTACACAAAAAAACTTTTGTTTGTCTGTTCCTCCGCAATCATCATGGGGGAAAAGTTAGAAAGTTTCTGGCTGACAGGGACCTCTTACATGATATATGTCAGAAACATTATGTCATAAGTGCTATAAGACACCTCAACTCTTCACCTAACAAAAAAATCTGCTTATGTTTCTTTTTATCCTTTGCAAAGCAGTAATATTTAGGCATTGTTGCATTACTTAACTCCCATTAACTGACATTTATATAAATAGGGGCCCTTTGTAAAAGAGGATATCCTTGTTTTCTAAGCTCTTTGTGTGTATCTGCATGTCTGAATGGCATTAAAAATATCAGATGTAATAAGACAAATTTATACAAAATGCAAATTTTTTATTTTTTCATAGTTCAACATGTTAGAGATTCCTGAGGGCATATTATGGGTAAATAAAATGATAAATAAAAACTATTGAATTATTTACATGCTTTAAAAGATCAAAAGCATTATAACATTTTTTATATGGTTGCACTCCACTCCCCTCTAGTGGTGCAATAGACTACTGACTGGTCTGACAGAAGTCCAGCATTGATGTTACACTTTAAAATGGGCAAATCCTTGTGCCAAAGTTATATTATTGTGAACTTTTGAAATGTAGTCTTTTCAATCTGTTTTACTGCTTAGTGTGTCCTGTAAGTAACATTTTAGAGGGGATATTTTCCTCACTAACATTACAATATGTCAGCAAATTTTGATTTCTAAAAGTAAAGGAAACATAATGCAATTCTAAATTTCTGATAGATCAGGGAAGGAAAAGCTTTAACCATTTAAGAGATGCTTTATTTGGTAATATGAGGAAAATAAAAAAAATAAAGTAAAAAAAAAAAAATGCAAGATATAAACACAGGAGAAGCCAGGGATGGTTGTAACACTTTCTGCTTCAGCTCTTGTAAGTCTCACAATTTTGGGACTGTAGTTCTTAAATTTTTGTGCTATGTGCTGACATTTGTTTTCTACAAATGGAACCCATTTAGACTTCTACAAGGCTATCATTGAGCTCATAAATTCGTGTCAAATACAAGGTGGTCCTTTGTCACAGTGTGTTACCAGGGTAGGTAGGCTGTAACACATACAGGGGTGGGTTGTATCTGTTATACAAAAAAGGGAAAACATGGCACCACATGCAAATCTTTGGAATGACTGATATCACTACTGACATAAAACAGCTATCTCAAAAAGCTATTTTTTTATTGTAAAGACCACTCGTTGTTCAGTTCTGTACGGTTTTGCATTACCTGCTCAGGGTATCATGGTTTTCCCTTGGGCCTTTGCACAAGTGGTTTGAAATTAGTAAGCAGAAAATGCATTACATTTTGCCTTAAAAACTACAATTAGTTTTATAACTGTGTTTAAAATGCTTTTAGCACTGGACAAAATTTAGTTTTGGTTGGGAAAAAACTGTCTGACCTTAAGATTGTTTTTCTCTGCAAAATCCACACACAGCAGTTCCCACCCTTTACAGCCTCTGTGTGTGACCGGGTGGATAACTTGACATGTCAGATGGGCTGTTAAACAATCTCTTGGATACATTTCAATTGTCCATTTGGTAGCATCCCAGAGAAAATGACTGGCAGGGACGTAAACTTTCAAGGAAACCTTGAAGGAGATAATTAACTGTCTTGTCCTTCACATTTATTACAAGTCAGAGGTTTGCCACCAGTCTTCTTTAGACACAGCTGACCCACATATTATTAATGCTTTGTTGCTGAAAAACTGAAGCATCATTATCTAGACAGGAAGAAACATCCAAGACTGAAGCTTTACATCTGATCTGTCTGGTGATAGACATGAAATCTGCAAAGACAGATTAACACATACAAAGGTAATATTAACACTTCCTAAGTATCTATATGGGCCCACGTCTCAAAGTGTTGTTATTACTCTTTTCAAAGAGCTGGTGCTTTAGTTCTCATCAAGTGTTATTGTTGAAAGTTTTGGAGTTAAAATCCAAATTTTATAACTCATCAATTCTGCTGTTGATCTGCACGTCTATGTGGTGTTAGGAATGCTCTATTTTAAAATAGTTTTCTAACTACTTAAGTGTTAACTTTATGTTAATGCTGCAGAGTGTAAACATTGCTGTATTTATTTACTGTCAATTAATGAAGAAAGTATAATAAATATACTGTATTTAGTGAGAGCACATATGTTAAAAAAAATTGCACTGCAGTTTTCACGTTGTGGGCTGATGGCACCTGTTCATATTTGTCCAATAATGGGAGACAAGTGGGATTATTGACCCTACGAACATCACCTACAGGTCCAGAGTTCAGAGTCAAAGATCCTGCAGTGACACCCGCAGATTTGTTTTACTGAAACATCGTCTTTTACTTGTTTGTTTGGGTTTTTTTAAATGGGCATTTTGTGCCTTTATTGATAGGAGAGAGACGATGGATAGGCTTGTGAAAGAGGGTGAGAGAGTAGGGGAAGACACTCTGCAAACTGGTCACAGACGGGATTCAAACCTGAACCAGCAGAAGCATGTACATGGGGTGCCTGGTTGCTAACCACTCCGCTAAACCAGCACCCCATCTTTCACTTGTTTTTTGACACCAACTCCTCAAAAGGAACTTTTCAGAGATCTGACTCCACCCAGGGTTTAGTTAGCTCTGCACTTGATCAAAATTGTCAATATCAATATTTGAATCTTTTCATTTCCAGCTGCATTGCAAGTCCAGGAAAAAATAGGACAATACTGAAATGATCACTTGCCTTTTATCTTATTCCTGATTGGACAAAAATAGTGGTAATGCAACTCTCCAAGTGTTAAAACAATCCTCTGTTTCCCCTCTTCTATTAAACACCTGTTATGTGTATTCTTATGAGTAAATTCAAGGCATCTTAGACTGTAGCTAAACAGTATTGATGGCCCTCTGTGTTGCTACTGGCATCTGGACAAGTTCCACAAACTTCTCCCATGCTTGCCAGTGACTCTAGAAATAGGTGAGGAAGGTAGATTTTACAGTGAGGAGGCTGCACTGCAGTGTCTGCAGAGTAACTAGGGCTCACCTCCAATACAATACCTGCACTGGACTTAGTGGGATACTTTCGCTGAGGTCGATATCGCCCTGAAAATCGCTGTGATACAGCTAGAAAAGAATAAAAGCTGTTTAGGTGTGGGTGGGTAATTAATCTTAACTGAAGCAGACAATGCATCCCGGGGGATTTTATAACACAACCTCACACTCCTGCAAGAAAATTATATAATAAGTGAGTGGGGGTGCTGAGGTTTCAGTGTACAAAGAAAGGAGAGCAATATGCCTTTGCCACTGTAGGGACCCAAGGACACACTGCCAAGTCAGATGATATCCTTTGGGTGCAGGTCTGGGGCAGGGGAGTACGGGGAGATGTGGGAGAGGAGAACGAGGAGGGGTGACGGTGATAAGAGTGAGCACAGGACGGATTGAGGTGGAGAGGCCAAACAGAGAGACAGGAAGAGGGAGGAGAGCCACAGAAGGAGGGTGAGAACCATAAATATTTAAAGAGCAGCTGAGGAAGATGGAAGATTTTGGTAAAATAATCACTTATGGTGCTGCAAGATGGTTCTGCAAATACACAACCATAACATTTACACACAAACATTCATCTCTCTGAGTCTGCAGAGAACTATAGGCTCCCCTCTGATCAATGCAGCAGAGGTGTCCTCTTTCAGGTCCTCTTATTGATTTGCTGCAAATCGACGCCAGCCTGGATACGCCTGTGTCTGCATCAGGGCGTGAGGCCTCGGCCTCATGACAGGAAGTGAAACAATTCAAATCAGGGGGAAAGACCAAAAATGTTTTACTCAAGTGAGGGCACAACAACTTTGATTAAATGTGCTCAATCTACTCAGGTAAAGATTACAGTACTTAATAGTAGTTGAAGAACTTCTGCATTTCAGTACACTTTTTTTAATATGCAAAAAGGACAGCAGCTGGAGTGAGATGAGTCTACCAGTTATTGTCTCAAAATGAAATATTCAAGTGGCTTCTGGTGTAGGAAAAAGAAGCCAATGAGGGTTTGATGCAGAAGCACTTGAAGTAGCATGCATGTTGATTCTTTTATAACTTACCTGTGTTTTGCTTTAACCATACATTTAAGATTATGCATTGTTAAATGAGACATATGCTGATACATGATTTAATACTTACATATAATATAATAAATTTGAAAACAAGACCTTACACCCCCTTAATTTTCAAAAAATTAAATATTGTATTTTTTCTGATATCTTAGAACGAGATTTGATGCCTCTGAAAATAGGTCATTGCGAGATGTCCGTGAGATTTAAATCGTCGTGACGACACGAGGTACCTTTCTTTTTATTGGAGTAATCTGATAAAACACTTCCTCCTCTGTGATGTCCGTTAGCCACAAAACCGTCACACATTCGTCCAGCAGCAGTATATAGATCCCTAGCTCACACTTATTCATTACCAGCTCTGGCCTGTAGGGGGACTCAATACGCGGTCGCTGCTTTGAGCCTGCCGGAAAATACAGTAGAAGAAGGACAGGCTGGCTCTACCCCCGATAGAACTGACCAATCAGAGCACAAAGGGCTGTGACGTTGCAAGGTAACTTTAGGTCATCCTGAGGTCCGAGTGTTTCAACGAGAGCTTGATAATGAGGATTTTGAGAACGCAATTGTGGGGCAATGAAGGAACTAAATGACTTGTACTGAGGGCAGAAATGCTTTACAGGCATCCTAGTCTGGCATAGTGAAAACAAGCATGATAAGGCCTCGTCAGTAACCCATATTACTTTGGCTTTCTCTACTATTGTAATCAATGGCGTTGGTGTTTGTGTAGTCAAATTTAATAAACATAAAAAAATTAAAAGAGTCCATTTACCCTTATTTATCATAAGCTGTTGTGTATTAATGCACAGGCTGCCCTTGACTGCAGTGACTCTACATATGTGAGGGACCCTGAACTGACAAACTGTCAACATTTTACAGTTAACTTGGAGCAAAAGTGGGACATGTAGTAGTATTTCTTTGTAGCAATACAGTATGCATGTTAAGCAAAAATAAAAGTTAGGCCAGTCAGAAAAGATTTTGAAAAAGTGAAAAGCAAGTGAAAAACAAGGATAAATCTAAAGTCTACAGCATTTATGGGCTGTACTTAGTCATTTTTAAGGTTACGACCTCCTTGAATGATGAATGTGTTCCATTTTTTTCTAGAGGGCCTCAGATTTGTCCTTCTGCAGTTTTATCCTGAAAGTTGTGGGTTCCATACATTTGATATTGATGAATACAGCTTGATAGCCATCAACTGATTGTAGAGTTATTATGACAGGTATTTGTAGATCCACAATATTTAAGTAGAAAGACATAGAGATGAGTTCAATATCATAGCACAAAACTTTGCTAGTAAATTATTTAAAATGTGACCAGCCCTCTTGGACATCCTGTTTCTGAAATAGTATTTTATCAGTGAAGTAAACTTGATTTTGATAAAGAAGTTATAATTTTATGGTGACAACACTAGATAAAAGAAAGCTTCAGTCAGATAAGCTTTTCTTTTCAAACTTAACACTCAAAATGTAGCAAAGTACAATACTCCTCTCAGATATTGCTACATGAAAAACCTAAACTGATAAACAAAAACAAGTCCAAAAGGTACAAGCAAAGAAAAAATACAAATTTACAGCTACATGATTAAATGTACTCGCCACCCTCCGTCCCTGCAGAGGACACTCATTCATCTCACTGTAAATTTGTCCAAACAGAGAATATTAAAACACTCCTGGCTTCCTGTTATTGTAGCAGTGCAGCGATTTGGATCAATGAGCAGACGTTTGATGCTGGACGTCATTCGGCCTTGAGGCTTCTATTTCAGCCCAAAGGCTAGAAGCATCTTATACCAGCAGCACAGGCTTTTTATACATCACATGAAACTCTAGCTGTTATCATAGCGTCCCATCAGAGTGCTGACTATGTGCTTTCGAAGACACTGATCAATGGACCATGGAGATTATACAACATCGTTACTTGTTTGCTTTTTTTATTCCTCTGCATAGATTTGAGACCTGATGTGTATGTTTTGCTGTTATGAAAGCTATGAATGAGTATTTGAATCAAAATGAACCTGACGTTGATTCCATCAATGAAAAAAAAATATTGATATATTTTATCCATAGAACTTTTCTAAAAATGAAAGAGCTTCATAAATTTCAAAGAGATGAAGAATATGAGAGAACAGCAGAGAAAAGGCATATCACAAAACATGATTGAGAATTGCAGACAAATTTAAGAGTTTATAAAGCTCTTATAGAAGGGGGTATATCGAAATGGTACAAATGAAGGTAAAAATGAAGCCTATTCAAGTTTCATTAGCTGCTGGTTCCACAGTCAGAATGCTTGGGCTGCAGAGCAGGGCTGGGAAATGTAAGATGACATGTTTTTCATATTTATCAGTTTATTTTTAAAACAAGTCATAGGGCTAAACAAAATAATAATACAGTTTATTTTGGTGTCGACATGGGGAAAACGGATGTGTACAGTCATGATAACACTTACTCTTTATTGTATAGTTTGAAGACACAGCCATGTTTGTAATGATAAGTTAACTTGATGAAAGCAGTGTATGTTGATGCTGGGGAGGTAAACTGAGCTGTAATAACAAAATTCATCAACATAAAGGTCAGTATGTCTATTTTTAATTGTTGTTTTGGCTCCAGTGATGGATCCCATCTGCGGGATTACGTAGCCCAAACTTCTGTGTTTTCTTTTTGCAGAGGCAGATCATCTCTGTCACTGTGGCTAATGTTTTAGGCATACAGTGAAATGTTGTTTTCACTGGTTAAGAAACAGAATCAAAACAATACTGCTGCTCTTTATAAGCAACTGCAGGCATATCAACAGGAACAAGAGTAAAAAGATCAAACAGACAGACTGACTGACTGATTACAAGTTTGAAGACACATGTGATTCTAATTACAGGGCTCACTTTAGTTTAACATGTCCCTATGGTCAAATCATTTTCAATCTTTTGTAGGGGTACCATCATTTTTGATCAGGTCATTTCATTATTTTTTTAATTATTCTTTTGAACCACAATTCAAAAGTGATGTCTGATTATCATTAGTTAATTTTTAGTACATTTTTATTTATTCTTACTTTTGTCAGTTTCTAGTTATTGCTCAGTTCACTCAGTTCATCCAACTCAAATCCTTCACCTCACAGCCCTCCCCAGTCACTTCAGGTGTGCCCCAGGGGTCCGTCCTGGGGCCCCTCCTCTTCATTGTATATCTACTTCCACTTGGCAATATTTTCTGTAAATTTGGTATCCACTTTCACTGCTTAGCGGATGACAAACCAGCTCTACCTATCCAGTAAACCCGACGCCTCTCTTCCACCTTCCTCCCTCACCCACTGCCTCTCAGAAATCAAACGCTGGTTCACCTCCAACTTTCTCAAACTCAACTCAGATAAAACAGAACTCCTCCTGGTCGGTAGAAAATCCAATCTATCCAAAGTTGACAGTTTCTCCCTCACCATAGATAACTCCACAGTGTCCCCCTCCCCTCAGGTTAAGAGTCTGGGTGTGATCCTCGACAGCTCTCTGTCTTTTCACTCTCATATCAATAACATCACCCGGTCTGCATACTTCCATCTAAGTAATATTAACTGTCTCCGCCCCTCCCTCACCCCTCACACCACGGCCATCCTGGTCCACAGCCTCGTCACCTCCAGGATAGACTATTGCAACTCACTCCTCTTTGGTGTCCCCCACAAATCCCTCCATAAACTTCAAATGGTTCAAAGCTCTGCAGCCCGGATCATCACCAGAACCCCCTCCTTCCGTCACATCACCCCCGTCCTCCAGCAGCTTCACTGGCTCCCCATGAAGTTCAGAATTCATTTGAAAATCCTGCTGTACACTTCCAAGGCCATCCACAACCTCGCCCCCCCCTACCTGTCTGATCTCCTCCACATCGCCACCCCCTAACGCTCCCTCTGGTTGTCCTCCTCCCCCCATCTCTCTGTGCCCTCTGCCCGGCTCAGCACCATGGGTAGCAGAGCTTTCAGCCGCTCTGCTCCCAAACTCTGGAACTCTCTCCCCCCGGACCTCAGAAACATCGACTCCCTTCCCCACTTCAAATCAAAACTCAAAACCCACCTATTTCAAACTGCCTATTCCCTTTAATTTTCCACCGTCATGTAACTGTGCCACTCTTGTATGTTGTTTTTATTTATTTTTATTGTGATTTTAATGCACTGTTTTTATGATGTATTTGTAAAGTGTCCTTGAGTGCTTAGAAAGGTGCTTTTAAATAAAATGTATTATTATTATTATTATTGCAGTGACCATTGTGGGTTTTATTTCTTTTACCCGAGGGTACCAGCAATTTTGCACACGTCTGTTTTACTTTTTTCAAAAAAAGAGAAATAAACATAAAGCGTGTTTTGATTTTCATGTACATTACATTTCAATCTCAGAGTGACACTTTTTCTTATTTGGCTCTTAATGTACTTATTAAACACCCCTTTGTTTGGAGGTGGGACATCTTTTTCTTTGTACAGAAGTAAAGAGCAGAGGGGCTACTGTTATTTGTAACTCTCTAATCACAAAAAAAACTGTCTAACCTTGATTTTTGTAACCAAATAGACACAGTTGGGTTTTATCTCATTTTTTATTTTGATCTTCTACAGCTTTATTATGGTGAAAACAGTAACAGCTACAATAGAAACAAATTTGCCCCTCTTCTTACAGTAAAATTTACATTTGAGTTTAGAGTTGGACTAATTTCAAAAGTCAGCTCAGATAAATGAGATATTACTTTATTTTCTGCTAAACAGCAGGATGAAATTTATCATTAAAAGCATTTTTCATGCTTTACATGCTGCTTTGACCCCCAGAGGTGCTAAAATCGACACAAACAGGAGCTTTAACATCGCAAAAGCTATCAGCTCTTTACCAGTGATTCAGAGCATATAGCGTGGTGTTACATAAAGATTTGTTGTTTCATATTTTTTAATTTGGGGTACAAAAACAGGCAGTGGGAGAGGTGCACTTGAATAAACACAAGAGCAGCATGTTGTGCCTTTGTGTACATTTCTGCGCTGGCTGCTCACACTGATTTGATTACACAACACCAGCAACTTCCTCAAGAGCTTTTTTGCACAAACCTATTCCACAGGACCTGCCAGCTCATTGTGAATGCACTGGTCAGTCTGTGTATCCTGAACACAGTGTGTTTCCTAATTCTGCTGCAGTATAATCAAATAACAGGCACAATAACAAGTCAGATGCTCAGGACACCACTATTGATCTGTGATACATTCATTAAAAATTGATGTTTCTCAGCAAAATATTGTCTGGCTTTGCTTACTGTAAACTAAAGCAACATGGAAGAGTGTGCAGTCAGCAGGTGTGTGAGAACAGAGGTGACCACGTTAGGGGAGAAGTGGGAGGTTAATTAATGGGACTGTAACATCTCGATGGCACCTTGGTTAACAAGAGTACACTATAATGCATACAGGGGCTACTTTCACAGACCTTGTTATACACTTAAAACAATAATTAGAATTCTTGACCATTATTTTGTTCTTTTTTTTTCTGGTTTCTTGTGGTGTTTCCTCAATAACATGTTCCCATTGAGTCACAGAGATTTACTTTTGCAGGGAAAAAATAACCATAAAATAAATAATATTAAAATAGCAAAAATAACAGTCAATATATTAAAACACAAAAAGATTTCATTAAGCATCAAATCAATGTTTGAGCATTAAACAAGTGCATATGCAAGCCAGATGACCCTAAAAACTGTTTTTACGAAGCACATTAACATACAACACTTTAGTTTAAGGTAATTCTGCAACTCAGACCAAGATGATGGAGTAGCCTAAAGACATTAAAAGCTCTTTTTTATAAAGATAGAGGCAGTTCTGAACTGAAATATCTAAGTTCTAAATTATCAGTCATGTATTTAGAGTAGTGCTGTCAGACGATTAAAAAAATTAATCTAATTAAATACCGGATTTATAATTACTTAATCTCATTAATCACATTTTAATCTCATATCTGATTAAAGTACCCAAATAAAGAATTTGAATTCTAGGATATTATAAAATTGTAGTGCAGGACTAATCAAATGCATACACTAAGAAGTGAAGATTTGCAAATCCACGTTTTTATTGGTGATTGAATAAAACCAAAGTCAGGGCAACTTGTCCAGAAAATTCTAAGCTCAATCAGGCAACTCAAATTACACTTTAAGTGTGTTTCATAAATCGAATTCAAAATAAGAAAAAGGTCGAGGACATCAAGCAAACCAATTAGGCCTGATGCATTATTAAAGAATGTAGTACAAATATAGATAAATAAATTCAAAAATAAAATAAAGCAGAGTCTTAAATAGGCCGTTCCTGTTGTCACCTGGGCTTTGTTTGGTTTGACCATGTGTGAAGTGGCGTGCCACTGCCATGTACGGGTCCTTCAGCTGGCCAATATTAAAATGTTTGTGTGCCATGATTAATCTTGCGACTAATTTTTATCTGCGGTGTAATTAATTAATCTAATTAATGCACTAAAGTGACAGCCCTAATTTAGAGTTAATCCATTAAGTAAGAAATAGAAAATTTCTCAGATGGACAGACTAGAAAGAAGGGAAGGCTTTCCCATAAGGTGAGTCAAGATTAAATATTGTTGTTACATTTTGTTGAATGTGATGTGATAAATATTATCAAGCTTGATGTAGAAGAATACATCAGATGAAAAGGTAACCCAACGGGCACCATGACATCAATTTGATGTTGAAGATTGGTCAAGATTTTGACTACCATGATAAATAGCCTACAAGCTTTGACCTTATATGGTTGTAAAAAGGTCCAACCAAAGGATCAATCTCACATTCAATTACTGCACCATATATCGTTCATCAATATGTTTGACATCAAAACAACATTGCTACACAAAACTTGACACCAGATTGATGTTGATTTGATGTCTGTCAAAGGACTGATGTCATGTTAGTTTTATGTTTTGACCAAATTATGATGACAATTTGATGTCAGTGTTTGATGTCATATTGATGTTCAACTTCAACTTTATTATAATCCTGTGGGAAAACTGTTTCTCCGCAGCAGGCATCAGCACACAAGTACATAATAACACATAAATCATACAGGCATTACAAAATACGGAAAAATCCTGGAAAATCCTGAACTCAAGTGAAAAGGGGGTGGCACTTAAACCACAAAATGCCTAAGACCAAGAACAGGCAAAACCCATAAAGTGCATTCAGTCATCAAAGTGCTGTGCAGCAGATAAATAAACAGTAAGAACAGTAAGAACATACAAGATAAAGCAGATAAAAAGAGATTCAATAAAGAGACAATAAATAGTCAGTTGAATTGACATCAGATGCCCACTGGGAATAAGGAAAGTACTTACTTGAGTATATACAACAGTGAAACTATTGGAACAGAATTAATATGTTTCGTAATTAATTTTCCTGCATAAAGGGATATTCCACTATTTTTTATAAGTTGGGTTGTATCAGGTTCTCAGACATAGTGAAGTGGCTGAAAGGGCTCCCAGCAGTGCTGTGCCTTTAAGGAGAGTCAGCTCAGACTAACAGCAGGGTACACTGCTGTTGGCAAAACTTTCCACTACATATTAAAAAATTAATTACCATTATATTTGCACCTTACTGTGTTAATTTGGAGGTTACGCGGTAAAAGTTAAGATACTCAGGTAGACATTACAAAGAAGTTTTAACCATTAATTATACTGTAAAGTGTTAAAAATGTCAGGTTATACTGCAAAAAGAGTCAATAATTACACCTCATTGTACCACTGTTAATGTACCAATTATCTAAAGACTTAAACCAACTCTCTGTGGTGTGGATCAATATCAACACTGTAGACTTGTTAACTCTGGTACTGTTAATTTGACTATGTTGGCCTGTAATAGTGGCACCAGGGGCGCAGTATGATAGAGCAATCATTGGTAACTGGAAGGTTGCAAGTTTAAGGTCAGATCTGGCTGTCACATGGAGATGTGTCCTTGGGCCAGACACTTAACCCAAAATTGCTCCCACAATCATCAGGGGTGCATCTTTGGGTATGGAAGGGTGTGAAAGGGTAGATAGTGATGATAACGTATAACAATCTCTGACCTATCAATGAATGGATGTGAGAGTGAATGGGTAGATGTAACCTGTGGTGTAAATGCTTTAAGAAGACGAAGACATTAGAAATGTAATTTAAGCTCAAGTCTGACCTCTGCAGTATTAACAAAAGTTAAATTGAACCAATGGACAAACATAATGTGCAGTGATGACTATTATAAAGATGTTCTGATTTTATAATATATGTTGTAGCCTATATTTCATGAATAACTAGGTGTTAAATGATTTACAAGCATAAAAGTAAGATTAATGATTACTGTATTCAGTATGAACATGAAAACTAATCCTGATCTCCCCAACCTTACTTTTGTGAAGTGTTACCCAATCATAATTCTGTTGTTTTTTATTTTTGTAAACAGATTCTCTCTGAATGCTTTGTTGAAAGAGTCATCAGTAAATAGTGCGGCCTCGGCTTTGTATGAAAATTAAAATGCTGTTTTCACTGCTTCAGCACAAAAACGAGAGTACAGCTCCTGACAAGAACACTTACTTTACTCCCGCATCAAGACACACTGCACACCCAGCATCCTCTGCAAAGCACACACACCCACACTACACACACACACGCCCTCCCTCAGCAGGCTATTACCTGGCCCCTCACTCCACCTTCCTCAATCACTGGCAAACACCAAGGGCTAAAGCAGCGCCAGCAGCTTCACATCCTCTGTCACCAGAGAAGACACCAGAAGGGGCTTGTTTACCAAGTTATCACTTTAGATACAGAAAACTCAGTCTGTCTCCTCTCTGCTGGGCTGTCCCGGCTGCAGAAACGAGCGCGCAGCGGGTCCACACGCTGTCCTTCCTCAGCTCACGTCGGCAGCACCTCCAACTTCTGCAGCGCGCGGGGACATGGGTGATAAAAACGCCGGTAAGAGCTCCACGTGCCCCGACATGAATAACTTATTATTGTGCTTGTTTTCAGTTGTTTTTTTTGACGTAGTGACGTTTGTTTGTGAGTGTTTTTGGTTCGCTGACTGCAGAATGAAGACACAAACCCTAAATTTAACAGCAGAACATGTTATGATAATCTTGGTTTTAAAAGTGAAGCCGTATTATACTGAAGATGTGCGCAGTGTAGATCCTTCAATGCCGAGGTGCTGCAGCGCTGTACCGGCTTTGTACCACTGTTTTCAGCAGGGACTAATTAGCTCTACCGCGGAAGCATAGACTAAGATTATGCATCATTCTGTGTCTACAATCCATTGTAATTCGTTTAAATTGCACACAAACTCATTTTTGCAGAGATTATGTCTGCATAAGTTAACAGCCCCTCTGTATACACATGGTAAACGGCTTTCCTTCACTCTCTCCCGGTGCTGTCAGCCAGTGTAGACCAAAAAGTGCTGCCTCTCCACTTTTTTCAGTGAAATGAATGTGCCGCTATTCCCTGAGCAGCGACGGTAGCGTGGCCACAACGATCCGCATGCGTGTTGTTGACAAAGCTTTTCAAGTTTAGCAGTAATGGGCTTTAGAGGCGGAAGGTACTTCTGCATGAAAACACATTTTTCCTGCATTACCCAAAGCACAGCAATATTACTGACTATATGCCCTAATTGCTTATGTGTTATTGTGACAGTGTGCCTTGCAGGGTCGTTTTTGGATGCTTAAAAATAGACTCATTCCTGCGAAAGATATATTTGGGTAAGGGACAGAGTGCCCTTGTTGAAGTAGGGTGACCTTTTGATATGTCCACTCTCATCTTTGGAAGAATCTTAACAGAAGAAAAACAAATCCAAAAGTTGGTCTACAGTGTAACTGGGCAGTAGGGCCAAAAAAATCCATTTTGATATTTATTTAGCTGAAAGGCAGTGTGCAACATAATTATTATCCTTTATCATGAAAAGAAATTACATTTTTCTCACAAAGTTCTAAACTTTGATAAGATTCAAGTATAAAAAGAATCAAACATCACTGATACTTTAATACCAGAGTGACAATAATAAAAGTTTTACAGAGCCCATATTTTTGCCTCAAATCTGGTTCATATTCTCTTTTAATGACTTCTAGTTTCTGCTCACAATCACTTTTGTTCAAAAATATTCTAGTATTCATATACTCAGTCCTCCTGATCCATATGGCCACTGACTCTGCGTCCATAGCATCTCTACTTTGCACTTCGTAGTCAACGAGTATAAGCTGCTGACAAAATAATGACAGGATGTCACACTGGTAGATCTATTTGGGGGAGCTGTGGGAACAAGCCATTTCAAGCAGCTTCAATAAGAGGGTAGATGGGGAAGTCCTGACTGTGGTCCTTTTGTCTTGCCCACAGGAGTACTTCATCAAGTTGAAGTGACATGTTTAACACACTAAAGGCTTTATAAAACTGGGTAAAAAACATACTGTGGGCTCTTTGAACTACTGATTTTGTTCATATCCAATTTTTTTATCAACCTAAAATGTCTAAATTGTACAAAAATATTTGCTACATACACCTGCTTATATATTAGGTACACTCATTCAACTTCTCCATAACTGAAGTAGCTAGTCAGCCAATTGCTCGGCAGCAGCCCAATGCATTTAGGCATGTAGGAAAGGTAATTAAAGTGGCTCTAAATTTGACATGTTATTGACTAAATAGATAGGAAGTTTTTCAGAAATTGTTGATCCCTGAGATTTTCATGCATAATCATCTCTAGAGTTTACAGAAAATAGCTGCTTACAGGTTGTTGTGACATTGTATTTTTAGGGCAGTGTTAGGATAGTTAAAAAACAAATAGGGTAAGCTTTTTGACATGGTCACCCTAATCTTTGTACTAAGAGTGTTACCAGAAAACCAAATCCAAAATCTACAAGGTCAACAGTGCAGCTGAACAGTAGGGCCCAAAAATCACATGACGATTTTTTTAGCTGATTGACAGTGCACAGCATACTTCTTGAGTAATTTCCATTATGTGGAAGAGACATGGTAAACGAAACAAGGGGGGAAACATAATATGGGCTTTTTGGGCTCATGATATGGACTGTCACAATACCAACGTTATAAACCAATATTGCTGTGAAAATAATAATCAAACAACCTTTTATTTATTTAATACCACAACAACAATAATACAAATTTCAGTCAGCCCATATTTTGCTTCAACACTGGTTCATATATTCACTTTGATGATTTTAAGGGTGCGTTCACAATCACTAATGTTCAAAAACCCTTAAGTTTTAGTATTCCGAGTGAGAAAGCTGTATTCTTTCTCTGTCTAAAAAGGTCTGTTAGAGCTCGTGCCACTTTAGGGTCTCCTTTCCCACATGGGGCCAGTCCACTGTGGCTGGTTGTTTGGTTTTCTTTGTGGTGATTGGTCAGTCCGACAGTGCTGAGCGCAATGTTGTCAGTGGCTCTGCATTCATTCTCTGCTGGCCAGCTGGCTTAAACTGGTGTGAACACCATGATAGGCAGTGACAATGGGCGGTCTGATCTGTTGGGGTGGAGGATTTCTTATCTTGAAGACTCTTTCTCTTGTGCATATAAGTATTCAGAGAAGATATGTTTAACACACTAAAGAAAAGTGTTTTAGAAACTGTGGACCCCCTTGTATCTTTACACAAACCTATCTCTAGGGTTTACAAAGAATGGTCAGAAAATGTGAAAATATCCAGGTAGCAGGAGCTCTTTGCGTACATTTGTCTTGTTGATGTCAAGAGGGTTAGTGGAAAATTGTGGTTCAAGATGATAAAAAGTAATCAGCAACTCAAGTAACTGCTTGTTAAAACCACGGTATGCAGACTATTTTTGAATGCAGTCTCGAAGACGCCGGAGACCACACTAGGTGCCACTCCTGTCAGCGAAGAACAGAGAACTTAGGTTGCAGTTAGCCCAGGTTCACCAAAGTTGGACAATCGAAGATTGAAAAACTGTTCCCTGGTCTATTGAGTCTAGATTTCTGCTGGGATATTCAGATGTTGGGGTCATAGTTTGATGTAAACATGAAAGCATGGATCAGTACTGCCATGTATCAACTAGGGATGGGATGAAATATCATTTGGCAATATATTGCGATACAGTACGTGACGAAATGCATCGAGTTTGAAAAAAATGGATTGTGAAATAAAGACGTCACGTCAGGTAATAGCGCATGTGACCAGAAGTGACGACAACAAACATTAGCACAAACTACCTTGCCTCCAAAAAGCCTAATGATGGAGTTGAATGAGGTCGAAATTGAGTACGCTCTGCCTGAATACAAGTCATCTGTCTGGCAGTATTTTGGCTTTCTCATTAAAAAAGACGAAGACGGTGAAAACAAGCCTACCGATCGTGAGCATACACTCTCTCTAACCTCTCTAGGGTTAGAGAGAGTGTTATTGTTTGTGTTTGGCCTGTTAGGCCTTGTGTTTTCCTGTGTGCAGTTCAAACAAAAACAAATAAGTTGTAATTACACAGTAATATTTTTTCTTTTCTTACTTTTTTGATATTGTATCGTGATGTATCGTGACCCGGGCATATCAAGATGCAGCGTATCGTGAGTTTAAGTGTATTGTTCCATCCCTAGTATCAACAGGTCAGGCTGAGTGTGGTGATGGTGTAATGGTGTGAAGAACATTTTCCTTGCATGCAATAAATTTTCAAAGTGGGATTTTAAGCACAGACTGTAGATTTTGCAGTAAATACTCATGTATCTTCAAACAAATGAAGAGCAGTTGAGGCAAAAAATGCCTTATTTTTGCATATAAGATTAATACTTCTAACAAAACTGTGACAAAAATGTCTGATAAAGGGACATGGGCCAGGGTGGGTAGTATCAGCTGTGGCACTTCTTGGAGATGGCATGTACAGTATGTGACTTAACATTGTTAAAAGCAGTGAGAGCTGTGCTTTTCATGCACTGGTAAAAAATCTGTATTGCTGGTGTGGAACACTAGAATGAAGTTGAAGGTCCTATCAGCTAAGTTTCTCTTAGCATTAAAGATAGTCAGAACAGGGACATACAAATAAACCACCTTATACGAAACTGCAAATTTGCTGCTGGAGCAAAGGCTTTAATAGGCTTTTTTTGTCAATCTCTTTAAGCCACACATACCTTCTGAATTTCATGCATACAAGAAAAACGGCGACCTCTTTGACCTCCTGCAGTCCTACTGTAGGACATCTTTTTTGGAAACGTCAAGGGAGCACTTCAGGACCGTTTTGCTGACCCTGCATGAGACCTCTTAAATATTAAGATTTTAGCTACTTTGGATGTGTGTCAAGTTTGGGGAGTGGTTTGGCATATTAAAACTACCACATATAGAATTTCTGTAAAAATAGAAAGAAAATCACAACAGCTCCTGCAGTTCTAATCGTCTCCTTGCACTGTGTCGCTCAGGCCCTGGAGTAATCTAACTGTTCTGTGTAAGAATACTGAGCATTATGTACCATGAGTGGAAGGACCACTGAGGTTCACTGGGGTCTCAAGGCAGGTTAATATGGTCATACTTCTTCCGTCATTCTGTCAACAATTATTGGTCACAACAAGACCGACTTTAAAAATGATCATATTCATGTTAAATATGGTTCATGGCCCAGGTATCCTTCCTGTGCCCCTTCATTAAGATGGAAAAGCTCTTTACAAACATGTACACACAGCCATTTAGAGCTGCTGAGTCGATTTTTCACGTCTCTGCCCCCTCTGCGTCTCCTCATCAGTTAAATCCTCTTTCTCTTTCCTGCACACCACAGCAGTCCTAACCCCCTATTTCTTATCCTCAACATATTTGCAGTCTTGACTTTTGCATGATTAAAAACTTCTTCGTTCCCTTCACCTTTATTTCACTGTCATGTACATTTGTGAGGTTGTGACATGATTTTGCCACAGATTATGGCACCCGTGCTCCAGTCAAATACAGTATCATCTATACAGTGTTCCTCATAAACATTCTTCATAAACAGTGCACAAAGAAAATCATTTTCTCTTTAAGCAAATAAAATGGAAAATCTCCCTCAGTCTCTATGGAGGCTGACACGTTATCTGTGACAAGCATCTTCTTGTACCCCTAACCGCAGGTTTGCACACTTGCCGTTCTGCAAGATATTTTTGGCAGCGTCACTTAATGCAACCATTAACAGTTTTGCAGTGTAGCTGATTTTAGCATTAGAGACCTTGCTGAAGCGTTGCAGAATATGTGAATCCTTTCTGACTTTTCAGCAAACTGAACTTTCCATCAGCGGTGACTTTTTGCTATTTAATGAGACAGTGTGCTCTATGTTTATCCTCAATTATAAAACTTTGTCTTACTTTTTAGGTCGAAAGGTTAAGCTTCTGAACTGTATAATAAATATGACTTTAACTCTTTGATTACTGTAAATGTACTGAAACTGAAGTTCTGACTCTGAACTTCACATTCTCCTCTATTCCTAAAGGTATGGCAGGGCAATACTGACCAAACATAAAATCTCAAATCCTCTTCTCTGAATGGTGATACACTAAGGTTGACACAAAATGATAAACTTTTAAAGGTACCAGTAAAAATCAAACAGTGTTGTTTAGGGCCCGACCGATACATCGGCCGGCCGATATAATCAGCTGATTATAACCCTTTTCAAAGTATTCGCCAGAGTTTTGCCAATTTAATGCCGATATATTCTTAATTTCTCATAAAACAGTAAACGCTGTTCGGTGTCCAAGCCATGCAGAATGATGACCTGGAAGATGGCGACGCACGTTGGTGGCGGCTCTTCTTAGTTCTCTGCTGGTTGCTGTGTGTATAGATGACTCGCCTACACTCACACGGAGTTGCTCTTTTAAGCCTGAAGGTCCGACATGACGAACAGCTTTCCGCGGTGTACAACGTCCTCCTGCTGCTGGACACGGAGAGACCACCAGGCTCTCTGCTAGTTTGGCTTGGATCAGCCTCACGGACAGACCAGGCACCGCTGAGCAGTTTTCTGACTGACGCCACCTCTGCCATTCTCAATACTGATGAATTGGACCTTCTGATGGCAGGGGATCAGTTTAGCCGTGACTGTTTTATTGTGATTATGACGGAAATCTAGCTTAATGCGCTTGTTTCCGACACGGAAGCTAAGCTAATTAGCTAGCAAGCTAACTAGTGTTCAATAGACTCCACACGCTGGACAGTTTTCAGTATCTGAGTATCAGACATCCCTAACAACACAGTCTAATTTTTTTTATTTAATTTGAAACATTGCCTATTAACGTTATCATAAAATGATATTTCTTATTAATATCGTGTGTAATGTTCAATGATACTATTTGTATACTGAACACTTTAGTAGCTTTTAATCACATGAGGATAGACTACAGGTTTGACCAGCTGTCTAACAGCCGTTTTTGGCTGTGCAATGTTTTCCTGCAGAGTGAACTGGTGGCACAGGGAACTGGCACTAAAAAGAACTTAAAGACTAAACCTCCATTAATTTGATGATCAAGGTATCAAAAAAGTACAGACACACAATGATCTTGGGGTTTATTTCAACTTAAAAGTAAACAACCCCAGTTTCTAGAATTAGCTGAAAGACTATTTCTGGCATATTTACATGGTCAGAAATTTAGATATGTTGTCCCTGGCTGGTCAAACGAAAACAAAAAACAACAAAATGTTAGTAATAATGATGATAATACACACCCAAACAATGGACAACAAAGCAGACAATCCTCTACAATGAGAAAACACAGGACAACATAAAAATATGATAAACATCCAGCATCAAACATGAGGTACATTGGCATCAAATCAGTGATCATGAGAGGAGTTTTCAACATACTGAAGGTCTTACATTCTCTTATTGTGGCTGGATTGTTTTTCCAAGGATGTGTCCGAAATGGCATACTAACTTACTACTCATACTAAGTGTGACGTCAAAATGAGTATGCAGTGTGTTCACATTAGATAGTATGAAAAGATTGAGTGTGCGAGAAATACCCGCATGTATACTATATCGGAAAAAAATTTAAGTATGCGAGGTGGGCATACTAGTCACACTCAAACGCCCCATAATGCATTGCGAGCACCATAATGCGTTGCGCCATGCAAGACCGACTGGCATTCAGCTAAATATCGGCCACTAGCAAACTTCCCATTTTCAAAATAAACGCCTCTTTTATTATCTCCTTTTAGTTCTTTAATGCTTTTGTAAATGGGCTCTTGTTCTTGAGCCGACTGGAAGTTTCTTCGATAGCATAATGGGGCGCATAGCGGAATGTCCGAAATGCCCAAATGAAATTTGTATCCATGCGTTTTATGGCTCAAATGACCACATTTTGGTATTCTGTGTGGTGACTTTCTCGCCTAAAATGCTCTCTGAACTTTCAAATGTGGCGAATCAACAGAGATATTTGATAGCCTGGTGTGCTTCTGATTTTTGTCGTTGGAGGTTTGAAATGCATCATGGGAAACTACTAGTATACTACAGTGTGAACGGTTGGCATCCTAACGATACTTCTAGTATGTAGTATACAGTATATACACATGAGTTTGTAGTATGTAGTACGTTAGTATGCCATTTCGGACACAGCCCAATTTTCGCTTTCTTTGGCCGATGACACCTGTTTACTGCATGTTGTGCATCTATCAGGTATTGCATTGAGATGCACAATAATGGATTCTTTCTCATATGCTGATATTTCTGAGCTTGTTATTGCAGATACTTATATCAATACTGCTATTTTCTGTCAATGGCACAAAATCGCCACTGAGAGATTAGGCCAATTTATGTTGGAAATGGATGTGTGGCAAGAAAAATCATTCATAAATAAATGATACTTTTGATTAGTAAAAGTGGACATTGTATGATGATGGGGTAAATCATTTTAAGTGGATTTTTACTTTACGCAATTATAATACAGCCACTATATGAGATACATAGGGCCAATATGTTCTGCCAAAACATTGGCTGCAAATATCGGCAGAAGTGTTTATATCTGCTGATACTGATATTTACCTTTTGGAGCTATTATTCTCCCATACTGATACCACGTGGATAATGTTTTGGAACCCTGGTTACATTTTTTACGAATACTTGATTTTAGCTTGATGAACATAGCCACTGGAGGAGGAACAAGTCAATGCAAGGTTTAGTAAAATGGAACAGACACGTTGGAATTGTCAAAACTAAGGACATTATATTTATTGAGAATTAAAGGAACCACAAACACTCAAAACTGGTCAATGTCAGCCAGTGTTTAGTATAGAAACATGATCAGCTGGTCAAAGTTAATTATTGTCAACAGTCAAATCACCCTGTTAAATATGTCAGGCTGCTCTTCTTTGTATACAAATCCACCCTCTTGTCCTCATGACGACTGCTGTTACTGCTTCTGCTGCTCTGTCATTCTCTCAAAAAAGCTTTTGAAACCTCCCCCAAACTCTTATTTCATTTCTGATAATTAAAAGTGATAAGTCAAAGTTGGTTTTGACTCGAAGTCCTGTGACCAACAGGATAACAGCTAATCAACTCACTAAACAAGCCACACAACTACACATTCAAAGTTCAATTGAACATTTTCATAAAGTAATGCAGTGACCTAGATATTGTGACTTTGGCTTTGCCTCAGATATTATTTAAAAACTCAATAAATCAGGTTTTGAATGAGTAAGCGGCTATTTCATATGTTTTGTACTGACCTTTTTTGTCTGTCTCATCATGCTTCATTGTGGGCAGTGATGCTCTGAAAACAATGACAAATAACTGAGTCATTCTCACTAAAATGAGGAACATTTTTAATCTGAAATTCTATTTAAATTAATGACAGCACTATTTGCTGAATGTAGGTGTTAATTGTTTAATACATAACATTATGTGAAAATGTTCAGTCTGCTCAGCTTCACAGCTAAATCATATCTTTAATGTCTTACATACACGCTATATTTTCAATGATGCATTTTGATTGCTGTAACATTCAGGGCTGGTTTCACCTTACAAGGTGAACATTTTCACCTCGCTCTTGTTGACATGTACAGGAGGGTGAAATGAGAGCTGACTTGTTTCCACCGTGTCATCACTGACAGGTCTGAGTTTGCTCAAATAAAGGCAGGACATTTCTCATGTTGAATGATTCACAGTTATGACTCAGGCAGGGACTTATAGGTTGAAATCAGGTCTGAGGTCAAGAGGTGGCCTTGGAATAATTTACATTTTTACTTTTCTCATTTTTTCATGTGACTTTTCTTGTCTGTGTTTTAGGTTGATTTATTTTGAAAATTGAAACTGCCCAGCAACATAATCCACCATGAGATAATAGAGAGGCTTAAAAAATGATGGTTAAGTTTTCTAAGTCACCTTCAATGATGATTTCTGTAAGATTAAAGCTTGGAGCTTAAAAAGCTCTGAGTTCTGCCCTTCAGGTTACAGTCTTTTTCACCTCAACAGTGGAGGTTGTTGGGACTGCTTTACTGCACTAGAAGAAGATTTAAGAAATACTTAAATACTTTCAAGGAGACATGAAGTAAGGAAATACAGATTATTAGATTATAGGATGGGAAATTGATCAAATCTTAATCTCAGTTATAATCCTGCCTCTTGCTTCATGTTTACTGGGAGAGGCTCCAGCCCTTCACAACACTTAAAGGAATAACAAGTACAGTTATTGGACTGATGAACATCTACCGTCTCTCATAATTCTAAAAAGTAACTAATGAAGTGTTAAAGACTATTGTGCAACATTACCTGTTGAACTTGTTCCATCTATAATTATTTTACCTCCACCAAGGCGCCTGTGCCTTTGGCCCTGTTATTTGTGAGCAAGATTGCACAAAACTACTGGATGGATTGTGCTGAGATTTTCAGGATATGTTGAAAATAGCCCAACTTAAAAATGATTGGATTATGGTGGTGATCCAGATAATTGCATTAGTGAACAATTGTTTTTGCTCACGAGTTGTCAAACTAATAATGGTATCAACATGATTAAGAGTGTTAGGTGTGAGTTTTCAGGGTCAAGGGATCATATTATGATGGTAACTTTATTATGGAGCTATTGCTTATACATGTAACAGCAATATGCAGTTACAAAACCAGTGAAGTTGGCAAGTTGTGTAAATCGTGAATAAAAACAGAATACAATGATTTGCAAATCCCTTTCAACCTATATTCAATTGAATACACAACAAAGACAAGATACTTCTCTGAAATGCTCAGTCGTTCACAAACAAGGATGGGGCGAGGGTCACCACTTTGTGAACAAATGCGTGAGCAAATTGTCCAACAGTTTAAGAACAACATTTCTCAAGGAGCTATTGCAAGGAATTTAGGGATTTCATCATCTACGGTCCGTAATATCATCAAAAGGTTCAGAGAATCTGGAGAAATTACTGCACGTAAGCGACAAGGCCGAAAACCAACATTGAATGCCCGTGACCTTCGATCCCTCAGGCGGTACTGCATCAAAAACCGGCATCACCGTGTAAAGGATATCACCACATGGGCTCAGGAACACTTCAGAAAACCACTGTCAGTAACTACAGTTCGTCTACGTCTTTAAGTGCAAGTTAAAACTCTACAATGCAAAGTGAAAGCCATTTATCAACAACGCCCAGAAACGCCACCGGCTTCACTTGGCCCGAGCTCATCTAAGATGGACTGATGCAAAGTGGAAAAGTGTTCTGTGGTCTGACCAGTCCACATTTCAAATTGTTTTTGGAAACTATGGTCGTCGTGTCCTCTGGACCAAAGAGGAAAAGAACCATCCGGACAGTTATAGGCGCAAAGTTCAAAACCAGCATCTGTGATGGTATGGGGGTGTATTAGTGCCCAAGGCATGGGTAACTTACACATCTGTGAAGGCACTATTAATGCTGAAAGGTACATACAGGTTTTGGAGCAACAGATGTTGCCATTCAAGCAACGTCTTTTTCATGGATGCCCCTGCTTATTTCAGCAAGACAATGCCAAGCCACATTCTGCACGTGTTACAACAGCGTGGCTTCGTAGTAAAAGAGTGCGGGTACTAGACTGGCCTGCCTGTAGTCCAGACCTGTCCCCCATTGAAAATGTGTGGGGCATTATGAAGCGTAAAATACAACAACGGAGACCCTGGGCTGTTGAACAACTTAAGCTGTACATCAAACAAGAATGGGAAAGAATTCCACCCGAAAAGCTTCAAAAATCGGTCTCCTCAGTTCCCAAACGTTTACTGAGTGTTGTTAAAAGGAAAGGTGATGTAACACAGTGGTAAAAATGCCCCTGTGCCAACTTTTTTGCAATGTGTTGCTGTCATTAAATTCTAAGTTGATGTTTATTTGCAAAAGAAAAAGTTTCTCAGTTCGAACATGAAATATCTTGTCTTTGCAGTGTATTCAATTGAATATAAGTTGAAAAGGATTTGCAAATCATTGTATTCTGTTTTTATTTACGATTTACACAACGTGCCAACTTCACTGGTTCTGGGTTTTGTAAATTATACCTTCACCAGAGGTTTGGGCTCTCTCAGTGCTTTCTACTTCACTTTCATTTTAATGTATTGCTTGTTGTTTAATGTTCATAATGATAGTGTGTATAGCAGGGGCATCCAAGGGCCACATACAGAACTAGTCAGCACTCAGAAAGCACAAACCTCCTACAAGGTAGCTCACATATTGCTGTTACACCTAAAACCAATAGTTCCATGATGAATTTAACATCATAATATGACTCCTTGACCCTGTTAACCCCCACCTCGCACTTGGAATCACGTTGATATCATTATTAGTTTGATAAATATTGAGCAAACAATGGTTAACTAATGACAGATATTTGGATTGCTCCCGGAATTTAATCATTTTCAAGTTTAGCCATTACTCCAGTCCCTTAAAAATTTCAGCAAAATCCATCCAGTAGTTTTTGTGTAATCTTGCTAACAAATCAGCAAATCATCAAACAAAGGTGGGCAGGAACATAACCTCAATACTTTGGCTGAGGTAAAAATTTAAGTAAAGCTGATTCGATGCAGATTAAGATATGTGAAATTATTAATAATGCCACAAGAAAAAAAAAGCCTAGGTGACAACTTTCCATTAATGGATTAATAAGGCAAACAGTCAATCATTGTAAAAGATTTTCCTATCAGATATAAGGGGCCCCTGGTCAGCACTGGCTACCAGCAGAGAATGGATACTGATTTCCACCTACAGACTCAAAGCAAACAGTGAGAAACTGCTAAACTGTTGTAAACTGTGTTGTTGTTTGAAACTGATAAACACAACATTCTCTGTAAATCAACCTTGAAACATTGGATATTGAAGGAAATGAGGGCATGAAAAAAGCTTCCACCAATGTGTCTTCATTCAACACTTCAGCACAAACTTTAAGTTTAAGTGTGGACAAAATTAGTATTTTTTGGACCTGGCAGTGAGCTGACTAAAAAGTGGGCCACAAGCTAGGGTGTGCCCCCAGGTCATAGTTTGTACACCTCTAGTTTAGAACACCGAAGCTCAATGATTACATTTGGCAGTCAATCAGTTAGTAATGATGTTTTATAATTGAGATTTCATTATCTATTGAAATAATTGAGCTTATGGTATTTGCCAACATGAAGCAGCCGTATTTTATTAGAGTTTATCTTGATTCAAAATAAAAGGATGCAAGGCTTTATGATCAGTATAAGTATCCTTTACACTACAGAACACGCATTCTTTATACTAACAACTTCAGCAATGGGGTAAAAGTACAGACATTTCTGATTAAATATTACTGCAATACCAGTTAAGGTTGTTCCCTTAAAGTATTAATGAATAAACATTCTAGTAACCTTGCACAGCAGCTGTATCAGCCTGATCAATGTCCTTAATCAGGCTGATCCATCCCGCCAGGCTCCAGTTTATCACTGTGCTCGGCCCAAAGTGGAACGGCCCAGTTAGAGTCCTTTGAAGCAGGAAGAGATGTGAGCCATGAGTGAGACAACAGCAGAAGTTTAGCATAGATGCTAACAGCTTCAGGAGCAGTTTTGTCAGATCTGGACCGCGTTTCTGTATTAAATGATAAACAAATAACACTACAAACTTCTCCTTTAAAGGAGACATATCATGCTGATGCATGATTTAATACTTACATATAATATAATAAATTTGAAAACAAGACCTTACACCCCCTTAATTTTCAAAAAATGAGATATTGTATTTTTTCTGATATCCTAGAACGAGATTTGATGCCTCTGAAAATAGGTCATTGCGAGATGTCTGCAAGATTTCAAACATCGTGATGACACGAGGTACCTTTCTTTTTATTGGAGTAATCTGATAAAACACTTCCTCCTCTGTGATGTCCGTTAGCCACAAAATCGTCACCGAGGAACACATCCACCAGCAGGAGTATATAGATCCCTAGCTCACATTCACTCATTACCAGCTCTGGCCTGTAGGGGGACTCAATAGGCGGTCGCTGCATTGAGCCTGCCGGAAAATGCAGTAGAAGAAGAAGGACAGGCTGGCTCAGCCCCCGATAGAATTGACCAATCAGAGCACAAAGGGCTGTAGGGATGGGAATCGAAAACCAATTCCAGTTGAGAATCGTTAACAACTCCATCAAAGAATCGATATCATTAAGTTTTTTGCTTATCAATTCCCTTATCAATTCCATCCACTGACAGGGTTCAGAAGCATCAGAATTGTGACTTAATCCTAACTGCACCTACTACACCACCTTAAGCGAGTGGACACACCTGCAATTTGCAGAGGCAGTTATACATGCTGTGACATGTGTTTGACATTGTTGCCACAAAAATCAGACCACCATTTGCTCACATGGAAAATCTGCAGGAATCGATAAGGGAATCGTTAAAGAATTGGATCGATTAGCAGGATCGTTAACAGCATCGATATTGATAAAATCTTATCAATTCCCATCCCTAAAGGGCTGTGACGTTGCGAGGTAACTTTAGGTCATCCTGAGATCCGAGCGTTTCAAAAGGGCTTCATAATGGCCTAAAATGAGGATTTTGAGAACGCTATTGTGGGGCAATGAAGGAACTAAATGACTTGTACTGAGGGCAGAAATGCTTTACAGGCATCCTAGTCTGGCATAGTGAAAAAGAGAAACAAGCATGATATGTCCTCTTTATGGAATAATTGAACTCAACTTCCAACATGTTAGGCTGAGAGTTTATTTTATACACCAAGGCAGCAGTGCCCACCTACTACAGCATCGGATTGGCCTTTAATAAATGTGATTGACAGAGCAATCATCCAATCACCTACCAGCTATGCTTTTAAAGGTCCAACACTGTCCATTGTCTCTTTCTTTCAGATGAACTTCTGGACATATTGATCATGTCAGTTAATGTACTGGAGTACTTGTTAAAAAAATCCTTATATGGAATGCTGAGGAGTGGTCAGCACACCCACTTTATATTGAGACCCTGCCTTATGCTGTCGGCCTGGGTTTGATTCTAACCTGATGCCCATTTGCTTCATGTGTTTCCCCGCTCACCCTCAAAAATATCAGGATTTTTAAAAATAAGTCTTTATCATCTGCAAAAAAAACTATTAACCTGCTATATTTTAGCCCAAAACTCTAAATACAAGTTTTCACCTTGTAGTCTTTAATTTAGTCATTGTCTAGTGGCACATATGTTCTTTGACTTCACTCTGCTCTCTCTCCCTCTCTCTCTCTCTCTCTCTCTCTCTCTCTCTCTCTCTCTCTCTCCATCTGCATACAGCGATGATTGTCTCTGCAGTAGGACAGTATAGTGGGGGCTGAATCTCCAGCACCACACACCGTATCTGTGATTCTGGGTATGCTGCCAGCTCCCTCCCTTCCTCCCTTCTCTATTCTCTCTTCGCTCCTCTCTGACCTTTCCTTATTTGCATGGATGTTCTTGTTTAGTTTTTTTTTTGCTGACCCAAAATGTCCTTTAATGCACATCATATATATTTGACATCATGAGGGCATGTTCCCAAAGTAGTGGGTGCCTTGTTATTTATTGTTTTCTGGTGCAAGGTTACAGGAGGTGACCTAAAGGTGAATGAGGGGAAAGTAATAGATGTACAGCAGAATTCGATGAAAGCAGAAGTTTTGTGAGTAGGATTCTGCAGAGGAAGTCATCCACATCATGGCCTCACAAACAAAAACACCCTGCTGCATAGCAGTTTTTTCTTCAGTAATGTTTTATCTGCAGAGGTTTTGAATTATTTCAGGACTTGTTAAGATACTTCTTTCATCTCCTATCTTTTTTTCATGGTCAAAACTTACTGTCTGCGGATTAATTTAGTCTGAGTGATCTATGTTATGGCTCCCTCTAGAGTACGAATGAACGCATGGACTCTCTTTTGAGAAGTGGTGAAGTTGAACTAAGATGAGAGACCTGTGGCTTCCGGATTATTTTTTTATGAATATATTTTTTTGTATTCTGAAGTGGAATTTTCTGGGTGTATTCATGCTATCAGTGTCTTGTCTAGTTTAGTATTTCAAAACCTTTCAAATGATTTTTTTTTTTTGTTGAAAGGCATCTGATCTTTGCCTTGGCTGTTGGGCTTGAAAAACACTGAGACTTAATTTGTTTAGACCCTCACTTTAATTTCAGTAGTTACTGAAATGTTCATGCACATGCTTTAATTGTAACTTGTCAGAAGTGTTATCCTGAGCAGACAGCATGTAGATATACCAATATTTCTTTTTTATTTTCCGCACATTAACATTATTTTTTATATTATTAGAATATCAGTATGAAGGTAGCTGCTGTACTCAGTCTAAACTGTACAAAAATGTTGGCTGATATTGTTAGAAGAAGGTTTTATATTTTTATGCAACTAAGAAAATATACAGGAATGTAACTTGACATTAAAAGATTGTATCTACCCCTTATTAAGTCACTTATCCTAAGAAAAAGTTATATCATTACTCTTACTAATTATAGTGTTGTGTTACTTTTGAACTCATATCACTGAAACTTAATCATCATTTTTCTTTACAGAGTTCATTTTCCTTAAGTCACAACACCTCTTCAGCTCCTGCCATCATGTTAAGCTTTAATCAGTTTATGTATCATTCAGAACTTTATTTACAAGTTATCAAATGCTGCAGGACAACAACAATCAGGCTGTGGGCTATCAGTGTGATACAGACGACATGCTGCATTTCAAAGATACAAAAAGAATGAACTTATATCATTTACATCATAATTCTTTGGCATATAGAAGTATTAGTGTTTATATTTGTTTATGTACAAGATGTGGACATCAAGGTTAAATATCTGGTATGCATGCAGCATTTTACAGCAAAAATAAGATAATTTTAACAGAGGCAATTTTTTTATTTACATTTCTTTATATGTGAAAAACATCAAACTCACTGTTATCAGACTTTGAAGTATGTCAGTTGGAATATCAAACAGCAAATATTTTGTTTGAGTACAAAAAAAACAATAATCCCCCCCTAATATCCTGAACATAGTCCCTAACAAATCACAAGTTATAAATATGATTGGATTATTAAATATCAAAAGTTTGAGCACACCTTTAGGAGTAGTATTGGGGTTTGTGGAGTTAAACCATGAAAATGTTTGAATGTGAAGATTAAGCCATGTCCTTACAAAAGCTTATTCAAGTAAAGTTAGTGTGTAGAAAAAACTAAAAAAATATTCAAGAGTGCATAAAAGCTTTTCTTTTACAGTAACTTTGGTAAAAGTAATTAATTACTTTCTTCCTCTGTGTGTGATGTGGTCCATTTGGCCCAATAATATTTTTGGTATTATTTTTTTCTGTATGTTTAAAATCCCCACATCCAATAAAGTTGAGATTTTCTGTATTATGTGAATAAAAATATAATACAGTGATTTGTGAAGTCATTTCAACATATATTTAATTGAATTAACTACAGGACAATACATTTAATGTTCAAACTGATGAACTTTATTGTTTTTGTGCACATTTTCACTCATATTGCATCTGATGCCTGGGACAGGGGCATGTGTTACATCACCTTTTCTTTTAACACTCTTTAAGCTTTTGGAGACTGAGGACTATTGACTATTTAGGTGTTTGTACACAGTAGTGACAGTTTGTGGGTGGAGCTTAACTGGTGGCATAAACTTCTCGAGCAATAGCTTGTGCTGAAGGCACATCATGAAGATCAGGATCATCTGGATGTTTTGTGATTTAAATCATTTGTCAGTTGCGGAAAAGTTTTGTGACAGTGACAAGCTAACCCTGAGAATTGTTTAGCTGTGCTGAGAGGATCAACCACCAGGGAAAGGGACAAGCTTCCAGTGGACAGATGTGTAAAGCCAAACATATACTTCAGACTGAGTTTCTATAAAAACCTGAACTAACAGACAATTGTTATAAAACTGTTCATCAGAAATTTTTTGCTGCTTACTGGCTAAAACACTCGTGACACACGAAGCAAGTGGTAAGAATATAAAAAACAACTTAATTCGCTGGTCCAAAGGCTTCTCCCAAATCATATGAACCAGCTTGAAGAAGACCAGGACTTTGCTTTTGGTAAAACTTTTGTGTGGTCAGTCTTTGAATCGACTGAATCCCAAATTTGATCAATAGGATTCGAACACGGACTTTGACTTTGTCAGACTCCTGATTCCTTTTTCTTGGTCAAATAGTCTCTGCACAGCTCAAAGCATGTCATTATCTTATTGGTATGTGTGATATATGTTGTTTTAGAAGTTCTTGTTCATGATATCTTCATCTGTCACTATTTTGCCCTCTCTGTTTCCACACAAAATTATAATGGAATCTTGCCTGTGTTTCAAGGTGGATGCAAACATCTGTCTTAGAAAAGCTTTTCTCCAGACTTAAACATGATGTTACTGTACAAAAAGTTCAAACTTGGACTCACCCATTCAAGTAAATAAAGTGCTTCGATTTGATTTTCAGTGAGCTGATATTTTATACTCAAATTTGAGAGGCTCACTGGGCTTCTCTGAGATGTTGAAATAAATAAAGCAGAACATTCAACTGGTAAAATTAACTTTTTTTCCAGGAATGCAAGTAAATAATTACACTTTGACATCAAGAAATGATAATGTGCTTCATCTTTTTTTGTTATACAGGAAATTTTAACATTCTTTAATATTTTTAGCATTTAAAATGATCATTTAAGTTAAAAAGCTTCTACATTCTGGCATTTTAACCATGACAGAAACATAAAAAAGTGATTTGGTATTTCCAATACTGTTAATCTAGGGCAGCTGTGACATCCTTGTCACATTGGGAAGTGGTTGAATGAATTTCTAAACACTGTATATGTACAGTGCTGATATGTATACTTGTATGTGTGTGTGTGTGTGTGCGTGTGTGTGTGTGTGTGTGTGTGTATACACATTTATATGTGGTAAATTTGATATCTTAGGCATAAGATATGTGAGATTTTTTTCATTCAATTCTGAAATCTTATTTTTAGAAATGGATATAAGTAGATGAAAACTCCTTTTTATTGTTTTTATAGATTGAAATACCAAATAGTTGGTTTATTAAAGGAGAAGGGGTGGATTTAAATCATTTTTTATATTCCTCTCACTCTTTTTTTGCACATGTAACATTTATCCAAGTGCTAATTAGATTTTTTCTGTCCATTCTTTTATTGTTCCCTTTTGTTGTATGTTTCAAATACCTCAATCAAGTATTCCCTTCTATTCCTCATGTATTTATTTGGATTATTATTATTGTTAATATAATTAATATTACAAACATTATTGTAATTATTTTAAAATAGGGGTCTGGCAAAGAATGCCCCACATTCACGCTCACAAAGACATTTTAATTGAACTGAACTTCTGGTTAATAAATAATTTAGACATTTAGCTTTAGACTAAACAAGCAGTCCAAGTTAATGTGAGCTTTTGTTTTTTCTGTTTTGTGCAGAGATTAACAGAAGTGGACGATATTAAGCCTATATGTAAAAAAAAACGTGTTGAGCTGTAATGGTCCACGCACCTAGTTGATCCATTTTTCTTGGTTAACAAACCTGTTTTCAAAAATGGTTCTTGACGCATTAACACTGTGGCTGCGCGCACGCCTGAACACGTGCACTGGCATTTTGTTTTGTCACGTGAAGCTGTCAGTTGATTTAATATTCGGCACAGATTTTCTTTCCTGCTAATCATTCTTCTACAGTAGTCCCTCTGAGTACCTGAGTGGTCGCACATCGGAAACAAAAACTTTCCTGTTACATGAGAAAATCAAAACAAAAAAAAAAAAACACCTTTGTCTTTAAAGCGGGGGGCTGCAGCTGACGTCAGCTATGCGTTGTCCGCGTGCTCCCAGTGGATGAGGCTGAAAAAAACCAAAAGAAAAGAGAAACTATTGGCTGCTGGACTTCAACATCTGTGCCGCCAGCAGTCTGGTGTTGGTCGCCCTCACTGTCAGCTCCGCATTACCTCACTCGTGTTGGAGCCGGCCTGCCACTTCCCCCTGCAGTTTAACTTTGGCGTGCATGCTCTCCCTCTCTCTCCCTCCCTCCCCCTCTCCCTTACTCTCTCCCCCTTCCTCCCCTGCTATTACGTCCGCTGCTGGTAAAGACGCGGAGGGAGACAGGAGGGGGGGATGTACAATTAAGAGCACATTGTAACGTCCTTGCGTTGCTTGCCGTGGCGGAAGAAAGAAGAGTGTGCGCCGTGATACGCGGATGACCGTCGGTGGACAAGAAGAAGACTGACAGAAAGAGAGAGAGAGAGAGACAGGAGCAGGGAAAGAAAGAGAGAGAGAGAGGAGAGAGGGGAATCACTCAAGATGCCTCGTTTTAGCGTAATTTGTCCTGCAGACTGTGCCCTTCCGGCGTTTTGAGGGCTGCTGAGAGCCTGGCTGGCTACGCTATGCTGCCTGACCCTGCTGCTGCTGCTGCTGTGTTGTGATAGCGTTTGTCCGATTGTTTGGATTGAGGAAGGCTCCCATCAACCCAAATCAATGAGGATTCTGAGGCCATTCCTTCAGAAAGGAGCGCATATGCTGCAGTGTTTCTGTGGACAACGATCGAAGTCGACCACTATCACCAACGGTGAGACACCACACATAGCAGCGTAGCTCCGATGCTACCTGCGCTTTGCATGCTTTCTCTCCAGGGTGATAACAAAAAGAAAAAAAGAGGGGGTAAAAGGAGGAAGAGAAGGGGGTGGCATTGGACACTCGAGTCTGTGAGTAAGATCTTCCGAGTCTGCAGTGTCTCCTCGCATCTGTCCCGAGTTTCTGTTTGCGGATGGATAGCTGCTGGCAAGGCAGCATCCAGCAGCAGCCGCACTATACTCGAGTTACTTTAGACCAGACTGAGGTTTAGAAATCTGCAGCCGAGCTTGTTCCAGTGCTGCATCCGAAGTGGGCCAAAAAACGGACAATGCAGGGATCAAGTCATTAAACTTCAGGGGCCTGTGGAGAGGCCTCAAAACAAGCAGAGTGTTTCAGTACCATGGACAGCGCCATGGAGGAAGTGCTTCAAAACTTTCCTTGTTTACATGATATAAACCAAAGTCTTAGGCTAACTTTATCTCAAAGATTTAGAAACAACTATGCAAAAGTGAAGTTTATTTCAAACTAGTGAACAAGTCAACTTGATAAAGTCCTATGTTCTTCCAAAAATTAAGACTTCACTCCTTCTTAAAACTAGACTAAGATTTAAATCTGAGGCCTAGTGTATTTCAGAGCCAGATCAGAAGTGTCAAGAGTCTTTAGGGCCTCAGCTGAAGCAGCGGGTTTCAGCACCTTGGAGGAAGTGCTTCAAAACTTTATTTGCACCCATAGATTTAACTCAAGGCCAAAGGTTTACTTTGTCTCTAGTGTTATGAAAAAATGCAGAATTAAAGTTTAGTTCAGACACATAGAAGTCACCTGTTCTGCTAGAAAGAAAGACGGCTTTTATGGGGGACTACATGGGTACCCCTGAGGGACAGGACTCATCAGAAGTTAAACCCCTTTACTTTATCTTACTTAAGACCAGAATAAGGTTTCTGTGGTCTAGTGTTTTCCTGAGCCACATCAGAAATATGCCAAAGGTTGGAATGACCCCAGTGAAAGCAGTGGATTTCAGAACCATGGAGGAAGAACAAGTAGATTTACATCAGGATTACTAGATCTCAAGAATCTAGAAACACCAGTTTAAAAGTAAAGCTTTATTTCAAACCAGCCAACTAACTAATGCCAAGTCAACTCATCAGTCTTCTGTTCTCCAGAAAGTAAGACTGATTTTGAGGGTCTTCTAGGGCACCCCTGGAGGACCTGACTCTCTAAGCTTTATGCTCAGCTTCTTGACACCAGTGTTGCACAGGAATAAACAACTGAATCACTTTGCTGTTGCTTAAGACCAGAATGAAGTTTAAATCTGTGGCCAAGTGTTTTCCAGAGCCACATCAAAAAGGGCCAAAGGTGTGAGGGGCCTAGGTTGAAGATGTGGATTTCAGAACCACAGACAGAGCCAAAGCAACGCTGACATTTTTGTTCAAGGTGTCCATAAAGTTAAGTTTTTGGGTTTCATGAGTTATAAAACTTTGATTTGTAGCAAGCCATGCTCCTCTTCTCTTAGTTAACTAATTCAAGTCCTGCATAACTCCTGTTCCTAAATTTAAAAGTTTGTCATCCTGGATCCCAATGAGTCCCCATCTTTGGCTTACTTTATCACATAAAACTTTTCTTTAAATATTTAAGGATGAGGCATCGGCTCTTTTTTACTCTTAGTTAATATGCTGGTTCATTTTGAGATCTGATTTCACAGCTTAGCATTTTTCAGTTGCAGTTGTAGTTGAATATTTCCAATAATAGGTCATGCAGTGGTAAAGTCCTTTTACTTTAACCTGTTCAGCTTCAGCCATTTTTTAAGCATTCTGCTCATAAATGACATACCCATAAAGAAAGGAATATTTCTCTGTCACCACAAGGTCTATTTGAAAATTTTTTGCATCATGATAAGGCTCAGGGGTCCACAGTTTAGTTTAAAGGGCCAGAAGCAAAACTGCTCCAAAACTTTTTGAAACAGAGATTATTGTGAAACCATATTTCTTAATATATCATTTAACAACTTCAAAAACAAGCTCTCATTTTTGCATGACCCATTTAAGCTGTCCATATGTCCCGTTTGAGGTTAAATGTCATCTTTGGGGCCCCCACATTACATCACAGGTCCCATGCTGACTCTTAAGAGTGCATAATCCTAAATGCTTCAGGGCCAAAAACATGAGAACTGCAAAGATAAAGTGTTCAAACTTCTGGAGCTTGTTGAAAGTCAGTGTTCTTATAAGGCTCCCTAAACACGCAATATGGTTCAGCACCATGGACAGAGCCATGGCAGAGCTTCTCAGAAACGCTCATGTTTACATAGGTTTAGGTTCAGGGTTTTTTTTCGTCTTCTTTCCAATGATTTATGTTTAATGTCTACAATTTAGATTCTGTGCATAAGAGGCCGACTTTGCTACCTTCATCTAATTAATTAAAGATTGGCAGATGTCTGGTATGTCTTGTTTTAGGTTATTAGAGGGCACTGTTGAGCCCCCTCTAATTTCCTCGACTCTTTTTCTCAAATTTTTCACTTTAACTCTTAATGTGCAAGTTCAAAATATAGACATGAGGGTCACTACACTTTCTGTTACCTGAGACCATTCTCAGGGTTAAATTAGTTGTCAAATGTTTTGCAGTGTTGCATTTAAAGAGAGCCAAAAAGTGTACAATACAAAGGTGGCAGTAGTATTGTTGTAAAGGACTAAAAACTAGCGCTGCAGTTCAGCACCACAGACAGAGAAACAGAGGTATTTGTTTGTATAGATTCAAATTCAAGCTCTGATGTTATTTCTATGTATTTTTAAAGTTAGGTGTCATAATTAAAAACAAAACCCTTATTTTTATCTTCATTACATACAGCTGCATTCTCTATCTTCCTGAAGATGCTCTGTTAGATCTCCTCCCCTTTAAAGCTCCCAGTCCACACTGATTGATTGAGAGGTCTAATCTTGTGGTAATTTATCAGTTCAGTGATACTGTGTGCCATGTTGTCAACAGGTCTGCATTTATTCTACCATCTATTTTCTGCACTGGACCTGTTACCATGACACAAGAGGCTGAAACTGATAACAAAACAATAGTATGACATCACACTGGTAGGTCTACGCAAGAGGGCCCTTGAAAGAAGATGTCATAGGCAGCTACGGGCACCATAAACATGGGGAGAAGGAGATTGACCCGCTGTCTTATTTATAAAAGTACTCTATTGTGTGAGAGAGATGTGCTTACACACTATAGGGCATACAAACTCAAAAAAGCACAATAGTGTCTATTTCAAGGATCACATCCTTACACATGGAGGAAGCTCTAAAAAAAAAAGCGTTATCTTAAACCATTCAACTCCTTCAATTATTTTTTTGTGTTTTATGCCAAAATAGGCCAGAACAGAGGAGCAAGATCTGCTTTAACTGTCCCATCTAAGCAGCTGTTTGTTGACTTCAGTGCTCCTGTTTGGGTGTGGAGTAATCCCTTGTTAGCTCTTTTAAACAAAACTTCCAAATAACACTTCTTATTTATGGGGCTCTCCATTGCACCCCTCTTGAACTTTGAAAATACATTATTACACTGTCATTTATGACTAGCCAACTTACTTTTCTTAGCTGATAAATTAAAGCTCCCCTTGAGTTTAACATGTCCACACAGATGACAACAAGATGGCAAACTTTGAGGAACCATGCTGACAGTGGTTTAAAATCAACTGTAGAAATACATTTTTTGAGATATCTGCTCTGCCTTTCTTTCTCAATAAAATGAGTAAACAGAAAAATCTCAACATGGGTCTCCATATTGGCAACAAGTAATCTTGTTGCCAAAGTTGCCAACCCATGCACAAATGCCTGAGGCTTCTTCCCTCCATGTCATTTCTGTCCCTCCACTGTCCGGTCTCAGCATAATAAAAGTGCCAAATTTAGTCCTAAAAGTAAAACCTAAAAAGAGGCATAGTGCAAGATAAAAGGTTGCGTGGTAGCTGTGCAGAGTAACACACTTTGCTCTTTAGTCTCTGTTAAACATGTTACACAGAATGATGCAAAATCTCAATGACATGCACATGCCCACACACACAATCAGCACTCAACAGTGTTTGGCAGGAAGCCTAAGAAACCTGCCATGTCCTCTAGTCATGTCTCAGCACTTCACTGCATTGCTGCTGCTGCTGTTCACTCACAACATAACAGCATTACAGAGTTCATAATAAAACATCCGCTGATTTCAAACTGAGAGTGCAGAGAGCTCTTTGAGTCGTAGACGAATGCAACACCTTCTCCTCTCCGTGCCGGATCTCCTGTAGCTTGAGCAGGAGGAGCAGCGCTCAAATTCAGGGCAGACAATTAGAAACTCCATTAAGCACAGTTGATTCCTCTGAGGTGTTTGGACCAAAAGCAGCATGCACACTGGGACTTGTAGGACTGTGATATAAAGCACTACCAGTCCTTATCCCGCATCCCTGCCGGCTGTTAGACCAACCTTTTGACCTCAATCAAAACTTTATGAGTCAGCTCATGGATGTTGACACAAATCAGTGTAAAAAATGAATGTAATAATCAGGAGCAAGCTGTCAGTGAAGAGAATGTGGAAGTTTTCTTCTTATGTTCTGCCTTTTATGATCAGCTTTTATATTTTACATTTTGTATTTTATTGCAATAACTAGTTTTGAGAAGCTTGCTCTTCTCTTTGCTGCTTCCATAAACCTGTAAACACATCATCAGACTTTTAGATCCAATATGGTGGCAGCATTTTTTCCACATTGAAAAACACCACTGTGCACGTGGATAATTAATATTATACCATTCATTAACTTGTAAGTCAGTTTAGTCAGTCATTTTCCACAATAAATGAATCGAGCTTCAATTGCAATTATGGCTTTCCTCCATCATAAAAACATTATAATTAAGATTAACCATCACTTTGCTTCATAACATGTTGCGCTTTTGTCCACGTTTTGTCATGTGTGGTAAGTGTTTCAGTGTAAGTTGTAATATTTGATCTCCAGAAGTTAACCACCAATACCTCAAGCACATAAGTATATGGTTATTTTTATCTACTAACAGATAGAATTGGTTATACATTTTATATAGTGTTGCTATCTGACACAAACTTCCAATCTCCAAAAGTGCTGCTTTTTGGAGAATGAAAAAATACAAACACACCAACAATCAAACAGAAAAAATGCTCTACTCATTAATCAACAAATGTATTTTTTAATTACATATTTTTGTACTTTAATTTATTTAAAGGGTGTAAAACACACTCACCTACATGGAAAGCCACATTAAAAAATGGAGATATGAGGTTTGTGTCCAACAGCGACAATATTTTTTCCCCTTCCCTTTAGCTTATTGCATTTGTTTTGAAGTATTTTAGAATAAAAGTGTCAAGAGTATTTAAGCTGGACAAATAATGCACTTGATTTAAAACCAGTTAGCTGTTGTGCTCAGTAATCATGGTCTCATTATCAGTCAAACTAAGTGTGATCATAATTTTTGCCATCTGAGACACTGAACTACAACATAGCAACAAAAGACACTGAGACTTAAAAAATATATATTAATAAGACAGTCGAACCTGAGAGGAAAAAATCCATCAAAAACAGCAGGCAAATCCCTAAACTCTGAATAGCACAAAAAATATACAAAATTAAAGTGATTTATTTTTCCAGTGCTTTAATGAAGGAGTTTCTCTGAGATTTTTGATGTTTGAAAACAAGAAAAATAAGTTATTCCAGTTTGTTGTTAATTTTGCCCAAATAGTGAAGATAATGTAGATAATATTCAGTTCAGGGAGAGGTGGGGAATTTTTTTGTAGCCTTTCCCCCAATGGTGTCAAAATATCACAAATCAAAGAAACACTACAAAGAATATTGTCAATAAATGAAGGTTTCTAATCTTGATTAATTGATTTATTTAATATGAACTGTAGTCAGACCAAAAGAAAAAAGAGAGTGCATGGAAGTATGTAGGTGTGCTGCATATATCAACACTATATCATCAATTCAGAGAAACATACAGTCAAGCTAATTCATATATATAATAGTTAGGATAAACTGATAAGACTATAAATTAAGTTAGAAGAGTAGCAATAAATTGATTGTTGGAAAACCTTTTTTTAACCAAAAATGTTATTTTCAAGACTAAACAAATGCCATAGTTTGATGCCTCTGTAACAAAAGATTTTTTTTTCTTTACTATAATTTTTTTTTAGGTGATTAAGGATCAGAAACTTGCCAATTTAGGTATGAATGAACTGTAAAGTTTGCTCCAATTTAAGTACTGTAGTGCTGTTCAAAAGTCTCTCATTTAAAACTTTCTAAATGAAGACACATCTGGGAAATGTTGGTATCAGAAATGTTTAGGTTATGGAGTTTCTGAAATAAAAGAGCCAAAGAGGCATGATGCAGTTGCCATCCTGACAAAGGGTTTCTAGAAAAATAGAATTTTCAGGTTGTCCATCTCAGAAGAGCTCTGGCCCAGAGAAGCTGGCAATGTCTCTGGGTGTTGTTGTTATGGGACTTTGGCTTTGCATGGTAGAGTTTTAACTTGCACCTGTGGATGTAGCAGTGGCCTGTGTGATGAAATGACAATGGTTAACAGAAGTGTTACTGAGCCCATGTGGTTATCCTGCAGAGAATGACATTAGTTTTTGACTCAGTGCTGCCCTAGGGATCAAAAGTTACTGTCAGTCAATGTTGGTTACAAGCCTTGTGCCTTACAAGATTTCTTCTTTTCCCTGAGTTGTTTGCTAAAATCACTGACTGTAGATGATTAACTCCCCAAATTCTATGCAATAGTACATCAAAAAACATTTGTCTTAAACACGATGCGGTGAACCTCGCCCCATCCTTGCTTGCAAATGTCTGAACTTTTGGGGGATGCTTCTTTTAACCCCAATTATGACACTCACCTGCAGATTGATCCAGACGGGTGTTTCTGAGCATTCCTCAACTGTTCCAGTCTTGTATTTCCCCTGTCCCATCTTCTTTGAAACCCAAAGTGAATGAATAATAGCAAAAAAAACAATGAAGTGTATAAGTTTGAATATTAAACATCTTGTCATTTTAGTGTTTTCAATTGAGTAGCCAAAACAGTATTTACAAATCATTGTGTTCTGCTTTTATTTGCATTTCACACAGCTTTACATCTTCATTGATTTTAGGGTTTGAGCCACCTCAGACTCCATCATGATGTCCCCGTGTTCTTTCCTGATGAGGGTTAGATGAGTAGTCGACTTCTGAAGAACAGGACGTGGACTCTGATGATTTGATTCCTGTTGTTGTTCCGTGATGTATTTTCTATATGATTGTTTTCATAGCAGTTTTTTTTGGAGAGGTCTTTTCCTGAGTTTGCCTTTATGGACAGCGGGGGTCTCCAGTCACTAGAGCTGTGTTGTTTGTTATTAAACTGAACACTTAAGGTAGCCCTGATTCAGAAAATTTGGCTGCAGGTTGACAGTAATTTTTGATAATTGAAAACAGGACACTACCAGATATTTGGTGCCCAGTAGTGACCTCTGTCATTATTGCAGTGGTATCAAAACTTCCTCTTACATAATTAAGCTTTTATTTAAATCACATCAGGGTAAAAACAAAACTTAATATCACAACAGCCTGAGAAACCATTTGCCCTCTCCTGGAAATCTGACTGCATCACTGCGTGCTTTGGGGACGCTGGCCCTGCACAAGTTCATGTTAAGCAGGAAGAGCATTTTGCTCTCCAGGCTCTGGCTCCATGCCAACATCACCTCCCAGGGAGTTTCAGTAAAAGAGGTTTCTGAGCACACTTTAACGTTTGCACCTGCATCCTTTTGTGGTGTTGAACCTGCACCTGGCTGTGCTTCTGTGAAAGTTAAAGAGAGTGTTTTGGAAGTCTCAGCAGTGGGACACTTGACTGGTGGTTGGGGGTAATAGAGATAAAATGGTGCAGAAAATGATTTTGCATGCATCTGATTATAATTTTCGCTAATAGGTAAACATCAATGCTGATCGCTTCTTCATTAAGCTTCCATCTAAACTGAGTGCTTCAGATCACGCTGCTTTGAAAAATGTGAAAGCTTGTAAGACTCCTCTGATGGCTCTGTGGACTGATGTGGCTCTTTTCTCTGGATTCAAACTCTTCGTCCGTTAGTTTTTGATGTTTTTCAATGACTTTAAGTTGTATTTAGTAGTTGTATGTTATTACCTCTGCCAAGGAGCTTATGTTTTGCGGGTGTTTGTTTGTTTGTGAAAAGGATAAGTCAGAAAGCTATAAACACATTTCCCTAAAGATTTCAGGGAATGTTTTTCATGGCGTAAGTTAAGATTATGGTGGTGATCTGAAACAGAATGTGGATCCAGGAATTTTTATTTAAAGGATTTGTGAACAGTTTTCCCACATTTCTTCAATGTTGGAAATGCCTTGGCAGGGGTTTATACCCATGAAGCGAAGAACACTATCAAAAGTAATCAAATTCATTGGTATTGAAAAAACACAACAAATATCTAGTGTTTATTTGTGTGTAATTTATAGGAGCGTTGGTGGCACACTCTGCTTAGCTAGTAATTGGAAGGTTGCGGGTTCGAGCCCAGCTCAGGCTGTTTAATGGCGATATGTCCCTTGGCAAGACACTTAACCTCAAAGTTTTTTCCCCCTGCTGCATCAGTGGTGCCAACGGTTCCCTTGTCAATTCCTTTTTACTGAGCTCTGGATGCCTTGCAGATCAAGATGGTGGTAAGCATTAATGGTAACCAACAAGTTAAAGATATGGTGTGACCAAAGCAGCTAAAACTGTGGCTGGATTTTATACATAACTTGGTGCTCCCAGAGAACAAACCTTCAGCAAGGCATTTCCAACACTGTCAGGCAAGGTATTAGCAAAAATGTGGGAAACTTTCCACTGATAAAGATACTGGATCCATATCTGGATTTGGATCACCTCACTTGTCCCATGACCACATAATCTCTGAAACTCTCATCAATATCCTTTTATTACTTTTTTCGAGGCATCTTGCTAACAGACAAACAGACACAAGATCCAGTGTCTGTGTGTGTGATTTTGAGCAGGGTAGGAAAACACCAGCAACCTGCAGAAGTTTGTGTCCATGAAGCCTTTCTCTCGTCTCTCTGCACATTGACCATGAAGTTTCACTATTGGTGCATCAGCTGGACTTCTAAAAACATTAGATGTCTTCCTGACATTGGACTAACCTTTCCTGATACAGATGCTGTACATCTTAAACGCATCCTATTGTGCATTTTAAAATTACGTCACATTATACAGCCTACTGGTGCACATCAGGCTGAAACAGGTCCTCATTTCAGGATTTTGTTATTAGAAATAGGATGTAAATTGTGAATTAACAACACGTTTGAATCATAGGCTGGAATTTAATCTAGTTGTGACCCCAGACTTGGAAATAAAATTAACCATATGTATTTTTCACATCCCCAGTGATGTCTGCTAACGTTAGCTGTTTTCCTCTGGCACGTCAACAAATTGTTTGTATTGCAAAAGAGATGTATATAACATTTGATCTGCCTTTTCAGATCTGTGCTAGAGTTCAGTTGCAAGTTATTTTTAATGCTTCTCAGCCAACCAGTCACAAAGTCAGGATGGCATTGTGCTAAAATTACTACCAGTACTGTTAATTTCCATTTACTAAAAAGTAATCTCGAAGGGATATTTCAGTATTTTTGAAGTTGAGTTGTTTGTGGTTCTTGACAGTAGTCAGTAAAGTGGCTGAAAGGACTCCCAGCAGTGCTGTACCTTAAGGAAAAACAAGCTGAGACTACCAGAAAGTTGCATTGCTGTTAGCATTATTATTGTTACAATTTCATATCATTAAAGGCAAGAAACAGTCAACCAACATTTTTTGCAGAGAATAGATCAGTGCAAATGATAATGTCTTACTGTACATCTTGTTTATTGATGTACTAGTATATCCAAAAACCTCCATATACTGATGAGCACTGATCTTTATGATGTCTAAACTGCACATAAATAAACAAGACATGGCCAAATATTGCATGCTCAGGAGGGCTGTGGAATAAAGTGTGATTTTGAATGAATTTGTCTTGCACAGAGAACTTAAAAACACATTGAGAGATATCAACAACCACATAAGACACAATAATATCTTGAAACAGATTTACAAGTTAAATTGTTAGTGTTAAATTAGTAATTAAAATACATGCTTAAAGTATCAAATGCTTCCACGTTAGCTAGATTAAGGGTCTTAAACATTATTCTGATATAAATCTCATCACATCATGTGTAAATCACAGTGTAAATTTATCACAGTGAATGCAAACAAGCTTTTTAATGTGGTCAAAGCAAGGTTTTATTGTACAATGGTCCTTCTTTCTGAAGAGGTCAGATGAAGCTAAAGCTGAATATAAACTGCATCTACTTGTGCCATTTAAGTGACAAAAAGTTTCTTTTCCTTTTTTTTCAGATTAAGAAAAAATATGTTGCAGCTGCAAGTATAAACAGGGACGATAGCACAGGCTATGCCAAAAGTTATAGCGAGTATGCACTCCATAATTTTGTTGAATTATCCCAGTTCTTTCTCGTGTCATGTGTAAACACCCAAGATTTCTATTTGGGTTGCAGTGAAATCATAATAGTTTGAAAGTGAGTCATACTGGAGGGTCGCGTGCATCTTTGTCTTTGTACCTTTACTCCTGAATCTTTCACACTGACATTAATCAAACAGTATTGAGTGATCAGTCTGTCAGGTCTCCTCTGATTCTCACATTTGTCTCCTCTTTGACTCCTGCAGACTTGGCAGCACAGTTTAGCAGACAGTACAGTGAGTCAACTAGCTCCAGCTACTGTGAGTCACACGATCTGTGGGGTACTTCAAGGACACGCTAGAGTGACAAACTCCAGGGAGAGATCACATCCTGTTTGGTCTTTGTGAGCATGTGCGGGTCTTTTTTTATCCACAAGGTGGCAGCAGGTGTAAAGGAAAGTCTGAGGTTGGTCCTGTGGTGTTTGTGTCTGCGCTGCGGTCCAGAGGGAGAATCTGCTTCATGTTGTTCAGTTTCTGTGCCTGTGTGCTGCAGTGTTTGCAACATGGTTACTTTTAACAAATGTATCTGCATTCCAGTAAAACAAAACCAAATTCCAGTTTTGGACAAATTTCTTATTACAATTTCATTTACTAAACTCCCTCAGTGTGTGGCAGGAAAATATGACGAGATATCCTTCCAAGCCCATCAATTACAGCTCAAAGCAATCAATTAAAATGAATATTACCACACCACAGTGTTTAAGCTTTCTCTTAGCAGATTGTTGCTATAAAGTTAACGTCTTTTGATTATTCTCTGTTGTTTAATAGAATGACTATTTTGCTCTTGAAAGGAAAAGCTATTACTCAGAGAACAAACGTGACTAGTTTTGGAATAAATGGATGATTTCTTACATCTTCCCGTAAAGCAGTGACTCGGTGTACTCAGTGATAGAGCTGAAAATCATTGAGGGTTGTCTTTATTTAGGTTTTTTATTATTTTAAATCTCAATTTAGTCATTTATTCTCTTTATTATCATTACTATTATTATTATTATTATAAAAATCAAGGAGATGTTCTTTGAAAAGAAAAAAGTTGTTACGTCTAAGAACCAAGGACAACAAACAGCCAAAACTGGACAAAAAATATGTATATAGAATTTGGACATTGTTGCACATACATGTTCCAGTAACATTTTACCCAGCATTGATTAGCCCCACTTATTATGCAACACTTTAACAAGTAGTGAATAAGCACAGTCTTAATAGCTCATATTCTAGCACAACTGGTTGCCACTGCTCTCCAGTATTTTTGTTGTTTTTAATTTGTACCGCGTCCTTGGGTGTCATGAAAGCCACTTTAAAAATAAAATGCATTATTATTATTATTATTATTATTAACATTTGGAATAGTGTGTGTACCTGAAGTAAAACATCTCTCACTCCACATGCATGTAGAACTAGAACTAAAAAAGAGAACAAAAAAAGGAGTGTTTTAATTTTTGATCCATCATTTTCAGTTTTGTCCCACATATACAAACAATGCAGCGCTCAAAGTCCTTCATGTTGTTTAAGTTCCACAAAAACAAATTTGCAATGATTCAGACACTACAGAAATACCAGGGTCCAGAGGTAAAATATTCTGTAGTTTTATACCATTACATCATTTCAAAAAATGAGCTAATCTTTTGTTTCCTTTGATTGAATTGGACAATTTCTCTGATTGTTTCGTATAATCTGCAGTGCACCTGAAGCTGCAGTGTTTTATTGCATGTGGATGTACCTTCAGAAAGAATGAAGTGAACATCAATTGTCTCTGGAAGCCGAGCAGATCCTCATTAGGGACTACTTTATCTTTCCCTGACAAAGATTTATTCTCCACTCTGTGAAGCTCTACATCACGTAGTCCCTCCCATTTCTGAGAATTAAACTCTGAATGCTGCCCCATATATTTTTTCCTTTCTGAGAAATGTATATCGCACTTCTGCTTATGGCTTTGAATGATGGATGTTGTATTGAAGTCGCTATTGATATTTCCTTATGGTGCAGTGAAATATTCATCTGGAGCGCTCACGGCAGCTCAATAGGAATACAGAGGTAGATTAACTGCTTTGATATTTCACTTTCCAGCCTCCTTTTCACTCCTGCTTTTACTATCACCTCTCTCTGGCGTTCTCTTCTCTCTCTCCTGGATAGGTGCACTCCGTATTCTCTTTGTCATACCCAAACCACCAGCTCTTCACATTCAACACTTTTCATCTGTTATATCAGATGTTACATAAGGGGAGACACACAGTGTAGTCAAAAAAGGGGCGACTCTCTCTGTCTCTCTCTCCTGGTTTGAGGTCGGGAGAGAGGACGCAAAGCGAGCCCTAGAAAAGAAAAAAGCTTCTAAATGTTTCATGCTGTTTCATCACAGAGGAAGGAGAGGTTTGCTGTGCTGCTGAACACTCACGTGTTCTTCCTCCCACAGTTTGTGTGTGTTATTTGTGTGTGCGTGTGTGTGTGTGTGCTCAACAGCACATAACATAATGAACATGGAAGTAAGACCATGTTCACATTTAAGCAAGGCGATATTAATGTTCTTTCCAAAAATATCTGACCCACTGCGATGACATCTTCACCTTTTTACTTTGATGTTTAATGAAGTATCTATCTATCTGTCTGTCTATCTGTCTGTCTGTCTGTCTGTCTGTCTGTCTATCTATCTATCTATCTATCTATCTATCTATCTATCTATCTATCTATCTATCTATCTATCTATCTATCTGTCTATCTGTCTGTCTGTCTGTCTGTCTGTCTGTCTGTCTGTCTGTCTGTCTATCAGCCGTATGCTTGTTGACAATACATAATAGTGATACCTGGTATACTGCATTTAGGAAAATAGAATTAATTTATTTTTATCAATGACCATAATTTGCAGGGAAACTCCTGCAAAAATATTTAAGAGGACTTAGTAATGTTAGCTAAATATGAAGTGGTAGGATGTAGTGTACCTTTTAGAATGTTTTACATATAAAAGCATTTGTCTTTAAAGCTTTAAAATCCCTCCCCTTGCTCTGTTGCTTCCTTTATCCCTCCAAAAAAAAAAAAGCATGCTCCAACAGTTAGTTTCAGTAACAGTCATAAGGGGACACACCACCTCCCCCAGATGGGAGATCCTCCCTAATCCAGGTTTTTCTTCAAGCTCCAATCTCTGTTCATTCTCAAAAAAAGGAGCAGTTAGGGTCATAAACAGAGCAGCTTTTAGAGATCACACACATTCATTGTGTTTGCAGTCAAAACTGTAATAACTCACTGATCAAATAGAATATCATACAGCACAAATTATGTTTAAAGCAAAAACTAATCGACTACCTGGAAATATTTAAGGCATGTTCAAGCAGAGAGAGGGGATTTATCACGTAGAGGATTGTTTTACTCAAAGACTATAAAAGTGAGAACTACCAGGAAAAGCTTGGGTGTCGGCGTACAGTGTAAAACTTTGAAATGGTCGGAGTGATTAATTAAAACAATTTCCAAACATTGAGCAGTTTAAGAAAAGGTTAAAACTATGATTTGAAAAAGGTACAATAATGGGACTGTATAAAGATCACTACAAGTGGATTAAAGGATAACTTCGGTTTCCTGCAGCTTCTACATTGTTTATAGAATGAAGAACAACAATATACTCACCCAGAAGGCTTTCCTGATTTGGTTTATGTGTGATATTTATCCAAATCGAGCTTTTATCATGATTATTTGGATGTGGGTTAGATTACTGACTGCATTAATCGTATAAACTCATGTTTTTAAGGTGTGATGGGACCAGATAAGTTTCCACTTGCAGCCTGTGTCTCTCCATTTTGAACATGCAAATGAACCAACATTTTGTTGTTTTGCACTTTGGTTGGTATTGTTTCATTGTGTTCTGACTTTAATTTTTGATTTTGTTCAAAATACTAAATATCTATGGGATGAATAAATATAAAGACTTTGAATATGATGGACGCTCCAGTGTTGGAGCCAGATTATACAGCCACTGATAGAAATGAGGAAGCGATCTCAGAGCACAACTGAATTTCTGAGAGGGCATGCAAACAGAACTCTGTTTAGAGGTTAGTTCACCACACAGCTGTGTGGAGAGACACAGGCTGCGAATATTGGTGAAAAACATGAGTTTTTGGACGATTAATGCAGTTTTTAGGAGCGGCGATCTATGCCCTACAGGCTACCATTATATCGGTGTCCGCTGCTCGATTTTGGATCTAAATATCTCCCGAAGCACCGTTTGCATCAGGAAAGCCTTCTGGGTGAGTATATTATTGTTCTTCATTCTATAAACAATGTAAAAGCTGCAGGAACCGAAGTTATCCTTTAAGTTTCTGTTGTTCCTTTATTTTTTTCCTAGATTATGATTTGTGTTTTATGTCATTACTAACTGGTTTATTTGGTTTATGTGTGATTATTTTACTACTTTTATCATGATTATTTGGATGTGGGTTAATTACTGACTGCTTGTATAAAGTGAAGGCGTGGGATGGAGCCAGATAAGTTTCCACTTCCTCCTACTCCATTTTGAACATGCAAATGACACATTTTGTTGTTTTGCACTTTGGTCGTTATTTTTATTGTGTTATGTTTAATTTTTGATTATGTTCAAAATTAATAAATATTATATTAATAAAAATAAAGCTGACAGGTGGCTTCAGTGTAGGCATGTCTATGCAGCCACAGAAAACATTAGAGCACAACTGAATTTCTGAGAGGGACCTGGTCAGACAGAACTCTTGAGGATTTCACTAAAACAGCTTTGATAAGGTAAATCCTTAGAAGTTCTGTCTGAGCTGTTCTTTGCAGGGATGAAGAAGAGGGGTTTATAGGCATGCCAAAACCAGTATGTCAGTGGATTTTTAAAGATTTTTTTAAAGATGTAAATGTGCAGAATGCTGTAAAAATGAGATTTGGACTGCACCGCAGCCTTTTTGCAGCATTTTGAACATTTGTGAAGCTGACAAGGAAATCCAGTTCCACCAGTATATTTTTTTACGGTTAAGTAGCTGCTCTCTCTCTGTTTAAGAATATGACTGGAGATTTGGTTAACATGAAGTTTCTGTAGTTTTTGAAACTGCCTAACACAACAATCACTATTTTGTAATATCATTGTGAAACACACAGTTATTAAGAGACTTGTAAAAAATTGAAACCGCCCTATAAAATGTCTCCAAAGTTGTCCCTTTTTTCAAATTAAACAGTATAAGTAAGAGTTTGTCAGCAGTTTCTATAATAAAATAAACAGAGGTTTTCCACGACTTGTATTTGTGTTACCAGAACAACAAATGGGTTGTGTTTTTGTTTTGTTGGAATTAACTGAAAGTTTATGACACTGTTCCATTAAAAAATGTTGTTAGTCCAAAAAACTACGTACAATTGTTGGTCCTTGTAACCTGGAAAGACCTCATTGGGACAAGCAGCTGCACATTTACCAAGTTACAGACGTGAAATAAAAACAAACAGATGCTGGCTGAATATATCAGCCAATCAGTTCAGAGCCAAAGATTTAAGGCACTGCTGATGCATGCATATAAAACACGCAGCAAAAGAAAAACAAGATCTGTTTTTAAACGGAAGTCCAGTCACAGCTTTAACTTCTTTAGCTGCTCACTTTGAAGCTTAAGGCAGCAAATCATCAATTAAGAACCTGAAGTTTTTAAAAGAAGAGACCAACTCAGTCACATCACTCAGAGACGTGACAGTAGTGGGGGGTTCAGTGACTTTGTCCTTGAATTTGAAAGCCACATGACTTTTATTTTATCAGGATTCAATACATTTTATTTAAGTTGGTGTTAAAGTTTGACACCAGCAGCAGGGACAGGGCTGCACAAATACATGCAGAAATAACCATCTGTGCTCCATCTCTCCCTGCTGTGAACAATATTAAAGGGCATTTTTTTGTATGCCCCTGTATTTCTCATGGTTTAGTCTAATGACTATTGTGCTTCTGGGTATTACATTTGTAATGTTCTGGTGTGTCATTGGGGTCCATTACATTTCCATAAGCCTTAAATCCCATTTCCCTCCCATGTTGTGTCACAGTCAGTGTACCGCTGGTGTTTGGGGTTCACTGAAACCTGTTGCAGGTAATCCCTTTAGCCAGATTTAATATGTGCTTGATGGCATGTGTGGCCTTGGGCTTTAAGGGAGTAAAATGCAAAGAATAAGAATAATCTCTGGGGATAAGAATGCTGCGTAAGCTCATTAAGATCTCTCTCTTTTTATGCTCACTGTGCTGACCGATGTGCCCTCTTTGGATACTGGCTCGCAAGTTCAGATTGTTAATGTAGGGGTGATCAGGGTTGGTTTTCACATGGGCTGGTTGTTAATTGGCTATTACAGCCAAACCATTTCATCATGTAATATAGTGAGAAAGATATCTATTGTTTTTATCTGTTTAAGTTTTATGGCCAGATGTTATTTCTGTGTTGAAAATTTAGATTACTTATTATTTTACACTTTGAACATATCAATCGATGTTGTTATTGCATTGAACTTTTGTCAGGAGGTCAGCCAGGGCTGGTTTTCACCCATGTAACCATTTCAGCTTATGTGCTGCAAGGCAAATCAAAGAAGTAGACATCCAGTGATGATCATAGTGATGATTCAGATTTTTTTTAACTTATTTTGAGTCTTAAAGATGTAGGAACCATGTGTTAATTCTTTACTCTTTAACCAAACCTCAATTTTTAAGCCAGACATAAACTACTCAATGCTCACATTATATTAGATGTAATAATGGTGAGAGTCAACAAAAATTAATCCATCATATCAGTAAATACATTAGCACAGCTCAGATATACACACAGACAAAAAACTGAACACTGGGTCCCTGGAACACACACAACCACAGACACACATGTACACACTGCTTCACCAGCCAACACAGTAAAATACTTCTGCTTCACTAGAAGTGCTCAGAGAACACAAACCTTCACTAAGGCATTTCCAACAGTGTGTGAGTCATTCACAAAAATGAGAACTACCTGATCTCACATTAATGAACCCTTTAGATTGGGCCTTGGCCCATTTTTGAAGTTTCCTGAAAATAACATCAAATTTGTTCATAGCTTTTTTGAGTTATCCTGTTGACAAACTAACCAATAAACATGGATAAAACATGTCTTTGGCCAAGATTTAAAAAATTACACTTCTTCACATACTGTACATTTAAAACTCTGCAACAATCCATGTAGGAAAGCATAGCTAAGCTATGACAACTGGTTTACTTACTATTGTCTTGAACTTCATACAACCCCTCTTCAGAAACACTGAACCATCTCTCGCTTACTTCAGGCAGTATTATCAACACTACACTACATTTACACATGGGACAGATGTTTTTTTTTCTGCCAAGGTAATTCCAATATTGTTGGGTGAGTTATTGTCCAAACTGTGGAAAACTGCCCTTTTTTGCTTGTTAAAAAATATATGAGAAAAATCATGGATCCAATCCAGTTTTGGATTCCCTTCAAAATTCAATCCGTTTGACCATGGCCCATTTCTGACTTGTCCTGAAAAGGTCATTAAATTTGGTTTATAACTTTTTGAGGTATCCTAGCCACAAACAAACAAACATGGGTAAAAACATAACCTCTTTGGCAAAAGTTAAAAAAAAGTCTTAATTTTGCATATTGTCTATTTAAATCATGTTATAGATGAGACTTTTTGAGGACACTGCCCCAGAATATTTTGGAGAAGATCCATTTGCAGTGAGGAGCTATTGGCAAAGTTAAAAAAAAACCACCAAACTTGTGTGTTACAATTCCACAGTTTTTTGTGTCCATATACCGACTATTGACAAGAACTTCATACAACCTTACTTCAACTATTCCTTTGAGCTCTAGTTTAGTAGGTATGATCTGTTCATGAGTTATGCGTGAGAGTAAAAAGTGTGACAACCAACCCTGGTCTCCCCTAATTCAAAGGGCCAGCTGTGAGATGTCTGCCTCTTTATGATGCTCACATTATTCTATAGGGACGAGTAACCCTGTCGCCTTCTCCCTTGTCCGACTTTTCTCCCTGGAGATCGCCTGTGTTACCTAATACGAACCTCAATCACGTATGATTGCGTTAAAGAGTTGAAGAGGGAGAGAGGGAGTGAGAGAGGGAGCGGGAGAGAGAGTGTGTGTGAGAGAGAGGGGTGGCCATGGACCGAGACCGTCCACTTTCGCTGTCGGGGATGTAACACACCGACACCGTCCATCCAGGACGCGCCGGGGAGTAATGCGTAAGCTACTTTATTATTTGTGCGCTACAACAAAAAGCACTCCTCTGACGTGCGTTCGCCACAACTAATTGTTGCTTTTTTTCAGAGAATCCCTCCCTGCAGGCTTTGAATTACATCTCTGCAGCATCCTTTGCAGAGTAGCCTCTCTCTGCTGCTGCTGCTGGATTCCATTTTTCCGGTGCCATCATCGACGGAACCGGAGACTGGGCTCACATATCTGGAGCAGCAGCGGATCTCTTTTTTTCCCTCCCTCTCATCCTTGCGCATGGAGTAAACACATAACCAGGCGAGGGGGGCAAAAAGTTCGGATTCCCTTTTCCTGCCTCGCACGAGCGCCCCGTGCATGGATTTAGGTTGATGCGAATAATTAGGAGGCGTCGGGTGTGCAGATGAGGATTACGAAGTCGTGCTGGCCAGACGCGGCACCGTTCACCTGGAATACCTGAAGCTTGTCCGATGCCACGCAGCTGCAGCAACTTGTCGACACTGTTGCATGCATGCACGGCTCATACGTCGGCCCCTGTGGCCTGTAGACTGTAGATTTATGTTTTACATAAGATAAGCTGCTGGTGAATTGACGTCCTGAGTGCCACTCGCACAAAAAAACTCTAATTTTACGCGTCTGTCCCCGCTGAGGATGCAGCTCAGTCCTGGGAGGATTTTCTGATCAGGATGACATTTGGTTAAAAATCAACCCTTGGACCAAAAACATAAACCAACTCCCCCCTTTTTTATATTATTTTTTGCGCTAAAAAGCGGCACCACCTTCCTACCAGACTCGGTTTTCTACTCGGTTCGGGGAGGATATGGCCGCGATCGCCAGCTCCCTGATCCGGCAGAAACGCCAAGCAAGGGAATCGAACAGCGACCGGGTGTCGACTTCGAAACGTCGCCCCAGCCCCAGCAAAGACCCCCGCTCTCTGTGCGAGAGGCATTTCCTGGGGGTCTTCAGCAAAGTCCGTTTCTGCAGCGGCAAGAAAAGACCAGTTCGGCGGCGACCAGGTCAGTGGTACAGATTTATTTGCACAGATGTGTGATATGTGTGCGTATGGAAGGAAGCGGTGCCCCCCAACCCCCAACACTACACCCTCCACCCTCCCCGCCCCTCTTTTGGAGCAGCAGAGGCATTATGCTGCAGTCAGGGAGCGGAGAAGGTAGATTTTCTCCGCGGTGAGAAAAAAAAATCCACCTGTTCCATCAGGTCCTCTTGTTGTCTGTCGATTGACTGCACGACACGACCCTCCCTTTTAGAGCAGATCCTTAATGCTCAGAGAACGATCCATAGGCTGTGACGTTATCCGTTTGGCAGAGGATTAGGATTCTGCTCTGATCAGAATAATCAATCACCCTGGAGCAAAACTGACGCTTGTGTAAAGCTTGTGCAGATTTTGTTCCAACAGCCATTCAGTACATGACAGCCTTTGATTTTGCACACTTATACCCCCCCAACGCCATCCTCCCTTTCCTCTCAACCACACACACACACACACACACACACACAACTTAAACACACAGAAGAGGCTGCTTTAAAATATCTGATTGACTATTTGTGCACATTAAAGAGTCACATGAGGGGAGAGAAGTTGCACCGCAGTGCACCAAGGCTCTTTTCAGATTAAATGTTTTAATGGTTAAATGTTTATTGCAGAGAGGGAGCTTTACTGCAGTGAAGGGAGGTCTAGCTGTAGTGATTAAGAGCTACTCCGGCTGTATTGATAGACACAGGCTCTCTGCCTGCCTGCCTGTACTACACACACACTCCGTCTTCCGCCTCTTTATATCCTCCCGGGTCTGTCCTGCATGGTGCACGGATAACTAGCCAGCAGTGCAAATCCCCCCCCACCACCACCACCTCCTCGACCCCCTCCTCTTTTCTGATTCCAGAAAATCAGTAGTGTGATGAATGGCAGCCGGGTCCTTTCAGAGTCCTGCAGACAGACTGATGAGGAAGGAGGCAGACGGCAGTTTTTTAAAAGGGAGACAGACAACAAAGACAGACAGACAGACAGACTGAGATCAGCTACACACGGGATGATTTTTGAATTTTAATTGATTTTATAAACGTGGGAGATCACATGAGACACACAACAGTGTTTTCTATTTAGCAAGATCCCACATCTGCTATTTGTGAAAAATAGTTTTGATGTGGTTATTCCATAGATGTCAGTTCTAACAAGGGATTTCAGAAGAATAAAGAAGTGCAGGGATGACATATCTTGGCATGCAAGATAACTGCAAATAAGTAATGCGCAAAAGATAAAAGTATTGTGTGAGTTCCATCAACATCTCTGAATCCTCATCTATAATCACCCCAAAAATACACTTACTTCTTCCTTCTGCTTTGGCCATCATTCCCCGAGAATATCCTCTAAATCTCTTGTTGACTTTGGAGTTATGTTATGAATGGAAAAACACCAGCTAAATATATAACCTCATTGCTAAGGTAGTAAGCACTGTGATGAAAAAGGTAGCAACACCTACATGTCATCATATAAATCCCCACAAAATTCACTCTATTTACATTATTTTTTAAGCCTCGATGGTCAAAGCAAATGTCAAAGGTAAGCCTACAAAGTAAACAGCACCAATGGTCAACTTGCACTAGTTTAAATGTTAGCTGTGATTAAAAATATCCATATTCAGCCACTCACAACCATCATATGTAAAAGCACGTTATAGTACTATTTATCTGCATGACGGCAGCACTGTGTGCTGGCTATCATTTCAGTGTGCTTATCTTTAAGTCAGCATACAGACAAAGGCAAGTGTGTTGTGCCTGACATGAGGATCTAGAGCATGGGTGGATAACTCGTGTTATCACAAGAGCCACATAAATTTCATTTTGACCTCCTATGGTTTAAATTGTTACAAATAATTGGATGGTTTTAGTTAGCATGGTCATGATTATGAATAACCGTCGAGGTCAAGTCACTGCTGAGTTAATTTCCCTATTTTTTCTGAAGGTACTTGACAAAAAGCCCTCAAAAATATTGAAAATAATCTAATATGAAATTAGGATTAATAATATAACCATGTAAAGTACAGACTTTTCAATAATATAGTCTGCTGAACACTGAGTTAATGTCAGGTTAAGCTGCTTTCTATGCAATTAACATATTTACCTGCCACTGAGAATGCTTGCTGTCATGTTTTAAAATAGATTTACAAATGCCAGAAATTCTTTGCAGAAACAATTATACTTAATTTAGTCCAGCACTTTCCTACTAAATCATGCACTAGCAGGACAGGCTTTACAGAAAAATATTAAATTATTATAATTCAGGTGGTGCATGATGTTGTTTTGGCAACTCAAGTTTTATTACATTTGGTAGATTTCAGTTTTCGTTTTTAATGTTTTGCCATATATTTTGACTTCCTCTGTTGCATTGAGTGAGAAGTAGGGCCACATGTTTCCTCTGGGCTGCCAGTTGACCACCCCTGATCTAAAGGCTACGTCTTGCCTTTATTACCTTCTGCTGTGCATGAGCTAGCCAAAATCAAATATAAAATGTTACATAGAGAAAACCATATTTACTGTAATTTAGCAGATAGGCATGTCCAGAGTATATCACAGAAAAGTAAGCATGGTGCAGTTACACCTCCTGTCTGGGTTGTTCGATGTAAAAGCCTGGTTTAACATTTCTGATGAGGAACTTCCTCGATTTGTACATAATGCCGGTCTTAAAGCTTTCTATGGGTCAGTAAAAGCTCTCCCTGAGCTTTGTCTAAATTTGAGTTTGAGCATATGTCTTTTCCTCCATTCCTTTAAAATAATCTTTGTCATCTGAAACCAGAGGAAAAAAGAATATCCTTAAAGCTGTCAAACTGAGCGCCGTGCTGCCACATCTTTTTCTATGTCAGATAAAACAGAAAAATAACTGACTTTGATTTCAGAAATCTGACATTTCTTTTGTTCTCACTTTTTGAATTCTGCCTCTAATCTCAGAATTCTTTCTTTTTAAAATCCTGACTTCAATCTCAGAATTCTGACTATTTAACTCTGACTTTAATCCATAATATTGAAAGTTTTTGCAAAAGCACTATAAATCCAATCAAATGGAACTTACTTGGCTGAATAACAGACCTGGGAAACCTGCAGAATGAAATAATTCTGAATGAACAAGGAGAGTCCCTTCACAGTGGAGCCAAGCTGAGCTTTAAAATGGACAGGAAGAGTGATAAGACAGTTTATATCTTTTCTGTGACATATTCTTCAAGTGTGGGCAGATGTACCTGCTGGCTCAAAGTAAATATGGCTATCTTTCATTTTCTATCTGCTTTGGCCAAGGCACTAATGTGGCTCATGGAAAAAATCGGGAGCCTCCTATTCTTAAGAGGAGAGGAATCTGAAATCTGACTTGATAACCTGCTTAACGAAATGAAAACAAGCATGCACTGCTTTCATCAAGGAAGTAAAATGCACCCGAATGCTTACAGGTGATTACAAGCAGTAATGTGATTGTATAGACAACACACACATTTAGATTATTAGACAAATCATAGGCTGTCATGAGCCTCGATTCACTCCCATCAAAATTGTGCCAAAGTTCTCCCGTGTGTAGCCTTCCCAAAATAAATCTGTTGTTGTGCAGCCTTAAACAATCCCACACAATGCTCAATCATAAGCACACGCAGCCAGACAACAAACAATCAGGTCTCCAGACCGTGTTTGCAGGTAGGTAACACCCGAAGTCACACACAAAGTACAGCAGACAGACACTCTGTTCCCTCTAATGGATCACCCTTCTATGTCCACTGATGCCTTGCCTTATATCTGCATAGAAACAGCCGATTACGCTGGATAATTATTGAATTCTGCCTGTTTAAAAGACTTGTTGTTTTTCCTTCTATTCCCCCTCCCCCCCCTTACTTCGTAAGATGCACCCTCGAAACCTCCACAGGTGTCCCATAAGGGCTGCAGGCTAGGTCAGTAGCTCAGCCTCCATCCGTGTGTGCTGTGTTTTTCTCCTCGTCTCCACCCCCATCTCGCGCCCATGTCGACTTCCCCCTCGGCCAGGGAGGGGAGGGGAAGGGAGGGGGGGTGGGGACAAAGAGGGAGGGGCGCAGGGGCTTTTAACACCTGTCTGACAGCCGACAAACCCCTCTCCCTTGCTGATATCTCCTCCTTTCTCTCTCTCTCTCATCCCTCCCGTCTTCTGTGTGGCTTTTTCGTGGAGTTTTTTAAAAAAGCTTACTATGGTACCTGTAGCTGAAGCCACGTCGTTTGTCGCTCCTCTTGTCTCACTCTCTCTCTCCTCTCCTCTTTTTTTGTCTCCGGCTCGGCCTCCTCTCATTTTGTCCCATTCTCTTCTTTGTCAGTTGATGTCGGATCAAGTCTTCTTATCCCTCGCTCCGTGTTCTGTGTCTGTAAATATGTGTCAAGCACTTGTGTGTAAAGGCTCCTCTTGTGCTGCATACTGGTGATATGATGTGTTTCCTCCTGTCAAACACTATATCAGAACAGGTGATCATTCACCATTTCACAGTCATGACGCCATTTGTCGACGTTCCCTAAATGTTTTTGTCCTTCTGTATTGGTATGAAGTAAATTTATTGACGTGTTAATGGCCCTTGCGCACACACAACAGGATGATCTGCTGTATGTGGCCTCAGAGAGACATTTTTCATACACACACAAACACATGTAAACTCTGGACTTAAGGCTTACAAGCACACAAAACACACATGCTCTCTGCTAAATGATTGGAACTGATGAGCCGTCAGCGGCTGCTCGGGACCACGTTGAGACCTTAATTTATGGAAGTGTAGTTATCACATGTGATTTACTGATGTGTACACCCCATGTGCTTTCACACACACAAGCAAACACACACACACACTCTCACTCTCCTCACCCCGCCTGTGATGGATGATGGAAGGGCCTGTCGCAGGAATTGATGGCCACACCCCAGGGGGTAGGTGAGTTGGGGACTGATGGTCAGGATGATGAACAGTTGAGGTGAACCCACTCTAGCTGGGGGTCGCTGTACTCACTTTAGTCTTTCTTTGAACTCTCTCCTGCATTTAACTTGTCTTCTGGACTTCAGAAACGGAGCTCATGCACCTGCAGTTAGCTCTTGGCTAAAGCTCAAATATTTCTCCCCTCTGAATGTCTGTACAAACCCCAGTTCCCATGAAGCTGGGATGCTGAGTCAATACAAAAAACAGCAGAATACAATTTAACACACTACAAATACAAGATATTTGATGTTCAAACTAATAAATTCATTGTCTTTTTTGCAAATATCCCCTCATTTTTTTGAATTTGATGCCTGCAAGGTGAATGCTGGAATAGGGGCATGTTTACTACTGTGTTACATCAACTTTTCTTTTAACAACACTGAAAGAGCATTTTGAAACTGAGGACACTAACTGTTGAAGCTTTGCAGGTAGAAGTCTTCCATATTCTTGCTCTATGTACAACCTTAGTTGCCCACAGTCTGGGGTTTAAAGTCTTTATTTTATACTTTATAATGCAAAACACATTGTCAATGGGAGACAGGTCTGGACGCAGGTCAGTCTAGTACCCGCACTCTTTCCCTACAAAGCCACGCTGTTGTAACACATGCAGAATGTGTCTTGGCATTGTCTTGCTGAAATAAGCAGGGATGTCCCTGAGAAAGCATATGAGCAGCATACATTATGTTGCTCCAAAACCTGTATGTACCTTTCAGCATTAGTGGTGCCTTCACAAGTTACCCATGCCATGGGCACTAACACACCCCTGTACCATAACGGATGCTGGCTTTAGAAGTTTGCAGTGATAACAGTCTGGATTGCCCTTTTCCTCTTCATCCTGTAGGACACAATGTCCATGATTTCCAAAAACAATGCCGACTCATCAGAACACAGCACACTCAGATGAGTTCGGTCAAAGAAGAGCTGGCAATGTTTCTGGATGTTGTTGGTAAATGGCCTTGGCTTTGTATGGTACAGTTTGAACTTGTACTTGTTGATGTACACCAAACTGTGTTTAATGACAATAGTTTTCTGAAGGTTTCCTGAGCCATCATAGTAACATCCTTTACACAATGATGTTAGTTTCAATGCAGTTCCGCATGAGGGATTGAAGGTTATTCAGTGTTGGTTTTGACTTCGCCACTTAAGTGCAGAGAATTCTCTGGATTATCTGAATAGTTATGAACTGTAGATGATGAAATCCTGAAGTTCCTTGCAATTGTACATTGAGAAAGTGTTGGATTATTTGATCCCACAGTTATTCACAAAGTGGTGAACTTTGCCCCACCCTTGCTTATGAACGACTGAACCTGTAATCATTGATGCTCGTTTTATAACAAATCATGACATTCACCTGTTTCTTATGAGCATGCTCACCTGTGGAATGATCCAAGCAGGTGATTTTTGAGCATTCCTCAACTTTTCCAGTCTTTTGTTGAACCCGTCCCATCTTTTTTGGAACATGTTGCAGGTGTCAAATTCAACATGGCTGTATATTTGCAAAAACAGTGAAGTGTATCAGTTTGATCAATGAACATCTTGTCTCTGGAGTGTGTTCATTTGAGAAGGTTGAAAGAATTCGCAAATCTTTGTAATCTCTTTTATTCATGTTATACACAAGGTACTAACTTCATTTGAATTGGGTTTGTTAATTTGACACCAGATAGCTCTAATTTAAATAGCTATTAAAAATGTTGTTTAGTGATGCACTATCAGCTGTGCCCACCTCTGCTGTTTACTTGTTTTAAATTTAGGACTTAATTCATTAAAACTAGGAATGTCCTCAGATGGGGGATTTCAAATCCAGCAAATTAAAATCACATCTAAAAGACAAGGACTGAAGTTAAGACAGAATGTAGGAAACTCTCAAAGAGAGTTATGTATCACCAAATCAACAAGAAGAGATTAAAAGTTGATTTGTAGATTGGCGTGAGGCCAGAGCTAAGTAAGCCGTGCTATCTCCCTCTAAGTTTAACGATCATGTCTCTGCTGAATCTGGTCACATGCTGCAGCTGTTCAGTGTTTTATTAGAGTATAACCTGACACAACAGACAAACAACTTAATCTCAGGTTTTCAGATCCACGTCATGCCAAATCATGCTGTTCCCATCAGGAATGGGACTTGACTTTGGACACTGGTAACTTGTATGAAAATTGAGTTCTCCTTTTCATCATGTCTTGATTTTTTTAAAAATAATTTTCAAAGAGGCTAAGTCTAGAGGGGAGCTGTAGCACATCATATTGCTGTTTCCTTATCCCCTACATAACAAAAGAAGAGGAGACACAGGTAGAGCATGGATAACAGGATGCAGACAACTGCTGAGATTTTTTTTGCCCATCACAAATAAACTGCCAAAATATAAGCAAGACAGGATAGCAGCTTTAAGTAGACCTTCAGACCTCCTTTCCACTGTTTCCATGACAATAAACATCTTGTCTTGCCATGATTGCTCTTTAATGGGGACCACGGCAACATGGCACAGACCGTTTTATCTCAAAGACTGAATCATCTTCTGACTTTGAAATGTGTTCAAATTGTTTAGACAAATGTAAGCAATCATCTAAAAAATGAAAAGAAAAAACAGGATCAGATAGAATCGGCATTTCATCATGGAAAGTTTACTGACTGATCAGCTGTAGGTTTTCTCCCTCCCGTCTGATCTGCATTATTTGCATGATCCCCAAGTTATGTTTTGACCTTGGAAAAAGGCAGGCACACCTATGCTTTTACTCTTGTCATGCTGAAAGCCAGCCTTTTCTCAGCCCCTAAGTGTTTGTTCGGGTGCACAAAATGAAACTGAGCATCAATTCAGCTGTGACAAAACGCATAATTTGCTTCTTTTGTCTGGCAGAGTAAACAAAGGATTAGTTACATTCAGCATCAGAGCTGCTGTCTCATTTCAATGAAGCTTGTCTTAAAATCTTGCTGGTGGAATAACAACACGCTTTGGCTCAGTCAAAACTTATAATTTTACAGTCAAGCTTTATTTTCAGTATATTTGAATGTTTTGGTACTGCACTTTCTGCTTCATTTTGTCTGATGGATCTTAAAGTTTGAAGTTGTAGCTGTTTTCTTGCCAAGAGCAACAATCCAAATCTTATAATCACCTTGGATGCCTTCTAGGGCCGGTGAATATAGTCCAAAAGAGAGTAAAGACCTACAAAAGTTAATTATGTCATTAATGATATAGCTTAGCTTTTTATTGTAAATATGCATTAATGAAAATCAGCAAAATAACATGTTTTGGTGACACAGTCATAATAAGAGGAATAAAGGTGCAGTATGATAAAACATTTTACTTTCTGCTGAACTTACAGCTAATATATGCCTTATACAGTGTAGGGCAAATATTTAAGGCAGAAATATTGACTGTTTATATCAGCAAAAATGTTCAGAACTGCCAACACTGATAACTATATTCTAAGAGCCCACTGACTGACAGGGCCCCCTAAAATATCTATATTTTTACACACAATTTTATTAGCTATTTACCAAAGACCTTAAAAAATCTCTTTTTGTTTCACATAAAAACTTAACAAGCATTTGATTTGAATGAAATATTGTAAGTGACAGTTTCCTTCGTAGTTGGAACATTTAGTTATCATTTGAAAAAAAAATTTTTTTTGCAAAATGCATAGTATGCAACCAAGTTATACGTTTAATCTTTTTTTTTTTTACACAGAAAACAAAATAAACAATATTATAAAGGCAAAAGGAGTATGTAGATAACATATTTTGTTGTAAAAAGGTAACAGTATTAATTAAAAATTATTTGAATGGAAAATATACACAGTAAAAGGAGAAAATACTAAAAATACTTTTAATGGTAAATACAAAAGGTTATTTTTACAAACAGTATTACTGATGAAGTGAACTACATGGTCAATACTTTGATCAGCAAGAACATTTTAAACAGATCATCTTGTTGTCTTTAAGTCTTACTGTGAAGGGCTTTGCAGTAAACAGAGTTTTGTAAAACTGGTATTTTTTAATCAACAATATTTAATATATCAATTTAAAAGACATTGTCTCATGAATATCTTGTTTGAAACTATCACAGTCTACACCTTAAAGTTCTATTGGCCAGTTTTATGCCATCTGACTCTTGCAACTGTGTCTCACACAGTCAGTCAAAAAAGTTGGACAAAACAAAAACATCTATTCCCCTCAAACCCAGTTTTATACACATGTCTTTTTTTCCTGACGTTGCCTGAGGCTGAAAGGCTCTTTTTGCCCCGAGCTAAACCGTGTTTCCACCTGCTCTCCAGAAGTGTTGAGGACTTTGAACAGCACACTGGATAGCCGCCAAATGTCACAGTTTCAGAGTTGTAGGTCAGTTCAGGGTTATGGCATTGAAAATGTCTAGAAAGTTTAGCTCAGTTTCCTTGAAAGGAGACAAAAGTACTGAGGTTCTTCTGGGTGAACCTGTTGCCTAAAGTAACCTGAAAGCTGAGGAGTCGTTTTATGTTTTGTTACCATCCTAAAGAATGTGCCCTTGCTTCGTACCAAATAAAATCAATTGGTGTCTTGTTGAGTGATTTCACATGATGCAAATCAGGCATTTTTTTTTTGCCTCAGTAAGATGTTACCAGAAAAAAATGTATTGATCTTTTTATGAAGGGCTGCTAGTCAGACAGCTGTTTGCTGTATTGGGGTTTATTTTTAAAACGAAGCATCGTAGACTGTCCATCACAGGGGGATTACTTTTCTACTGGCTGGTTAAATAAAGATGTGCAGTACTGTATGTTTGAGTTCTTCTGTCAACCGACAATTGAGGAGGCCGGATTGTACCAGGAGACCAACAGACTTGTTAAGTAATATTTGTATTTGAAAAGTATTTAATTGTTCAAGGATAAGTTTGGTTTCTACAGCTTTCACATTGTTTATAGAATGAAGGAGAACAATATACTCACCCAGAAGGCTTTCCTGATCCAAACAGTGCTTCGGGAGATATTTAGATCCAAAATCAAGCGGCAGACATCCATATAATGGTAGCACACAGGGCATGTATAGCGCCGCTCCTAAAACTGCATTAATTGTCCCAAAACTCATTAGTTTCACCAATATTTCATCATGGTCCGCTTGCGCTACTCCTCCACGACAGTCCGAGGTCACTCGACCCATGTTTTTGTGACTGTGCTGACCTCTAAACTGAAGACTGCTCTCTGGCCAGCTGTTCTTCTCTTTGCCTCCGCGTCCTCCTTTACATGAGCTCCTCATCTGTAAACTCTGGCTCAAAACTGTTAGGACACCCATCATATTGAAAGTTCTCCTCCACAACATCTTCATCAGATAGATGTTCGTCCATTTTGCACAAAACTGGAAGAAGAAAGTTGTTGAGTAGCCGGCGGTTGTCCCTGAAACAATGAGCCGTACTGTGCATGCGCGGCAGCCGTAAAGAAAGTTTTCAGTTCAGAGGTCAGCACAGTCACAAAAACATGGGTGGAGCAACACCGGACTGCCGTGGAGGAGTAGCGCGAGCGGACCATGATGAAATATTGGTGAAACTAATGAGTTTTTGGACGATTAATGCAGTTTTAGGAGCGGCACTATACATGCCCCTTGTGCTACCATTATACGGATGTCTGCCACTCGATTTTGGATCTAAATATCTCCTGAAGCACTGTTTGCATCAGGAAAGCCTTCTGGGTGAGTATATTGTTCTACCTCATTCTAGAAACAATGTGAAAGCTGTAGAAACCGAACTTGTCCTTTAAATTTTGGTTGTTTGAGTTTTGTGTAAACATCTTAAAGGATTTAAAGGGGACATATCTTTTTTTGATGTTTTTTGCCCTTTTATTTGGGTATTGCAAATATCTGCTCACTCACAAATTAAAAAAAATGCCAAGCCAGTTCTTTGTTTTGGTCCATCTGTGTAAATGTAAATCTAATGCTGTGTTCATAGACTAGACTCATTGTGAGGTTGTTCCATCAGGATTTTATCAATTAAGGTTTAAATACAGTTTGATTAATGCCTGTATGCTCCAGTTCTTATTTTTTCAGAATTCTTTTCATGATTCAACACATTTTAGGGATCAAAATCAGATGAATATGTTATAAAAGTCTGCCACCATAAGGGATGGGCAAAACCAACTCCAGTTGAGAATCAAGGCGATAAGCTCAGTCAGTCAATATCATTTGTTGTTGTTGTTCTTAATGATTCTTTTATCAAATTGTTTACTTTTTTCTGCATGCCTTGCAAATCAAAAACATCACATTTCGAGGCAGTCAGTACAAAGGACAATAGATAAGGCAAAGATGTGATCATGCCAGAGAAGCGAATAGCATTGGTCAAAATTGTGACTTAATTGGTTGACAAAATTGTGACAGCTGAGCAGCGTCTAGTGCCAGTGTGATTTCAAAACAAGAGTGGGAATGCCTTCAACTTGCAGAAGCATTTGTCTTTGCAGCACAGCATTAAGAATCAGAAGTGATGTGTTTGATGTTGAAACTGAAAACATGGAGGCCAACTTTTTTCCTACATAGTGTCCTCAGAAGTCTATGAGACAATCTGGAGAATCAGCAAAGAATCTAATCAATAAGCAGAATAAATAGTGGCATTGGAATAAATAAAATCTCTTAACCCATTCCTATTTCACCTTTTTGCTGGCCTATTTATTTTCTCAGAAGTAAGCATTCAACTCTGAAAGAGAAATTCTTTTGTCGTTGAGGACACTGTGACACATAAACTTATATATATACACTTACTTATATACACTGATAAAGCAAAATTGATAGAGCAATGAACACATACAGGCACAAATAAGTCTTATTACTGCTAAGGGATTTTCTTCCTTCTCAGAGCTTCAGAGTTTCTGCTCTTCAGGGTCTGTTTACAGTAACCAGGATTGAAGGGGCTCTCTCTTGACTCCCAATATTTATTTTTCTCCAAGTGATTTGTTTATCTCGATAAAAATGTTAACATGGCCTCAGCTGTGCTTTTACCTGTGCGTTGCAAAACATTGCAACAGCTGCTAGTGCTAACCCTGGCTTTGGATATACCTTAACGTGGGCAGGAGACCAAAACACCCTTTAATCCCTCATTTGTAGGCTGCGGTGAAGAAAATGCTTCATCATAGAACATAGCTTCTTTTGCCACATAAAATGTCTTTACTGCACCTGCTGTTGTAATCTTTTTAGTGTAGTTTAGCCTAATTCTCTGTAGATCTGTGTTCCAGTTCTCATCACTGTTTACAGCACAAAGTACGTTTATAGCCCCATTCATGCTGCCATTTCAAGCCGTAATTTTTATGCCCCTGTGAGACTTCTCCTCCACAGCACAGTATGTTGGGCAGACAGAATAGGAAGAACAATTTGACCCCCTCTTTGCTCCATTAGGTAAAAGTTCTCAGTACACGAGCTCAATTTATTATGGGATCACAGCGAGTAACTACTGAGCCCTCACCTGGTATCCCCACTCATACATCTTTACCCAAAGCCATTGAACCATGCAGCTGTACTTGACAACCTTGGAGAGGACATGTCAGGATGAGAAGGAGCTTATTTCAAGCACAATTCACACACTAGTTTGATTTTCTTTTTCTTTTGTGGAATTATAGGGAAATGTCAAGCCACATATAGCTAAGTCTGAACTGTTAATGTCAGTTGGGCAAAACTGATGAGCAATAAGTATATTGAAAAATTGAACACATTCTTAAAATTTCTGACTTTGATTCAACATGCTTGTAAATGAGAGTTGACTTTCACTTACCTTACAGCTGCGTTCATCTCATGAATGTTGGACGTAGCTGTAGGGGCCGGCCCAGTCTTATTTCAATGTACATCAGCTCTGTCGGGTCCAGCAGATTCCTCCTTTGGCTTGGACTTTTATTGTCTGACTTGAGTCTTTAGTTTTAAAGGCATGTGTTGGAAAACTGCCCATGGTGAAATGGCATGGACTGCTTTAAATAAAGTAATGTTATAATACATGTGTGCAGAGATCAGCCGTGCTGAGCTATGTTAGGCAGAAGTTTCCCTGATCTGAATAGTCACCAATGCATAACATTTTCAGTGGGGAAGGTAGAAAATCCATCTACATTTAGTCAGGGGGCTGTAGGGAAATGTCATACGCCACCAGCACAAAGTTTCTCTCTTTTTAGATATGTTCACATACATTGAACACAGCAACATTGACTCTGGGACTGTTCTTTCACTTTTTTCTGAAAGCTGATCACATCAGCTAATAAATGCTGATGTACAAATGGGCCCTAAAGAGAAACACACCAGAAGGTAACGTTATGTGACAGGCTGTTGAGTGCAGGTTTATTAAAAGTCAAAGCTTACTCTAGTGTTTAATGTTAAATATGTTTCAGCAAAAACACAGCACAGATTTCTAAATTGGACCTCAGTGGACTGGTCTGATATGTCTCCTTTACAGTCAAAACCAGTGGTTTATATGTAGTGAAAACCCTCAGAAGAAAAGGACTAAAATAGTTCTGCTGGTACTCTCCGTCTCCAACAGCTGACTTGTCTTTTTTATTTCAACTAATGAAACACCTGACATTTATGTTTGTTAAACATTTGTTTGTGAAACATTTCAGTATTTATAAGAGCTGTGAATGTACAAATACTTAGCTGAAGGCAGAAGTCTAAACTCTTGTGTGTTTTTGTCCTCGTTATGAGAATACTCTTCTGACATATTCTTCATGGGGATGGGGCTGTGGTTTGGCCGACGGCATGTATGTGTGTGTGTGTCTGTGTGGGTGTGTGTGCCTGTGTTTGTGTGTGTTCCAGAGCCGCAGCTGAAAGGCATCGTGACACGACTGTTCAGCCAGCAGGGCTTCTACCTGCAGATGCAGCCGGATGGAACCATCGATGGCAGCAAGGACGAGAACAGCGACAACAGTGAGTGGAGCACTATGGAAGCTCCTGCTTCCAGCATTAATGATTAAATGACAATGAGTCACTTGGTTATGTAATATATTACAACATTTTATATGCTGTGCTTTATCATTTTTTATTGTTATATAACTGATGTCACTCACAAGCACTCCAAAATTAGTTTAGGATGCCCTTGTTGAATTGGGTTACCAACACAAAACCTGCTGTTTTAAACCGAATTATTCACCAAAACCCACAAAGCAGGATGCCCTCTTTTCTGCAGCAGCTTATGTAATAGCATGCAGGAGACATAAATGTGTCTAAATCTACTCAGATGCTTTATAAATTTTCATCCAGCCTGCTTACAGGTGTACCTTTCACAGTGATTAAGTGGAATATTTATGAAGCATCTTCTATTAAAACCTCTAACCCTTAAATGAAATTAATTCCAATCTCTCTGCCTGAGCCTCACTAAGTAAACCATTTCTGCTGTGTGCACTGCATGATTGTAAATGTCACGTTGTTTTGATTGATTCATCTCAGAAGCATGTGATAATCACAGCAGAAATTTCTTCCTGGAAATCCCCCCTTGCATGAAACAACTGTAGCCCCTGCAGCTTTACTCCTGAGCTGCTTCTCTGCAATAATTCACCACACATCGACTTTCCATAGTGGACTTAAAGCAGAAAGTCTCCTAGGTGTTTCCTCCAGAAGGAAACACCCCTTTGACTGCGCAGAAACAGAAACAGAAACAGAAACAGAGATTATCAATAGGGCTTGTAGAGTATCTTCGATATTAAAGTACATAGGCTTTTGGAGCAGTTTTCTTCAGCAAGTATCTAAGATGAGATGTATCTCAGTGGTGAATGCTCGCCAAAGCGATAATGACGACACACTCAGTCTGGCTTGAGGCCAGACAGGAAACCAATCATGACCTTTCTTCCCTAAAACATCCTGCCAATCTTGAGGAGAGTCAGAGCCAAAGCTGCTGGACTAGAGCAGTCATGCAGAGAAAAAGAACTGTCACTGGACGTTTTTATATTTTATGAAGAGTTGGGAGTCACAGAAAACTGCTTATAGCATAAAAGAAGGGACTTGGAAACAAAAAGGATTACTGCAGAGGGAAAAGTAATCAAAAGCAGCATCCACATTATACATTTCCCTGTGTGTTTACCTCTAAAACATTGCTGTTTCTTTGAGCCACCATTGTGTTTCTGAGGGGTTTGGCTGATGAGGTTTTTTGTTGAATGTGAGGGTTTCCCCACCTCTCCGTAATCCTCTTGTTAAGCAGTCCCACTGGCCCAGGGATGGAGGGATGCGGTGAATAATTCAGCCGCAGGAAACTAAAAATACCACCTTCTCCGTTTGTACCCAATGAATAATTCTCTGTATGAGAGGCCTGAAGCCCTGAGACGGTCCGAAGGAAGACAGAGGAGGAGAAAGAAAGGGGAGCGGGAGGTGGATCCAGTGAGGAATTAGATGTGTTTTGAGAAGAAGCATGAAGACAGAAGGAGTGAGAAACAAAGAGGGAGAGTGATTAAAAGAAATAGAAATGGATGTTGTGCATTTGGTATTCAGCTCTTGTACTCAGCTATTGATTACTCGGCTAGATTATTAGAATAATAGATTACCTCCACCCTTGAACTGCACCACCCTCTGACCTGCAGCTTCCTCAGCAGGGACAGATGGAATACTGTAATTTATTTCCATGCAGTGGTTCACTGGAAAAGACAGGAATGAGGAGCATGAAACCCTCTAGACATAGATGCAACTGAGGCCTTGAGTCTTGATTCTGTTTTTGATTGTATTCTATCTTCTCTATACCCTCTTTAGTCCATAGTCTGCTCAGAGTTTTTTGTTTTGAGGATGAACTAGGAAGATTGGCACACATCTGTAAGATCAAAACACACACTTTACTGAATCTGTTTCACTCACATGCGACACACCTCTTCTGTAAAGTGTCAGAGAATTAGTTGAAAAAATAGTTTAATGTTTATAACAGGAGAGAGAGCTGGCAGTCTGCTCTATTCCCATGTACTCCAGCATGCTTAATACTCCCAGAAACAAGAAAAAATATGCACAGTATTAAAGATTTTCCTACAACACAGAGCTGCGTTTCTAATATTTTTACATATGCTGATTAATGTCAGCAGTAATTATGCTCACAGATTATTAAACAGGCTGTCCAGTGTACTATATGAATGAAACAGAGAACAGTGCCATATTTAATGCTTGGGAAATGAGAAAACATATTGCTTAAAGTCCACAGGTATTTGATGTACAGTAAACAGCATATCATAAACATAAACCTGCCTCCTGCCGTTTATCTGTACATTTTGTGAGTTAATCACATTTTGCATTTATGTTCGTGTAAATGTCTGACTAATCCTTTTTGTCATTTCTTATACACTGAATGTGCAGAGAAGAAGCACTCAAATCTCAACCATTAACTTTTTCAAATGATTTTCCCAGTGTGTTCTCTGTGTGTAGATGAAGGTGGCATTTCAGCTTGAACTGAGAGTTTTGAAACAGATGTTATGGTGTTCTGCTCCTGATGCTGTTTCTAACAACATTAAAGCAAATAGATATACTAGAATTGATTATGCAGGACAATGGACCTTTTAACTACATGGTGCCCTTTAAATATAAAGTATAATCAAACCTCCAAAGGGAAATCCAGTTTACTCTTTTGAATTGTTATTAATTAAACAATGGTATAACTTCTGAAACTGAAACTACTGATTAAAACCTTTAGACAAACGGAAAAATTGAAATAATTTGTATTTTGCACCTTTGGATCTTAAGAAGGTTCTAAGTCGAGCTTCAAAATGCAAAAAAGAAGAAACAGGAGTGAGAAGACAACATTTTGAGTAAGCAATTTATTTAAAAACAACAATTAATCTGAATTCGTGCTGTTTATCAGCTGATCAATGGTTTAAGACCGTAGCTCAAAAAAACCCCTCAAAACAGAAATATTACTGTGAAGAAAGGACTCAGTAATGAGTAGTTCTTTTTTATCACTTCAAAAGCTTTTCAGGCATGCTTGATGTGAGAGTGTCCAAAAGGCGTGTGTGAACTTTGCTCTGAGTAGTGAAGATGGCTTCATGGACATCCACTGTCAAGAACTGATGTCCATTTATTAAAACCTCCCTTGCCGTCCATCCCCAAATGTTCACAATTGGATCTTTTCCACGTTATTTTTACTAGGTTTTACTAAGTACTCTGATGGCAAAGGCAGAAAAGCTTCCTATCTTGGAATATAGTAGGATAGTTGAGCTGCATAAGCAAGGCCCCTCACAACACGTCGTCACTGCTGAGGTTGGACAGAGTACGAGAGTCATTTTGAATTTCAGTGAAGTGAATGTGATACTTCTGCAGGGATCTGCATGGCTGACCAGCTAAACTAACTGCAAGGGCTGTGAAACAGCGTTCAGTTGATTAACGCCCATGTTCAAATTTGAGCAGTTATTAATTTGATTGTCATCAGATGATTGCCTGCAGTAATTACCTGCACACACTGAAGCTCTATTCGTTGTTATGAGAAAGCTGCGGTATCAGGCGCTCACACTCCATCTGTCTGTGATGCTTGTGGTTGATTAATGGGATGCAGCAGGGCTTTTTATAGTTGAAGATCTAGTCACTTATTGTAAGATTTTACATCAACCTAAATAAGAACAAGGACTTATATTATTCCTGCTCTCCAGTCTTCAAATTTGTATTCCCTCTGGATTGGTGACTCACCTTTGGCATTTGAAGTTTTGACTCAGTTTTCCCTCAAACCTGTCCTGCAGGGTTTATCTCCTGCTGCGGCAGTATCCGTCACATCAAATGCACTTACTCAAGACTACCTGCAGGATCAGCTTGTAGCCGATTACTGCTTCAAGAGACCATTTCAAGGATTTTTTCCTTTATTGGCTTGTTTGAACCCCATTTTGTATGGCCCTTTGACAATAGAAAATCCTGGAAATCTCTTAAACTATGCCTCCAACCTGCACAGCTGCTCTCTTTTCCTGGTGAGAGATACGATTGAGGTTGTTAGGAGAGAGGAATCGCCGTCAGAATAGTCATCAGGTCCTCTAACAGCAGACGGTGCCGTTGTAATTGTGGAATCCATCAACTGCTGAAGCTGCAAACTGTAAAGGCGGACGTTTAGTGGGTAGCTGACTGGCAGCGTCTGACAGGTGTTTAATATTTCTATAAGGGAAATAAGGAGGACTGGCTGCTGCATTAATTAACACAGGGATACAGTGCACCACAGTTTGTATTTCCTTTGCTCCTACTTTTTTTGCCTCTGTAATATTTACACAGCAGCCGTGCTCCTCTAATGTTCCAGTCAGAGTGGGAAGCTTGATGGCAACATATCCTTAAGCATGTTCCAACTTTGCAATCTACAGTCATCTAACTAAAATTGTAGCATTTCACAAACTTCAGATTGATCAGCAGCTTTAACAGCAACAACAACAACAACAATAATAATCATAATAAAAAGAAATGGAGGGTAATTTATTCTTTATTTAACCCTAAGTTCCTGTTGGCCACTTTTCAGGGCATTTAACATTATATTTTAGGGTAATAGTTCAATAATAATTCAGAATATTGTCAGAAATTTTCCTTTTTTCACTTATTTTGAAAATTGAACCCTATTTGCTAGAGTGAGTAGTCACGCTAAGCCCATTAAGGCCAAGACACTTAAATCATTATGAACCACAAGTCAACTATTTAACTTCTAGAAAACATGTATCATCATATAATGTGAATTTAATTTGCAGGCCAGGGTCCAAATTTGTAGTTTTATTATATCCAGCTGATGAACCCACTTTTATATTTTAGCACCCATGTGTCAGATGCAATTCCTCAAGTGACAAATTCTTTGTGTCACAACACAAAGAAATATGGGAAGGGTAAAAGCCTTTTTTTATTATTATTCATACTTTTAATTTTTCTGTATAACAAACAATACACTCAGGTTCACACATTGACAAATACAAATAGACAAAAATTAACATGTACACAACAACATCACATAGAAGGGTAATCAATGCATGCTCATACTTAAATGAATATTAAATTCATTATGAAAAGGTCTAAAGATGTCTTATTCAATGAAAGGTTTGGTTTGAAAAAATAAAGAGAGAAGGGCAGAAACAAAAATAACATTTCTCATACTGACCAAATTAAACAATCAATCAAATTGGAATTAGTCAAATCAACATTGGTGACGATATGTGTCCCCACACCTGCTTCCAAAATGGTTTCAGACCTAAACTTAGTGTCATTTAGTGTACTTTTTTAATACGTTTTTTTTTTTAGGAATTTATGAACAGGGCTTATTTGTTGAAAATATCTGATGCAGTTCAATTTAACAGTGAGTTTGCTTTAGTTTGTGTTTTTTTCTGGACTGTCCTCATTTGAAAAGAAATTGGGGACTTTTTAATAGGATATGATTATTTAATTAAAACAATTTCTTACTAATTGACCAAGAAATTCAAAAGAAGTGTTTCTATTCAAGTACTTTCTAGCTTCACTGTTGGCAAAGAATCACCTATTTGCATTAGTTAGTCTCTTAACATATTCTTGCTAGTAATCCAGACTGTAGCTGAATGCTAAAATCTACAGTACCATGCTTTGTATTTCAAGCTAAAAGAACATTTTTGATGAAATAATGGCTGCCTGCCATTTCAGCCCCTGACCCCTTGGTGCTTTGCATTGAGGAACAGTACATGAGGTAGATTGATTGCATGCCGACAATTTTTCCAAAGTAGTGTGACTTGTCTTGTTGACATACTGTAGACTTTACAAATGTTTGCACACATCACACATTAAACTACATTTTGGCAAAACGAGTGCATTCTGATGGTGTAGTATGCTGTTAAGGGGGCACAGTCTGCTAAGGGGGGCTTGACAAAGGTTCATTGAGGTGGTATGGGTGAACCACAGATTGTAAATGGTAATGGACCTAAGTCTTTTTAGTCTTTCCAACGACTTACAGCAGCTTTACATCACAAGTCACAGCTGCTCATTCACACCAGCTCACTCTCACATTCACCCATTGATGGTTAAGAGTTGCTTTGTAGGTTGTCCATCAGTATTAGCTAACACAATCATGCCTGTCATACCCACTTAATGCAGCAGTGGGAGCAACTTGAGGTCAAGGGTCTTGTTCAAGAACACATCAGTATGTGACAGCAGAAGCTCGGCTTGCTACTGCAACCTTCAGATTATGAGTGCACTGTCTGAGACGCCCCAAAAGTATTGGACAAAGCCACGGGGTGCCAGACATTTGATTACAAAGAAGCCTTTAAAACATTGCTGATGCATCATGGTGGATGCTGTCATACTGCATGTCCTCTCAACTGAACTTCAGCTCAACCTACTCACACAGTAAGAAGCTGTATTGAGGTTGGATTTACTTAGAAAAACAATCCAGGGTGCTGGTTTGGTGGAGTGGTTAGCAACCAGGCATGTCCAATATACATGCTTCTGCCAGCCCGGGTTCAAGTCTGGCCTGTGGCTAGTTTGCAGAGTGTCTTCCCCTGATTTCTGATCCCCACTGTCATTCTCTCCTATCAATAAAGGCACAAAATGCCCAAATTAAAAAAAAAAAAAGGGAAAAACAATCTAGTTTCCCAAACTAGTTCTTTAACTATTTAGTTGCAGATTAATCTGGCACATTAAATTAGCCTATGTGTGAGTTTAATTGACTCAGATCTGGACACACAGTAGAATATTGTAAAAACCACTGAGCTTCCACATCTGACATATGCTTGTAGTTTACCATTCTGTGTCTCTGTAGGGCCCTAATTGCACACAAGGCTGCACAGAAAAAATATGATGTGTCTTAAAGATGGAGGTGCTCTGAGGTGGAACCTTTCTGAGTTTTAGTGATACGTGACAGAACTGTGCATAATGCCTCTGAGACACATGCAGTCATCGGTGCAGTAAAGGCAGCAGCAGCAGCCATGAAAGGCAAATGGAAATATGAGAAAGTGAACACACAGAGGGTACAGAAGGGGTCATAGCTGCAGATGAAAAATGGAGAAGTGTTACAAAAACAAGAGACTGGGCAGCTTGTGAAAACAAGATTCAAGGTGCTAATGGACTGTTGTTATACCCCAAACATCCACCCCTCAAGGGTATGTAGAACTGCAGGAATCACCTGTGTATCACCCCAACGGTTGGCCCGAGGGCAGAGTGAAAGCATTGGCAGGCAACAGCAGCCTGTCGATATTTATTGAGTGAAATTGAATCAGCTCGGAGGACAGACCCATGTTGGCACATCTCCTCGCGTCCCTGCCATCTTTATCTGATAGTCCCCATCGGCACTTGCAGAACAATCATTCCGACAATACAGGGAGCCTGCAGCGCGTTGAGCGTGTCCTCGCACCCTCATCAAACCAAAGCCCATGAAAGTCACAGTTCAGTCCTCAGATTCGATACAGCACACCCGCAGTGATAACAGTAATTCATTTCTAGGAGCAGTGAGTGGAATAAAATTAGACTGTTGTTTCCAGACTCGATAGAGCCTTTTAGATGATTTCTCAAACATCAGAAAACAAGCATATTGGCTTCAGACACTTATGCATGTTTGATACAATCTGCTAAAATACATTTTATTTCAAAATTTGTGTAATTTTATGGCTCTGTCAGGCTTTTCTTTTTCTATAATGAGGCTGAAATATACTTGGGATGCCTAAACTGTGAAACAAACCAGGGACTTCAGTCCAACACTTTCCTATTTAAATGTATTTGTAAAATAATCTGTCCTCTTTGGCATAGTCTTTGAAAAGTAGTGGCAAAAAAGTGACAAAACAAAAAGAAAGATTTTGGGTGATATCATAAGCTCAGGCTTTGGCATGCAGCACAGGTATCCGTTCTGTTTTCCACCAGATACACTTTTCATTTGTATGCTGGTAAGTATGGATATCAAAATCAGAGTCTATAATGACTGGGCCCTACATTTTCAAAATAATCAGAACTTACAACAGGGAAAAAGCTCAGAGTTTGGTTGCATTATGCATCAACCAAACTTAATGCTGTAACTTTTCAACTATCAGCTTGAACAAAAAAACAAAATCTTTGTTGTTGTGTGAAAGCATGCATTCACAACACACTGACTACAGCAGGACCGATTTTCTCCTCATCTGCTCAAATCCAACATTAAAATGCCCCAAACTTATGTAGATCTCGTTGGCTTAAGTATACACCAATGTTGAACCCATGTTGATTTGGCACAGTGGACAAGATTCGGCTGCCAGGGGCCTCTCAAGTAAAAAAGTATTCATCAATGAGTCAAGATGTAGTGCCTCAGTCACTCCCAACCGCCTTTAATGTTTACAGTTGTTTACAGTGAGGACTCTACTCTATAAAAACATTACTCAGTGAGGTGAGGTGATTGAACAGAAAACCAGTATTTCTGTTTTGTATAAAACAGAATGGAATGAGAGAGACATACATTTTAAAAAAGGACTTCCTGGTTTGCACTATGAACCCATAATGCATTCTGGGATTGCTTGCCACCTGAATCAGGAAGTTCACGATCCAAATGTTATTCCTCTTGTTTCGTGACATTTATCCATCATGCAGACACTGAATTGTGTAGAAAGTATACCTCGCTAAGTGACTTTATCTTCAACTAGAGCCCTTAATTACAAAAAAAAAGTGAAGGTGAATAAAGGATCTCTATTCAGCTTGTTTATGTATGTTGATGAGGACTGGGTGACAGAAATACAGGAGGAAGTTTGGGTGACAGAACAGACAGCAGGCAGAAGTTATTTGTCGCCCATCACACAAAAACAGCACCAAATATAAATGAGTTACAGAAACAGACTGGCAGCAGTAGCAGGTCCTGTTCACTTGCCAGGCATTACTATGTGTTCTCACAGCAATGATAAACAAACTGTCGCCATCAACCAGCCTGCGTCATCAACACATTTTGAATTTCTCCATCTTTGAAAACTTGAGTAATTTTTGAGGAAATAAGCGTTCTACCAAAAATGTATACAACATAGAATAAGGTGATCTTCAACTTACCCAATCCTGTGAAAGACTAATGAATGTGTACTCTATGGAGAAAACAACAGCTGAACTTTATGCAAATGTGCATTTTCCCCTTAATGATGGTTACATTTATCGTACCCTTGATATCACTTTTGTGCTTACTTTTATTTAATTGGACCCTATTGTAATATACATAGTACTAGTTTATTTTCTTCTCTTGAATGTCATGATATATTTTGATGTAATAAATGTTATGATAATACTGGCCTGTTTAATTTACTAACAGAGTAGACTTATGGTTGCATTATAATGTTGTCAGGGTTGGCCGAAAACTGTTTTTTAACACGTAAAAAATGTCACTCTATGTTGAAATGTAACATAATAACAACACTTAAAACAATCCCCAGCAACAATGACAAGTGCTCATAAATGGTAACCAAACTTGTGCCTTGCTTTGTGCCCAGGCCGGTTCAGCAGAGCTAATTGATGATGCCATGACTAAAATGACTAACATACCCCATATGACCCCCTCTTCAAAAATACTGAACTATCCCCTCAAACCAAGATGCACTTGAGTTATCTCCCTCCATAATTTTTTAGTTTTCAGGTGAAATATCAAATCTTATCTGTCACACTTTGGTGAGTCACTGTTCCCATTGTCCCGTGCAGTTCACTTTACTTGTGATGGATAGCCACAGAGCAGAGAACAGACGCTGGCATGTCTACAATAGTTAAGTGAAGACTCTATTGTCCTGTTTTGACTTTTTTGCCTGATGTCTGTCTTTTGTCTCTGCCTCTCTGGATTTGTCTGTGTGACCCCCTCTCTGTCTGTCTCTGTCTCTGTCTCTGCAGCTCTGTTTAATCTTATCCCCGTGGGTCTGAGAGTGGTGGCCATCCAGGGAGTGAAGAGTGGCTTCTACATTGCCATGAATGGCGAGGGCATGCTCTACAGCTCGGTAAGACATTCTTTAAGTTTTGTGTGCAGTTGTGTACATGATGGGCTTGTGCATTTGTTCATTTACATGCCTTGTGTTTTGTTCTGTTTGTTGTCTTGCTTAATATCCTGCTGCAGTGAAGACTCAGCCCTTTAAAGCCTTTCATCTCAGCTCTATTCGAGAGCTCTTCAGATGTGCCTTTGTGTTGCCGTGCTACACTTATTCCCCCCCTCTTTGTTGTCGAAGCAGCACCGTGCATGTTTAACATTTAATTTGACACCGGGTTCAGTGCTCAGCCCTTTTTAGAAAGGCTTCTTCTTTAACGGGCTACCAAGGCCTGCTCATTATGTTGCAGCCATAAACAGAGTATCGACTGAATTTCATTGGGTTTTGATGCTGATGCTGTTGTTCACTCAACTTTATTCATGATTTCTTTCTAGGGTTCTGTTTTGTAAAAAGGGAAACCAATGTAAAGATATGTTCTGTTTTCAGGAATTACATTACTAAGCATGTCTTCACCTACATTTGATTGATTTCAATAACTTAAATAAACTAAAGGTAAGGTCTTGTGCTGCATTTCCACTGAGTGGTCTGGTTTGGCTCAGTACAGTTCAGTCCAGTTTGGAGTGATGAGCCCTGATCTCACCTACATCTTTGCTGCTAGCTGTACTTTCAGCTAGTATTGTAGTCAAACCAAAGGGAAAGAGTTGCATTGCTACTTACATCAGAGCACAGCAACAAAGTAACCTGATACAAGAAAGACAGTTTCACTGGTCCTTCTGGAAAAGAGGCCATAGAAGATGTTTGGGAATGATGATACTGTGAGATGATTATTCATCAAATCTCACAGGATTCATTGGAGTTTTCCAATGAATACTAGTCTTGATCATTTGTTGTCTGAATCAGTTTCTTAATGTCCTGGTCCACCTTCACTAGAGAGTCCTCCTGTGGCTGGGCTCGACCTCTGGCTCTGTCCTGAGGCCTCTCTGGTGTGTTGGATGAATGTGGCATTTCAGCACGAGCTTCACAAAGGTCTGTTTATGCCTCTGTTAAAAAGCTGTGCTTGTGAACAGGTATTTTGATAGATTTAAGTCCAAATAAATCTCATCATCCAGGGTCACATAGAGAGACAGACAACCATTCACAATCACACTCATACCTAAGTGTAATTTGGAGTCACTAGTCAACCTAATAGACATGTTTTTGGTCAGTGGGAGGAAGCAGGAGTGCCAAGGGAGAGCTGATGCATGCACGAGAAGAACGTGCACTCTAACAGAAAGACCCCGACTGACATGGGGATCAAACCAGCAGTCTTCTTGCAATGAGGCATGTCTACAACGTGCTGCTACTAAACTTGCAGAGCAGATGGACCTGCCTAATTCATTGTATGAAATCCTGCAGAACCATCTTGCTAACCTCCATTGTCCAACGACTTCAATGGTTTAAAGCTTAATCCCGAGTCAAAGGAAATAGGCAAGAGTTACCGGAAATGACTGCATGTTTGAAAACAATGGTGGCTTCTGAAGTGGTCTCCGTGGATGCGGCAATAAATGCAGATTTATCAGAAATTGACTTATTTGTTCTGTAAAAGAGAACCAAGGAACGTCACTTAAACCTCTCTTGCAGGAAATCATGTTTTTGTTCATCTCCTGTTCAGGTATCACTGCTGGGTAACTGGGAGAGAGTGTGAAAATCGGTGCTGGTTAGTCTATGTTAGTCATGGTTACCCAGTGATACCTTTCAAAATATTCTCTCCGAATAAGTTTACTGGGAGAACTTGCTAGGAATTGTAGTTGACAAGGTTCATGTCACATATGAGTGGTAAATGATGCCACTGTGTGTTGTAATTTATTGAAGACAATAGTCTAAGGACTAAACCGTAGTTTAAGCTAATGGCTAACAAGATGATCTAGCTGCTACGTCATACTGTGGTTTAATATTATTTTACTGTGATGACAGCGACAAGCGGAATGATCATCCAGTCACCACCTGCAGTTGTTTTTGAGGGTTCTGCCCTGGAAAACATTTTCTAAGGCTTTTCTCCAGATGGACCGATGAAATATTTCTGTTTTAGATAAATGGAGCTGTCTGTCTGGTGTGCCTGGTTACTGTGCCACCCCATAAATAAATATTTACTGTATATCAGTATTTACAACTTGCTGAGGAATCTGGAAAAAAAACAGTCCTGTCCATCTATGTAATAAATGGATTAAACACAATCTGTGCTTCCTCACTGAAGCTGCTGTCACATGTAAAGTGAAAATGAGAAAATGAGATGGCACTGTCCCTTTCTGTCAGTGAAAACACCTGTAGCTGCAAAAGTTACCCAGCAGCAATAACTAGACTGTTTGGAAAAGACATAGCTCTGGTGCCCAGTCATCTTAAAAGTGAAAAAAGTTTGGGCAGCCCTGATTCCTGATGGTTGATGTAGTCTGCCATTACATAGGGAAAAATCTTTTAAATACCTGCATGAATTCACAGAACAAAATTTCGTACTAGCCAAACAATTTTAATCTAAAACAAGATTTACTTTCATAGATACATTTTAAATTATGACAAATGTGCCGAAATTCTTTTTCAAGTATGTGAAAAAAATAATTCCAGTACCCAGTAGACCAGTAAACCAGACCAGTTGTGTTTCATGGATATTTTTGCAGTGTTAATATATGAGAAGCATATACGCTGGCGTGGGTAGTAGATGATCGGGTGGGGGTGGACACAGATGTCAGTTGGAGAAAACATGGAGCCGAATCTGTTGCATGCAGATTTGCTTGTGGAACCGGTTTGTGGGAATGAGATGCAGTGGAAGAGAGAGTGTGAGAGAAATGGGGTGGGGGCATATGCAGCGATGTAGAGACAGGAAGATATCCCTAGTTGGCATGGTTATGTAACCTCCTGTCTCATGCTTCCTAATCCAGTTCATGATAGTGTTAAAGAAGAAATATGAGGATGCTTTGGCTGTGTAAACATGAAACCTACGCTGAGAGACTTTGTGAGGTCGGACTCACAACAAGACAGCTTTGATAAATGTTTGCCAAGAGCTGGAACTCACCAACCATTAAACTTTTTTCATTTCAAAATACTCATAAAATTTGTGAAGGACACAAAGAGAGGCCAGACTGTCATATCCCATTTCAGATTTACGATAAGGGAGACGCTTTCCTGCAAAAAGTCAACTGTCAAAAACAAATAACTAAAATGCAGTAAAGGGAGGCAACTGTCACTTAAATATAGAAGTTATGTGGCAAAAATATGGAAATTTGTGCTTTCTGAAAGTTTTTATTTAGCTTTAAAGTGTGTAAAGCCATTTTAAATGTTCAAAATGCAGGTCCAAATACAAGTCTGATAACAAAAACTATTCGAGAGATATTGATTCAAAATGAATTGGTGCTTGTAACTTGGGTGATAAACTGATGAGGGGTTTGTCCTTTTATATCTCCATTTTCAAGAATTTTGAAACTTCTTATGGAGAGGAAAAAAGAAATTTTGATGAGTCATCCTACACTTTCTCAGAAGAAATTCTTTCTTGAATATAAATTGCTCCATCATGACACACATGACCCATGACCTTGCTGGATATTTTTGAACTGAAGTTTTGACACTGACGTCTGTTGGCTTCCTTAAAGGTTGATCAAACAGCGATCAGTAACAATGACAAGTTTTTCCCTTGCGTGAAATGTAGGCAATTTCTGGAAAGTAAAATTTGGAGTTTTTGATCTTAACATTTTGTCATAAATTATGTATCCAGACCGGCAACAGCTAAAGATATTGAAACTTTTTGCCGTGGAAATTCAATCAGATGTTGGATTTTGCAATGCTTAAAAAGCCTTCTGTAATCCTTGCTGAGAGCAGGCTGTTGCCTGATGTGCTGTGTCCGACAGTGTCCATCTAAAGAGGTGGATGAGGCTTCAGCTTTCCAGTGCTGTGCTCTGATGTTTCCTGTGGCTGTGGAGGCATGCCTAGTCATTCTCCTTTCATTAGAACCTCCTGTGGGCTGAACAAATACCTGATTCAGGAAGTGTCTCCAAATTGGAGGAGATGTCATATTCCCTCTTGATATGATGATAGATTTTCCAACATTCTGTTTGAACAGTGAGGATGAACCTGTCATGGCAGCTCAAAACACATTTACTCACATCTGTAAAGAAATTGGATTTCTCTGTTATTAATTTAAATGATGTGTCCAATCTTCTGAAAATGTTCTCTCTTTAAATGTGACAGAGGGCTGTTTTTATTTTAGTTTACCTTAGAAATCAGAAATCAGAACTGTGAATTATGTCACATCCAAGTTACATGGGTACCAGTTATGACCTGATGAACTTGGAGTACCTGGAGATCATCTGACCTTTCATATGGAAACTATTACCCAAGGGGGCTTTCCAGGGACACAATCTTATTTTCAGCTTGGACATTCTAGCCTTCGAAACAAGATGAAACACTTCATAATACACCCAGAAACACAAATATTAAAGTCCTGTTATGCAACAGGGGTTGGACTTCTAACAATTGATTGGTAGTCTTCTCTTATTTTAATATTTCATATATGAAGTGGAGCAAAGAGAGGGCAAACTTTACATGGATTTTTGATTTCCACAGAGTGAAGCAGCACTATTTCACAGCATAGCAGCTTCTCCAAAAAGGCTCTGATTGTTTTCCTCTGGACATTCATCATGTACTACTGATAAGAACCTAATTATATCCATCGTCAAGAAATACAAATACTTTGTTTATATATATACAGTTTATACTGTATATAAATGTATGAAATACTCATCATACTCACACAAAAGTGTTAAAGGGAAGATGCATTACTTTGACAAAGCAGTTTGAACTGATCAGTGTTTATGAGGCATTTTATGTTTTGTCTTATTCTTAAATAATTATGTCACTAGTAAATTCTGTAATTACCATTATATTATAATTGGAATACTAAAAACACAGAAACATACTACCTAAGATGGGGCTTGACAAGAGTGTTCATGTGGAAGTTCTGACGGATGAAGATACAGTTTTGAATGAGACCAGATACACATCATTCTCCTTTTTTACAGACTGTTCAACAGTAGCCAGAAAAAGTTTCCTCTTTTGCTACAACTTGAACACAATTCTGTGCCTGAGCAGATGTGAGAGGACTCACAGGTTCAGAGGAGGACGTGCAATAATGCGCAGGCTGTTATGACTCACCCAGGTAGACTGATTCATTCATAACTTAATGCTCATAAAGAAGCGCTCAATTCACAGCTCCAGTGTAAAACTCATAATAATCCTCCACCCACATATCTACATCTAATTAAAGTTTAATCGTGCCCAGACAGCAATCTTTTAATTTATGAAATTGATTCCAAGTTGGGCTTGCAGTTTGACCCCCCACACACTCCCACCCTGGATGAAATCATAACCTGCGTCAGACTTCATAATTGTTGTTAATTAGAAGTGATTCAGTTCGCACAGTGAGTCGTTTAAGCAATATTTTAATGGGGCAGGGGAGTTCATTTCTGACCTTTCTTCTAAGTTTGTCAAAAAGCTGCATTATAGCAAGGGGAAGTGAAAGCAGTCCCTGGATGTATGGAGGAGGTCCGACCTTTAATGTGAAGCATGAGATATTAGCATGCACTGGTAAGCAGAAAGCAGCATGTTAGGCTGGATCACTTGGAGGCTTATGAGCCTTAGAGAGCCCCGGAGTGCTCATAAAGAGGCTAAATTAACATGCAAACCAGTGGATGAAAGCACACAGAGCTCCCGCTTCTGCCTCTAATTTCCATTATTTACCAACACACAGATTATGAATGTGATAGACAGAGAAAAGACTGCATAAGTGCTTCCAGAGGACTCTCAATGGAGAACATTTCTGTGTTCACACTTTTATGAGAACTCTCCTGATGCTATCAAGCCTCTAAAATAGTCCTTCACTTTCATTTCTCTTCACTCGCTCACATTTAGTTTTCTATTATTTGTGCTGATTTAGTGATTCTCTTTTCAATCGATCAATCACTCAGTCTTTGTTTGTATAGCACCAATTTAAAACAAGTGTTATCTCAAGACACTTTACAATAGAACAGGCTGAAAACAAACTATTTAATTTATACACAAATATGCATACGTACATAAAAAACATATACATATATATATATATTAAAATACATACATCCAACCCTCAACATGAATCCATATAGTCAATCATGAATCCCTCCATCATAGCTGCAAGAAAAAAAAACACTGTTTAGCATTAGGACATTTTGTGGATTCCAGTCTCATGATGAACAGCAAATGCACGCTATGTTGTGTTGAGTGTGTGGGCGAAGGATGGGAGGTGGGCAGAGACAAGTGAACTGAAGTAAGAACTAAAGCTAGTAACAGATCCATGGGCCAATCATAGACCTGACTCTGTCATATTTGTCTCTGCTGAATATAAATTTATAAGAGTTTAGCCCCTTGCGACATTTCGTTTTATTTTCTAATGAAGTCCTATTTTTGTTTTTCAAGATGTTCATCAGAAGTGGGAAAAATCCTTCACCAATACACTGCCCTCTATCATCGGTTTCTTTAAACAAAGACATTCTTTTTCTGAGACTGATGATAGTGACATTATATCTTCTCAGACTGAACAACAGACAGTACAAGCCCAGACATTGCCTTGTTTTCTCAAAGTCCTGATACTTGAGGTCACAAAGAAAGCTTTAACTCTGAGTCATCTCCTTGTAGACTGTCTGATGAGGCGGTTTCTGAAGCGGGGGGAGAACACACGTCATACCCAGGACAGCTCTGACAATGATGGTGGTCCTACATAACTGTGTCTCCTGTCTGGGATAGGAATCCAATAGTGGTACCTTTTGAGGGCCTGTTAAATCCAGTTTTAAGGGTTAATGTCACAAGCCTTCATGCTTTCAAGTCTCTTATCAATTTCTCTCACTAAGTCAATGAATTCACGCTCTGGTGAGAGGAAGTCGTTTTAAAACTACAGGATAAGAGATGGAAAGTTATCATGGAGGACAGGAGCAGTCCAAAACGTGGACTTTACATAATGCATAACACAGGAAATTAATGGGAATTGTAAGTAATTGATTCAATAGCCACAATGAATGATGCCTTTGGTAGGGGGGCCAAATTATTGCGTTAATTGAGATTAATTATTTACAGTCATAATTAGCGCGCTATATTTTTAAATCATATTAATCTAATTCTTAATCTGATTTCACTGTTTGGTATTTTTTTTTAGAGGGTAACACCTTAAATTAACAAAACAGCTGGTGATTGGACAATTGGTCCACTTGTCACACTCTTCACAGTCCAGTCATATCAAGCCACAGTATGATGTAGCAACTAGACCCTGTTGTTAGCTGTTAGCTCAAACCACGAGTACTTAAGTCCTTGGACTATTGTCCTATCTTACATTAAATGATACCACACAGATGTATCATCTGCCACATGTGACATGAATCTCATCTGGGACAATACCCACAAAGTTCTTCCCGTAAACTTTTTAGGACAGCATATTGTATGGTTACTATGACTACAGTTCGGCATCGTCAGCACAGCATTTCTGCATCTCTCCTAGTTTCCCATTGTTGATGCTCGATTGGGAGAAGAGCAAAATCATGATTTCCCATAAGAAAGCTTGAAGTGACGTTCCATTCTCCTCTTTTAAAGGAGAAATAGAGTCAATTTCTGAAAAAATTGCAGATCTTAATGCATCCAGGGAGACGGCTTTACACGCAACTGTTGTTTCAAACATGCAGTTACTTCCTGTTGTCGTCACATCTGCAGCTCTGCCGCTGTCCCCTTATTGGGCCATTAAAGCTGGAGAGTATTTATGCATTGGGCTTCTTGTGCTTGAGTTTTTGGGGGGTGGAGAACAATCTTTTGATCTGCCACAATAATCTAACGAAATTCAATGAAAAAAACTCAAGTTGAGGGCTTTTTTCAGCAATTTTTAAGAGAGATTAAAAAGACATTAATTAGATTAATTAGTTACAAGCCATAATTAATTAATCACTAATTTTTTAATCTACTGACAGCAGTAGGCATTGGTATTAATAAAATCTTATTCATTCATATTTCTGAGTGAAAAATCATTACTACAAACACCAAGTGTGTGGTCTCTTAGTCTGTCTGAATCATCGAATGCCGTGGCTCACAAACCTTTCCTTTCAGCCCCCTGCAAGCCCCTGAAATATACTGAAGTACAACTTAACCTTACTGAATTTCAGTAACACAAAAAACAAGTAGTTTCTAAAAAGTGTCATTTCAAAGGTGGAACTTCAAAGTAAAACTTAAAGTATTTCAAACACTGATAAGAAGTGACAAAGCGTCGAGCTGTAGTTATTTTCTGTAGCCATTGTTGCACAGGTGAAGCTGAGGGGCATGACTCACTGTTTATTATTAGTCCATATTATTAGTCCATTTTACCCTCACTCATGAACAGGACCCCAAGATACTTGAACTTCTTTACTTGCAGCAAAGACTCCTGTTTTTATTGATTCACAAAAAAATATCTTAACACAGTTTTGCGTACACAATGCAGATGGACAACACAATGTAAATAGAGCATTGTGAGGCTTATATTGATGCCAAGGTTTAACTGCTAACCCATTTTGGGAATCACTGGTCTCCTGTGGTGCCAGCCTTTGTGAGTGTTTGTCACAGGGAGCTCCTGATTAAATCATTGATTCATGTGGGACAGGTTGCTATCAGCAGGGGTTATGCAACTGCTGCACAGTGTCTTTTTTTCCCTCTTTTCCAGAGCATTTGTAGTATTTCTTAGTATTTGCTTAAAAAAACTTAGAGATAACACTACAATGATGCTTAATAAAGTGCTGATGTCACTGCTCTTGGCAACCAATCAAGAACACAGATGGCCTCCATGTCACAGCGAAAGTGACTTCTGTAGGTACAGACCACCAGGAAATGAAAGCTGATTAATAGATCGGCAGAACCACAAACAGATGATGAAAAAGAAACGACTGACTATGTTATTGTTGCCCCCTGCAGTTCATTAGGATGGCGTGGCGTACTTTATTAAAGTAATGAAAATAATGTGAGCTTTCTTCTTTCACCAGAGAAAAAAACATGTTTCATTCATTTAGTTTTCCTGTGTTATGTCCTCCACTCTGCTGGCTTGTTTCTGCAGAGTGCATTTTTGACTTGTTATAATCACACTGCCTCACACAATCTTACCATCACTCCATTATTATTACATGTAATAATGTTTATTAAAGTCTCAAATTTCATTGACGTTTCCCTCATTTTCCCTCACAAGGATGTACAGTTAAAAGTGGGATTCACAGTCACGGAAAACTAGCATGAATCTTCTCAGGACTCCGCTCACATGCATGAGCGCCGCTGATTTGTGACCATAATGTCTGATTAAAAAACACCGACTAAAAGCCGGCCCTCAGCGTTTTTGTTTTACACTACGCCAAGTTATGGCTCACTCAGCAGTAAGAAAACACAAAAATGTATCACAGAAAAGTTAAAACAAACAAACATGGCAAATTAGTTAATTCTCACAGCCCAATGTTGACTCTCGTTTTTTTCCCTGGCTTTGTCCAAATTATTTTTGTATCAGCCTTTTCTGCCTCTGTCTTTCTTTTCTTACTCTATTTAGCAGGAGGAGCAGTTACCAGTAATCAGGCTATAGGTAGTTTCTCTGCCATTCTCCACCGTACTTGGATCCCCCTTACCCTGGCTATGCACATTGAATCAGGGTCAGTGCATGCCAGCAAAATGTACGTGCAGAAGGTGGGCTGAACGGCAGTACAGGATTTGATTGGTTTAACAAATTTGGTTCAAATCACTGTGATTGTTTGGTGTTTTCCCTGTTTTAGTCCTGCTGTAGACAGCAGCTATTTGTCACCCTCTTTAAAGAACACATCATGCATCTATTGCCATCAGGACATAAGGATCATTTTAACCAGCATACCAAAAGTGTATCTAAATCTGATTACCAACTCTGCCTTTAAAACATTCAAATACTGCAGTATGTAAATAGTTTGCAATCATTGTTTTAAACTATCCAAGAGAAACAAGAGAGTCAATCTTGAGTCTCTGGTGTAAATTCATGCAGATTTACAGAGCACAGTACCCAAAGGCAGATTTTTCAAATGCTAAGTGAACCCATGGGACTTCCAGCATGAGGCAGTCCATAGAGTGTTCCAGTCCAAGTCCAGTGTTCCAGTTCAGTATAGATAATATATAAGAGGGTGGACATCCAATCAGTATTTGATTGATAAAAAGATACAAATGTCATGAGTCTAAGAGCAGAATGATAAGATGACTCCAAGAATTTGAGAGTAGAGTTAAAAGCATGACTATAGAGAATATCACCACAATCTGATACCAATAAAAACACTGCTGCAACAGTATTCATCCAACAAACCACTACTACTGACCGCTTTTTGGTTTGCTTACCTCATTTGGTCCTTTTTGGTTCATAGGACTTTTATACCCTTCACAACCTAAACTCTGGTCCACTTGAAAGCGAACTGAGACTCCCTGTTTCTAGGCTGAGTATTGATAAGTTCTTCTTAGCTTTTACACCAACCCAAATCAAACAGACTTTTCAACAAAGCAGACCAAAGTTCAGTCGGTGTAAAAAAAAACTCCCTAAATATCAATCCACACTATCGTCACTCAGCATCATTATGGATCAGATCAATGTCTTGAAGAAAAAAAAAAATTTTTTGCTTTAACTTGAATTAAAACTAAATTCCTGCCCAGTTTCTGCTTGCTCTGGTCATCAATAAAACCCTCTATGTCCTGCTGCTTGCCATTAACAAGACTTGGGCACCACCACAGAAAAACTGTCCTGTGATGTGCAGAGTTGTGATCAAATTGTATTTTAGTTTTGTGACAGAGGCATTTCGTCCCAGACCTACTTTCAAACTCTCTGTGTTGGCTCTTCCTACTATTAAGTCTTTTCCTTGTCTGTTTTTATTGTCTTGTTTTGTTTTACTAACATCTTAGAAAAGTGCACATCTCCCTCTCTCTTGCTCTTTCTTGTCCTCTCTCTCTCGCCCTCCTCCTGGGAGGTAATTACTGAGGGATATCCTCCTACATCTCTGAAGCTCCAGTCTTTTTTTCCTCCCTTCTTGGTCTTTGCAGCTGTCTTGTTAGCGAGGATATGCACCAAGGTTTATCTTCTTTATGTTTGAGAGGATTCTAAGAAGGTGCACACTAGCCTAACTTTTTGTTTAGTCATACATCTTGGTGTCGGGTATCTTCCTGTACTGTAATTGGTCAGATCACAGTTACAGTTAATCACTAGAGCTGAAGAAGCCATCCATATGAGCAGGTGATAAAGCTTATGTGGAGTGTTTAGCAGAGAAGTGCGTGGGGGCTGAGCATCCACAATGAAGAGCTCCCTCCATTATTTATAACACTTCTCAATATGACCTAGTTTACTGCACAGCACTAACCACTGTTCTCTAGATATTACTCTTTATCTATGAACCATGTATCTGTGCATCTGTCTACCTCTGACACATGTATCATCACTCATCTATCTATCTATCTATCTATCTATCTATCTATCTATCTATCTATCTATCTATCTATCTATCTATCTATCTATCTATCTATCTATCTATCTATCTATCTATCTATCTATCTATCTATCTATCTATCTATCTATCTATCTATCTGGCTGGCTTGAGAATGGCCTCCTAGGAAGGCTATACCCTGGAGGATTGGTTCCTAGCCCTTTTTTCACAAAGGAATTGTAGGCTTTCTTCCAGGAGAAGGGGGTATTTTGCACATTTTTTGGACAGTGCTACCAACACGTTCAGCTAGATTGCACATTTCACAAATGCACGGCCCTCACAAGTTCTACCACATTGTTAAGGTGACTTATCAGACTTTTCAACCATATTAAATACAACTCCAGTTGGTATTGTTAAAGTGGAGAATTGATCAACCTAAATTTTCCACTCAAAGTCTATATGTCCCCTGTATGAATGTTTGCTGTGGCTGATGCTCCACAAGAGTCTAAATACCATAAGCCACAGAGCATCAGGAAAACATTGTCACAGAGCAGCAGCAGCTGCTGTAATGCTCCTAAACCTCAATTTTTCTCTCCAGCCAACCAACACAAGAGATGGAACTGAGGTGTGTCTTAACAGTCATATCAGCCATGATCCTTATCATGAATAACTCAACCTACTGAAATCCGAAACACCTTTCACCCATCAATCTCCCACCCATCCATCCATAGGGTCACCCCGGCACTCAACTCAGGGCACATTCACTGCGGCCCCTGAACTGTTCTTACTCTTTCTTCCAGTCTGCGCCTAATTTTACTGCTCCTCATTTATGTCAGAGAAAAAAGTAATGTGTTGCAGTAAAACCTTCAGTGAGGGCCCCGAGGGATGAGTGAGAGAGAGTTGATGCAGAAGGTCATGGAGAGCTTCAGACTTTGTTTCGGTGACAAATGACAAAGGGCTCCTGTGAGCACTCTCTCTGTACCCCCTGTCTCATCTTCATCTTTTTCAGCCTCAAGAACAAAAGTGGATTTAAGGAGTTTTTTGTTGTGCTAAATCAAAAACTGGAGTCAAAGCGGGGAAGAATTTTTGGATTTCCTCAGGCTTTGAACACAGAAGACCGGCTTTGGCTCAACTTTAGGCAATAAATGACAAAGCCACGAAGATCTAATTTTATAAGAAAAAACTGACATCTAAGAAATTAAGAAATAAAGCTTTAGATTTGTGATTCGTAATAGTTTAGGGATTTTGTTTGATAAGCTGCTACAACAATTTTCCATCATAATTCTTTGATATTTGTTCACAACCATGTTGTTCACTCATTTGTTTGTTGTGATATTCTGCAGTTTCTGTACATCATAATGTTGACATTGTTTTGGAGTTATAAAGAAAACAGGCTAAATGTTGGGCATACACATTTATAGCATATTTGGAAAAAAGCTAAATATTAAGACTTTTTTTTAATTCCCCAATACTGTAAGTTTTCCTTTTTCACATGAATGTAATGTAATGTATATTTCATTTCTAAAAATCAAGCAGTTTTGATATACGTTTCATATCACACCAACAAAAATGGAAGTCCTTTACGCATGGTCCTGGGTAACTTGTTGTTTGAGTTATGGAACAATGGGGACAAACTCTGGCACATTCCCTGCATCCCAATTCTCTCTGTCCTTGTTCTTGTTTGAATCAGAAGTAGTTTCTGACACACCCTATTAAGGACCCTCCCAAAGTTCTTAAACTGCTTGGGAGGACAGATGACAAGGACAGAGGACCATGATGGCCCAAGAGCAAGGCTGAAACAGAGCGGCCTTCAATGACAAATACGCCCTTTTATTAGTTATTCTTCACTTATCAGAGACTGCAGTAGAACAGACTGTAATGTAACTTCTTCCCATCAACAGAGCTCAATAACAAAGAAAAGACTCACCCTGTTTAAAAGCTTTATGTTTCTCTTTCTCTTTCAAAAGCTTTACGTTTCTCTCTCTGTGAAATTGAGTTTCTTTATAACTGGGTGGCACTCAAATTGTGCAAATGATGTGCAGGTAGGGTCTGCTTAGTAGCATGCAAACATTGTGCAGAATTTTAAGGTGCATGAAAGGACAAAGGCTTTTGTAGCTGTGTCACTCCTTGGCAGGTAATTATTGCAAAGACAACACAGATCAGGTCGTTGAGGTCAGCTACCGTTTAAAGTGCATATGGCCAAAGGGAAGAAAGTGTTTGTGAGTAACCTGAAATTAAACGTACCTTAAATATTGTCGTTTGGATACAGGAGGTTTTGCCTTGGCAGTTTTGTGTGTATTTGTGCTCAGGGAAGTACCTTTTTGACCCAAATGACAGATCAGCTGCCATGATGCTCCAAAGGACAGGATGTGCCATGTCTCTTTAAACATGTTTCCTTTGTCCTCTGTCCTCTGTCTTCTGTCCTCTGCTATTTCTCTCTCTCTCTCTCTCTCTCTCTCTCTCTCTCTCTCTCTCTCTCCCTCTCACACACACTCACTCTGTCTCTCTGTCCCTCTGTCTCTCTATACATATATATATATGTATGTATATATATATATATATATATATATATATATATATATGTGTGTGTGTGTGTGTGTGTGTGTGTGTGTGTATATATGTATATATATATATATATTTGTATATATGTATGTATATATGTATGTATGTATATATATGTATGTATATATATATATATATATATATATTTTTATATATATATATATATATATATATATATATATATATATATATATGTATGTATGTATGCATATATGTATGTATAGAGAGACAGAGGGACAGAGAGACAGAGAACCAAATTGAAGGAGATGAGGAGATGATTGAATATAGTAAATAAAATCGTAAATATAGAGACTAATGATACTGATTCCATTCCATATTTTCTGGTTCTGTTACAACCATGGTTACAGAGAGAAAAATATATATTTTTGTGGTGTATTGCCACTCAGCCAAAGAAATAATGAATTTTGGCTCATATAAGCCAGCCATAGTCCATAAAATCCACCCAGCAGGTTGCATTAGATTGGATTTTTCTACCTCTCACCATCTCCATTCCCTCAAGAGGAAGGACAGGACAGAACCTTGTTAGAAGGTGATTGACTTTCAGGGTGAGATGGATATAAACAAAGGAGAGGGGCGAGACGAGGTGAGGAGGAGGGACCGAAAAAGTGAGAAAGAGTGCTTTTCAGTTTGAGTAATGTCTAGACAATCCTCGACCTGAATCTCTCCCAGAATTATAATGAAGTCCTCGGGAGTTTTGCTTGATACAGGAGGTTTTTGCCTTGGCAGTTTTGTGTGTATTTGTGCTCAGGGAAGTTCTTTTGACTCCAAATGACAGATCTAGCTGCTTTCATGATGCTCCAAATGACAGGATGTGCCATGTCTCTTTAAACATGTTTCCTTTGTCCTGTCCTCTGTCTTCTGTCCTCTGCTATTTCTCTCTCTCTCTCTCTCTCTCTCTCTCTCTCTCTCTCTCTCTCTCCTCTCACATTATTTCTGCCCTCTGTCCTGCTTTGGGGGAGGACAGGATATATATATATATATATATATATGTGTATAGAGAACCATAGATGGCCCAAGAGCACATGATAACAGAGCGCTTTCAATGACAACACGCCTATATATATATATATCTTCACTTATATACTGCAGTAAATATACTGTACGTAATATGTCAACAGAGCTCAATAACAAAGAAAAGACTCACCCCGTATGTATGTTTTCTCTCTTTCTTTCAAAAGCTTTAATGCTTTCTCTGTGAAATTGCTTGGTAACTGGGTGGCATATATATATGTGCAAATGATGCAGGTATATATATATAGCAGCATGCAAACATTGTGCAGATATTTTAAGGTGCATATAGGATATATATAAGGCTATATGTAGCTGTATGTCACTGCTTGGCATGTATGTATAGAGACAGAGGGATAGAGAGACAGATCAGGTCATGGAGGCTGGGGCTACCGCTTAAAGTGTGATATGTGTATGCATGGGAAGAAAGTGGGGTAAATGTGAGTAACCTGAAAATGAACGACTTTAACATAGAGACTAATCGCTTGGATACAGGAGGTTCCATTACTGGCAGTTTTGTGTGTATTTTGTGCTCAGGGAAGTACTCTTGACCTACAACACATGGTGCTATGATGCTCCAAAGGACAGGATGTGCCATGTCTCTTAAACATGTTTCCTTTGTCCTCTGTCCCCTGTGGTCGTCCCACATTGCCACTCTCTCTTCCTCTCTACACACACTCACTCTGTCTCTCTGGCCCTCTGTCTTTATACACATATATATAAGCTATATATATATGTCCATAAATCCACCCAGCAGGTTGCATATATATATGTGTATATATTCTTCACAGCTTTACTCTAAAACTTTAGGTGGTTAAAGGGTTGGTTCAATAGTTTTTAGGTTGGGCTGTATCAGGTGCTTGACAATAGTCAGTGAAGTATATATATATATATATATATATATATATATGTATGTATGTATGGGTACAGTTATTTCAAATAATTGTGTGAGTATGAAGAAAAACAATCCACAAAGCTATGTTGAATTGAATGGAGGATTGGGTAGAACACTTCAGTGTGCTTTATTTTTCCTCCAGGAAGTCTCTGTGCTTGGTACTAGTTTACACTGCAGCAAATGGCCAAGCGTTCTTAAACCTGTACAAAATGATTCTGACAGTCAGCTGTTCTGCTCTATGGACTCAAGAAGACAAAGTAATGCAGAGAAAACTAATACGGAACCAAATATGAGTGATTTTGACTCAAGTGACATTCCCCTTACTGCTGATGCATTGGGTTACCTTTATGAGCCGGAGTATTACAGAAGAAGAAAGTCTTCAGAATGAGACACAGTGGCTGAAGAACATATTTGCTTGTGGTCTTCTTGTAGTACAAACAAAGACTCAGTGAGGAAGGGTTAAAGTAATTACAGCTGAGGGCTGCACAGACTATCAGTATTTTTAAAGACAAACTCAAGACCTACCTTTTTAATCTTGTGTTTGAATGACTTGTTTATTTAAGGTCATTCTAGTTATTTACTCATCCATTTTAATTTGACAATTTTATCATTGTTCACGTCTTACTCACACTTGGCAGGCACTCAGTGCATGTGTTGGAGCAGTCCCTGTTTTCAAAACACTCCATTCTGCTTGTGTACACAGCAACAGAAACTGCATTGCTTTCAGAATTTTCCACTCTGGAACCTGGAATCAAATCTTTCCATTTTTAGGCAACTAAACAGCCTTAAAACAGCAAAACTTTATTATTTTTAGGTTGATATTGCTGTCATGTGAAGAGGCCTACAAGAGCTGGGAGAGTTGGGGTCGAGCTTTCAAAAGATGTTTTGAAAGGTGCTGTAAAACAATCTGCTTGAGAGGAAATATACTGGCTATGAGCAAAAGTAAAAGCAAGAGAAAACCAGTCCAACCAAGTGAAGGGCAATTCTAGTTCAAATTCAGGCACATCGCACTGGCTTATGCATGGTGGCTCGGTTCACAATGCAGTTCATCAATCATTGGGAAGGCCATTTGGTTTGACTTTTTTTCACACCCACCACAAACCCAACTCCCAACTGGTCTGCTTGGAAACGAACCAAACCCCATGCTTTTTGGTCTGCACCGGAGTTCAGATCTTTGGTCTGAGCCAGAGATGGTGTGAATTTTCACACCTTCCCAAACAAATAAAAAATCCCCAAAGTGAACCAGAGTTCATTTATAATCTGAACTAAACTTAAGTTGTTTCAATCAGATGATTTTTGACACCTAAATTCATAATCTGCCTTTATTGTTTTTTTAATGTACGTGTCATGTTATGGACCGGGAAATGTGAAGAAGTTGAGATGATGTTTTTGCTCATTAATCTGCATAGAGGCAAAACGGATTTGTTTTGATAACGCTGACATACTTGTCCTTGTTTGACCTAGATGAGCTTGATTAACCTGAGATATAACTGACTAATGATAGAATTTATCAAATGATGAGTGTCATTATTTCTGCTTTAACCCTTTCATGCTTGACTCCTTGAATCACAAAGGAATAATTTTTAAAATATTTGTTTTACATTTAGAAAAGATAAAAATAATGGGCCGCTATGTTTTTCAATACGTTATAATTTTAATATTTATTAAAGTCAATAAAATTAAATGCAAAATATGAAGTGTATTTTTATTTAATTACAATATTAAACAGGTTTCAACATTCTAAATTAAAATTAAAAAACTATGTGAAATCTGAATACAGGCATAACATACAGAACGTACTCATTACTGCATAACACCCTCTGGAGTTGGCAGGTCATTTTTTGGTCACAGATGAAAATAAAAATCTGCACAAAAGTATTCCTAATATCTTATTGAATTAGCTTTTTTTTTTTTTATCTATCCGATTCTTTGAGAATAGAAGGATTTAACTCTTATTCCTTAAGGCAGTGGTGCAATTCCCTCTTTGTCAGACATTTTGAATTAATGAGACAATATCTCTAAATGAACAAAAAGACACAAAGATCATATTTTTATTATTCACCATGTGGTTGTTAGATCATGTTGCTGCAGTCTAAATGTATTCAAATATCTGCCATATACCAAATATCTTCTTAATTAATATTTCACCCAAAGAATGATATGCCTTCATTTTCTACTCATCCTCATGCTGAGCAACACTCTGGAGCACTTTTTTGATGTCTCAAATGCAGCCGGAGGTCCGGGGGGATTTTCGCTGTCAACATACTTCCATCTAACAGGGGACAATGGCGTCTGAAAGAAAAAGGTCCATAAAAGTCCACAGAAACGTGCCTATTTTCCTTCATACTGCTCGTCCGGCTCGAAAAATGTACTAAATGACCTCGTTTCGAATTAATTATGGACGTTACCCGCTCAGGACACTTGGATTACAGCGGACGAGCAGTATGAAGGAAAATAGGCACGTTTTTGTGGACTTTTATGGACCTTTTTCTTTTGGGCTCCATTGTCCCCTGTTAGATGGAAGTTTGTTGACAGTGAAAATCCCCCCGGACCTCCGGCTGCATTTGAAACATCAAAAAAGTGCTCCAGAGTGTTGCTCAGCATGAGGGTGAGTAGAAAATGAAGGCATATCATTCTTTGGGTGAAATATTCCTTTAATACAGCGTAATAGAAAAGGTCTTTGTCTTTCTGTCTATACCTTGGTCCACTTGTTTGGGCGAGTCAGATGTAGCAGGTGATGCTGCTTGAGGTAGTTGTGAATTTTTTGTCATTGTACAGTGCTTAGTCATGGTGGATTTATATTAGTCTTAGTACTAATTTCTTAACCAAGCAATCAGTTTAGACCCGTTCTTTCTGTAAAGTGTCATGAGATTGCTCTTTTTGCTTTGTAAACAGAAACTGATGGATGGTTTAAAAGATGCTCCGAGAATACAAGAGTCTTCTGTAGGTTTGCATATACAAGCAAAACCTTTCACATCACACGACATACAATGCATTATTCGTGTAAAAATATTGATTGAGGGTCACCTTAACCCCAAATCCTGTTCAAAATCGATTCTGTTTGAGGGTGTATGTGTGTGTGTGCCTTGGCTCACATGGCGCACAGCAGCTCTGCAAAATTGAGTCTCGGCTTTATGACCATCCATTTTAGGAGACAGCAGTGCATAGCAGGTTGTGTAGAGGACTCTGGGAAGGTGAGGTCACATGGCCGACGATGTAGAAACGTCTTACGAGTCAGCAGGAGGCAGGACGAGCTCTGTGGAGAGCTGGCAGCCGACTTTATCTGGACCCCCGCTGACACGCTGTCAAACAGGGGACGTCTTTCTATCTCTTTCTTTGGCGGGATGCCGGGGGTCACGTCGAGCCTGTCTGGCTGCTTGTGTGTGTACATATGTTTTTGAGTGGGTGGGGGGCAGACAGTGATACATTACACACCAGCAGGCTTTGTCCCATCTTCATTTGTCTGGAGTTAAAAATTAGGCCAAAAGCACACAGAAGCCCACCGCCTAACCTTCCCGATCAGCCGTCTGCTCTGCTGACACACCGAGGGGATCCCCTCTAAATGTGTCCTCAAGGGCACCACTCTGTTACTGTCTATGAGGAAGCTTGGAGCTGTTTAGAGAGCGCCCTGACTGTGGCTCGGGAATGATAGGGGTGAAATGTAAGTGACTTTGAAGTCTTTGACAGAGTACCTTGTTTGTGGATGACTGAGAGGAAATATGGGGTGAAGAGACGAGGTCGGAATCTCTCGTGATTAATGAGGTCTCCTTAATGGACACACGGGAAGCACACAAACCCACAAAGAAGAAAAGAAGAAGAAGAAAAAGAACACACATCGGCGAATAAACACCTGGACTTTGAAACTCAATGCAACACACATGCTGTTGTTCATTAAAATGCACGCCAACAGGTTTGCCCTGTCGCTTCTCCTGCCAAGAATACTTAATCAGCCAAAGTTGGTTCCCCTGCAAAAACAAGGAAAATTAAAACAAGACGTGCCACACTTCAGGGCTGTGCTTAGTGATAGTAAACTGATTACAAGGATGCCTATTTATATTCAGTGTGGATGTGAAGGAGAAAGGCAAAAGACTTGTTAGTGAAACTGGGCACGTGGGATTGTTCGGTCTTTGTCATTAGGGGTCCAGATGGGGGGGCTTAAAGGAACACTCCGACTATTTTGGACCCACGCCCTTTCCCTATCATTGACAGAGTGAGACAAGCTCAAAAATACCTTTTTTGTGTCTCTGCGTCCAGTGGCTGGCTCCCAGCTGTTAGCTCCGTACGTAGCTTAGCTCAATGGCTGGAAGTCAATAGGAGTCAGAGCCGGACTGACAAAAGTGGACAAAATACTCCTTGCAGTGGTCCAGTGGAGGGCGTATTAGCAGGTGAAGTAAATCCAAATGTTATAAAACATTTTAAAAGACGTGTTTTCTGTCTTAAATCCGTTAAAATAACGTTTTGATAAACACAGAACTGCGCATGCGCAGAGCTCCGCGGACCGGAAGTAGGAGCCGGACTGAGTACTGCGCATGCGCAGGTCTGTGTGTATCAAAAACTTAATTTAATGGAGTTAAAAAAAACACGTCTTTTAAAATGTTTTATAACCATCCTGATTTACTTTAGGTGCTAATAAGCCAACTCATTTTCTTTCTTAAATCCGTTAAAACAACGTTTTGATAGACACAGACCTGCGCATGCGCAGTGCTCCGCGGACCGGAAGTAGCAACCGGACTGACGAAAGTGGACAAAATACTCCTTGCAGTGATCCAGAGGATGGTGTATTAGCACCTAAAGTTAATCAGAATGGTTATAAAACATTTTAATAGACGTGTTTTCTTTTTTAATCCGTTAAAATAACGTTTTGATACACACACAGACCTGCGCATGCGCAGTGCTCCGTGGACCCGAACTAGCCGTCGGACTGGCGATAGTGGACAAAATACTCCTTTCAATTGTTCCGAGGGTGGCTTATTATCACCTAAAGTAAATCAGAATGGTTATAAAACATTTTAAAAGACGTGTTTCTTTTTTAAATCCATTAAAATAACGTTTTGATACACACACAGACCTGCGCATGCGCAGTACTCAGTCCGGCTCCTACTTCCGGTCCGCGGAGCTCTGCGCATGCGCAGTTCTGTGTTTATCAAAACGTTATTTTAACGGATTTAAGACAGAAAACACGTCTTTTAAAATGTTTTATAACCATTTGGATTTACTTCACCTGCTAATACGCCCTCCACTGGACCACTGCAAGGAGTATTTTGTCCACTTTTGTCAGTCCGGCTCTGACTCCTATTGACTTCCAGCCATTGAGCTAAGCTACGTACGGAGCTAACAGCTGGGAGCCAGCCACTGGACGCAGAGACACAAAAAAGGTATTTTTGAGCTTGTCTCACTCTGTCAATGATAGGGAAAGGGCGTGGGTCCAAAATAGTCGGAGTGTTCCTTTAAGAGAAATAAACAAAGAGGTCTACCTGACACCTGGTGAGCAAACACTTTGCAGTAGAGGAATATAAATAATTTAGTGGTTGAAACAACAATGTGCATAATTAATTAGATTGGAGGAAGAATTTAAAAGTGGTTGAGGCAGTTAGTGTCCAAGAGATAATTAAGAAAGGAAAAGTTTGTCCATGGAATCTTTCACCAGCCATGGCTGTCTGCATCTATTGCATCTATTGCTCTTACAGACCAAGTTCACAGATGAAAAAACACAGATGTTGACTGAACAGGCAAATATGAAGCTTAAAGTGGAAAAGAAAAACAGAGTGAAAGACAGATGTGAAAGAAGATACAGAAAGGACAAGGTAAAAGTTTTAGAACTGTAATGTACACTGATCAGGCATAACATTATGACCACTGAATAGTAAAGTGAAAGACGCTGATTATCTTCATCATGGTGCCTTTAATGGGCAGGAAATATCAGGCAGCAGGTGAACATTTTGTCCTCAAAGTTCATGGTAGAATTTATAATTTTACAGAGTTGGTGCTTTAGATATTTGCTAAACTTTGAATAAATAAAGTTGGGTTGAAATTTGTTTCCTTGGCATTATGAAATAATTACATTATTTAAGTTATGTTAATGAGTTAATACATTTAAGTGTTACTAATCAGTCTTTTTGCACTGTTTTGCCTGTTAGATTGAATTAATTTCAGTCAGTCTATCAATATTTTTTTTCATACACTTTATATAACCAAGTGATAAATATGTATTTTATTGTATAATTCATATGTCCTTACTGATACTTGTATAGCCCCTTTAGATCTTGTTGTTTTGCTTTGCTGAGCAAAACTTTCAACTTGATAAAAAAGAAACATGATTATTATCAGCTGATGTCATAAAAAAGTGATTGGTATTGGCCAAGAATCACCTGATTGGGATATCCTTTATGTGGATATTTTTCTTTGATTTTTATATAGAGAGATGTAGAAAGGCAGACAGAGACAAAGGGACTAAAAAGAGAATTTAGAAACGCAACCTTCTCCTCATCTGTTTATCAATCTATCTATCAATACCTTTTCAACATTGTAGGGCAAGATATGGCCCTGAATATGGAAACTGCCCTATCCTGCACTATTAACACTAATAGTGTATTATTATTCTAGAAAGAATTGCTCCACATCCAGATTAGGATCATTATTAAAACGGAATCACATCTTTCTTGTGCCATTATTGACACCCTAAAAATGTCATTACAGTCAGTTGAGACATTTTCAGTTTACAAACAGATCAACAAATGCCAGCAAAACCTCCTTGGTGAAGGTCTTAAACTGTATAAAGGAAGGCTGCCCAGTAAACTGTAAGCCACATTTTATCATCAGTTTTCATAACCTCTCTGACATCAGAGAAGGAAAAATGACACTTTTTATTATCCCAAACAACATTTCTTTCACCTCTGTTGTCACAGAGAGGAAGAGAATTTTAGAGAATGATCACTAAGTCCAGAGCAAACAAAGTCTTAACAGTCAGCATGATAAGAAAGTGAAACACATAACTTCCTTCCTCTGTTCCTTTTTGTGACCCAAGCATTCCCAGGCATAAATTTTCTCCACCTGTCCTTCATTTTTTATTCTCCTCTCTTTCAAAGGCTCATCCGCTCTCTATCTCTGTCTCAAATACACACACACACAAGCATATGCCCGCAAACACGTAAACAGCCACCTCCTGCAGGAAGCCGAATTGGGCTGTCAGTCAAATGGACAACCTTAAAAAGGGCACAGACGCCTGCAGGAGATATTAATGAATGAAATACAGCACCAAGACCCAAACGCACACACACAAACCGCACGAAGGCACTTACTAAAAAGCCTGTCAAAACCGAGACGGCACCACATCCACCAAGCCAGCTGTTCCACATCAACTGCATCTATTTATGACACACACGACTTCCCTGCCCTTCAAACTGACTGGCGTTAGTTTTTAATTTAGCCATTTCCAGACAAGGGAGGGAGCCGAGACGGGTGTGGAGGGTGATGAGGTTTGGCAGCCACCCTGTCAGCTCACCTGCTGGATTAGCTTTGGATATAAGCATGATGCCAATATACATAATTTCTGGCCAATTAAAGGTCAATGACAGTGTTTCCTTGCTTAAAATTAACTGATACATGGCATATTTTTTGATTTGGTTAGAAGTGAACATTGTTTGGTCTCATGGCAACAACCTGGCACTGCATTTCGTCCTGACAGTGTGTCCAATATCTGGTCTCTTTTCATTTTTTTTTTTGTCGCCCCTCCCCACCTTCTGTGCATCCCCTTGACTTTCTCCTTGACTTGATGCTTTAATAATGAAGCTGAGAGATAAACATCTTCCATTGTTCTCCTCTATTTTAATAAGGCTATCATTCTCATTAAAAGGACGTGTGTGTGTGTGTGAATGTGTGTGCGATTGTCAGTCAAGTTGGTTTAAGGACATTTTCAGCTTTCAGGGGCATGTGAAACAAGTTTTGTTTTTACGGCAGGCATGAATCTCCTGATTTTTTATGTTAAAATTTGGAAATGCACAGGCTTAGCTTATTAAAGGGTTCAAGTTAGTTAGATAAACAGCTGAAATTTATGGATACTTAGATGCAGGGTCTGTAATTAATACCCATCAAGTGCCCAGTAAGCACCATTTGGCAAGTTTATTTTTGTGGGTTATGCACCAAAGGGCAGGTAGATGTTTGTAACCAAAAAGCCATAAACAAAAATAGGTGGAGTTTCAAGCTCCACAGGTGTAACTGCGGCTCATCTGCTGTCAACTGTTTTCTTGAAATGCAGCTGTAAAGAGCTGATTCGAGGTCTTTACAGGCTGAGTCCAGTTCCTGTCCATGCAGTCATCCTTGCAGAATGCCTTCATAAGTCCAAGAACGAAGGTGGTCTGGTTTACTGGTGTGAAGCATATGTATTTATTTACAATCAATAACTCAATTGTTTGCCAGCGTGGTGGCTCAACAGGTAGTGCACATGCCTCAAAATAAGAAAGTTACTGGTTCGATCCCTATGCCAGTTCAAGACCTTTCTATTATGAGTTTGCTTGTTCTCCCAGGGCATGCCTGGGTTCTCTCTGGGCACTCTAAATTGCCTGTAGGTATGAATGTGAGCATGAATTGGCAAAGGTAATAGTTCATTTAAGAATTAGAAAACAAAGCTGCACTGCAGTATGAAGAGGTCCTCTCTTCCTTCTCTGCCTACAACCTTAAAGTCCTCACTTTAGCATTTTAAACATATTGGTAGAAGACCTGATAGGTCTGGTTCTTTTTCCCTATCATGACCACAATAACATGTCCCCCTCACTTAGTTGGTGTAGCCAAGCTGCCACCCTGTTATGGTAGATATGTGTGTGGTGTGTGTGTGTGTGTGTGTGTTAATACAGTATGTTTACTGACCTTGGCGAAACACACATGCTCGAAGAGAGGGCCAATATTGGCAGAGTGAAACAGACACAGATCTTTTTTCCTGAAATGCAACTTCATTAAATCTGTTCTTCTGGTTTGTTGCTGTTTATGTCTCCATGTGTCTGCAATATTTATGAGTATAAATAAACTAGAATGTGTGTCTATGCTTTGACTCATATGTACAGTACTTTGTGTACTTTTTATGTGCAAGCCTACATGCAAATCATGCATCCATGCATCTCTCTGTGTCTTTGCAGGAAATGTTCACGCCAGAGTGTAGGTTCAAGGAGTCGGTTTTTGAGAACTACTATGTGATCTACTCGTCCACTGTGTACCGCCAGCAGGAGTCAGGTCGGGCTTGGTTCCTAGGCCTCACCAAGGAGGGCCAAGTCATGAAGGGCAACCGGGTCAAAAAGACAAAGCCCTCGTCACACTTTGTACCCAGGCCCATTGAAGGTATGAGAACATGCTTATACTGAAGCTTTACATTTTTAACTGACTGCTTGACAAAAACAACTCAGGTTTGGAAGACATTGCAAACCATTTTGCAGGGCACCTTTAGTCAAACAAATTGTTGTACTTGTGAGACAGAAGGGTTTCCATTGACTATGCTCTTTAACTGTGATCTATTAACTTTTTGAGGGAACTTTTAATATCTCTGAAAGTTTCATTACTGTGATGGGAGCAGTGGTTGCCCTGCAGATAAAGAAGATCAGCAATTTATAGAGTAGTGTGAAAGAAAAAGGCTAGAAAATATCTAGATTAGTTTTCCAGTGTCTTTATTAAACATACAAGGAAGAACAAGTATATAATAGTCACTCTAATAAAATAGGCTATTACCTATTATTACCAAGCACAACTTTAAATCAGAAACCTGAACTTAGTTGTTTTCACAGCATTTCATTTCAGATTTTCTCTAAATATAAAGTACTGAAAAGCTCTATGAGCCTTAGAGCTGGGAAAAGTCTTTTTATTTAAGACTTAAAATGATTGTTTTGGCAATTATCTTTCTGTTTTGGACTGAAAAGATTTCCAGTGGTTCAGAGCATCCAGATGTTGAGATCAGCCTAAACTAGAATTTGCTGGGTTTAGAAAGAGAACATGTCCATAGATGTTGGAAAAGCCTTGAAAAACTATAGGCCAAAATGTTTTCGGCTTGGGGCAAAACCAAAACAATAGCCTGTCTCTCTTAAAGATAAAATATATGATAGATCTACCAATTCTCAAATTAAACATCCTAAATTAACATTATGTCTCCTTTAAGGAGCTTCCAGTTGGTGCTAATTTTGGTGTTCTCTGTGGACAATGTGGTAGAGCTTTTTTTTTCTTTTTTGCTGTTTTGTCCTGGCAAAAGAAAACAAAACAAAAGAAACAAAGCTGTCTTTAAACTGTCAACTGTATAACTGAGAATATTTATTTAAAAATGCATCAAATTTTTTTTTGTGTGCTTTAAAAATGACACCCATCCTATGGCAGAAAATATAGCTATAAGAATAACCATCAAGGAATAGTCAGTCTAATGGTTGTTTGTTCTATTTTGCTTTGTTAGATGCACTTTTGTTTTGCTTTTAGCCAAAAGTATCCCCCCCAATGACTTTACAAAAGACTACTGACTGTGGTAGCTGCATAAAAAGTCCAACATGATAATAAGCAATAGTAGACAACAAAAGAAGATTTCATCAATCAGTAATACTTCAGTAGTCAGCAGTTTTGCATGTGCATGCTTTGCTCAAGAGTTCTATAGTTCTGCTTTTTCAAATACAATGCTACTGGGTTAAATGCCTCTTAAGGTCTGACACAGAAATTATCTTAAGTTTGTTCGACACATTGTTTGACCTGGTATTAAAAACCTAGATTATTCCTCATTTTTTAGATGGACTGTAGAGTTATTCTAAGATTTTCTTTTGCAAAAAATGGTATATTCTATATCCAAACACATTCATTCACCTTTTTTTTCAAGGTCAAAGTTAGTATTCCATATTGGAATTTCTGACTAAGACCTTGTGTGGCACATGATTCTGTTAGCATAAAAAATAGGTTGAATAATTACAGAGATTTTCCTGGACAACACACATATTGTGCAAAGTACATTTTTATAAAATTGTTTTGCAGAAAAGTGCCCATGGCCTGTATTCAACCCCAAGGAAAAGAACACAGGAGAACATAATCATTTCTCTCTGTTGCTTGCTTTGCATTTAATGAAAAATGTGCTCAGTTTAAAAAAATCCTCAAGTGAAGACCAAACAGGGTATGCCACCTGTCCTAAATGGGGTTCACTCCCAAATCAGTTGTTTGTTCAGTCTACATATGACTTCAGTGTTAGTAACACGTTTAGTCTAAAGGGGGATACAGACACAGCTCATCTAATCTAAAACAGCCGATTTGAGGCAGGGCTAAAACAGGGGAGTTTATGGGGGATAGGCATGGACACCCCATATTATCATAATTGCATAATTCTTCGTGCTGATAAAATCGAGATGGCCTTTTTTTCTCATCTATATGACGCAATGTCCATGATTTTCAAAACAATCTTGAGCATTTAATGAATATACTTGTTTTTGGTTAAACGTGAAATTGGGGAATAGGGCTCAAATTTTAAAATAATTACACATGTAAAAAAGAAGAAAACAAACAAGCCAAGGTTGTCCAAACTAAACTGAGCTGAAAACTGTGACCAAAAAACCGAGGTACATACCAAACCGTGGTGTACTGCTGTAACCCTATTGTAGCATGTCTTAGGTCTTGGCAAGTTTTAGCGTTTTTCAATCTAACCTATATGGCTGCTAGCTGTAATTAATATTGGCCACTGGCGTGGTATTTTATCATTTTTTAAACTAAATGAATCTTTATAACAGTCCTTCGAAATGTCCAACTATTAGTGGTATCAGGTTCATGAAGAATGCCCATTCAATAGTACCTTTAATATGTTTCTACCCAGAGCAATGTGTAATAGATATAATCTTGAAAAGCTGTCAAGCAATGCGATAAAAAAAGTGCTGACATGCTCTAATTCCCCATCTTCTCCCTCCCAGCCTGGTATAATTGTCCCTCCTACCTCTCACCTGACCTTGTCTCTGTCTTCACATCCATCTCTCCAATCTGCTCTCCATTGTCCCCCCTCTGAGCTCCTCCTCTCTTTGTCCTCTCGTTTCCTCTTGTCACCCCTCTTTTCCCCCTCTCTTTCCATCTCCTCCACAGTCTGTATGTACAGGGAGCCGTCGCTGCATGAGATAGAGGAGAAACACCGCTCCAGGAAGAGCTCAGGGACTCCCACCATGAACGGAGGGAAAGCCGTCAATCAGGACTCCACATAGCAGCGGGGGTGGGGGCGGGCTTCCAGTTTTGGGGGGTTGGAGGGGAGTGGCCTCATCCTGACTCAGGGGGAGGGGCCGTAGGAAAACTCGTCGCACCCTGAAATTCTCGCTACTATCCCCTCTGACGCTCAAAGAGGGCTTCGCGACGAGGAGGAGGAGCTATAACTGTTCAACTAAGACAACAAAACTGAACTCTTGCCTGTGAAAAACTTTTAGATGAATTAATATGAAACCAGAGGATATATATATCTATATGAAAGAAAAAAACATTTTCAATCAGGACTTGACCAACATTTTATGCAAAAAAAAAGAGAAAAGCTGTGATAAACAAACAAAGGAATGGTGGTCTCTCTTCACACAAATACAAATATCTATCATTTCCAATTTATGCTGTGAAAAACAAGCTTTAATACATGTTCAAGTTTCATACATTGGTTTCTTTTCTAAATGCTATCGCACTCCTACGTGCTTTATTGTGTTATATTGTCAGTAATAACTATGACATCAACTTAGTTATTGTTGATCTAATCATCTTAGTTAATGATGATATCGTGCTTATTTTTATTTCCTTTATTTGAGTTTTCAGCTATTTCTTTTCCAACAAGTCCTATTCCTTTTCTTTTGTTTGATCTTGAATGCACTGTCACTACCTGCTCCAGTGCGAGGGTAAGACTGAATGTATTTGATAGTTCTCTGTGTTAGACTCTAATGGAAACAGAGTGCTAAAGGGTGGGATGTAATTCACTCAGGTGTGTACTGTAAGTGTATCTAACATGACTAAAAGGATGGATAAGACTGTTTTTTAGTACACCAACATGAGCTCTGCTTTGTTGTTCTGCAATGACAAAGCAGGACTGATACAAGCAATATTATCTTAGAGAGCAGTCTGGTATGTCTCATAACAGAGGTAATAACTAACAGGCATGCTGCCGGGGGAGAAAGCTTCCAAGGAAAGTCAAACAACGAGGGTGAAAGTCAGAAACTGTTGTTTAACTTAAGCCTCAATTGACCCTTTGTTGACCCTCTGATTGGTCTACTGAGCCAACAATCAGAAAGCTACTTCTTATGGTGACTGTGCTGAGTTACTGCTGGTTAGACAAGCTTTTGTTTAAGCTGAGTCTTATTAGTTCACTGTTGTGAAATTCCGACCTTAGTTTTGGTCTCTTAGTATGACTATTAATATTCCTATTGGTGTCTGCAGGAGTGATTTAAAGGTCCCATGTCCTGAAGAACGTACTTTATTTTCTTGATTATAACACACAATTTTTTGCTTTTAAATAAGCTCTAATTTTTTGGGTATAATAAACGGGTACAAGCAAAATACTTACCATATTTCGTTTTGTCAGCATTGCAGTTGCAACATATTTGATACAATAAGCAAAAATATTCTCCTTCTCTGTGAGACCACATGCAAACACAGGGCGCTGCCATCTTGTGAGTGAGGGACATGAAATAGCTGTGCTGTGATTGGCTGAAGACATTGACATGTTGATAGCTGCTCTCTCATTGGTCGGTACACTACGACTGAGAATGCTGGGGCAGAAATCAAGTTATTGCGCATGTGTGAAGCAAAAGGTGTTTCCACATCCATTTTAAAATCACGTATGGTATTTGTTGTGAAAAATACTTAAAATTACATGATTAAAACTTAATAAAGGTAATTTTGAGTTGTCTGAAAGAGTAAGGTTTGGGCAAAATTTGGGTGTGTGTTTTATTTGAGTACAGTGTTTTTCCAGGCAAAAATCATGAAATATGGGGTACATGTTATAATTAAGTGTGTGCTGTAATCAAGAAATTATGGTAACAACTCTTACTAAACTCTCACTTCACTGAGAAGTAGTCCTTCTTTCTTTAAAGAAAATGCTACTTAAAATGCTCTGTTTCATACTTCCTGTAGGTTATTATGGAATAGCTTTACAGCCTCCCCTCACAGGCAGACACCATAGCTGTTTGTAATGTCTCCCCTACCACCAGGCATCGTTTGAACAGCTATGAACACACTGGTCATTATTGTAGCTTTCCATAGCCTCCACACCCCCTCAAGTGTTTCCAGAGGGGAGGGAAAAAGAGCTGCATTTGCCTCTACAGAGGCACAATTATTCTTTTCTTTGATACAGCTTAAGGCATAAAGTAAATTGTGGAAAACAAAAGGACATGGGACCTGTAAGTTGTTATGCATGGTGAGTGTAAACTCAAGCTTCTACTGTTGTGAACAGTTTGGCTCCTGAATAAAATAATTGAGCTCCCAAAGTTCTCTCCTTAACAGAGTCAGATTAATCTATTTAGTTTCTGTCTGAATGAACAAGAGCAAAAGTCACAGAGTGTAGTATAACTGTTTTTTTAGAATGTACACAATATATAAATACATATGCGTCTTTTATAACGGATATGAAAAATACACAATAAAATAACCTCAAAAATATTCACAATTTTGAGGCTTTATTTGCATTGCCCTTGATGTGTAAAAGCCTTAAGAGTGAGCTTTTTCCAATTCCTCAAGCTATCATCTTTACTTGTTTGTGCTTATTCTTGATGCACAGAAAACTGTCATCCACTGTTAACCTAAATGAAGTTGGTTGTAGATCAGTTTTTTGGAAAGTAAAAGTATCTTAAAAGTAAAAAAAAAAAAGTAGTTACTTACGATACAACGAATGAGTTAAAGTTATATGTACACTTATTTAATGTGTAATGAGTCAAGTTATATTACCACATTTTTTTTGTAACTTGCCCAACACTGGTTATAATGCTACACGATAGCAAACTTGCTAACATTATATTGTTAGAAGCATAATGTAATGCTGTCATCACTATTCTGTAACATAACGTTATTTCGTGATCATCTAACAACCTCGCGTAAATGCAGGTCCAGTGAGACAGATCAGAATCTATGAGACATCTCTATTATCTCTTTTTGCTAGCAAGCACTTTGTTGATGTGCCACAAGAGGAGAGTAATGTTAACTGAAATGACTAGCATCAGTAATATTTAAACTTCTTTGAACCTTTAAACTTATAATATAAAGTTTGAATTATCATATATTAAACTGTGCTCTTGTCTTTTACCTTTCACTGAGTCCAAGTTTAGAGATAAATCAAATCAAAATCTTTAAATTAATGTTAGTTGTATAGTTGAATGTCTTCAGTTGTTTCTAATAGGACAGACCCTGGCACAATAATATTTTTTAACATGTAAACAGTGACCAAGGAGAGCTGGGCTTGACAAAGGGTCAATTTGCTATTTACACTTTCAAGGATTATTAGGTTTTAAGTGAAGATTTGTTCAAATTTGTCAAACACTATTATTCTCTCAAAGCTGAGAGTTAAGAAATGACCAGCATCAGCACTATGAGCCATGGCCAAAAATGGTCACATCACATTTGCACCTCAAGAAACCCCTCTGCTGAACACTAGCTATGAAAACAAACTTAAAGTATAATTATATTATTGTTCGGGCTTTGGACAAATCATTACTAATCATAGATAAAAGATTTCACTGTGTTTTTGTGAGAAAGGGAATGATGAAAGTTGCTTTGGTAGGGATGACAGTGAAGATGTGTTCACTATTTTTTCAGAAAGTTCTTCTATTTCTGTCACTTTTCAACTTTTCTTGAAAATGGAGGACAGGGTGCCTGACTGTTTAATAACCCTCTGACCTGTGATGTTCAAAGCAAGGTCACAATCATTCAGACTTAACCATCATAATGAGAGCAGAGCGTCTCATTGAAGAACCAGTTAATCTGGATTACGCCAGGTTCAGGGGGGATTAATTTATCTTCCTGGTGAGAGTATCTCACTGTTTGTTTTCTCTGACATGGTAATCCATACACTCTCCCCCTCCCTGGTTTTGTGACCCATGAAATGAGCCATTCGCTGCTTTTTAGAGGAAAGCCTCTCTTTCATAAATCAACACGCTGACGGGGCTTGTGTAAACAAGGTGAATTGACTGGTACACCGCGTGCGCCACCTTGTCCGCTGTGTAGCTCATTTCTAATCCCCAATTAGTTTTGTCTAACTCAGGAAGTCTTATAATTGTCCTGTGGATGGTGGATGGGGCCAGACTTGAAGGCTTGGCCACTTGCAGCCCAGCACCCGTTGCACAAAGCCTGGCTACCAGTGTGATATATTAAGATAAGATTAATGTACAGCTAAGACTACACAGGTTCCAAAAGTGGAGGGATTCAAAGGTGCTGAGACAAAGCATGAATATCGCATGACTGTAAGAGTTGATGTAATAAATTTCAAGGAGAGAGCTAATTAAATAATGTCTAAATGTAGGAAGATAGATTTAAACTTTTTCCACAGGAAGGTTTGATCAATTTAGCGAGTTATACATCTCTATTATGAAATTCATATGGTGGTATATGTACATTAAATAGCACACTTTCCGTTGCACAGAGCAAACCTCACTGATTAATTGATATGGAATTTCAGGGCCTGGGGTCCGTAGCTGAAGCAGGTAACCTGCAGGTAGATTAGTCCAACTTTACAACACTTACAACAAAGCAGACACATACAGTAAATTTGGACATTACACTGAAAGACAGCAGGCAAGACCAGCATAATATATATCTTTTTTATAGAGGTTTATATTGGTGCAAATGAGATACATGTGGACTTAAAGCAATGCATGAAATTGGATGTACTTGATGTCAAACGTTGACAGCAGAATGAGAGGATTTAAGAAGAAGGGATGAATAGAGCAAGGTGGTAAAAATAGCTGATGTGGCAAAGCAGTAAAGGAGAGCACTTTCTGGGGGGTGGGGGGTTATTGTTATATGAAAGGGTAAGCAAAGGCTTTGGTTGTTTGTGATATTAAGTATAGTTTGTTATTTTTATGTTTGCAGATGATTTAACTGCATTGGAACACACTCATATATGCATTATGAATTGTGAGATGAAATAAAATATGCATTGATTATTAAAACATCAGAATGAAGTTAGTGATTGTTTAAGAATAAAGACTATGTTATCAAAAAACTTTCACCTACGCAGTGACTGATTCAGTGTGTTGTTGAGCGTGACTGACAGCTGTTGGCCACATCTGTTGTATTAGTGTCACTCTTTGCAGCAACAAGCGACATAGCAGGATGAGCAGCACAAACTAAATCCATCAACATGGATTTTCACATCGTTCAGATGCAGGAGATCCAATACATTTCCTTTTATCAATTCACTGGGGGTGATTTATCTTTCCGCTAGCCCCCTAAATCCGATGTGTCATTTTGGGATGGCGCTCCTTCGCCCTTAATTCTCCCGTTGTCATGGAAACAGACCTTCCGTGCAGTCTGCGAGGAGAATGAGGGGGAGGAAGAGGAGGATGAAGGCTCCCCTGACTTTCAGGACGTGGCTTGTCTTTTCTCCTGATGGCTGCAGCACAGAGTACAGCATTGTTTGAGGAAGTTTGTTCTTGTTTTTTTCCCTGTTCATTCAGTTTTTCCTTCAGGTACAACAGGTGCAGCCAGGGGGACAAATCAATACATTCTCACGGTGGAGAAGGACAAAGAGGGGGTGAGTTCCTTGTCACCATATCCAGTTCCACTGGATGCTTTCACTTTAACCAATAATGACTGACTTGATCTCTCTTTGCAAAATTTACCTTTAAAGATGTTTTTTTTTTTACATTGCAGCACCAGTGGGGAAAGAAGTGGGAACCAGAAAATGGAGAATCAATAGTATCATGGTGAACTAAAACTTCTATCACAGAACCTTATCAATGTTTTACCTTCTCAATGGTTTTCCCAGCATTTGCCAGGTCATTTGTTTGTTGGATTGTAAACAAGACAACTCAAGAGTGGATTTTAATGAAATGTTTAGAGAATGTTGGTCATGAAACAAGTAAGAAGCAATTAGAGTTTGATAGTGATCCAAATTGGGGCACAGATCCAGTCATTTCTTAAATGATTTGTTAACATTGCACGATAACAATTGTATTCCACAGTTTTGCTAATATCTCCTGAAGCTCTTAATGGATTCCATTGATATTTTTAAGGAAATTTGGTCATAAAGAAGTCAGTAAATGTGATGGTATCCTGGATCAGGATTCAGGATTTTTATGAAGAAGCTCTTAGCAATGTGAGATAGAACAGCTATCCTCAGTTTTGACCATGTTGGAAATGCCTCGATGAAGGTTTGAGCTCTGCAAGCACTTAAAGTCTTCTTACTAACTCTTCATAAACTTTGATAATCAATGATATAACTCTGGAAATATTGTGAAAAAAGTCATTCAAATGTTGCTAAATTCCATAATTCAGTGACATGCATTTAATCCTGGTAGGTCCAAAAGCAAAAACATGAACTAATGACTGGATGAACACAAAAGTAACAACAACTGCTCAGAGCACAAGCCTCTGCTGTGGTATTTCTGACACTTTTTTCCCTGTCTCACAGTGTTAAGGCATCCTTGAAAAGAATTCCAGGATCTGCATCTGGATTCAGATCACCACCTAAATCTAATCAGTTCTTCGTTGTGTCATCAGTAACATTTGCTTAAAATTTGATCATAAATCATTCTTCACCTTTTGGCTTACCCTGTGAACAAACAAAGAAACAAACACTGGCAAAAAATAACCTCTCTGGCAGAGGCCATAATTCACTTGCAACATTTCTACTTCGTTCATAATTCTTCAAGTTTTTTGTTAAGAAAGTAGTTTGCAGTTTTATAGGTGAACTAATATGCACAAATGACTAATGGAGTAAGTTCAGAACTTGTGAGTTTGTCATGTAATTGTAAGTCATGATCATAAATTCCTAAGGCACACCAGTGACCTGCCAGAGGAAGGCTGGCAGAAAAGTCTGGGATCATTGCCTTAGACAGAGAAAGCAGTTTGTCCCAGAAAGGTTTACAAAAGGGTACATGACGGTCTCCAGTAGGTGCTCTACATGTTGTAGACCCTGATATTTATAGTTGAACCACAGGGTCACTGAGTATCTGAAGAATCTGATGATTCAAACAACCTTGAATAAGTTTACGATTGGAACAGTTTAGGATATTTTACTGTGCTACTTTTTCAGTACATGTCAATGGTAGGATCTGATTGGTTTTCTGTCTGAGACATGAATTGTTCTGTAGTAGATCATCATCAGGGGCTTAATTGTTGTAGGTTCTGATTGTAACCAGGAGGCCACACAGTAACATAGATAGAAATAGAATTAGTCGATGTAACACAATAATTCAGCTTAAAAAGTTGAACTTTTAGAGCCGACTTCATTTCAAGGATTTTCTCTGTTACTTTCTGAAAGGTTACATAACAGTAAGCTGGCAGGTGAAGGCATTAAACTTTTTTTCAGATTTGTCTGTGTTGGATTAGACATTACACCCTTCAAAACAAAAATGGAAAAATGTCTTAGTGCCAGATGTATTTCAATTTCAAACCAGCCTACTGGGAACAAGGCCACTATCCCTTCAAATACTGTCAGAATGAGTGTGAAAGTGCAGTTTTGCCAAGATACATGCCTGAATATATGCAACAAATGATTCAAATCAACTTTTGAATCCATCCAAAACTACAATTGTCTCACTGTCATTTAATCAGACAAGCTTCATACAGCATCAGTTTAATATTGTGTATGTAACCTCAAGACACTTAATAACAGAATCAAGTAAAGACTGGGATTTTTGTTTTATTATGTAACACACACCTAACTGCTCCCTGCTTGCACCATCTTTCAGAAAATTTGCACTCAAGCAATCCATTTGGTAATTTCCCCAATGATGTTATCTGTAGACATAGTCATCTTCTTCATAGGGAAGACAATCCTTGAGTCAGGTGTGTGATCAGCCTGTTGACTGCCTCAACCTTTCTGTTCCATTTTTATTCAGCTGTGCATCATTAGTTTCACCAATTTTTCATCATGGTCACTCCTCCAAGACAGTCCGGGGTTGCTCCACCCATGTTTTCGTGACTGTGCTGACCTCTGAACTGAAAAACTTTTACGCTGCCCTATGCCAGGATTAAGCCAAATGTTCTGTCCTTACAGTTTCCTTCCTCGAAACTGTAAGGACACCCATTATATTCAAAGTTCTCCTCCACAACATCTTCATACGATAGCTATTCGTCCATTTTGCACAAAACTGGAAGAAGAAAGTTGTTGAGTAGCCGGCAGTCACCCCTGAAACAATGAGCCGTACTGCACATGCGTGGCAGCCGTAAAGAAAGTTTCCAGTTCAGAGGTCGGCAGAGTCACAAAAACATGGGTGGACAGACCCCGGACTGTCTTGGAGGAGTAGCGCGAGTGGACCATGATGGAATATTGGTGAAACTAATGAGTTTTTGGACAATTAATGCAGTTTTAGGAGCGGCGCTATACATGCCCTGTGTGCTACCATTATACGGATGTCCGCCGCTCGATTTTGGATCTAAATATCTCCCGAAGCACTGTTTGGATCAGGAAAGCCTTCTGGGTGAATATATTGTTCTATTTCATTCTATAAACAATGTGAAAGCTGTAGAAACCAAACTTATCGTTTAATGTAATGCAGATGTGAGCTGAAGCATACATGACTGGTAGGAACAGTGAAGGAGTAAAGGAGATATGAGAGTCAACAGCAGCAGGAACAACTATGAAAGAAAGTCTTGTAAGACGAACTGATAAATCAAGACCTCAATCCTCAGCATGTAAACAACATGCTAGACTGCACAGACATAAACATGACAGTTAATCAAGAAGATGACAGATATATTAAAACCAGGCACGACCCATATACGTATGTGCTTCTGCCAGTCCTAGCCTGTGAACTGTTTGCAGTCTCTTTTCGTACTCTCTTTCTCACCCCTTTTCACAAACCTAACCACTCTCTCACTCTCTCCTGTCAATAAAGGACTAGAATTGCCAAAAAAAATAATAAAAAATGTAAATCAGGAATATAGACATAACTTTGGTGTTTTGGTTTATCAAGGTTCCGTGCAAATTGGTGACTTTCAGCCAACTCTGTTCATAGATGTGTTTGTGTTAGCTTCTATGGCTGAAGCTCCTGCGTATCAACTACTGAATACTGATGTGCTGAAAAAAATACACTTCACAATAAAGCACTGGGGGATCGACCCTTTACTTTGCTGGTGCTTTAACTGGAGTGACACATCCAGCTTAAAGTCCTCTTTTAACACGGTCATTCATTAGACCATTACATTGAGACAGTTAGGATGGTGCACAGGGGAAAATATTTTAGAAGTGAGGTGCAGACGGGGCTGATGGTTAGGTCTGACCACTAGTCATCAATTCAAAAGATGTATTTGATGGTGTCACTGGCTTTTTGTGTTTACTTTGTTAGTATTACTGGTAGAGTAACTGTAATTATTACATTTACAATTACAATTATTAGCATGTTGTATTACATAGATAATACTTGTTTTTGTTATTACTGCCTTTATAACTGTAGTATTGTTACTCATGATACACTTGCACAAAATGGGACAGAGCAGAACGTAATTTCAGTTCCTCTGTATGTCAATAGCATATGAAGACATTGACAATAAAGCTGACTTTGAATTGTTGCCATGTTTAAAGTTTATTTCATACACAGCTGGTTGCTATATGCAATCTTAGGTCTTTGTTTACCCTCCAGTAAACAGTGTCACACACATGCAAGTATATGAACCCAATAAGCTCATGATGCCAATAGATGTGGGGTCTAGCAGGATGTGATACTTCTGTGAAGACACTGGTGGTGATGATGAAGTGATACAGGGTTTGATAAGGCTCTGGGGGGCCGGACCTGGACTCTGATGAAATGGGTAGGATGTGATTAGGGTATCCAAGGTTTGCTGCAATCATACTGAAATGACAGATTGACTGCCGAAAAAGAAGATAACAGAGATGGAAGTGAAATGAAGGAGAAGACTGGATTAATCAAGACTGATCACTCATGGTTAAAGCTGGCAAATGACATGGGCTGATTGTAATTGTAACAGTGGAAGTTAAGCAGCTGGAGTTTCAATCAAGAATCTCTAAAAATTATGATAAGTGTAAGGCTGGCATCAAAAGTTGTAGGAGTATAAGGGTCCATAGCAGCAGGCTGTACATGCCAGTAATTTTAGTAACAGTCTGTTTGGCATCTGCAGGAGGATCCTTGCATAATGATAGGTAGATTATTCTAATGACCATCCATAATAATAATAAAATATGAGTTTAATTACAGCAGTTTCAAATGAGCACATTTCAATTCACTTTGAAATATATCTGTTAATGTATCCAGCAATAACCACTCATGAATAAGCCATATTTCATCCTATCCTAGGGCCAAATGTCACTTGGACTCAAATAAATTAAGAATCAATCAACACAATGATATTTTCTGACCACATGCTCCCAGACGACAGTCTTTCAGATGATAGCATACAATAAAGATGTTGTTAAGTTTCCTTATTTCTGTTAATGGTTCACAGTCCTTGATTTATTTAAAAATATTCAAGACTACTTTTTGATACAAGGGCCGTGCCAGTTTTCTATCCAGTCTGTCTGTTGGGGTAAACTGTGAACAAACTGTTCTCTTGGTATGAATCAGATCAGTTTTTTAATTTCTGAAACTCATTTAACAGACAAAACAGGTGGTGGTTTTAAAACAGCTCTAAATAAGCTGTGACAAGTTCAACAACCATCCTGAGTATTTCTCCAAAAATTCTCATCCCCCTGGTACCACTTTGTCTTCTCTTTTCTCAAAGACCGCCTGTGTTAGATCCTGGCAGATTTGTGCAGGCTTTTATTGCAATCTAGAGGTCACAGCTGGCACAGTTTACAACTCCTCTGAAATTCAAGCTCCCTATGCCAGGATTAAGCCAAATGTATCTGTACGCTGTTGGTGTTCTGATAAGGGACTTGTTTTAGCTGTAAGTCATAAAAATACTCTAAATATAAGGGTTTAATATAAGCTAAGAAGAACTTTATCATTTTACACTGGGCTGGGTTGAGACTGTAGTGACAGGGGATGCTGACCTGTTCACTGCCACATTATAGTAGTTTTTGGTGAAATACAGTTTAAACTGAACCGAGTGCTGCAGGGATGACATATTTTTGTATTTCTGTATTGTTATGTATCTAGTACAACCCATTTAAACAATCCTGAACTTTGCCTTTAGCATGAGTTAACACTAGCTCATTTTCTTGTTGGACCCACTTGAGATCCTCCATCTTTCAAGCTTAGATTCAGACTTTTCTGCTCAATTCCACTCATCATTTTATAGAGCATGTAGCATAGGTGCAATAGCATGTTTGTGGGGAGTTCAGACATGCCATTAAATGCCAGCAGCGTTCACTATCGACTGGCCTAAAAAGTCAGTATGGGAATGTGGCTCAAGAGTAAAAGAATAAAAAAAAAGATAAATTGATGAATTCACAAGTCTTCCTACTTAGATTTACATTTTAAGCTTGTTCTCATGTCACAGCTGCCCATCAGATTACACAAAAAAGCAGCCTCTTTGAATATTAAAGGAGACATATGCTGATGCATGATTTAATACTTACGTATAATAACGGGCAGACATTAGCTCAGTTGGTAGAGCGTCCGCCCCATGTACGGGGGCTGCCAACCCTCAGCAGCGGCTGCTGGTTCGAATCCCGGCCACAGCCCTTTGCTGCATGTCGTCCCCCCTCTCTTCATCCGCTTTCCTGTCTCTCTCAGCTGTCCTATCAAATAAAGGCCATAAAAAGCCCAAAAAAATAACTTAAAAAAAAAAAATACTTACATATAATATAATAAATTTGAAAACAAGACCTTACACCCCCTTAATTTTCAAAAAATGACATATTGTATTTTTTCTGATATCCTAGAACGAGATTTGATGCCTCTGAAAATAGGTCATTGCGAGATGTCCGCGAGATTTAAATCGTCGTGACGACACGAGGTACCTTTCTTTTTATTGGAGTAATCTGATAAAACACTTCCTCCTCTGTGATGTCCATTAGCCACAAAACCGTCACAGAGGAACACATCCAACAGCAGCAGTATATAGATCCCTAGCTCACACTCACTCATTACCAGCTCTGGCCTGTAGGGGGACTCAATACACGGTCACTGCTTTGAGCCTGCCGGAAAATACAGTAGAAGAAGAAGGACAGGAGGCTGGCTCTACCCCGATAGAACTGACCAATCAGAGCACAAAGGGCTGTGACATTGCGAGGTAACCGTAGGCCATCCTGAGATCCGAGTGTTTCAATAAGAGCTTGATAATGGCCTAAAATGAGGATTTTGAGAACGCAATTGTGGGGCAATGAAGGAACTAAATGACTTGTACTGAGGGCAAAAATGCTTTACAGGCATCCTAGTCTGGCATAGTGAAAAGGAGAAACAAGCATGATATGTCTCCTTTAACTTTTAAACAAACTGAAAAAGTGTGTCTTTTTCTCTTCTGGTAAGTCGTCCACTTAAAGCAGATTTGGAAAAGTCCCCCAGAATTTTGTTAAGTTCCATTTGTAAAGACAAAAATCAGGACTATCAATAAAGTTCCAATTCAGTAAAAAGGTAAGATGACTCACCATCTGCTAAATGACATTCCATAGAAATAACACAATATTATAATTTTATATTAGTCATGGGTATCAGCAGTACAAAAATAACGATTGGTGCATCCTTAGAGAAAACACATACTGTACACAAGTAAAGAAACCTCATCACTTCTCCCATGCCTCTCCCCTCCCTTTCTGTCTACCTCTTGTCCTGCTGTTTTGATGCAGACCTCCTCTACAGGGACTCTGTTTGTTTCTCTTTTCTTCATCCTTCCTGGGAGAGAACGAGAAAACTCCTGCTCAGAAGTGGGGCGTTTGGTTTTACTCATTAAAAATAATTGGTCTCCATTCAATTAAGACTCAGTGATGCTCCTTTTGATGTAGCTGGCCCTGTGTGTTTTTATGTGCATCTTTTACATCCATATCAAGCATCAGCATTGGCAAAAGTACCTGATTGGTTGTAATGTGTTTACATCCGGAGGAGAAGAGGACGAGGGGAACGAGCTGCTTTGGAATTATTAGGAATGTTAGAATGAGATGAATCTGATGTTAAGACCTGCAGAATTTGTACTAACTGATACTATATTATTAAAAGATCTGTTTACTTTCTCTGAAAAAATTATTGATGATTTTACAGTAAGCTTTGCTTGTGTATACATGTATGTGACATAAATCACAGATATGTGCATGTTAAATGAAAGAAAACAGTAGTTTTCCACAATAACAAGTACATTTGAAGTTATTTTCTCTCAGTTTCCTCACAAAGTATACTTTGTAATAGATTTTATATATTTTCCTTAGGAAGATGGCTGTCCATTATTTTGTCCAAGTTTTCATCCCCTCTACCTAGGCATTTTATTTAAATATATCCAGTAGAATATGTTCTTATTCTTACATTTCTGTACGAATGTATTTTTCACAGTCGTCATACCCTGGCTTGCAGTGCATGGAAAGTTAGCTTAAAGTTACAGTGAGCTAGCTTAGGTACACATCAATATGACCTACTTCTACTTGTAGGAGATGTATCCACTGTTCAGTCAAGGGTTTTTTTTTCTATCGGCTTAAACATATTAGGAGTTTATTTTTGCTCTCCTTTTCTTTATGTGTCTTGGGGATATTGTAGAAATGTCTTGTAAAAAAAAGGACTACTGTGACCCAGCTTACAGTTTGGGTGAGATTTGTATTTCATTTTCCCCTCAAGAACTTAACTGGCTGTATCAAAGCCTGGAATATTTAATTACATCTATTATAATCAACCTTTGTGTTAATTCTTGTCGAAGCGATGGGTGTTTAGTTTCTTCGTCCTTTCGTCAATTGCAGTCTTTGTAGCCTACATTATTGTTCATTAAAGTTTGTGTGTCTGTGGCTAGTTGTACACTGATACAATCAATTGTAAAAGTTTGTTGCTTTTATTTCTTTAAGAGAGGATTGGGAGGGGGTAGTGTACAAATTGACTTTAATGTGCTGATATGTAAATGGAAAATAGGTAGGCTATATAATTGGTTGTGTTTGCACATGAATGATTAATAGAGAACTCAGTGTGCTTATGCTTAGGGAGAAAGGGAGAAGTTGATAGAAAGTCATAGAGAGCCACTATTTTAATGTAAATCAACTGACTGTAGATAGAATTACTGATTGACAGTTAGAATTACCCCTGCCAAACAATATTTCACAACTTATTGGCTCATACTTCAGAGCGATCAGGCTGATTATATTAATTATCATTTATATAGCATCTTTTAATATCAAGCTACAAAATACTTTACAAGTGCAGTGATAATTTTAAAAACATACAACCTGAGGTTATAAAATCATCAGCAAAGAAACAATGAACTATGTACCAAATGCTTTCAAACAAAAGATCATTTAAAATGACTCTAAAGGATATAACATTATCCTAAAGGAATTCCCAAAACTAAAATTCATTTTAAAATAAAACAAAATAAGTAAAATACAATAAAATAAAACTCAAAACTCAGGAGAGCCCCTCCAACTATTAAAACCAGGTGACTGGGTCAGCTGACCTGATCTCTCCTTTGATTGGCTGTCTGTCTGGGAAGTCCGGTCCTTGATCACGTGAGCAGTCAATCAGTCCCTGAGCAATTGGTGGGGGAAACAAACTAATAACTAAAGTTTTGAAATTAAAGTTTGCTGGAGAAGTTGGACGCAGTCATGTGGTAGGGTCATTGCAGCATGAAGATTGACCACCCTGTTGGCAGTGTCCATGGTTATGTGGAGACTTCACCTGGTGGACAGGTGTCATAGTGGAGTTGAAGTGGACAGCGAACTTTCGAGAGTAAACGCCAGTGGATTTATTGACAGCGTGTTTAGGCGCTTTATTGAGCGACTTAAGAAAGGGTGGAGGACAACAGGGAAAACGGTCTGAAGAAATATGACAGCGCTTCACTGCTTTTCTTGTGGAGTGACCCTCTGCTTTGGTGAGTAAAAACATATTTAATCCTCTGGTGGGGAAGGGAGAGTCATTCCAGGTGCCCATGGGTGACGGGGTCCCCTAAAGTATAATATTGGCTTAATTTCCCTAAAAGGTTTTAAGATTTCAGGCCCCTTTTAACATGTATTGGAGAATTTTAGTTTCAAATTCTTGCATGAATCTTTATGTCAGACTGGCATGGTGAAATAACTAAGATAAATGTTTGATCTGAGAAACTTTTAAATCTTTGACAGGATAATAAAAGATTAATCTTTTAGAGGACTTATTATATTTTGAAATAAAACTACAGAATGCTCAAAATGGTACAAATGCAAACAATTTTCTTATAATGTAAAGTTTAATTCAGCATTTCTCTCGTAATCAGCAGAAGAGCAATGTTATATTGAAACATAATGTTTTCATAAATGTAATAATATGTTGTAATCAAGTGAGTACCCCATGTCAAAAGCAATGCACTTTAATTTCTTAAGAGTATTTAACTGTAATTGGAAGGTTGAGCTTTTAAATAAAATAAATTAAACAATATGATAAATGAAACAAAAAAAGAGGGAAAAAAACAATGAAAATGAAATGGACTGTCTTTTTGGGAAAAACTGCATGTTTTTCAATCATTACAATTATCAAAAACAACAATAAAAAATAGATCCTGTCTCTGAAACGTTTGTAACATTTCCTGAACTGCTGATTGTTCAACCGTATGGAAGAGTTGCATTTCTTTTGCAGTCTAGCCAATGACACTGTCTGTGAGCGTGCACCATTTTGCGCAGTTTTATTTATATTTACTTTGCAGACCAAACGTCTCAGTAAGCACTGATTGTCATGACGAAGGCTCCGCTGAACATCCCCTTCTTCGACGCCACTACTTTCAAACAAACTCGACATATCGGCTTGTTGGTGTTCATGAGCTCACACCTTGTTTATTTTGTATAAAACCAAAATATTACCACAATTAGGCTGTGGCATTCAACTTAGGAACAGTTGCTTTCGTGCCATCATTCATATTAGTGTTTGTTTCCTCATTATTCCTCACAACGCTCGCTTCAGCTCTGTGTGTGTATAAGTACGAGCGGCCCCGCCTCTCCCCCAAAGATTGAATGAATGACAGATGCATCACTAACCCTATACCCGCTCATTCCGCTATAGAACCAATGCGCTCAGTAAGAAAGATGGATGGAGTGAGCCATCTTCTCATCCAGCCTGCTTGGTAGAAAGAGAGGAGGAAAACAAACACACATGCACGTCAATTTATTGAGGCCGGCAAACTTACTGAGGATGTTTTTATTTTTCGCTCGGTTAATTGATTTATTGATTATTGCAATAGGCCTACAAACACTTTTCTTATAATGTAAAGATTAATTCAGTATTTTTCCGATAATCTGCAGAAGAGTGTTTTCTCCATTTTTAAAGCTTGATTTATGTTTTTAAAAAAACAACTTGGCTGTGATAATAATAAGCACACCACTTTTACCATAACATGTTTTTATGGAGCCCAAAATTGCTGGCAGTTCCCCTGCTGGTGGTTCTGAAATGGTGTGGGGGACACACAGGGGTGCTGTGAAAATTTAAGAACCAAAACCTATGTAATACCTTCAATTGAACACCATCTTTCGCAGTAAATAGTGGGTTGGGGAAGATGTTGTTTTTCTCTTTGATTTATGTGTTTTCCTGTCAAGTTTAAATTTTCATCTTATTTTAAAAATTTCAAACAAAATTTTGCATGTTTCTAGATCATTCCTGTAAAATAATACAGCTTCCTGACTTATAAATCTACTCTTTAGATATGAATAAATGTAAAAATATTGCAATCCATGTTAAATGGACTATTTTGAATTATTATGAATATGATATGCCTTAAGATTCTGGCTTGATTTAAGTTGTACCTTGACCAAAAACTATTTGATAACCAAATCAATAGACTGTTACCTGTGAATGTATCTGAGAGGTATTTCAGAGAATGAGTCTGTGCCTTTAAAAAGATGTTTGTGTGGTTTGTTGTGGCCTCCTGTCAATATTCTTTTGTTGTCACTTGGTCCATGAGGATGTAATAAGGCTTTTTTTTAATTTAAGTTTTGACAGTAATAACAAAAGGCAGCTTCTCTCTACTCTTCTGCCTTGCCCAGACTTCAGGATTTATGTCCTGTGGGCCTTAATGTTGCCACCATTTGACTTTAAACTGTTGTTCCACGCTGTAACCTCTCAATGAAAATCTGTCAGATGTGAACTGATCAAGTTAATGACCATAATTGTGTCAAGCATTAAGTTATTTTTTTAAAGATGCATCAATCTGATAAACATTTTAAATTTATAAGCGTGGTGATTCCAGATGTAAATAATGTTGAAGACATCTCTTAAATATGTGGTGCCCTAGAGAGTAGGACTGAAAAAAGAATTGTTTTAGTCACATCACAGAGAGTATGAAGTTAGCTAAATGGCTCAAAATATATTAGCCTGCTATTTGTTTGTAGTTTAATGGGAAGCTAGAACACCTTTGTTATCATGTCTTTGACCATCAGCAGAGTTAAAGGAAAAGTTCGGTTCCTGCAGCTTTTACATTGTTTATAGAATGAAGAACAACAATATACTCACCCAGAAGGCTTTCCTGATGCAAACGGTGCTTCGGGAGATACTTAGATCCAAAATCGAGCAGCGGACACCGATATAATGGTAGCCCGTAGGGCATAGATCGCCGCTCCTAAAAACTGCATTAATCGTTCAAAAACTCATGTTTTTCACCGATATTCCATCATGATTTGCTCCGGAAGGACCGCCATTGCAGCCTGTGTCTCTCCACACAGCGCTGTGTGGCTGAACTAACCTCTGAACCGACGAGCTGTTTACATGCTCTTCGCGCATGCGCAGTACTCTCTGGAGCGTTGCGATCGCTTCCTTATCTGTATATCTGTATACTGTGGCTCCAAACTGTAAGGACGTCCATCATATTCAAAGTCCTCCTCCACAACATCTTCATCCCATAGACATTCGTCCATTTTGCACAAAACTGGAAGAAGAAAGTTGATTTATAGCTGCCGATCTTCCCCTGAAACAATGAGCACTTTTCATGCGCCAAGAGCATGTAAACAGCTAAATCAGTTCAGAGGTTAGTTCAGCCACACAGCGCTGTGTGGAGAGACACAGGCTGCAATGGCGGTCCTTTCGGAGCAAATCATGATGGAATATTGGTGAAAAACATGAGTTTTTGAACGATTAATGCAGTTTTTAGGAGCGGCGATCTATGCCCTACGGGCTACCATTATATCGGTGTCCGCTGCTCGATTTTGGATCTAAATATCTCCCGAAGCACCGTTTGCATCAGGAAAGCCTTCTGGGTGAGTATATTGTTGTTCTTCATTCTATAAACAATGTAAAAGCTGCAGGAACCGAACTTTTCCTTTAATGAGAGGCTTGATCACAGTGCAAATGAGTCTGTGTTGTTCCTGCACATGAAGTGCACCAACTACACATTCATCACAAGTACAGTGTCATTAAGACGGAGATATACTTGCAGTTTGTCTTTGTGTTCACATTTCTTTTGTTCAAACAATTTTTATTGATGCTTATGAGACACGAACAAGGATTAAGTTTAACAACAGCACCAAACAAGATTTTTAAACAATACAATCCCCCCACCCACACCCAAGAAAGACAGAAAAAAATAAATAAATACAATTAAAAAATAAAATAAAAAAATAATAAAGAATAATAATACTAAATAATAATAATAATAATAATAATAATAATAATAATAATAATAATAATAATTCAAAACAAACAAAAAAGAAAAGTTATATATCTTGTGTTCACATTTCTGTATGTGACACACATTACTTGACACCACCAGAGGGTAAAGACTTCAGTCAAAATGCAACTACCAGTTGTGTTGGAAGTAAATGGCAAATATGGGCATTTTCCTTTTTCAAAAATAGTCTTTACTGCTAAACTGAGCATACTACTCAGAACAATATGGTAGATTTCTAAGTTAAAAAGATGAGACTGCTCAGAGAATTTACATTACATTGTTATGGTAAATGTAAGAAATGATAAATAATTTAGTCATGGAATTGCAAGGCCTGATATTACTTTTAAGGTTTATTAAGAAGTATGTTGCTACATTCTCCCTTTTGGGTTGTTTTTGTCATTGGCTGATGTGCAATACATGAACTGGTGGTTTATTATATTAGTTGGAGATCTGATTTGAAGTTGTTGCTAAAAAAAAATCTGAAAATTTAAATTTTTTCATGATATAGTACAGCAATAAAGGCATAGCAATGCTATTTTCTGGTATTTTTCAGCCATCCTGTGAAGCATTTGAATTCACAGCTCATTCAAAAATCCAATTGACTTTTAGATGATGGAACCAGAAGTGTTTGAATGCTAATTCATTTCCATGTTTCAGGACTCATTATTGCTCATTTGTATGAATCTCTGTGAGCCAGGATCTGGAGCTAGCTTTGAGTTTCTTGTCTGTTCCTTGGCAGAAAAATGAAACATGACCGTGGAAATAATAATAGTGAACAATTCCCAACACAACACAAAAGCCCGCTGGTTACATCTCTTCTTTTTCTCAGTGATTTGGCCTCCCTTGTCCACATGAGCACTGTGAGGAAAGCTGCAAGCGAACACACTCGCTGATGAGACACATAAAAGTTCATGCACATGCCCCCACACTCACTGCAATCCCACAAACCCAAGCGCCTGCCCACGCACCCGCCCACCCACTTTGTTACCCTCACACTCTCTCTATCAGTTTAGTGGAGACTCTCTGCAGTGTGAGCATGTTAATGTGCTGGCAGTGGTTCCTGTTACAGCGGGAAGATGTTCTGTTGAATCCCAATAGCCCAGGGACAGAGGAGATACTAAGCCAAGCTTTGACTGCAGTTACGCTCCAACAGTGCTACTTTAATAATTTTCTCTCTCATCCCCCCGCTCATCCTTCTTGCACCTCTCTTCCCCCTCCCTTCATCTACATTCTCACTTTCCTAATCTTCATTCCCTCAACACCTCTCTATCATATTTGATACATTTCCTTTTAATGTGGCCTCTTTTATTCCTACACCTTACATCAATCATTGTTCCTTGCACTGATATCTACCTTAATGAGCTCCTTGGTTGTTTGCAGTTAATGAATTTGTGTAATTCACACCAAATTTACCCCACATTTCTGCATACATGCATAATACATGCATGTAAGAGATTAATGCATTTTTTAACAGAGAGGCCTCTATGCATACCTTAATATATCATCAGCGCAGTATGCTGTTAGAAGACAGAGCAGCACAATGCGGCATTTCTATAAAATATGCAAAAAAAAAAGTGATGTATGGGTGTTATGATTGTGGTTTTATCACCCCTGGCTGATTGATGAGTTAAAGAGAGTGTCATCCTTTTCTATGCATTGGGCTTTTGTGTGGACATTTTCAGGGCATTCTTTGTTTGGGCAATTGGACTTTTGGGCTACCCTGCAGTATGCGGCTGCAATGTATTTGACATTGTATGTTATTATGTTTTATTGAACAAACAGAAGGTAAAAAAAATACTAGCATGTCTATTTAAATGTCCCTTGCAAAATTGCATCCCAAACTACAATTGAAATTGTCGTCACTCAATTCAAATCGCTAATTTTTGAGTCATTTTTGTGAAGTTAGTGTTGTTTCTTCTGGAAACTGGTGATCTGAATAGGTAATGCGAGATAGATGTAGTTTTCTAATGTCTTTCTTTTATCTCAAACATGTAGATTTTTCACGTACCTTGACATGTTTCGGTGGAAACTTCCGCCTCCCTCAGAAGTGTCATCAGATGATAGGTGTGACGTGTTAAATCAGCTGGTGTTACGGAGGGTCACGCCTCCCGCTGTCTGTTCACCTCTAAAGGACGCAGCTCCAGGTGTGTGAGAGCATATATGCTCCCTCGTCCCTTTTCATTGTCCCTAGGCCCCGTTTCCTGATCTCGATGGCTTCCCTAATCCAACGCTGGTGTTTGTTGTCCTCGGTGCGGATGACTCTGGCCTTGTCCTAGTCCATAAGATGATTTTCTCTTTTGCAGTGGTGCGTTATGGCAGATTTGTATTTTTCCTGTTGTGCTTTTACTTTTGTTGATCTTGTTTGTCTTGTTCTTTTTCTTTTTCACACTCCTTTTTATGCTCTCTCCTTCGTGTGCTGAAACTCCTCCCCGTCTCCCTGATGTATGTTTTATTGCAGGATTGGCATGGTAGCTCGTATATGACATTGCATTTATTGTTTTGTTTGATTTTGTCCTTCGGGCGTACAAACAGTTGTCTCAGTTTTGTGTGTGGTTTGACCGGTGTGTTGATCTTATATTTCCTCATGGCCCTCCGTAACACCAGCTGATTTAACGCGTCACACCTTTCATCTGGTGACACTTCTGAGAAAGTTTCCGCCGATACATGTCAAGGTACGTGAAAAATCTACATGTCTGAGATAAAAGAAAGAAAACTATATGTAATTTGAAGACATAATGAACACCATTCAACTAGGTAATGTGACGAAAGCAGCTGGTGGAAGGATACGTCGCCTAAATGTTAAGATTCATAAATAGTTCCAAACACAAGAACTTTGCAGAGGGAAAGAGCCTTTCATTGGCACCATTGACTGCTTACTGTACATCTAATCGATTTGTCAGTTTAATGCTATGGCTGCTATTGGCTAGCGTGCTCACCTGGCTATCTCCCCTAAAGGACAAAGCTGGAAGGTTGCTTTTGTAGCAATCATTTTAACCAGGCCTTGAGCAATAAACCAAAACTGGCCTTTAAGTGATGTTGTATTGCTTTTCTGGTCCACCAAAAAGAATACTTGGGAACATCAAACACCCTGCAGACATTAATTACATTCAAAGTCTATCTGGATTGAACAAAGAGACGGACAGCCTCCTCTGCTGGAATGAAAAAATGTGGCAGAGAGGATATAGGAAGGAGCACTTTGATGTGTTTGATGAATGAATTTGGGAGAGCCCGATTGATTTAAGATATATCAAAAGCATAATCAAATGGAACACTGTCGACTTCCTGCAGGCCAGTGGAGCACAGCTGGCCTTCAAAGATGCCTGCAGAGTTTTTCTGCTCTCTTTTTGCTCTTTTATCTGCATCTCTCTGACAGGCTGGATAAGGAGGGCTTGGCTGCAGCTTTTTACACTAGAACTGTTCATTTACAAACCATTAAATATTCAGGACTCACTTCATTGTGTACACCACCGCCAGACTGTCAGGTGTAGCCTAAATAATGCAGGAATGATAGAGAGGGTCAGTCATTCAAGTTAAAGAGAAGCAGCTCACGTGGCTTCCCATGGCAAAGTAAAATCCAGGTTAAAATCATATTAATGTATCATCTCCCTAAAGGTATAAGCAATGTTGGGTTTTTGCTTTCTTTGTAATATACCGCAAAAACAATATTATGTTTTCTTCTGTTTCTCATCTCATGCCAAGATTTTCACTGGAATGATTCCATCCACCATCTTTGAATAGTCATATATATTTATAGATTATAGATTTATTTTTCAAGTTTCTGCAAAAAAGAAGATCAGGCAAGTACAAGATAGAGTCCAAACTCTTGAAATTGTCTCAGTGCACTCTCTATTATAGATATGATCTCCGAAATTGGAACTGGTGCTATATTTTCAATTAGAAATGTCTCCACGGCACTATAGTGCTCACAACCTCAGTGTCAGGATGCCTCTAAACAGTTTGAGATATATGGCTGGACTGAACAAAAATTGTCCTTTGCTCTCATCAGTAGTTTAAAGTTGTTTTGATAAGCTCTGTGCACTATTTGTGTTGTTTTGGCATGGACATATCATTCAGAAAACATAGAAATCCTATCCTGGGATTTGAAAAGGCTTTAGATCTGGATGCTGGAAATTGCTCCTTTTGAAAAGACGAGTCAGATCTATTTCCCCTCTGACACTCTTGTTCACAACGGGGACATCACAAAGACTAAGGCTGTGTAAAATTGCTTACACTGTAGTCTAATCCAAGTTACATACCCCAGCTTTAATAGAAAAATAATCAATATGATTAAAAAATACCAGATTAATCAGCTTTCTTTAAGATTATTTTTTGTGCATTTTGTAATGCCTTTATTGACAGGAGAGAAAGAATCATAATGCTGTCAAATTTACTGTGGAATACAAGAACATAGTAACATCAATAGGTTAACATGCTGAAACAGATTACATTTGTACATAGCTCCCTTAATATGTTTGCTATCAGTAACCACTATAACCCAATGCTAGATCAAGTTGTTAAATCTCAGGCAGTATAAAACAATTCAATGTATGTTTTCTACTTGTATATTTGATTTGTGACCAGTAGCGCTTCTTAAATCTTAAAAGTTTGATATTCTTCTAGTTATTTTTGGTTAACAGCATGCTAACAAGCTCATCCAACTTGCTGGATTGCTAACTGTGTGGTCCTGCCTACAGGATGTGTGTTACAGTTTAACTTAATAAAGGAAATCTTTGCATGTGGAAACCGATACTGCAAGTAACTGAAAACATTGAGAACACTGTTTTAATCGTTTTTATTTTAGGGCTGAAGTTAATTAAAGCTGGAGGAGGCCATTACACTGAACAGGGCACTTGTATCAGTGCTAACAGCATGTGCTCTCTGTGTATACATAAATACAAATGTAGTTTAACATGACTGCATGTGGTCCTGAAATGAGCAATAGTTAAGAACTCCAAGACAAGCAGTGAATGTCAGCTAAAGAAGAATTGATGCTTCACTGTCCTGGCTTGACAGCCCAACATTTCATTGAAAGCCACATCAGCAGGCAGTCAGAGTTTTCCAGAAGAAGAATTTGCAGCCAGGCTGTCGAGTCTGAGCTGCCAGTCGACCATTCAGTCCACGTCTCTTCTTCTCTCGCATCTCTGTCTCTGTTGGTCCGTGGAGGTATTCAGAGAGTTTGTAAAGAAAGTCCACCAAGTAATGTTGCTTTGTTGATTTCTGTGGAGATACAGAGGTGACCTGATGTCAATATTAAAGATTTCAATCATCCAAAGACTCTTACAAATCGCTTTGGGTGAATATGGCTGAATAGGGGGAACTGGAAAATGGCATCCATTTTGTATAGGTATTATTGTTGCGGAAATGTACCCTGGTTGTTGACAGTCACAGAGGGATATGCCAGATATATACAAGCTGCACAGTAATTTTTGATCTTTATATTTCATACAGGGTCAACTTTGACAAGAATCAACTAAATGATGTCTGGAAGGTTCAGCTAAACAGGATCTAACATGACTCACCAAAAAAGTAACACCTATAATGAACCAAGATCAATCAAATGTGAGCTCACAAGAACAAAGATACAAAGTTATACATTAAAAAAAATCCAGAATGGCATAAAAAAGGCTGCAGTTTAATCTCAGCTGAACTTGATCATTTGAGAACATTCATAAATGCATACGTCATCAACAAGTTAACACTTAGTCTTTAATTATGTTTGAAGCAGGATTAAATGGCAAGAGCAAGGATTTGAGGATGTTTTACAAGGGCAAAATAGTGATTGATGGGCTGCTGGATCAGAGCAGCTCTAAAACTAGCTCTGTTCTTGTGGGGTGTTCTGTTCCGCGTTGGTCAGTATCTGTCAACTTTGGGCCAGGGAAGCAACAGTGGCGAACAGGGGACAGGGTCGTGGGCGGCCAAGACTGGCCCTTTTTGTCTGATCCAACAGATGAGCTGCTGTTGATCAAATTGCTGTGAAGGTAATGCTGTTTCTGATAGAAAGGTGTCAGAATACACAGTGCCTCACAGTTTGGCATGAACGGCGCTATAAAGCTGCGTACCAGTCAGGGTGGAAGGTGGTAGTGGTAGCCTTGACGGTGTATTTTTAGTTAGTTAAACACGGTCCCATTTAAACAATGTGCTACTGTTAAACGTAAGAAACTGTACTATAGGCAAACTGAGACATAATAAATGCCTTAATTGATTTGATGTTTTGCCAGTCTAAATAAGGTGCCAGGCCATATAGTCAAGCTCTACATTATTTTTTTGGTATTATTTCTAAACTGAATGTGTTTCCCAGGTATGAGCCATACCAGTAAAAAAGTCCTGCTTTTCCAAAAGTGCCTAAAATGATTGGGTCAGTGACTGGGTTGTGATATGAGAAAGATTTATGCATTCTGTTTATTCCTATCACAGTTCTGTATAGCAGAAATGCATGATATTGGATTTGCAGTTATCTGGTATGCTGGTATCCAAACTTATCATTGCTATGATAGACACCCATATTTTTTGGCAAGAGTAGAGGTATCTCCTTTGCTAAAATTGACCTGTTCCTCTCATTCTGACATGTTTGTGATAGAAATGTATGCAAACCAAGAAATATCACATTTCACGCTCTAATAGAAGACATTTTTGCTTTTAAAATGTAAATATTTATCAGTAAAAGAGTAAAATATTGTCCTGCATCCTTCCAATCTGTAGGCATTACAGTAAAAATATGAGATATATATATGGCTAATATGTATGGCCAAAATATTCACAGAAATTTTGATATCCCAGTGATTTACTTTTTAAGCGAATATCTGCTAATATATTTATTTCCTGAATTCATTGTGCACCCTTACTGTATAATATTGTAGCACGAGTAAGATGTTTGGAAAAGTATCATTCAGGATTATGGTTTTTAATAGTCATGCATATAAAGTGTGTCTTATCTACTGGACAAAATCAGAAATTTGGTAACAAACAAAATGTGTCCAAGGACTGACTCCAGGGGCATCCCACAAATTACACTGTATTCCTTTGAGTTCACATTATTTATATGCTCTGTTTTCCAAGTCACTTACTATCCATATCATGTTTCATTTCTCTGTAGTTTATTAAGCAGAAGGTGACAATAAAAAACAACTTTATTTGGCCTATATATAAACATTGGAATTGAATTAGAAATAGAATGACCTCTTACCTGTTTTTCCTGTACTTCATTGAGCCATGATGGCGTGTCTTGCTGTAGTTGGAGGTCGTTCAATTTCATCTCTGGCTCTGCTCTTGCCACAGTGCATGCAGCAAAACACAAAAGTGCCAAAGCACACAACATTCGAGCCATTCTGCTTTTGGAAATCTTATGTGTCCTTCGTACCTTGATGAGACACCTAGACAAACCAGTGATAATGTTCACAGATACTGTGCAGCTCAGTGAGACATCTGTTTTTAAAGAGGCAAATGGGCTCAAAATGGGGAGGAGATGTGTGCAGTTTATTTGCATAAAGAGCATCCTGAACTTTATGTACATGCCATCAATGCACTGAGGCATGGACTGTGTAATTTACAGCTGTCATTAAGAATGAGACATAGGGTCTAAATAAGGACATTTTCCCCATCCTGGTCTCTCCTGGTGTCATCATTAACATGATCACACTGTAATCTGCTTGTGTAAGTGGAGGTCATCCGGATGCTGTCACCGGTGTTCCCTGAAAATGTGACAGATTGTCACTGCCTCCTCATCTAAAAGCAAAAGCCTGTAAGCAGAGAGCCATGTGCACTCATGTAAAATAAAACATTAATGACACTGACATGAGGGAAACAATGATTTCATTAACAACACTGCTGTGCCATAAAGTGTAATCAATGGGGAACTCGGAGACACAGAGATATCCAAAGGCCATAAAGGTCAATTTATCATTTGCTACACCCTTGTGAATTTGTTCTGGGCATCTCTTTAATGAGATTTCTGCTCTGTTTCACTTAACAGTCCTACTGCATTTGAATGGGGTTGTATTTGTCACAGGCTCTAATCATCTTGTAACAGTACATGCAACAAATATGAGACTGCTTTACATGGAGTAAAACTGAAGTAATTCTTTATTTTAATATGACACTTTTAATCCAAAGAGGTTCTTGAGCTACATTCCCATCCTTATCTCCAATAAATACAGAAACAAAAACACTTGAAAATGATTGATTATAAATTATATTTAAACATAAATAAAAAAATTATAACAATTCCTCCTTTTGTTATCAGCAAGTGTAAATATAATCTCAAATGATTAAAGTCCTATCAATTAGAGGAGAAAACAAGAGAGGTCATTAAAAAAATAAACACTTCATGGTTCATTCTTTATTGGTGGAACCAGAATCTAGCAGTTTTATGTTGACCTAAGAAGTAAAAGTGCCAGAATGTAAAAGTACAGCAGGAGGTTAAGAAGACCCAAAGACGTGGGCTTCCAAAGTCGCATCACTTCATCTGAGAGGGTATTTGTGTTGAGTTAGAAAGATAACCCTCAGAGTAGGGATGTAAATTGTCATCAGATCAACATCAGCGTTGGCCGGTATCAGCCATTTTTACATATATTAGCTATTTATTGGCAAATTAATGTGTGGAGAAAAAAACATAAGCTTCAGATGTTATTTGTTGTGTCATTTCGATTTAACGCTTAACTGGCACACCTAACTGCAGAATGCGATATTATTTTATTTGGCATTAAAAAATGACCTGTTAGACAAACCCTGATTTATTTTTTATCAAATACTACAGAAAATGCTGGCTCTATAGGAGAATCAGACTAAAAATTAAGTAAGTAAACAAGCAGTATTGGCATTGGTATAAGTGATTATACTTCTTAACATTGACACTGACAGTGTAGCCCCGATTTCCTAATAGCCACTTTACTACCTTCAGGTTTTCTCAAGCTATCACGTTAACAAGCATAAAATCAGCATGAATTGACTTTGGAAATGACATCCTACAAAGAATTCTAAGAAATCTGGTTTCTCAGAAGCCATAGAAAATATTTTTATGTAATGTAAGGAATCTTTAAACACATTTCTGATACATTGGGTTCCCAAGAAAAGACTTCTCGCCTGTCCTCATTGCTTGACAGTCAACCTAGATTGTATGATCCCCAAACTTGAACCTCGGTACACTTGAATCAAGGTGGATTTTTGTGGAACTTAATTCCCATTAAGCATTCCTGAGACATCATGTTCACAATTAAAAGATGACTATGAAACTGTGACTTTGACCTTTTACTGTTCACTCCCAAAATCAACGTAGTCTGCCCTAGAGTCAGGGTGTATGTGTGTGCAAAGTTTGGAAAAACATGTTTAGAGATTATGAGAGAGATGTCACAAGCAGAGAAGAGCTATAAATACCTTAACATCTGACCTCCTGTACATCCCCTCAATGTTTAATCAATGCTGACCAATGTATCCTTGAACTGGGGAGGCTCTTTGTGCAAAAGTTTGAAAGTAATCCATCAGAAGTTCCAGATATGGCATTCTAAGCAAAGATGACTGTAAGACTTAATAACTTTTAACTTTAAGAAATTCAGTTTCACAGTTGTGTCAGCTTTTTCAAAAATCCCTGCAGGAGTTATTGAAATACGACATTCGCAATATTGGCCCAGACAGGCAGATCATTGGATGGACAGATGGGAGGACAACACAAACCACATTTTTTTGGACTCAACTGTTGGTAACACAGTGATATAATTTGTTTGTTTAAAATAGGTGAAGCTGGAACCATTGTCAGAAAAAGGAACCTCACTTCTGCACAAGCATTCGAAAAATCTCCCAGCTTAAAGTGCAGTTCATATTGACCTTTTTTTAAAATTATTTTTAAACTTAGGAAATTCCACATAACAAGATCCAAGTATGGTGCTTAAAATTTTGTACATATTTATTCCAATTGCAGTCTTACACAATGTACTTACCCTTCAACAAGACAACGTGTTAAAGTATGAACAGATGTCTTTGCAGCCTGTCTGCTCTGTGTAGAAGATAATGTAAAGGACATGTGTCCTTCTCCGATAGGAGACAACCTTGAATTGCATCAACCTTTCAACAAATCGCCATTTTAACCCAATTATAGAGGTGTAGAAGCCTGATATGGCCGCCTAAACAATTAGTAAGTGCACTGTTGGGAGCAGAATAATCCTGTTAAAGAAGGCAACAGAGAGCACTTTAAAGCCACCATCCAGCTGTCTGCACCAGGACATGTACCAGTTATTTAATTCAAGGTGGCATTCAAGGAGCCCCTGTATAACATGTACTGGAATAAACAGTTTCCCACACAAAGATAATACTTGGATAGGCCTCCTAGCTATATTAACGGACACCTAAGTCTATTTACCAGTCATTTCATCTTCATAAAAATTAAATGGACATATATAATTGCATCTATGTGCACGAGACTTCAAGCAGTTCACCCATCCCCCAAACTGTATGTGCACAGATTAAGGTGCATTTAAGCTTCTCGCTGTCATTATGATCCTGAACTCCTGAACTCTAATATGATGTTTGTGTCACATGACCTCATTGACAGAAAACCTACAAACCAACAGCTCAGCAGTTGTGTTTAGTGAGTATTAAGCAAAGCAAAGCTTTTGAAATGTAATGATTTTAGCATCTTTATTCAGTGAACTACTGATGAGTATTTTTTATTCTTTTTTTTAAGTTTGGATACTTATTATTGATATATTTTTATATCCTAGGGAAAATTACATTCACACTCTGTTGTTGAACCCAAATGTCTGCACTGGCCCTTGGGTCCCACAAACATGCTCAAACAGGATCTGGTCTGGCTCAAATAGGGCTGCATGACTAGTGAGTAGGTTAGAGTTTTGTGCCTTGCTCAGGAGCTGGCACTTCTTTGGCTTTCAGTCCAAATACCAGATTTGGTCTGACCGGGACATGAACCTGCATCGCTTTGATTCCCAGCCCAGGTCCCAAAAGACTGACCTACTGTCAGAAAAAATGAATGCACACACAAACAAATCTGCAGAATGAAATTAGGCAGAATGACCCAACATATCACCTTCAGTTCCCAAGCACAGCATCATTCTGTGGAAGTAATGACATAAACATCAGAAAAAGAATCTTGATAAGTATTTAAGAGGGATAACAGAAGTCTGATGACATGTTTCTAATTCATACAAAAGGCTTCAGTGTTCCTTCAGCTGTTTCTTGTGTTAGCTGACTTTCTTATATAAGCTTATGAGTCTGTTTGTTATTTCTGACTCCGAGCAATCAATAACTTGCAACATCTGCGTGCCAAAAAGCAGCAGTATTTTGAACAGTGTTGTTTCAGGACATCATTGTGTCTTTTTGCATCTAGCTGTATGAGGAGTTTGCATCTATTGGTCATAGACAGATTTGGATGAGTAAACCTGAATGACGGTCCCTGAGGGACGTATTGCTGTAGAGATGGATTTCTGCATGAGTAGTGCAGAGGAATGAGATGTGGAAGAAAAAAAGAAAATAAGGACAGATTAAAATAAGGTTTTTAAGATTTTGGTAATAGCCAGGGGGGTACTAAGTGATTACATTTACTCAAGTTATTGTAATGAACAGCATTTCATTTGCTTTTTGTGCAGTTTTTAAGCAGTGCCTTTATTGGCATGTACTGCATACAGAGGAGATAAAAAGCTTAACAGATCAAGGTGTTGTTGTCACACTAGCAAACCTTTAACCTTCTAACAACAGCACTGATTCAGTAATAAATCATCATAGACAGGATAGCTTAAATTCAGTTTATATTTTGGAATTGACATTTTATTAAAAAGTGTAAAAACTACATTTCAAGTACATTATAGTGATTAAAAGCAGGAATTAGTAAGAATTTGATCTCATGACTCTGGCTTCTGCATGCTTCGTAGACTCAATCAGTCAATCTTTTTTTATACAGCCAATGCCACACTCATTTTTTGTATGTGTGTACAAAATTATAGAGTAAAATACTATAGACACAAATTATTTCTGTCAGTTTTATTTCAAAACATCCTCATCTAATCATCCAACAAATAAGAGAGGGTAATGCTGGGAAAGATAACATTTCACAAAAATATTCCAAGATCTAAATATATATTTTTTTAAAGTCCCCAAGCTGCAGAGAGAGATGAACATTTGCATCCCTACAGTTCATTTGGAATAGAGTGGAAAAGTTTCAGGGCGTATGAGTCATAGAAACGCAATAATTCCCATGCTCCATTTAACATGCTGGAGTTCAAAGAGAGGATTTTAGAACGGGGGCACAAATTACTCAAAATACAGCAACAAAATAATTTAAAAACATCATGCTGTCTCTCTAAATATTACAGAGTACAGGACACACGTCATCGTGGTGTGTGCCATTTGTTGTGATTTTGTACTTTTTACAGCACTCATTTCCCAGACTGCACAGGATTTCAGTCCTGTGAGTTCATTCAGGACAATGCAGTAAACACATCACAGACGTCAGAGCTACATAGATGGGTACATTAGTTCTTAGGCCTTAATATTAGCTGAACAAATAAGGAAGTGTGTCATGTTTTTCAAAACAACTTTAGTTACTTAAAAATGACAACATCAGGAGAGTGCATAAGTGTAGGAGAGCATAGGTGTTCACATGTACATGGTCAAAATCAAGGTTTCATTGATCTTTTGACATGAGATAAATATAAAGGAGACATGTCATACCCTTTGCTACCCTGTGGTCCACATAAAACAACCTGTCACATCACATCAATTAGGGATGCCCTAATCAGGCTTTTCGCAGCAGATACTGATTACAGATCGCCTGTTTTTGATCTCAGCTGATACAGATATCATTACCATTTTTGGTGAATCTTGCTGATTGCAAATACGCTCTTGCTGACCCTGCCCTTCTCTTCCTGGGTGTTTTCTTCCATGTCTGTGTGTGGAGATCACTGGGTGGAGGTTCTAGGTGAATGGCGGGGGTAATTTTACTGACTCACTGTGATGTGTCATTGTCAGTATTTATGTTCATTGAAAGAAAAGGACCAAAGAAATTTATGTATTCGCTCACTTCATGTTTCATTGAATGTTCGGTACTTGGAATAAACAGGTTTGAAAAAACAGTTAGGTGGATATTTCATGATATGTCTCCTTAATAAAATAAAAAAAGGTTGTGGAGGAGCTTTCCACAATGTAATGTTTTACAACACAACTGAGGCAGCCGAGGCCCTTACTAAAACAATATAACTCAAGGTTTTACACATACATATTAAATGGTTCACTAAATACTGTATTCATTTTTATGCACATTTTTATCCCTAGCGTTAAAGATGATTGGCAATTTAGCAGAGATGGGCTTAAGTCAGTATTGGGCAGAGCTAAAACTCATAAAATCAGATTTGTAAAACAAAAACATCCTTTTAACAACTGGTATGAACTCTGCACTTCAAGACTGCTCTATATTTTACATCTATTTTAAGCACAGGCGGTTATTACTTCATTGTTCGAAACTGTCCCCAGGTGGGCCACTTCCATCAGCCTGTCATGCTTTCCTGCAGACACGGCATCGACTGATGACACTCTGTAGAGAGGGTCCCTTCACCGTCTGAGGAACAGGCTTACTGTAGGGACAGAAACACACACACGGACACACAACCAACCTGTTAGAAATGTAATTATAGGGGTGCCTCAGTAGCTCACCTGGTGGAGCACAAACCATTTAAGGGCAAACTCTTATCGCACCACTGAATTCAATTCCAACCCAGGCCATTTTCTGTGTGCCATCCCCTCCTCGCCCCTTACTCTGCTGTCCATTATCGGCTGTGACTATTTAATAAAGGCAAGAAATAGCCAAAAACTAATCCGTCAAAGTAGGAAAGTAATTATGAATCTTCGTAAAGTTGTGGATTAAAACTAAATTACAGTGTAAAACTGTTCTTAAAAGGCAGCTATCAACTCCTCCAAAACACGAACTATTAAAGAGAGAACAATAGGATGTCTGAGGAGCATCTCAGGTAGGGCAAAAGAGAAAGTTTTTATTATGTATTAGTATACTTTTAAATAGGAGGCAAGGGGTCAAGATACTACTGCTTACATCAGTTCGTTTTGCATTAAAATAGCAGAATACTATTCTCCTGACTTTACATGGTCAGTACGTTATCTGTATTTGAATGAAACATTGAAAAACAAAAACATCAGGTCTAATACTCAGTAAAAAAAACTGTTTACAAAAGAACCACTTGCAATAATATGCTGACTGGTCGGTTATCTTTTTGAAACATTTAGGCTAAAGAAGAATTCAATATATATTTGTTTCATTTACAAGATATCTGCAGTAAGGCAACTATTACAGAAGTAAACTTAAGAGCTTTATTTAATGACTTATTTTCTCATTTTAAAGTGTTTTTTTTCCTTTTACAGATGCTTTGGTGAAATATATTCAATTCTGTAACACAATTTAATTATGAATATGAAACACAAAAGTTAAAATATTTCCTCTTTTTGATAGGAAATACCTTCACTTTGATGCAGGGAAGCAGATAAGACCAAATGAATGTATTATTGTACATAAAGAGCTATCTAATGTGAGTTTCATTACATCACTTGAACATGTTGACTGTCTGTTCATCAATTTTTTTTAAATCTGTCAGAAGCATTGGAATGAAACCAGACCTGACCCACAAATTCCTTGATGTTGTTTTAAGAGGCAAGAGGCTTTGAGGGTAATTAAAACATTAGAATTCTATAAATCTACAGGTGTTGTATGTGTAGTAACACAAAGAAGCATTTTGGAAAATAAGAGAAAACATGTGTGAACACTTAACTCTATGCAGATCACAACTTATTCCATTTATTATTATTTATTTTTTGGCGAGAAACTATAATGCAACTTGGGGGTGTGCGATATGACAATGTTAAATCGTTAAAGGAGACATATCATGCTGATGCATGATTTAATACTTACATATAATATAATAAATTTGAAAACAAGACCTTACACCCCCTTAATTTTCAAAAAATGAGATATTGTATTTTTTCTGATATCCTAGAACGAGATTTGATGCCTCTGAAAATAGGTCATTGCGAGATGTCCGCGAGATTTCAAACGTCATGACGACACGAGGTACCTTTCTTTTTATTGGAGTAATCTGATAAAACACTTCCTCCTCTGTGATGTCCGTTAGCCACAAAACCGTCACCGAGGATCACATCCACCAGCAGGGGTATATAACTCCCTAGCTCACATTCCCTCATTATCAGCTCTGGCCTGTAGGGGGACTCAATATGCGGTCGCTGCATTGAGCCTGCCGGAAAATACAGTAGAAGAAGAAGGACAGGCTGGCTCAGCCCCCGATAGAACTGACCAATCAGAGCACAAAGGGCTGTGACGTTGCGAGGTAACTTTAGGTCATCCTCAGATCCGAGTGTTTCAACGAGGGCTTCATAGTGGCTTAAAATGAGGATTTTGAGAACGCTATTGTGGGGCAATGAAGGAACTAAATGACTTGTACTGAGGGCAGAAATGCTTTACAGGCATCCTAGTCTGGCATAGTGAAAAGGAGAAACAGGCATGATACGTCCTCTTTAAGGATTGTAACGTGGGGATAATCTCATAAAGCAGAAAGATCGTCAGATCGTCTGTGTAGGCGACTAACCAGTCGTAGCACATTACACGCAGTGCATGGTAGGATCTCCTGTTTGGTTATGTAGCATGAAGCCATGGTGGAAAGAGAAAAGGAGATAAAAGCTTGAAGATGTCTGAACAAAAATCTGTTCTAAAGCAGCTGTATTATTCACTCAGATTATAGACATTGCAGTTAGATAACATTTGTTTTAAATTGTTGCACTTTTAGAGACAATGTTGATATTGTTGTTCATTACCTTTTATGTTTACATTTATTGCACATTTTTATAAAAACTTCACTATTTAAATTAAAACCTGTTCAGAAAGTTTCTTTGGCTTTATTTGTCATTTTTTTTCTTTTAGGGTTTTACATGTTTTATATGTTAAACATAGAGAAAAAAATGGTCAAACATGCAAATTAGTCTAGAAAAATGAAAGTAAAAAAGAATCGTGATAAAACCGTGATCGTGATTTTATTTTTTTAATTTTTTTCTTTTTTTTTTTTATGTATTTTTTGGGCATTTTGTGCCTTTATTGATAGGAAACAGACAGTGGATAGGCTTGTGAAAGGGGGAGGGAGAGTAGGGGAAGACACTGCAAACTGGTCACAGGCAGGATTCGAACCTGGACCGGCAGAAGCATGTACATGGGGTGCCTGGTTGCTAACCACTCCGCCAAACCAGCACCCCAGTGATTTTATTTTTAAAAAATAGTGATATGATATTTTTGCCATATCGCCCACCCCTAATACAACCTAATGCTCTACTTATGTTCTTTGGCTTTTTAAAAGTGAATGTTTCAATGATTACAAGGAGTCCATTCATAAATCAAATTTCAGTTTCAATACATTTTAAAGACAAATGCGTATGATGCCTGTTTGATACAACTACAGGATTATAAATGCTTTAATAACAAGTACAAAAATATTTTTTTCAGAACTTTATCTTTAGATGGTTATAAGCACATCAGCACAAACACTAAGAGAGTCTTGTGTTTTTTGTTTTTGTTGCAATTTGCTTTTGTTATTTCTCCTGATGTTGAAATGAGCAGTCCTCTCTGCTGCATGAAATGTTGTTCCCCTGTACAGGGGTGTTCAGAGCCCCCTGAAATCTGATTGGCTAAACCCATATCCTTAGCATCAATTAGCCAATCAGAGTCAGTTGAAAGCTTTTATGTAGGTTGTTTTGTTTCTTTAGTTATTTACTAAACATATCCTAAAGGGATCAGTTTTGCTAACTTTAATTTATGAAGGGAAAGGTACACCAATGTGACTCCGTCGTTCAAAGTTTTTTTGTTTTGTTTTTGTATGAGGCCCTCTTTTAAAACTTTCAACACATTATTTGGATCATCGTGACATAAAAGTAGCTGAAGGTTTGATTTAAATAACACATCTTTGAGCATGAAAAGCAGAAGTTTACCTGAACATGTTGTGGCGGTCCAGGGAGGACAGCCAGTAGCTATAGGAGTCAGGATAGTAGTTACACGTCCCCCTGCCATGACACTCGATGAAGGGCACTTGGCGGAAGCTTTCCAGACATGAGCCGGGTGACACCAGTGGCTGAGAGGAGCCCTCTGCTCCAGCACCTGTTTGCTGTAAAGTATGAAGGTCAAAGAAAGTGAATTATATGGAAAATAGCTTCTAAGGACCTCAAAGAATTCAGGGAGGGTGAAATGACATCCATACCATGACAAATGAGTATCCAGTCCACAAGGACTGCCAGCTTTGGGGACACTCAGGAATCAGAGTTGTCTGACTGTGCACGGCGATGACATTGGAGGTGATTTCACACACTGAGCACCTAAACCAAGCGTGCAAATAGACAATGGATGAACAGAGTTGACCAAGGTTAAATAAAATCAATATACCATGTCAGGGTTAAAGGTAGAACATATTACTATTTCTAAAAATCTAAATAACAAAACCATATCTGTTTTGTGTTGTAAGATCAATCTTAAATCTTATACCAGGGCTAGACTACAAGATTTATACATGACTATGACCTGACCCGACAGTAGAAGGGTTTTGGGACCTGTCACAAAAATCTTGTGTAGTATTTCATAATGTCCAACAACAACAGATCAGTCTGGGATGCCTCACAACTCTGCAACAGAAAGTCAGAAAGTCTGGCATGTTTGATTTTGTTCTGCCTCCTCTGATTTGTTCCTCCACGTCAGAGACATTGACCAATGAGAGCAAAGAGAGCTCAGCATGTGCAACCATCACGGACGTAAACAAACTAAGATTTGTGTCTTGAAATCGTCTTTAGAAATATAAGACAGAAAAAGCTTTTCAAAGCTCTGAAAATGAGCATTCCTACCCATTATGGTGCGTTGAAGAGGAGCTTCCAAAGATTTTAAAGAGAAATGTTGGAGGGAAACAGCAGATTCAAAATGATTTAGTTGTTGAGTTTGCATTTATTTTCTAAAAATGCTTAGTCTATGTAAGTTTATTTTAATGTTAATTAGGGTGACAAAATATTGTTGAAACTACATTTTTACATTTTTGACAACATTTACAGCCTATGTTTTGGCACCATGTATTGGTCATATATGACTCAAATGGTGGTTGTAATATTGGCAGCATGTGATTTACCCCATCATTACTCAAAGTCAATTTTTAGAAATCATATGTCCTGCTTTACATCTGTTTCTAACACACATAGATTGTCATCATAAAGACAATGAGTCATTCAATTTTAGAAAGCTATGTGCTCTGACAAAAATAAAAACGAAAAAATAAAAGAGTATTGCTCACTGTGTCGATGATAATAAGTGCTGAAAATCTGCATAAAAATTCAATGTCCTGGGGTGCTGGTTTGGCGTAGTGGTTAGCACCCCATGTACATGCTTCTGCCGGTCCAGGTTCGAAATCCCGCCTGTGACCTGTTTGCAGAGTGTCTTCCCCTACTCTCTCTCCCCCTTTCACAAGCCTATCCACTGTCTCTCTCCTATCAATAAAGGCACAAAATGCCCAAAAATATACATTTAAAAAATAAAAAAAAATTCAATGTCCTGCATGCCTAGTTTCAGTGTTGTCTTTTTTGTCTAAGTACTGTACTGATTCAGGGAACAATCTTTAGCATCTTTATTGTAGACATCCAATTTCCTATCCCACAAGATTAATATTATGCAAAGAACAAATACCTAGAAATGTGGTATTACTCTCATTAGTGCTGCTCATACTTTTTCCTTCACCTCTTCTAGGCAGTTCTGGACATTCACACAGTAGTTTTGTATAAAAATAGAGTTTGATTGCTTTGTACACAGATGTTTGAACAAACCAGACCAAGTTTCAGTTTATTATCTTCCCCACCTGCTGATATAGGAGGCCAGCCTGTCCCCTGTGATAGAAACCATATTTGCGGGCATGGGCTCTGCAGTAGACAACCAGTAGGAGTAGTCGTTTCGGGAGGCGTATCGGCAGTTAGTTTCTGTGTCGCAGAACATGTAGGGCATGGTGGAGAAACGAGGGAGACAGCTTCCGGAGGTGCCTGACAGACAGTGAGATGTGTTACCTATGTCAAAGATGCATAGTTGAGACATTATTAAATTATTCTGATTACACAGGCTCTTACCGAGGTCCTGACCATGAGCTCTCTCATTGCCGTTGATGAAGAGGAAGGAGTATCCAGAGTAGATGAAGGTGCTGCCGGTCGGACAGTCAGGGATAACAGTACTCTGACTGTGTCTGGCTATCAGGAAACTGTCTACATAACCTAGACCAGACCTGCCCGGCAATCCTGGAGGACCCTTGCGGCCTGGATTTCCTGGTGGTCCTTCTGAGCCTGCGGAAGTAATGCAACACCCCAAAAGATGAATTATACCATGAAGAAGTATTTGGATAAGTTTGAGGAGGGTTTTTTTTTTGGCACATCTGTTGAGTAACTACCCATCAAACCTTCGACGAATTCAGTTATATAGACACAAAATAAGGACACAGAAGGATAATGATGAAATTTCTGTTGTCATCATCACACTTGCACACACACCTGGATGTCCTGCTCTTCCTTTGAGTCCTTTCTGCCCAGGAAAGCCTGGCTGTCCAGGTGGGCTGCGGCCCCGCTGCCCTTTGACGCCTGACTGACCTGTTATGTACATTTTAGAGTCAAAACATGTGGGAAACGCTAGCGTTTATCAGTGTGGCTGAATATTGCAGAGAATGTCAGTCACAATTTGTGTAGCATAGCTGGAAACGTTGAACAATAAATGTTCCTAATCTGAAAGAGTCATTGCAGTAAATATGATACATTTGTAGTCATTTCATTGGTATTATGTACAGTATGAGACTCAAACAACATGTCTATTATCCTTGATTTGAAGAGTTTGAGTAGCTTGAACTGCTGTAGAATTTATAAGCAGATTTTTACCTTGTGGACCAGGTGGTCCTGGTGGTCCAGAGTTGCCATGGGGTCCTCTGATCCCAGTTGGACCAGGAGGGCCAGAATCTCCTGGTTCAGGTATTGTTTGACCAAAAACTGGTTCACCTTTCAGGCCTGGAAGAGCAAAGAAGAGAGAATTGAAATTAATGAGAGTGGAGAGTTATGACTTAAAGACATCAAAGGCTTGCTGTTAAGATCATTTTTGACTTTCAGTCTAACAGGTCTTTTCTGTACCAGGTTGTCCAGGAAAACCTTTGACCCCAGGTAGACCTGGCGGGCCTCGGTTGTATCCAGGGTCTCCTTTGTCACCTAAAACACAAAAATAAATAAATTACAAAGACGTGCTTTAATTTGTATCCTATGCATGAATTCCATTCCACTTTAAGGTATCACAAAGGAAAAACAATATGAATCCTCATACATCTAATCGTTCCCTCTCCCATTTCATCTCTGTCCCGTTTGTTTTTCACTGCAGTAGCAGGAACATAAATCAGTTGTAGACTATTACTCTTCTGCGGTGACACATCTGCCTTTGTCTGGGGAAAAGTCAAAGAGAAATCTTCATCTATAGGCAGAGGTTGAAATGATAGATTACCAAGGGGACCTTGAAATCCAGGTGGACCCAGATCACCTCTTGGTCCTGGGCCTCCAGATCTGCCTCCTGCACCCTGAGGACACAAAGGAAACAACGAAAGGTTTTGGGAAGGAATTTAAGAGTTGCTATGACTTTTTCCATCCATCCATCATCCATCTATTATCAACTCTGCTTATCGTCACAGGTGATGGGGGCCTATCCCACATGACACTGAGCAAGAGGCAAGAGTACACCTTGGACTGGTTACCACCCAGTCACAGGGCCATGAAAGGAGACAGACAACCAGTCACACTCACACTTAAGGTGCGTTCTCACCGCAAGCGACCCAGCTACCAAAATCGCGTCGCGCGTCCATAAATCCCTCATTTTGGACATCGGCCGTCGCTCGTTGACATCACGTCTGGTCGAGTTTCACTGCGATCATTTCATACAACATATAATAGGATGTATAAGCAGACATTATTACAGCACAAAACGCTGCAGCTGATGCCCTGCAGCAGCATTATCTGTGAGTTTACCGCGGTCCGTCTAGGTGGAACTAATGTCCTCACTGACATTAGTTCCGTCTAGACGGACCTCACCCGCCCTGTAGTCCAGATGAATAACTGTCTTTCTCGGGTACCGTCACACGTACACACACCTCTGATTGGCTGTTGCCGCACAGCCACACATGACATCGCCTGAATAGATCAACTTTTTTTTAACTTTGACATCGCGCAACGAGTGAAGTGATCGTCTTGTACATTGACTTTGAATGGAGTGTGATCGCAGAGGTAGTACAAGTAGCGTCCGGTGTGAATGCACCTTTAGACCTAAGGACAATTTGGACTCACTAATCAACCAGATGAGCATGTGCCTGAAGACAACACATGCATGAGGAGAGCATGCAAATACCACAAAACAGGTCCCTTACCAACATGGGAATTGAACCAACAACCTTCTTGCTGTGAAGTAAGTACACTACCTGCTGCACCACCATGCCCCCCACTATGATTTTGAGGACAAAAGTTTTGTGTAACTACAAATCACACATTAGTTATCTTTAAACAAATCCAGTGTTTCTGTGGCACATTGCCTTGAAAAACTTGGTTGGTTTAAGCTGAACAATATATATATATATGTTTTACATTGAAGTTGCACTGTTTGCTTATGCAGTAGTCACATAACCTGACATACCACATGGACAGTTCAATATATTCTACTCCTCCATCTGAGAATGAGCCCATAGAAAGTGTTTGGGAATGGGCAGAACATTTCAAAAGCATATCAGGCATGTGATTGATGGTACTTGTGGGCTCAGCTGCCAATTTATAAAGGACAGAACTTGAACCACCAGGTCAAACAAACTGTTGGCACTTCATGTCAGAACTGGAGTGAAAATATCCTTCTATAAATAAGTTTGTAGTGTATTTTTTTTCATGTAATGACAAAATGTGATCCAGATCTGATAAAACAGCAAATGAAGCTGTTGGCATCTATACTAATCTCTGTAATCTTCCTGCTGTCATCTCACTTGTAACTCCCTCCTCTTCCTGATCCAAAGGATGCTGATTGGGTTTCCCCTCTTTTGGCTGCTCACAATTGTAGATTGGAGCTTGGCAAAATGGATCTGTCTGATTACAGACATTGAATTATACTGATCCAGCTAATATAAGGTTAATAGTCACACCCTAGGATGCACAATGTCAGTTATGTGTTCAGAGCATGCCATGCCAACATTTGTGTGTGTTTTTTTTTTTAATTTGTTGTTGATAAAAAACAAAACCACCGCTTCTTTGGTTTTCTTTTTTGACTGTCTGTAACAAAAGTCCATCTGATATCAGTAAGCAATGCACCGATTGTAAAAATCAGGCCTGATGATGCTGATAATAGCTTGACTTAATTTACTAAAGCACTACCCCAGTTGCCCCAGGTGCACACAATGCCAAAGCCAGTCCAGTCCCACTTCCCAGTACACTTACAAAAGAGAATCAGTGTTAAACTTCATTATCTAGGTTTATTTGTCTGACCTTGCCAATTTTGATATAGGGCTATAAAGGTGCATTTTAAAAGACCATTGCTCTCGGACTCGCACGGAAATTTTACTATTACTCAACTTGTTTAAAACCCACTGAATTTTACTCACAGGGGGTCCTCGAGGGCCTTGATCTCCTGGTGGTCCATTGTAGCCAGGGGCTCCTGTAATTCCAGGTTCCCCTTGTTCTCCTTTTAATCCAGTCCCTGTGGGCCCTGGAGGTCCAGGTGAGCCAGGATAGCCTTGATATAAAGTAATAAGCACAGAAGTGGATCAATTCTAAACATTATTTAAGATTAATTAAGAAGAAAATGTGAATTCAGTATTTAAGGGTATCAATGAGGCCTAAAATTATTTTGAAGTCACTGATTTCAGGGTTATTTGTGATGTATTCCACTTTTTTGTTACGGACTAGTGTTCCACCATGAATATAAAACAACTATGTTGTGTAGAAGATGAACACCAAAAATAGAAGTTCAAATTAAGACAGCTTTTAAAATACAAGTAATACATTTAACTTAGAAGAGATGCAGACTTTAAAATGCTTGCTGTTTTCTAAGGGTTTGTTAGAGATGGAGCATAAAACTAAATGCTGTAGTAACTGTGGGATTAGCTTTACTTCCTCACCTGGACTTCCAGGTGACCCAGGATAGCCACGGGCTCCTTTAGGCCCGGGGACACAAGGCCCTTCTCTTCCTGGTAGTCCTGGTGGACCCCGACCCCCAGGTGGACCTGGAGATCCTCTGTCTCCTGTGGGTCCAGCTGGGGATGGAACAGACAAGCCAGGAAGACCAGGGTCCCCAGGGAGACCTACAGGTGATGACAACAAAAATTAAATATATAGAGTGTGCTTTGGGAAAAACTTGGCGGTATGATTCATATCACTGTACATGAGTGACAAACTGATATATTTGGATATATCTCAATGCTAGTGTCAGGGAAATTCATTCAGATTTATTTCCCTAGAAAGTATTTTATTTTTTTGGCACATTCAGAACCCACAGTGTTGAATCAGTGTTATTTATATGGATCACAGTTGCTGAAACAGTTTAGCTTAATTGTCTTTACCAGTGACAGAAATAACAACAGTTGCTGTAACAGAGTATTAGAGTCAAATGGCTAAAATGTCTGTTGTCAGAAACTGCACTAAAATACAATACAAATGTCCAAACTTTCTGTAAATTAGTGAATTAAAATTAAAAAAAGTATTGATATAGTATAGCACCATAACAATTGACAATATACTGCCGATATTATTTTACAGCCATTGAACTCTTAATTATTGTGGGTTTGGTGAATGAGTATATTTTGTTTTCTTTCATTGTGTCAGTTTTTGATTATGATGTAGACCCTTAGGACAGTATAGAGATGCCAAAAAGCTAGGATGGCAGTGACACTGATGCGTTAAATTGGTGCTTCTTCCCAGCTTTTGCTCAAATGCATGTGATTGCATGCTGTACCAAATAGATCTGGCTCAGACCGCTTGGAGAAAACTTTACAGCTATACATGTTGCAGTCTTCCTGTGTGTTGGTTTGTCTTTGTCCTCCTTTGTTAAGGATTTTACTGAAACAACAGATATGTGATGTCTGTAAACACTTAGAACACAACTTTTTGGTCTTAGATTTTTTTTTTATAATTATAATACATGATAAAGTCAATTACCAATTTGAATAAGCCAACCTCTTCAGTAAAGATAGGATATTATAACCCTCTGTCATTGATTTTATTATTATTTTGCAGGTCTCTTTTGGTTATAGACATCTTTATGATATTCTCTGGGCAAAGTGTTAAAAAATATTTTGTCTTTTGAAGGTTACAAAACTGACAAAGTTTTCAAAAATTCTGAAAGGGACAGTGTCATTGATTTTTACCTTGTGGACCTGGATCCCCACGCCTCCCGGGTGTCCCTCCAGTTGAACCTAAAAGGTGAGCAGAGAAGAAATTAGTTTGACTTAAGTCTGTGTGTGTCAGAAGCCTGAACTCTGGATCCTCCTTACTGGTCTCTCCTTTTTTCCCCGGTGGTCCAGGGATCCCATCTCGGCCCTGGTTGCCCTTTGGACCTGCTAAGCCACTGCCACCGGGCAAACCAGGATTACCTGAGGCAAAAAGTAATCGTTAAAACAAAATATATATTCCAGTAATGACAATTACATTCAGTAGTTGATGGTTAAAAAATGATTTGAAAGGACTTTGCCTGGTGGTCCATTTTGTCCAGTTTGCCCTTTCTCTCCTGGAGGTCCACCTACACCTTTTGGCCCCTGATAACCTGGTGGTCCTGGAATAGAAGGGTAAAGGATTTACAAAGGTACAACAAGTACTTGTGCCTGTTTAGGATATGATGGCCCCCTCATCTCAATACTAGATAAATGGTATACTGTGATACTGTGTTCACCATACTTTTGCTCCTTCATTTTGTTTCTTTCCTCTCCCTCTTAAAATATCTTCCTGTGTCTACTGCCCTATTCAAATAAAGGCAAAGGCCTTATGTTGTACCTTATTATGTCAGAACCAGATGTGATTGACCTCTTGCTCTAACTGTGGCACATGACTAGATGCATTACGTTGCTGCCATATATTTTAGAAAAAGACAAGATAAAACAACATTTGATTATACTATAAATTATGATATTTTGATATTGATGGCTCATATTAAGTGATGGGGGGGGGGGGGGGCATGAGGCTTTATTAGCTCTCAGGATGTCAAAATGTATTTTACATAATTATAGAATGACCATTATTTCTGTCTACAAATTACTCTTTGCTATGGGTATAACGTTATGGCCATGTTTTTTCTAGCTTAACTCGATATTCATCAGCCTAAATCCCTAAGACACCATATTATGATCATTTTAGCCCCAAGACTCTTGTTCTTGCAAATGAGGGCTCAAGTCTACTCCCAAGCAGCTGTTCTTGGCACATTTGTAAGAACCCATATTTTCTATTTTATTTTGACTTCTGCCAGAGTATGTTCACAATATCTAATGTTCTAAAATTTTTAGTCCTCACATACTGAGTGCCCAGATCCTGCTGCATTCTTAGTCTGTTTGATGTGCTCTTTTGGAGCTCTTGCCACTTTGTCTCCTTTCCCATGGGCCCAGTCTGCTCTGATTGTCACAACTGCCAAGGAGGTTATGCTAATGCTTCGTTTTGACTATCTTTCACTGTTATTAAGATTACTTGAAAAGTTATGAATGTTGATGACATTTTGAGGGAATGTTGGACATGGCAGGAAAAGTTTTCTTCCTTTTTTTTTTTTCTTTTACCAATAACTTGGCTTAGAATGTTCGAAATTTCTTGGTAGAGGGATGTTCTCCATAAGCACTTCTAGTTTACTGGTCAGTTCAGGACTGTTCAGCACAAAGTTTTGAGCAACTCTGCATTCATTCTACAGTCTTATCTGCACAGGGCTTTCAAGTATGAGCCTAGTGGGCTATATATGCTGATGAAACAATGGTTCATGTTTTACATCACACTAGAAGGGGAGCCAGGGGAACAAGCCATTTCAGTCTGTTACTGGCACTGTAAAGAGTGGTAGTGGGAGAGTTCATGATGTCTCAGACTTTTTTCTTGTGCATTCAAATACTCTGTCACATGGAGAAGAAATGTAAAACACTCTAAAGCACATATAAAACACATGGTTAGTGTTCTTTAAAGTCTTAAGTGTGGTGCTGTCTTAAATGCTGCGTCTTGATTGATTAGTCCTGCTCATCTCTTTCAATATTTGCTCACTGTTTTTGTCTTGACTGTTAGATCCTCACCACTATTCTCATCCCCCACTTTGAAACAAGGTGGCGCTTCTGCTAATTTTACCCTCAGTTATGTCATGCCTCAAGCTAATGATCTCAGATAAAAAGAGCAGAACAGATACTGCCCTCTTCTGCTTTAATATACTGCATGATATGTTATTACCTAACTGATTTGAATGATAATGTTTCAATGCATCACAAAGTTTTCTTGTATCTCTGGTAGTTTTTTTCTTTGCTATGTGGTTTTTTACCATTTTGTCCAAAAGGACCAACGTTTCCTTTGGGGCCTTGGTTTCCTGGGGGAGCTGAGGGTCCAAATAGACCAGGTTCACCTTTCTGCCCCTTCATTGCATTGATGTTCGCAAGTCCTGGTTCACCCTAGAAACAGAAAGTTCAAGAGTAATATCAACACAAAACAACTTTTTCAAACTCAAACTGCATCTTTTCTGAATTAGTAGAATAAAATCTACACTGAAATATTCTTCAAGAATGTATTGACCACTGATTGACACCTTTTGTCCATACGGTCCTGGCCGTCCATATCCAAAATAGTTAGGATCTCCGTGTACACCTTTGGAACCAGGTGAACCTGGTGCACCATCTGGACCAGGCCCTCCAGGAAGTCCTTGATCTCCTTTTATTCCCTTTGGACCTGTGAGAGTTCAGCCCAAGGTAGTTTTCATGCTAAACTGCAAAATTCTTATTTTGTGTTTCAGTATCTGAGGTCCAGTAAGTATGATGGCCCGTGGGCAAACTGAAGGTCTCACCTTGGGGCCCTCGGACTCCTGGGTCTCCTGTAGTTCCAGGAGAACCTTGCCGTCCCCTTTTAGTAGATCCATCAGCACCTGGTTCACCAGGGGGGCCTGGACACAGATGATCATACTGAATATACATGAAATCCCTGATAATTTCAAGATCAATCCAAGTTCCAAGAACTACATGTATCTTTTTAAATGTGAAACAAATTTCAGACCTCTTGGTCCAGCACTTCCTGGTGCTCCCCCTCTCCCTCTCTGCCCAGATGGTCCCTCTCTTCCCTTTTCTCCTGGTGCACCAGGAAAGCCAGGTTGACCTAGAGGAGAGCAGGCACAATAATAGAAGTATTTTATAAGCTACACTACAGAATAATGATGTGGGCAGTTTAAAGAATGCTTTCATGAGACATTTGTAATATTTTTATCTTTTTATTTAACAAATATAGGTAAAAGAAATGTGCCACAGCCTGCACAAATCTTAAGACAGAGCAAGACAAGGGGTAAATGTATAAAACAGTCACACCAATCAAACAGAGCAGCTCAACTAGAGTGCTCTGACATCTTTAGTTTCCAACAATGGTGCAAATGAATAAAAGTTTTAAAAACAATTTTAAATGGAATTTCCATATGTTTAAAATGTGGAAGTTTTGCATTTATTCTTGTAATTATTATCCATATCAAGGTACTTTGCAAGTGTGCTCCACAAATTAATCATTGCTGGGCCTTTGGTTGCTTTCCAGTTTAAAGCTGTGCATTTCCTAGCTGCTAGCACCACAAGATCCATGTAATTACTTTCGGATTAATTCCACTTATCAGACAAATTAGTTTCCATTTCAGCTCAATTATAAAACAGTGTACTCTCTGTCTTGCAACGTTTTTTGTCATACAGTGTAGTGATATTTATGAGAGAAGTATATCCTGGAAAACTTACCCAGACCACCAGGGTCACCTGGGGGCCCTGTTATAATCTCAAATGGTGGCACAGGGCCTGGCAAACCTCTGGGACCTGGCTCCCCAGTCATTCCAAGGGGCCCAGGCAATCCTCTGGCTCCATCACGGCCGGGGTCACCTGTGAACAGAGATGAAGATCAGTATTTCTATTAAAAGTATGAGTTACAGTGAATAGTCTCAGTCAGTCACTTACATGAAAGGGTCAGTATTGTTAAATTTGTTTAAGGTCATATTTATTGCTTAAATGTACAATATTTTACTGATTTGTAAAACTGTATAAATTAAGGTTGAATCATATCATATATTGTATCAAACCATAACAAAACATCCAATCAGTCAGATCACGTGAGCTTGTTGATGTTCTCATATTACCTATTTGGCCTGGTGGTCCTGGAGAACCAGATGATCCATCAGGTCCATATCCTGGTATACCATCAGGTCCAGGATCCCCTCTGAATCCTGAAGAAGTCCAAAATTATATTCAAAAGATTAAATTGATGTTTGTTAGTGTATCTACTATTACAGACAGGTACATGCCATTGTCATGTCCAAGAATATACACTATATTACCAAAAGTATTTGCTCACCCATCCAAATGATCAGAATCAGCTGTCCTAATTACCTGGCCTGGCCACAGGTGTATAAAATCAAGCACCTTGGCATGCAGACTGTTTCTACAAACATTTGTGAAAGAATGGGCCGCTCTCAGGAGCTCAGTGAATTCCAGCGTGGAACTGTCATAGGATGCCACCTGTGCAACAAATCCAGTTGTGAAATTTCCTCACTCCTAATATTCCACAGTCAACTGTCAGCTTTATCACAAGAAAATGGAAGAGTTTGGGAACAACAGCAACTCAGTCACGAAGTGGTAGGCCATGTGAACTGATGGAGAGGGGTCAGCGGATGCTGAGGCGCATAGTGCAAAGAGGTCGCCTACTTTGTGGAGTCAATTGCTACAGACCTCCAAACTTCATGTGGCCTTCAGATTAGCCCAAGTACAGTACGCAGAGAGCTTCATGGATGGGTGTCCATGGCCGAGCAGCTGCATCCGAGCCATACATCACCAAGTGCAATGCAAAGCACCGGATGCAGTGGTGTAAAGCACTCCACCACTGGACTCTGGAGCAGTGGAGACGCGTTCTCTGGAGTGATGAATCACGCTTTTCCATCTGGCAATCTGATGGACAAGTCTGGGTTTGGAGGTTGCCAGGAGAACGGTACATTTCGGACTGTATTGTGCCAAGTGTGAAATTTGGTGGAGGAGGAATTATGGTGTGGGGTTGTTTTTCAGGAGGTGGGCTTGGCCCCTTAGTTCCAGTGAAAGGAACTTTGAATGCTTCAGGATACCAAAACATTTTGGACAATTCCATGCTCCCAACCTTGTGGGAACAGTTTGGAGCTGGCCTCTTCCTCTTCCAACATGACTGTGCACCAGTGCACAAAGCAAGGTCCATAAAGACATGGATGACAGAGTCTGGTGTGAATGAACTTGACTGGCCTGCACAGAGTCCTGACCTGAACCCGATAGAACACCTTTGGGATGAATTAGAGCGGAGACTGAGAGCCAGGCCTTCTCGACCAACATCAGTGTGTGACCTCACCAATGCGCTTTTGGAAGAATGGTCAAAAATTCCTATAAACACACTCCTCAACCTTGTGGACAGTCTTCCCAGAAGAGTTGAAGCCGTAATAGCTGCAAAAGGTGGAACGACATCATATTGAACCCTATGGGTTAGGAATGGGATGGCACTTAAGTTCATATGTGAGTCACGGCACGTGAGCAAATACTTTTGGTAATATAGTGTATGAAATGCACTTATTAGATATGAAGTTAAAATCTTTCTGAACAGTAAGGTAGTCATAAGAAAGCACCATTTATGACTATTCAATAAAATTCAAATACTGACTTTACATCTATGGTACACTGAATAAATCATACACAAATGTTTTGGCTTGGAGGTAAAAAAAAAATGGTTCACTACCTGGTTGACCAGACACACCCGATTGTCCCTTAATGCCCTTGGGCCCAGGAAGCCCTTGTGGACCAGGAATTGATGATCCAATGAGACCTGGCTCACCAGGAACACCAGGGCGACCAAAGCCTGGTAAACCTGTGTTCCCCTTTACACCAGGTGAGCCACTGGGTCCTAAAGGAGGAAGGACAGAAAGATGGATGTAAATCTGGGGAGTTACGCAGACTAAAGAGGGTTATTCTGTGTGACAGCAGTTTACATTTGTTGGACAATAATTAGCATGGGAAAGATACTTTAGACATTTCACCCTTTTTATCATTAACCTTGAGAATTCATTTCTCAAGGTACCTGACAGTCAGGTACATAATACTTTAATAATATACACTTACCTGGAAGTCCTGGATAGCCATCTGATCCTGGTAATCCACTTGGTCCAGGTATACCTATACAAGAATCCTTATCACCAGACAGCCCAGCAGGGCCAACGGAACCTTTAGCACCTGTATGAACATTAAAAAAAGCAGAGACTGGCTGAACAGGGGTTTGAGTGAAAAAAAAAACATCAACCCAAAGATTTTTGTGCATGCATGTGTTTGAATCATAACATACTACATATGAAATAAAAGTACTGTAACCGTTTGTCTCTCTGTATGCTACAGTTTTCATGTTTTAGTTTCCAGTGCTTTACCTTTTTCTCCCAGACTTCCAGGATTACCATCCAGACCAGTGTTTCCAGGCAGACCAGGTTGGCCAGGATCTCCCACACGCCCTTGAGCCCCATCTGGTCCTGGAGTTCCAGGAAGGCCTGGAGGACCGGGATATCCAGGGCCACCATCACCCTAGTGATGACAAATGTAATTATTATTTTTTTATGAACTATGATCTTTTGATGTGTTGGGATGTTGTTATTGTACAGGAACATTTTTTCAACCATGGCCTTTCATTTAAGCATAGCACAAAGACTAAAAATCAGGATTCTTACTTTTACAGTGAATGCAAATTATTGTGTTTCCTGTAAATTAGAACATCTTACAGTAAACGAAATATCTATTGCATGTTTCATTTATATTTCCAACCTTTGGTCCTGGAAGACCAGGAGGACCTTGTGGACCTGGTCGACCAGGCAAACCCCGTACTTGAAAACCCAAAGGACCTGGTTGCCCCTTGTCACCTGTTGAAGAGACACAGATATAAAAAAAATTTAGGTAGAAGTATGAATAATCCATCAAATGTATCTTAACTTTTTTTAAAGAACAAACTGACTTGAAAAAATCCCCTATGGAAATCTTCAGGCTGTTTCAAAGAACAATCAAATTCAAATGACGATGTGAATCCCATTCCAAGTAGCACCTCAGAATCACACGGTTTGATCAAGGAATGTGCAATGTATGTTTCTGAAAACATTTTTCTACGTATTAATTTATATATAATTTTATGTACACATGAATTACCTTTTGGTCCTGGGCTCCCTGGCCCTCCAGGGAGTGAAATATCACCTCTCTCTCCTTTCCGACCGTGAACGCCTGGTATTCCTGGAGTTCCTGGCAATCCCTCACGGCCTGTTTGAAAGATGCTTGTATTATTGGTCGTTTTTTTTGTTTTAGTTTTTTTTCTCTACATGTTTCCTATAGCATGATACGCCATCATTTCATTCATCAGTTAGTTATACAGCCATGCTTACCTGGACTCCCGGGTATACCAGGTCTACCTTTAAGTCCAGGAGGTCCAGGAGGTCCTGGAATGTGGATGTGGCTTGGCTCCCCTTTCTGGCCTGCCATTGCATACAGGGAAGAGTGGAGGAGTCTTGATAGGCATAATGCTTTCTGTTTTTCCTGTCTATGTACTAGTTTGTTAGTAACCTTTATACTTACCCGGACTTCCAGGCAGTCCTGGCAGACCAGGTATTCCGGCATCTCCCTTACTACCAGGAGACCCAGGAGGCCCATACCCTGGTGGTCCGGAATAACCATCAGGTCCTGGTCTGCCCCTAGGTCCCGGTGAACCAGGGGAACCATGGTCTCCCTCCAATCCAAGATGGGGATACTGGAAAAAAAATGAAGGTTGCTCAAATGATCCGAGTTCATATGTTGATGAACCCAGGACAAAGGGTAAAAAAATGTGTTTGTATATTCTTCTCACCGAGTCTCCTGGAGGTCCTCGACTACCTTTTTGACCAGGTGGACCAGGAAACCCAGGGAGACCATCTGAACCAGGCCCACCAGGCTGCCCTGGGTCTCCTGTTTCTCCCTTTATCCCAGGGGTGTGGTAGGAGGATGAGTCTCCTTTTTGTCCTGGGGGACCTGGAAATCCATCTCTGCCATTAGGGCCCTTGGGGGAAGAAAGACTATACGAGTGTTTGTATTCAAACAAAAAGAACTGAAGCAAAAGCGAAGCAAAAACCCCAATACAGAGCAACTTCTGACTATAGGTTCTTACTGGTATTCCAGGAGAGCCTGGAGGTCCTGAAAACCCTGGATCACCTTTAGGCCCTGCTGTGGTACCTGGGTTGCATAAATGCAATTTATTTACCTTTAAAGCTATTATTGCTTCCAGTATTATGATAAAACTTAACTGTTGAGTAGAGAAGTGGAAATCTGTGTGAATTTTACCATGCCTGCCAGTGGGCCCAGGTGGACCAGGGGGACCTGGTGGCCCAGCAGGTCCGAGTCCAAAACAATCATAACAAGGCTCCCCTTTCTCCCCTGTACAGAACCCAAAACAGAATTATTTTAATGTAAACTGTTTAATTTGAATTTTCCGTGATATTTTTGTCAAATACAATAACATTTAAGTAGATATGAAGTTGCAATTCTGAAAAATGAGAAATCAACTGAGCTTGCATTCATGAATAAAATCAAATTTCCCACCTTTCATTCCAAAAGATCCATCAATTCCATGGGGTCCTGGTGGACCCCTCACTCCTTTCATGCCTTGGACACCCTTGAGGACCCTGTTGGCTATAAAGAAAAGCATAAAATGGGTCAGACTTTGACAGACTATACCGTCCCAATGATGCCTTAATACAAAAACAACTGATAATTTTGACCCTAAAGGAAAAGTGCATTTTTGTAACTTTGGAAACAAAAATATTAAAAGTATTCACAATTTGCAATATGATCATTAACTTCATATATTTTTCATTTAAATTTAACCCAATTACTGTCATTTTTTTAGCATGTAAATCCTACATGATAATTCTCCTCTACATGTAATTTAGTATAAATAATGCATTGTTTTAGTCAAAGTAACTTATGAAATAAGACATTGTACACACTTCTATCTTCAGGGGGTCCGGGTGGGCCCTGATCTCCAGGAGGCCCTGGGTCACCAGGATCACCATCTGGGCCTGGAGATCCTTTGTAACCACCTCCTGGCTCACCACGGTCTCCTTTGGGGCCTGGAAAGCCTGGAGGACCCTGTGGTCCTGTCACAATGCCCCCATAAGCCTGACCTGTAAAATACAAAGTGAGGAACAGTGACGAATAGTTCAACATTAACTTCGGCCATACCTTCAAACTCCACGACCTAAATTTATCTAATCCTAAAATTTTTAATTAGTATAAGTATCAAAGATCATAATAGCTGCTCTATGCACACCTGGAGATCCAGTAGGTCCTGGAAACCCAATGACACCTGCAAAAATAAGATGGCTGTGTTATACAAAAGTTTACAGATCAGTTTTACAAGAGAGAACCATCATTGAACCCTTAACTTGTAGATCATTTATTCTTCCTCAATATTTTCTTTTCATCCTATTTAGTGAACAGCCTTATGTCTGCTTACCTGGAGGCCCAGAGAGCCCAGATTGGCCTGGAGGTCCAGGATCTCCTGGATATCCCTTAAGCTCTTCAGTCACAGACCCAATAATCTGCAAATGAATAAGTCAGGGATTTTCCAGGTGAACGTTAGCTGGACTCACTTAAGGTGTCTAGGGTGCATTGGTTCATTAGTTTATTTTTTAAATGGATTAAAACAGCTGACATCTTAGTTTAGCTCTCTACATCTTTAAGGACATCCACTATCTGACAGTTGAAAAGAATGAAATGACTGAATGTAGGGATTAACTAATCCATTCTGTTGTAAATAATATACAAACCAGGTAATTAGTGCTTGAACTGATAAACGTTTTTATACATTAAAAACTGTACACACACTCTGAAATCATCAAGTTTCAAAAATAGTTGGAACAGGAGCATGTTGATAATTGTATTTCATCACCTTTCCTTCCCTGTAAGCATGTGGGAGTCAGAGACTCTGCTTAAGTTTAAAAATTGTAATTCTGTCTTGTTTTTCTTGAAGTATACCCAGAGTTGCTAAACAGTACATGCTATGCTATTATGCTATGTTATAAATCTTGTATTTTAAGACTTATAACGGACATTTTCATTGCAGGGCTGGTCTGGGCTGCACTCTACTCACAAATTCATGGTGTTGTAATTCAGACGGAAAGTGGCCTGCAACATTTTTGGTATGTATTGCCTTCAGAAAATGTCTACATGCCCAGTGTTTCATTAGTGATATCATTGAAGTTCTTGTCTCTGAACTGTATTTAACTGGAAATAGTTTGGGAAAGATTTGCAAATCACTTTTTTGTCATTTAAATTTTAATCCACTTCTGATCTTCTTTGGAATATGGGGTTTATTAGAAGTAAAACATGACCGAAATTAACTTACACTTCCTGGTGGACCAGGAGGACCTCTGTTGCCCTTGTCACCCTAAATATTAGAGTAGAGAACCAAAAAAATATTACAATTTTTAAACATGCTAACTCACTGAAGATTATGATGTGTTTTAAAATAAAAGGTCACTGACCGTTTCTCCTAGTGTCCCGGGATATCCTGGATCACCCCTGCGACCAGGCCTCCCCTACAAAGAGAAATCAAAAACTGAGTTGTAATATACAGTCTGTTCATCTCACAATACGATGACTCTTGACAGTCTAATACCTGGAATCCAAGTTGCCCCGGGTCACCATCCTTTCCTGTCTTTCCCTGTCAGAACATAAGCATAATTAGTTACATAACACATCCTTTTCAGGTCTTATCAAACAGTTTTCTTTCAGATTGAAGACCCTGATGTCTGAAATAAGAAAACATTAAGACTGATGATTGCTTTGGAGTCTGCCCTCATATTTAAAACTGCACTAAGCATCAGAGGGATAAGACTGAATCATGGAAAAGGCATCCCAAGTATGGATAGAAATGTTAAAGTCGTTGTTATTAAATTGTTCACCAGAAATGCTCTGGATCAAGACTGTTTGAGCATCGAAAAACAAACATTTGAGATAACAAAGCCAATCTGGAAAAACCAAGGAGACAATTATTCACAATAATGGGTTAGGTGAGAAAGAAAGAAACAAAAAAATCTCAGGGCTACATCTCATAAATAAGCAAAAGTCTGGCCTTATTTTACATTCCTATCAGAAGCTGCTGATGAATTAGTCTGAATGACTAATGGACACATAAATACATGTCTGCCTTCACTTCTCTCTTTTCATTCTCTTCTCTGTTATGGCAAACCACACTGGCTTCAATACAGCCTTACTGCCCTCTGCTGGTCAGCCATGTTATTGCACCTTACCCAAAATATCTTCCACGTTTGAGTTGCAACAGCTTTTCTCTTTCGTACTTCTTTTGTGCTTCTTCTTTTCATTTTCACAAATTTAAAATAAAAAAAAAATTGTTTTCAATTTTACCCTAGTGTTAATGGGCTTGAAATGCTGACTTGTATTTTTCCTTTTTTTGTGAAAGTTTAAAGCTTGATTTCTGTGAGTTTCAGTTTTAATTTCTAATTTTGTCATTTTAATCTTGTCCAAAACTTAGCCTAACATGGCTGGAAAAAAGCCTAATTTTATGTTTTCTGCAGTTGGGATATTTATGTTGCCGGGGTTTTTTTGGCCTTGTGGACTTTTTGTCTGTTTATTAGTTTGTGTGGTTGGCTCTTCTTTGGTCTGTCCTTTTGCTGGCATTTCAAAGCACTTTGTTAACCTCTGTTTTTAGATTCTACATGATTTAATATATAAATTAACTCACAAGATGCCCTATCTAGACTCTTTATTTGCCTTTGTTAAAAAAAAAACCCAAAGTAAAGTAAGTAAAGCCTTTTTTCATTTAAATATTTGCTCATCAAATTATCATTTATGTGTATTTATTTTTTATTTTCATTTGTCAGTCTTCTTGATATGCTCTGGTAAAATTTACCTGAGGCTGTTTTTCAATCGTGCATACTTTCTACTTCCACCATGAGGTTATGTTTTTGCTGAAGGTTTATTTGTCCACTCTGTGCAAGATATTTCTAATGGTTTTTAAACAGATCTTAGCAGCATTTCAAATGATTGCCTGTCATGGCACAAAGAAAAAGTGGTTGAAGTTTGGTGGTGATCCGACAACAAATGCTGATCCAGGGATTTTTATTGATGATGTGGGACAAGGCGGTTTGACACATTTTTACTAACAATCCTAAAAGCTCTTTATAGATTTTGATATCATTTTCAGGGAATGATGATCCTGGCATAAATAGGAAGCAGACATTAGATAGTGTGAATGGCATATATAGATTCTCTGTGAATAGGCATTACTTACTGATGCAGATTAGCTCAGAGGAGATTCCAACACCGTTTAGCTCAAAATGTCAGAGCAAAATTTATGAACAGACATAAATACTGTTGTCGTTACTTGTTGTTCTTTTGTGAATAGTTTAAAGACTCTACAGCAGTTATACTTCTTGTAACATGCAGTTTGGAATAATGAATACATGTCCTTGTTTTTGGAAAATAAAGGCACAGTAATACTGAGTAAATTGTGCACTCTATATGTATTTGATATATGGCAATCACTGGCAGCTCTAGGATTTAGATATGAACATAGGTGGGACCGTCATGTTAGAAAGGAAGAACATATCATGCACCAGTTCAGTAAACAACAAAATGGTATTGTTCATAGTTTTAAACCATATCACAATCCACAAAAAGATAAAGAGAGATTGAAAAAAAGGAGATAACATGGCTCTTACCTCTTGGCCATCCAGTCCTTTGTCACCTTTTGCTCCCTTTGTGTAGTATTCATAAGCGGGGTCTCCCTGAGAATAGATTGGATCAAAGTGATGGGAAAGTCAAAACAACAAAGTCTATACATAAAACTAAGCACTTAAAAGCAGGATTTAAAGACTGACTTATCTGCAGTATAACATTTTGAAAATAATTTTAAAAAGCCATGGTGATTATTTGCATGAAGCAGGTGTCACTATAACATGGAAAAACAAAATCCCATTAAATTTAGACAGTAATGCTTTCATTTTTATATTAGTTGTTGCCTTAAAATAAGCTTTTAAAAGAGAAAGAAGCTTTTTAAAATAGAACAATTATAGAATGTAAAATATTAAAAAATGTGCCACATGAGACACAAAGTGAGTTAAGGTAGGATTTTTAAAATGAAACTTACTTTTTCACCCTTGCAACCTTTTCCACCAAAATCTCCTTGTTCTCCTTTGTCACCCTGAGAAAGAAATAGAAGCTAAGTTTTGCTTTGGTTTGCTTGGTTGCCTGTTCAGCTCAAGAGTCTTTATCAGGCATTAGTTCTTAAGACCATCACTTAATACGGGATGTTTGATTATGAGGGTAAAAATTTGCAAACAGCGTTGGACACATTTTTTCAATCTATTGTTTGAAATCCAAACAGTGTGAGACATTTCATTTTTTGTGCTTTGGCTTTGTCTGAATATAACTTTATAAGCTCAGTCACTCCCCCTGTACATACAGGCACAAATGGAAGAGGTTATTGATTTTATAAAGCACACTGAAGATCATTGTTCTGTATACACAGATGCCATGTCACCTTATCACCTAAATAGTATAATGTGTATTCAGTATTATTAAAAACTGAAGAGATCAAATATATCATTTTATCTAGTGAAAAGAGCACCCTGAACACTTTTGTTACCTTACCTTTAATAACTGACCCACGGTGAGATATTCCTTGATCCGTCCTGGTGGCCCTGGAGGACCAACTGGTCCTTGTCTCCCCTATTAAAAACAAACTGAGCTCATTTGAAACTACAAAAAAACATTAAGCGATGAGCTGTTACTGCAAGGAACGGTCTTGCTTGTGTGTGTGTTGGCTTGTGCTTGTGCAAACCTGCCATACTGAAGCCAATTTCTTCTAAGCTGGCCCGACTCAGGAAAGTGAGCCGCGCTTAAGCACTGCACTGAGAATTCACACTATACAAATGATTCGTAGTGGCTAAGTATAACCAGACAAGTTTCACAAAAACATTTTGACTGCTTTTTTTTAGAGCAAATTAAGCTAGTTCTGCTCTTGCTTTTTCATTAAATATAATTTATTCAACATCCTTTTTATGTCTAATTCAGCATTTCAGAGGCGAGGTAACGGCCATAAAACTGAATCAGAAGGTTAACTAGTGGTGAACTGCTTCATTATATGGAGAGAGCATTTGCCTGGGTTTTCATGCCAGTATTGATAAAAAAAAAATAAAAATCTGTTTGACTTAAAAATGTGTTACTTACTTTTTTTTAAGCTAATTTTAACTATTCAACTGTCTACCCACTCTCATTCTTAAGGTCAACAAAAAGGTGCATTGAAACCAGCCAGAAACCCCTGGAGGTCTAAATGATGGAGGCCAAAGGGTAAATACCAATAGCTGTAGTACCTCACATGTCCACTTGGGGCTGGCTGCAGAAAAGGGACACCATAATGATTGTATGTGGGGCAAATGTTTTTTAACAGCCTTAATGCCCATCTTTACATCCTGGTTAATAAAACAGCTTTTGTCTAAAGCCATAGCACATCTAATAGCTCTCACTGTGTGCCCATTTTTCTATATGAATGAATTAATGAGGATTTTTCAGTTTTGGAAATGCAGCATTGCTATTGGTTAGTCAGCCTCAAGTCCCATCTCAACATGGCAGAGGTGCCTTTTGCATCTCTCTCTGCAGTGGACATGCCCCCCTGCTGCCTTTGTAAAGGGACAACTTGGCTGGTCAAGTTAAATTGCCTTAAAAAGCTTGAATTGTTGCTTGATTTAACTCTGCATGTGAACATACTGAATGGCAAGTTAATATTTTTTCAATACAGCTGTGTGTTAATAAGGAAATACCTTATGGCCACGAGGCCCTGGAACACCACCTGGTCCCTCTTGACCCTGGAAGATGGGAAAGAATTTTGAAGTTGTTTGTATAAATAATCAGGTCCCTCTAGTATTTCTCAAAACATTAAGGATGTTTCTCGTTTTTGCCCAGTTTGGAAGTAGTCGTGGTCCTTCATTTATCATCCTTGTTTACACCAATTCTTACTATTTGGTAGAAACTCAGGCTCTTCATTTAACACAGTAGATTCCACTACCAACACTTTTCCACCCATCTGAGATTATTTGCTAAAAACAAAGGGACGAGTTCTCAAACACTGACCCTACATAGATAGCAGCCTTGTTTTTCCAATTCTTGAGATTATCAGGCTCTCATATCATTAAAAAACAAACTTAAAATGTGTGAAGTGTCTAACATGAAAACACAAAGATTATTTAATTTATATAACCTTGGATCCTGGTGGTCCTGTAAGTCCAGGAAACCCCTGTACACAAAGAATATCAACATTTGTAAATCAAGCATCGAAAGGTCTCCAGCTTGCTATATTTATTTTGTTTCAATAATGAAGAAACTTTACTCACAGTAGAGCCTCGAGGACCAGAGTCCCCTGGTGGTCCATATTCTCCACGGGCTCCCTGATACCCCTGAAATATGGAGAAAGATTCCTGTTAAAAGACTTAATGCAAGGGATCAATAAACCACATTTCTTACTTGAAGAACTTAAACTGGAATCAGATAGGGGTTATTTTGAACTCAGAGGGTTTACTCGCTGTTTCTTTCTTTCTTTCTTGGTCTTGTTTGCACCCTTTCTTGCATATATGTCATTAATTTTATATATTCAAAGCCCCTCTGGTGATGGATATTTCAAATTAGCTAAGTCCAGAAATAGTTTTGTGTACCAATACATTTGTTTTTATAATCGTTCCTATACAAACAAACATGAAATAAAACACATTTCTTTTATGAAATTAAAATATAGCTCGAAGAAGTATCTTTAACAGCGTATGACATTACACAGTGGCATAGGTAGATATACGTAATTATCTCATTACCGACTCTCCTCTCCTCCCAGGTGGTCCAGGCAGCCCTGGTGATACAGTCAATGATGTCCTGGAATCACCCTGTATAAGAAACGTTTGTCTAATAAACTTTTGTGATGGTGCAGTCAAATTCTTTAATGAAATAAAATATAGCTCTCCTTTGTTTGAATCTCTTTCATGAAAAGTATCTTTAAAGGAGACATATCATGCTTGTTTCTCCTTTTCACTATGCCAGACTAGGATGCCTGTAAAGCATTTCTGCCCTCAGTACAAGTCATTTAGTTCCTTCATTGCCCCACAATAGCGTTCTCAAAATCCTCATTTTAGGCCATTATCAAGCTCTCGTTGAAACGCTCGGTTTCCAGGCTGACCTCCAGTTACCTCGCAACGTCACAGCCCTTTGTGCTCTAATTGGTCAATTCTGTCGAGGGCTGAGCCAGCCTGTCCTTCTTCTTCTACTGTATTTTCCGACAGGCTCAAAGCAGCGACCGTATTGAGTCCCCCTACAGGCCAAAGCTGGTAATGAGTGAGTGTGAGCTAGGGAGCTATACACTGCTGCTGGGTGGATGTGTTCCTTGGTGACGGTTTTGTGGCTAACGGACATTACAGAGGAGGAGCTGTTTTATCAGATTACTCCAATAAAAAGAAATGTACTTCGTGTCGTCACGACGATTTAAATCTCACGGACATCTCACAATGACCTATTTTCAGAGGCATCAAGTCTTGTTCTAGGATATCAGAAAAAATACAATATCTCATTTTTTGAAAATTAAGGGGGTGTAAGGTCTTGTTTTCAAATTTAATATACTATATGTAAGTATTAAATCATGCATCAGCATGATATGTCTCCTTTAACAGCAGCTTCATGGACCGAGGCAGTCAGTGAGTGTTTACCACAAAGATGATATAGCAATACTTCGGATGCAAAGTTCATGGTTGCAGTATTTTTGCTGTGTATCACAAAGGCTTCTTATAAGAAGCTTCAAGACTTTTAAAACCAATTTTCTAGAAACAAGGAAAAAAAAATCAATACCATCCTAGATCAAACAGCAATCAAGATCTGTGTGGTCTATTGAAAATCTCTGTCTTTAATGCTCCCAAAAGCTGATTTGTTGAACTTAGATTGTTATTTTACTGAAATGTACCAAGTCAGAGTGCTAAATGTTAATCCCATAATAGGATTATAATAGGTGAACGGTTCTTTCTAAAGGAATGGACAGGGATTCAGACATGAGGGAGCACAGGCATATGTCTGAGATCTAAATTAATCTATCTGTGCAAGTCACTTGCTGTTTTCAGATTGATAGGGATAGTCCTTGTCAAATTGCCTTTTGAATTCTAAGACCTCTCTCAATAATAAATAAGGCTATTGAGACTTTTTTCTGTCCTTTTATACAAACTATCATATTTGAGACATTTTATGGACTAGCATGAAATCATGCCATGTTTTTGGATCTGTTTACTCGATGGGCATGAACTCCTGTGAAATATGTTGGAAACCTTGCTTTTAATGTACTGGCAAGAATGAAAAGAAAAACTTCATCAAGCATGTTGGTTTGAAGTTTGGCCTTAGAGAGAAATTGTTCATTCCTAAATCACTTTTGGGAATTTCTTGTTGCACATAAACACAGAGGGAGCGAGACAAAAGACGCTGAAAAAGTCTTAAAGAACTTATTGCTCTCTGAAGGATTAGTACAAAATTAGCTCTGGGAGCTCAGGCAAGCAAAGAGGCCACCTGCTAGTGCTGCATCATGATTTGTTTGTACTTGATGCATCAAGATCCTGCTAATACTTGTCTTAAGAGCAGTAATCGTGTGATTCTGCAGTTTTTTTTTTTGTTTGTTTCGCATTGTAAACAAAACAAATGAATGTGGGATGACACAGCAGAGGTTTTATTACCTTAGGTCCGCGCTGACCTGGAAGACCCTGCAAATGAAAAATATTTGTACAAAATTAAATACAGTTCTTCTTTGTTGTAAGGAGAGTATTTCAGAGATCCCATAATATAATCCTCTTTAACAAGTTTACACTGGTCCCAGATGTAAAAAAAACATCATTTTTTCATGTTTCTTCTCTTTAGGCCCACTCGGATATTGGATTTTGGGATGCCTATTAACCCATCTGTTTGGTGCCTACTCAACACTGGTCATTTTGGTATGTATGAGCTGTGTCTGTCGATGTCCCTCTCAAAAACAAGATGTGGAGTCAGCTTCACAGTGCTGTGCTCTAATGTTTCCAGTGGCTGCATAGACATGCCTAGATTACTTTCAGTGGAGCCAGTTGAGTTGAACAGCTCAGAGGGTGTCTCCATCATTGGGGGAAAGTGTTTCAGATGGACTGTTTGAGGACAGGCTGAGAGGCAGTGCAGTCTGTAGTTTGAGTTCCTTACATCAAGGAGGTTCCTTAAGTCAATTAGGGCCTTATCGTGTGGAGTTTATATGTTCTCCTGTGCATGCATGGACTCTGTGATTGACTGCTGATCAGTCCAGTGTGTTCTTTGCTATTGTGAAATGTCAGCTTTACAGGCTGACAGCCCCCCCTCCAGAAAAACCTTTCTGGGTGGCAGGACAAGCAACAGAGGAAGGACCCATTTCTAGGGTGTTTGTGGACAGGACATGGAGACATTTGTGTATACAACCACCAAAACTTTACCTTTTCATACCAAATTATATGGATATTTTAAAGAACAATTCACAACAAAGTACAAAAATTAAAAGATAACAAGTCACATTGTTTTCCAAAATGACATGTCAATACATGATTTGGGAAAATATTGAGTCAAGTGTTCAAAGTCTGGTTCTTACTGGTGGTCCATCATTGCCATGGCTCCCAGGAATCCCAGGAGGCCCATCTTCTCCCTGAGTAAATACAGTGGTTTTGAATAATGCTGCAACTAAACCCCTCAAAAATAGTTGATCAAGTATCCCCTTTAATAATATCAGTTGGTATTGCTTTATATGTTGTTACATTGAGGTACAACTTGTAAGGCTGCTGCATTTGTGGGAAGAGCAGCACAGCTAAACGTGTGGGTAGCACTCAGAAAATGTGCCAAAATCCACTGCAAATGGAAGCTGGTGCTCTGGTTCACAGAGTTGCAGAGTCATTTTGTTTTAGCCCAGGTCCCATTTCCAAACCGATGACCAAGTTCCATGGGACCGGTGAAGTCAAAGATTGACTGCAAAGTGGACATCCTAGGAAGACAACACCCCAAGAAGACCAGTTCCTCACCACTGCTTCAATAAGCAAACTGTAGTCTTTCTTCAAGGTGGACATTTTAACCCTTTAACTACCAGCTCAACTTTTTGGCAGTAGTCATCAATAAATTCAGTGATAATTAAAAAAAAAAACAGAACAAATCAAGTCATTGTTTAACATTTCAGGGAACAGAGAAAACTACAGACAAACCAAAAAGCCGATATCTTTTGATGTGGGATTTAAAGGTTTTAATAGCTAACAGTCATTACGTGATAACATTAAAATGCACAAATACTTGGGACAATGTCTATCGCAAAATGCAGAAAAGTTTATAAATAGAATAGCAGAAAATAACTTTCACGAGATGATATTGAGGTTGACAAACTTACAAACCAATGTTATTGATGAATAACAGTTTAAATAAGTATATATGTACTTATATAACTCAGTAAATGGGTGTGTATTTACAATAATAAGGGTGGTAATAACTTTTTGCTTTTTAAATCCTACACAAAGAAAATATCAGTTATATTGGTTTGTTTGCAGTTTTTACAGTATCCTAAAACACTGACAGAAACAAACATTTTTTTATATTAAATATTCCTGAATTATTTACCTTAGCCAGGCAGTTGAGCTGGAAGTTAAAGGGTTAAGGTGCACTACCCACACATTCAGCTGTTTCCATTAAAATATAATCCTTACAAATTGTACATCATTGTAAAGAGGACTTGTCAGGCTTTCCTATTACATAACATTCAATACAAATTTGTATTATTTAAAGGAAAAAAATACTTGAGAGGAGGGGTTGACTGTCTTAAATAAAAGGGTGTTTAAAAAGATTTGTCATGAGTCATTTAAAATTCAAAATTGTCTTACATCTGTGCCATTGCAGCCTGGTGCCCCTGGGGGTCCTGGAGGCCCCTGTAAACCTGGGATACCCTGAGAGACAGCGTTGACAGAATATATTAATGGACACAGGTATACACACTTGGAATAGACCAAAAATAAAACGTTAGTTTAAGACATCTTACTGGTGAGCCATGAGACCCAGCAAATCCATCTTTCCCCTTTGGCCCCTGTAACCAAAGAATCAAAACAAGTTTATCTTTATGACTCACTAAAGCTGCAGAGTGTTTACAAGGTCTGCCACATAATTTGCACTCTTTATGCATACATACAAACATGTTGAACAGGGATCATTTCTAGCATGATTCCTTCCAAGCACTGAACAAATACAAGACAGCACAGTCCAACAACACAGCTCTGATATTTCTTACAACTCGCATAAATCAGGTTTGAAGGACATCTTTTCACCTTTGTAAAGCTGCAGAAATTTAGCATATCCTGCCTTAGTGTAATGAGATGGAGAAACTAGTCCATGCATTTGTTACCTCTCGGTTTCATTATTGTGACACTCCTTATCAAGCTGCCCCAGTGAGCCACTAAATACTCTTTAAGTGGTTCAAAATGCTGCAGCATGTGTGCTGACTAGAGCCAGGAGAAGATGTTCCTGTTTTAGCTTCTCTGCACACACTCAGAAAATCTGCAATAGAATACAAAATACTTCTGCTCACCTCAGTTGACAACACAGAAGAGTATTTTTTTTTATCTTAACTGATTTAAATAACATCAGACTCTTAGGTATATATGGAGAGTGCCAACACATTTTAAACTGATATTCTGCAAATGTCCTCCTTTCCACCACATTCAAACTTGGGCCAACTTGCCAAACCAGCACATTGTATTTTCTTGATTTCTTCTTTTTTGCTGCTAATATTCATACTTTAATTCCAGGTCATGTAGCCATGAGTCTTTCATATTCATTGTTGTTGTTCAGTCTTTTTTCTTTCTTACTATCCCTGTTCTTTCTTACTGATCCCTCCTTCTCCTGCCCCTACACAGTCTGCTTCCCAAGATTTCTAGCAGATTGGGAAATTTCGTTGCTCTTTACTTGTGACATGTTCAATGACAAAGTATTGATTGGTTGATTGATTGATTTTGTGGTGTTGAGAGGAAGTTTTCCCTTCTACTGTAACTTTGCTAAATGTTGCCTAGTGCTGTGTGGATTAATGTTGGATCTTTTAAATCACTGAATTAATTTTCTATGACTTGCTTTTTAAAGCTCATTTAGGCTGCGTTTACATGGTGCCGAAAATGGTCAAATCCGATAACTTTTTGTTGCGTTTTGGCCTTGTGTTTAGATGAGAACCGTGCTCGGTTTGTTATCCAGACAAAACTGTCCAGACAGATTTGTCTTCGGAAATGATTTGTTGTCCAGAAAAGAAACTCCTGCGTCTCTGTGCGTCTATTCACCATTGTTGTTTGTGAAAGGTTTTCTTCTTTGTTCGTGTGTTGTAGCAGCGCTACCTCTCTGCAGACCTACACCGCCATCTACTGAACCGGCATGCATACTACAGCGGATAAACTCGTCTCCGAGCGTCATCGTTTGAACGCAGAAGAATTCTAAAAAGCAAAGGACAAATCTTTGCGTCTTTAAGTCAGGAGGGTCCGTGTAAACTCAGCCTTAGATAAAGTCTGATGGAAATAAAGATTTATGGTACCAGATCGCCTTTTGGTCCAGCGTGTCCTTCAGGTCCAGTATATCCCTGTAGAACAAAGTAAACATTAGTCATGTTTGGTGATCCATGTAACGGTTATTTTTTCCAGCCTTTACACATACTGAATGTCAGCGTTGATCTGTTACAACATAGTTCAAATAGAGTGCATACTACAAACTATAGAACAAAATGAGTTCAACCTTTTGTCCCATAGGCCCAGCATGACCATCAGATCCTTGACGCCCCGGTGGCCCTGGTGGACCTTTAGCTCCTGGAAAACCTTTCTCTCCCTGTTTGTACAAGTGGCATTTGAAAGGGTGAGAAAAGGTTAAGACAAGAGACAAGAGGGCAGACAAACAACCATCAAGGCTAGAAACGTTATTGTCAATTTTCATTTATGAACATGTCAGTTCTGAATCTGACGATTCCAGATTATAATAGGGCTGTAAGCTAATTCTTGTGGTTCTATATTGTTGGAAGGCCTTGCTGGTATCACATCTGTCTGATTCAGTGTCTTTAATTAGGCAGATAATGCTTACGAAGCTCAAAATCTACAATAAATGTGCTCAGCCCAAAGCCATATGGCCCATCAGCTTCTTTTAAAGCAGAAAAAGGTGGGCGCTCCAAGCAGGATGACAGCAGGAAGTGACTGCTCGCACAGGGATTAGCATAGATGCTCACAGCTTCAGTAGCAGTTTTGTCAGTTCTGGACCACATTTCTGCAATCAGTGAAAAACAAATAACACTGAAAGCATTTCTTAATAGAACATTTTGCTCCATGTCTGACATATTTTTTATGAAGTGGCTTACATAATGCCTGCTTACTACATTATCATTGATCCATAATAAATGTAATTGACAAAACAGTCGTCCAAGAACCTGCCAGTTGTACTTTTGAAACACTTTCTCTGGGCTATTTCCCAGATGGTTTTGTGAAATATATTGAACAGTCTATCTGGTGTGTGAGGTTGAATTATAAAAGACTTACAGAATAGATGAATTATCACTTAGTACAAAGCATCTGGAGTTCTTTTAGATTGTAAACCAGTACTATTTTTATGACCACAATTTACTTTATTAACTGCTTCATGCTAGTGTTGTTCTTGGAAGCAAAATCATTGATCCAGTAATCGTGGTTGGATTATTTATCCGTAAAACTGCCCACATACTGTATCAGTTGATTTCTATTCTGGTGCTGGTGAGGGGCAAGACTTCTCCAACATTAGGCCATGTAAAGATACCTGAAGAGGTGTACTAACACAAACAGTCCTGTCTAAAGTTTTTTTTTTTTAAATGTCCATGGTGTAACATAGGGTGTTAAGTGCCTAAAAGCTACAGATTATATAATTACAATTTCTCTTACTTTATTTTTCATTAGATGTAAACATGTCAAGTATCAGTGTTTAGATATAGACATAAGTCTGTGCTGCAGGTCCACTTAGTATTCAGTGCTAGCTGACACTCTTTTTTTGCTCTCCAGCCCTCCGTGAGTCACATGACATAAAGTAGGGCTAGACAATATGGCCTAAAAAAGAAAATCTCTGATTTTATTTTCTCGCAAAATTAAATTTTGGTGTTTAATTGCTCTTTATTTTCTGAAAGGAAAACCTTCCATATGAGATGTAACTTACATAACATTAGTTCTGCCTTAATGTTATCCAAATATATCCCTAAATAAACTGAATTTTCTCTTATAATTAAATTGCATGCTGTTATTTTGCCATACAAAGTACGTCATGTAGTTTAGATGCAGGAAGGTTTGTCTACATTGACTCTGAAAACTGCACTTTTTTCACAATGTACATCCACAGAAATGTCTTATAAGTGTTTAATTTTTATTGGAAAACAAATAAAAGCCTAAATATATGCCTGTCTTAAAACAATGCTAAAATATACAAACGGTTTTTGTGCCTCTTATTTCATTTTATCTTTCAGATCTTCAGCAACAAAAAGTCAAATAAATCATTTTAATCAAAATACAACTGAGTCCTAACTGGCAGCTACCAATATGATGCTCTGAATAAGTGTTTCAACAGACACCCCATAATACCCCACAGCAGCTTAGCTGGGAGTACACTCAAGGGCTGGAGGGGGAAAGCTAAGAATACGAAGTGGATGTGTTATGTCAACTGGCAACATGTGCATAATCATAAAATGGTTGAATTCAGGCCCACCTACTTCTAATAAATAGGGGGAAGAGTCTGGGACATGTTTAAGATGGGACAAGTTACCCTTTAAGACTCAATAAAGATATTTTTACCATGTGCTGGAAATCAGCAACAGCTTTACTGATTTGATTTCTGGTTTTGGAAATGCTGTGTTACTATTGATCAGATGGCCTTAAGTCCTGCCTAAACATGGCCTTTCTGTCCGGCTGTAAGTAGACAGGTGCAGTATCGCAGCCTCAATTTGGGCTCATCTGCAGCATTCCTATGACATGGCTTTGTCCTTATGGTTTACAGTATATAAAACAAAACACTTTCTTCTTTTATTCTTTTTTTTAACATAAGAAACAACGAAAAATCCAGGATTAAATCTAAAAGTGGCAAGAAACACAAGATTAATCCCTGAATTCATGCCTTATCCCCACTGGAAGTCGATCTACTCACCCTGTTTCCCTTCAATCCTTCACAGTGACATCTTGATTTTCCATTGCACACACACTGTGGAACAAAAAGAAATGGTCTTCAGTATATATTTTGCAATTGGAGAAACATAAAGGGTCACTTTACATGTTCTCTTACGTACAGTTCTCATTTCTTGCGACTGCCCATACTCTAAACAAAATTTGCTTTGCTGACCTTGAACTTGCCCTCAAGAATTCAGAGCCACTGAAGGCGAAGCTCAGATTTCTGTGATCCACACTGTTCTTGCTCTTGATCAATAATCTGTTATACCACAGTGAAGAAAGTTCACTTTCAGGGGAGCGTAGGATGATTTATTAAAGCAATTTGGCCAAACAGCTTCTATAACTCTGCTGCATTAAGGGACTTACAACGCCTGTGTCTCTGCTCAACACAGCAGCCTTTAATTTGAAGGCTGTAAACATTACGACTTTGCATCAGACAAAAGGTTAATTGATGCAGACACAGGGAAAATGTAGTGCTACAAGAAAAAAAAACAATAACACATCCTTAATGGGATGATTTTAGACGGAATTATAAGCTGAAGAAGTTGTTTCAGATTCATTACATTTACAATTTTAATTCTCTGCTTGGATCTGGCCATTTAATAAAAAATGTATTTTCCACCTTAGACTGGGGGCTTTAATTGGGGCCTTTTATTGTTTTGAATCCAATTCCCAACTGCACATTAAATAACAATAAAAATGAAATCAAATGGACTTGATTATCTCTCTCTCATAAGGAAGATTGCTTGTATTACTATAACGCAAATGGAGGGATAACAGCATCTTAGCTGGAAATAATTCACTTTCCAATCAATGTAGTAATTTACAGCACTATTTACAAGGAAGACTCAAACGTTCACTGAGGTATAAATCTCACTACTGCCTTTCTGACAGTTGTTTTCCTGTTACATCCTGTCCTTTTCCATGGCCTTCCGTAAAAGGGCCCACCAACGTACTCCACTGAAGGATACTGTACACAATGAGGGGCACGTGCAGTGCAAAAAGCATCCTTCCTTTCAGGATGTAAGGTGTTTATGGATAAGCATATACAGTATTCAGTACACTTATTCCACACAAATAGGCTGCATGGTTTATATCAAAGGTCAGACTGTAAATTATGAATCATGAAAAGAATTAACTTGACATTAAGACTAGACTGTTTCGTTAATCCATAGGATACTTTTCCCATATGAAGTGATTGGAAAAGGCAGAATAATGGAAGAAGTTTGTCCGTGCTATTAGCAAAATTACTCACATTTGTAGACTCTGCTTCTTTGTCCTTATACAATGAGGTAAAAAGCCCTATTGTAAACTCATTTTGTCTTTAGGAACAATCCCTTTGTTATTGCTTTTAAATGTTAGCAAGTGATAGAGGTAACAAGAAACATACTTAGACCGATAGAAAAGTGAAATATTGAAAGGTTACATATACTCTTTTTCAACAAGTTTACAGTAGTCCCAGATGTCCCCAGAATGAATTTATCATTATTTGTAGGGGTGTGCGATATGACAATATTAAATCGTTAAGGATTATAACGTGGGGATGATCTCGTAAAGCAGAAAGATCGTCAGATCGTCTGTGTGGGCGCAGAGACTTTGACACCCACCCGACTAGCCAATCGCAGCACATTACGCGCAGTGCATGGTAGTATCTCCTGTTTGGTTATGTAGCGTGAAGCCATGGCGGTAAAAGAAAAGGAGATAAAAGCTTGAAGATGTCTGAACAAAAATCTGTTCTAAAGCAGCGGTATTATTCACTCAAATTATAGACATTGCAGTTAGATAACATTTGTTCTAAATTGTTGCACTTTAAGAGACAATGTTGATATTGTTGTGCATTACCTTTTATGTCTACATTTATTGCACACTTTTACAAAAACTGCACAATTTAAATAAAGGCTGTTCAGAAAGTTTCTTTAATTTTCTTTTTTTTAGGGTTTTACATGTTTTATATGCACCCCGCCCTGCACAGAACAAGCTATTTTCATGTTAAAAGGCTGTGCTCTAATATTTCTTTTGGCTGTATAGAAAGGCTATACAGGCTTGAGCCTACAGATATGAGCTGACAAACTCCTTGCTCAGGGTGTGCCTCCTACCTGAGGGAGGTGGGATATCCTCAAATTGCATCATTAGTGAAAACATCTCTTAAACAGAATGATCACAGAATTCTGAAATGTGGATAAGATTGGTCAAAGGACCATATTTTTTTATAGACAAACCATCCTAGAGTTTGTTTTGCATCAAACGGGAACATTATTTTGTTTAAGGTATTGGCTAATACTGGTATTTTTGCAGATATTTACAGCTGATATATGAGTCTGACATATAAGCCATAATATCTGCAGTAGTGTTGTCAAAGCACACAAATATACCATTTTTCTTCACCGAATCATCACTGCCTGGGTACATTTAAAAAGCAAGATGTTCATTTTTGAAGAGCTGAATGTTATTTTACAACTGTTCCTTAATCAAATGAACTCAAATGAACTGAAAGCAACAAGTCAGAGTCAGTTTTTATGATGCAAAGACATAAAGACATCAACATCAGTATCTGCAAATACTGCTGTGTTAAGCAATATTTTTATTTATATCGATGTAGGATTGTACATTCTTGGAAAGAGCAACACAACTAAATACGCTGAAGTCCCCTGCAACTCGAAACTGGTGTTCTGTATGCAACTTGTGTTGCACATTATACAAATGCATAAACCTTACAAGTTGTACCTTATTGTAAAGGTGACTAATCAGGCTTTCCAATGATATAAAATTGCAAACCAAGTGATATTATTAAAGGAGAAATATAATCTATCACATTAACATTTCAATACTGATGAGGGGTATCCTTTAGGGAATCAATACCATCTGCCTAAATGCTTAACAATGCCCTTTTCAGTCCCTATCTTAGTTGCACTAAAAAAACAGTTTCAAACTTTGGGGAGAGGCAGCCTGAATAAACAATCATTCTAACAGTATGAGGTGTGACTCAGATTTTAGCCACAAAAGACACTGACAGCACAGTGCCCCATGTCAGTGGCTGTGTGAGTTCAAGCATGGGTAGAAACACCGGCGATGTGCTGAGACATATGTCGATGCAGCACTGCACTAAAATATCAAGAGTGCACATGCCATGTAAGTGCATGTAGGACAGAGGACTTGTAAAGGTCTAAATTCCTACACAGTAAATCCAAAGGAATCACTGGGGATATCTGCAAAGGGTTGTATGATTAGCAGAGCTCATAACGAAACAGCACTTACAAATTCTCATTACTGCCCATCCTGAACTTTCTTTAGACAAAAATATGACTGTTGGACTGAATCACCCAGCCCTAAGACACGCTGTGGTCGGGCGATGCCTTACTCCTGTAACTCTCCTTATTTCACAGCATGAAACTCCAATTAAACTACTTAGGAAACAACTTCACTTCAGTTAGAGATGTTTGTTTTTAGCTAAATTAGCTATTTTAAACTTAATTTATTGAGTGTGTTTTTACTGAATTAGTCTAACCAATCAGCCTCTGCATATAATTCAATCTCTGCTGCTTTGGGTGAATAAACAGGCAACACAGTGATCTCACTAAGAATACAAATGAGGCAGGCTCCTGTGTGTAAACAATTCAAATAAAAGCACTGATAAAAGAATGACGAGCAGTACCTGTCTAGATAGAGGTTGCTGCCGTTTGCTAAATCAAATCAGATATTTCGACAGCACAACGTTTATGTCAGCAAGAAAGTAATGAAATACCTTACATTTTTGGCCCCAGTGCCCATCAGCATCACTGCAAAGAGGACCAGAGGGACTGCAGACATTGTCGTCCTCATGGTTTTTCCACCTTTTAGATACGTCAGAAGCACAAGAATTACTTCATGTCTTTTCTAACAACGTGCCATCACATTAAATCAGTCCACAGTTCCACTATGGGTGATGATGGGTCATGGCTTTAGTTAAGTTAAAGCTCTCTATATCTGCGTACATGCGCCTTGACAGATAGGACAGCCCAGAGGAGATGTTTGGTTTGACCCTGAGTAGGAGGGTGGTCCGCTTCTTTCCTGATGTGATCAGCCCCATCATCAACGCTGTGCTCACCACACTCTCCATACTTACAAACAGTGGCAGTCACTCTGTTTAGTTTGACACATACAGGGGCAGGAGGTTAGGCTGAGACTTGATGGAGGTTTTTTCTCTGAGACGCATGGAAGTTTTGATGAAGATTGATTGAGCTTCAGAGTGTTGGTGAGCTGTTTCATTTGTTACAATGCATGATGAGCTGCTTACTACAGGCTCGGTGGAGTGTAGGTTTTAATTCAGGCATTTGTGCCCCAAACTGTTGGAATCATTAAATCATATAATCTTGCTGTTTAGTATTTCAGGTGCTTTATAGATATTTAACCTCAAATGTACTGTGTACCATGATATTACATGTGCTCCATGGCCACAGGTGTGATTAGCATTTAATTCTCCCTTTTTCCACCACAGGGGGCAGCACTGAAGCACTCTCACCTTGGAAGGAGACTGAGATGAGACATGAGATCCTCTGTTTCTTCTGTAACTGTGTGCACCCTCATGTGAGTGACCCTGTTACTGTATCATAATTGCTTAGTAACTGTCAAAATGATGACTTTCAAAGTGAAGTTGTTACACCAGGAAATAATCAATATTTTTACACAGTGCCAGTGATACTGTTACAGAATCACAACTTTTAAGGAAGTATTGATGATTGATGCTCTTGTTGTAGTCTCAGTCCAGAGTACAACATTGAACCAATCACAGATAACATACTGTAGAGCGTGTTCAGCATCTTAAACTCTAAAATGTAATGTATGTTGCTCAAATGAAGCACCAGATCTGTGCAGCTAAGTGTGTCGTTAATAGTACATCGGGGCAATTAGTCAATTTTCAATTAAGTTTACAACCAGAAGTGCACAACCCTTCTGCCAAGGTATTTCTGACACAATTTCCTCTATTTCATAATGTTAACAAATTAATTAGTGGCTTTAAATCACCCTTAGTGAGTGTGTGAATGGTCGTCTGTCCTTTTATTGTCTCTCTTACTTTCTTCTACTAAAAGCCGGACTCGGGACTTGAGAAGAAAACTAGAACTAGTTACTATCTCTTCTTATGAAACATCAGTTACGACAGTTTGTTTGTAACAATAAATTCCAGTATCAGCAGATAATAGAGTAAAATGTTGAAATCTGCAGCAGTAGATCCAGAAATTGTTGCAGATCAGTCATCAAATCTACATAAAATTACAGCAAATACAGAGCAGGGAAGTGCTTGCATCTTAGATTTTGCTTTCACAACTTTAGACATTTTTTAAAAAAGTTTTAAAACTTGAATTAATTTTAGTTCTGTTTGCCTCTTTATTGCTTGAATAAAACTGTGAATCTGTTGTAATAACACTGTCAAAAAAACACCAATAATAATGTAACTTATTATTATTATTATTATTATTATTTTTTTGTTGTTGTTATTGTTGTTGTTGATAATAATAATAATAATAATAATAATAATTATTATTATAAGGATTATTATTATAAGGATTATTATTGTTGTTGTTGTTAAAATAATAATGATGATAATTATAATAATAATGATAATAATAACAATAATAATAATAATAATTATAATAATAATTAAGCTGTTATTATTGTAATTATTATTATTGTTGTTGATAATAATAATGATGATAATGATAATAATAATAATGATGATAATTATAATAATAATGATAATAATAACAATAATAATATTAATAATTATAATAATAATTATGCTGTTATTATTGTAATTATTATTATTGTTGTTGTTGTTGTTGTTGTTGTTGTTGTTGTTGTTGTTGTTGTTGTTGATAATAATAATAATTATTATAATTTATTATTATTATTATTATTATTATTATTATTATAAGGATTACTATTTTTGTTGTTGTTGAAATAATAATGATGATAATAATAATAATGATGATAATAATAATAATTATAATAATAATCATAATAATAATAGTTATGCTGTTATTGTTATTATTGTTGTTGTTGTTGTTGTTGTTGTTGTTGTTGTCATAATTAGGGATAATACATATGTTTTTAGTTTTTGTGAATAAACTGTCAAAGTGGACTTTTACTTTACATTTTTAAAGCTTTTGTTTTTTGTTTGCATTTAGCTCATATTCATGTATGTTGTACAATTTTGTTTTTTAAGGTTTTACCCATGATATGGCTGACAAGAGAAACGCTACCCTAATAAACAGGATTAAGTGAACTAAAGTACTATCCCTTCACAATATATGAGGAAAAATGGGAAGAGTGGTGATGCACTTTTTTCGATGATATTTAACAAAAAGTTTTTATCATTCAGGGCAAAACCTTGTGGCACAGAAGTGTTTAATTGAGATTATCAAATTTTCATGGTTATGGGACGCCAAAAACGTAGTACCAAGTACCATGAAATAAATGGTACTTGATCATTTCCCATTACTAGAGGAAAGACCCCACGACAAAGTCACAGCCAATGCAGTAAAAGAGTCTGTTTATCCATTTCTACTGTACACGTGACTGAGCACAGCCAAACTGCAGGTGAATCAATGATGTGAGTTGCTCAGTATGTTTAAATGGTTTAATTGAATCAAGAAATACAATTTGCCTGATCTATTTACCTGAATGCAAACACTCCTTATGCATGTTTACAGAAATATTCAACAAGTCTGCTGACTTGCATTCCAACATGTACTGTTTGTATAAAAACCTCCCCCAACCACAACGCTGACATGTACAGTTTCACCCACACTGACTGTAATGTCATCCGCAGTGCGATGAGTTTGGAGAGGCCACAGTCTTACAGTTTCCTCTCATGGTCGTAAAGCAGAGTTATGAACTGAGCAGCTAACATTCCTGCTTACATTGTAGACAAATAGTATATGTTAAAGTGACACAGTTTATGTGTTGGATGGACATTTACAGATCTTTAAAGGAATGAAGGGCTGGAGTTTGATTCAACTGTGGTAAATTCTTTTACTGTCATGTTCACAGGTGGGTCCTGGTCCTGGTCCTGACCTTTTTGGTACAGAGCCTTGATGCAGTAAGACTTTCTTTTCAAAGCTTTCATCAAACACAACATGCAAATATTTTTTTCCTTTAAAACTGGAGCATTTTTTAAAACAAGTGAATCAAGGTTTTTAAAATTAACTTTTTGAGCACTTTTTCTACGTGTTAAGTTTTTTGTAACGTGCACTAACTTAAACTCAGACAGCTGAAATTTTGTCAAAGAGCTGACATTTACCTCAATCAAAAGAATATCCAATAATCCAATATTCCTATATATTTTTCTTGACATGTACCATGGGGGGCATATTAAAAAAGAATCAGTATCTCAGCAGCATTTGACATTATTTAAGTTTTTTGTCCAAACTGAAAGTGTCTGAGCATTTAAAGTGAGATCATTCCCTATTACCCACACAACTGGTAGTCATGCAAGGTCCACTCAGATGTCTATGGTACTCCATTATGGTGACGTCATGTTTGTGCTTGCTGGATTTGAATCTAAAAAACATAAATCATGACTAGGTAAGGGTGAACTTCTGTGAAAAAAGATCAGATACAAAGTGCAATTGTTTAAAGCTAGGGTCTACGATCTGAAAACCAGTTTGGCTGTTGAAAAACGCAGCCTGCCCCCCCTTCACTCACCCCTCCCCTCCGTGTTCCAAGATCCCGCCCCCCAGCTCGTGTCGCCTCCTAACACTATATATATATATATATATATATAGTGTATATATATATATATATATATATATATATATATATATATATATATATATATATATATATATATATATATATATATATATATATATATATATATATATATATATATTTATATATTTCTTCCTTACTTCAACCTTTTCCTTGAAACTTTAACGTTGCTCTGGCTCCATGACGCTTCAGTAGCTGTGCAGCTAGCTGCTCAACGGTACATGAGGGACGTGGTGGGGAGGAGGTGGGACCATGGGCGGGACGGTGCGGAGCAGAGGAGACAGGGGATAGGATGGACTCACGGACCAATCCGAACCGCGGGGAACGGCGGTTCGGATTGGTCAGCTATTATGCCGCTTTGCAGCAGACATACTGAATGGATTTTTTTCTTTCTTTTTGGTCTTCATATTATAGTCGATCGGACCATAGGACCATAACGGCCTTATAAATGGTGTTATTAAGATGTACCAAGCTTCCAAATAGTAGACCATAGCTTTAAGGCAGGGTGGGTAACTGGTGGTTTGGGGGCTACATATGCTCCTCAGGCTGATTGAATGTGACCCCAAAGGCAATGTTTTTCAAACAAAAACAAAATGGTTGCTCTGGCAGCAGCGAAACGTTCGTCTCATAGAGATGCACATAGGCCTATCTGCAGCAGGAAGCCAGCAATTTGCCTTTTGGAATAAAATTTTAGTCAACTATACTCCAGACACAAAATGTATCTCCTCTGAGACCGTAAATGGGATTATCTTTAATCATGGACAGATGAAGGAGTAGGCCATGCAGATCAAAATGTCTGAAGGAAACTTCACTATCAGAAGATGCCATTTTTAGAGATTTGATCAAATTGTGGCGTCTGTGTGCCAGTGTTTGACACATTTTCAATGAAATTCACTGAGTGATAGACATCATCAACTGCCGAAGTCCTGAGGGACAGTTCAGTGCAGCTGGTCATGTGACTCACTGAATGCAGGAAACGGTGTAAAAATGTGTAATACACGCCCATTTTAAAGACAGAGGAGGATAAAAAAATACATTGAACTGTGATACTTCTTAAAGGGTCAGAAAGGGAAGAAACCCTCAAAATGGAGGTCAAATGGGCATGAGGGACAAAGCGAGGACTCAACAAATGCTGCTTGCAGGTTTAATTTTATTTACTACTTTACTTCTATAATTATCAAATTTAAATATCTGTAGCTTTAATTAATAATTCTGAAATTATGTCAGCTGAAATTCTTCCAATAAAAGTCTTATATAAAGAATTAACATTTTGATGTGAATGGTTAGAATGTAAGACAAAATTACATTAATTTATGGTGAAAACATTTAAATTGCACAAACATACTGAATTAAATATTTTTGATTTCTCTAGAGTTCAGAACTATAAAAATGAATCTATTATGTACTAGAAATGACAATGTATGCTATTTTTATGTGAAATAATTAACAGCTTGTTTTTGTCTTGTCCAGTGTTTCTGACCATTTTGAACAATTGAGCCTTCCTTCGATTACAGTGTTTTTGTCTTTGGACCTCTGTGTAGTCAAATTTGCTGGAGTTAGGTAAAAACTAAGGACAAAATGACAAACAAGTACTTTTAAAACCGCAATGAAGTTTTCCTCCTTGTATTTTCAGATTTGATAATACTTTGGGGGCCAGTTGATGATCACTGCAATAATCCATGAAAGTACTAGATATGTAATCAGTAGTTTGCTAACAATAAAATATGTTAATTAAAGATACATGCTGTAAGTCTTAATGCGATAAAAACTGTTCGAAAATCAAGTGCCTTGACACTAAACACGCAGTTACAGAAGAGACGGTGAAACACATCAGTTAGTCTGAAAAATGACTTTGAATAAGGGTGTGTATTTTCAGTATGACATTAAAGCTTTCAAAATGACAGACTCTGGACAGGGCAAAGCTTAATGTTATACTCAACTTCTTTATAAAACTCTGCTTATACATTGAATCGCCTCTGCTTCTCCACAACATAGCCGATCACTCTTTGTCTTTTAATGGCAGTCGCAGGCAAAAGGCCTGTTCAGGAGTGTTTGGACCAAAAGTGAAAGTGGGACAGCAGATGTGTGACAGAAGTTTCCCCAGCATAAACCAGTCTAAATATTTAGCAAACCTTGAGAAAACACAGCTAAATGTTTGTGACACGTGCATGCTTAAACATTTCGGTGGGAGCATTTGCCATCTGGAAGTAAGGACTGAGAAATGAGTTTTGCAGGAGGATGTAAGTGCTTCTTTAGGAGGAGGAAGCGCTGTGAGATTTCTCTCTTATCAAGGCCAGAGCACCTATTACTACCCAAATCTTTGTGAGAACACAGATTTGTGTAAATCTTTTTAATCAGGACTGTCCACTCTCTGCAGGGCAATGTGTTAGTTCTCAGGAACATTTGGCTGACAGGCTTTGCCCAAATCACAACTTTATCTGGTGTTCCTGCTGACCTCTGTCTGACATCTGCACTCCTTGGACACGGACACACGCAGCCTTAAACCGTCTCCTTTTATTTTAAAAACCAAAGAATGAATAACCTGAATGTATTCAATAACTTTATTGTTTCTTCTCAGGGAAGCACTGATGGTAAATGTGAAGGAAGAGACTGCACTGGATGTCAGTGCATTCTTGCTAAAGGAGCTCGGGTAGGAACTTCACTCCTCTGGTGTTGCTGTAAATTGTTCTCAAAAGCCTTGACATTGGTTAAAATGACCATTTACATTCTTTATTATTTTAATCACAAGACAGAAATCAAAGCATGGAGAGAAACATTTCTCTCAACTTTTAGGAATTAGGAATGCTTGCTTGCATGATTAGCACCATCAAACAGTGAAAGAGTTAGATTTTGTGAACCTTAAATGAGTAGATGACATATTTTGACTGACATAAGATATAAAAGCTTGATGTCTTAGAATACATCCGACATGGCATTGTTACTGTGCTTACTATTAGGGCTGAACAATTAATTGCAAATTAGATTAAATTGTAATATGGCTTGTTGCAATTTTTAAACCGCAGACAGTGCAATATTTTTAACCCAAAATGTGTTGAACATTTTGGCATTGTGATGTAGTTTCTTGCAATTTCATGCCTATTTTAACCTTTTTTAACCCAGTTTTTATGCCTATCTTGCTACCATTCATCTTTTGCCACTGTCAGGCCATGTTTGGAATTTTTACATGTTTTGTTAAAATTTAATCCCAATTTTGCTGCTATAATCAATTTTCCTTAGTCACTTTTGATTTTTTTTTTGCCATTTTTTTTTCAATTTCATACCTATTTTGCACCTATTAACTTTTTTCCACTTTTGTACCATTTTTTTGAAGCCCAGTTTTTACAATTTCAGACCTATTTTGCTTCTGTTCTTCACTTCTCCACTTTTTCTCAAATCTTTAATCCTTAGATAGATTGAATGTCATATTGGTTTTACTATAAAACGATCTACTGCTTATGTTTGCTTAAGAATACATAAGATGAGGAACATTAAAACAATCGCAGAGTAAATCGCAATTGCAATATTAGGAAAAAATATCGCAATTAGATTAATTTCTCAAATCGTTCAGCCCTACTTACTATTTATGTAACATATTTTTCTTCTGGGAAAACAGCTTTTAATCACTCAAGTGTCAATGGCCAAATGTAAAGCTAAGGTTAGGTATGCTGAATTCTTGCTTTTATAGGGATCTCCAGGTAAGGCAGGTGAACAGGGTAACCGTGGAGAAATGGGATCATGGGGGCGTCAGGGGTCACATGGGGAGAAAGGACGGAGAGGAGCAGAGGGACCACAGGGCCCAGCAGGGCTTAAAGGAGACCGTGTAAGTATTTCCTCATTACAAGTGTGCATATGGGCTTAGTCAAAGACCAAAGCAGAAATTACATCCACGTTGTGTGCAGCAGGGGCAGAATAGAAGTAAAAGTGTCACCTTTTGAATCTGCTCTAGTGAAGGTATGTCACTGAAAATGTGCTTGGAATATTTCCCCTGATATACAGTGCTTGACAATTTTTAAGACCAACAGTCATAAAAACAAGAAAACCTAAATATTTTAGCAATCTTGTGATTAATGCACCAGTATGTGGACACTCTTTCACCAAAATGATATGTTTAATGCTAAAATGTTATCTATGTATTTTCAAATTTACTCTTTTACAAAAACAGACAAAATAGTAAAACGCAGTACTGTTTCTTGATAACGATGACAAAAAAAAATATTTCCATACATTTCTGAACAGAGATAAAATAGTTTTAGTGGTTGAATGTTATGCTTGAATCAAATCTGACTTTCAAAGAAGCCCAGTGGCTGGCTCAAATTTGGGTATGAAAGCTGAATTCAGTTTCAAATTTCTCTTTTCTGTTTACACTTTATATCCATTAACAACAACAATTCAGTTTGAACAAGTTTTGAAAGGCTTCCAAAATAGGTATGTTTTCTTTTTTTATGACTTGTGGCCTTGTAAAGCACTGTACATACAGTTTTATGGTTTCAGACTATAATAAAGCTTTTGGAACATACTTTTTTTTACTTCAAGTCAAATAGTTAAAGTAAAATCCAGGGACAGAGCTGCGAAAGCCATAAATGATCCATATTCAGCAGTCTGGTAAGAAAGTAGTTGGTGAGTCTTGCAATATTTTCTGTAATGGGTAAATTATGCCTTCTGCGTCTTCTTCACATTTAAAGGGTGAAACTGGTGCTCCTGGTTTTCCTGGGAATGACGGCTTACCAGTGAGTATACCTTTTTTTATAATAAGTTTAAACACTTCTCACTCTGACAGTAGTTATTACTTTGAGGAGAGTTAACTATTTGTGAGGAATTTCTCCCATTGTACAGTTTCTTAAATGGTTTATATACTTGTTAATCAATTCTTAAAAGACAAAGAATCCAACTTTTCTCAATTGAATTTGCAGCAAGCTGAATCGCAACTTTTTGTAATTACCCGTCTGTTATTCTGTATTTAGCTGCTACACAATGAATGTGTAGTGGTTTGAAACGTGTGTCCAGTGCGCCCTCCAGTGGATGCTTCTGAAAGTGCAAGCCTTACTTTTTTCTATCCCCAATGCAGCTGCCTCTTCACTTCTCAAGTGATTTATAGGAATTGACCTTGTTTATCCAAATAAGTATATAATTATTACATACTGAATTATGTGATTTATGAATGGAGCTGCAAGCAATGTTTTATTTTGAACTAGAGTCACCCAGATTATAGAGAGAAGACTTCTACCCTGTAATTAAAACTCATAACATAACTTACTCTGCAGGGGCACACTGGAGCAGGTGGTGAGCCTGGTTTACCTGGACCGGATGGCTGCAATGGAACAAGGGGCCGACCAGGAGGAAATGGTGTCCCAGGTTTGGATGGCCTTCATGGGCCACCGGTAAGTAGATGTTCTCTTCTTTTATTTGAATTTGGGTGTTTCCAGTCAGGGGTGAGGATTTCAGGGTCTTCTCTTGTGTTTTGTGTCACAGTCATTCACTCTTAACTCTATGTTGCATGTGTTTCAGCTGTTTGGGATTTTGCTGCAGTATTCTTAAAGTTGCTCTACTTATTGTCTCTCAAGGTAAAAAGACTATGGGTTGTGATTATTCTGTGGAATTGTTTCATTAACATTTGAAGAAGAATCAAGAAAAGCGTTGTTTTTTAGAGTATGGTGCAAACTTCTCCATGGGCTGCTGAGTTGAACCATGTGCAGTGTGAATACAGATAAAAAAATGACTCACTGGATGTAAAGAAAATTGTCAAATCTTGGACAAATCAAGCATAATTAGGTTTCTGAACCCTTTAAGGCCCAAGACCCAAGATTATAGCCAGAAAATTCTATTTTTTTGGAGCTGAAATGTCTGTTTTACAGTGGCGTATTGCATTCACATGAAAATAAATAATTTTATGAAAATAATAAATTCCTGTTTTTACGAGATAGTATGTCATAAAAACAGGAAAATCAAAAATAAATAAATTCCTGTTTTTACGACATAGTATCTCATAAAAACAGGCGTTTTTTAAATTTATTTTCATGTGACTGCAATTCGTCATCCTACTGTTTCACTCAAAATGTCCATAAAATTCAACATATAGATTTTTCTTATCTCATTTGATGCATTAGGTGTTTTTGGCAACTGATAATCCATTTGAGGACACTTTTATCATTTAGCTGATTGTATTCAGATGTTTTTTTTTTGTAATTTGTTGATCATATTGAGTAGAAAGAGGTATTATAAAAGTATGTATCAAATATGATACAATTGGCTTTATAGGGTTAACTTCATGTTGTAGCATACCTCAACTAAAAGTGCTATGAGAGCTTCAGCCTCTGTCATTTCCAATATTTTGGATAACTGTCCTATCTTTCACTGTCAGATGTAAACAGTCTGAAACACTTTTGGATCCACATCCGGGCTCAGATAACCACTCCAAACTAAACACTTGTCCTCTGTGCCTCGATCAAAATTACCTGAAAATGTCATTAATATCCGTGGAGAACTTATTGAGCTATTAGCTAAAATGTGAAAAAGTAAATATCTCATACTGTTAACAAATCATAAAAAATATATGTGGATCTGCATCAAGACTTGGATCACAACCAAAGTCATGACCAACATTCTCTGAAAATGTAAAATCTGTTTTTGTACTTTTAAAGTTATCATGTTCACAAACAAACACGCTGGGTAAAAACATAACCTCCTTGGTGAAGACCAGAAGTCTCGAGATCCGTGTTTCTTTGGTTGCTCAGTCAAGATAAGAAATCACTCTTTTCAGTCTAAAAAGTCATCAGGTTCACATGCTTTGGAAACATAGTGATTTGCAAAGGGCTGAGAATTAATCTTACTTTGTTCTCTATTCTTTCCTCCATGATGAGTGAAGAGAACTTTCATGAATGAAATGTGTGATTTAAGCCCTGTATTTTTGAGAATGAATAATGACAGGATGGAGTTGTTTGCTTTCACTGTGCAAAATGTGACCATTTTAGTTTCTTAGACAAAATGTCAGGCTGGTTTCTTCTGTAAGTGTGAAGTCTGCTTTTGGTTTCTGCTCTCTTTGTTTTATGATGGTGTCTTGTTCGGCCTTTGGTCTTTTCATATTGTTTTTTACATGACATGATAGCAAAATTAATCTACCAATGAATTATTTAACATCAAATGAGTACATGTGGTATGTATATAGGAAAAAGGTTAATAGTTTGAAGCTCAGAACATACAGTTCTTGATCACACACAGTTTATTGAAGTAAGTACGGTCTGGAGGTGAATGTGTAGCAGAGTGGTCGTAACTATGCACAAACCATATATTGAGGCAGTTGCTTTGTGTGGCTGTCCTGGGCTTAGCCCCAAATAATCTTTAAAAAAGAATTAAGTTCTTGAGGGCTGAGAAGGTTTGTGTTGATATTTGAACTGAAGACATTTGTGTCCTATTTCTTGCCATCTTTGAGCTTTCAGAAATTTTAACCAAGGCCATCTTTTAAGGCTTTAAGGCTTGAGCTTTTGTAAATATTGTTGTATATCTCAGAGGAGTACAAAATGCTGTGCCAAGAAAGACTCTCCTTGCACATTATTCAAGATTCCGGCCATTGTCCAATACTAGATTGCTCTTGCATAACTGCTTTGACATTGTATGAATACAAAATCATCAATATTGTTGTTTATTTAAATCAGATATGATCACATAAAGAGTATTTCTAGTGTGAAGCTTTTCTGTCTTGTTCTTGCAGGGATTTCCTGGACCAAAAGGATATAAAGGAGAACCTGTATATGACGGTGCCCTTCCTGGTCTCCCTGTAAGCTCAGCTAATGATGGACAAAGCTCCACTCTAATTTTTTGTAATAGCTCCTTTAAATTCTATTTTTCTTAAAAATTCTCATGTCATTTTTGTCTCATCCTGCAGGGGGATCGTGGCAGTGATGGAGAGCGTGGTCTGCCTGTATGTTCAGCTGCCAGTTACTTTGTCTAATTCTGTGATATGACTTTGCTGATGAAGCAATTGAATGTTGTAATGTTGATTCACGATTCTTGTAGCTGATATCACTTGGTGTCAAAAGTTGAGACTTTACTGATGTTGTCTTTTTTATATATATATATATAAATCCAGGGTAAAAAAGGAGAGATTGGGCCCAGAGGTTACACTGGCCCTCCTGGCCATTCTGGGACTGAGGTATGAAAGGTTTCATTTTTTTCATGTATAAGTTTATATTCACTTACCAACCAATATTTTCATTTTCATTTTAGTACAAAAATCCAGTCTGCCGATTACACAACAGCTATCAGTGCATTTTGACATATATGCAAACCAAAGATAGGTTTAAAACAGTTGTTAAAGTTCAAGTCAGCATCAGATAGGAAAAGAAAACTAATTTTAGGGACTTTTAACAAGCTTTGTTAGGTAGACCTAAGGAAGTCATTTGTTAGTGTATGTTTTGATAAAGAAGAGATGATAAAGTTCACACATAATATATTCATTTACTCATGTTTCTGATTAACATTTCACAGACAGATGCTGAACTGCTCTTGTAAAAAATGTGTGTATGTTGTGTAATTTAGGGTTTTGTAGGAGGGAAAGGACAGAGAGGACTGCCGGTGAGTGACCTGCTCTTATATGTTTAGGCTGGATGCTGTCATCAGAATGATTTCATATGTTCATACAAACATAAACAGACACTGAAACCCACCTGTGTTTTTTGTGTAGGGGGACCCTGGAGCATCACTGGCAGGTGACCCAGGGGAAGATGTAAGGAACTACATATTTATGTCTGTTACACAAACAGAACTTCATGTGTTACATCCATGTATTTATTTTACATGTGTGCTTATGTATCTAACTAGCTTAACCTTTTTCTATTTGGTGGACAGTACATTAAGTCACTATGTCTGTCTGCTACCTGTTTTGAACTTTTTTTGGTCTGGTTGTTGTATGTTGTGCTAAAGCATCAGGAAATCAGAGACGTGCAGATAACTCTTTGCATAACTCTTTGTAGCAGATAGATGACACATTACCAGAGACCTTACTCAACAGAATAATTTAATGGATAAATAAAGGCTAGTGCTTAAAGGGTACAAAATACTCAACCAAATAGCTGAGCTAAAAGTTTAAAGCTCATGAGATTCAAATGAGAGACAAAAAAAGGCAAAAAATATAACAATGTCCATGCTTCACAGTGTTATTCTTCTATTTATATTACTATTTTTCATTTTTTAATCAAATGTTTTTATTTATTTTTTCTTTTTTATACACACTGATGTCAACATTTATGACAAATACACATCTTACACATTTCATCTACGCTTCCCCACTCATCTGCCTTACCATGCCATTAAGTGTTAAACGAATCATCGCGTAAAACAGAGTAATTTCTATGTAACTATCTATTAGTCTGGTTTTGATTTCCTCTGCTCCTGTATACCAAAATAATATTTATTTTGTTTGTTTAGTATTATGGATTCGGGCTGTAGACATTTCCAGATGAATAATGTCAAGAAATGTTGTGTTCCAATGACAGATGTCAAGTGTAGGCATTGGTTTTCATCTTACTGCACCATTTTTTTTCACTGCCGTTCAGCCAGCAAGCATTGTTCGTCTTTGACATAGTGATGCATTTATTGTGGATTGTGTTATTCCCCTACTTAAATACTGAGAGAAAAAATTGCTCACCAGAATGGAAAGAGGATTATTTGTTAGGGTGGTAGATCTGGCAATATTGGAATCAGATATTTAAAACCAACAATGTTTAAAATGGAAGAGGATCTGATCAAAAATGTATTAGGTGGTGTATATTTCTTAGAAAATAAGGATTTACTTGAATTGCTGTACTATTTGTAATATTCAATGAGTAGTTTTATTTTAAATTCCATCATTTTTTTCACAAGCTTTCAGTGTTTGTGCAGACAAGCCTGCCTATGTACAAACTGCAAAATTAACATTTTATGACAGAATGCGCTTTAAGCATAAGAGATCAATTTAGATCACATTTGGGCAGAACATGTTTCATGGAGTTTCAGGGTTACTACATGTGTTTTTTCCTGGAGAGGGAAAAAATAAATTGTTAAGTTTTGCGGTAAAAATAATGGGGAATTTTATTTCAAGTCATGTTGCCCACCCTTATTAGAGGTGTAGAGTTAAATAGCACAGCTTGTAACCCTTTAGTTTCACATTACAGGGTGAGCAAGGTCCACCTGGCAAACAAGGACCTGAAGAAGCCATAGTACCTCCTCCAGAGTTTCTCCCTCAAAAAGGTTACAAGGTGAGGAAAAGTCAGTATTTTGTAACACAATATTTTATCTTTAAAATGATTTAATCCACTGTTATTTTCCTTTCTGTGCCTTAGGGAGAGCCAGGGTTTCCTGGACCATGTGGGCTAAAGGGTCCTCCTGTGAGTGTTTTTAGTTTCTTATCATGCAGGCCTGTCAGAAAAAAGGGTTTTTGGTCACTTTAAAAAAAGGGCAAACAAAGCCTCAGGAGGAAAATACTTAAAGAAAATATATATCTTTCAGAAAATAGGAAGCTGGAATGTCTAAATCAATCACAAAAATTCCTAATCCTACATTATATGTGTTTTATTGTGGCTGCTATTGAGTACTTACTGTATGTTACCTCAAATCATTTCAACAGATTTCATAGTTAAAGAAAGGAAGCTGTTACATAAATTCTGTCATACTTTTCTGCTAATTCCTCTGTGATATGTGGCTCCATCCCTAGAAACCCAATGAAAGAAAGGCTGAACGGACACTTCTGTCTGCCTCCAGTGTTTACTTTTTGTTTTGAATTTAGGACTCTTTGTATTGAATATGACCTTCACATGGAGAAGACAAAAGGGAAAGGTGTACTACCTGGATTTATAAAAGAGTTTGTTTCAGGTGCGCTTTGGAATGGGATTCAAAAAGTCATTGAAGCAAAAAGAAAAATCTCCAAGGCACTCTCTGCTATTTAAATGCCTTTATTTTAACAGCATGGTCATGTAGGTCTTTAAAACAAGGCAGCGTCAAGTCCTCATCAGCATGTCATGCAAACAGATGCTAAGCTGGAATAGGCCATTTTAATGGGATTCTACTGATAGGAAATTGCCCCTTAGGCTAAAAGGCTGATGATGTTATGCAGTCCAACAGAGGCAGCAACAAAGTTTTCTTGTTAAAACCATCCAGGACATGACACAAACCAGATAAAGTGAGTGAGAGACATCAGAATTGTGGTTAAAAAAATGCAAAAAGTCATTCAAGTTTTTCAACTATGATTCAGTGCTGAAACAACATCCTTCCTTTACAATAACACAGAATTATTTTGTTCTGTATTTAGTCACAGGTATTGTGGGGTTTGTATTTTCAGTCCAGAATGCCTCCTTTTGGTTCAGTTTTCTTTGTCACCTTTTCAGAAGGTGAATGCCAATGGTTTGAAATAAAGTTGGGTTGCTGTTATGGAGTTGCAGGTAATATCCTTCTAGCCCAAGTGGCATTTCCTGTCGGTGGAGCACCGCTTTAAAAGGACCAATGCCACTTAGCATCTGTTTGCAAGACTTCCTGATGAAAGCTTGATGCCGAAACGCATCAAAGTTTGTTTTAAGGTCTACATGACCACGCCATTAAAATAAAGGCATTTTAATAATAAAAAAGAGAGTGCCTTAGAGTTATTTCTTCCTCCCTCAATGAATTTCTCATTATTGTGGAGAAAAATAATGAAAGGTGAACTACTGAATTGCAGGCATTTGAAAAAAAGTTGTTCTTATGTTCTGTTGTTGACATCCGTGGCTGAAACATGTTACGTTTTTCCCTCCTCATTTTTACATTTATACATTTTGAGCGCTTGATTTCCCTCTTTCTATTGCTTTTTACAAGTTGCTTTGTTTTATGCCTGCTCCTTTTACCATATCAAGCAACAATTTATCCCCATCTAATCTGCAAACAGTCTGTTGATTTATAATTTTTTCTTCTTAGGGTGGAAGGGGAGACTTCTACGGTGTGCTAATTAAAGGAGAGAGAGGAATTGTTGGTTTTCCTGGAGCTCGAGTAAGTGACTTAAATTAAACCCCAATCAGTTTCCAGCAAACGCAAGCATACACACAAACAAGACAATCTCAATGTTGTTTTGATTTTTTAGGGACTTTCAGGATTTCCTGGTAGAGATGGACCACCAGGACCCGAGGTATACCTGTTATATGTGTCGGCCTTAAGTGAATTATTCTGGGACATTTTTTGGTTAAATGTATGTTTTCTCTAGGGTCCTTCTGGTGAGAAAGGGCTTCCAGGTCTCTTTGGGAGAGAAGGACCAAAGGTACACACTGCATAAACATGAAAACAATCTGAATCTGTGGTCTGGAACCAAAAAGGATTTTTTTTTTTTAAAGTTGAGCATGATTTTAACAAAGTTGTGTGTAGGGCAGACCTCTGAGAACAATGACAAAAATGTGAAGATGATGCTAGCCTCTTTGGGATGCATTTATGTTCCAGTGTTCAGAGCTGCATTTCACATGTGTAGGTTCTCAGGAATCAAGGTCATGGTTATAGAGTGCTAATCCATGTTGCAACTGGACAGGTATAGATTCTTGAAGACATTCACCTACTCTACAAAAGGCCTTTTTTAGTTCCAAGAGTTGACTGAGGAAGAGCTACAATAGAAATATAAAGTCTCTGTCAGCTACTAATGTGCACATGATCTGGGTGGTCACCTGAGAGTCTTTAGCAGGGTCTTTGACCCCTGGAGTTTTGGCTGGTGAGTACTTCCTGGGTCATCCAGGTCATATGTTGTCTGGTTCTTTGTTCCTAACTGGAGGTGTTTGAAGTGTTTTTGAAAGGAATCCATAGCTGTTTTGTATGTAGGACATAGAAAGTGTCTTATGCTGCGTTCCATGAACCTTGGAACTGGGAAAAGGAAGTGGGAGTGAAGTCATCTTTGAGTTAGGCAATTTTTAGTCATTGTGTTAGCTTTTGTAAGCACGCCCTGCGTTGTAGTTCACAAATACCACATTAAGAATGTGAATAGCACTATGGCAGCATTTCCATAAATACATATTGAACAATACTGTGTATATGGATGATTTAGTGCCATAAAAAATAGACAGAAGTGCAAATAAACAGAATATTACAAGAGCTTAATAACTGTTTACGCTGGGGGCAGCCATCTTTGATTGTCAATTCAGGGGTGGGGAGGATCCCCCAAGTTCCCAGTAGGAAATTTCGACCTCCGGGGGGCGTTCCAGTTGAAATTTTCCGCTTGGAACTCGGAAATCCTTACTTACCAGTACAATTGGAATGCAGCATTAGTCTCCCACCTCTGTTAGTGGTTTCTCCAACTTCACAATAATGGCTTCTCTGACACCTCCATTAAACCAAAGGTCATCCACTGAAGAAAAGTCTTTCCCTGTGTCTGTTGAACTTTGGTCATTTCAAGAAATCTTTTGTCCCCCATTTACGTTTTTCTAAAATTAACTCTGTATCCTCATGTCTCTCTTTCTCTCTTAACTCATCAGGGTTACCCAGGTGATCAAGGCCCCCCTGGTCCTGCTAGATACGAGGATGGACGGGATGTCAGAGGTTAGCCCATTACCCTACTCACTGAAGTATAATGATAAACCCATTGACTCCCAGCTCTAATGTCTGGTATTTCATTTTAGTCTCTGTCTCCTTATGATGAATGTGCTGTGTCTATCTTGTGAGGCCTTCTCTTCCGCCTATATTTGCTATGTGTTGCAGAGATGAATTTTGAAATTGTGGAAACAAGTATTGCCCACCATCATAGCTGTAATGAGATCCCCATGACGATGTAGTAAACATGTAAGCCTTACCCCCCGTATTTTACGGGATATTTGAATTAAATTTTTGATGGAAAATTCCACTAAGTAAAGAAATTGAGAACAAAAACAGACAAATAAATAAAACCTAATTAAGACCATCAATGGCTGGAAGTTTGCAGGTGACTGGCCGATATTTGACCGGGAGGGAACAATTGAAGTGGCTGGATCTGTAATGATAAGCTTTACTTTAAATTCCCTGCCCTACTGTTAGGAAAAGGTCAGTCATTTAGTAAAAACATAATGATAGTTGACATTTGTGCCCCAAGAAAAAAAAATGCATCAAAAAAGAAAGTTCAAAGCTCTTTCTTGTTGTGGTAGTCAAATAGTTGATATGGCTTTTTTAATCAGTTTGATAGAATCACATTGATTGATTTATTGAAAGTTAATTGAAAATGAAATTCCAAATGGGTACTCTTTTGTTTTACTCTTAGAGCAGGTACAAAACACCAAGAATATGTTTCAAACATAGGAGTGTGCTGGGCGTTTCATCAGTTTGATTGTGTGCTTGATTGCTAAAATCTACCAGTTAGCTTGGCAGATTTTTATTATTTATGGCTACTGTATATCAGACATCACTCTTTGTGAGCCTTTGCTTTTTCTGGTATAGGTCCTAAGGGAGACCCTGGTTTTCCTGGAGCACCTGGACAGCCAGGTGACATTGGTGTTATGGGCTTACCTGGACCTCCTGGCCCACAAGGACAAATAGTATCAGGTTAGAGTTTAGCTGTTTCAATGACCTCTTGCATTCAGGGTACTTCCTTCAATTGTGTACAAAGTCTCAAACTCTTTCTTAACATTTCTAGAGGAGCCTGGTCAGCCTGGTCCCAGAGGACCACCCGGTGAAAAGGGATTCAAGGGAGAGCCAGGAAGGTATAATGAGTTTGACATCAGGCCCTATCCAGGATCAAAGGGGCTTAAAGGGCTTCCTGGACGCAAAGGAGACACAGGCCTCCCAGGTCGTCCAGGTACATGAATTCATCTTTAATAGTATGAACAGAAGAGAAAAGTGCAAGTTAATCATATGGAAGATATTTCTTTTTTTAACAAATTCATTAAACTGGAACTTACTTTCTGACCTGTCTGTTTGTGTGTCTGTATGTGGATTGCTTGAATCAGGATGTGGAGGTGAGTTCTTCAGTACATCACACTCCTACAGAGAACATGTTCTCCTGACATTGCTGATATGGTGATGTGCAAACAACAGTGGAACTTAAATACATTTGAAAACACAAATGCATGTAGCAAGTTTCACCCAGTGTTTATTTCTGTCATGGACACAACAGCCTTTTCTGCCATATCAATATTTAGCAACTGTGACTGTGTGGTGATTTTCTGTATAATTTTGGCTGTTTTTTTTTTTTTTTACCTGGAAAGTGATTCAATCTCCCTCTGAATAATCAATATCCATTGTCAGTAATATCACCTTTAGTAGAGGGGTAATGAAATGGAAGCAGCAGTCAAAGATTTGACTTTCATTAACAAACAGACTAAAATATAACAGCATGATATTATAACAGTATTTGAGTTTCCCACCTTGCATCACAAGAACATGGCTGCTGTTAGAATATGCTGCATTACATCTTCTGACTAAATTTTATCATCAGTAAGAGCCAGCTTTTGACGTATTTTCAGATTTTTCCTGCACAACTCTGTAACCATTCATTGTTGGTCAATCCACAGATTATTACTGTGAGCCTGGATACCCAGGGGATCCTGGTGACCCAGGATCTAAAGGAGTTCCCGGAAACCCAGGGCCTCAAGGAATAAAAGGTCTTTATCTTCATCTTTATTTTCAATTCTAATATTATCTCAAAAGAGACTGAGCTCACAACAAGCATCAGTACACAACATATACGTACGTCATCGCCTAAAATACTGACTAATAGGAAATCCACAGTTTAGATCAAAACCTATTTTCTTTAACCACAATGAGCCAAAAGATCAGACAAGCAAAGGAAAGTGTGCTTAGTTAATAAAGTGCTATGCAGTAGGTTAAATACAGACTCATGGCAGTTGAGAATAACCAAGGGTTGAAATTTCAAAATCAATCAATCCACAAAAATGTAAAAAAAAAAATAGCAGAGAAAATAAGTTAGGCAAATTACAAAGCTATGCTAATAATCTGCATTTTTCTTAAGCTTTAGTTGATCCTGAACTGATGAGATTGCGTTGACAGTGCACAGAAACATCCAGACAGTGTGTCCTGTACGATATTTATCAAAAAACTCCTCTGTTGTTGTATTTGTACAGTTGTTAATAATTAAATGTACATGATGAATCGTAGTGTAATACTTTCTTTCATCCCTGTCTATCAGGCTGTGAAGGGGAATGTGAATGTCGGTCAGGCGGACGGACCCCTGGACCCCCTGGTCCTCCTGGTCCGGTTGGATCTCCAGGGTTTCATGGACCACAAGGACCAAGGGGAGATCCAGGACCAAAAGGTGATGTTGGTCTAAGAGGACAACAAGTAAGGACTGATTGACTCATACTGTGTATTTTTTGTTTTGTTTTTTGTCATAGCAAATCTGAATAGTTAACAAGTGAAACCTGAGTAAAGATGGCATGGCACTTAAATCTGTATTTTACAGGGCTATCAAGGCTCTTCTGGTTTAAGAGGACAGAAAGGTCAAAAAGGTGACTCCTTTGCTTTGGGTGTTAAAGGTAAGTAGCTGTTAAAACCTAGGGAGAGAATGTGCAGTTTTTTTAACTGGTAGCATAAAGAGGTCGTTATATAGTTTCTTTTTTGCAAGCTAATTAGAGCTGGGGTTGGCGATTTGATTTAGATACACTTTTTGTAATACTGGTTAAAATGGTCTTTATGACCCGATGGTAATCAACTCATAATATGTTCTTCAAACAGAGCAAAAAATATCCACTATCTACAGCAGGAGTAAAACAGGGAAAACCTCAACCAATAATCATGCCGGGACACCTGTTTTTAAACCAATCAAATCCCGTCACCATTCTGCGTGCCTGCTGCGCATGCATTTTCCTGGCGTGCACAGACAGTGCGTGTAGCATGTAGCATGTAGCATGTAGCGTGTAGGGAACAGACTCCGCGGGAGAATGCTTACCTTTGAAGTTTTGTCTTTGAAAATAGGGGAAGTCCGCTGAGAGCTGTCCCACAACACCAACCAAGCTCCAGTATCCCTCACATTTTAAGACAGATGAACAAGAAATCTAAAATAAAGTCTGTTTTTCTAAGTTTGTTCCGCTGTTGGCTCTAATATCGTGAGAACTGCCATCCATGCTACTGCAGGTGGCAGTTCTGGCGAGACTTCTTCTTCTTCGGCGGTTGGCATCCATCATTTTGGAGCATTACCGCCCCATTCAGGCTAGAGACGGAGCTCAGTTTGGAGAGGCAGAGGAATGCTTTTATTATTATATCGGCACACGGGAGATTTACGGGGGAATACTGATACAGGAAGACGGGAGAAAAGAGGATAAAATACGGAAAATACGGTAGTTTCATGGCCAAAACAGGAGACTTGACAGCTATGTGGAGAATGTCAGAGGAACTACCTATACCCCGATCAACATCGGCTGTAAGTACTAACTGACATTACATGTTTGTTTGGTGTTTTCTTACCACTGACTGAGACATGACTTGGTGTAGAGTGAAACAAACACATTGTGCTGAGGGTTTGGAGTTGAATCAGTCTTCTGGGTATAGCAGCTGCGCGCGTGCATGTGATCAGGGGGTGGGGCTAGGTGGAGCCCTGAGGAGATGCTACTTTCAAATTCATGCTAGTTTTCTAAAATCGCCAACCCCAGCTTTAATAGTAATAGACAGCATTATGGACATTATGAAGGACTCAGTGGTACCTAAATATTTGAACATACTAAACAGCTAGAGATCATAAACTAAGAATTTGTCCTAAATGCCCCACTGTTTACCAGGTAGCAACCTCCAGGGCTGAAAACAGAGGCCTGTAGTACCCTGAGTATCCTCTTGAGGCTGGCTGCAGAACCCTGACTCACTAGTAATCGTATACAGAGAAATGACGATTTTTAACACCTTAATACACATCTTTAAAGCCAGTTTTTAGAAATGAGAGTCACTGTTGGGTGACTTCTGCCTCATCACAGCTTCTTTGTCTTCAAGTAGGTTGAGCTTAAATTGGTTGAGATATATTTCACATGCAGTAAATCAGTGTCTATTGGAGGGCTTAACAGCATTTCAAATGCTCCTGTGCTAATTTAAGGGCTGATACCACATTATTTTTTTTTTTTATAAATGAGTAGCCTATTATCAAGTTTTCATAATTCAGAAAATGTTCTCCCATTTAATGTGATGCCTTGCCTCTTACTTATTTACTGATCGCTGCACATGTACACAAATAAATATAACGTGTAAACATTAGACAAAAAATTTGAGATTGAAAATGTAGAAATTGGTCTATTCATAAGAATACAATTATTTTTGAGCTGTCTTGTTTCTAATGGGAATAGAACAAGTGCAAAGGATAAACCTTGTCTAGTACATTCAGTTTTGTTAGTTATAGTGAAGAGTGGGTTATTTAGAATAAGGGACAAATCATCAATGTCAGACACAAGTCTCCAAAATTGCCACTTTTCAGGAATTGAAACAAGTTTTGTCCAACTGAATAAATATTGTCCTGATTTACATTTTTTGTACATTAACTTTGTTTGTTATTTAAAAGTGTTTAAACCTTGAACATGAAAGATAACCAGTAGCACTCAATAAAATGAAAATCTTAAAGTGGTGATAGGATGCTTATAGTTCCTTTTTTAACAGACAAGTAAGGTTTTGAAGTCCTACGTTTTCATGTTTCAGTGGAGCTCTTCCACTTTCGTCAGTTAAAAATAAAATATATTCAAATGTTACATTTTTAAAAAAGTTTCTATGACATTTATAAAAACAAGATTATTTACCTAAATATAACTGAGACCAGTACCAGGACTTTTAATCTCTAATTACATCTATTTCCCAAGTGTAATTTATTCATTTAAGTTTGCTTAATACAGACTTAGCAATATCTGCATTCTTTTCAAAATATGAGCCTCTTACTGTTTCAGATGATTGTGAATCATCTGCAGCAATGTGATGTGGGAAAACTCATTAACTTGCAGGATTCGGGCACTTAAAATTAAGGAAGCGGTACAAGCAAACAACAAAGATGAGCACAGTTACACTACGAAGAAGGTTGTACCCCCTATCCCCAGATTGTATGCTTCAAGCATACAGTCTATACAGATTGTAAGCTAGAAGATATAATCTGATGGGGCTGTCTGCTGAATAATGAAAAAACCGTGTTACAACATTTTTCTTGTCAAATCAATTTAAAATATGACGTTGTACCAGTTTTTTCTATGTATTATCGGGCATTGTTGCTGTACATACTTTTTTAAATTCTATCCCTATATGTCTCCTGTCCTTGTTTTTCATGAATGTTAGGTGGCAAAGGTAATAGAGGAGTCCCTGGATATTCTGGTCCTTCTGGTGCATCAGGCAGGCCAGGAAGTGATGGCTCGCCTGGCCTTACAGGAGACCCTGGACCACCAGTAAGTGCGTAAAGTGACTGGTGCATGCTCTGTCAAGTTCTGCAGTCATCATAACAGGTGACATTCACAGGGTGCTGGATATGCTGGATTACATGGACCAAAAGGTTATCCTGGTGTTGCTGGACCTAAAGGGCTTCCAGGGTCTGTTGGTCCTGCAGGTCCTGGTTTTCAGGGCCCTAAGGGTCTTCCTGGAGCCAGAGGAGATGATGGACATTATGGCCTGCCTGGAGTTCCTGGGCGACCTGGACCACCAGGTAAGAGACTGGGTTGAATTCAATAATTTTGAGTTGATGTGAATGCAGGCCTTCTTACATGGAGCACAGCATCATGGCCTTGGCATCTATCTGTGTGTCACCAGGTGAGGCTGAGCCCTGCTGTCATGATAGGGAGATAGGGCCACCTGGCTGCAAGGGGGAACCAGGTGTGCCAGGTGAGTTTTTAAGGTATTATTGTGTAATATTTTTAAAAAGAAGTTCTCACTTTTGTTTTTCCTCTTTGTAGAATAGCAGAGGATGGGTGCTGGTGTGGTGTAGTGGGTAGCATGCACAAGCCATATATAAAGGCTTTTGTCTTTCGCATCCGGCCCAGGTTGATTCCTGCCTGTGGTCCATTTGCCATTTGTCTTTCCCTGCTCTCTCTCTATCCCCTTCCAAGTCTACCTGCTATCTCTATACTTTCAATAAATGCCAAATTACCAAACAATATCTGACAATAAATGAGTAGTAACATAGAAAAATGAAAAAAATAATAAATCACCCCTTAAGCAGGTAGCTAACTTTCCTGCTGAAATTGTTTTTGTTTTTAAATGATGGCCCACGTGCTAAAAAAGATGCAAAATTAAAAAGAAACATAAAACATTTTTGGTAAACTTTGCAGTGGTCTTTTTTAAGGGCTCCTCGGTGTACCTGGAAGAGATGGTTCTCCTGGAGCTCAGGGACATCCAGGCCAGAAAGGATTAAAAGGAGATGATGGTGGAATTGGAGGGATTGGACCACCAGGTGATTGTTTTAATATGTTCATATTCAGCTCTAGAGATATTTGAAAAATGCTTTTTGATTGGAGGATCCAGATTTAAACCATAGGTTATGAAGTACTATCTGCACAGTTTGCTGGGATATTTGAGGCTTTTTGTAGTTTATGCTTTCTGTTGTTTGTTTAAAGGTCTGCCAGGTTTGAATGGGGATCCTGGTAACCCCGGTCCGGGTGGAATTAGCCTGGATGGATCCCCAGGCCCACCTGGACCACCAGGTCCTTCAGGCAGGAAGGGTGCACCTGGTGATGTCCTCTCTGCTAGGCCAGGTGATCCTGGCCCACCTGGCCTCCCTGGAGCTGGAGGGCCAGTGGGATACCGTGGCCCCCCTGGCAATCCAGGGCCTCCTGGTAGGTTTCATTTTTGTCCAGTTAAACATAGACAATGAAGAAACAGCAAACTCCTCATTCTCTCTGTACAATGGAAGCAGTTGACTATTAGTGGCTCTCTATCACAGGTGCACTGGGCCAACCTGGACGACCGGGCTGTAAAGGAAATCCAGGAGACATTGGTGACCCCGGGGCCATTGGTCCCCCAGGCCCACCCTGCTCCCTGTGTGAAGAGTTTGGACCCCAGGGCCCTCCAGGCCCTCTAGGAAATCCCGGATTAAGGGGCTCACCAGGTGATTACACATCAGAACTAAATTTGGGATATCTTCCCATCTCTTTGATGGGAAATCCTGAAGTGCATTCATACAGATTTTAATGTGAAGGTGTTATCAAGCACTACTTGTACTTCTTCCTCTCACTGATGACAGGGAATCCAGGTCAGAAGGGTTACAAGGGAGACACGGGCCCACGAGGCCATGGACTGAAAGGACCACAAGGTTTCCCTGGTCCCCCCGGTTTACCAGGTCCAGCCGGACAAAGGGGGACCGCTGGCCTCCCAGGAGACCCTGGTATAGATGGTCTGCTCGGACAAAAAGGTGAGTCACCAGCATTATGATGAGTTAAACTTGTTATTGAATGGTGCTTTCAAAATACAGTTTACTTTGTTAAGTCTATATAACCAATCTCATGGCTTACGCATTCATCAGGTCTTCATTACCCAAACACAAGACCTTTGATCCCTTAATAGTGAGCACGTTGAATCAACATTTATCTATACATCCGATCACTCCACCTCTTTATTTAATTCAATTTAGGATTCTCCCTCAGCTTTTTTGATCTTTTTCTTCCTTTCAATCCAGGTGAAAGTGGGTACCGTGGTAGGCCTGGGGCTAGAGGTTTACCAGGTCGCCCTGGACCCCCTGGACCAAATGGAAAACAGGGGGAAAGAGGCTATAATGGTCGGCAAGGCTCTCCAGGATACCCTGGACCCCCTGGTAGCAAAGGTATGATTGCATATTGTGGCAGAAAAAGTGTAGGGGTACAACAATCAGTAATAAACAATAACAGAAGACTTCATAAAAGAACATGATAGGAACTTTTACCATACTTCACGAATTGACAGAGTCATTCATTACATATGACCTTGGTGCTCTATACAGGTTTACCTGGTCTGCCAGGGGTACCAGGACCACAAAGAATTGTGAATATGACAAAAGGGCTGACAGGACCAACAGGATGGCCGGGGCAACCAGGATATCATGGATCTCAAGGTTAAAGATCTATTGTCAAGTGATACCTTCTCTAAGACAAGATATGTTCCCGTTGTCAGTTGTATTACTTGTTGCTTACAGGCTCCAAGGGCCAAAAGGGTTTTCCAGGTGATTCTGGTCCAGATGGATGGCCCGGCCCTTCAGGGGTAAAAGGAAGCATTGGTGCTTCAGGCAGGGGAGGAAGACCAGGACTCCCTGGACCCCCTGGAGTCAAAGGTTTCCCTGGTCCAAGGGGATACCCTGGACAAAGTGGTGATCTGGTACTCAATTTACCATTTTTTGAATTCAGAATTTAAGAGGGATGTGAGGAACTTTGGGTTTGTGACTTGTTTTTTCCTTCAGTTTTTTGAAAATAAGATTTCCAGCTAGCATACTTTGACAAAAGCTGCCTCATGATTCATGTACCATCAAAGTCTTGTACAAACCTTTCTTTCTTGTGATATTCAAGCAAGTACTCATGCACATAATTGGCCTTGTTTATTTTTTGCCAGTTTCAGAAGTGATATAGAGTTTTTGAAATTCTGTATTTAAAGGATGTCTGAGTATTTTACACAAGGCTATTTAACCACAGAGTTCATGAAGGGTCTGCAGCAAATGGTCGTGCAAGCGAACAAAATGCACACGTTTGCCAAGTAACCACTTCAGACTCTGGGGCGGGGGTGTATTTAATAACAGTAATGCACACGTTGGCAGATGGCTCAACAAGTATACCTGTGTTTTAATGCAGGGGATTTATTAGAAGTAAAGACAGAGAAGGTACGGAGATGAAGATGAACATATATGATAAATGGCTGACAGCAGCAGCTTAGGATCTGATTACAAAAATGCCCATCACACAGAGTTAAACAGAACTAGAGGGAACTGAAAAGATGCTGCATATTACAGACACAAAGATAAGGAAAGAAACAACTCTCCTCATGAAAGTTTTCCTCTGAGTTCTTCAAGTTTTTTGACTGTTGGGTGTCCTCTCCTATATTCAGAGCAGTGGACCCTCACTGTCTTGCTCAGAGTCAGACTGCAAAGATAGGAAATCAAAATGAACTGAGTGTGCAGATGCAGAAGTTTATCTATCCATCCATCATCCATACCTCTTATCCCTCACTAGGTCTTGGGGGCCTGGTGCCGACCAAATCTCCAATCCACATCGATTGTGAGAGGCTCAAAGCTGCATGCAGTTTCCTTTAGGAAACTTAAGAAGAGGTTGGAGCTTTGAGAAAAGGAAATTACTTCTCATACAGAGATTAGCATAGATGCTAACAGCTTCAGTCCCAATTTTTTTCAGATCTGGACCACATTAGTTTATAAAATGAAAAATAACACTACCAAGTTTTCTATAGATTCGATATTTCACTGCACTTCCAACATGCTTTGGAAAGAGTTAGTTTTACAAAGTGGCTCATGTTCTGTCCTTTCCACCATGGCAGTAGCTCCTGCCTCCTACATTATCTGATTGGCCAGTAATGAATGTGATTGATGGAGCAATCGTCCAATCACCTGCTGGGTATGCTTTTGAAATTTCTGTCCATTCCACAACACTTTCTATGGGCTTTCCCAGATGGACGACTGAAATATATTCGATGGCCCATCTTGTGTCAGGTCAATTTTCCTGTAACAAAGACATTTAATAGCCTTTTATTCCCCTTGAAGGGAGACCTGGGTCCAAGTGGACATTCAGGCATTCCAGGGTTACCAGGATTTCCAGGGGCCAAGGGTAAGTCATAAAAGAGGCTAATTCCATATCATATATCATAGGGACACTTTTAGTTGAATGAAGCAGAATATAAACAAACAGAGTTTGATGATTTAACATTTTCTTAGCCATTCTCGTGTCATTCAATCTCACTGACTCTGATGAAAGCTGCCTGAATGTATTCCAGGTGAGCCAGGACAGTCTTATGGACAGCCTGGTCCAGCTGGACCCAAAGGACTGCCTGGGGAGGATGGACCAAGTGGTTAGTAAAGATTGGTATCTTGAACAGAGAATCTACTTCCTTTATCATTGGAAAATGATAAAGGAAGTAAAAATTATCATTGAAAGATGTTTTTCAATTAGGAGAAAAAGTCGTGTTTTGAATTTTTACCTGCCATTTTGCCTACATTTTAAGCTTTCAGAGGGAACCCAGGAGATCAAGGTGACCCAGGACCCCCAGGAAGGTCAGGTCAACCAGGACCACCAGGGTACCCAGGGGATCCGGGTAGACAAGGAGGAACAGGTGATATCTTGCTAATACAGGGCTCCTGCATAAGTGATAAACGGGCTCAAATTTCTGTTTTAAAATTGTACAAGTCTCTGTCTTTTTTTTTGCTTGTAACAGACCTTGACTTTTGGAAAACCATTTATGATTATCTACCCAAATCTGCCACATAACTTGTCTATTTTTTGATTACTCTCCCAGTGGTGGTTCAAAAGAAAATGTGGCTTAAGCTTTAGAAAATTAAGCATCAAGATAGGAAAAATGAATATAATGACGGGTGGTTGCAACAATTGGAATCAAAGTCACCTTAGATACAACATAACTGATTGTTTGTATAACATGCTAGTTTTTTTCTTTATTATGGTCCTAAAAAAGGTCTTTAAAAGACTTAAAATAGATCTAAAAAAACACCTAAGTAGCGGTTCTGAAATATGTTACACAGAAAACATATGTACAATAGAAAAATGTATGGATGCTCTGATTATTATAATCAGGGTCGAATCTAGTATTCCTTTTTTTTAAAGAGTTTGTTTTGTAATTCTTGTTTGTGCTTTAAAAGATTAAAAGAAAAGTATGGTTAGATGTTTCCAAATTCTCAGCCCTTCAACATGTCATAAAGTGAATTTCCCTGATCTTTCTTTGAGATGATGTAAAACTCCCACACTGTCTGAAGTTTATTTCAGTGTGTCCATGGTCACAAATCAGATATTGTCTCACAAGAGACTTAAGCTAAAAAAATGGTTGGTTATCAAATATTCTATTAAACAAGTATACCAGCATCAAATTTATACAGGTTTGAATTAGTAAAATGTGATTTAATGTGTCCCATGTGTTTTGTTTTCTATTTGTGGAGAAATGCTGCTTATATGTGCTTTTAACCTACTTGATGCTAGTTTATCACTTGATTTGGAGAGTTAGGGACTTGTACATTCTCTTGGATTATCAAACAGTTAAACATTACACAAACAAAAGATAGAAATAAAAAAGCCCAGTTTTCAGCCTAAATTGGAGTTTATTCTCTGTTATTGTAATCCCCATTTATGACAAACACAAACCTGATGTGTTTTTAAAGACAACGTGTCACTTTTAATCTGGTGCTCTTTTTATTTCTCTATGTAGACTTATCAGTGTCTTCATTGTTTCACTCTTCTTGTGTCTCTGCAGGTTTCCCTGGGTCACGTGGCCTGCCAGGTAATCCAGGTGTTCCAGGTATACCAGGTGGTACCGGAGGACAGGGTCCACCAGGCCCACCTGGCCCATATGGTCCTCGAGGTACAATACCAGTGAATTTCCCTTCTGTCAGATCATAATTACAGATATGATTCATATTTGAGACTTAATTAACCCTCCCATGGATCTACTGAATAAAAATACTGCTAAAATATTAGAAACACAAACCAAATATGCAACAAAATAGAAATAACAATCCACCAAGGCTTTCCTGAAGTTTTGATCCAGCTGTTCTGAAAAAAGCAGAAAACTGCCCAGCGGTGCAATCTTATCAAATCCAGTAAACCATTTCTGGAACTTCATATATGTTTGAATGACCATCAGGCACAGTTCACTGTTCACTTCTGGTTCCCTGCACCATGACTTTCCTGAGAAGTCCTTCAAAATGAATTGAGAACTTTTTGAATTATCTTGCTGGGAGACAAACAGACAAGCAGAGAAATGGACAAAAAAATGCCACCTAAGTATAATTACTCTAACCTGATGCCATAACCTATATTCATTGAAAAAAATTAAATCTTTTAAATAGTTTTTGAGTCTTGGCTGAGAAGGTGTAGTGATGTACAATGTTTAATATTTGCAGATTTGTCAATATTTTCAAATGCATTATTGCCCATATTGATACTGGTAGTTTTGTCAAGACTATAAGTATTTATTTATAAAACATTGACTCATTTCAGTGCAACAACTTTTTGTGTAAGGAATGAATGTAGAACAAAAAAAACAGCCATTTCCCTCTTGAAGTAATGAAAGTCTTTTTAAATGTACTCATGCAGTGATGCTAAGGTGAAGAAATATGATGCATTTTTGTATTTTGCCAATATTACTGCTGATGTATGTGCCAATAACAATATTCAACTTTTTCGGTCAGTATCTGCTGATATCAAAATTGGATCATTGTGAAACCCTAAAAAGGTGGACAACTGCAATGTATCTCGCAAAGTTAAGAAATCCTTGGAAAAAAAAGTCATGGAACCGCTTTCTGATTAACCACCAAATGCTAAGCACTTTTTTTGTTTAATGACAGCATTTCCTGAAAAATTCATAAAATCCACCAAGAAATTATTGATTTTTTTTTGTCACGGACAAACTAACAAATGGACAAATGTTGGCGGAAATATTCCGTCATGGCGGGGATAAAATATTAATGAAATCTCTGGGTATACTATTGATTTAAAGGTCACAAACAAATAAATAAAATCACAATTTCAAGGTTTTAAACCAGAAAGTATTTGTCCATAATAAGACCCCCTCTTGCTTCACAAAACTATGTCAATAGGAGATATGCCATCCCAACATCAACATACCAAAATACATCTGAATGGATTTTTCAAGCAAAAGTATGTAAGGATGTTTTCAGGGGACATCAGGGGATGGGAAAAACAAGAAAATTTGAACAAAGTTTCGATGATTTTCTAGAGAGGAAATTCTTCACAGGGCAGGATATACAAAGTATGATTGTTCCAAAGTTTGATGATGGCATTATTTTCTCAGGGCCCGCCGGACCACCAGGTCTGGATGGACTGGACGGGCTCAGAGGACCAAAAGGAAAAAAAGGAGCAGGTGGTAAGAGTGATGTTAATTTCCTACATTATTTACATAGTAGTTAAGCATTTGTCCCTTTATATGCATTTTTTATATGCTTGTTGGTGTTAAATATTTCTCAAATAAAGACAACTTGCTTATCCCTTGACTGAATTTAAATCATGCAAAAATGTTAAATCAGGTTCTATTTCATCCCTACTGACCGCCAGAGGCGGTGCTTTAAGCACTGGATATCTCCGTCTCGCGCATGCGCAGGTCGAGTACGTATACCAACAACGTCACATGTGACCCCCGCATGACCCCCAGAAGCTATAAGTTCCGGTGTCATCGGAGGAATGTCCCTTTTTCATCTTCTCGCTCGCACGTTGACATACGTGGATTTGTTTGTCGCTGGCAGCCTCGCACCATTTGGTCGGAGCAACGATTGATGATCGTCCTTCGAGAGGCTGTGACAAGCTGGTTTGTGAGAATTTTCTTCTTTCATCCACCTGGACTGCGAGGTAAGCGAACACTCGTCTGCGGGCTCTCGCCCGAGTCAGCTGTTTGTTGCTCGTATCTGGATGTTGTCGGCTGCAGTGTTCACGCTCACGCCGTTATCCACCTGTTCGTGTAGTCTTTGACTCTGCGTTCTTTGTTTACGGTGGGCTCCCACGCCCCGTTCCGACTGTTTTTTCCACGGCTAGTGCCGGTGTTTTCTGTTAGCGCTCTCGACAGCAGTATGCCGTTGTTTTAAGTTTTGTCACTGAATGGTAGCAGTGCTCCACGTTGCCCTTAGTTAATGTTAAAGCTCCCGGTCCGTGGTTGCATGTAATTGTACACGGCTTCTCTCTGCTAGAGTCTAGTATCGTTATTTCCGCAGCTTGTGCTGTAGGTATTTTCTGTTAATGATAACGGCTACGGTGCTCACGCCCACGCCTCTTTTGTTGATTGGCTGCAGTGCTCACGCTCAGCTCCAATAATCCTGTGTGCAACGCTGTCGGTAGCAGTGCTCTCGCTCAAACCGTCAGTGGTCTGTTGGCTAGTTCTTGACGTGGGTCCAACTCGCTAGGTTACAATAGTTCTCCGGTGACGACAGTGCTCTCGCTTCCTCTCCCGGCGCACGTTGTTTCCTATTGCTCACTACTCATGTCTCATTCGTGTGTTGATTGTATGGCCCCTCTGGAGTTGGAGGATGGTCATGACTGCTGCCCCATGTGCCTGGGCATGGATCACCTGAAAGTGGGAGTCTCAGGAGACCCCTGCATGAATTGTGGCTGTATGCCCTGGGGTGTATGAGTGGCTAGGCTACAGGAGGTAGAGCGTCTGTCAGGTGGCATGGACAGTCCCTCCCTGGATCAGATTCCGCTAGGTCAACCGGATAGACCCAAACGTGTGGCCGCCGAGGCAGCAGGTGCCCCGACGAGAAAGAGGTCTAAGGGCAGTGCCCTTACCACCAAGGTGGACCTATTGTCAGCCGAATTGGGTCAGATGAAGGAGCTTCTGCTGGCCCTTCAGCCTAAATCTGCTGTGCCAGAGCCCAAGTTGCAGGGTGTGGAAGCTGAGGAGGATGCTATTTCTATTGCGGCTTCCGCCACGCATTTTGGGGATTATATGAGAGGGTTATCCCCATCAGCCTCCAGGTCCCCTTCTCATCCTTCAACCCGAGGCTCTTCTCGGGGGTCAGAGGATACGTCTGTAGGGAGTGTCATTCGTGGGGCCCTGGCTCACCTGCAGCTGGACGTTCCACAGGCAGGCCAGGCGCCAGTTAGTGCGTTTTTCAGACGTCAGCCAGTCCAAACAACTTTTGCTGTTCCTCCATCAGAGGACTATATTAGGGAGTTGCATGCCTGTTGGAGAGACTCTAAGGCCTTCTCCCACTCAACTACTGACAGCCGGGCTCTTTCATATATGCAGGATGCGGATAAGCATGGCTTGGGTCGTATGCCTGCCGTGGAGCCTGCCATTGCATCCCTGATTGTGTCTCCTGATGAGACCCTTAGGTCGGATGCCAGGTGTCCGAGACCTCAGTGCAGGGTCACTGGTGCAGGAGCTCCTGACGAAGGCATATGATGCAGGGGCCCGCATGGGCTGTATTGGGAATACCCTTTCCCATCTTATGCTTGCCCTCTCCTCCTCCTTACAGCAGGCACCTGTTGATGCGTCTGTGTTGGGCTTCAATGACATTGCCTTGCAGGCCTTTGCCCTCATGACTAGAGAGTTGGGGCGCTTGATGTCCACTCTGGTCCAAGCTCGTCGGCAGGTGTGGCTTGCGCAGTCACCCCTGACTGACACATGTAGAAGAGTTCTCCGCTCAGTGCCGGTAGAACCAGGGGAGCTCTTTGGCACTGCTGCATTGGAGGCCTTACAGCGTACTGCTCAAGCTGGGCAAACGCGTGAGCAGTTGGCTAGCCTTCAGAGGGCTGTGCCTACCCAAAGGGCCAGGGTTGCTTCCTCAACTCTTCGGCGCCAAGTACGGCCATCATCTTCCTCCAGCGGACCCCAACAGCCTCGGCAGCCTGTTCAAGGGTCCTCACGTGACTTTCGTGCCCCCAGTGGGCCGCCCCCAAGGCAGCTTAGGGGTACCATGTCTGCCCCCCGTCCCCCCAGGACATCTGGGGGGCGGGGTCGCAGATACTGACTTTTCAGGGCCGGCAGTCGGCTGTTCTACCCGGCAGCAGCTCGATTACTGGGCTGCATGCACGCCGGACCCCTGGGTGGTTGCCACCCTTACCCGGGGGTACACTCTACAGTTCCGACGCCGGCCCTTGGCCTTCGGCCGGGTCAAGGTCACCATTATAAAGGACCCGGCAAAAGCTCTGGCGCTAAGCCAGGAGTTGTCCACCCTCCTGGTCAAAGGTGCCATCGAGCCAGTAGACCCTCAGCTGCAGCCGGGAGGGTTCTATTCCACTTACTTCCTTGTACCAAAGAAGGATGGGGGGTTCCGCCCGATCTTGGATCTCCGAGGTCTCAACAAGTTCCTGAAGATCCTGCCGTTCCATATGTTGACCACAGCCGAGGTGCTGCGTGTGGTAAGTCACCAGGAGTGGTTCACATTGATAGACCTCAAAGATGCCTATTTCCATGTTCCCATTGTGCCGCATCACAGGCAATTCCTGCGGTTTGCATTCCAAGGGCAGCATTTTCAATTCAAGGTACTCCCTTTTGGTCTGTTCCTTCTCTCCGAGGGTTTTCACCAGGTGTGTGGCGGCGGCTCTGGCACCTCTGCAGTCAGAGGGCGTAAAGGTCCTGCCCTATCTCGACGACTGGCTGGTTTGTGCACCATCCCGGTCTCAGGCAGTTCAGGATACAGCCCGTCTTCTGACCCATGTGGCCCAGTTAGGACTGGCAGTAAATGTGGGGAAGAGCCGTCTGGTCCCTTCCCAAATGGTAACTTATCTGGGGCTGGATTTGGACTCGAGGTGCATGCAGGCCCGGCTGTCGCCTCAGCGTGTGGACAGCATCATGAACTCTCTGTCCCTCTTCAGAAGGGGCAAGATGTTGCCTTATGTCGAGTTCTTACGGCTTGTAGGCAGACTGACAGCAGCAGTCCCAGTGATTCCTCTGGGCTTGCTTGCCCTGCGGCCTTTGCAGAGATGGGTGCGCAGTCTCTGTTTAGATGCCAGGCGCCACAAGCACAGACTGGTCAGGGTGACGCAGCAGTGTATCCTAACTCTGTCCCCATGGAAAGTGGGGCCGTTCTTAGTGGTGGGTGTGACCATGGGATCTATCCCATCACGAAGAGAGACTGTGACAGTGGATGCGTGTCCCATCGGATGGGGCGCGACCTGGCAGATGAGGACAGCTCAGGGTCAGTGGTCTGTGCAGGACAGCGTAAGGCACATCAATGTGCTGGAGTTGCGTGCAGTGCGTCTGGCACTCGAACATTTTATGCCCTTCCTGCAAGGGAGGCATGTGCTCATCCGATCAGACAACATGTCAACAGTGGCCTACATCAACCACCAAGGAGGCACCAGATCGGCGCAGCTGCTACAGGAAGCCAGGCATCTGTTAACATGGGCGGTTCCCCGCCTGTGCAGTCTGCGGGCAATGTATCTGCCAGGGGAACGGAATGTGGTTGCAGATTTCCTCTCCCGGCACACACCCCCATCGGGGGAGTGGCGACTTCACCCAGATGTGGTGAGCCAGATTTGGGCCCTATTTGGGAAAGCAGAGGTGGATCTCTTTGCCTCGGAGGAGTGGACCCATTGTCACCTCTGGTTTTCCTGGATGGAGTCATCCAGCCCTCTGGGCCAGGATGCTCTGGCGCACGACTGGCCCCTGGTCCAGCTCTATGCTTTTCCCCCTCTGCCCCTGATCCTGCCGACTCTGCACAGGGTCCTCCAGCAGGGCCACAGGCTTCTACTGGTGGCCCCCTTCTGGCCAGGGAGGATTTGGTTCCCTCTGCTGCGCAGGCTGTGCCGCAGCTCACCATGGCGTCTCCCAGACAGGAAGGACCTTCTTTCTCAGCTGGGAGGTCAGATATGGCACCCGAACCCCAGCCGCCTCAATCTGTGTGTATGGCCCCTGCAGGGCCCGAACCACTCTTAGGTGAATGCACTGAGCCAGTAAGGGGAACCATTCCGAATGCGAGAGCACCGTCTACTCGGGTTCAGTATGCCAATAGATGGAAACTGTTTGCGGAGTGGTGTGCAGGAAAACACTTAGATCCGGTCCACTGCCCAGTTGCAATGGTCTTGGAGTTTCTGCAGTACCTGCTGGATGGTGGGCGTTCCCATTCCACACTTAAGGTGTATGTAGCTGCAATTTCCAGTCGCCATGTCTTGGTGGACAATGGCACTGTAGGCTCACACAGACTTGTCTCCCTCTTCCTTAGGGGAGCCCTTAGGTCACACCCTCTAAGAATCAGGAGTGCACCAACATGGGATTTACCCTTAGTGCTGGATGCTCTGTGCCAGCATCCCTTTGAGCCCCTTGCCTTGGCTGGACTTAAGTGGCTGTCATTTAAAGCTGCTTTCCTTCTTGCTATTGTCTCTGCAAAGCGTGTAGGGGAGTTACATGCCCTGTCTGTCAGCAGCTCATGCTTACGTTGGAACGCTGATGGCTCTTTCATTGTGGCCGAACGTGATGTTCCTCCCTAAGATTTTGTCCCCATCGTATATAAATCAGCCTATTCAGCTGGCCCGGTTTGTGCCCCCACCGTAGGAGAGTGGGTCGCAGCTCCTATGCCCGGTGCGGGCATTGGAGGCTTATATTGATGCCACTGCGGCTATGCGACAGTGTGATCAACTTTTTGTTTGCTTTGCTGGTCCTAGGAAGGGGCGCGCTCTCTCCAAGCAGAGACTGTCCCACTGGATTGTTGACACCATTGCACACGCCTATAAGTCTACTAACCGCCCCCCACCAGCTGGGGTGCGATGTCACTCTACTAGGGGCGTGTCTGCATCATGGGCTGCACTGAGGGGGGTGCCCCTTGATGCTGTTTGTGCTGCTGCTTCTTGGGCTTCACCTAGCACCTTTTCAAGGTTCTACAGGGTGAATGTTGCTGCCTCCCCTCTGATGAGTGCAGTCCTGGCCCCGGCATGTTCTGCTCCCAGCTGTTGAAGTGAGTTGGGATTCTAAGTGACTCTGTTGGTATGAGTCATCCAGTGCTTAAAGCACCGCCTCTGGCGGTCAGTAGGGATGAAATAGAACGAAAGTTACGAATGTAACTACGGTTCTATGAATCCCGGATGACCGCCAGAGCATTCAGTCACTCAGAATCCTTGTGGTTTCGCAAGAAGATTCAAGAGGGACATTTCCTCCGATGACACCGGAACTTATAGCTTCTGGGGGTCAAGCGGGGGTCACATGTGACGTTGTTGGTATACGTACTCGACCTGCGCATGCGCGAGACGGAGATATCCAGTGCTTAAAGCACCGCCTCTGGCGGTCATCCGGGATTCATAGAACCGTAGTTACATTTGAAACTTTCGTTTCTGCTCAAAGTTATACCTTCACTGAGCCCAAAAAAGTAAATTAGAAACAGTAAAAAACTATTATTAATAGTTTTCAGTACTCTTTGAAATATAACATGAACATACAGGTACATCTCAAAAAATTAGCATATCATGAAAAAGTTCAATATTTTTTATCACTCATTTCAGAATTACCAAAACTTCAAGCAATAAATGTTAGAAATGTTTCTCTCTATCTGTAATGAATCTATATAATATATGGGTTTCACATTCTGAAATGAGTGATGGAAAATATTGAACTTTTTCATGATATTCTAATTTTTTGAGATGTACCTGTAATCTCAATCTTTCTCCTCAATGTATTCATCTCCTTTTAAGGCATAGGTGTTCCAGGCGCTCCTGGACCAGATGGTTTTCCTGGAATAAAAGGTCTCAGGGGCTTTCCAGGATCCCCGGGAGTCTCCTACCCTGGACCAAAAGGCCAGAGAGGCCAACCTGGCAGCTCAGGTATCACATCTATTAACATAAATAATTAATTCATGGCAAAATGTCGACATTGTTAAAGGACATAATTGGAAGTTAAACAGACACATTATTCATGCACTCTTCACAATACTCCTTGTGTAAGAACAATAAAATACTAGAGAATTTGCATTTCCATGAGGGAAATGCGTTGAAATGCTGAGTGTGACTGCTGAAACTGTGAAATGAAATTGCTAAAAGTAATGCAAAGGAAGTTGAAAATGTGACATGGATAGTTGTAAGCAGTAAATCATGGCTGAAAATGTGTGAAATGTGCAATAAAAATGTTTGCAGAAAATTATGGAGGTCAGGTGTGCAGGTCACATGACCATGCTGTAACTTCAAAGAAATGTGCAAAAGTTGATGCAGCTTCAACAGTCATATCTCAGAAACTGTAGCAGATAGTGAAAAGTGCACTAAAAACTGTTTGCAGTTGTGAAAGAAAGCAGAAAATTAATGACTGTTTTGTAACATGTGTTATTTGTAGATGTACCTAATAAAGTGGCCAGTCAGTGTAATAGGTCCAAAGTAAGGTTGGGAGTGTAAAGAGAAGCATGATTACGCCATTGTAATGAAGAATCTGTACTAGATGGAAAGAAAAGTACATCCACCTTAGCCTGGATTTGTACCTGGGTCTCTCACTCCGTAGTCTGCTGCTCTAATCCTTCAACCACGTGGCTACATTGCTGAATCATGGAAAGCACGGTATTTCTCCTGTATGTCTCATAGAGCACTCTAATGACGCTCGGTACTTCCGGGTAAACGAACGCTCGCTGTGTCTAAACCGGAATAGATATCAGGAAAAGGATTTCACCGTGAGCATCCCAAGAACCTGCTAAAACGTGTAATATAATTCTCATATCTGTACTGTTCAAAATGTTAACACAGTGACGAGTTAAAAACGCGCTTCAAACTGCAGCACTTGGCTGTCCGGGGCTTCGGTCTGAAGTCACGTGACACGCTGAACACACACAGATTTCCTCAAAAGTTGGTGTTGCTTAAAAATTCATATTTAAAAAACTGTAGAAGCCAGCAAAAAGCTGAAGATATGTAAAAATAGTTGAGAAGTTAGTGCAGCTTTTAAAGCACGAATGAAGTCTGTAAAGATTAAAGATAAATTATAAACCTCAGAGCTCTGTGGTATGTAGCTCTGATTCGGCGGTTGTTGAAATTATAGATAAAAAAAAAAGCTGTTTTGAGGTTATTAATCCAGTCTATTTTATGTCAACATGTACAGGCTTTAAAACTAATAAAAGGTAACATTGAGGATTTAAGCTTGCGTTGTTAAAAGTAAATAACTCACAGCATTAGCTGACAGCCTGAAAGTTTCATACAGTCTTGTATTTTTCTCAACAGGTCTTCAAGGCTTCCCAGGTGAACCTGGTTACCAGGGCCCAGAATGTCGCACATCTGCACCAGGACCCTCAGGAGATGCAGGGTATGAAGGACCATCAGGGCCCACAGGTGAGTGTATGTTTGTGTGCTTGCCAGTTCTTTGTCAAATTCTTTGAGTCGGTGGCGCAGTTGGATAGTACGCTTGGTCAGTGAATCGTGAGGTTGCAGGTTCAAGCCCAGCTCTGGGTGACACATGGCGATGTGTCCTTGGGCAAGACACTTAACCCCAAGTTGCTCCCACTGCTGCGTCAGTGGCGTGTAAATGGGCATGAAAGTGCGTGAATGTGTTCGAGATACTGATGGATAACTAACATAGAAATTCAGAACCATCAGTGAGTGAATGTGGGAGCGAATGGGTGTGAATGGGTAGGTGTGACCTGTGGTGTAAAGCAGCTTTGAGTAGTCCAAGACTAGAAAAGCGCTATATAAGCTCAAGTCCATTTACCATTCTTTCTTGTGTAAATATGCACAAGCCATCTTTGTGTTGCTATATTAATTAATTTTTATTGTCATCATAAACAGACTAAATATCAAGGTAAAATGTACAAATACTCTGCCATTAACTCACACTGTTAAAAATTAGGCTTTGCAAAAATTGTAACTGAAATTGAATTCTGTGTTTACAGAATAAATCAAAATAGTATAGGAATATGGACAAAGGTTCCTTATTTTTTGAGCTTGATGTAAGGATACTGATCTAAGGTCTATCCTATTTTCTCTGGCATGACAATTTTTTGGTTGGACCCCCTTTTGCCTTAAGAATCTCTTCAATTCTTTGTGATGTTGATTCAGCAAGGTGCTGGAAACATTTCTCATATATATGTATCATATATATATTAGACAGAAATAAAGTCAGATACAAAGAAAATAACAAAATAAAAAATGTTTAACCCTGGCTCACAGGAGCTGATATGTTCTTGGCCAAAGTGATGGTTATTATCTGTTTGTGATTTTAGGTCGTCCCGGAGGACCAGGTCTCCCGGGGGGAAGCATTCCCAATAAAGGAGACCCAGGTCATATTGGTCTTCCTGGAATACCAGGGCGAAAGGGCATTAAGGGTTTTCCAGGACCCCCTGGACCTCAAGACTACAGTGGCCGCCCAGGGCCAAAAGGTACAGAGCAGCGCAAAACTTCTGCCCTCACAATTTCTACAGGTGTCTGTGTATTCTTCTAAGCCTCAAAGCTGACTTCAAACATAAGCTGTTTTCCTCTGAGAGGTCTTAAAATATCAGTTGTGTTGTCTTGGACTAACAATGGATTAAATGTCCATTTAAGATTAAATTCAATAACCTGACACAAAAGATTGAATCAAACAGGTAATATAGGCCCTACTGGTCCCAGTGGATTTCCTGGACCCAAAGGACGGAGAGGTGACATCGGTCCTTTTGGCCTCAAAGGAGTTAGAGGCCCACCTGGTGACAGAGGTAAGTTGTTCTGTATCAACACACATACTCATATCTAGCTTGGAGTTGTTTATGTATTTAGTGTGTTGTATTTTGTCATGTTTTCCATCCAGGTATAAAAGGTCCTCCTGGGGATCACTTTTATGGGCCCCCAGGACTGGTTTCCCCTGGACCACCGGGACGACCTGGTGCCCAAGGATCTTTGGGACCTCCTGGCTATGCTGGTCCTCCAGGTGCTCTAGGACGGAAAGGCAAGCACGTCTGAGATATTCTCTATTCATAGCCATGTGTGCAACGGCACACACTCCTTCTCCTCCCATCAGTTTACCTGGGAGTTTGTCTGTGAAGGAGAAAGAAAGACATTGTCTGACGCTGTATGCTGTTTATCTAGATGTGAAAAATGATTTCATTGCAGTTGCACAGTTAAAGTGTGCGGCTTAATAATGACAAGGGATGTCAGTATGTATTTCCAAGCTGACAAATTATAACACTTAGCATATTAATAAAATAATAAGAGTTTTTATTCTTTCTGCTCCTTTTCATTCAGTTTTGGGGATCTTTTATTTTTTCTTTGTATCAATTTTTATTTATAAAAGAATGAAATAAACAATAAATAAATAAATAAAAAATAATAATAGTATTTGTGCAGGACTTACTGTTTGTGCTTAGTCTAGACAGATAGATAGATAGATAGATAGATAGATAGATAGATAGATAGATAGATAGATAGATAGATAGATAGATAGATAGATAGATAGATAGATAGATAGATAGATAGATTTCCTTTAAATTACAATACATAGAATGTATTGTAAAATGACAATCCCTGAGCATTTTTGGGTGCCGTTTGATCATAACAAAATATCACTTCTTAGAATCAGGATTCAGAAATAACTAATATGTTGAAAGATGGTGATTTATATAATGCTTGTGTATGTGTGACTGTTTAAACGTCACATACTGTATGTCTTTGTGTGTTTATGTTGCCTCGTTTGTTTCTGTTTTTTAGGAGAGAAAGGCACTCCTGGGCCTCTTGGCTTTACTGGCAATCCAGGCCACCCTGGTCGTGATGGTACTGTGGGAGACCCAGGAAATCCCGGTCAGCCAGGATTTCCTGGACCTCAAGGTAAGTAATAGGACACAACCAATGAACTAGCTGTGTTCTCAATGGGATGACTAAGTATGGTTCAACCTGGTTTCAGAGAGGTATGTCCGGATGTTGCTTGTGTTTTCACGGAGGTTGGAAAAACAAGTGTAGATGACAGTCGTCATACTGGGTACATCAAATTCTCTCTGCACATTTTCCTCTGCAACATTGGCAAGGAAGGTGTGCACCTCTGTATCCTCTGTGGGGCATTGTCCTGGGCAACTTTCTTTATAGTAACAGAAGTAGAAAAGTTGCTCTTTTGAATCCAGGGTTGATTTAAACCTGCCATGGTATGTTGTTTTTGTTTGGTATGGTAAGTGGTGATTTTTGCTTTCACACAAACAATCTGCAGCGGTTTTAGCTCCACCGTTTGGAGTTGACCCAGTATGCCTGGAGCCCCAACAAAATAGTGGTAAAAAAGTGAGATGAGTGAGTCAGTTTGTGGGTTCATTTTCATCTTTGAAGTGAGTGAATGCTTTTCAGAAAACAATGTCTATTAGTTTGAACTTTAAACATCTTGAATTTGTTGTGTATTCAGTAGTGCATCGGTCAAAAAGGACTTGTATTCTGTTTTATTTATGTTTTCCACAATGTCCCAACTTCACTGGAATAAGGGTTCGTATTCACTACTATATCTATGCTTGCTCCAGGTACCACAGGCCCACCTGGTGATCCAGGTGAACCAGGCTACAGGACGGCTCAGAGATCAGGCTTTCTATTGGTGATTCACAGCCAGTCCACTGAGCGACCAGCTTGCCCTGAAGGCAGTGCTCAGCTTTGGTATGGCTACAGTTTGGTCTATCTGGAGGGACAAGAGAAGGCTCACACTCAAGACCTGGGTAAATGTCAAATTAAGTGTTGGTTCGGTTACAAGTAAAGTCGGTTATTTGTACTTTAGACATTCACCATCTACTTTCTAGGTTTACTGCCATAGAAGTTTCTTAAAGTGCATCATAGACAAGGAAAAGTGATGGGTCAGAGTTTACCTGCAGTGCCAAGACATTAAAACTACTTCTCTAACTACAGCTAAAAGGTACAGCTTAGCTCAAAAGCGAGTGAGCCCATTACTTGGTGTGGTTTGCCGTGCTCAGACTGCACATTATTTCCACAGTTACAATAGTCGCTATGTCAGATTAGACAACCACATAGCCATTAAAGCCAGATTGTGAACAAAACGGCTGAAAACTGAGATTTTTCTTTATGTTTTTGCCTTCTGTTTACACGAGTACCCAGAATGCCTGAATCCACAAATTTTTGAAACCTGGGTCAGAGTGAAAAGCTTTGAAAACATTTTTGTATCTGTATCTGACTCCTCTTTTGACCACAACCTCAGATCAGGTGAGAAAACCCACTAAATTTAAGCACATCACAAAGTGAAGTAAAAGAAAGTCTAAACGAGTAACAGCGTTTTCCTGTAAAACGCTGACGTGCAGCGCATGCGCAGTACTCTTTCAGATAAAGGTTGCACATGCATCCCAAGAACAACAGCTTCAGCTGTCTACTGACCAATATGTGTGCTGCCATCCATGCTCGGTTTGTTATCCAGACACATTTGTTGTCCAGTAAGGAATCTTCTGCGTCTTCATGCGTCCACTTGTCATTGAGAAGTATGTCTTCACTGGAAAACGTACGCGTGATGCCACTGTTTCACTACAAACCTACATTGCCATTAGACCTGACTAAGTAAGCTGCTAATAAAAAAAATAACAAAAGCTGAAAGTTTAAATTTTTTTTTTTAAGGGGAGGGGGGGCATTTTGTGCCTTTATGGATAGGACAGAGACAGTGTATAGGCTTGTGAAAGGGGGTGAGAGAGTAGGGGAAGATGCACTGCAAACTGGTCAAGGCTGGATTCGAACCTGGACCGGCAGAAGCATGTACATGGGACATGCCCAGTTGCTAACCACTCCGCCAAACCAGCACCCTAAAACAAGATAAAAGTTAAACAGCACAGCCAACACAACTTTAAATCAGGCTTTCAAAAGGACAGCATAATTTCTAGATAAAACAATTTTCTTTCACTACAGTCATTGTGCACTCCTTTTGTAGTTTGCTCCACACTTTTGCTTTACCCGAAGAGTCTAACACTATATCCTAAGAGTGTGATGTTAGATCTTACCATGCTTCACTCAGCCTGACACCCACATCTCCTGCTTGGAGAAACTAACCTATCATTTTTCTTCTTGAGCATTTTCATTACAAACCTCAAAATCTTTTCTGTGGCAACAAAAGAAGAATGGAACATGGGGCAGGCTTTTTAAGAACACATTACTTGTTAAACCAAAATAATTCAAGCACATTCATGGCTTACTTTGTAATTTTCTAACCCCAATGCAGTCTGCTAATGTTTAATTTTGATTTTAAAGGAAAAAGTCTGTCTTTTTTGGTCCCTTTTTTAAAATAACTCTTCCGTCTGTAGGCCAGGCTGGCTCCTGCCTCCCAGTTTTCTCTACTATGCCTTTCTCCTACTGCAATAAAGCAGCCTGCCACTACTCCAGCCGCAACGACAAATCCTATTGGCTCTCCACAACTGCCTCCATACCCATGATGCCTATGTTTGGCGCGGAGATTAGCTCCCACATCAGCCGCTGCGTGGTGTGTGAGACGGTATCACCCGCAGTGGCTTTTCACAGCCAGAATAACACCATTCCCGCATGCCCGCCTGGCTGGAGGAGTCTGTGGACAGGGTTCTCTTTCCTCCTGGTGGGTGTGATGATCAAACTGTGTTATCCAAAATACTGCTGTCAACAGATTCATTTTTTTTTTAACAGTTTTCATTCCTTCACAGCACACAGGGGCAGGCGATGAAGGCGGGGGCCAGTCTCTGGCTTCTTCAGGTAGCTGCCTCAAGGATTTCCGGAGCCACCCCTTCGTGGAGTGCCAGGGTGCCCGTGGTTCCTGCCACTATTTTTCTAACATGTACAGCTTTTGGCTGACTACTGTGAGTCACCAAGAACAGTTTTTGACTCCAACACCAGGCACCATCAAAGCTGCCGACCAACAGCGGCGCAAGGCCAGTCAGTGTCACGTCTGCACCAGAGGGCTGTACAGTACCCGACCATCTATTATATTGTAACTTAAATGACCCTTATTACCAATTTAAGCTACTGTAATGTTGATTATTTCTTTACACTGATCACCACTCATTTTTATAAAATAATTATAAATGTACAATTTAGTGACCTGAAAAGTGGGAGTTAACCAGAACTGAGCGCTTGTCTTCTTTATTTTTGTTGATGTTTTTGTTATTGTTACATATAGAAATAAAGGGATGCACAAATGATTGGCAGTAAATTGATATCTGCAGATAGAAGCTTAATAAGGGTTCTGCCAATTTTAACAGCTGTACATATTGGTCTCACTTACTGGCCTTACATTTGAGGGAGTTTTTGCAAACTTTCTTTAAAAGAATGGGATAACTTGAATATGACAGAATGAGCTCCTTAAAAACGTAGAATAATTTGTCTCGTTCACTACAGAGCTCACTGTTTGTTAGCAGGTTGTTACTGTACAATGTTGGACAAAAACAAATACATATAGAAGACACTTTTAGGACCAAGACGTGTCTCTACAAGAGTTGTGTTGAGTCAATAAGTTTGTAACTTAAGATGTGTAGAAAAGGTGTCACAGTGGGGGAGGCACTACAGTGGAGAAAGCTTCACAGCAGGTGGCTGCAGCAAGACCCCTGTCATATTATACTAAATGAAAGTAAAATCTATCAATTAACATTACAAAAATTGCACATAAACTCATGCAGTTTTTTTTCTGTAATGTGACTGAAATCATTCCAATTAGAATTTCTGAATTCAGTGCTGACATGGACTCAATCTGATCATGCATTAAACATTTTTTTTAGAACAAAAGCATTTGGGCATGCACAGAGCCGTCCCTGCAGTTTAAACACAGTAACTGCAGAGGCAGCAGCTGTTCCTTCCTATTAAAATATATTAAATGTGCTCTAACTTTTAAAATATGTGTTCAGTCAGTATTGATTTAAAGTGCATAGTGACAGCAACCAAGAATAGAAACTTAACTATGATGAGATAAGAACATTTTCTGTTGACTCTGTTGTAAGATCCAAATATGAAGTTCCTCAGCATACTCAATCTTCTGCTAATAGTTCAGCTAAGACTTATGTGTTTGTTACAAACACCACCTCCCTCATGTAGGAACAAAGATTTTATTACAGTCCTCTCTTCAATGCTGACATTGGTGAATTTGGAGGTCTGTATTTCTGTTAATTCCAAAATTAACCCAAATCATGTGCAGCAAACATTTTTTTCTTATCTGAAAGACCTGCAGTCAGGTGTAGCTTGTGCAGCGGGACGGGTCCCCTTTGTTAAATGTGCCTCTTGTTGGTGATGAGATGCATCGTTAGTTGGAGCACAGTAGACAATCTGGAAATGTGAGATTATGGAGAGCTTTCTTCAGAGACATGAAGTAGTAGACGAAAAAGTATCCAGCCATTTGATTTTGTTCTCTTCACCTATACACATAATTAAATAGCTTTATTTTTTACCCAAGGTTTAAGACTACAATAGCAAAGGAAAAGCCAGCTAAGGGGGTCGTTGGCTGCTCGGCTGGCACTTATGGAAAGCCCACTTTTGAAAAGTGTAGTGTCCAATTATTTTTGCATTTAAGGTTCAAGCAAAGCATTTCCGTTTTTCCCTTGCTAAATTTCAAAACTTGTCAAAGAATGGATTTGCCATTTATTGAAATATATGTTTGTTTTCAAAGCAGATTCACAATATGAGTGGGATATGTGAGTACAAGTAAGACTTTGAATGCTATTTGAAATGTCTGTATAAAGGTGTGGTATCAATATTTGCCAAAATGACTTTTGAAATATCTGCTTATCAGTTAAAAGTCATTATCCAGTATTAAAGAGAAATTTGTATTGTCAGCTTGCTGATGGACCTCCATTTCCTGAAATAAAATGTTGAAATAATATAACTGAGTGAGTCATTCAGATGAGGATGTCAATGTTTCTTCACTTGGAAAAATAATATCCTGCAAAAAGAAATCCCAACACAGTAGGGGAACAGCATAATTTCCACAGGACTCAGTTTTCCATAGTGGGTTTCAAGTTCATATTTATTTATTTCTCTCAACAGAACCCAAGTGACAATCAGAATACAGTACTTTTTTTCTTCAAACATGTTTTTTCCTTTTCTTTTTTTCTTACGCAAAAAAAAAAAAAAAAACAAGAGAACACTCAGTGCAATAAGACAGAGGACTTCTGACAGTGCGGTGCTCTCTCTACCTTTTCACAGTGCACGTTTATACACACAAAGAGATTGTACATCATCATCATTATTACATTTCCAACCTTTGCCCCTCCTGTCATCACGGAGAGGGCAAAGTGAATGTCTTAAAACAATCATTATTAAAGATTCCACTTGCATACAGTGTAGCTTGGCACACACGAACAAACACACAAACACGCGCACACAGCTCTCTCCCTCTCGCACACAGACGTACAGGTACAACACAGAGGGACCTCTGTGGCGTCGATTCTCAGCGGAGAAGGGGTACTGCACTTGCATTCCACTCTGAGGGTTGGCTCACGTGTCCAACCCGGACTATTTTGGCAATGTCAACATTGCATTTGAATGTGCTGAGGGAACCAATTTGGACAATGTAAGTAGGAGGTTGAGGTAGAGGGAGAGAGCAGGGGGTGAGGGACATGGATGTAATCTGCCTGATTGGATGTAATGGAATAAGATGGGTAGTGCATTTCTCTTTCTTCTGACAGAGCCTCAAATATTTGTAGGCCCTTGTGCAACCCCTGTCTGTTCGACCGGGTAGAGCTGTCGCCATGCTATAGGTCCTTTGATTTCTAAAACGGTTGCCAGCCAATTGAAATGTGAGTATTGTCCGACCGAGACAACCAATCAAAAATGACTGCCAGTCATCTCCCTCTCGCCAATAAATGAAAACTTCCATGGCGCAGCTACCTTTAACATTTCCAAAAATATATATATAAGTATAATCTTGAAAGTTAATTCTTAAGCAAGTGCATATGGCTATTATAATCTGCAGTTAAATCAAGAAATGCTCTAAAAGCTCAGGTGTTGATTGTACGGGCTGGTCGTTGGCATCAAGTATTTACACTGTGTCGTGGTGCTCGCAGTGTGCATGGCAAAGTAAAGGCGCTAGCACTCGCCAGCTATTGCCACCAACCCCGTTTTTCTTTTTTTTTCCTTTCTTTTTTTTTTTTTAAATAACTGACCATCCAAAGTGCAACCACACCCATATCTCGCTTAACAGGCTTTGGCTGGTTTTTGGAAATTATACTGTTAAAAATGTATGTTCTAATTTACTACCTCCCCATCCCACCCTCATAGTGTTATCTTAGATTACAGCAGAAACATTTCACACGTTCCCATTCCTCGACAGCATGCCAGCCAACAGGTTTTCTTCAACTCCTATATTCAACCGCTTTAAAAAGGCTTTGACATCGGGACAGCTTCTTACTGTAATAGACAAACGTAAGCACACCAAGCTTCCTGTCTATGCTCTAAGACCATCTCTTGCACATAGTAGAACATACTGAACCAGGCATGGAGGGTGCTGGAATCTAAAGCACGTTAACTCCTTGACTTTACAATACAACAGTGAAAATGTAAAGTTCAAATAGACAGAATTGAGTAGTCCATTCATTTTAGTGCTATTTCCGGCACACAAAAAAAGAGTTGGGCATAAGAAAATTATGCTACTACAGTACAAGTATTGATAGAGTATGCTTTCCAATGTAAAATAACCCAAAGAAAAATAACAAAAACGAAGATTAGATTGCATCTACATCTACTATACATCATTTAAGCTGCTTTTTAATCCCCATCTCGTTTAGAAAATATCTATTCATCAAATATCTATTCTACTAATTATATTACAAGAATCCAATCACAGGAAATAGAAAAATATCAAATATCACCAGTGATGATAAGAAAACATGACAACCTGAACGAGCAGAAATATTGCTATGGTACCACCATTTGTCCATTGACATCAGCGACTATCTTCTTGGTGCTCTTACCGGCTGTCCTGAAGCCCCCGATGTTACAGGGAAGCGTCAGCACAGCCCAGAGGAACAAGGGAAGAGGGAGGGCAGGGGGCTATCTGAGGGGTTGTGTGGCAGGGAGGTGTAAGTGTGTGGTTAGATGGCCGTGTCCCAGAACACAGTCTTCTGTGTAGGGTACGGGGGAGGACGGATCTTTTTGGCCCCGCTGTTCTTCCCCCAGCTCGGGAGGACCGATGAGCTCTCTTGCTTGCACTGGCTCCTCTCATGGTGCCTCTCCTCGTTCCTGTCCGGAGGAGGGGGAGGCCTCTCCAGATATTTCTGCAGGTGTGGGTGCTGCCTGGAACGGATCTCCTTGCAGAGGGTGCGCTTCCTCTCGATCTGATCCAGCATGGTTGTGTCTCCACAGATCCATGGCATCTGGAGCATCTGAGGGACGAAAAGATTGATGTTACGAGTTATATGTGCACTCTGTACAAATAATTAAATGCTGTACTTTGGTCAAAATATGATGATGATCACTTACAAGAGGGAGATTTGGCTCAATATAAACAAGCATTAAACAGCCTTTGTAGTGTATGTCTTTAAATGTACATAGATTGCGCTGACCAAAGTAAAAGTGTTGTGGATCCATGGCTAGAGGTTGAGATATAAGGGTTGAAGTATCAGATGAAGGTTGTGTATTATTTTAATGATTTTAGTGGAATCATAAGGAGGGATTTCATGTTCCAAATGAACTTGGCTGCCTTAAGCTCCTAAAGTTTGCAACAAGACAAATAGAAACTGGACACTCCCAACAACTTGAAAGCCTGTCAGTTTTCTGAATAACATGATCAAATTCTGCATTTCTTTAATGTAACGCAACAAAAATCGTAATTTGGTACCCTGCCTATTAACATCCTTAACGAGCTAACCTTGAGAAAAGTTCATTTGGCAACATAGAACATAAGAATATGAGAAATATCCAGGATTGGGGAACAATGCTGTTTTCAGATATATGCTTGAGTAGGAACTGGTTCATTATGATATCCAGTCTGCTGGCTCTTTTCAGCTTTAGTGGGTATTACACCATAGGCAGCCATACCTAGAGTTGTATCATTTAAGAGGCTCTGACCCAATTCTGATCAGTAAGAGAGTTGTCATTCTTGATAATTATTTGGCAATTGGTAATTCGGTAATAATTGGTTGTGACAAGGCTGGCATTGAGTCATTCTCCCCGTATCACTCAGAGGGGCAAGTTGAGTAAAAAATCTGGCATGAAACTGTAATGTGAGTAGCCAGCTGGTGAGTCTACTTCTGCAGTGTGAAGTTAATCTCTTTTTTTGGCACCTTTACCAATGAGAGCAGACCAAAACAACAGCAATCAAATAATAATCAGCCTTTATTCTTATGGTGTTGTCTCCTTTTAGTTTTAGGAGCTCTGGAATGTGCTTGGTTGGCCCTCAATTTGATCCTCTAGCTCCAGTCTACTTTAGAGATTGAGGATTTCTGAGAGATCCAGTTTTGGTGGAGTTATCGCTGTAATACTCTCTCTGCAAACAGCTAAGATTGTGAAGTCTGGCTGAATTGTCAGGTGTATGTGCCTTTGAAACTGTCCTATCACCTTTAGTAACCAGTAAAGATTTTAAAACTGCCCTATGTGTACACAGTGCATGGATGTGTGTCAGTGGCTAAATGTGATATGTTGAGCATTCTGTGTGATAAATAGACTGAAAGCTTCATTTCCTTCTGAGTGTAGCTGATTGAAAAGATGTTCTCATGGCTTGTAACAGGATGAAATGTGAGTTACAAAAAGCATTTGCACATACCTGACTTTGCTGTGACTCCGCTGCTCTCCTTTGTGGAGTCCCCATTGGGGAGGGGTTAGCAGTCATAGAGGGTGAGCGGGCATATTTTGGTGCTGTTTTCACATCTTAAAAAAAGAAAAAGCATGTTAGTTCCGTAGAATAAGATGTAGGAAATGCAGTCGATTATATTGTTTTTCGGATGAATATTCAGATTGAGTGTTAAAGCCTTTCTACCAAAATCGACCAGAGATTCACAAACTTCTAAAGAGCAACCTCTTGGAAAATGTCTTAATGGCTTGCAGATAGCCAACACTAATACAAAGATTTAAACATAAAACTTCTTATAGAGCCAACATAATGAAACAAATCATGCCTATTTCAATAGATATTGAAATCCTGATTTGTATTATGATTCTTTATTGATTATACATGTCCATCAACGGCATATGACCACTCTCTTAACACCAACACATTCTGATCGTTTGAATGATTTGAATAAAGAAATAAATACAGAATATAGAGGAACAATATCTACAAATTATAATAGCCAACATACCAAAACAGAATGCATTTTAGTGAATGACACACAAGTTTTTTGATTGATAATTTGTTTTCATGATGGTGGGAAGCTAATATTGTTACTGAAACTGAAACTTGATCAATTCACCGCACTAACTTCTCAATATTTTCACACTTTTTTTAATGTTGACAAAATAATCAACAGTTAATTACAAGAAGCCAACATTTTTCAAAAAAACATATATTCTGTTTTACTTTTCTTCAATACAGTGGATTTGAAAAAAGGGGAAATCTTTCACTGGGCTCCTACTGATGCTATATATATATATATATATATACATATACATACATATCTATCTATCTATATGTATATGTATATATATATATATGTATATATATATATATATATATATATATATATATATATATATATATATATATATATATATATAAACAGATATGGCATGATAATTAGTAAGATACTAGCTGCTTATTAGTTATTATTAAGACCTGATTAACAACTTATTCTATATGACCATACTGCAGGGGAGACAAAAGGTAACTTTGGAAATGACTTAACAACTCAAGAAGTTTTGGTTGCAGAATATGTCACCCAATCTAAAGCAAGTTTTTTTCAACCAATAATTCACCAGTAGTTTTACAATAACTATTTACTTTATAACTATTTTAAAGTTGCAAATTCTCCTTAAAAATGCATAATTGTAGCGGAGTGTTACTTAAGACACTTCCAAATATGATCAGGGGACATCTGGGATGAGCATATTTGTTGAAACAGGTCAGAGGGAGAGGACTGATTTTCACCTTAAGGTGAAACTGGGCAGAAGATGGAAGAATTCGTATACAAAAGCCTTCTCATCTCCAATGAACGTGCAACATTTAGGATAACATTAAGGGTTCAACTTCAGCTAATGGCCTTTAAGTTGGAGGATATGGTTATTTCAGATACGAAAAAAAGCTCTTAATTATGATTAATAAGTAAGCTGTGTGGTATTAACAAGTGGATAGTTAATGGTGAATATGTGGGCTCTAAATAAAGTGCTATTCATTTTTCTTTGCGTTTCATTTTCTCTCTTTCCTCCGAGTTTTCTTGACACCCCCAAGGTCTTGACCCTCACCATTTCCTGTCCCGGCTGTCATCGGTGGGCTCCCAGATGACCTCCCGTGGTGAGTAGGCGTCGTTGTGGATGAGTGCTGTCCTGACATTGTGCTGCCGTTCCTCTCTTGTGCTTTTGATTGGTCCACGCTGTAATTCGCTCTGTTGTCCCGCCTCGGGGTGCCGTCAGATCTGTATCCCCGTTCCTTCCCATCGCTCCTGTACTCCATGGTGGACGGGCTCTTTGTGCTCTTTGGATCGTGTTCTGATCCGTTCAGACTCCTGTCCTTGCTGTCACGTCTCACCTCCAGCCCCGTCCTGCTCAGCTCTTTACTGTCCTGACGGGGCAAAGGGGGAGGAGGGAGATCGTCTCCATTGTGGCAGCTCCGATCTCTCCCATCATGCTTTGATTCGGAGCTGATCCTCTCTTTGCTGTTGCTGCTTCGTGTGGTTTCCTGTCTAGGGAGGATTTCAGGCGGCTGGTCTATTCTACCTTCATGTCTGTGCTCTAGTCTTTCTTTACTATCCTGTCGGGGTAACAAATCTGGCCGCTGGTCTTTGCTATCGTGTCTATATTCTGCTCCCGTCCTTGCTCTTTCTTTGCTGTCTTGTCGGGGTAAAAGCTCAGGGGGCCTGTCTCTGCTTTCGTGCTTGGAGTCCAAACTGTTCCTCGCTCTCTCTTTGCTATCCTGTCGGGGTAAGAGCTCAGGTGGCTGATCTATGAGTCTCTCTCTGCTTTCATGTCTACAGTCCAAACCGTTTCTCACCCTTTCCTTGCTGTCCTGTCTGGGCAACAGCTCAGGTGGCTGATCCAGCAGTCTCTCTCTTTCTTTGCTGTCCTGTCTAAGCAAAGGCTCCATTCCCCCACTCCTATCTTTGCTGTCTCTCCTGGGCATCAGTTCACCGTTGCTGATCCCTCTGTCCTTAGAGTCCCTTCGTATCAAAGGGATGGGCTCCACGCTGCTGCAGCCCTGGTCCCTGCTGTCCCTGCGGACGGGCGGAGCATCTCCGCTGCTACAAGTGCGGTCTTTGCTGTTGCGTCTGTGTGACATTTGCTCCACGTTGCTGCTGCCGCTTCCTCTGTCTCTGTCTTTGTCCCTGTCTCTGTCTTTTTCTCGGTCTCTGCGGTGAGAAGAGTCTTTGCTGTGGCGATCTTTTGAGTCTCGCTTTGACTCCTTGCTGTGACTGTGGCGTTCTTTGCCTTCACGCTTGGACTCACTGTGGGACTTGCTCTTGGATTCAGCTGTAAAACAATGAAAAAATACATATTAAGAATAAAAGCACTGGTAGCCTAGTTATAGGTAATTGCAGGGGTTTAAATGTCAAATGATTACAAAGCTAAGCTAATAAAGCTAATTTGAGAAATGTATCATATGGCAAACCCACTAGACGCTGGTGATACTATTTAATTAACTCTTATTATCTTGTTATCAAACTATTTACAACTTTTTGCACCATCAAAATGTTCTTTATTACCTTTTTTTAAGGAGGTCACTTAAGGTTAAAGGGATATTTCAGTATTTCTAAAGTTGGGTTGTATCAGGTACTTGACAGCAGTCAGTGAAGCAACCAAAAGGGCTCCCAATGGCACTGTACCTTTAAGGAGAACGAGCTGAAATGAGTGGTAAGGTTCACTGCTGATGGCGGGAAAAGTTGAGTTGTATAACTGTGTGATTTGTATGTAAACATGAGCAATAATAGCATGTTGGGTCCAAAGTTCAACTGGATGAAAATGTTCAGCGCTCCAGGAATTCTCTGTTTGAAACTATTTTACAATGTAACAAATAGTGCATGTTCTTCCACCTGTGTCTATTGATTCTAACAATCTGCCTTCAATGGACTCAGGAGTACACAACAACAGAGGAGACTAATACTGAAGCAAATGAGTCTTGATTCAAGTGAGTATACAAAAGTAGAAAAATTTCAGAAGTTTCAGAATGGACATTTATTTACATCAATGTTATTGCTTATAAATCTCCATTCAAAAATAAATCTTCATCATTTTATGACAAAACTAAAAGTTGATGACTGTATGAATTTGCATTTATGTTTATCAGAGTCACAGCATTATGTCCAGCACGGCTTCTGAGAGATCAGTCAGAACTTCAGCTCTAAACACTCTGACTTCAGAATGATTTTGAGCATTCTAACAATTTAGGCAACCCTTTTTCAAGGCTTTTTGTGAATGGTAAATTCACTTGAGTGTATACAGCACTAGTCTTTCTAACTACTCAAAGCACTTTTGGTAAATGATCACATCTGCCCATTCATACCCGTTCACTCTCACATTCACTCACTGGTGGTTCAGAGTTTCTGTGCAGGTTGCTCATCATCAGAATTTGCTATCACATCCACACGCTTTCAAATCCATTTTCACGCCACTGACACAGCAGTGTGGGCCAACAATTTCAGAGTGCGCCAGTTTCTCTCTTAGGCCAATATGCAGACTCTTTTTCATGCTTTTATTACCCGCAGATGCTGACGAAACCAGAAAGAGGGTTCACATGACACCAATCTCAAAGTCTCTGTATCGGCTTCTTCTTTTTTGGTATCTTTTAAAATTGATTTTAAGGTTCTTTTGTTTTCTGTCCGAATCTCTTCTTAATTTCTTTGTGTATGCACAAGTGAGTGTGTCTGCAGTATGTGGATTGCAAAGGTGGGTGGGGTTTTGTATTTTCATTGTGTCTTTTATATAAAACACTTTGTACCACAAGACTTTGTATGACAGGTGCTATATAAAATAAATTTTGATTGATTGAGCAACATTAGACAGCCAGACTTGAAGTCAAACCAAAAGCCTTCCAATTTCTGGTGGACTTCAACAGTTTTACTTTGTCTTTTTTTGGGAAAAGAGCAAAGTGATGTGAGTTTTGACTTCATGTTCTTGCAGTACTCTGATATCTCCACTAGGTGTCACTCACCACCTATTAAGGTGGCAGCAGAGAGGGACCGCAGTCAGATGAGTCAATATATGGGCTGACCCCTTTAGGTTAGTGTTCACTGTAGAAGATGATAATACAGACAATGCATAGCCATTAAGCATTAATTTAAGCTCATAAAACGGCATGTCTTAATAGTTATTTAGTGTTATTCTTATTACTTTGTCAGGACTTCTGAATCTGAAATAATAATTTACGGCTAAATTTTGGTTTCAAGTATTGATAGTCAACTGTTTTGGGGGTTTTGTGATTATTTGTAATAATTTAATCCGCACCTTTGCTTTAAACAGAACATAAAGTTTTAAATTTGATGTTTCAACTCACATACATAGCGATAACAAGAGGCTGCATATGGAATTGTGTGCATTTCACTGATTTAAATCCCACTGTAGACATTATGGATCATAACTACACACATACATAAATGTACGTGCATGACTGATTTCAGTGCCGGCTGTTTTTTTTTATATTGTGACTATATAGGCATAACATATAGAAACCATCCATAAGCATCCATGATCATCCATATCCCTTGACACGTCATGCGTCATACATTGCTTTCTAGTGTGTGCATCTGTGTGTGTACATGTATGAGTGGGAGCATGGCGATTAAACCGGTTGGTAAGTGGGTCAGACTAGCTGTAGCTGTCTATCGAATCAGAAAGAAAAAAAAAATCACCTTCATTCATCGTGTTAGGTTTGTGTGTTCTTTACACCGAGCGTGTGCTTGTTGCCAGTCTCACACAACCTGTCAGTCCTGCAGCCCCATGTGGTGCATGTGGCGTACACAGGTGTTAGATTAAAAGGCCCTAGCCTCGATGTATGGAAAGCATATGCGAGCTGTTTACAAGCCATATGGGGCTGCAGAACAAAATGCTGTCAAATGACTCACTGGTAAGACATCTCTGGGATTTCCTGGCACCTGAATGCATCCTTTGATAATCTGAGCATCACTTAATGGAGGCCAGTGATTCCATATGCAAGGCAATGTATACGGCATGCAAGCGTTAACAGCCACAGTGCCCCATTTTCCAGAGCATTTGTATTTCAGAGCAGTCAAAACAGCGAGAAATCACAAAAAAAGTCCCAGCTTCCAGTATCCCCGTCAGCACAGACAACATAGCTCCCTGATTGGCTTAATCATGAGTGGAGTATGTGCTGATTGGACAGAAAAGAGACTCTGAAATCCTCTGATCAGGTGTAGATTTGAGTTCAGAGCTGTAGCTTTTCTTCATGCTCGGCTGTAAACTGGCATGCCCTGAGCCGTGATTGGCTGCATTACTCATGGGGAGGGAAGCTGCAAATAAGAAAGACGGATTTCTGCTCCTTCCACTGTTGCTATGTTGGAGTTGCTAAGAGCGTTGAGTAAGATCGAAAGTGTGTGGACTCTTTGGAATTCTTATTAATTTATGATTTTTGTTTGAATGAATGCTGGATTACAGTAAAGTTGGAGGACTTTGTTTAGAATTTCTACTTTTTTTCTGCCTTTCTGACATTTTACTGCCAAACAACAAGGTCACACTTCGGGTTAAACTCTACTCTAAATGATTAAATGCCCAAGATTATTTATTAGTGACCCTTTTCAAATAATGCATAATGGGCTGCTACATAAACTACACCAGCCTTCATGCTAATAAAACATTTATGGTTCAGTAACTGCACTCTTTCCATCTTTTATTCATATACCTATATTCAAGATAAAAAACACTGAGACTTAACTTTGCTATTTCAACAGAAAGATGATGATTGCATTAAATATGAGAGGAGAATGTTACCTTTAAGTCTAAACAATAATGCTGCAGGCTCCAGAGCTGCCATATGCCACCTTTTGAAAACTCGAAGCAGCATCCACATGAGCATATTCTGGTTTCCTTAACAGCTGCATTTATTTTGGCGAGACTAGAGTGTGGCATGACTATCTGTGTTTACACACCATGTTTACATATTTAAAAAGTAATGCTGCCTGATGGCCTCATGCCATGAGTTGGTTTGACGGACCTGCTGTCCGCTTTAGTCTCTAATCCCCTCAGATTAAATCATACGATCTGTATCAGACTTGGCCAGCTAGGTCTAGATTAAACAACTGGAAGGTCTCAGAGAGGGGCACAAACACTGTTCACGGTATGATGAGAGTGATGCTTTCTCTGCTCAGCCTCCTAATTAAGCAGGTTTAAAAGCATGGTAACACAAAGCAGGGATAAATAACACTGGTGCTGAAGAAAAGTCTTTGTTTGCATCAGAACACAATTAAGGCCTCAACTCACAGTAGCTAGTCAAGAAATCTGCAAAAGGAGAAAGCAACTTCTCAAAATAGTTGGAAAATTTTTTCAGCCAATTATTTTCCCCTTTATGTCGGAAAGCTTATTATTTACCTTTACTGGGAGCACTGGTGGAATGAGCAACTTGGCTAACATGTGGGTAGTGCCCAAAAGAAATGCAACAAAATCCCCTGCACTGGACGCTGGTGCTCTGGCACCCAGAGTGGCAGCATTGTTTGGTGTCAGCCCTGGAACTATTTCCAAACTTGGGTATAGTGCTTGGGAAAAAAAAACATGTTGACTCTTAAAGAGGGGTGTTGTCAGACATACCTTATAAGGGTTTACACTGCAATAACCTTTAAAAATCTGACATCATCCTAGGTTTTAATTTTGTTTTGCAAGTCACCTTATCATTACTGTTTGTTCAAATCACTTTCTGTATTTTCCCCTTGAAGCCAAATTTCCTTTAACTTGAAGGAAATCTTACCAAACACTATGGGCTGCCACATAAATGAGTAAATGCTGAGCTGATCACTGTTTCTATCAAGCATCCAGATATTTCTCACTTTAAGTGCTACATGAAATTTTAGACAGGTCAAAAAAGTAAAAATTCAGACTTTAGAAGCATTTCACAGCTTTAAATTAAAATGTAATTCATTGTAATGCTTTCCAGGATTAGGGGAACCTTGTTATTTGGACTTCATGACATTTGGTTTCTAAGACAAATTTGATCCTTTCTAGAGACTGAAGGGTTGCCCTCTTGTCGACCTGTCACAATAACAAATTTTGCGGGACGATAATTGTCCAAAAAATTATTGACGATTAACGATATTATTGCCAATATTATTTTAATTTTTTTTTCATTTTTTCATTAACGTAATTATAAAATATGTCATAATAAAGTGAGTGCACCATGTCAAAAGCAATAAACTTTAATTTCTTAAGAGTATCGAACTGCAATTGGACTCTCCATTAGGAAAATTGCATGTAAATAAAAATAATTATACTAATCAAAAACAATAAAAAAATGGACCCTGTCTCTGTAAAGAAAAAACAAAACTCCAATAAAAACATACACAAAAATAAAAACAATAAATAAAAGGGAGTTTATACAATTCGTGTCTGTGACATATACTTTCTCTCAGTCAATTCGTACTGTCTGTCAAACGTTCGTAACATTGCTGCTTTTTCAACCATATTGAAGTGTTGTATTTCTTTTGCAATGTAGCAAACGACAGTGTCTGTGAGCGCCCATCATTTTTTGCTGATTTATTTATATTTACTTCACCAACCAAACGCCTCAGTAAGCTCTGACTGTCAGGACAAAGGCTCCGCTGCACCTCCCTTCTCCTTCTTCGTTACCACTACTTTCAAACAAATGCGACTTATTGGCTCGTCTGTGTTCATGAGCTCACACCTCGTTCATTCTGTTTAAAAACAAAATATTCTTATACTGGGGCTGTGGCAGCCAGCTCAAGAACCGTATCTTTTGCGCCATCATTCATATTCGTGTTCGTTTCCTCGTTACTCCTCAGGACGCTCACTTCAGCTCTCTCCGTGTGTACGCGCGTGCGTCCCTGCGTCCCCCTCCCCCCTCCCCCCTTAAAGATTTCATGTTTGACAGATGCGCACTCCGCTATAAATCCGCTAAATCCGCTATAGAACCAATGCACCCAGGTGTTAACAAAGATGGACAGAGTGAGTCATCTTCTCATTTAGCCTCTTTGGTAGAAAGAGAGGAGGAAAACAAACATGCATACACGTGTCAGTTTATCGAGGTCGGCAAACTTACCGAGGACGTTTTGATTTATCGTTTGGTTAATTGATTTATTGATTATCGTGACAGGCCTACCCTCTTGTTATCTCTCTTATTCAGGAGGCTGGTTTTTTCAAAAGAAAGTAATTTCTGCTTGTAAATTTTGACTTATCATAACATGCAAACAACATCATAAAAACTATACATCTGGATGCTTTGCCCATAGGTTATATTATTTGCACCTAGTTTCCCAACATGTGCTTTGTTTTGATCACAAGAATCACACCACTATATAATCCTTAGGATCACAGGATCTGTTTTTAAGGATGTTAAATAAAAGTCTTCAGAGCTTAAAAATTCATGAATCATACCTTTTCTTCGCAAGTCATACTAATCATGCTTTCTCTCAACAACTGTCTTAGATGTCCTCAGAAAATATTTTGAAGTTGCTCCCCTTATAATCCAGTTTGATAAGATATTTTAGCCTGCCTGTGAACCCTCCTCTTCCAGCCCTACACAAAACAGTCAGTTCAGTTTAAACCTTCCTGAGCTGTGTTAACGCCATTCTCAAGTAGTGGATGTGCCTTCAGTTTTCCTGTACTGTGTTCTAATGTTTACTTTGGCTGCTCAGATATTTTGAAGACAATTTCTAAATATGTTTTTTCCCCACTTGAGCCAGCTGTGGATAAAAATTCACAAAGCAGGGATCATCTCTCATCTGGGAGAAATGGCATACTCCTTCATGACATCAATAGGTGTATTTTTCAAACTGGTGGTTTCAACCATTTTACTTAAGGTGACAAGCAACAAGGGGAGGGAATATTTTTTCATACTAAAGGCGTTGAAGACTGATCATAGGCACATAATTCTGCATAAAAACTGCCAAAAAGTTTTTTCTGCATTACATGTTACCTCCAGGACTTGATTGTGTTGAAAGGTGAGCTTGTAATTTAGCCGTCTTTCTCAATAATAATCATCACTGTATTACATAGAATAAATGAGATCTTGATTTTTGCCATAATGAAAGTACTCAGCACAGATTTTTAAGATAATATTCACAAATGCACTTCACAGTTATAACTTTTAAGGGTTGCAACAGTCACCAAAATTACATGCTCCTGTTAGGCTATAAAGGAACTCCATCTCTGTTAACTGTTTGCTGCATTACCACCTCTGATTGTGGATGTTTTGTGTGATGTCATTGAACAGCCCCAAGAAATCCTTTGTTGAAGGTGGAACGTAATAACATTTACTAAAGTCAATGTAACTAAGTGGCTTTTTGTGTACTTGCACTTTTTAGTAGTTATTTAACCGTGACTTCAACTTTTACTTGCATTTTAGGATGTACTTAGTTTAATTACTTTTGTCATATCATCTGAGCGCTGATTAATAAAATGGAACGAAAAGCTAAACAGTTCAGAACTTTCTAACATTCAGTCTTTTAATGAGAACAGAATCAAACTGTCCTGAGCAGTGCCATGAACTGTAACATAGTACTTGATGCTTAAGCCATACTTTACACTGAAATGATGCTGTTTTAAGACTTGAAAAAGGATATCCTTAAAGTTTGGTCACACTTGGTGCTAACAGCATATCAACAACAGTTAGGGTTAAAGCTTTTTTTTTTTTAATTTAGTTTCATTAGTTTTAAATTTCTTGGGGTAAAGTGATATTTACTCATTTTTGGCATTTTGTATGCATTTTGTTGAGCAAAATGTGCTTATGCAAACTATAAAGATGAAAGAAAGAGTAAAATACTTGTTTACTTAGATTCTCATTTCTTTTTCCCATTAGGAAAACTACTCTGTGTTTTTATTACCAGTATATGAGTCAAATGTTCTGTTTTCCGTATTTTTCTGTATGTGTGCCTGTAAAAACAGATTACTGAAATGTACACACTCCATTGCTGTCTTTCTTGCACACTCCTTCACACTCCTTTGGGATGCGTGTATTGTGTATCTCAAGTTGTAGAACCACTTAAAACTCATCCTTGTTCTTTTTCTTCTTATAAGAAAAAACTAAACTTGTCAAGAATTTTGCTTAAAGCGTAGTCAATGTTCACAATTTACGTGTATCGGGATATGTATCGTATTGTGAAGTTGCTGGAAATACCCTGCCCTACTTTGAATATTTTTATAGAGAGTACTTTTTCTTAATTATTCTAACATAAATTCAAAGAGTGCTTATTTTTCTAGAACCTGTGTAAAATTCTATTGCAGTAATTAACTGTTACTTGAGCAGTATAAGGTATTTGGCTTCTCTTTCCACCTATGCTCGTGCTCTGATAAGACACTTGTTAAGCTGTATTCACACACCAACATTTTGGCCAACTTTTGCAGATGTGTTGGGAAATGTGGAGCCAGTTAGGCCACGCAGAACTTAGTTAAGGTCAATGGGGCAAAACTGATGATCATTGGTGTTCCTTATAAATGTATACTTCATCCTATACACTTGTAAACAGCAGCATGAGTTGACCTCTGCTTATCTTTGCTACCCTCAGTTATAGCTGCATTAATTTATGATGGCCAACGTTTAGTTTTTCAATGTATATCAGCTCTCTCAGGTCCAGCAGTCCTTCATTCCCTTAGGCATGGTGTTGGAAAACTGCAGCTATAGCTGCATGTTGTGAAAGTACATATATATGTGCACTTTGTATGGCATTTGTTGAATGACAGCACAAGACGTTTGTACAATGTTCAGCAGCACCATGCTACATTAGGCCAAAGTTCCCTTAGGTTGAGTGTGACACACGTGTTAAGTCTACGTTGGCAAACATTTAAAAAAAGGGTGCCATTGGGTTAACATCACACTCCACCGGCACAGTGTTTTCTCTGTTTTAGATAACCTGACCTGCTTTGAACAGAGCAAAATCACCCCGGAACGTACTTTCACCTTAAAGTTTGATGACTACGCAACACTGGTCAACATCAGCAATGATGTGTTGATGTGCATATTTGTCATTAGTGGCTGAAGAAGCATTAAAATTGATAAGTGGGGCACTTCCACATGTATTTCATGTTCCAGAAAAAGAAAAAAAAATCTGTTTTGCATCTATTTCCTGCAGATCACATTTTGGAAATCTAATAAAGACTTTGTTAAATATACTCATAGTCTTCAGAAGAACCAAACCTGAACTGATGAATATTCATTCATATTCAGGTTTTAGTGTCTTTATCTGGCACTTTCAATAAGCTGTCTACAATCTTTAGAAAGCATAGATACACAGAAAACCATTATGACTATATGCATTAATGGAAAACCAAAATTACAAGACAAAAGTGTGAAATGACTTACTCTCTCCAGGCTCTTTTGACTTCCTGCCACTGGCATTTTTCTTTAGCATGTTCCTGCCTGTAGTGAACAGGTTTGTTAGTTCATCCAGTGGGCTGGTGGGTGTCCTCGATCGTGCTGTTGACACATTCTGCATAGACCCATGGAATCGGCCCACCCCGTCTTGAGGTGGCGAACCTTTGCCATGCGGGGTGGCAGAGGCGCTGCGTGGCAGACCACCCGGGAATGGCATTGGGGCGTCAAAAGGAGGTGTACGCATTAGACTGAGAGGGGTGAGACAGCGGCCCATGCTTACCGGCGACGGGCAGGCTGAGTGGCTGCGCTGATACGAGGAAGAGGAGGAGGATTTGTAAAGAGTACAGGGAAGAGGTGGTGCAGAGGAGCGACCTGACACGGTGAGAGTCGGGGTGGCGGTGAGCTCCCTGCGGATGTGTGCGGAGGAAGGGGGCTCAGCAGAGGATGTGGGGGATTTGCTGTAGGATTGGTTCTCCAGCATGGGCAGTTTGGCTACGTCTAGAGGGGTGAGGGGGGACTCGTCTGAGTTAGGCGAGCACTGAGCTGGTGCCGGCGGGAACACCAGCAAAGGAGGCCGATGGGTGAGTAAATTAGGAAAAGGTGCAGGAATGTCACAGAGGGGAATGTTTCGAGGTGTGGAGCAGCGGCTGAGAGGTTCAGGGTCGTAGGGAGCCGGTGTGGGGCATGCGGAGCGACACCCCACGGGGTCAGTGCGGTACTCCATATCATCCAGAGCTGGGTACTTCATCTCCTCATACACTGACTCCCCTGGCTCCTCGTCCTCGCTCTTCAGGGGCTCCCGTGCTCCAACATCGATGCCACCCATCTCGATGTAGACAGGCTCGTCCTCACAGTCGTCCGTGGGGCTCTCGTCACTCTGTGGGGGAGATGTGTTGCGTTCATTGGGCGAGGTAATGTGGTGGAGAGGTTTGGAGGGACACATGCCACTGCTTCCGTGGCTCTTGATGTAGGACTCATCGAAGGAAACGCTCAGTTGTGTGTTGGGGTTTCTCTTGGGTTTGGGTGGGGGCACCCTCCTGCAGTCCTCGCTGCATCCTTGAGCTTCTGGAGGACAAAAAAAAACAAAATTATCCATTGAAGAACTCCCATTTACAAACATGATTTTAAATGGACACTACATCACTTGTTATCTGGGCAAAATAATGGTGTCCTACTTCTTTTGTGTACCTACTACTCAACACAATGCTTAATAGGTCCAAAATCTATTTTTACAAATCATTTATCATTCATATAAAGCCCACAGCATTGTTACGGGTCAGATGTAGGTCATCCTGAATAGTTGCCAGCAATATCTTGAGTCAGATATGTGGGAATGGTTGAGGCATATGCATGTTTCTAGGTCACATATACGGCAGTGGTGTAGTATGTGAGTATAGTATCTGGGTCACACACACTGTGAAGCTTCTTTCTCATAGTGATGACGTAGCATTGCAGTGTGAATCTCTTTAGATGTGGTGCAGAGAGGCTATGCTACTATGTTCACATAAATTGTGTTGTACAGTGTGGTCCTAATGCGAGTTTACTCACAGCGGAGTGCTCTGTTCAGAGTATTTCTAGGTCAGGCTCTGGGATGTTTGGATAGGAGTGTCCCTTTATTCAGAGAAGTCAAGTGAGGAGCTGGACCATGTCTGAAATCCTTCAAACTGCAAGATTTTACACCTTTAATAATTTAGATGCCAGATGGCCCCAGACAAGAGCACACTTCCCGTTAACTGTATGACTCACCAGCATCACTACATGCTTAAACACACAGAGCACATGCCTGTACATTCATGGGGGAAAATTAGGACAGCCGTGTGCACCTTTAATATACCCCGTAAGGACACTTATCCTAAAAAAATGACGGTCTACTCTGGTCTTGGTATTGAATCTGAATAGCATTGCAGAATATGAAGCTAAAAATTAGATCAATAGGAACATAAGGTGAATACAGCCTTTAAATTAGGGTAAAAATATGAAGAAAAAGCAAGAGTTTTCAGCAAAAGACACTAAATAAAACTTGATGAGGAAATTATTGCACTGCTTCCACATCAGATTGATGTCTATGATTATGAGAATAAAAATTGATCCTATGTGTTCATGTTTTGTACTTATTGCTATATCACTTATTATGAAGGTGCTAATGGAGGATTTGTTTCATTTTGGATGTGGTCCTACTTTGACTTTTAATCAGACAGGTAACACGAGATATAAATATTAATCATGAGAATGAAATATGAGGATAAAATTATGTGGTCCACAGTCCCACTGAGTGTTATATATTTAATGTTGTGTATTCACACACAACTACTGCAAGTTTCTGATAATTTATGTTTCAAGCTCATGATCATAGTGAAGGTGTTTTTGCTCAGGCAAGCCTAAAAGTTAAGCAATGTCATAACATGAATTTTTGGGGGAAACTGTACAACACAGCAGCCAGTCCTTTCATACACTAAGGTTAAATTGGGGTGTATGGGGAACACTGCATGTCATGTGCACATGTGTGAACTGCCTTGGCAAATCTGCACAACTAAAACTTCTGGAAATAATCAACAAATTGAACAAATTGTTCAAAACAATGAACAAATCTGAACAAGAATCCACAGGTGTGCATATTTTGCATGAAAATTTGAACATGACAAAACCGTGTTTCTAAATTACCCCAAAACCTCTGACTCCCAGTTAATAAGAAGCAAACATATTTGAAGAGAAATTTTGGAACAGGGATGAAGGAAACACAATTTTCTCAGGTGTGATTGCACTTACACTTGGAACTTTTAATACGATCCTGAAACAAAATGTCAGTAAATGCACTCATGAACACAATTGTCACCAAGGATGAAGAAAGCACAAAAACCGAGTCCAAAGTTAAGCTCATTTTGATTGTTTTCTTTGACATGACAGAACTTTGGAAGAGTAGGTTCCAGGAGGATCAGTGGTGAATCAACACTGTTACAAATAGGTTTGTTTTGGTGGATTTTCTTTCTTCATTAAGCACACACTGCGCTCCTGGTAAAGCAGTTTCTGGTTCTGTGTTTGATCATCCTCCCTATATACCTGATTGAGCAGTTTGTGGTGCTTTCCTTTTTCCTACAATCAAATCCATCCTCAAAGGAACACGTTTTGAGTCTGTCAGAAGTTAAGAAAAGAAAACAGAGGATCTGAAACAACTGTACCAACAAGACCTACTGCACTGCTCTGATAAGTAGAAGACCTGAATGCAGCAGTGTGTTGATATGGAAGAGGATATTGCCTTTTTTTAAAGGTGCTATGAGGTGAATCTATTACCGGCTACATAAAGACTCTGCTACCCATGAGCACGTGTGGCGACTGTGGTAATGTTGCCTTCCAGTAACCTCGGAACTGGGAGTGACATCATCACCGACTTATTGGCGTTCCAGTTGAAGCTGGAAAAAAACATACCGACCTACCAGGCTATTGTTAGCTGTTGTTAGCACGCCTGCGTTGTTGTTCACAAATATCACATGAAGAATGTGATTGTCACTATGGCAGCATTTTTGTAAATATAAGTCCAACAATACTATGTATACAGCTGATCTAGAGCGACACACCCCAGTCAGAAGTGCAAATAAATTAATTATTACAGGAGCTAAATAACTGTTCACACTGGGGGCTGCCATCTTCGTTTGTCAACTTGGGAGTGGCGAGGTTTCACCGAGTTCCCAGTAGGAAATTTCGACTTTGGGGGACGTTCCAGTTGCAGTTTCCCACTCGGAACTCAGAAATTCCTACTTCTGACTACAACTGGAACGCACCAAAAGATGTGACCCAAGCCAAAGCGCGTGTTTGTTGTGTTGTAGCCCGGACCTTCCTCAGAACTCTGCATTGTTTAACAACTTCTTTTTTCAACAACTTACAGGATGCAAAGCGCAAGGTAATGTATCTCTTTCTAGTTATGTAGCGGTAGTTTTTGATGTGTGACAACAAGCAATTTTTGGAAAACTTAGTTTCGTAGTTTTGTAGCCGGCTATATATCTCTACTTACAGCCCGGTGCTCTAAGACGTGTCCGAATAATATAAATTTGCTCTAGTTTTAATTGTCTTGTTCCCGAAGTTGAGTGTCCAGGCCAGTCCAGCCCTGTCCAACCCGAACATGAAGCTAAGGAGTAGCATTTATAGATAACCTATTTTGATGCTATAAAACTCATCTTAAAGTGTGTATCTCGATCAGGCATATATCTAAAAGTGAGACTTTTTTGTAATTACTTAGGAACTCCTCACAGTCCCTTTAAATTAAAGAATTAGTCTCTTTTTTTAACAGCCGTAACTCATATTAAACATTGTACATCCCCCTTATTTCATGTGAGAGTATGTACATTCATGTTTTGTGCATGCAGTGATATGCACCGAGGGTTTATTTGGTCACTATTTTGCAACAGTGACCAAATGCATTGTTACACCAACAGGTCTCTATGGTGGATTTAAGATCTGTTTCAGCACTGATGATGATTTCATCCCTCCAAATATGTCTTACTCCTTCTCTTCCTCCCTCCATCGCTCCCTCTTCTCCCCCTCCCCCCTGTAGCGGATGTGTTTACCCGCAACCCCCCTCCCCCTCCCTCTTCTCCTGGGGAAAACGAATCTAGGTCAATCGCTCCTCCTGAATGAATTCTACTCCAATAGGCTCCTCCCCTTCCCGCTACAGCGCCAGCTACAGAGCACGCAACCCTCCCCTCAGAAAAAGGGACACCCCCTCACTTCGGCTCTGATTGGCTCTGGAGCCTCAGACTTCAGCATCTCTGGAGCCCCATTGGCTGTAGCTGCTCAGTGATTCTGTGATTGGCTGGGCTGCAGGGGGTCTTGTTTCTGTGGGATGGTTGCTGTGGTGCCCAGGAAGATCTGTGTGCACACAGAGATCCCCACCAATCTGCGGTGGGCTGGGCGACACCCTGATCATCACGTCTGCAGCAAAGCATCCTGACTGAAATGGAGTCAAAGCTTCCTGACACCTGTGAATTCTTTTTGCTCTCATAGCCACCTGCTTTGCATATTACCGGGATAGTCTACATGCCAGTTTGGTTTGCAATGCTTTGGGGCTTTTAATATCTTCCCTACACATGTATGAAGGCACATTACACTGTGCAGACTCTGCATTTTCTGCAGCAACAATTAAGTGTCTTGTTGTGGGAAACGTTATTTTAAGCTCAATTAAGTCTTGTCCTATTCATTTAACTCTGTTTACACTGAGTTGATTCACTTTAATTATGCCCTCTTTTTCATCCATAACCAAAGAGGCATATTGTGTTTGTTTATTTTGCTTCAGAAAATTGCTTCAGGGTGCTTCTGCTGGATCTATATCAAGCCATCTTTCACTTTTGGCCATGTGCATTGTAACTGGAAGGCGAACATTTGCCCTCGGTACAGAAATATTAAAGCACTTTGTTTTTGAAGGAGGTTACTGAACTGTCAGGACATCTTTGCCTTATTTATGTGCACTGATGACAACTTTGACAACTGACTGTTTAAACTATAACCCTCTATAGGCAGCACAGTGGAATAATTCTTTTAGCTAGATGATGTTGGCTTTGAGTTTAACTAGTGCTAACAGTGTAGCAGTCAGTCTCACATACACCATTTTGAAAACGTATTTTCTGTGTACTTTACAGCACACATTATAGCACTTAGGTGAACTTTGCTGTTTAAATACATCTGATTGAAAAGGATACAGTCTGACAGCAACAACAAACACAGTATGTGACCAAAACTAATATTTCTTCACATGACAATGATACATGTAAGAGACCACACCTAAATCTCACAGTCAAGACTCGATACCTTAAGTTAGTTCTTATTCATGCATGGGCAAATGCATCAGTGTGAAGATGGGCAACTTTGATTACTCACAGGGCCACAAACATTTATTTACAACACTAGAGGGCAACATGGCTGCAAACATATATTAATTAGATGATAATAATTACTGATAATTAAAGAAAGGATAATACACCAAGTTTTTGTTATAATATTTCAGGAATATTTTATATCTTTTAAACTGCAAATGTAAATGCAAATTGTATCCAATACAAACTTATATAGATTATTTTTTAATCCTATTTTTAAGAGTGTGGCAAAGATAGGCAGCAGAACAAGTTAGGTCAAACTAAACTAAAGCCAATTCAAGCTACCTTTCAATAAAATGAGCAGAGTATTTAGTGGTTATGAAAACATCTTTTTCATTTTAATAATGCATTCATTCCTTCTAAATGTAACACAGTTCTTGTATATTCTTCAAAGACATTAATTAAAAACTTAGGCCATAGAAAGTCTTCATTTTTGCTAGACAGGGATCTTATATTTAATTTAGCACTTTGACTCAGACCACTGGTCTATTTAAATGTGTAGAAATGTTTGTTTGCATCTGGGGCTTATGTACCGTAATGTTTGCTTCTGTATGTTTTCTGTATGTTATTGTAAAGTAAAATGAACATCAAGTGTTTCGGTGTTTGAACTAATTGTGAGGACATACCTTACCATACCCAGAAATCTTTACATTACTTTTTGAGTAAGCAAAGGAATAGAAGCAGGTCCGGGTACCATGTACTTGAAATTCTCTTTAACTGTCATTGTTTAATTATGTAAAATATAATACTGTACCACACTTAAGTTGGCGTTTGGTCTGTGGGCTAGAAAATGACATTTAACCTGGAGTCCAAAAAAGTCCAAGTGAGTCTTAGTTTTGATTTTCAAAATGTGTGTGCAGAAGAACCCAAAAGATTTTTCAATGTAACAACTGCAGCCAGTAACTTCCTGCAAAGAAAAAAATATATCTGATAAATGGAAAAGATCTGAAACATCAAATTTTGTGATGGAGATCCTTACTTAATTTACTTTGGAGTAGTTTCTGCCATGCAGACTCTGTTCCCTTTAAGCTATCGTTTCATTTCGTAGCACCCAATGCTTATTATTAATTGATGCAAAAGCTACTTTCTCAATTAGTGTAAGGATTATGTAACAGTAAGCAAAGCTTCAAGAAACATTTTTGTCAAATTCTGATGTGTGCACTTTGATGCTCCCTTATATCAATATGTGGAGCGAACATGCAGGAGTTATGACATGAATAGAGCTGAATGGGTTGCTGTAAGACTTCCCCTTTCCAAGCTTATGTCCTCACGCTCAAGCCCTTATACTTAAGATCAGTGCACTATCACTCAAAAATAGAGGGGAGATATTTTTCTATACAAAACAGCCAACTGTGTCTGGACAAGATATTGTAGTGCGAAATTACATGAAAGATGTTTATTTTATGTTTGTGGCTTTTTTAAACTGTCAGAGTTGCAAGCTGTCAAAATGTATTTTGGATCTACTAAAACAGCATTCATCAGCTCTTTGTCTTTTTATCCTGTGTGGCTCTCAGTGTGAAGAATGCAGTGAATAGAGAGATGTCACGTCACTGTAGGAGAAACAGCGCTGAGGAGGTCACTGCAGAGAGCAGCTAAATATAGCGCAGCAGTTTGGTGTGAAGTGCCACCACCACTCACCGTCACATCTCTCCCCTCGGCAGGTGGACATGGGACTGTGGTCCACCGCCTCAGACGACATGCTCAGCTTAGTGGCCGGGTCCCTCCTGGGCTTGGGTGGGGGCTGTTTCCTAGAGGTTGGGCTCCCCACCTCCTCCTCTCCTCCACCCCCAGTGTTCCCACCGCCCACAGAGTGGAGGGACTGGGAGCGGACGGAGAAGCCCTGCCCACAGGCAAGGGCATGCGGGTGGGGCATGGGCATGCGTTCCTGGGGTTCCGGCATGGTAATGGAGCCCATGCGCAAGTGCTTGCCCTCGGTCGCAATGTCCTCACCTGTCCTGAAATACAGAAGAGGAAGTAAAAGCAGAAATCATTAGTCATCTTAACCAGAAAGTTCCCCAAACAAACATATCTCATGTGAAATGTTTATTTACACAGTTTAAAAACATCAAATATTTCTAAAACATTATTACAAGCTGAAAAAGGACGGGGCTGGTATTTTAAGGTAAGGTAATCTTAAGGTGTGACTGTGAGTGTGAATGGGTGTTCATCTCCCTATGTGGCCCTGTGATTGGCTGGTGACTGGGTCAGGTGTGCTGGGCTTTTGGAGGCTCCAGCCCCCCTCGCCCCCAAAAGGGATAAGCAGTATAGATAATGGTTGGATGGATGACTGATGTCAGCCCTGTGGTCTCTGAAAGAGGCATCACAAGCCAATCAGAGACAGCTGGCACATTAATAACAGTCTTAAATTAATTTTCAGCAACTGAAGCTCCAGCATGCTGGCTTAGGCCAGAGGTATACTCGCTGTTTAACAATGCAGATGCATGATGGCTGTGCTCTTCAGCCAAAAGTAATGCAATGCAAGCTGCGGTCTATACATGACTGGTAGGATCATTGTAAAGGCAGAGAAGACATACATTAATGTTCAACTACAAAAAACTGAGCACAACATGGGAAAGCAGAAGCCACGCCCACTTGACAAAAGCACCATTGTTAGACACAGCTCAGGAAGATTTACATTTAAACAGCCTGTTCTGAGCAGGGCTGAAAGACAGAGGTTTATAAGTACACTGAAATCCAAGATCAAGTGGATTTTAGACCAGTGTGGGCTTGTTGAAAAAGAATATGAGACCTTTGACTTGTCAGATGCTCCTGAAAGTTGACACAAATTGTTTGGTTTCTGGCATCCTGTTTTTGTGCAAGTAATTGCAAAGGTATACAATCTGAGATCATAAGCCAAACAATTATTTTAACAGGTCTTTCCACTTTGTAAGACAAAAAGTGTTTATTCTTTTGTAAGAAAAGGGGATTTACTTTTTGAAACATGCAACATTTTGTAATGTATGAATGCTCTCTGATTGCACTGACAAAATAATATTTAGTTTGAAAATGTAACTTGTTACTCTACTTAACAAAGAACCATGTTTTGACTGGCCTCCATGGGCTCCCAGCGTTCCCCTTTTAACCGCTTGTGTGCCCTTTTGTGGCAATTTGTGTGTCAGTTGGTGTATAGCAGGTGTACTAAATGTTTTTACAGCCAGTGCCAGCAGCTCAAACCCAGACAGCGCTAAGCTAACAACAGGCCTGTTAGTGCCACTGAAACTGGGCCTCTGTCAGGGCACAGCATTGATTTGAGTTTAACCTCGGATGCAACCAATGCACCGCACACATAATGACACCATGGACCCCCCCTCCCCCAAGCCTGTACACAATCAATCTCTGTAAATGGATGATTGGCCTGAATGGAGCGTTAATGATGTCTGAGTGTTTTGAGGTAATGGGGATATCTGATGCGTGCACCTGCACTCGTGTACGCACATCAATTTGCATACAACTAGGATAAATGAGCCAAAGATTGAACAAGTTTTGTAAACATAATAATTACATGTACAACTCTTTAATGTGTCTTTATCTCATTTCATTTCAATCAGTCATCTTTGTTGTTTTTCATTTCATTATGTACCTTGCAGGAAAATCACCATTTCAGGTGGTGCTGCTGGCGGGTTAAGTGGGTTCAATGCTCTGTTCACTGCAATCAGAATAAGCTGTCCTTCAGTGAAGTACCTCTCTGCACATACTGAACAACACTACAGAGAAATGTTACACTCTTCAGAGACATTCACTGAGAAGTCAAGGTTTAAAATGTTGTTATTGTCAAGTATACATGCACATCCTATGCATGGATGTTTGAACACAAAGTGGGACTGCCATGGACAGAGTAGAACCCTAATAAGAAGATTTTAGACCCAAGATGCCAGATTAACGATCAGAACTAGGGATAAAACAAAAGACGAACCAGAGTTTGGTACATACCACAGTTTTTTTGGTCATGGATTTTGGCTCAGTTCAGTTTTGAGGACCTTGGCTGATTTGGGTGCTATTTAGAAATGAAACACTATTTCATTCTGAGGCATCTAAGGCTAATTGTACAAGAACATCAAGGGGTAAGAGTTTGTGTTTTGCTCTTAAACCTTTTCTTTTTTTGTACTTCATAAAGTTCATGACCGAAAATGAAAAAAAACTTTCAGGTGCTTTTTATACCAAGTTAACATCTATTATATCCCAATATGTATGCATTTTATAATGCTGTAAAACAAACCAATCAGCAAATTTGACCTCCTAACAGGTATTATTCAAGTTTAAACAGAAAATGTCTTTAAATTACATTTGAACACTTTTTTAGGCAAGGTAACACTTTATGTATTTCTCTCATTGTCAATTTCCTTGATCTTGATACCCCTATTGCTGTCTGCTTGAAGGCTCGTAAAGTTTGTTTCTAGTGGTTATGAAGCTGATTTTAGTCAAAATTTTAAATGGATTACAGTTTTTAACCTGAAGGCCAATGAGATTTTTCACTGTGGTCTTGTGTCATTACTGATGATATGGACCGTTCAGACTGTTCTTAATGATAATCTTAATCAAATCTAAAATTTCACTTGTGTAATTCTTTTCGGCTCAAATATAACTGTCGAGAGACAAAGCCATAAGGAACTACTGCATAGCATAGACTTAGAAGCAGTTGCAATATTACCAATAAAAAAAAACACTTTATAACCTTCAGGAATTTCATCATAATTGAGTTTTCTGGTCAAGATGGTCCTCATGGTTACGTCTAAGGTGGGTGAATTATTATTTAGCAAAAATGATCAGATGATTGAACCCGTTTGCATTTGGGATCCTGTCCATTTTTAAGTATTTCTTATTATCAGTTTGTTAGCAGCCATTTTGTAAACACACAACGACACTTTAAAATTCAAAAGTGGGCAAAATCAGATGCATGTGTTGTCTCAGATAAACGTTAAACTCATGTATGCGAGTTTTCATCATGAGCCTTTTATCAGGCATTTATTCATTATGCTATTCCAACATTCCATAGACTTTTGTCCATGGGAACAAGGAAGTGCTAAGTACTTACTCACTTCCACGTTTTTGCACACATTCCAGCACCAATCTATATGTACAGCCATTATGGAAAAAGAGACTTTTAAACAAATTCATCTTTAAGAATAAAGCAAGCCACGGGACGACACTACTTGCTTGGCCACCATATTACTTTCCCATGGGGTAAAGGAAGTTAGAAGATTTAAGGGACCCATGACTGGCAGAAGCCCCTAAAAATGTTATATATTCTTTTTCTTCTTTTAAAACAATTTATTAACGTCATACCATAGGTTTTTAAAGATCTCCCTTCTCTTCACTAAGAAAAATAAGACAAGCTTTCCTGGTCTGATGACGAAAAGCTAATATGCAGGCATCTTTTGCATGCATGACATCCATAAAGCAACATTTATTTATTTATTTATTTTTTAAAAGAGGCTATTTGAATATTTTTTACAGGACACTTTTATTATGGGGCATTTTTCTGTACCAGTTAGAAAATTTTAATATTTGAGTCCAAAGATAAAAGTGGTAATAGAGCAGGTCTGGTCAAGTTTAAACCTTTCCAGGGGTTAAAGACCAGAGCTTCATCAGGATTGATAATATGATAAATGCTTTTTAAGTGCTTAAAATGGCACAAATGGCATAAAGTTTTGTATGACTCAATTCACCTTTTAGCTTATTTGTGTTATTTGTATTTTTAAACAGAACAGCTTGACTGCTATAGTAAATTTAGTCCATTAGAAAATATACAATTTGGTATTTATTTGTCAATTTGCTTCACAGAAATTGTGCTAAGCTGGTTTGGGATAGGGTCCAATCTGACATCTTTTTATGGGCAGCACCCTTGTTCATGTGAATATGTGCATTATGTTGTATTAATGTATATTTGTGTATTTTATTGTGGTCTCTTAAGTGTGTGACTTTGCTGAGTCTGATTCCCTCTCGGCCAGCTGCTGAACAGAAGGTGCTTGGTGGGGTGGGTTTATTGGTTGGGGGGGCTTATCCTTGCCTAGCAACAGGATACCCATAGAAACCAGACACAGAGCCAGCTGCTGCTGCACAACAATAATAAAGCACACGTGCACTTCATGCTCCTATCATAACCACATCCCAATTTGTTTACTGTGGTAATAAGAGTGAACATGCTTACAGCCACAAGTGAAGCCAAACAAAAACTGTTATTTAAAGACAGACAGCAGATTTTAAGAATAATCTATTCAGCTTTTTCTGAATTAAACACTCTTTTCAATGTCATTCATCCACAGGTGTCAGCAGTACAGTATTTACAATCCACCCCTCCCATACATTTTGACTGTGCATCTGCTGTAATTGTATGCATTGTGTGCGCCCGTATACATGAGTTGTCAGCCTGTGTGGGAGGGTCTGTGTGACTGGAGTAGTGGCGACTGGATTTATTTATAGGATATTTGCCCAGTGATTGGCTAGAGGACAGACCACAGGTGCACTTGGACCGGCTGGAGCTGACTTGTCGTCGGGCAGTTCTGGTTCTCTTACTGTGATAGAGTGCGACAGGAAAAAAACAACAACACCAGAGGAAAAAAAAAAGTACAAAGACCGATCTTGAGAGGAAAATATGTTTATCTGTAAATGCAGGGAAAAAAGAAAGCAGCAGTTTGGAATTTGCAAGCTTGTTTGAATATAAGAAAATCTGTGTGTGTGTGTGTGTGTGTATGAGAGAGTGTGTTTACATACATTTGCATGCTTAAGTACATTTTCAGCCATCTGTCTGTGTGTTTGCGTGCGTATGACTGCCTGGGTGACTTCTTCTCCTTAAACACAATAAAAGAAACTCAGCAGCAGGCAGGAAGGCCCGCCTCACTCAAAGCTAACATGCTGATCTGATTGGCCTATGGCTGTTCCAGCTGTCACCAGGCAGAACACATCTCCTGTAACTGAGCTCACACTTAATCTCTCACTAACAGGTTTTTTTTTCTCCTCCTTTCTCTCTGTCTTAAACACATTTGCTCTAACAAGCCCTTTCACTTTAACACAATCACAGGATCCATTTGCCTTCCCCTGCTCTCTCAGACATTAATTTATTAGATTTACTTGAATTAATGTCCGCGCACGCTCATGTTCACAAGTTGGCATGTATGTGCTCGTGCGCACGTAAACTCAAACCTCACACTCTCCCTCACTCCCAGGCAGTTACTGTAAAAATGGGTCGTCTCACTGACCTACTTATAGGCCCCTCATGAAAAATCCAGTTATTTTTTAGACTCTTCCTCCAGTGACTGTGTATTAATATTTTAGCTTTAGCAACAGCTGAAAGACAGTGGAAGGATGGCAGGACAGCCGATGCCACTCTCCTCAGGCGTCGCCCTGCTGTCCCATTCACTAAGTTAGTGAACAGGAAGGCACCAGACTGCTAACAACGATGACGGAAGCGGGGAGAATTTTCTGGCAGGTGATAAGAGAGAATCTGATATAAGTTGAAGATTTTGCATTAACTTAACTGTCTTTCTTGTGTCTGAGGTAGAAAGTTGAACCCTCAGTCAGCTTTGATCTTACACGGGATGTTTCTGTACAGTTCAGCTTCCACGCAGAAGGCAGCAGCGAAGCGGCTTTTTTTGGTCACACGACCATTTGACAGAAATGTGACAGAGTTCAAAGTTCGTCTGACTAAATCAGTTTAGAAGAAGCCCATCTGGTCACACATAGATGCTCAGCCACCAACACATCAGCGTAATCATCTGATGCACATTTAAAACTCTCAGCAGCTGCTTAAATACTTTGTGTCATGTCAGGCAGACCAGACATTGAGGATTTGAGATTCAATGACACTGATGGGCGGCACTTTCCCAGAAGGCTTTTCTCTGCTACTTGGGGTTTGTTTTGCTTTTTTATCAAGAGTATGGACAAAAGCGTTTTTGTGTTTCTTTATCAATTCTTTCTGTAAAAGAGTATCAGGGCCTCTCTAAAAGGTAAAAAATAACTGAAATGATGGACACACTTCAGGTTGTATAGTAGTTTAAAAAGTCACAAGTTAAAGCTATGGTGTACGATTTGGAAGCTTTGTACATCTTAATAACACCGTTTATACGGCTGCTATGGTCCTATGGTCCAATCTACACAATATAAAGACCAAAAAGAACGAAAAAAATCCATTCAGTATATCCGCTGCAAAGCTGCATACTAGTTGACCAATAGAACCGCGCAGGCATGTGCTATTTGTTGCTCTTCTTCAAAATCATCACATTATCATCAGCATCTGGACCTTAAAGAGATGTAAAATATAGTGGTAAATTCAGAAGAAAAGAATGCAATGATCTGATTGCTTGTTCTATGAAGACTTACATTGCTCAGGCTGACGCAAGAAGAAATTTTCAAGTTTTTGGAGTCTTAATTTGAGACTAAAAATGACAAAAGACACTTTTTTCTTCTAGATTAATGATTTTTTAAACTGAAAGTGTCGAACCATACCTTTGCAAATTAACAAGATTAAATAAAAAGGTCTATTTTATCCAAAAATGATGAGATTCTGTTCTATCTTTATTTTAAAGAAATGGCCTAATACCCCTTGCTTATCTGTGTGATGAAAACATTATTATTATTATTTTCATTATGTTCATTTTTTTTGGGGGGGGGGGTTAGTGGGTAGACTTGATTGATAAAGAAACACAGTTTAGGGTTGTCAGGGTCTCCCAGTCCATCCCAAAATCTACACTTTAATACAACATTACAATATTTTTTAAAAGATTGATAGATGTTGGGGTGCTGGTTTGGTGGAGTGGTTAGCAACCAGGCACCCCATGTACTTGCTTCTGCCGATCCCGGTTCGAATCCCGCCTGTGACAAGTTTGCAGGGTGTCTTCCGCTACTCTCTCACCCCCTTTCACAAGCCTATCCACTGTCTCTCTCCTATCAATAAAAAAATGCCAAAAAAAAAAACATTTAAAAAAGATTGATAGATGTCCATCAGTCAGTCTGTTTGTCTGTCTGTCCGTCGAACCAAAATCCAAAACGGCAGCTTATAGTGACAATGACACTTACATGTCAGTCATAGGTTGGGGGAATTTTGTTGGGAAAAGTTTTTTTCTAAGGAACATTTTATAAGCTTTTGTTGAAAAATGATTAAGTTTTCATAGCTTTTAAAACCAGACTATGAATGTTTGTTCCTTTATATAAAGTTTACCAAAATAAGTGTGATTACTTAAACACAAGTGTCAAGAGAAAGGTTAACTGGGTACACTGTGAAACAATATCACATTTTGCAGTGATGGAGAGTGAAGTTTGTTGCTGAATTATTCAGAATTCAGTCACTCTCTTAAAAGTGTTCCCTTTGCCGTTTCATTTGCAAAAATGTTGTTCCAGCCTTCATCTCTTTTCACAAAAATAGTCTGTGAATGAGAATGTGCAGAGAGTAGGAGTTCAGGGACTTTTTAACAGAAAGTATTTTACCACTTAACTTAGAAAAAACAACCTTCCAAGCAAAACTATGGTTTGATCTATTGCTTTCCAACCTTAAACATACTGATTCTGTATTCATTCACCACAAAAGCAATAAAAAGGAAAAAAAATCACAACATATTGACACCATGTTTTCTATGTCTTACTCTTCTACTCTGTAGTCTAGCACTCAGCCATTGTGGGAAAAAAACAAACCAACACAGATGTCCATTACACCGCTCCAGCCCATTCCAATCCCCTCTGTGGTGTCCCGTTAACATCCCAAATACTCTGTGACTCACTGCTTGCTGTTCTACCACACAACACAAGCACGCTGTATCCACGTGTCGGTCACGTTGTGAGTGCGTGTTTCTTATTCGCTCAAGTTTCGGGATGCCCAAGAGTGGTGTTGATGCGAATAGTGGCACTGCTTGCTCATCACAACATGAGAAACAGGGAGCAGCCGGTCAAGGGACAGATTTCTCAATGGCCTCTACAATTCAAAGGAAATCTATAATAGAAGTTTAAACATTTACCTTGTGATAGTTTAACATTTTTACAACACTGGGATGACAAGAAACACATATATTAAATCAACATAATCAGAGGTCTTTAAACTCATCTCATTCTCATCCCCCCATCCCAGCACACTTTCAGTCACAGCTCACCCCATTCCTTCTCAATTTTGTACGCTCTCCATCTTAAAAATGGAGCAGCTATGACCTCAATCCAAGGACAAGTCCCAAATAAGTCTAAAAGTGAAAAATTAATTATCCTCTCTAGATCATGGGGTGCACCAGTCCACGCTGGCAACCCCAAAAATATGGCAACCTGCTATTGCCACAGGGACCCTCTGGCCACTTGTCCCATTTCTTCTAACATTCAGAGAAGCTTCCCATTGGTGTGCTGCAGCAAGAGTTCTGAATCAGTTTCATTGAAGCAGGAGGTTCCATCAGTATCCTGTTTTCTACATTCACATTATTAATGTGGACTTTTTTGGCCTCTTAATGCTTTCATTGGAGTGCCAGAGTCGATCACTGGGAAAGAATAGGAAGTGATATGCAGTAAAGAAAGGACAAAACTGAACCCAAGCCACCTTCTTTGAGGGCATCAGCCTTTGGCGCACACAAGCTAACCACTGTGTTAGCTCCCCTAACGAGTGTTTTCATTTGCCAGAGATATACCTAATTTCTGTCCTTGGAATGGCTGTGTCACTGTAACTGTTTCACATATACTTGCCTATCAAGACACATTAACGGGAGATGACACTAGCATGAATTTCGGAAAGCTCTGGCTGTATACAACTACCTGTTTTACAATTAAACTCCAAACTTGATGACAACAACATAAATTCTGGGGTTAAAGCAGAAGAAATAACTGACAATAAGCAATATCATCACCAGGTAAGTGTTGGTGAATGAACACAGAAAAAACACTACACTTTTTGCGCTCCATTTATACAACATTTCCCTCCATGCACCAACAAAAACTGTCCTGGTGCGACAGTTTGAATTAAATACTGTGTTATCTGGTGACGTGTAGACAACTGTGTTAATTGATTTTGCACTACGGCAGCTTTTTGGGATCAGATTTTAAATAACTAGTATCTAATGATTCCAAGTCCCAATTCCACATATATTTTTACCTAGATAACTCAGCTACATGCTATTTTTGCGTTGCTTTTTTGCTTGTTTGTTCATGAAAATAAGTAACCAATAAAAGATGCGCTCAGTTAATTCTTTTTAACAAAAATCCAATGAGCATTATTGTAAAAAAAATACTCCAAAAAATGTATTTACTCAGGATGGTATACATACTCAGAGTGGCCATTGGGGTCTTATTAATGTCTAAATTAAACTATTTCCAGATGGCTGCCGTGTTAGCCACAGAGCTATTACTGCTACATCACTCACTCATTCATGCATAGTATCAAGTTGAGATGATCAGCATTAATGCCTATTTCCAATCAAGAAATGCTAAATCTGGCCTGTTCCAATACTTTTACCAATAGAGTATCAGGACATCCTACTATGTACCTGTAGAAATTGCAGTGTTCTCTATAGTGCTTTAATGTGGAGATCTTCATAAAAATGTTAAAATACAATACAGACATCGGATTAATTAAAAACTACATTATTCACTCAAGTTAAAGTCTCCAGTTTCCTCGGTCACCAGTTGAACCGTAACCCCATCCTGTTTTTTTTCCCTTTTTCTGGAGCTGAATTCTGATCTGAATTCTTCTGTTGCCAGCACATCTGTCAGACATTTCTGCCTCTGTGCAGTGACAATGACATATAGAACAGTTAAACTGTGGACCTGGTCATCATTTTGGTACTAAAACCTGCTCTCGTTTCTGTTTCTGTCTGCACTTACTTCTGCTGCCAAACCAAATATCCAGGTCATGTGCCTATCTTACATGGATATATGTAACATGTAGCAGCTATCATTCATCTGCATTGTTAAAGGAATAGTTCCGTATTCTTGCAGTGGTGTTGTGTGTGGTGAGTGTCAGAGATAAATACATTAGCTAAAGTGATGGCGGTTAGCCCTGTTAACCGCTGTCAGCCACGGTAAGCTGAGAGCCAATACAGAGGCTATGCTATATAACGCTGCATACTGGAGGAATAGCTCAGCAGAAATGGGGGAATACTGGATGCAAACAACATAAAATTAAAATGTTGGAGTGATTGTACACTCTATTGGACACATTTACATATCGTCTTTCTCCACTAGAAAGCCTCTTTGTTTTAGTGCTACTCTGACACACCTCTAATCTGCATGTCCCTCTGCCTGGAGCAAGTTAGCATTAAAATATAGGGGCTTGCTAGTGGTATATGTGTCCAGGACAGTGAAACATCGTCACATCACTGTTTATTTTGTATGTGTTTCTCATTAAATGCAATAAATTACCCTAGAGTCTCGGTCCTGTCACTGCAGTGAAAGTATGTGCTATTGATATGAACCTCATAAAACCTCATTTCAAAAATACCTTCTCTAGCTTCAGAGCAGTATATTATTCCTCAAGATAAATCTGTAAAAGCCTCCATCATTAAATGTTTTTTCTTTCCTTCTTCTTACCTCCTTATGGCTTCCTCCTGTTTTCTCTTCTTATCGTTTTTCTCCTGCAGGAATGCTTTATTTCTCTCATTCCTTGCGTGGTCCAAGTTCTGAGCTACCAGGCCATTGTAGGCTCTCAGCCCTTTCTCCTCAACATACTGGAAAAAACGGAGAGTTTCCTCCTGCTCGGAGCTCATCATTCTTCAAGTGTTTCCACAGCATTCTGATGGAGACATATTGAAAATGTTCATGTCAAAACACTACAAGATAAAATCAATAACCACAGAATTATGAATGAGTGTTGTATTGATGCAAAACAGGCAAAGTGTTTTATCTGTACTCATTCACTCAACCTCATTTTTCAAGGTCAGCCCTGGCGAGATGAAAACAGGAGAAGCTAGATTGCATCAGCAGCATGGTAGTGTCACACGAGTTAGCTCATGTGTTGTTGCTTTTGTTCCACATGCTTTCCAGTGTTGCTGCTGAGTTTATGGCACATGTAAGATTCACAGATTTACATCATGCTTGTCCACAGTAGAGAACATTCGCCCTGGAGGGTTGGAGCGTCTTTTTCTATTGTTCATACTATAACAGCTGAACACATGTAAATACAACTAAAGCCAAGGGACTCTCTATTTGGTTACAGTAGCTCATAAGCCTCAGTTTTCTTATTGGCTGTGGATCAGCAGCAGCTGTTCATTTTCTCAGTTGTTACTGCACATTTTCTGGCTGAAATATCGCCTCTAACTGAGCGAGTGTCTGAATAAAACAAATAAATTGCTTTCATCTTCTGTGCTTGTAAGTACAGGTTTTCAGATGTGGAAATGTCTAACTCCTGGGACCAGCCACAAGGATTAGATGAGCCAGTCTTACTAGGCTGGTGTGTGGTTTTGCATATGCGGATATTAAGATCAATCTTGTGTTTCTGAGCTAAAAATAGCTCACTCCTCTCTTGGTCCTTGGTGCTTTTGATTCTCTTAAAGACGATTACTGACAGCTCTGTCGCCGTAAAAAGAGCGTGGATGTATCAGTGAGGAAAAGCCTCTTCAAAGAGACGTCAACATGGGCACGATCACACTATGATTCGCTCCTTGCAAGTAGGACTCTTTTAAAATAGCATTGTGTGCAGCCTCTCAAGACCAACACCTGGTGTGGTGCAGCTAATGATGGTGCTCATGCAAATACCGCGTGCATTTGCCTGAAAACGTGCAGCCTTGCATGTGCCATGTGTGGCACCTGGATCTGAGTTTGAAGGGGCCAACAGTGGAAAAAGAAGAAGACAGTGAACGCTTTTATGTAGGTCAATGTTTTCAGATCAGCCTAAGACTCATGCTTGTTTACGTGTGAGAGACGCACTGAGTGTGATTGTGTGTGGGGAGGGGGGGAGGGGGCTTTTGATAACTGTATGTATGTTTGTGTGTATGTGTGTGTGGCAAGGGCATCGAATGGGTTGGGGGGGGGGTGTTGGGGGGCTTGCCAGATGGAGATTCCAGGGCCAACTAAGAGACCCGCCATTGTCTGGACCACCCTCAGCATCCCTCTGATTTTGTGACTGTCTATCAACGCATCCAATGGAGTGCATGGGTCAGTGGGTTTATCCGCCGGTTCCACTCCCACCAACGTGATCTCAAAATGCCTTAGCTTAGGTTTTTATGGACATGAGGAGAGCATGATAAAAACCAAAAGACCCGCCATCTTGGAGTAGAGTTCAAACTAGGGCAGAGCTTCCTGGTGTCTAGATGTGTAGAGATTTTACTCCGCTGATTATTAGGTCTTATCGCTCATGCACAGGTATTGCATGAGAGCTGGAGCTGCACAAAGGGCATAAATCTCAGTTTCTGACAAAACCAAGGTGCACCAGTCAGATGTGTAAAAGGTGCAGCTATGGGAAGGCACAGTTCAAACAGTGTTTGAGCTGAATTAAGCCTGCCTGCCTAATCCCTGTAAGCCTGCAGCAGCACTCTGCACTAGAATCAGCTTGTTTATCAAACTGTTTTTACCAACCAAGCCTTTCACATTGGATTGTTCTTTCATAAGTCATCAGCTGAAAATGCTATTCTTATTTTCTGATCTCCATAAAACCGTTTGCATTTGCTATTTTTCCCCCTCACACAGCTTTATTTTTGTCAGCATTTCCTTCACTTTCCCCTTCACTGGGTGCATTTCCTCTTCTTTTCCTGTCTTTTCTCCTTCTCCTGTTCTGCTTGAACCACTTCACATGGGCTGCAACAGTTGGAACACAGATGTGCACTTAGCTTTAAAAGTAAATGAAAGTGGCACACTGTTACTGTTTCCAGGCAACCATGTCACAGTAGAAGGGCAGCGTGGACATTCTAGGGACACAATGTCAAATAGATTGCAAGGCCAATTGTCTGGTGACAGCATGCGTGGGCGCTTGTGCATGCACACACACTCAAACACACACGTATGGTCGAGGCTGCACAGTGGATCAAGTAGAGATTAACCTGTTAAACAGGGCACATGCAGGTGTTACTCTTGGCAGCTGTGCTTTGGATAAGGATGTGAACAGGAAATGATCACCTGCATGCAGTCTTATGTCTCTAGCATCAACAAGGTGGTGCGTCTTTTTTGTGTGTTCAAGTTGTTGTTTTGGTTGGGATATATACTCACAATGGGGCTGTGTCCCAGCTGGCTTGTTGACCAATGTGTCTTCTGTCTCCCCCTGATGAGTCCAGTGCACACTAGTAGACTCTGACCTATACCGGAGCACCAGCACACTATTCCACATAAATCCACACAGACTCCCATCCATTGTACGGTCCCACTACTGCTTGACTTGGCTCAGAAGTACTCCCTGTGACCCAGGATGCGGCTGGCACTCGAGGGTAGCCGGGCCATTGGGTGCCCAGTCCGAGGCTTCCTCCCCTGGGTGCAAAAGGGAGATGCGACCCCTCCAGTCCGGATGTTGCCAAACTCCGATCCAGTATCCAGCTTCACTGCTCCGCACATCTGCACATGTTAGAGCGCGACAGAAGAGGCGGCGAGGCGGCAGACCGCACCCGCAACCGCAAACATGGCACAAACGCACACCAGCACACTCTTTAATGTCAAACTCTCCCCTTCGCAGTTGCAGATCAGGCAGTCACAGTCCTTCCAGTGCGTCTCTTCTTTGGCTGTAATACGTCAGACTGCAGAAAACATCTCAGAGTAGAGCAGGTGATAAGAATCCTCATCCACAGTGAAGGTGTAAAGCAGAGAAGTGTTCCTCCAGGTGTGGAATTCCCACTCAGCTCATGTCCTGCTCATCCACAAAGGTCTGTACAGTGGCTCTGTGCTTAAGCAGATGACATCGGGCATCCCAGCTATAGATCACAACAAGATGAACACGCCCACCGCCTACTGTAGATACCTTCCCCTCGAGCATCATCCTCTCTCTCTCTCTCTTCCTCCTTCCTCTTCCTTCACACTACATTTTCTCCGCCTGTGCTCTTACAAACTCATCTTGTTTTATGTTTTTGTCTGCTTTGCTTTGTGCTGCTGCTGCACTATAACCAGAGCATGAATGTGTTTTTCTGCTTTCAGCACCACGGAGAGCTCTCTCCTGTCACCGGGTGAGGAGGGGGGGGAGGGGGGGGGAGTGGGTGGGCACACTCAGAGGGGGCCAAGTGGAAAGAGCAAAGGGTGGGGGGTGGGGGGGGAAGTGGGAGGAGTCACCGGGTTGCCAGGGTGTGACCTCATTAGACACAACCTCTTCTTCCCCCGGCTACCACTGCGCTCCCTCTCCCCAGCAACCCCCCACCCTCCTCCGCCTCCTTCCCCCCTCTCTCTTACAGCTCGTAAACAAGACCACGACACAAAAACACTTGCAGATGATACACCGTGTTGCGCTCATGTGCATTCCTCACATGCACACTTGCCTAAAACAAAGCAGGAAAAGAAACAAAGAACAGGGAAAACAACACTGTGCAGTTCAACACACATGGACATGCTGATGCCACATTAAAATATGTTTGCATAAACAAACAAAGCAGGCATTTGAGGAGCAGGGGACTTGTTTCCAGCGGCCATGGTGAGGCGGAGGATGAAAGCAGGGACAGAGTTGAGCCGGAGTTTCGTGTTTGTCGGGGACGGCTGCAGCAGCTTCTGCACAACCGTCTGGGGAGTGAGTATTGGTTTCAGTAGTGCTGTGGGTTGTTTATGTGGAGAGAGCGCCTGGTGTATGGTGCAAGAGCAGGGGTAGGGGAGGGGTAGGTGAGCGGTGTTGGCGAGGGTGGGGGTGGAGGGGTGCCGGGTTTGCGCGGATGGATTAACACCGTCGACACAAAAGGATTAGGGAGCAGAGATCTGTTGTTTTCATCAACCCTTCCCTCCATTTCTCTTAACCCCCCTCCTCACTTTCCCCCCCTCCCCTCGATCAGTGGTGTCTCGCACTTTGCAGGGGGTTAAAATTAAAGGGGGGGGGGGGGTACTGAATTAGTTTTCACAAACATGTAGCAGTCAGTTTGGAGCAGCAATGGGATAATGGTGTTGTTAAAAATAAAGCAAAGGGGAGGGGGAGCCAAAAAGAGCAACAACGCATGGGTGAGTTCAGCCATGCAGGCTCAGGGATGAAAAACCGTGCTGGATCGCATATGATTATGGAAAGAGGCATCTGTTTTGGGATGATGACAGCAAAGGTCATGTGGATGTCTCTTTTGATAATCATATCCACCACAATAAAAGATCGAATGGTTTGGAGAAGGGGGGGTGGATGAAAGGTAAAATAGGGTGAAAACAGGCGGTGTTCCTCCTGCACTCCACCCCTTCCATAACAGCACTCCACATGCCATAAAAAGCCAAATGCTATGATCTCACTGAGATAAAAGGCTCTGTCAAAAAGGTAGTCACCCCCTTTTTTCGGCCCATTGTGACGGATGTGGTCCACTGGTCAAGCACAAAGCAAGTCACTCTATCCAGACCAACTCAGCACACGCACCCATGAACATGCACACATGTACACAAAGGGCCCAGACTGACCCTGGTGCACGGGCCCGAGTGTGCGGTCTCAAAGGAAGTACTTAGATCCCATCAGAGTTCAATGAGCACAGACAGTGAGGAAATCCCAGGGGTGAATGGGTTAAACACACTTTCCACCTTCGTACACAACAGCACTTTGTTTTGTGAACAGTGGAGGACTCTCCCTTAGGGACAGGAGGGAGTCAGACACAAAGCCCGTAAGTTTTCCGTGTACACACATTTACAGACAAAGCCTTTCATTCACAGAGAACTGTAAGCAAACTGTCTGAATACATCAACAAAATAAAGTTTCATTGTACAAAACCCAAATTCCAATAAAGTCTGCAAATCCTTTTTGACCTATAGTCAACTGCATACACACAAATACAAGACACTTAATGTTTAAATTGATAAACTTTATTGCTGTTTGACAGTATTGACTCATTTTGAATTTGATGCTTTCAACATATTAAAAAAAAGCTGAGACAGGGGCACGTTTACTATGTCACATCACCCCACCTTTCAGCAGCGCTCAGTAAGTGTTTGGGACCCGAGAAGGACACTAATTGTTAAAGCTTTGTTTTGTAAGTGGATTTTTTCCCCCATTCCTGCTATATGTAAGACTTCAGACACACACGTCTGAACTGCAGACAGGCCAGCCTATTATCAAGGTATCATAACAGCCAACCTGCTATGATACGAGCAGAATGTGGCTTGTCATTGTCTTGCTATAATAAGCAGGAACTTCCTTGAAAAAGTGTGGCAAAATATGGTGCTGCTAAACCTGTGTGTACCTTTAAGCAGGAATTGGGATATGCAAGTTACCCAAACCATGGGATTGAACATACCACCATAACGCAGATGCGCTGATGACAATCTGGTATCCGTTTTGTCTTTGGCCTGGAGGACAAGACCTCCATGATTTCCAAAAATAATTTGAAATGTGGACTTGTTAGATCACTCCTCACTTTTCCACTTTGCACCAGTCAATCTCAGATGAGCTCAGGCCCAGAGAAGCTGGTGATGTTTCTGGGTTTTGTTGAAATATGGATTTCACTTTGCATGATAAAGTTTAGCTTGCACTTGTAGATGTAGCAGCAAACAGTTTAAACAGATAATGGTTTTCGGAAGCGTTCCTGAGCCCACATGCTAATACCCTGTGCAGATTGATGCTGGATTTTAATGCATTCCCACTTGATGGATCAAAGGTCACAGGCATTCAGTATTGTTTTTTTTTGCCTTGCCACATAAGTGCAGAGAATTCTCTGGATTCTCTGAATCTGTTGATGATACTATGGATCGAAGATAATAAAATCCCTTAATTCCTTACAATTGTATGCTGAGATACTGTTTGGCTATTTGCTCTCAGGCTGGTTCACAAAGTGCTGCACCCTGCTCGTCCTTGCTTGTGAATGACCGAACCTTTTATACCCAATCATGACACTCAACTGTTTCCTATTGACCTGTTCCCTTGTTGAATGTTTCAAACTGTTGTTTTTGAGCATTCTTCAACATTCCTAATCCTTTGTTACCCCAATCCCAGCTTTTTATGGAATATGTCGAAAAATTTTAAATTCTAAATGAGTGAATATTAAAAAAAAACAAATACTTTTATAAGTTTGAACATCAGATGTATTGTCTTTGTAGTGCATTCATTTACTCTTTGTACTCTGTTTAATTTTTGTTTCATACAATGTCCTAACCTCATAGGAATTGGGGTTTGTGAATGAATATGGTAAACTGCCTGTAAACTATAAAGTTATCAAAGTGTATAATTTCCTACAGGAGACCCATTAACCTTGACATGCAACTGAGCCCCAACTTCTATGTACACCAGTGGAAACGAACAACCAGCATATCACCAGAGTTGTCAAGTGGTAATCTTCCTTTGTGTTTGACAAATTAGCCACACTATACCTCCAGAGGACTAGGAAATGAACTTCTGGCATCATCGAGAAACACCCCATGAACTGAGCTAACTTGTGTCATTGCACTATGTTGTGCTTTAGGTTAAGGCTTACTTTGGCTTGTAAAAAAAATCTGTATTCCTCCTTCGACTACCTGCAACCTCCAATCTGTAACATTCTCCAGACTGTAAGACTATTTCTCCTTCACAAACAAGTCACTTAATTTCTGTTTATAATTAATCAAGATGCCAGTAAAATGTATCGAGCCAATCAGTCTGCTGTAGTTCAAGTATGAACTGTAGTTGAACACTATTAACATTGATGACCGTTTACAAACACAGCTGAATTTGCCCTGCAGCAGAGGCCTTGCGCCCTGTTCAATCATGCATGTAATACCGCTGTATTGATCCACTGTTGTAACAGGCTAATGAGGAGTCCATAAAAAACATTTTACCAATCAATTAAATGCCGATCAGGAAACAGTCTTCATAAATAAAGCATGGACACTGCTTGGGAGGTTTGTTGATGGTGATTTGTTGCTGTCACTGGTTGTTAATGTAAATGCTGTCAGGGGCATCCTTGAGGATTAATAGTGCTTTGCTTTCTGGACTCCTTTTAGAGCAAGAGACCTGTCTTCATGTATCTAGCTAATTGGTGTAAATATTTCTCTCTGAAAAGTCATAAAGTAACAAACAAAGGATACACCACCAGAATAATTATCTTTCATTGACTTTTGGTAAAAAAAAAAAAAAATTCTCAGTAACACAAACATTGGTAATTTTCCACATACTTAAGCTGAAAAAAAATCTTCACTTAAGAATAAGAAATGTTTCAAGCTGGTAAATACTACATTATTTTATGTTACTAAAGTTCCCTACCTTAAAATAATAAGTTCACAGCTGATCTAACAGTATAACTTTTAACAGAGGTTGTTGTCGATTCTATCCTTCCTCTGTCACTGCCCTCCGTATCTTAGCCTTAGCCACTGTATCAAACAGAACCGAGACGGGCTAACTGGTCTTCTCTTCACTGAGAACTGGTGTGTGAACTAAGACCACAAACCTTGCACACTCCCCATGAGGAAACTGCAATCCTCTGCAAAGTGTACATGGTGCAAAAGCAGGTAAGATGGCAGTCTGTGTTATGAATGACTTTAGCCCTAATGAAAGTTTTCATACTTTCAGAAATATTTTCGAGAGATCTTTTTAAGAAGATAACGTGACATACAGTATTTTTGCCTTAAATGATCAATGGTATCAAAAAGTAGTATCACTAAGAAGATGCACACTTGGCTCTTAGTTTCATTCCTTATCTCAGTTTTTATCTCTGCCTGGAGGTGATGTTTTTGCCAGCGTTTGTTAGTTTATCAACAGGGTAACTCAAAAGGTTATCAACCGAAGTTGATGGAATTTTCAGGACGGGTCAGATGTGGGATAGGCCAGTTTTCTGCATTTTTTCTAGAAACCATGATCACATACACTCATATTTGAGAATAACTTGCCCATTTATGTCAGGGTCCTGTTTCAGGATTTCAGCACTGCTTTCAACACCAGTATCCCAAATCTGCTACAGGACAAGATCTCCCTGCTAAACATGCCTCACTCCAACTGCAGGTGGACCACAGATCTCCTGTCTGATAGGAAGCAGCAGGTGAAGGAAGGAAAACACGTCTCCTCAAATACCCCTTACTGTTCTAGGAAAAATGTGTTGAACACATAAAAAAACACTTCAATGCCCAAGTTATAAAAGCCGATCAGATAACTGTCACTTAAAAAAAAAACGCTGAACCATGGGTAAAGTGTACAGTTGCATCTATACAAGCATGAACCCACTTCTAACTTGTGACACAACTAATCCACACTACAAGCTACTGACCCTTAGCACCTAAAAGTGTGCTGAAAACTCTGGTCATTGTTTGACTGAAAACACACATTTTAGCTTGAAGCTTTGCAAGACAGATCTGCTGAATGACAGACACAGAATCTAGAAATCCAATTGCTTTGTTTTCCCCGAGCCAAGGCCCCCATCCAATAAAAGGACCATGCCTGTGTTGTTACAGTAAAAAAAGGAGCACAGCACTGGAAAGTCAAAGTCACCTCCATATCCTAAGATGGACGTGAACTGGACTCAGCTCATGAGGATTAACATTAAAACAGCCAATTCTATGCAGGGCTGAAAAAGAATTGTTTATTGGTATGCAAAATTTTAAAGTCTTAAGTAGATTATTAGGCTTTTAACTTTGGGGCCATATTGCACTGGTGATCATTTGTTAAAAAAAAGTCATTTTGGGGATTTGCTGTATTTCCCAGCCCTACCACCATAGTAGTGCCTTGCAGGTAAGTATAGAACAGATAGTGAGACAGTGGCACTAAAGATGTCAGACTCTCATTAAAGATGCAGCAGGGTTTACTTCCACTCCTAACATCTTCATCCGGAAGAAATGGAGCATAGGTTCCTGCTTCGGCCAGCATTTTGCAGACATCCGACCACTCCATGTTTCATGTATGCATGCCTGATGCACCCCTTTTTGTGAAAAAAATGCCCTGTTTAGAAGTCCCAGAACTCATGTTTTCCATGATCCTTTTGGAACAAAATCATATCCAAACATTCCTTAGATTTCAGGAGCACAGCATGAGGCCATGTTCTACTTAATCAAGCTTCTCAGCACTCATTTATCACCACTTCTTCCCTCCAGAGATGTCAAGATGAGGCATGCCTCTAACAACACCCCTCCATACTTCCTGCTGTTTCCCCAAGACAGAGAGGTGAAAATAGGAGACTGAATAGCGTAATCTTTCAGAAAAGCAGTTGAAGGCTCCAATCTTTGGGGTTTAACCCCACATAAACCTTTTAAATCCCCAGTTTAGAGGGCCAGGACTGATGGGCTAAAGCTCCAAGAGATTGTCTAGCAACCAGTGGACGCAGACACAGCATGAGGACACGTAATGAAGGAACCCCTGTAATGGCTGCTGTAGTCCAGGTGAAAGAACCGGATAGGCTTAATTGGCACTCAGAGAGACAGCGTGCCGACTTGTATTTAAAGAAGATAAGCATGAGGGGCGGACATGTTTCTGATTTTTAACAAACTCTGATGGTATAATTATTGTGAAGTAAAACCTTGTAAATGCCAGGGTCTATATAAAGACTGGAAGGATGCTTCTGGTGACTGATGACCTTCTGCCAACCCCTGAGGGTGCAACTTATGACCTTAGTTCAAGATCAGGTCAGAGACTGTAAGGAAAATATGGTAATTTAGGTCAGGGTGAAATTAATAAAAATATATTAAAAGTATTTTCACCTCTAACCTTGACTTTGCACTAAAAACTTAACCTCCACAAATAAGAGCAAGGAAGATGTTTTTAAACTATGGCAACTGGTACCATCTGCTGGCCATATTTTGAAGTACATCATTTTTTTGTCATAAAGGGGGAAAAACTCTTCACAGACTTGGATCAGAATAACTATCTTTATGAAGTGCTGATTTTGCAGAGTGGTTAGCATTTCTGCACATACCACAGGTCAAGGCTCTCACATATTACAGGATAACCCAACAACATATAGTTGACCTCTGACATATAGTGTCTTCCACTCCATGGTTGTAGGCTAAAGGAAGTTAGTGGTATGGTGGTATGAGCAATAGCAAGTATGGATATAAAGATTAATCTGGTATCAACATTAACGACTATGATGATTATGATGAAGAGAGGACTTCTTTTGAGTAAGATCACATTAAGCTGATTTGCATTTAATTGGCTTTGCAAATTTTAAAATAAGTATTCATGTTGAAGATGTTGTTTCTGTTGATTGATTTAGGATAAAACAGTTGGAGCAAAGTGGGCCCAAAGCAGCAGGTTATCCAAGTTGGTAGTAAGGGCTACAATAATATGTGTTTATTTCCAGGAGCTACCAGTTTCAAGGTAGCCTATCCCTTACCTATGGCCTACCTGCTGTAGGATGGACCCCAGTGACATGGTTGATGGATTATTACAGGTTGGTGAACCCACAGGATAGGAAGGCTTGCACGAGGCTGGTGACAAGGCAGGTTTAAAACAGTCAAACAATAAAGTTGTGATCTTTACAATTTTTAACAAAATCCTTCTCAATTATTAAGGAACTTTAAACATTTGTATATGAACATACATTAACAGCAGTGTTGGGCAAATAACAAAAAAGTCACAAATTACTCATGTCTCACTTAGCAGTGATACAATTACATAAATAATTCTGTAATATTTAAAGAAATTTAACCTTACTGTAGAGATGCATGATGTAGATATTTTGCTTTATGTTTCAAAACTATACACACATCTCTCTCTCTATATATATATATATATGTATGTATATATATATATATATATATATATATATATATATATATATATATATATATATATATATATATATATATATATATATATATATATATATATATATATATATATATATATATATATATATATATATATATATATATATACGAAAACTTTTACATCATGTTTTATTTGTCATTTGAAGAGCTATAAATAAGTCAAAGCAACCTTTTACTCAGGGGTGTCAAACTGATCCAGTAAAGGGCCGCTGTGGCTGAAGGTTTTCTTTCCAACCAAGCAAAAACACACCTGACGCAAATTATTCAATCAACTGGATTGTCTTTACATGGTTGATTTGTTGGATCAGGTGTGTTCTTGCTTGGTTGGAATGAAAACCTGCAGCCACAGTGGCCCTTTACTGGATCAGTTTGACACCTGTGCTTTTACTGTTTCAGAAAGTAAATTTACCTAAGCTGCTCTCTCCAGATAGCTATCAGTAATAAATATGTAGCCAGTTAATCTGCCAACACTGGGTATCATGCAAGAGAGTAATAAATATTGTTGGCCTCAAAGCATTTATCAGTATTTGATTGTTTCAACAAATGTCTTAAGCATTTTATTTGTTGAAGTAAATTTCATTAATGTTCTGTACCAAAAAAAAGTCGGCGTCATTTCGCGCCACACCGGACTACTTACTCAGTGGAACATTGCTGCCTTTGTTTCTTTGACCGGATTTCTGGGTGGGACATGGCGGAAATGAAATTCACCCCACCTGAAAGGTACAGTAAGTGGAAACAGAGCTCTCTCAAAATGTGCGTGTGTGAGGACGTCTAACTTCCAAAACGGAGATAATGGATAGTGAAGAGGTTTACTGGGCGACTGATGTAGCAGAAGCATGAAAAATGTTTGGCTAGCGCTAAAGTCCCCGCTGCCCCTCTACATGACGTAAGCTTATGACGCTTCGTCATACAGGTAGGCTAAAGAAAATGGACGCTCGCATCAATGCCGTCGACTTCCGTGTTAAAATGTACTTTGTAATAACATTGTACTTATGTTAATACTATTATTATAGTTATTATTATCAAAAGTTAATTGTATGCCATTCTTTACTTTTTTGATTGGCCTTGATTATTTTTTATGTTTATTTAATTTTGCTTTTTAATTTTTGTTTTTATTTTGCTCTGAAGCTTTGATCGCTGTAATACAGCATCTTATCTCTATATTATTCAAACGCAGTGTCATTTAGGCTTTCTGTATTGCACGTTTCAACAAAACAACACAAAATGTTCTATAATGTATATTAAAATGTAAAAGCTGACCCCTGATTTATTAGGCCATGGCAGTTTTATTTTGGGCAATAAAACCTCAACACCATCTCCAAACTCCAACCTGCATGAACTATTTTGTGTTGTTGGTTCCAGGAAAAATACTGTGATGTTTATTGATTATTCTCCAATGGCATACACTTCATAGGTTTCAATAACTGTGAATGACTGTTGGCATGTAAGCATGTGACAAGATATATTATTTTTTGGTCTAACGATGACAGAATATTTTAAAGAAAATCACACAGTATTATTCTTTTTATATAAATTGATAAATTAAATCAATGTATAAGCATATTTCTATCATAAGAGCCATTTATTAGCATCAAAGAGGTTTTTAAAGTCTCATCGTAAACTAACAATGCCTAAATGATGGTTTGATTTTTCAGCATTTAAAAAAGGGCCACTGCCAGCTGTGGGTCACTGAGAATTGTCCTAACATTTCTCCCCAAAACTGGAAAGTATACAGTTTACTTACATTTTGGGCACACCTTTTCATGACTTTACACTTTTAGTTTGGTTCCTCTTGACTTCAATGCATGTTGTTTAAGTGTAGTTGAAGTTAGCCCTTGCTCCTCTGGGGATCAGGGCCTGTAAAAGCAGGTTAGCTGTACATGGACTTCCTGCTGTTTTGGCCTAACTTGCTGTTATGAAGTGCATGTACTGTCACACGCAAAACAAATATAATTTAATTCATTAAAAGTTTTGATGGTGGGGCATGCCAGTTTTTCTTGGATGAAGATTAAAAATGCTGCCAATGCAGGGCTCCAGAGTGCAACCATTTTAGACGCACATGCACCCAAAATTTGTGAGAGTGCACCTAACATTTTTTCTTGGGTGCACTGGTGCACCTGAACATAAAGCTGCAAATAAAAAAAATCCACAAAAAGAGAAAAAAATTAAGTAAAAAGTCATGAAATGTTCTGTCCTAAATGTTTTTATGAGTTAGTTTGAAGGGGATTGTTTTTCATTATTATTATTATTATTTGCCTTAGTTTCGACTTTTGTAAATATTGACTTTAGTGTGAAGTCTTATTCTAGGATCAAATCTATTGGAGAATAAGACCATGCAGTTAAATGTTATGTTTTTGGTTGTTAAAATCTGGATATTTTTTTCATTTTTCAGTTCAGTGTACTACCTTAAACATTAGCTCTTTTAATTTTGAAATATTTAACTTGAGATGTTTGAAATGTTACATTTCAGTTCAGTAAAGCACTTTAATTTGGAAATGTTTTATTTTGCTTAATGTTTTATTTTGAATTTGTAAATTTCATTCAGTGAAGCTCTTTAAACACTCAGTTTTTCTTTTAATGTATAAGTTTGCTTCATAAAGGACAAGTATTTCTTTAAATCTTACTCTTGTTTAACAATCATTTACATTATATAAAGTTATGGAGAGTGATAAAATGGAGACCTTATGGCGTTGAAGGTGACACTGAAAAATTTGGGTGCACCTAATTTTTGTGCTGGTGCACCTTAAAAAGTCTTGAGCCCTGCAATGCAGGTATCATTTTTTATGAACAGGTTAATACCACAAATTCTCGCAAATTTTGGTCAAAACTCTGTAAGCAAATCAGGCACTGCAGCCTGTTGACAAGGAGTGTCTGAACCTTTTTGCTGAGTACCAATTTAAGAAAAATATGAAGATGTCAAAACAGATTTTCATAAGTTTTTGACAAGGCAAATAGCCAATCCTTGGAGAATTTGGTAAAGCCTGTCAGATTCCAGAGGCCCTGTTCATTCTTAACTACAATTCTATCCATTCCTGATTAAGATAGATTCGGCTCTCTGAAGCAGGAGAGACTCATGGCTCATATCCATATTCAAACCCAAAACACAAACAAACTACACAGATCTTTTTTTTTATACTTTATTTTTCCAATTTTCAAAAAAGAAAAGAGATATTACAGCTCTGCCAAGTGACGTTGTTACACAATTGAAACAAGAGAGTAAGCAGACTAGTAAAATAAAGAAATAACAATCAGAGTCAGAAATTTACAAAAAAAGGGGGAGGGGGGCTAAGAAGAATAGTAAATAAAATAATATTTAGGTGGACATTTATATATCATTCAAAAGCACATACATACTTACATACCGTATACACATGTTAGCACGCATACATACACTCATATGTACTCATACAAATGATTTCCAGTACAGATACTTATTTAAGTACGTAATGAAATAATATCTACTAACAATTAGAATGACAATACAAATATTAATGATAGTAATGATAATGATAATAAAATAAATAAAAATTACACGGTAAGCAGGAGAGTACAAAAAACACCAACAAAAAGGGGGTTTTGCTACAATTGCATGTCACATAGGTAAATACATAGCAACATAAAGAACATTAATAAAAACAATGTTCTGGGGGGACCACAGTCAGTACCTACAGTACTGCCAACCTTGTTTACAAACTACACAAATCTGACAAACTTTTAGGATGGTTGGTGGTTCAAGAATAATTGGGTATCATGTTTTGTAGACTGTATTTAATATGGAGTACAAATTGAGCAAATAAGATGAGTTCCTGCTGCTATGCTGCAACAATCCATTAGGCTTCATTCATCAGGGCATTAAGAATTTCTCACCACAATGGTGGCAAATATGCCTCCTTGTGTTATCCCTCAACTTTAGCCATGTTGTGCAACTAGGAGGTAACACAGTTAAATACAAACTTATCCCCATATTTCATTTCATTGTTAGATTAGTCAAGGACCACGGGTCACAGTTGGACCCTGGGCCATTGTTTTACTATAGACCTTCACACTGAACACAGACCTCTTGTGTACCTTACAGTTCACATTGACTCAAGAGCCCCCTCTGCTGGACTGGAGAAGCTGCTGCTTTTACTATGGGGAGAAATCAAACATATCTGCAGTGCTTAAAAACTTCACAGACGAGAATCAATCAAGGTCTTTCAGCCATTTCTTTTCTTTCTCCCTCTTGTTTAATATACTATACACACATGTTTAAATATTCTGTAGACATACACAAATAGAAATATGTCAGAGTGAAGCTTTTTATCTGAAGTCAGAAGTTTCCTTGAGACATGATGCTTTTTCATCTGAGGCCTGACACCCCGGCTCTGAGACTCATATGTTCACTGTACAGCAGTCAAACTATAGATAAAGTAGGTGCTCAGTTGTGTTGGCAAAGTTGGAGAGGCTGCATACAGTGTGAGCTCCAACTCTGTCCTCTCAGCTCTGTGTGCTCCTCTACTTCCTGTTTAAAATGACTTATGTAAGATATTTTCAACTGTTTGTAGACAGTCTGGATGTTTAGATGTCCAAACTACTGAGAAAAGAGAGCTGATGTCAGCCTCAGGATTAAGACTCTTAAATTTGAAAAATGTTTGCGTTATGAAAATCTCGAGATGACTGCTTGGGCGAGGAGAAGCTCTAACTGGGTTGCTGACTTCATCCCTGGCAGACACACAAGTCTTGTCAAATACCTGTTGTCAGAGCTCATGGCTCCAGATGATGATCAGCTGTGAAAGAGTTTTCATGCTGTGACTATTTCACCTTCAACACTTAAAGGGACTGTGAGGAGTTTCTAAGTAATTACAAAAAAGTCTCTCTTTTAGATACATGCCTGATCGAAATACACACTTTAAGATGAGTTTTATAGCATCAAAATAGTTTATCTATAAATGCTATTCTTTAGCTTCGTGGTCGGGTCAGACAGGGTTGGACTGACCTGGACACTCAACTTCGGAAACAAGACAATTCAAACTAGAGCAAATTTATATTATTCAGACACGTCTTAGAGCACCGGGCTGTAAGTAGTGATATATAGCTGGCTACAAAACTATGATACTAATTTTTCCAAAAATTGCTTGTTGTCACACATCAAAAACTACCGCTACGTAACTGGAAAGAGATACATTACCTTGTCGCTTTGCATCCTGTAAGTTGTTGAAAAAAGAGTTGTAAATCAATGCAGAGTTCTGAGGAAGGTCCGCGCTGCATTTTTATTAGCATCACAACAAACACACGCTTTGGCTTGGGTCACGTCTTTTGGTGCGTTTCAGTTGTAGTCAGAAGTAGGAATTTCTGGGTTCCGAGTAGGAAACTGCAGCTGGAACGACCCCCAAAGTCAGAATTTCCTACTTGGAACTCGGTGAAACCTCGCCACCCCAAGTTGACAATTGAAGATGGATGCCCCCAGTGTGAACAGTTATTTAGCTCCTGTAATAATCCATTTATTTGCACTTCTGATTGGAGTGTGTTGTTCTAGATCAGCTGTATACATAGTATTGTTAGACTTATATTTACAAAAATGCTGCCAAAGTGATAATCAAATTCTTCATGTGGTATTTGTGAACAACAACGCAGGGCGTGCTAACAACAGCTAACAATAGCCTGGCAGTTTTTTTTCCGACTTCAACTGGAACGCCGATAACTCGGAGATGATGTCACTCTCAGTGCGGAGGTTACCTGAACGCAGCATTATGACAGTCGGCGCGTGTGCTCATGGGTAGTAGAGTCTTAATGTTGCTGGTAATAGATTCTCCTCATAGCACCTTCAACTTTTTGGTGTTATTTTGTCCATGCACTTTTCTATCTGTGAGGACATAAAAAAATGTTTAATATATTGTATAAGATATTTATGTTTGATTTAAGATTGCCTTTATGAGCTGTTTTTCTTTTAGTTTCAGTGTTAGATATTCAAGTAATTGACAAAATGTTGACAAAAATCTTCAAAACAACGCACAACTTCCTGTGTCTCGTCTTTATATCAATACATAACCTTTTTTTAAGAAAAGACAGATATAAAAAGATGAAGTTAAAAGATATAGAAATGCTAAAAAAAACTACAAAAATACTGAATAGATTGGACACTTTGTCAAGATTGATTGAACACAGTATTTAATTAATTGATCAAAAATGTTAACCAATTATTAGTTTATAAATTCATCTTGAAATCCTTTTTCTTGTAGAGGTTGGGTTATCACAACAGACATTAGGTTCTTTCAGGGAGGCTCCCTCTTCATACTCTGGAAATCACTATTTTTCAACGTTAGTTTGCAAGTGCAGGAAAGTACAGCAGATATTCTCAGCAAAAAATCAAAGTGGCTTAAGAAATTCTCCAGACCACCACATAAAATCTAAGATCAGAATAATGACATGACATGAACACAGGAGGTCTGTTAGAAAATGAAGCCCTCAAAAATGTAAGATCCACATGTTAGCTGGCAAATGATCCTGAAAACAAGATACTGGAGGAGATTCTTCACATGTTCAATGAAGGGGTGATAATTTTTACTTTTTCTAAGTGATCCATTCAGAGTGAATCTCAGCTTTTTAGTTTGGAGACACATTGTGACCTTTTTGATCGACTGTACGTAAGACGAGGGCACATTAGCCTTCCACACTACTTAGCCAATAATGATGTCCACCTTAAATTTTTGACTGTAGATTTAACCTTTAGCTTTTTACAACATACACAGACTGATCAGTAACCTTGTCATATGCAGGAGCATTTTACTGTGGCCCCGTGTGTGGAGATCCTGCTGTGTGATCGCTGTTGCACTTACAGATCTTGACCACTGGGTGGCACCATGATTCTTGATCACCCATCAGCCTCATCATGTCGGGTTTGATTGCAGAGCGAACGAGCTTTCACCTGAGTGTCCTGAGACTGAAAACTTTCAGTTTGACTTGTAAGTGCTGATCTGAAGACATGTAAATATTTATACCAACATTCCATGTCAATTTAATCCTGAGTCATAGCTGAAAGAAACAAGGGGCTCTTAAATTGTCAATTTGCACTTTTTTCTTTTTACCTCAGAAAAGGAACAATCTCCTTAAAGTTATTTTTCTCAAACAAAGTAAAAGAAATGAAAGAACGAATTCATCTCGATTCATATTAGTCATACATCTACATACAATCTATACATTTAGACATTTTGGAAGACAAGTCTGCTCAACTGAGTGTCAGGAACGACTTTAACATAATATTTATAAATTGACACCAGTGACTTTTTAAGCAACAATCTTGACTTTACGTCACAGATACAACTTTAATCTCATTATTCCAACTTTCGAACAAAGACTAATTACTTTCTTGCTCTGAATTTTGCCTTTTTTCTCATCACTTTTTTTCAGCCTTGCTTGTTATAATATAGACTTGGATCTAATAATCATTGCCTTTTAGGATGTTTTGTACATTTTTGTCAGATATATGCTACTATCTCACTTTTAATTTAAACAGAATTATTACTTTTTTTTACTCTTGTCTATTAATTTTGGCTTGGATCTTATGCACCATCTCTCACTTCAGTTTGACGGACTTTTCATCTTCCAGTTTTGACCATTTGATCATGTTGTTGAGACTATTGTTGTAACTTCTTGTTTTATTTCCATATCTAATACAATAACTTACATTTAAAACTACAATCATGCTTTTGAGTCTCATTATTGTGACTTTGATTTCAGACAATTTGGACTTTTTAGCCATATTGTTTTAACTTGTTAACTCACAATTGCAAAAAATGTTAGTCTCATTGTCATAACTATCCATCTCTTACCTTTTTAAACCATTGATTTATGTTTTCCCTTTTTTATCTGATAACTCCTATGATATTGGCCCTACGATAAATATGTTTCTGTCTTACAGTCTTGACCTTCATCACATATTTGACCTTCTAATGTAATATGTCACAATATTGACTTTATGTAATTGTAATGACTTTTTTTTCATTTCAGACTTCTAACTTTTAAACTCACAATTATGACTTTTCTCTCAGGATTACATGAATTGTATTTTTTGATCTCATGATTTAACTTCATCTCATATTTGGGACTTTCTTTCTCCTGATTTTAAGATAATTATGGTCTTTGCCTGCTAGCTTTATGCCATGGCGTTGACAGTTAATGTTATAAAGGTGACACTGGGGATGGTTGTGATAGTAGGAAAGACATAACACCACCATTTTCACCAGTCTGGAATAAAATATAAAACCCATGATCAGTTCAGTATTTTTCTTCTTCTGCCCTGATCACACAAACTTAACTCAAGAATCTCATGAAGGAAATTAATTAATTAATCAGTGAATATTTGATCACATCGGGCCTTTCAAATCATAAATATTTAATGCAGGGCATATACAATTCTCTATCAAAATATATAAAACCACATGTTTGCTTAATCTTGAAAAAAAAGATAATATATTAAGACTTGATGCAGTGCCCTGTTAAGTCTGGTGTAGTCGCTGTTTTACGGTCGGTAGATTTTAGAGCAGGGGTGGGCAAGTGGCGGCCCTCCACATCACTAAATGCGGCTCGCCATTCATTCCCAAACAGCAGCTGTAAATATGAAGAAAACTCAGATATCCAATAGAAATAATTCTATATAATCTTATGTAAGTTATTTACAACCTTATTTTCCTCTTATAGTGTCTAAATCTCTTTCATAAGCCTTCAACATTATATCAAGTATTACTCAATACTATATTTAATTAAAAAATGGCTGCAGCAAAATAGTTTTAAAAAATTTGAAAAACTCATAATTTTATTGATTTGAAAATAGCTTCATTGGCTTTCATTCCATGTAAATGAGCTAAATTTGCTTGAATTCTGTATCAAGTTAATTTGATTATGCATAATAACTTGTATTTATGTTGTAATATATGAATATTGGTATTCTAATTTTATGACAAATTTATATTCTCATTTGTTTATCCAACATTCTTTTTCCTTATCAAGAGTTTCTAAAAATTTGTAACAATGTGGCTCTCAGGCTGGGAAAATGGTTCTATGTGGCCCTCTTGGTAATTAAAGTTGCCCACCCCTGTTTTAGAGAATGGTGTTCCGGATTTTTTTAATCCATCCGTCCATTTTTAGATCTTGAGATCTAATGAATGAGACATTCAAAGGAGGAGCAGCGTCCTTACTTATTGTGAGTGTTGGAGCAAAATGCATCCACAGGAGTGCTGTCACGATTCCCAAAAATCTAATTTGAATCATTTTCAGGGTATTTTAATCACCACAATTGCCCATAATGATAATATATATTTTTAAAAAAGTTACACAGCAAATCATATATTAGCTCACAGAGTAACAACTTTCTCACTGAATAGGCTTTTGTCTCACCTCCTTTCATGTTTCACGTCTTGGCTTCTTATTACAAATGCCAGACATCATCATTATTCATGACATTGCACCCATTGTGACAGTGAAACAGGCAAAATGGCAGGAAATCTCCCTAAAGGACTTTATGTTTTTAAATATCAATGCTGGGCACCATCCATACAACATCTATACTGCATGTTCCTTTTGGGGTCACAGGGGGTGGAGCCTATCCCAGCTGACAACAGGCAAGAGGTGGGGGTACGCCCTGAACCAGACTCCAGCTGACTACAGGGCCACATAGAGAGACACTCAGTCATACCTATGGGCAGTTTAGGCACCGGTTCACTTAACAGACATGTTTTTTGTCCATGGGAGGAAATCGGGCACTGGGAGAACATGCAGACTCCTGACAAAAAGACCCTGGTCGACAGAGCACTGAAGCAGCAGTCTTCGTGCTGTGAGGCATGCATGCCAACCTGCTGCTCCACCGTTCTACATGATATTTCAGCCTTTCAAAGATTTGCATGTATTGCATCTGTTTTTGCTTCTTTAGCGTGTTTGTTACAATGTACCTCGGCATGCAGGGGGTTGTAAAAAGGGTGTGGGGCCCTTACAAACTTTATGTAGGCAGCTTTTTCTACTGTTTTTACAGTAATATTAAGGCATAGTGGCACTGAATATAAAATAAAACAGAAGCCTTTAAGAACATTTGTTGGAGGGTAGAGTTTTGTTTTGGTATTTTGCTGTTTGATTGGAGAGTCCGAATAAAGTTAAAAATGGTCCCAATTGCTGCAAAGTTATAGAACACAGTTAAATCCACAGTTTTTCTTTTATTTGCAGTGTTTTCTCCACTGTTGGAGGCTGAAGTCTGTAAAAAGAGAGACTTCTCAAAAATGTGCAGTCCATTTGCAAGTATGTCTTTTCATTTGTCTTTGTTTGTTATGAGAAACTGTGCAGACCAACTGGGACATGAAGAAAACATTTAGCTGTCCAGTACCAATTTGTTCTCCTAGGAAGGGCACGATAGCCCCACCCAGAGGGCATTAGATAGATAGATAGATAGATAGATAGATAGATAGATAGATAGATAGATAGATAGATAGATAGATAGATAGATAGATAGATAGGAACTTTATTAATCCCTTGGGAGGGTTCCCTCAGGAAATTCAGATGTTACGGAGCAGCTGGAGAGTGCTGCCGTCACTCACAGCGCACGCACTTTCCTAATGGAAAGTCTTCGGAAATAAAGTAGTCAGGTTGGTCCAGTATCCTTTTTGCTTTCTGAACCACCAGTTCCTCTCAAGTCTTTCAGCTGGACTCCAGTAATCCTGCGCAGTATAACTGTGCTTTCACAATATATCTCTTTCAAAAGTCTGAATGGGTTATATTTGCAAACAAATGTGGATATGCCACCTAAAACTTAGCCCCAAAATTTGGGGGTCACAGGGGATGAAGCAAAAAGTGTTACAACAATCCCCTGTCTCCCCTGTGGAAGAGTATAAGGACCATGTTAGATGGAGAAAATAATTTTGAGGAACCGATTTAAGTTGAAATTTTGAGAGTAATGTTGAAATGATGAGAATGAAGTAAAAATACAATTTTGTGATAAAAGTGGAAATGTCGGGAAAAGAACTGAAGTGTGGAGAATAAGGTGACATACATTGTATGTTGACTTTCGGCTTTGTTTCTTGACATTGTCACCATAATGTGATCATTTTGACTTATATCACAAAATTGTATTTCAACTTCAATGTCGAAATTTCAACCTTTATCTCGTCATTTCGCCTTCTAACTCAAAATTTCGACTTTATTATTGTCATTTCGATTTTAATCTCGACGTACCTAAAATGATTTTTCCATCAGAAATGTCCCTAATACTCTTCCAAACTCCCCTCTCTAGTACCATTAAAGATTGATTTTTTATTCATCACAGTGCTTTTCTTCTTCATATTCTTCTTATTCTTGATTGTGTTGTCCTGGGCCTCCCTGCACAGTAGCTCCGTCCCTGCACTGACACTGTGGAGTTTGAGTTTGGTGTCCCAGCTGAAGTAAACAGAGAGGGAGGGGAGCGCGCGGGGCTTTGGAAACAGGCACGCAGACAGCCGAGCAGAGCTCAGTGTTGAGCGGGACAGGCTGGCTTCAGCCCACACACACTCACAGTCCCCACTCTGCCTCTCTGTCCGACTGAAGACTGAAGCTGCACCGCGAGCCGCTCTCTCCCATCCTCACCAATAATGTGAGAGCCGGACGGAAACGTTTGTCAGATGGTTGAACTCGTCGTCGCTTCATTGCACTTCTCTGGCGTCAGTTTCCAGCGCTGTCACACACTTTGCAGTCAGTAGGCTCCCCTGTCCACGAGGATACCTGGTGTGAGATGCGGCAATGTCCCGAGGAATATGCCCACGCGTGAACTCTTGCGGCTCCTTCTGGGTTTTGTCCGCGGCCCTGCTGGCGGCGGTTCTCGTCGATGTGGATGCGTACAGCTGTCATGAAGTGAGGACCGCTTTCCAGCTGCGGCAGGTCGGACCTCTGCACCGAGTACCCGAGACACCTGGCACAGGTGAGGCCGAAAGCGCATGCAGACTCCTCAGACTGGAGCAAGAGAGACGCAAACAGAAGACACACATGTGCGCTTAAACTTTAATTAGGAGATAAACCAGCACGTGCGCACTTGTAAATGTGTTTAATAGTTTCGACCAGCTAACCTCTAAGCTGTCAGGAGCGCACGTGGCTCAGTAAACAATCATCTGAAGTGGTCTCCAAAAACAAACAAGCCCACCCAAGTGACAGCAGCAAGAGGGTTAGCCAGTATGTTGACAGAGCTGATTCAGTTTTATTTATTTATTTATTTTTTGATCAAATGGGCTTTCTCCAGGTATGATATCAGGGATGGACAACTCCAGAGGGCTACACTGGTTCTAATTGGACATTCTAGTTAGCCAACAATTACTTTTGATATCAAGTAATACTTATATATTAGGCCATGATATCAGTCTATTGAAGCATTGTTTATATAGAAGTGAAATATATGTTGTACATACTTTTCTGTTTTCTTTAGGGATGCATCATTTTGGATTTTTGCCAATATTTGCCAATATTAATGCATTATCCATTCAGATGTTGTCTGTCAGAAGCACAAAACCACCACCTCACTGAAATTGATCTGTTCTTGTCATTTTATCCTTCAATGATTTTGATTTATCAAAATGAAGATTCATATGTTTACATTCTGCCACTCTTTACAGCAAATGTAAGGGTATTTTTAGTGATGCATGATACTGGATTTTTGCCAATAACCAGTATTTAGATGATACAAAATTTATTTTAGTTGATACCAATATATTGAAACAACTGAGTATATTTTTATTACAGCTGTTGTATGCAAATAGATCTTTTAACAGTGACAGTTAAATCATACTTTATAACTTTATACTTTATAGACAAATATGAATTTACTGATTTGTTGACATAAAGTTTCAGTTTTTAGCCTTTTTTTCTACTTTTTGGCAGCTTTTACTAACAATTTAGATTAACATGCAAAAGTATGCTCAATGTGATGTTGATACACTTGGCTAGAATATCTACAATAAGTATCTGCAGTAATTTACATATCTACCAGTAGGGCTGCCACAAATGACTATTTTGATAGTCGACCAGTCAACGACTACTTTTGCGATTAGTCGACTAGTCACTTCATGCATGAACTGCACCGTACTGCACCAGCATGCAGCTGGTGGCCCAAATTTGAATCAATCCTTTAAAAAAAGTCCTGTATCTGGATCCATTTTAGGATCCCTAACAAGATTAATCAGCCCTTCATTGTACCATGATCAACTTTCCCTGGAAATTTCATCAAAATCTGACAGAGAAATGCACCTGTGAGTTTTTATTGATAAGAACTTGAGTTGGAAATTACTAATTGACTGGGGTTAAATGGATAAATCTCTTGGTATTTATAGAAAGCTTATTTATCTTGTGAACACAAGTTGCCTCCTCACTCTTTGTCATAGTCTGATTGACCCATACTTGTACTGCAATATTGGCTTTCCTACAACTCTTCATAAAACTCTGCTTCTTCAGAGACTGCAACCAGAACAGACTCACACACCTCTGCTGCTCCTTAGTTTCAGGAACTCTGGGTTCTTAACATTTTGAATATCAATATTTCCTCACCATTTTGTTTTTATTTATAGGGCACTAAAAGAGGAGGGTATTCTACGGCATTTGAAGGGTTAATTTCAAACAAACTCAGAGGTTCACTCACACTCAACACGTCAAGCTTTAGATCTTCAACCTCCTACATGTTTAACCAGCAGAGGTCAGTTTTCAGTACAATACAAGGGCATCAGATTACTGAATACTTATTCCCATCAAACAAAACATGTCTTTTTATTAAATGTTATATGAGTGCTAAAAGAAACTTTTAAGTGTTACTCACTGACTCCTGCTGTGTTGTTATCAATGTCATAGTTTTTGTCCTCATAAATGGCCTTATTTATTTTATTTATATTTTTCATTATGATATTTCTGTCATGATAGATGCAGAACACATACACAAACTGACTTCCTTTCTGAAAAAAAAAGGCCTGAACAGATTTTCAGGGTCAACAATATCAAACATATTGTACTCCTAAAATGGATTTGCTATTTGGCATAGACAATTCTCCAGGAAGTTTCTTGGGTGTCTACTGTTGGTTGACATTACACAGACAAAGACAGTGGATGTGAATAAGCATCATACTGCAATTCATTAGGCTGAACATTTGACTGCTTCTGTCTCCTGTCTGCCATGATCACAGCTTTGGCCTTGCTGTTGTTTGTCCTGACTGCCATCCTTGATTTACAAGGCATCCTGTGAAGGAAGTGGAAGCATTGATATATATAGAAATGAATTCCTTTAGCTAAATGTTATTAATTTCCAAATGGAATTACTTTTTGATTTCCATCTCTAATAACAGCAGACATCAGGTAGTACCTTATTGTGGCTGACTGAGACATTAGTGGTTTTGAGTATGTCTCAGTTTAACACAAAATGATGCTAACAGCACAACTTGTTATGTCTGTGTGTGTAATGTCAAGCGGAGGTGGAAACGCCAGCAACATGCTGAAACATTTGTTGATGCTGCATGGCATTAAATATCAGAGGTGTCTGGTGTTGCTGACAGAAACAAGTGTAGACTTTTTACATACGGAAAGTCAACAGGGATGGTATGGGAGATGATTAAGATTTAGACCAGTAAGCAGTAGGGATGGGAATCGAAAACCAATTCCATTGGAGAATCGTTAACAGCTCCGTCAAAGTACGATATCATGAGTATTTTTGCTAATCAGTTCCCTTATCAATTCCTTTCACTGACAGGGTTGAGAAACCATCAGCACTGTGGCTTAATTTTTTACAAAAGGCGCCTACTGCACAGCCTTAAGTGAGTGGAAACACCAGCAACTTGCAGAAGCAGTTATCTTGTTGCAAATGAAAAGCTACAGGCTAACATTTGCCCACATTGAAAATCTGCAGGAACCAATAAGGAAATCGTTAAAGAATTGGACCGTTTAGCAGGATCGTTTATAGCACTGGTATCGATAAAATCTTATAAATTCCCATCCCTAGTAAGCAGAATTAATTATTAGCATCAATAAAATCTAATCCAGTTCCATCAACCATACACCCACAATCATAGTTGATATTAGAAATACTGGAAATTACATCTTTCTAATTAGGCCTGTGCTCAAAATATCAATCCAGCAAAATATTGTCATGCACTCCTTGGTGATACGCGTATCGATACGGATGCAACAGAATCGATACAGCCTCAATGGTTGGACAGTTGTTGTAAATACTCTTTGGATAATGTTAACAATGGTACAGTTCAAAGTAGAAGCAAAGCTACATGATGAAGCACATGTTCCAAATTTAAACTTGGGTGTCTACCATCTTTGGAGACCTGAATTAAAGTTCTTAAGTAGTAGAGTCATTTAAAACTCATCCTTGTTCTTTTTCTTCTTGTACTATAAAACAAAAGTTGCTAGGAATTCTGTAAAAAGTGTAGTCAATGTTCACAATTTACGTTTATCGGGATAAGTATCGTATCGTGGCCTCAGTATTGGAATACGTATCGTATCGTGGGGTTGGTGGAAATACCCAGCCCTATTTCTAATGCATTTGGTCTGATCAGAGTCTTGTATTGATAACTTAGGCCCATTCCCGGTTTAGATAAAAGTGTTTCTTAAAAGTTATGAAGAATATTGACCAGCAACTGATGATGTAGAACTGGGGTCAAAGACTACAGGAATCAAGTTCCTTTATTCGAGTGAGGACAATTGCTATGTGAAGAGGAAAATTGTAACACGTCTTCAAACATTTTACAACTGTCTCAACTGGAACCAGTTTGAAGTTACCATCCTTGTTATTGTTGATAGTCTTTAAACAGGAGGGTTGTGGGTTCAGCGCCAGCACCTGCAGTCACATGTGAATGTGTCCTTGGGTAGGGCTGGGTGATATGGATAAAAAATCATATCCTGTTAGTTTTTAACTGAATGTAGTTATTTAGTATGTATGGATATATTTTTCGATAAGGAATGCTAAAAAAAAAATCCATAATAATAAAACTCAAAGCAAGGAGCGTTTTGATCCAGAGGACTTCAAAGGCTTGAGGTCTGGGACCCCAGCCCTACATATTACATTGTTGAATGATATTGGACGAAAAAAATGAAATAATATGAAGCTACCAACGTCTTTTTCAGTGTCATCCCTGCTTATTTCAGCAAGACAATGCCAAGTCACATTCTGCATGTTTTACAACAGCGTGGCTTTCTCGTGAAATTTGGGAACTGGACTGGCCTGCAGTCCAGTGCTGTCTTTTGTTGAAAATGTGTGGTGCACTATGAAATGCAAATAGTACAATGAACAACCAGGGGACTGGACTGTTCAGCAACTGAAGTCAGTGGTAAACATGCAACATTGTCCCAGCTTTTTTGAAACTTTTTGATGGCAAGAAAAATATCAACATTTATCAGTTTGAACATTAAATATCTGGTCTTTTTAGTATATTCAATTGAATATTCTCAAGTTTAAAAAAGGATTTGGAAACCAAACTATTTAACTATTTTAAGGTCATGCTTTCCCAACTGCATAGGAATTGGAATGTAATACAGAATAAGTATATAATTAGTTGCCATGTGAAGCCTATGCCAAAAATTTAAAGAACCTCAACCACTACTGTTTTATATGCATATGATTGATTTTACAATGTATAATATTCAAGCAATATGGACCTGCACATTGACTGTTTTATCAAGACGGAGTAATTAAAGTGTATCTCAGCACTCAGTTCACTCTTATTAAGTTAAATACATCTATTTTTTTTTTTTTTATTTTAAAGAGCAAACATCACAAAATAATACTGAATGCCCCATGTCCTGGTGACATGTTCAGCTCTTTGGTTATAAAGCATTATATTATCTTCATTTTTCTCCACAATTTGCAGATTAACATGCCACCCAGCTGCTTATCATACAAGCAGTTTGTTTGGAGGGATTAAACAATTATTTTGCACATTTCTTTTGGCAGAGACCCAGCCGTCACATTCACAAGCTGCTGAGACAGCAGACTTTATGATTCAGAGTGAGTCCAGTACAAAACAGAGCTCTCAAATGGATTTTAACTCCATGGATAAAGAGGCAACAATGTTAAGCAACATAAGATTGGTGATTAGGATTTTTAGTGCTCACGTTGTTTTGACATTGAGGCTCGTGTGTCTTAAAATGCCTCGTTTTTATTGGCTTTAAATTCAACTTTGAGAGAAAATGCTTAATATCTGACTGCATATGTATTTCAACCCAACATGAGCCCCATCCTTCGCTTAGGCCAGAAATAGTCCACCCCCTGTCTACTTTCCCCATGACTGTTGTATTTTTTTGTCAGTGTGAAGCTTGAAATCAGCTTTAAATGCATTGAAGGTTTTGTGGTATATGTGCTTCCCTCCTGCATGCAGTGGGAGGTTATTTTATGGGCATAAATATTGGTTTCAAATCTGTTTTGAAGGTGCTGGAAGCGGGCAGGGACTTTGCCTCAATTCTGCTGCATTTACTTTTAACATTTTCTGCAAACAACGTTGCACACCTCACCATGGCTGTTATTGTTATTCTTATATGTAGCCAGATGTTATGTGCAAGCTTTGAATACCCGTCTATCAGATCTACATTTCCAACTATCTAGATGATTCTCCATGAGGATTCTTGCTGCGTAGTGTCACATACAGGTTTCTTGGAGCTTAAGTATCACCCAGTCTGAGTCTGCGAGCTTTAACAGGGAGAGGAGCAACAGATAGCTGAGTGGGAAACATGCCTAGAGGTGCATCCAAACCACTTGATATGTTTGTTTAGCAGGGTGTCACTAGTAGCAACAGAGGATGTCAGCATCATGGTGAGCGTGTAGACTTCAGGGTTAAAGACAGGAGCCAGGCCTGGAGATGGCAGCAGTCTGGAGGGGGGCTTGCAAAACAAACTTTTATTGTCTACAGGCAAGTGGCAGAAACTATTTTTTTTTTTACCCCTAGACTGCAGCTGCCAAGGAGCACTTAGCCTTACAGTAAGGAACTTGACAAACAGTTGAGTCATGAGAACCATTGGGTTTAACCTTGAACTTGTGAGCTCCAAAACTGGAATGTTTCACTCTTGGGCCAGAGTGGACATTTGTGAAAGTGTTGAAAGGACTCCGTCAAAGGGCGGCAGGTGGTGTGCATGCCTCACCAGCAGGAGGGTTGCTGGTTGGAGCTCTGTTTTGACCAGAGCCTTGGGTTCTCAACATACTCAATGGATTGACTTGGTCACTCTAAATGTCACTTTGGTGTTGATCAGCGTGTGAAATTATCATTTGTCTGTCTGTGTGGCCCTGCGATCTGCTGGCGACCAGTTTGGTGTGTATTCCGCCTTCTGCCCAGTGTCGGCTTGGAAAGACTCTAGCCCCTGCAACCCTAAAACATAATAAGTTGTGTAGATAATGGATGGATGGAGTCTCTCAAGCTTTCTTGAGATACTGTGTACTAGGAGTGGGAGAAAAAATCGATTCACATAAGTATCGCGATTTTTTTGTCTGCCCATTTTTAAATCGATGTGCCAAACCCTTTAGGCGCTAAAGTTGCAAAATTGCGGCATAAAACAGGCCATAACTATTAAAATAGTGCTGAATAGTGTTACTACTTTTCACCAGCAGATAGTAGACAGGTGACAGGTTTCTATTCAATGTTTTGGCGTATATTTATTTTGAAACACACACACCGGACCAAGGGACGCGAGTGTGGCTGTAGAGGCTGCAGAGAGAGAGAGAGACACTCACAGAGATAGAGAGTGAGAAAGAGTACTCACGATGCTGAGAGTACTTTGTCAAGTACTGGCTGACTTCGAATCTGAGGAATATTTACTCTCTGAGGATGACTGTCAGTTGTCCAGTGAGGACAAAACTGGCAGCGCGTGTGCGTGCAGCGGGAGTGGGTCCGCACTCCATTGCAGTCCCCAAGCAGCACATACGAAGGCCGATGCTTTGCCTCTCCATGGCCGGCGAGTGTCCAGGACGTGGTCTTGGATGCAGGGAAGCTCAAAACACCGCGAAAAGTGACTCTGTTAGCGGGAATGAGAAAGACCGCAGAGCTCTGGTCAGACGAGGGAGAAGCCGAGGGTAAAAAGCACAGTGAAGGCAGCAGAGGCGTTCATGCTCGGCCCGTAAATTACAGTGATGATGATGGCTGGGAAAACTGACCACTTTGAAACTATAGTCTTTTTAAATCTTGACAGCAAAATTGAATATTTTCTTGAAAAAACTCTGGTGCCTAAAGGGTTAATAAGCCACTTTTATATGCAATCCAGGCTTTTGAAATGAGAGAGTATAAACAGCTGGTTAAAATATATTGATGAATACATCCTAAAAACTGACTCACTTGTGATGTGTATTTTTCCTGATATAGTCTGGAGGCCTCATCATTGTTCATCTTTTTCGCTGGTGTTAAAAAAGCTAACTAAAGATTGCAAAAATCGGCAATATCGAAGAATCGCAATTGAAATCGAATCGTCACTTGAAAAATCGCAAAAAAGCGAATCGGGAGAAAAGTGAATCGTCCCAGCCCTACTGTGTACAAACATATGATAAATATTTAAGCTGCAAGCAGCATTGGTCAGGTCCTCGCTCTGTTGCTCTTCCCTCATGCCCATTTGACACACATTTTAAAGATTTCATCCTTTTTGACCCTTTTAGAAATATCACGGATGAAGTGATGTATTTTGTCTCCTCCTTAGATTATATAGTGGGCATGTATAACACACTCCACTTTCCAGCCGTCAGTGAGTCACATGACCAGCTGCACTGACCTGTCACTCAGTGGGTGAGATCATCAGCTGCCCGTAATTCAGAGTGAAAATGAGTACAAATTTTGAAAAAAACTCCTCACAGATGCCACAATTTTGACCAAATCTCCAAAAAATTATAATTCGGTGATAAATTTAGTCAGGAATACATCCATCTATTTTACTAAAGCTGTAGGGCTTTTGTTTTGTTTTTTTAAATTTTGTGTAGAGGCCTAACTTCCATAGCTAATGTGGAGCTTCTTCGTGGTTGACCACCTTTCAGGGCTTATCATTTGGAAACCGTTTAACAATTTCCCTCAGAGTTTTTGAGAAGCATGGCCTACTGCGTCATCTGTTTGAGTTTCAAGCTGATACCATTTAAGGCCTCGGAGGAGATAATAATGTTTGTTTGATGAATAATTTTTCGTTCAAATTTTATTTTGAAAGGCAATTTGAGTTCCTGTTTGAGATAGGTCAAGGGTACTTGGTTATTATTTTGGGGTCTTGATGAGACAAACATTTCACCATCGGTTTGATCTCAACAGCATTCCAACTGGACGTGAGGGCGGCTTTATGGTGACTAGGGGGCGCTAGAGATGCAAGATGAACATTAGGCTCTAAAACCTTGGACTTTTGACCTGTAAAGATTGACAGAAATGTCTCAAAGCTCTCTGTTAAGAGGGCATAAAAAGAAGCAATCAAACAGTGCAGACTGAAATGTTGCATTTACCTTCTTTCATCTTTCTCCACCCAAGTTGAACATTTTCAAGTTGATCTGATCCAGGCACAGACGAGGGCTCTTTGATCCAGGCTATTAACTAACATAAATATTTGTCTGTTGTGTGATGAACAACATTTCTGTTCATCTACACTCCACAGCTTCTCTCACAGCTAATCAAACACTGCTGTAGTTCTGTGAGTACATTTTGGGCCCCTATCTTATTTTGCTCTCTATTTGTACTCGCCCCAGAGAGGTAGCTCTGGGTCAGGCCCAATCTCTTCTTCAAAGTGCTGACTAGTGGACGGGGGATGTTAGCATAGTGGAAGATTTGGTGTATATGTGTGTGTGTACACAATTTTCACTACTCTGCTTCAGTTCTCAGATCAAATGCCAACAAAAGCAAGTCTTGAAATTTGAAGTGGCAAAGCTTCAGCCCTTTTCACAGCCCGGTGTTTGTTTTAGGATACAGTGCTGCGTTTCATTCATGTGTGGCGAGCAGATTTCACACCAAGCACTGGGAGGGGGCAGCAGCAGGGAACTTAGAAACTGGCATTTTTAGGCATAATCTTAAATTAAACAACTGCATCTAACAGTGTAAATATTTCATGCAACACTGCTTTGCTTTGATTTTGCATCCCTGAATGTCATGTGAGTATTATAAGGAGTGTAACAATGAGATGTTTTCAAGTAGTTATGGGTGGATTATCTGTATTCTTCATATGAGAAAATAATAGAACACCAAAATGAAGTCTGAGCTTATTGCTAACCTGTTTTTCAAGACAAATTTGGATTGTTGTTTAATATTTTTCAATACCTTTACTATTTAACAAATGATGCAGTGTCATTTTCTATGTTCAGGTTAAAAAACTATTAAAGTTGTAGAAATCTACATATTGCTATTAACCAAATGCTGAACATGAGCTTTACCATTGAGAAAAAACAGCTATTCACTTATCAAAGAGTTATTATAACAAGATAAAAATGCTGTATACCGCTGCATTAAAGTCTTTTGCCTATTGTAGTGCTGCACTACACAGCCAACTGTCTCATGCTGGGATTACATTTGGTATCTGATTTTAGCCCATATAGGAGTCAGGTCATTTGAGAGGCAGATGGCTGGGAGTGCTGTTGACAGGCACACTTCTTGAGTTGCCTTTTTGGATAATGTCCTCATACGTGATCAACCCATTTAGCAACTCTTTACAGCTGATGAGCGCTGGTCCAATTGTGCCCAAAACCAGCACAGATCCCTTCTTTAAAAGTTTATTACCACTGCCAGCCCGTGATTTACTGAGTCATTAACAGCTATTTTAGAGTGAAAGAGAAAGTGTCTCATATCTTTATTACAAGGCGAGCAGGGTCGTGTGTTAATAGCAAGGGAATGGGAACACAGTGTGTTATCACATGTCGCCACATCCTTAACCAGTTACAGCAGCAGCGAAAACCTTGGCAGGCTCTCAAAGCTCAACTTGGTCTTTGATGGGCTGCAGTTATTTTGATTCTCTTTTTATCTCAGCCTTTCTCACTGTGGGGGAATACACATGGCAGCCTCTATTGCATACACAGGTAAAATCTCAGAGTAATTAATGGGTTTTAAGCATCTGGTTTAATTTAAACCACCTAATTTATTTTAATGTAGAGACATGCTACTTGTATCTCCAGTCAGCTCTCTTCCATTAAGTGGTTGGCTGGGTGTTTTAATTTAGTTGACACAAGGGGTTCAGAAGTGTTGTAGCAATTTATTTAGTAGCATTTTATTTTGTCTAAAAAGCATTAAATGACATTAATACTTGCTGGATTTTGCGGTAAATAAGTCCTGGACACTGACATTGAGCTACTTTTTCACTTTTTACAGAAATCTTTGCGAATTTTTGCTTAAAGAATTGCAACTACTTGAGACGAATTCTACTATAAATTCTTCTTTTTTAATCAGACTTTAATATATTTTATCATTGTGATCTCTTAGCCTTTGTATTTTACCTAAACTCCCTCCTTCTATCACAATACTCTAGTTGCAACTCTCTGACAGTAACACACACACAGGGTAGGAGGAGGAAAATAAAGAGAGGAGAAAATGGAGTGACATGTTTCGTCAAACATTAAAATTTCCAAATTGTCTTTGTTGTTTGTCCTGGTGTTACTTTGGCATCATTGACCCTTTCTTACATTGCTTAAAGTTATGTATAGTCAACAATATCAACCGATTATTTTAACCTGAAACGGAGAGGCACACTGTGCTAAGCAAACCTAAAGATGAAAACAGTGGCTTTTGGTCCCAATATTGACCAACAGAAGAGATTTTGATTAAATTTTTAATGAAGGTTGGTCATGGCACATAGAGGAACTGATTAGGTATTGGTGGTGGATCCATACACTTTTAAAGCATTTGTTAAAGGTCCCATGTCCTGCTAAATCATATGTATGTATTTCCTTTAATACTGTTAGAAGGGGCTCTAACAGCAGCGTGACACCTTTTACTAAACTCTCAGTTCACGCAGAATTGGGCAGGAGCTCTTTAATGAAAATGCCACTTAAAACACTCTGTATTCTACTTTATGGTTTTTTTGATGTAATAGGTATACAGTCTCGACTCCACCAACATTCGGCTCATCAGGTATCACTGATCAGCCTGTAACTCCTTCCCCTCAGACACCGTCTGGGCCGCCAATCAGCATAGAGCTTATTATTATAGCCTCCTATATAGCCTTCTTACCCCCTCAGATCTAAGCATTTCCAAAGGGGAGGGAAAATGAGCTGCATATGGCAAGTAGGATATACAATCCCTTCAGCTGGTTCTTGGCCTCTTTCTTGTTGGACGTTCCCTGAAGACCTCCACAGTGAGGCATCCTGACCAGAAGCCCAAACCACCTCGACTGACTCCTGTCTGTGCGGGGAATTTCAGCTCTCCTTAAAGATCCCTCTAGATGACTGAGCTCTTCACCCTAACCTTGAAGCTGAACCCAGCCACTCTCCTGAGGAATCCCATTCAGCTGTGTTCCTGGGTTCAGCTTGTCTAGGTCTCCTTCCTCCAGGTGTTGAGGCCACAAGGTGGCTTCTCCATGTAGTTTTTTTCAGGCTTAACCTGACTGAGGCCCATGGAGGGAAGCCTGACTACTAGATCCCTGTTGTTGGGCTCTGTAACCCACAAGATTTCAGTAAGTCACACTACCAGAAAAGAAATATCATCACCAGTTTTATTTTAAAAAACTAAATAGAAAATCACACTTTCTGTGATCAGGACTTCATTTTTGTTGTCAAGATGCTGAACTGTCTCACTATCATTTGATTTTTACTGGATCCGTAGTTAATTTTCCTGGTAATGTGGCATTCAATTGTCATTTTTAAGATGAAAAAAAATGCTACTCAGCAAAAATGACCTGGTAATGAATTTTGATCCATATTGCCAATCCCTAAGTTCACCCAAATTTTAAAGCTATGCCATTATTGGTTCAGTCCACTGGTGGTCTTAACACAACTCTTAGTGGATCTTAGCTCGTCTTCCTTATCTTCATTCAGTCAATGTTTCTGCCTCAATTTTCAGGGTTGGTCTTAAGTGGGAGGATGTGATTTAATAAGGTTATTACTCTGCCAGTTTTATCATCAATGTGTCTAGGGTGATCATCATTCAAAACAGTGAGCCTCCCAGCACACCAGGAAATGATGTTAAAATAAAAGTTTAACTCCATTATTTAGAATACTGACGTTATTATGGTAGCAGGCCGGTAGCTTAGCACCTCTCCAATAAAATGCTGCTTCATCAGTTTTCCATCTGTATGTCCCCATGTACTCCACCAAATACTTAAGCTCTGCCCTCTTGCTCAGCTCAGGTCCCTGTGCCAAGTAATGCAGGCACATCCAACTCTAGGTTGAGAAATCTAAACATTCCAGCAGGATTTCAAGGTAGTCCAAAAACCCAGGTATGCCGCAAATAGCCTTTGAAATGCATTTTCATTCAACTCTGTCCATTGAAAACACAGCAAATCTGTATAGAGTAAATATCCTGTATGTTTTAGGGATCTGAGAGCTTCAAAAGAAACCTGCTTCCTGAGGCAGCAGAAGGGTCACTGCATTAATCACCCACTTTCTAACAAGGTCATATCTGTTCTTGGAAAAATATCTAAACAGCAGCATCAGGAAGCCACAGCCATACCCGTCAACAACACATACCAAATCAAACAAAGTTTGCACACAATTTTGAGGAGACGTGAGCCTCGAACAAGTTAATTTCTCAGTGCAGGAGGTTTTGCATGTGTGCTTTGAAGGATGGTAATAACATCCTCTCAGCAGTATTCTGTATGCAGCTCTGAAACTGAAGCACCGCATATTGAGAATGGCATGTGAGTTAGCAGGGCAATTATGCAGTGGTAGAGTTTCTCCAATCAGGAGTTTTGACTTTTGCAATAAAGGGCACAGAGGTATTTCTGAAAGTACTGTAACTAACAAGTTGGGACCCCTGAGCGAAGACTCCAATAAGGAGAATTAATCAATCAGTGTTTATAACCAGAGGACAATTAAACAAATAAACATTCATGATTGACACCCAGTCTGGACAGCTATGTGTGTTCAGCTTAGACGGGCAAATTAAGTAGCATACAAGTTCATAATTAAAAAACGTAACTGAGCTGCATTAAATCCACAGTATTTTTGTGGCATATATTACACTTTAAGGCAGGGGTGGGCAACTGGCGGCCCAGGTACCATATGTGGCCCTTCACTTTGCTCAATGCGGCCCACCAGTTATTTCCACAAAAAAACAAAAACTGGAAAAATACATCATAAGCAACCAGTACTATAAAATGCATAAATCTGGATAAGTGATTAAATATTTTTACTAACCTTAGATTGCAGGTAGGTGCTTTGTTTTTACAAGTCATTTAAGTCCCTACTTAGCTGTGATTGTGTCTCTAAAAATATTTTATGAGGCATTCAAAAAATGATTTATAGTATTGGTAAAAACCATATTTTAAAACTATGGTAATGGTAATATATTTGAGCTTCAAAAACTGGTAAACATTTAATCTTTTACTGCATTAAAAAGAAGCGTAAATTAGCTTAAAATATGTGTCATGTTCATTTTGATCATTTTTAATTGTGTTTGAGTTAGAATATTTAAGTGTTGGTATAATCCTTGGTTAAGCTTTATCTTTGTATTTTTTTGTTTATTTTTACATTTTTCTGTGTTGACAGCGCAAACAATATGTAACAGTGCGGCCCTCGGGCACTTAAGAATAATCAATGTGGCCCTTTTGGTATCAATAGTTGCCCACCCCTGCTTTAAGGCATAGTAGTGTCGTGTTTTTTTTCTCAGCCAAGTAGCTTTTCAGTGGCATAGTTGTTTTACTGATCAAGTAGTGTGGTAGTATCCAAACAGGCTACATTTCCCTTATCAAAGAATGAGGGCAATGGTGCACAGTAAAACAGCAGCAGAGTGTTCTGTCAATGCCCTGAAATAGATTAGTCATGGATGAAGAAAAGTCATGAGTGGTTGGAAATATCTGCGGATGATGGCAGCTCTCTCAAGACCTTTATACCTTCAGTGTACTTGCTTCAGCCAAAGGTGAGGGCGGGTGGGGACAGTGACTTGTGTAAGTAACAGCAGATCATACGTGTCAAGTTATCTGTCACCAGTGCTGTCCATAAACATCTTGCAATCTTTCAGTTGACCACAAAGGAAAAAAGAGGGGCATGATTCATTAGGTAATAGTAGAGCAGTTGTCAATACATTAGAGGAGACAGGAACAAGGATTAACAATGAGGTAAGATGAGCAACCTCCTGTTATTACTGGGCAACTTTAATTGTTTTTTTTGCCACTGGAATCTTTGTTTATCAGAGTGTTTACTCACAAAAACAAATGTCTCCTCTTTTTGAGCTCAACCAAAAAATCTTGGTCTCTAAGAATACATTGAATCCACTGGATGGTTAGGCTGGGCACCCCCCACCCCCCCCCAAAAACAAAGGAGAAACAGATAAAAGACTATGCTTACAATACGCTACATGGATAGCAACTGCAGAAAATGTCAGCTGACATGACAGTGTTTTAAACTCCTGTGCCTTTTGCTAGTCTGTGGTGGCAGTTATGTTTGGCTCCAGTTTGGCTATGTTTTGACTCATGTGATGTCATAGTAGTGGAGGTCTATGTGACACAGCACATCATAGCAAATGTGTGGCAGATAGTTTTAACCTATTTTTCAGTGAATAGATTGTTTTTGTTAATCATCTTTAGTAAGACTTAGATTAAATTAAAATAAAATGACCTATTATTTACATTGCTGTGACATTCTTAGAACTGTTTTTTGGTACATCACCCTGATTTTCAGAAGTGGCACATCATTTAATCACAGTTGACACTCTCTGTCTTTAAAAAGTTGTGCCATTAAAAATAATATCATTGTGTAGCAGTGGAATCAATTTTGCCAAAAAGCTGTGGTTATTTAGTCATTCTTTTCCTGATGATTATGGTTGAAAAGTTCTAGTTTTGTAAAGCACACATTCAGAATTCAAAAGGCACTAAAAAACAGTCAGGCCCATCTTGGCATTATCAAGTTAGAACTGTTTGAAGTAGCTCCAAAGCCCTGTAGCAGAATTTTGAGATTGCTCAGGTGCTTCATTACTTTTTAATGCAGCAAGGAGCTTTCTCTTTGTCAAATGACATTCTGGATATCTTTAGGGGAAGACAGGAATTCATGTTCAAATGTTTAATGAATAGAAGCAAACTGAGAATTTTGTAGCAGGACTTTGATTGTCACTTGGTGATTTTGATCCAGCAACTTTTTTCAGGTCAAATAATTTATTAAAACAAATATATCTGTCTAAACATGTATGTACTGATTTTATTTTACACAAAATTCCAAATGGTTGTCACAATGCTCGAGTTAAAACTTCATGAATGAAGCAGAGCAGCACAGTAGCGCAGGTAGTACACGTGCCCCTCCAAAAACATGCTCACAAGGTTAATTGGTGACTCTAAATTGCCTTAGGTGTCAGTGCCAGTATGTCTGGTTGTTTGTCTCTCTATGTGGCCCTGTGATTGCCTGGTAATCAGTTCAGGGTGTACCCCACCTCTTGCCTAGTGTCAGCTGGGATAGACTCCAGACCCCCACAACTCTTATGCTACAGTCACACTGCACACGAATTGGCGAATTTAAACACGCGTAGTCCCTGTGACGTGCCATGCGTAATGCCCGATGCTGGACGCTGGACCATTTTGACAAGCTGAGGGGCGACACGCATCACTGCGCAGGCAGAGTAGAGAACCAGAGCCAGTCGGACTCAGTGATGAACCGTGCAGGCCAATCCAGCTGGAAACGAATATTTACCAAACTTACCTTCAAAACCTGTCTCCTCAGCGACTTTCACCCAAGCCTGCTCCTTTTTGTTCCAGTCTTTGTAGAGTACACACGTCGAATCGTATAGCTCCGGATGTTGGAAAACAGCAGAGATCAACCTCTCCTCCATCTTTGAGAGGGGTTTGAGCAGGAGCAGGAGGCCGGAGCATCACACGCCATCAAATCAATGACGTCCTCATAAATCAAAATTTCCCTAAAATTTAACATCTAAACTTTTCATATCTCATTTGATGCATTAGGTGTGTCTGGTAACTGGTAGTCCATTTGAGGACATTTTAATCATTTATCTGATTGTATTTAGATGTTATTTTAGTAATTTGTTGATCATGTTGATATAATATAGGCATTATAAACATATGCATCAGATATGATACAGCAGGCTTATTCTGATTGTACTTGTGCCAGTTAAATTGGGCCACTGGTCAGCATCAGCTGGTTTTTATCAAAAAATGTGATAGCTTAAATAAACTGTAGTCCCTAACAACCAATTTTGGGAGAGTTTTGTTATTTTTCAGCAAAGGTTGGAGGCAAACTCTGGCACAACCACAAATATATTTGTGGTTATACTACAAAAATGATAGAGTTGACATGATTTTGAACTACTCTCAATTATCTAAAAAAATCAAACTGTTTCAGCATGAAATCGATGGATGAATCAATACTGTACCCAGTATCTTCTTTAAAAATACAATTAAAATATCAACATGATTGTTTAAAAGTAATACAAATATTAATTTGTCCCAAAAACATGATATAAAATCCAGTCCTGAATTCAGATATCTTCATTTCATGAAGACATGATAATACTTATATTTGTAAGACAAAAAAGTCTGTGGCACTGGGACTCCTCCTGTTTACAGCGTCAGTAGCTGCCTGAAACATCTGATTCCACAAACAGATCCAACCACTGCTACATTAGATATTCAATCTAAATGGCTCAGGATGGCAAGCTCTGTGCAGAGCATAGATTTTTGAATACATACAGAGTTGTTGAACTCACAGCACTGAGCCACTGGCTGTTAACCCATCAACCATTTAGAGCGGACTGGGACCACAAAGAGACGTGTGCTGTAAAATTACTGGAGCTTCACTAGCGCACCTCAGACAGACTGAGAGTAGAGGTGGGTGAGAGGTGCTGAGCATGTGAAAACATGAACAGTAGCAGCTGTGAACATCCCTTTGCAAGTCATTGAAATCAAACATATGAACTTGAGCATTGGAAAAATATAAACACTTTAAAATAAAAAGTCTCACTGTGGTATCCCTCTGAACTCAGAACTTATCCAGAGTTATGTTTAAAGATATCGTCCTGCGAAAGAAAGCAGATAGATAAAAATAGATCATCTGTGTCCTAGATTGAAGACTTCAGTGACTCCTAAAGTCCTTGGAAGTCTTCTGCTTTGAGTCCTTAATACATATTTTAGTTCACCCTCCAGGCTGAAGCCACTAAACTACTTTTTGAAAACACTCTGGATCTAAAATATTTTCAAAGACACAAAAGGACAGACTCAGCACTATGCTCATTGTTGCACATCCAAGCAGTGATCGGACTCTTAATGATTGCAGAAAATGGCCCAGTATATATTCGTGACACAGCCAGGCCGTCCCGACTGCTGTGCTGGTTTAACAGCCAAAGTCTCTGTGAGTATCGCTTACGCCATGCATCCACTCGCAAGGGACGGAGAGGCCGGGCTGGATTCCACTGTGAGTCCCTGGATATTAGTTTCATATCACAGATAACATACAAACACAAAGGAGAGAAAGAGGCAGCCAGAGAGGAGAGCAGGGTCAGGGACAGAAGAGGAGAGGGGACAGACACCAAATATGGTGAAAGATGGTCTTTAAAACATAATCAACACAACATGTCATGCTTTTATTTATTGTTTAGTGGTATCCAGGAGCAAAATGAATCATGTTATCTTGACTTAAAACTGAACTATCTGATAAATGGCGCTACAGATTTATGGAGAAGAGTTTCAGGTTGGCAGTGAGAATGGTCTCATTCTTTACAATAATTCTCAAAGTTTAAAGAGATTTGGTTTTAAAATGTGTAAATCTTTGCCAGTGAAAATATTTCTAACTTCTAATTCAAGTATGTGATTTAAGATTTGAGATCACTTGATTACGTTCGTTAGTGGAGTATTACTAATGTTATAAATTCAGATAGTAAGTGGCCATTTCTTCAAATTCAGACAAAACTGGTTTCTTTGTTTTAAAAAGAAACAAAGTAACCCTTTAATAAATACCACCCATACCAAAGAGTGATCCTTTGTCAAGGCTAGCCCTTTCTCTGGGTACTGTTGGTGTGTTTATTTATTGCTACCTTGCACATCAAATAGAATATTTAATGTCTACTGTACAAAAATAATTCAATTGTCCATCTGGGAAACCTTTTCAAAGCATGTCCACCAGGATAGGCATTGTAAAGTACAAGATGTGAGCCACTTTGGAGAACAAACTGTCATCAAAACATAACAAAAGTGGAGCAAAGATACTCTTTCTTTCAAGAAATGCTTGCAGTGTTATGTGTTTTGTTTTTTTTATGTATTTTTTGGGCATTTTGTGCCTTTATTGATAGGAGAGAGACAGCAGATAGGTTTGTGAAAGGGGGTGAGAGAGTAGGAGAAGACACTCTGCAAACTGGTCACAGGGACTCGAACCCGGACCGGCAGAAGCAAGTACACGGGGTGCCTGGTTGCTAACCACTCCGCCAAACCAGCACCCCATGTTATGTGTCTATAACTGAATAATGAAATGTGATCCAGATCTGACAAAACTTCTGCTGAAGCTGTTAGCATCTATGCTAAGCTCTGTACGAGCAGGAGGGTTGAATAGTTTTAGGAAAAGATGCAATTGTGATTTTTTTGGTAGATAACGTACTTTCAATTTGATTCACGATTTTCTTCAAATCAAGCTTCAGTGCAAATTTCACAATGTTTACAGTATAGACAACAGTAAGGCAATCAATAATCAAAAACATGTAACACATCATTCATCATCTAATACTGAGGATAGATAATCTGTTTTCATTATGTAAGGGATTCTCTGACTTCTGCTCATAAACAGAGGCTTTGTGTCGTTGACCTGCTTACCAGCACTTTAGGTAAATTCAGGAGTTCTGTAAAAAATTGCAGCTTTGGAGATCACATAAATAAATGAAATTAAGATTTTGATTAAAAAAGGATACATCGTTCAGCCCTAATGAGCAGTCACTTCCTGTTGTCTTCAAGCTTGTAGCTGCCACCTCTTCCTGTATTAAAGGAAGCTGATAGGGCAGTGCCCCCACAGGCCGAGCACATTTGGTTGATTTGAGCGTGCAAGATGGATCCAGCTGCACTGCAAGGTCAGGGCTTCTAATCATTTTATACCAACTGGAAATATCCCGTTTAATTGTCAGTAAAACGATAAAGACAGAAACACAGTAGAGTGTGGAAGCGTAACTAAATATCAGCTAATTCAGCAAGTGAGGGTAGCTTAGTAAGTTTGGATCAGCTGGTAACCAAACATCAGTTAACAAGGTCACTCATTAGACCACATCACCAAGACAGTTAATTCAAAAATATTAAGTATTTTATGAAATGATTAGCATCTAGGCGTAGAAGACAGTCAGAGCCATGAATATGCATGAAATGCATTAGGGCTGGGTATTTCCAGCAACTTCACGATATGATACGTATCCCGATACACGTTAATTGTGAACATTGACTATGCTTTAAGCAAAATTCTTGACAAGTTTAGTTTTTTTCTTATAAGATTAAAAAGAACAAGGATGAGTTTTAAGTGGCTCTACAACTTGAGAGACATAAATTCAGATCCTCAAAGATGGTAGAACTAAGTTCAAATTTAGAACATATGCTTCATTATGTCGCTCGTCTTCTACCTTGAACTGTGCCACTGTTAGCATTACCCAAAGTGTATTTACAACAACTGTCAAAATATTTAGGTCGTATCGATTCTGTAGAATCTGTATCGATACACGTATCCCAAAGGAGTGCGATACGATATTTTGCCGTATCGATATTTTGAGCACAGGCCTAAAATGTATGAACTTTTTAAATCTTTACCACTGAGGTACAGTTCTGTCACTGCAAGCAAACGATAAGTGTCTTATGATATTTTGGTCATTCTACACATTCTTCGTGTTTGTGCGTGTGTTGTGCCAGTTAAGACAGAGCATTTGACCGGCCTGCATTGATGAAGAACAATAACAAAGATTAGTTTAATTTTGCAGATCTGGTGCTGGCTATGGAGTAATCAGACTTTAATGGTTTAGGTGGCTGAATGGTAGGGCTTATTTATTTTGGCAAATATAATTACAGTGATTTTAATAGATATTGAGATAACGGTTATGAAACACAAATACTGAATTTTAAAAACACACACCACATGCTTTTATTGCACTCATATGCTTTTGACACTATTATTTTGAAGATTAAAGAATGGACAATAGAAATACACTTGTAAAATAATCAAATACTATGGAAAAACAAAAAGTAAGTTCAACTACAGTCTTTCAGTCACAATTACTCAGTTTTCATAATTATGGAAGGCAGTTATTGAGATTAAAACTCAATTAATTGCCCAGCTGTAGTGAGCAGTTTGCTAACTATAATAACACATGCTTGCACAGCACAGCCAACAAAGGGTCAGTTCAACACTTATAAAAAATGTAAATCCAAGTTTGGAGCTTCAGTCTATTGTTTGTATGTCAAATTTTAATTCTCATACATTTGTTCCACTCTTTGAAAATATGTAAGACTGCACAAAAATCCCTCTAGAAGGCAGTAGGAAGTAGTGATCCCAAAAAAGTCTATGGTAACAAGTAAATCATAATCAAAGTTTACTGCTGACATGTCAGATAGTGTTAAAACTTAAAGAGATAGGACTTTGGAGAAATGGTGTCAGCACAGAAACAACGTTGACTAGGAAACAGTGTCAACATAAAAGAGTGGATGGAGATAATGAGCTGGAAGGGGCAGGACAGCCAGTTATGACTTCACTCGTCTGGCTCTGGGATGGGAACAAATGGAGCCTCTCTGGGTAATTAAGAGACACCCAGGCCTCACTCGGATATGCCAGGCAAATGGGAGAGAGGGAGCAGAAAGGGAAAGAGGGATTGAGAATGCAACCCTATTGTGTTTCATGGAGGGATTTGGACAGTGAGGCACTGGTCTTGCGGTCTGTCCTAAGGCCATGCTTTAGGCTCTGGTTACAACACCTGCCTCCAGCCAACCCCCAATCCAACCCCCAGCCCCAGTGCAAAATAAGTTATCATTATGGACCTCTGCATTATGAAAATGCCCCCGTGCATGATAACTTGTGCTTGGAAACACGTGAGAAAGGACGGTTTTAGTCGCTTGCTTTATTAGCGACTAGCTACAGTGATGTCATGACAGCCTCTGTGTAAATATAGATGGTGAGAAGCAGGTGACACAGCCTGGCAGGGCACACCGGACTCTGTTTCAGCTGATGTAATTGTGCCTGATTGAGCTGCTCTTTGGATCATAGTATTTGCAGTTAGGTCATTGCCTTCATGTGCTCATTATGAACTACAGTGTTGTGGGTATTGTTTGGCCACCTCAGGAGGAGATCTCACGTTAAGTACTGCTTACGTGCTTGGTATGTAGGTGGCGGACATATTACAGTGCAAAAGGAAGTGCATGCATGTATTTTTATGTTTTTATGGAACATATAGTGGACAAATATATGAATGTATGTCTTGATGACATGTGTGCAGTGCTTTGAGCCAGAGATATTTATATATTTGGCAGACACGGTATTTATAGCAGGAAACGTGGATGAATTCTTGGTCTACTTTCTCACCCTCCCATGGTGCCTCTTCTGTCTCCCAGTGGAGTTACGGCCTGTCTATCTATGTGCATACTCAGGACACTATACATATACTAACACATAGTTGCACAGCGCAGTGTATCATATATAAATATGTATCCAGCAGGATAGAGAACCAGTTGTAAATTTAAATAGTTTACATTTATGAATAATTGTTTGATATTTTTCTCCCTTCTTTAAGACCTTAATTCTCCTAAAAAAAGCTTCAAATGAAATTTAAGTTCTCACACTGATCAAAACTGGACAAAATCCTCATGTTGATAAAACTAAGCTAAAAAAATGTCTGTTTCAACTTTTTTAGATGTGGATCTTTTGGTGTGTAAGCACCAGGGCCCTTCCTGCTGTACCAGGAAGATGGAGGAGAGCTACCAGTTTGCCGTGAAAAGAGAAACCCAACACAACATTCACTCCTACAGCTATGAGCTTGAGCATCTCCTCTCTGGTCACTCGGATGCCTTCCAGGGTAAGTGCTGTGGTTTTTTTTGTTGTTTTGGATAGCCAGTCATGTTAGTGGTAGGATGTTTGCAAGGTACCTTGGTGTGCAACACAGACAATGCCTAAAGTCACCGAAAGGTCTCATGGTTCTATACCTTAGGAGTCAGGAAATAAGAGGTAACTCTGACAAAAGGAAAACTTGAAAGCTGTTTGCTGTCTTTACATTTTGAAGAAAAAATTACAAACTCACAAATTTCATCTGTAAAGATTGCAGGGCTACACTTACTGAAGCTGATGCTAATGCTAGTGCTTGTACAAACAAGCTTGTTTAATCAGGCTGTATCATATCAAACACACGCCCTTTAACAGCAAGGCAAAATGATCTGTGGCTTGTTTTATTCGAGTGAATCAAAATTCCTGTATGGTGTTGAGAACAGTTCTTTACAACAAAAACAAAAACATTTTTATTCATATTTATACTGTATTTTCCATTGTGCTGGGAGACACCAAGAGCTGCTCCACAACTTTTCTCCAATGTTCAATATTTAATAAATTGGCGAAATTTGTATCCATTAGGTAAAAGAACATATTTTTTTCCATTAACTATTTTTTTGGTATTAAAAAAGCAAATAGAATCATGCACAAGGGGCAGCACTTTATGAGCAGAAACAAATATTCATATTTGTCCCCCTAAATGACCGTCAAAGTGATAGACCTGAAAAGGTGTTATGTTAAATATACATTTATAAACATAATGTCAGAATATTTTTTGTTCAAGATCCTGATATTTTGACTCAAAGACTATGAAGCCAAAGATATGTTGTTGGTTTGCAAACTTAGAATAAAATGAGTAAGTTCAAGCAATTCCTTTTTGATCAGTTGAATTTGACAAAAATTAAAACTCCATGCATCCATCCACATCCATCCACATCCATGCACTGCTTATCCCTGTAAATGTTGCAGGGAGCTTGAGCCAGTAGGCAGGCCACACCCTTTAGGTTAACTGGTGATTTAGTCACCAGTTAACTTACTGAGCCAATGACGCTGACAGACAGGCCCTCAGATTGGCATGGATGAGGAGTGGGCCAGCTCCTCGCACATAGTCAGCACACAACCCAGTCTTTGTTTTTTTAATTTTAACATTGGTGGTAAGGAGGCCAAAGTGCTTCTATATGGTGCGACCCAGATGTTTTGGTGTGGTTCAAAATGGCTTTGCCTGACTCCCAGTGCGACAGACCAGTTCAAATGTATATTTGAATCTGAATTTATACCTCCCAGGTTTGAATGGATATTTCAATGTTACGTGGTCATGGCCCTAAAAAGCTTAAAACTTTCAGTTTAGAATAAATCAGTTTGAGAATTTTCTGGAGGGATGTAAGAATAGACCTTCCTCTCTTGTTCTTTCTCTGACATGAGCTTGCAGAGTTAGTCATGTAATCATAACAGAAGTCTTTGAGAATTATATTTATGCTCAGTATTTATAGTGGACTTGCCTGAGCGTTGTCGGTGCATGGATTGTCACTGACCCTACTTGGTGCAAAACTGCATCTGTTCCCAGGAATCTAATTTAAATCCAAAAATTCAATATTGTTGTGTTTGTTTTCCTTATTGCAAATGATAATTATTTGTCTCGAGTCAGATGGGAAATGTTTCCCCAGTTCACTAGGGTCATGGTCGCTGGCGTGCAGTAGTGTGCAAGTCAGAGAATGGGCATGAGTTTGCTTTCCTCTCTTTTCTCCTCTTGGTTTGGCAACAGCAGAACAGTGGAGAGGGATCAGTGAGGTTTAGGGGAAAAAATGGAATTTGGAGAGCTTCTTCTTGGTCCTCAATCTTTGATAAAAGTTAATTACTATTATGATAAATCATCTTGCTCTCAGTTACTGGAACTTTCAAGGAAATTTCAGTAGTTCTGAAGAATGATTTCATCTTTTAAGAGTAATTATTTTTGTTTTGGGAAATTGGTTGCATTCCTCCGTGGTAGCCCGGTCAGTTTGGAAGTCCCGATTTCCGGATAAACAAGCCTCCACTGCAAATTCAAAGCATGCTTCAGTGCTGCCAGAGGGTTTTATCCTGCACTCAGCTGAACCAGGCCGTGCCCAAACTGCCCTGAGCTTACCCTTTCCCTTTCTATGGTAATTGCAGTGTCATTTAGATTTAAACATTTCCGAATCCGACCAAATTTTTTCCCACTTAAAACCTCCAAAACAATTCCACAGGGTGGGACGAGCATGGTGTGTTTTTTAGAGCTTTGGGATATTCAGAACCATGCAATTAGTTTTACACCAGACAATGGGCTACTTAGACGCCATGAAGATAGAGCTAGATTTTTCTGGTGGATGTAGGAAGACTTATGGTCTTAGTGTCTAACATGGAATATTTTCTTTGTATGGAACAAGTGTTGGGAGAGGGACTGGGAAACAATCATGGAGAATTTATGTTCATGGAATGATTGTACTTGTAAATGACGTCTACAGGAGTACACCCTTGTCAAATAGTCTTTAGCGAACAAAATCTCAGTCAGAATTGAGATTTTTTTTTTTTTTTTTATGTATTTTTTTTGGCATTTTGTGCCTTTATTGACAGGAGAGAGACAGTGGATAGGCTTGTGAAAGGGGGTGAAAGGGTAGGGGAAGACACTCTGCAAACTGGTCACAGGCAGGATTCGAACCTGGACCGGCAGAAGCATGTACATGGGGTGCTAACCACTCCGCCAAACCAGCACCCCAGAATTGAGATTTGTTGAATGTGCTGTTCAGTTTTAATGCCTTCATGCTGGAAACTTTTCACAGATGTCCACTCCAACCCAAAGTCTTACATTCATCCCTCGCTAGAGGATGCAGTTTTTCTGAACATGGTCCCTCTTAATAGCTGAAAGGTTCTTTGTCTACACCAGAGGTGTCCAAACTGTGGCTCGGGGGCCAAATGCGGCTCGCTTCCCATTCTAAATTGGCCCCTGAAACAGTTGAGGAATCAAGACATTTTAATTACAGCAGCAAATATCACATATCATGCACACTTTCTGCTGTATTTACTTTGCCACAAGGTCTCATTTACGAAGTATACTGCAATATTCATCTTCAAGCACCAACATTCTTGCAGTTTACTCTTGTTTTGTGTCTGAAAGTGAAGATAAGATGTCAGTGTCTCCCATCTTCACTGCTCAAAAAGTCTCGTCCATACTAGGTGCGAATCTAGTAATAGCCCTGGGTTACAAAGGCCCCTTGACAGGTGATAACCCACCCATAAACCTTGAAACTTTAACTTCAGTACACTGAAAGTGAGGCGCGGAAAGTGGCTCAGTTGTCCATGTATTCCTCTTTATGTGGCCCTCGATGTAAAAAGTTTGGACACCCCTGGTCTACACGTACTTAATGGTGAACTTTGTATATTTTGAGAGTCTAATGTTTATCCTCTAGTTTTGACTTCAGCATCTCAAAAAGACTTTTGCTCACTCCGGAACAGAACTTTTAGATTTTGACTGTCAACAGTCAAGGATGTTGGAAGTCGTCTTTCAACCCTCATCATTTTTTAAAACTTTGCACAATAGTTGATTTTTTTTTCTTGAGGATGAACTTGGTAGCTTTTGGAAGTCGCAGGTCTTTTGAATGAAATAACTCATGGTTTTAAGGCCAGTGGCAAAGGTCAAGAAAACCCCATATTCACCCCCTCTGAATACAATCCTTTGAACTTTATATCCCATGGATACTTCATGAGATTCTCTGTTTAGAATTTTAAGACATGGGTCAAAGGTCTGATATACGTAGTTGACCTCATGCCCATCCTTTGATTTTGGACTTAATCTTCAAACATGATATCTCATTGATGATTAAAGCAATTTCTTCAGCTTTCATAACTGCCAACTCTGAATCATTCTGATGCTTAGTTATTGATGAGGTAATAGGAAAGTAGCCTTGCAGAGCAGACAGACCTGCCTGATTCTGAAATCCTGCAGCTCTGTCTTGCCAGCCTCCGCTGTCCAACGAATTCGCACGGCTGAATTCTTAACGGCCCAATCAGGGCCGAGAGGCGGGAGCTGTAGAATGCGGACGTTACGACAACCGGAAGTTGAAAACCAGAAGTTGAGAACGGACATGCCGATTAGCCTATTGTCCTCATAGATACTTCGTAAAACTTGGCGAAATCTGCCCTCCTCAGAAGTTTACTTGTAGGGATTGTCTTTGACGAGGTTCATGTCACATATAAGTGTTAAATGAATCATCTGTGTGGCACAATTTAGTGTAAGACGATAGTCACTGAGCAGCATCAGAAACCAATATAAACAAAATAATAAAGTAAAATGTATATATAAAAGAAAAAAAAACAAATTCAATGAAAACATTGCTTCTTTATAGGAGGCAACCCTGCTTGATGTGGATTGGTCTGTGATGAATGTGACGAGCAAAACGATTATCCAATCACAAGCTTGTGTTTTTTTTTAAACATTCTGCTCCTGAAAACAAATTTAAAGGGTTCCTACCCAGATGGACTTGTGAAATATTTCTGTGGCAGATATATGGAGCTGTCCATCTGGCTTGTCAGGTTAATCGGAAAGAGTTCAGGTCATGAAGCCTCATGTTCATCATCTATTGTCTTTCTAACATGATATGTCACAAATAGGAAAACTTTTTACTTGAAATGTTGCACAAATGTAGGCCCTGACTGAAAGATGAATTTATTTGATTTTCCTTTCCTTGCTCCATGTGATATCTCAGAAATGGTTTTAGGGGACTTATTTTTGATGGACCTCATGCAGTCTTTGCAAAGAACATTTGCACATCTTCACTTAGCCACCAAAAGCACATCAGCTTTTCCTATGTTCCCATCTTTGTACCTTCATTGTTTCACTCTTGTAAATCTCATGGAGGCGTAAGACCACCCAACTCTATTTCCAGTTTTACAAGCAGGTGACATGAATAGAAGTAACCTTGTTTGCAGCACAGCTATGTCCTTTCCTTTCTCACTGGGATCTTCCTTTTTGTACCTCATGCCTAAGCCAGGCTGGAGAGTGAGACCAGGTGTTTCGTTTATTCAGGAAAGGCCATGATGGAAATAACAATACAGCTACAATAGAGACCAAAGTTAGTGTTGCCTAGAATGATTACATCACCAGCACTAAATTTTTAAGGCCTTCTAGGGTCAGAGTCTGTGCTGTCTGAGTGCCTCCAGTGGAATGTGAAGTAGCAAGAGGCTCAGATGCACATTAAGTAATTAGAATATGATTTTGGCCAAGACTCTTAAAGCTGTTATTCACACGCCAGATGATGGAAAATTGTTTGTGGTGAGCCATCTCCTTCCACTCTGTCTTGTATCCTCCCAATTGCAACAAGTACAGGTCAGCACAGAGGCAGTTGTCTGCAGGCTGTAACTATTAATATGTTGTGTTTATTTGATAATTCTCTCATCATGTGAGCACTATTTTCTGCGCAGCTCTCCGTCTCACTATCACCTAAGTCATTCAGAATATCATGTAGCATGTGTGTGCTTTTTTGTTCACCGTGGCTTCTATTGCTTTAACTCAAAAGCACTCCTGCTGTTTGCTGAGGTTTAGCCAAAAGGACAATCCCACCAGAAAGAAGATTGTGTGTGTTAGAAGGTTGTCTGCATGTGTGTGTTTTTGTTGGCCTGCCTTTGTTTTGACAGCCCTGAAGGCCCTACTGTGCTTTGTCATATTTGGGAGTTGTCATGTCATGAATATGACCTCATAAATACAGACCACATTTATGAATACCAGGAGTTTTCCTTCAAATGTTTCTGATAGTGTATGATTATAAAGAAATAAGCTCTATTTTATGCTGCAATAACAAAATTAATCTTGAGACAGAAGTAAAAATCTGTTGTTAGTTCCTCATTATTACTGTCCAGTTTTTCTGTTTGACTACCACCACCCACACAAAAAATTACACAGGCAGTTGTATGTCTTTAGAAAAACTCCTTCCCTTGAGTCTATATCAAGACCTTCATAGTGTCATTTTTTATGAGCCTCTTCATGCTGTTGCAACCAAATAAAAGCAATAGCACACAAGCATATCAATGCCACTTAGTAGAGGCTTATTTTTTCTCTAAATTCAGTACATACTGTATCCAGATGATACGTTTATTTGTCTGTGTTTATGTTTTTCTAAAAGTCTGCTGGTAATGACCAAACATTAAAATGTCATGGAGAATCATGGACTTATGGCCCTTTTCCATTAGCCCTACTCTACTCGACTCTACCCGACTCTACCCGGCTCTACTCTACTCGCCTTGTGCTGCTTTTCCATTAGCCCCTGTCGCCTGCCCAACGGCATGCAGTGTCGCAGCTGTAAGCAGTGTAAACAGCTGCACTCCGAAGACGTCATTTTGAGCGCGACGCAGTAATCTGTGGCTTTTTTTCACAAACTGAGTAAAAAAGGAAAGCGGAAGAAGGCTGCAGATTGCAAGAAGAAATACCCCTTGAGAAGCACAGGAGAGTTTTGGAAGCTATACAACAGAATGAAGCCGAGGACGAGAGCAATCGAGCTGCAAAGAAAAGACGTATGAGGGTAAGCTAACGGTAGCTACCGCTAGTATGCTAGGTCGTTGCGCTCATGACTCATCGATGACGACATTGTCTGACCAATCAGTAGCCGGCAGTTGGTGACATCATCTTTCAGTATCGACCCAGCTCGCTTAGAACCAGAGCGGAGTAGGTACTAAATCTAGCTTGCTGTAGGAGGTACCAGGCTAGTGGGAACACGCTGCAAATCGAATAGAGCCGAGTAGAGTAAGGCCAAGGCGTGCTAGTGGAAAAGGGCCATTAGTCCTGAGCAATGAAGCCAACAGTTCAAGGCAGAGCAACAAGACAGATAAAGAGGAATATCTTGGAAATTGGTTGATTTTTTTTTTGAGAAAAGATTGTACAGGTTGTTCAAGAAGTAAAATGATGATTTTTTTTTTTAGAATTTGAACCAATCCAGTTGTCACTTGGATCAGCATTGGATAACCATTGCCTAGATGACAAAGAAGAACCAACACAGACAGTATTATGTATATGAAGTTAGATTGGATATTGGTAGACAACTATAGCTAAGCAGTGGGGCATAGATCAGTCGGGAGCTGAATATCAGTATCAGGGTCACAGAGAAGGTAAACAGTAGTCTGTATGAAACCACACTCCTTGATGGATGAATTTTGATATATCTACACAAAATGCACAGGATTAGAGTTTTGCCAGAATCTGGTATACCAAAATTTCCAAACTCATTGATGCAGATACTGATATCCATATTTCAGTATATATCCTCCTCTCATCTAGAACAGACATGTTCCTGTTGTTGTGACAGTTTTAGTTTGAAGAAAAAAAAGAACATTTAATTCTGTATTTCATGACAATTTTCATTTTTAAATGTAGACACTCAACAATGATAAAATAAAAGATTAATTTTCATTCACACATTCTGACAATATTAAGGTCAGTATTGGATATATTTGCTGGATGCGTTTCACAGGATTGTCTGTAAATACTGGAAGAAATGTTCATATCTTCCGATATGGATATTCCACTTTTTATACCGGTTGAAAAAGAGTTGCTTTCTGTTGAAAAAATATCAAAAATCAAGGAGAAATAAGTCATATTTCCTGTTAAACAATGCCTCAGTACATAATAAAGTTGTCACTGTTCCCAGAAGTTAAATTTGAACAGCCCGGCTGCAATACGGAGAGGCATTTCCATTAGATAATACAACTATTTTTGTCCAGAGGCCATACTGATGCATATGATCTTGCAATCTTGTCTTAGCAGGATCCTGCTGAGGAGGATGCAGCCTTGTGGGCCTGAACAGTCCTTCACCATCACCCTTAAGCAGGTCAACAAATGAGTTTTGTCATAGATTAGGAGTAGGCCAGCTGCTTTGCACAAAATAAATACACAGCCCATGCTTTTTTATTTTGCCATATGTGGTTCGAATCTGTTCTCCTCAGAGTATTGTTGTTAGCTGGGAGCGGCTTTGCCTGACCTACGTTGTTGTTGTTGAGGTCAAGAGAGCGATGGTCTGTTGGGTTGCTCTGGGAGCGTCCTCTGTGGGATTGGGTGGTTCAGTGCTCCAGGTCCCAAAATGTCCTGCCGCACTATATGCTTGAATGAGTATTTACAGTTTGAAGAGAAAACTTTAACCCCCAAGTTTGAACTGATATTCAAATACAGAGTATAATATGACAGCCCTAGTACATAAGCATTTTACATTTCATCACTCCAGTTTGCATTTGCAAGTTGGCATTCTGACCAGCAGTCGGTGTAGGATTCCTTGTTTTTTTATGCCAAACCCAAGCAAGCTCTCATACCTGCTGTCTTTTTCTCTTTCGCTTTAATTTCAGATGGTCAAATGCTATAATTTCTAGAGAATGTTACATATATCACCTGAGCCAAGTTGAGCATATTAAACAGCCTCCAATGCACTGAATGAAATGATATGAGATGCTTAACTCACTGGTCTTAAAATTCGTTTGCATTCAGATGGCAGAGACCAACTGGGAGCCTGTTGCAGTAGTTTAAGTGGGAGTGACAGAGTTCACCAAAACCTTGGCCACCTCCGCCTTGGAGTTGTGGAGCATAAATCTGTAGCACTGCAGTGAAGGTGGTGGAGGGGGACAGCTGGGCTTGAGACACCGCAGAGTTATGAACAGTAATGGGAGAGGTATTGGATGCAAGAAGGCTTCCCTGGAAGTCAGAGCAGCTCAGTCTTGTCGGTGTTAAGATACAGGTCGACCATCAAGAGATGACAGCCAGACATGCTGAGATTTGTGCTCCCATGTGCGGTCCAGACTGAGGGTGAAACTCCGAGTGAGCTGAGTACACCAAGAAACATCCAGACTGGCCTGCTGTGTATCCTCTTTTTCCAAAACACACAACAAACACACTTACCTAATCCTTTCCATACTTGGTGGGGTTTGGGGCCTTGATTGTGGGTAGGTGTCAAGAACAGAGCCCAGTCTAAGCTGTGTCAGCTTAAGGCTGCCATGGAGGGCTTTGGCCTGTCATTGTGTTCTAACAAATCAGATCTGAGAGTAATCTTACTGGCCTCTCTGGTCATCCTTAATGGCAGGGAGAGCAGGAAACAGATGGATTGGCCACTTGGGCTTGGTAGTCTATCTGTTTGTCTGCCACTTAATCCATAGAGCTGTTAAGTTAGAATGTTAAACTCTTTGTCCAGACATTTCCCAGTCTTTCTATTCTTCTCTTTCTATTCTGATTTTATTGTTAATCTTTGCATTTTTGATGTATAATGTTTTGCTGTTTTTGTTTGTGGTGACAGTAGCATGGGCTAAGGTAGGCAACATCAGCATTTGTCACAACCATCTTACACAGGAGATGCCTGTATAGGGCTGGGGAATTACTTTTTTTTAATAATACCAATGCTATAAGAAATGTATATTGTTATTGGTCTTATTCTTATAGGTCCAAGATTTGTTTGAACCGATTTTATATGAATTCTTGAAGATTTTCTGTCTGGGGAAAGGAGACTGTAGGGCTGGGCGATATGGCCTAGAAGTAAAATTCACATTTTTTTCCCCACAACTATCGATTAATGATTTTAATCGATTTTTCCATCCCTAAAAGAAAACAAAACTCCCAGTGACATGAGAATAAAACCAATCAAGTTTTGCCTTTATGTTGTCTAAATGTTTCCCTCTTAAAGTCAAAGTCTGGGTCATACAAGGTTGATTATGTAGTATAAACGTAGGCAGGTTTGTCTACATAAACACTAAAAGGCTGAGGTATTTTTACAGTATTAGCATGAAACTCTCTGATGAATATTTAATCTACTTAAATAACAAATACAAGCCTATAAAAGTGCTTGTGCAAACCCTACAAGGCCGACCATCATCAATTTTTTTTTTTTCAGAAATTGCAACTACTTACAATTGGACTAAGGCAAGAAAAAAAAATCTCGATTTTTTAAATTTTTTTAATCTTCTGCAGATAATAATTCGAATTAATCGATTTAATCGATTTTTTGCCCAGCTCTAGGAGACTGTATCTACAATCTCATATACCGGTATATGGTGTTCCTGATATCTAATGCTGTGCTGCACTTCAAAAAACATTTCACACTCAGCCACAGATATTTCTCATTGAGCAATGTAGTATTGAAACTGATAAATTAATAAATTAATTTGAACCTGTGTCTGACCATTGAGGTGGTTGAAACATATGAAACAAAAACATGGTAGTTAATTTAAAAAGAGACAAAAATAGAATTCAAATATTATCTGTTTATGGACTGTAGTATTGAGTGGAGGTGCAGGTGTATGCATGTTTTTTTGTCTCATTCAACATCAAACTGCACGTACTTTCACAGCATCATACATTTCCCCAGTTTACGTTTGTATTTATGTTTGCCATCTAGTTTTCTATTATCCATAATAAACATTATCTGTCCCCCACTGTGGTGTTTCATGACCCCTGACGTCTCTTTATTGGCAACAGTTTTGTCCGATAATTAAAAACCAACTCATGTAGCATGTGAGCCAAGTCCAGCTGACGCTAGCAGGCTTAGTGAGGTCAGGTCAGCTGAAGTCAAAGATAAACTCAAGCCCTGATTATTAATCTGAAACAGCTCTTCATGGAATCATCACATAATCTTAGTCCTGGCACTATGAAGAAGTGGGAATCCAAATTCACATGAGGCTCCAGAAATTTTCTAAAGGATTTCTTAACAGTGCGGGATATGCCAGTTCTCCACATTAGTGGAAAGAACTCATCCAGCATTGTTGTAAATGTCCTGGCGAAGGTTTGTGCTCTCTGAGTACTTCATAAATTTATCAACACACTTTCAAATTTGACAGGTTGCAGTTTTAAGATCGGGTTGTTTTGTTAGTAATGTTTCTCTCCCACCTCTAATTCAGCTAACTGCAAAAACTGCAAGACTTCCCTTGAAAGTCTGATCAGAATTTTGAATGCTCCAAAAACTGATTCAGTGCAGATTTTAATAAATCATAGCTCATCTTTGTACTATTTGTGTATTGTGGTGTGTGCTAATGTGGCTGCAGTATAAAAGAAAAAACATCACAAATATTGATCGTACAAAAAAATATCTATCGGTAAATCCTCCACTTGAAAAATGTTTCAGTGAGTTGATGTTTTAATCATGCCTCTTGCACCTGTCCCGTCTAATAAACTGCAATCTGCTGCTGGCAAACCCATTTAGATGTCTGTGGGAGTGTGTATGTTTGTGTGTATGACAGGTGGGATTGATGAGCATGAGCGTAAGTATCTGGGTGAGCTGTATACTCACACTGCTGGGGAGCAGATGTCAAGAAAATGCTGACACTTCTGATCACTTCTGTCACTGATATGAGGGGGACGTGGCCCACAGCTAAAGGCCATGACATCTGTGTTTGTGTGAGCGTGTGCGTCTGCATGCAGTGTGGGCGTTTGAGCGTTCGTCCATGTGCATCTTGATCTTCTTGTATCTGAGCATACATGTGTACCAAAGACATGTGAGCACGTACAATATTTACCACCCTGGCAAGTCAAAATGACCTCCTGGGGGGGCTCAGGTTCTTGTCACAGGAAATGGTGAACGTTTTTCCGAGGAATGAATTCTCCTGGCCTGGATAGCTTGCGATCATCAATGGAAGTGGGTTGCATTTCAAACTTCATGCACCCTTCAGCGCAAGGGACACGGGGATCATATGAGAAGGAGTGACAGTGTGAGGTAGACAGAAAAGAGAAGGAGGCCGGGGCAAGGATGGTGTCTTTCCTTATTGAGGCAATATAATTAGCTGATCCATGTCTCATCATGCAGGAACTCTCCAGACCCCCGTGTCTTAGGAGACATTGTGTGCTTGAGACAAAATGATCAAAACCATGACCTGAGTCACAGGGACACTTCAGGGTGTCATATATAAGTATGAACAAGGAGACTCAGAAAAATAGAAAATGAAAGAAGAATCTCTGGGGCCATTTTTCCTTTTAAGCTTCTCAGTATTTTTAGATGAGAATTTTTACTTTTCTGCCCATGATATTTTACTGGATTGCCATATTCATAGTATCAAGGAGAACAAACTGGCGAACAGATTTTTTGGACATTTACTGGAGGTTTGCGTATTTATCAAAGCACTGAAACTGATTAAAAACTACAAAAGTGAGTCAAAGGGACACTTCAGGGCAGCACTATGTTGTAAATGATACTCTTTTCATTATTTTAATGCTAAGAAATAGATTTTTTTCAACCCCAGCATCACACTGTAAGAGTTAAGCTAAAGTAGCAGAATAGAAAAAGTTTGCATGTTTTGCTCTGATCAAGTACTAACCTTAACACAATTTTCTCTGAAACTTAAAGAGCAGAGCAATGCACATGCACACTTACCAAAGGATTTGATTGTCATAATAACAAAGTGAAGGAAAATAAAATGAGCGTTCTGACTTGGCAAATGCATCCTTCTGTGCTGCAGCAATTTTGTCTCCATAGATTTTTTTTTTCAGCTGGAAGTGGTCCCAGCCTCAGATTCAGAGTGGTTTTTGCTGGTTGATGTCTGCGTCTCTCGGTTAAGCCCATAAAGCCTTTAAAATCACCATGTTTCCGTCATATTTTCTTCATCTAGCGAAATATCACACAGAAAACATGAGCACAAAATCAAAAAATGGCGTCCTACAACTGAGAGAAGCTTAAGACCAGGAAATGGCTCCCTTGTAAAGACGTTAAGGCTCATCCTCACCTTCAGGATTACTGTTTACAAAGCAAAACAGCTAAGTCCTGCCCCTTCTTGATTTTGTTGGTTTGTCAGGGTGATGTGACACTGATGAGTGCTGTGAACTCTCGGAAGTGAGATTGTTTTTATCAAAGAGAGCAGGGGTGCCGAGCGGTGATAACACTGGCCTACATTGGTTTTAATTGAAATGTTTCTGTGGACACAGGCCCTTAGTCTCCTTGCAACATACAAAACAGCTGCTTCAAGCCCTGTTTAAGTCTATATCTCCCTTATTTCAAGTTCATAATGATTGAAAGAGGCGGGCTGAAGCTGTAATCATGGCCAAAGAAGTAACTGAAAACACTGCAGCTCTTTACACTAGCTAGTACTTGTAGTCTTCAAGCTTCTTCCATTAATACATTTGACCTGACAATTTTTTTATTAACAGTTAAAGTCTTCATTTATAATTCCAGATTAGTGCTTTTATTTGAACAGCTGAACCAAGGACTGTTGTCCTTTCATTTGTACCTTAGTTAAGGAGAGAAATGAACCACACATTTCAGTTACAGCTGCAGCACAGAAATGGACACAGAGAAAAAAATATTTCTCTGTGGTTTAACTCACACACATCAGATGAGATTGCCTTCACTGTATTGCATTATGGAGAGAGACATGTGTAGAGCTGTAAGTTTATCAAGTTCTATTGATACCAGTGCTGTTCGCGATTCTGTTTATCAATGCAAGTCTTTGTCAATAACTGTGGGTTTTCTTTGTAAACTAAGGTAGTCCGATGTAGGTTTCCTGTCACAATATGAAACATATCACGATCTTGCTACTCTGTAAGTAAATGCTTCTGCAGATTGCAGCTGTTTAAACCCTTGTTTCAAATCACATAGACAGACATTGGATGTGTTGCACTTACCGTCATTTTGTGTAAAATTAAGCCACAGTTTCGACCACTGCTGTTTTTCATGATCACATCTTTGCCTTTGTTTTTGTTTCTGCTGACTGCCTCTGATATTAGTTTCCTCTTTGATACGGAAAGTGGAATTGAAATATGGAAAACGGAAATGTTAAGCTTAAGAACGAATGGTATTGATTCTGTGAGCTAGTTATTGCTTAACTGTAATTGTTTGTTGATTCCCATCTCTACTGATGAAGCATTTGGAAATGCATTGCATGATCCCTTTTAATTTCATCCTGCAATAAAATATCAATACTGTAAGGAACTGCAAACTACCATATTGTGATGTGAATTTTTGGACATTTTCCTCACTCCTATGTGAGCATATAGCATACTTAGGATAAGAGGATCCAGAGAAGTGAGTCCAGTCCAGTACTTTTGTGTATTTCTCTTCACACCTTCTCCACATTGTCTATCATCCTCCTGCAAGGAAGAGGCAGGCAAAATATGTAGCCCAAAGCCAAACTGTTCTCAAGCCGCCCCGGATGAAACCAATTTAAAATTCCCCCTGCTTTCCTCACGTCGACTGTTGGGATCGTCCTGGGTGGCTTACATAACGCGCCTAATGTCAAAGCAACTGTCTTTGTTATTAGTTAGTGCTGATATATATCTGCTATGTATGGGGTATGAGTGTCTGCATGTCTATGTGTGTTTGCAACTGACAGCCATGATGAATCACTTGGCTGTTGTGTCCTATCTTAATTCTTTCATCAGACACAAGTCCTATCTATATTACCATCTCCCTGCTTTGGTCTGGAAGTTCTCTTGCTTCTTCTCTTCTTCTCTCTGTTGCCCTCCCCTCTCACTTCATGACTTTCTCTGCAGCGTCTGCATGTATTTTTTTCATGATTTTTTTCTGCAGATTTTTGACCCATCTCTACTGATGAAGCATTTGGAAATGCATTGCATGATCCCTTTTAATTTCATACTGCAATAAAATATCAATACTGTAAGGAACTGCAAACTACCATATTGTGATGTGAATTTTTGGACATTTTCCCCACTCCTATGTGAGCATATAGCATACTTAGGATAAGAGGATCCAGAGAAGTGAGTCCAGTCCAGTACTTTTGTGTATTTCTCTTCACACCTTCTCCACATTGTCTATCATCCTCCTGCAAGGCAGAGGCAGGCAAAATATGTAGCCCAAAGCCAAACTGTTCTCAAGCCGCCCCGGATGAAACCAATTTAAAATTCCCCCTGCTTTCCTCACGTCGACTGTTGGGATCGTCCTGGGTGGCTTACATAACGCGCCTAATGTCAAAGCAACCGTCTTTGTTATTAGTTAGTGCTGATATATATCTGCTATGTATGGGGTATGAGTGTCTGCATGTCTATGTGTGTTTGCAACTGACAGCCATGATGAATCACTTGGCTGTTGTGTCCTATCTTAATTCTTTCATCAGACACAAGTCCTATCTATATTACCATCTCCCTGCTTTGGTCTGGAAGTTCTCTTGCTTCTTCTCTCCTGTGATCTCTGTTGCCCTCCCCCTCTCACTTCATGACTTTCTCACCACGCGTCTGCATGTATTTTTCTCTGCAGATGTTTTGACCGACAGGGTTATTGCTCCAGAGGCTGATGCTTGGACACAAGATGACATTGCACTGCACCATGAGCTCATGCTCAAATTAGGGAGGATATCCGGAATCCATCCCTACACGTCTCATTTAATCACACAGGGCGGAGGGGGGAAACGTGTTTATGGACCTAATAGTTTTTTTGTCTTCTGCTAACTACGCCTTGCTGCTCTCCTGAGGCGTAGACATGACACATCGGGGCAGGATGCGTTTTCCTTCAGAGTTTGCAGGACACTGGCCCACTTGGGAATTGTGGGAGAGAACAAAGTGAAGGAGGGAGGAGAAAGTGAAAAAGTTGAAAGCCTCTCGCAGTCATAAAGTCACACTCAAAGCTTCCCTAATTACCTCTGCTTTTCATCTGCACCTCTCACCTCAGCATGAATGTGTGAGAACAAAAGGAAGTACAGAGTTGAGCAAAGAAAGTGAAGCTAGAATTATGAGATGGAGGGATGGCTGAGAGAAATTAATAGCCAGCTATAAGAAATAATAAGATGTAACTTGCACAATTGCCTGTCAGATTTATACCTTAGCATTTGAGCATATTTTGACATGAATCCCTTAATGCGTTGCTCTGATCCCACATCTGCAAGCAAGGGAAAATAATAAGGCCAAATAAGCTTTGACTTCAGACCCAACAGCAGCAAAGCCAAAGATAACAACAGGGCCACTTTAATTTCAGTATCATCGCCAGGAGGTCGGATTGTTTTAATTTACAGGGTGCTCTTCTGTTCAAAACTGCAATTTGTCTTAATTTAACAACAAGAACAGATGTATTGCTTTGATAAAGAGATATTATATAATTGTTTATGGATTTATTACAAGTGGCAATACTCAATTTGATGGTCTAAACAGTTTTCAAGCCTGTTTCAGATGTGTTATGTAAGTTGCAGAGCATTTTCTTTTTTTCTGTTTGGACTTTTCTATTCTTCCTCTTACTTTTAGTAATGCATAAATTGAGTTTTACAGGAAGATGAAAGTCAATAGCTGTTAATTTTTGTGTACATATTTTTTTTGGTTCATTTTTGTAGCAGAATTTGTCACATTTTCTTTGTTTATAACTGCAGTAGATACCTGTCAGTCCAGGGGCCACAAGCAGCCCCCTAGCATCTTCAGTGTGGCCTTCTAGTCAATTCAAGTATTAGAAAATATCATCTTAATAAAAATGGAACATATTTTTTTATTAAAAGTAATATATATACTGTATGTGCCTTTTGTTTACTCGTGAGATACTGAAGCTCCTAACTGAATGTCAGGCTGCATTACAGGGGCACAGATGTGGCCCTTGGGCTGACAGTTGCCCTTCCCTGAGTCATTAATCATCGAGCACAGTTGCGTAAGGACATTTGCATTTTATTTGACTCAAGATCCCTCAACATGTTCTTGAGAAATCACATCCAAAAACAAAAGATGCACTTAAAGGACATGACTCTGACCCCTTTGTGCAAAGTTAAAATGAAGTCCTTTTCAGCAATTTGATTTACTCTTATTAAGACAAGCTCACAAAAAGGATGATCATGGGGTGCTGGTTTGGCGGAGTGGTTAGCAACCAGGCACCACATGTATTTGCTTCTGCAGGTCCAGGTTCGAATCCCACCTGAGACCAGTTTGCAGAGTGTCTTCCCCTACTCTCTACTCCTTTCACAAACCTATCCACTGTCTCTCTCCCATCAATAAAGGCACAAAAATGCCCCAAAAATACATTTAAAAAAAAAAAGAAAAGGATGATCATGACCTCAGCCTTTGACCCATCTTAGAAATGGTCTACATTTTTTTAAGTCAAAGAAATTCCCCTGAAGCTTGCATTGCCCTGGAGTCAGAATGGTTGTGAATGCAGTTTGTAGGAAGTAATCTAAAGAACTGTTGTATTTACAGATTACTTTTCACAAGCAGATAATTATCATGAGGCTCCACTACCTCTAAAGTGTCAGTTATTAGAGCCAGAGTGATCTCCGTTTTGAATGAGCTTATAGATTACACAAGTTTGACATAGTTTTTCCTTTCTGTTTTGTTTCTGGGGTTCCTAATAAGGACAAACTTGACATATCTCATGAAGGACAAAACCATAACCCAGAGACAATAGATTCAATTGATTTAATGAAATAACACATGCCAGAGTCTCACTATGAAAATATTACTCTGCTTTATTCAAGGTCCTTAAATATAAAAATATGCAGAAATAAAAATTTAAGCAGAGGGTCAGATCAGATTTTTTTTGGAATTTAAAATGGGCTGTTTGTACAAGCAGATGGGTCCATGTCATCACTTGTGTATTTACTGTGGATGGCAGTAAGCTTTTTTTTGCATTTGGATGTATCTGTAATGTCTCTATGGCAGGCACAAAGCAAGAGGAATCATTTTTTTGGTGTTGCATCTGCCTGTCCATTAGGTCTGCAGGATATTAGATGTGCAGTAACATTTAATATTGTGATCACAAAAGAGTCTGCTATAATTAAACCAAAATAACAAAAAAAACTGGAATAATAATAATTTAAATAATAATTTCTGGCCTCTGCTACTCTCTTTGTTTTATAAAACACTGGTCATTTTTTGTATCTGTTTGTTTTCTTCTTTTCTTTTTTTTCTTTTTCATTAGGTCTAGTTTTGTCTTACTATATTGTTTCAACTGCTGCTTGGTGCTTCTTCTGAACTTGCAGATTCTCTATTAAGATATTTCTATACAGTCCTTTTGCCTGTTTGTTATAGTCTTGCCTGTGAGCAAAACAGTTGACAAAATGCTTGTCTTAAAAAGTTGGGATGAGAATTGCTAAGATTTTATTGATACCAGTGCTATTAATGATCCTGCAAATCAATTCAATTCTTTAACGATTCCCTTATTGATTCCTGCAGATTTTCCATGTGAGGAAATGTTGGCCTGTAGATTTTAGGTGGCAACAATGTCAAACACACGTCACAGCATAGATAACTGCTTCTGGAAGTTGCTGGTGTTTCCACTCATTTAAGGTTGTGAAGTAGGCACCTTTCGTAAAAATATAAGCCACAATTTTGATGCTTCTGAATACTCTCAGTGGAAGGAATTGATAAGGGAATTGATGAGCAAAAGGCTCATAATATTGATTGTTTGATGGAGCTGTTTACGATTCTCAACTGGAATTGGGTTTCAATTCCCATCCCTATTAAGAAGTAATAATAATAATAAGTAAATACCAACCCCATTATTTTCCTTAAAGGGAAGTTTATTGAATCATTCTTATTTCTCTACGGCCTGGTACCAGTTGAATTTTGTCCCTTTACTGGTCCACAGCCCAAACAACAAATGGGAAATGTTTTGTGAATCCTGAATTTGTTGAAATCGTTTTCTTCTGGAATTGTGACCTCCAGAACAAAAGATATTGAAAGATTTACACCTTGAGGGGTTTGTTCAAGTGAGTGCATTTTTGCATTCCCCAGTAAGGATCACTGAATCAACAGGTTTTCTCCCTGTAGCTGCACTGTGTACTCTGAAGCTCCCTCTGTCTTCCTGGGTGTCTCTCTCGCTCTGTGGCCCGTGCTTTGTCAGCACTGGTTGCCTAACAAGAACATGCTGGGTTTCAAGCAGGCAAAACGCCAACTGCTTGCTTGCTGGCATGTGCACTGCAGGGAAGCTTCGTGTCTTAAAGATAACCACGCTGCCAAGAATGCATTTCACAGAATGAAACCATAAACAGAAAATTCTTCCCAGTCATTTTCACCCCAAGAATTTTCCTTTCATTTTTCCTCAGCATTGTTATTTTGCTCCCTACCAGCCCTGATCTTCCTCACCAACCATGCATGTTCCCCAATATTGAGTCCCATGCCTAAACAAATATGAGGTCTGTGTAGATTAGCCTGCCGCCAGTCTCCAAAGCCATAATTTGACATTCTAGCATGAAATGAAGCTGAGAGAAATGCACTTTTATACCTCGCCAAAGCCGCCTTGTGCCTCACAGAATGATTATCTCGCAGTATTTTACAAAAACTGTCTCCAACGCTGACTTCAACAAACATCTCTGGTGTAGACCGAGTATCATCTGTGTCCCTTTTTATTGTACGAGCATGATGTCCAGGCAGGAAGTTTCTTGGTAATGAGACAAAGTCGCATCTCCCGGGGCTTGTTCTCTGTCCAAGAGAATTTGGCTTTTCTGGAACGCAATCTGTCCGTCTGGCTGATGGGATTTGTTCTCGACTGCAGCTGATTGGTCCAGTCTGGCCTTCTCTTGTGTCCTGTCTGACTCTGTTGCCCCCATCCTTCCCAGGCTGACCCCAAAAGCCATGAAATGTGTCTTTCTGTGTGCGTCTGTACGTGGGCAATGGCCTATAAAGTACACAACTTCATGATATGAGTCAAAGCACAGACACCTCGGGTCAATATAACTCCAATAGAAGTGAAAGCTGCTCGCTAAAGTTATTAGCCGAGGTTAGAGAACAGAAGTGCCTGCTCCCAAAAATATTGAATCCTTTTCTCAGAATGCACAAGTGCATTCAAAGTCATATAGGTGTACATTCTGCTGTGAACCTGTATAGAGCACAATTTTCACATTTTTAGATAGGCAGACAAGGCAAATTTCCACATGATTCCACAAAGTGAGAAGACTTACAAAAAGATTCATAGGGATCTGATGGGGTGCAAAGCCTTTTAATTACATGAACCATGTCCTAACTGAATGCAAGCATCAGATGTCGGGCCACGTTGTGCAGCATTGCACACCCTCTGTCCACACTGCATTCATTTGATGTTTACTTCTCTGCCATATGCTTTCCCTTGTGTACAGTGTGTCAAGTGCTTTAATTTGACCATTAAGAAAGGGACATGTAGTGCGTCATACTGACAAGCAAATTGAGAAAATCCCTCTAAAATAAACCTTGTTAACTCCCTTTTTATTTGCTCCGTTGGGATATCAAAACAGTGAGGAGGAGCTAGACGGCCAGGCTAAAATGCATTGGCAGCTTCATCCCTTAAACTTGGATCTAAACAGCGCATGATAAACAAAAACTATGGAATTAAATAGGTAGTATCAATAGCTACTTGTTGGAACAGCATGGTGGGCAAAACTTTGAACTCGAAGGATGGGACAGCTAAATTGCTAATGTTTTTCCACTCTGCAAACAAAATTAACTTTTTTAATCTGACTAGAAAGTAAGGTTTTACATAATTAATCATATCAATTGTGGCTGTCAGTGTGAGTTTAAACTGAATATGTTTTTACATATATAACATATTACAATAAAATGTATATTGAAGATCATCCTTCATCTGAAAACATTTGACATTTTGCTTCATATTGCCCAGACCGAAGCCTATTTCAGTTCAATAGGCTCCACAACCCCAACAAAAAAAAGTGTGACAACATGGGTTATCCGAAAACTTAATTTACATTTGATGGTTGAAATACCTGTGAGAGCTGAACTGAACTGAACTGAACTGTGCTGCTTGTTGGTAGCACAGTTAATATTGTAATAATAGATTAAAATGTTTCTTATTGATTTGTGTGAAAGTGAATTTGAACAGTTTTCCTCTCCTTGCCGTTTTAACCACTAATTTTACCTTTAAAAACAAAACTGTACATGCTAACATCTCAGTAATGCAACAGTAATTAGAAATTCCTGCCATCATCATCTTACTTCTTGCTTGGATATCAAAACAGTGAGGAGGAGCTAGACGGCCAGGCTAAAATGCATTGGCAGCTTCATCCCTTAAACTTGGATCTAAACAGCGCATGATAAACAAAAACTATGGAATTAAATAGGTAGTATCAATAGCTACTTGTTGGAACAGCATGGTGGGAAAAACTTTGAACTCGAAGGATGGGACAGCTAAATTGCTAATGTTTTTCCACTCTGCAAAGTAACAAACACGACAGTCATCCCCCTTGTAACACACACCGGTAGCCATTTCATTTGGACCAGCGGCGAAGTGGGTCTGGCGTCGCCACTGTTAGCCGATCAGAGCAGAGCCTATTGTGGGCGAGGATTTACGTTTCTCGGCGTGTCTTCACCAGCTCAGTTTACAATGCTAACGATGAGTGGCTAACTTATGCTAAAATCCATTGACAGAGCCTACCCGTTCAAGAAGCGGCCTCCCGGTTTCGATGCTGGTCTTCTCCGGCTCCATGACGCTTCAGTAGCTGTGCAGCTAGCTGCTCACCGGTACATGAGGGAGGAAGTGGAGAGGAGGCGGGACGGTGCGGAGCAGGGGAGACGAGGATTGGATGGACTCACAGACCAATCCAAACCCCCGGGAACAGCGGCTATACTGAATGGATTTTTTTCATTCTTTTTGGTCTTTATATTGTGTAGATCGGACCATAGGACCATAACGGCCTTATAAACGGTGTTATTAGGATGTACCAAGCTTCCAAATCATAGACCATAGCTTTAAAGATGCAAAGATTTGTCCTTTGCATTTTAGAATTCTTCTGCGTTCAGACAAAGACGCTCGGAGACAAGTTAATCCTCTGTAGTATGATTGCCAGTTCAGTAGATGGCGGTGTAGGTCTGCAGAGAGGCAGCACTGCTACAACACACGAAGGAAGAAAAAAAACTTTTCACAAACAACAATGGCGAATAGACACACAGAGACGCAGGAGTTTCTTTTCTGGACAACAGATTAATTTGGACAACAAATCTGTCTTGATAGTTTTGTCTGAATAACAAACAGAGCACGGTAAGATGCTCACACGGTACTCGACGGATGGCCGAAGCTGTTGTTGTTCCTGGTATGCGTGCGCAGCCTTCATGTGAAAGAGTACTGCGCATGCGGTGACGTCAGCGTTTCACCCTGAAATGCTCTGATACGGGTTTACATGAAGCTGAACAGAAAGCGGATTCAAATCTTTCCACTCTGGAGCCTGTTTTCAAAAGTTTCCGTTTTAGATGGAAACAGAACGTGTTCTCATCTAAACGCAAGGCCAAAACGCAACAAAAACGTATCTGATTTGACCGTTTTCGGCGCCGTGTAATTGCAGCCTTAGTGTGATCAGGGGAGCTTTTATATTTCAGTGCAGTGAAGAATTGTGTTTCACTTACAGCTGATTACACTATTTGTTTAAGAAACACTAAATCCTTTCAGGACACTTGAAAATCCACAAAATCCCTGGACCACCTCTCATCAGTTAAATAACAGCCTTAAGTTAGAGAAATGATGGTTAAATTGTTGAAAATACTTCCAGTGGAATAAGGGAGTATTCGTCAGACGTTTAGCGTGAGAGAAAGTTGTCTTGAAAGTCTTAGATTGGCCAGACGCACACATTTGCTTCCATCCACTGCCTCTGGGAGAACAGGGCGTGCTCTTAATATGTGCTTAAAATGCATGAGCGGGTGAGCATCATGATGTTCATGTCTCTGTGTCATGACTAACTCTGTAACCTCAGCCCAGAGAAGTTTGGACTTGGCTGCTTCTCTGCACTCTCAGCACCAACTCACTTCATCACTCAGTCAGCTCACTTTGCTCAGCCCGGCTTTGACACTCCTCGTCCTCTTTGCCTTCACTTCTCCTCCTCGTCTCTACGTCTCCTAAAGATCTGTTAAGGAGTCCCGAGGTGGGCTTTATCCACCGACTGACGCTCCAGTTATTCATCAAGCGTGTTTGAGCAGAGGAGGTTTCATAAATAGGGGGAATTGGATGGACAAAAACACAAAATTATTATCCAACCCTGCCCAGCCTTGTTCCATTTGTATGACCCATAATGGATTATGATTACTGCTGTTTTGTCTGCCAAAATAAAGAGAGGATTTATTTGGACATGCTCTTTGTCCCACAACCTCATAATTCATTTGGTTTTCATCATTTGATGGGATTCATCCTTAACAAATATTTTCAAACATTCATTTTCATTACTCTACCTCTGCCTTTAAATTTTAAGCCCACATAATGGATTGAGGCATTTTTCTGTTGTGTTTAATGGCACAAACATAAAAGCTTTCTGCCTTATAAAAAGACTAGTTTGGGCCGATAATTGAAACAATGCATAAGTGACCCTCTGTATGCTCCATTCATAATAAAACTGAAAAATGAAAACAGGGACGGGGGCCACACCTGCTTAAAAAAAGTGGAAAATACTTCATTAGACGCCCTTTCATGTTGGATTCCTTTCACACCTCAGTCAGCTCCAGAGTCTGTTTCATGTTAATCTGTTGTTAGCCTAAATGTTTCCTTTTGCTTCTCCGTGAAAATCTGGGGTCCAGTCTCTTTCTTTGGACGTCTTTATAGATCATCAGTTTTCACTTACTCAATCAAGGAGCGGCTTTCAGCTTATCACAGCCAGTCATCAATTAGACAGATTTTTGGGAAACTGCTTCCAGAGCTTAAGGTAACTTCTAAACACTCCTGTCTGCAGAATGATGAGTTACTTGCAGTGAATGTACTGTTGCTGGAAACCTCATCTTTCTGATTTTTTTATTCTGTAATAAGGCTCTCTTTTAAGTGGATGTTGTGTTTAAACCAATCCACAGTGTTTGCTTGTTGATGTGACCCCGTAACAAAAATCTGCCTTTATTTTTCACACTGCTCAAGTAAAACCAGTAAACTCAAACTGAAGCTATATATAGGTAAGTATTTTTTGACAGATGTTTTCCTCCTCTGTTTTGAAAAATCATCCATGCCGCACACATGAAGTTTTTAAAAATGTGTTAAGACACTGTTTTATGCTGTACAGAATCTGCAATGTGAATTTTTTTTCCCTGCAATTTCTATGCAAACTTTCTAGAGCATGCCACAGGAGCGGATTTTCACTCCTGTCCCGTCCCACTCCCAGAGAAAAAATCCCGTCCTGTCCCAATCACGGGCCGGAGTAAAAAAATTAATCCTGTCCCGTCCCACTCCCGTAGAATGACTCCCACTCCCATCCCGCTCCCACTCAAAATTACTCCCACTCCTGTCCCGTTCCCATTTGAATAAACCAAACATGTTGAAAAAATGTTGCATTTTTTATTGTAGGTAAAATTGCAGTGCATATAAAAGGCATTGCCTTTAACTTTCGCATGCCTGACATTCGGTCGGTGTAAACAGCTCTCTTTTCGATGTGTCGTCTCCTCACTCCACGTTGATTTGTTATGTGTTTCGCCGGCAGCTGCTCCGAGTCGCTTTTCACTTCCGGTGGTGACAGGAAGTCAAACCCCTTTTGTAGTTCTTTTGTGCTGCTCGCATGGTCAATAGTATCAGCTCTCATAGATAGGGATGGGAATTGATAAGATTTTATCAATATCTATGCTGTTAACGATCCTGCTAATCGATCCAATTCTTTAACGATTCCCTTATCGATTCCTGCAGATTTTCCATGTGAGCAAATGTTGGTCTGATTTTTGTGGCAACAATGTCAAACACATGTCACAGCATATATAAATGCCTCTGCAGATTGATGGTGTGTCCACTCACTTAAGGTTGTGTAGTAGGTGCAGTTAGGATTAAGTCACAATTCTGATGTGTCTGAATCCTTTCAGTGGAAGGAATTGATAAGGGAATTGATAAGCAAAAAAATTAATGATATCGATTCTTTGATGGAGCTGTTAACGATTCTCAACTGGAATTGGTTTTCGATTCCCATCCCTACTCATAGAGAGATGACTATAAAAATGGACGCATCTGTTCATCTGATTGTTTAACACGGCTGAAAATGATCATCTGTTAATGTCGCACCCGCTCCTGCCCGCTCCCGTTGCTTTTTTTTCCCGTCCCGATCACTGAATTGATTAAAAAATGACCCGTGGGTCACATATCATGTGACCCACGGGAATTCCCGAAAAATATCATGCTCTAAAACTGTCTTATTTCAAAATCTATTCCAATCACAAGTTTGACTGGTGGCATGGTAACTTCTAACTCTTTAGGTGTTGTTAGCACAAACCTAAAGTAAATATTCCTATGTCTATGTTTAATTTGAGACATAGTCTACTCAATAATCTTAATTAAACCCTGTTATTAAAAACATGTGTTTACTCTGTCAGCATCTGTTGTAACCATGGCATCGGTAGGCACAATCAACCATAGGTCACCACTCACCATGGTCAAATGTGAAACAAAAATACCAGCTTCTGTCCAAAATGCCAGCAGCATTTGCATTGTTGGCATGTTTTAAAAGCAGCATCGTAGTGAGGGAGCAATGTGTTGGCATGAAATATTTGATCACTCAGAGTGATGCAATAATGTATCCTATTGTAGAGACCACTGACTTACACGATAAAATGACTCATTTGTTGTTTGTTTTTATAAATGTGACCTAACAAATTTATTGTTAGACTGACTTAAAGTAGGAATTTTATCCAACATGCAAAATTGTTATCTGACATACCAAATGGACAATACACTTTACTAGTCTTTCTGAGAAAGAGCTAATAGAAACTGGTGAAAAGCAGAACCTTCCAAGAATATATCCAGTCAGTAATTGGATGATCGCTCTGTCAGTCACATTCATTACTGACCTATCAGATTGTGTCAAAGGTGGGAGTTAATGCTGCAGTCTTAAGGAACGTAAGCTACTTTGTAAATCACACTCAAAACCTATCAGCAGTGAAGTTTGTGGCTGTGATATACGTTTTTCATTTAATAAAGAAATGTGATCCAGGTCTGATAAAAGTGCTACTGAAGCTGTTAGCATCTGTGCTATTCTTTGTACAGGCAGCACAGTCCTGCTGTTGTCCCTTGTAGCTCCCTTTCTCTCCTGCTCTTATAGATGCTAAGTGGGCTGTCTCACTTTGAGCTGCTTACAGTCATTAAAGATTGGAGCTGACAGATCCACCTGCTCTGCAAGGTTAGCAAAACAGTGCAGATAGATTCATTAATAAAAGCCAATACATTTAAAAGTATGAACTCAATTATATAATGCTACAGATGGAATTACTTCATATTGCCAACAATAGAAATTTAACCCCACTCAAAATTATTTAATTATCAGTCAATACCTAAATTCTTCATCTGTGTGAGTAAGACACCATCTTAATGGCTTTGTCTAATACTTATTTTACCAAGCCACCCTGAAATCATCACAATATTACAGACTGGACCCCAAATGCATCACTAAACAGGGTATGCATTTGTTGTCTAGCAATGTGCCACACACTTAGCTCAGTTGATAAGCTTTCATCCTGTTGGTCTCAGCACTAATTTCTGCACAGACTTCAATACTGGATTAATATTTTTGACTAAAGGAACTTTGAATAAAGTTTCGAGATTCTACCAAACTTTATTTAAGAGGATGACAGATCAGCAGACGAGCTGATTACATCCACAGGAGATCAGTATCCGTGACTACTAGGGGTGTAACGAAATGGTCAACTCACGAAACGATACGAAATACGAAACAGGGCTCACGATACAAAATAAAGATTAAGGAAAATCCCCAACGGTAGGAAGTTGTGCAAAAATCAAAATTTCTGTATTTTCTTCCTAATGCAAAAAATAATAATACAATACAATACAAAACAATACAAAAATATTGCTGCATCAGTACAAAATAAATGCTCTTTGAGAAAAAACAAAGTTGTAGTTTTTTCCCCTTATTTAGACTACAGTGCAAATACAAACAAATTCTCAATAAAAAGTGCTTTGTTGTTGTAACAATCAGGATAACTACATTCTTGAATGAAAAGGAAAACAAATAACAGTCCTCAGAGCTGCAGTTTAGACCTATAAATGTCTGAACTGTGAACTATAATATTTAGCCTATAACAGTGCATATACTTCTGATCTTCAAGTATGATCAAATTCTGTCAACTCAACAGTAGATGCAAAAATCAAATATTGTTTTTTATGCAGACTTACACAAACATAGTGGGGCAGTTCTACGGTTTGTTATGTGGTCAATGTGGATTTTAATGTTTCCTATGAATTGACGGTCAGTGAATGGACCAGGACGGCAGGGCGAGCAGGTCAGAGTTCAGAAGGGGAGAGTTAGTGTGTGTGTGTTTGAGCGAGGATGGATAGAGCCGTTAGCAGGCGGTCTAGAGATTACTACTCACTGTTTTGTTTGTAAATTAAAATTGTAGTTGGCGTGGTCACAGCCCACAGTGACTGTTGAATAAAAGCAGGTATTCGTAAGCCTGAGTCACCTTTATTTTAACGTCCGACGGATGTCACAATACAGCCGCTGCCTGTATCCAGTTCAAAGTAGTTGGTAGTTGGTAGTTGTTCTCACCTCAGTATACGGCGAACTGTAGCGGCATATTTTGCACACGGTTGTTGTTTTGTCCGCAATCTTCTCACTGTTCTCTCGTCTTTTACATGGGAAGCCAAAATAGGTCCACCGATTTATTTGGCGAAGGAGCGTCAGCTAATTCCCCCACTTCGTCCTCCTCCATATTGCAGTGAGTGTTTAGCTACGGGAGGCGAGGAGGGTAAAAAATCACCAGCGCCCCTTCGCATTTCTTTATTTCATCCTTTTATTTCAAGCGTCTTTGAATTTTATTTCGTCATTTTTTATTTCGCGAAATTTTGTGGCACAAAATTTCGTTTCACCCCTAGTGACTACCAGCATGAATTTAAACCAAATGATTTCCTTTTTTTTGAAAAAATATCAGCCAAATGTAAGCTGACTGATCTGTGCTCAGTTGATCGGAAGTATTTTGAAAATATTGCTTTCACTTGCAGAGAATGACAGAAGCCCTGTGACCTTTGATCTTTGGCCTCTGATATCTGTCAGGTCATGCTTTGTCATGGTGGACAGTCTCTCAAAGTTCAAAGAGAGTCCTTTGAAAAGTTTCTGAGATCAAGATTTAGGGGCCCTGCTAAGAATTGCCCTGATTGGTCCCACAACCACACAGAACATACCCCGTCTAAAGTACTGCTGCTAATGCTGTTCCAAAGACTCCAGGTCCTTGTTGTCGAAGCTTCGATAATTATTTGTGTGTGACATTCTGTGCTGCCCTTTACTGCGACAGTACATGAAAAGAGACAATGTGATTTACAAACCAATAAACAAAAGAGAAATGGGGAGCTTCTGTAGACCTATGGCCCTTTTAATGCCTAGAACCAGCAGTGCTGTCCATCAGCCTGTCAACAGTCTGCCCTCAGGCTGGCCCTCTACATCTCCCCTTTATGGTATTAGCCATTTGAACAACCCCCGCCTCCCTCATCCCCTCACCCACTGCCCCCCTGTGCTCTATCTCCTCTGTCCCCGTCCTTCTCTCGTCTGCTTATTCCCCTGCCTTCGATCATGTTTCCCGACTTTGGCCAGAGCAGAGAGCAGTGATCCCCTCCCCTGCCGTTCAACTCCACCTCCCACCTACCCTCCCCGCCACGTTATAGGCCAGTGCACCCCGAATGCCCCCTGGCATCTGTGGAATTGTTTATGTTTCAGAGTTTTGATATAGCTTGGCTGCCTTTTTAATTACAGGAATGCTGATGGAGAGATGGGAAGCTCGCCCTGACCCTTCCACCTCCTCTGTCACCTCCTGTCCTCACTCTCAAGCTCATTATGCCACCTGTTAGCCCCCCTGATAGCACAAGACAAGTAAACTAGGATTTGGGGGGCCAGGGTTTGTGCACACACATTTGTGGCTGTGGATTTCCTGAGGGTCCTCTGGAGTCGCAGTTCTGGGAGGTCGAAGTTGCAGTGACAGCACGTCTGCGCGTGTTGTCCGACAGATGAGTCATGCTCCCACTTTAGACTTCAGACGTGTGATTTACCACACAAGTATGATGAATCAACAGGTTGATTCATTGACTTATTAATAGTTTATTACCATTAAACTGTTTGCTGGAAGGTTAGAGGCTGGGGGATTGTGTGACATTGCAGCTCTCCTCTGTAACCCAAGACGACCAGCGTTGAGTAGGTGACGGCCTTATGTACAGTATTCCTTCTAATTAAAAGAAGGATATATAATCTGCACGTGTCACTGTGTCATATATCTGTGTGGTGACCTGTCTGAAACCCAAGCCAGTGTGAGGATTAAAATGCTCTGCTCGGAGAGGTCGGTTGTTTAAGGTCCGGTCAGGACTGATTGCCAAGATAGGAAGAGTCCACAGCTCCATGGTATGAGAACAGTGTCTCCTACCTCATTATCACAATATTACCGCATCTTCAGGCATGCGTATACTCACATGCACACTCACTTTTATAAGCCTATATGCATGCACTTAAAAATACACATGCTCTCATACTTGCACTTACTAAAAGATGGACCCCTACTTTGACATGGAGACAGTAGCAGCTCCTAACCCAGAGCTGTGCAGCAGATTTGCCATAGAGGGCAATCCCATACATCTGAGGTGTCAGAACTATGGCCTGGGGGAAAATATATAAATGTGACAATTCAGACTTTCCAACCATGTAAAAAACAATTACAGTTAGTTTTATTAAAGGGGATTCCTCCATTCTGCACTGCTGCTGTCAAACAGGGACTGTGAGGCACACCGATAAGCACACAGGAGGTAAAATATAGTGATATGCCTGTCTCTATGGACCTCTGAATGCTTGGATTTCCATCTCTTAACCTTTGTTGTTCAGTATTTCTGACAGTTTAAAGTAAATTCCCCATAAATAGCACAGTTTATTAACTTCTGAAAGCTTACTGTGTTTTACTGCCAAGCACCTTGGTATTGCAGATAAGATCATTTTTGAAGAGAGAGTGTCCTCATCAATTTTACTGCATACAGTAGTTGTTCTTATCAACATAACTGAATACAACACAGTCACTTCTTGAACTGTAACACTGCTGTATCAGTAATACCGCTGTCACTTTTCCCAAAATCAAAGATCTTCAACCCTCTGCCTCCACTGGATATGCAACACAGATTAAATTAATCTCTGTGAGATCATTTTAGGGCGGAACTGTACTTGGCAGGTAGTGCACGTGCCTCACAGCAAGAAGGTTCATGGTTCAATTCCTGGGTCGGACAAGGGCCTTTGTGTGAAGTTCGCATGTTAATCCTGTGCATGCGTGGGTTCTCTCTGGGCACTCCGGCTTCCTCCCACAGACCAAAAACATGCTCATTAGGTTGATTGGTGACTCTAAATTGTCCTTAGGTATGAGTGTGAACATGAATGATTGTCTGTCTCTCTATGTGGCCCTGCGATCGACGAGTGACCGGTTCAGGGTGTACCCCACCTCTCGCCCAATGACAGCTGAGATAGGCTCCAACCCCCCCCCGCCCCCCCCCCCAAAAGGGATAAAGAGGTATAAAAATGAATGAATGAATTAGATCATTTTACAATGAACCTCCTCTGAGGCCCCACCTGTGGGCTGCATGTCCTTGCATGTGAATCGTGCCCATGATTGACTTTTTCTGCTTCTCCGGTGGGTGCCCTGTCAAAGAGGACAGGGTCGCACAGGCCTGTGCACTTGTAGGGGCACTGTTTGACTGTGCCAGGTGGAAGGCTGACAAATGGGCCCACAGATTTGTCATGGATAAGGAGTGGGCCAGCTGCTTTGCACATAGTCAAAACAAAGCCCGGTCTCTTTTTTTTTTTTTGCCATTGGCAATGTGGAGCCCAAAGAGGTTGTACATACTGTCTTTGCCTGCCCTCCATTTTCTCAAAGGTACATTTTCTGTTGTTTATGTAGATTAGGTTTGCACTGAGAATACCCTCTGCTGGACAGTTTACTGTCCCAGGTGCCTTAAAGTGATTCTTAACTGTATGTGTTATATTTTTAAATGTACAGCTCAAGTACAGATTGTTACCCCATGCTCAAATTAATATTCCAACATGGAGAATGAGGTGAAAGCCCTAATTTGTGATTAGTGTTGTCTATAATTGTTACATTTTACATGTAGGAAACAAACTCGACATGAGCCATGGTTCTTTAAAAAGGAAACCTGCTAATTTTGGTATCAGAAGGGCTTTTGTTGTTGATATTCAGTGAAAAAAGACTATTAGCAGTGTGATTTTCCATTGAACAACAGACAAATGGCAACACAATGTGCTTTAAGTCCTGACATTGCAAGTCCTGTGGTGTGACAATAGACAAGCCCACATTGCTCAGCCCTAATTGGGATCATTTGTCTTTTTGCCTAACAAATCCCACATCAATTCCTTACACTTTGTTCTGCATGCCTTGAAAATCAAGGGGGCCACAATAGAAACCATAACAAAGAGTCTATGTCATCTGCACACCATCCAGTATCTGATGGATTTCAAAAAAGAGTGGAAACATCAGCAAATCAGCATGTGTTTGATATTAATGCCACACAGGAGTTGTGTAGGCCAATTTTTCCACTTACGAAATGACTACAGGAATCGGTAAGGAACCTAATTGTGCATTGTGTTGATAAGAATTGCAAAAGGTGTTAGTATCAATGCAATCTAATCAATTCAATCCACAGCCTAGAGCTGGCCCTGTTGTTAAAGAGCCTTTCATGAGCTAACCGGTGAGCTCAGAGAGTGGCCCTGGCATAACTGCATTGGAAAAATATGGAGTACTATCCCTTCAATGAGTCACTGAGCTCAGGACACTGCAGGGCAGAGGCCTTCTCTGCTTTTGTAGCTGTATCTTACCGTGTTTATTCCAAGCAGAGGGTGTTTTAGATTCATCGTACATTGGGGCGGACAAATCATGCCTGCTCACTCATTCGTCTAAAGTTAGCTTGGCAATGATGTGTTTTAAATTTCTGACTTTTTAGGACTCATTCAACACAGATTTAATTTCCCACAGAGCCAAACTGATGAGGGTTTGTGACATGGTAATGATAGCCACCCACGACCGCCTGAATGGACTGTGGTCACATCCAAACTGAGACGCCTTGGTCAGATGGAACAATCAAACCTAATTGTCAGTCATGCACTGAGGGTTTGTTCTTTTTTGTATTCACCCTTTTTTTCCCAGAAAGCCACAAGCATTGTGCCTGATTTATCACCGACCGAGAAAGAGTCTCAAGCATTTGAGCGTGGGCAGAAACTCGATGGAGAACAGAACTGATATTGAAGATGAATGCATCATGAGAGCCATATTTTCGCGTGCTTGAGGGGAGCGTGGAGAGGAGAAAAGGTGGACTCTTGTCCTCCTGTGCATCCAGAGAGGGCCATGCTTGAAGTAACGGCCACAGAGAGACAGGGAAGTGCTCAAGACCCAGGGGCCAAATGAATCCAGATGTCAGAGCATGTTCACAAGGTGGAGCCCACTTGTACAGTAGTTGTTTTTCCTTGTTCAAAAGTTCACTTGCTTCTATTTAGTTCATTTTTCCTGGCCGTCTCCCACTCTCTTTTCCCTTTTTTCCTCCTTCGTGTTCCTCTCTCTCTCTGTCACCCTCCTGGCAAAGGAAAATAAGCTTTTTTAACCAGAACAGAATGTCTAAAGGGTTTAATGATCCTGACGTAAACCTTTTGAAAGATGTGTATCCAGTTCTGGTGCAAGAAGACTGAATACTTTTGAGTATTTCCCTAAAGAAAACTTGCCTTTCCCCAAGCACACCTCCTAGAGAGCGAGATGAAGCCATGTTATTTCTGAGCATGATAATTCTATAATAACATTATGTAATGCTGTGTAACCTAAGCCTGTCAGTACATCTTGCAGTGTAAATTTCTTGCGGGGAGCCTTTCGACCTGACTCGCAGGCAGGCAGACCTCACACTGATGCATACTCTTCAGCCCCTCAGGCTTTGGAGAAACTGAAGTGGAACCAAAACTTCAACTCCTCCTACAAAACAATGCTATTTTGTCTCGCTCTTTTTTACATTTTTCAAGCTCCGTCTCTCTCCGGACAACTCTCCAGTTGCAATAAATTCCCGAACAGACCATTACTTGTCATGTCTGTCTGCTTTATGTCTGTCACACGCAGTCACGCTCTTCAAATCCTAAAATCTTCTGCGTGTGTGAGAGTGGCCTCGATCATGGCGACGATTACTGCTCTTGCAAATGAGTTGTGCCTTTTACTGGCCAGTGGGGAGTCCCTGTGTGTCACAGACAGCGGTCATATTAGTGCAGCTGTTGAGGAGGACATGACTGTTGTTATCCTTCTGTCTGTGAGCTGGGAGCGGCTGGACACACACAGGCACATACACAAACACACACACAGTCATTTGCTTACAATCACAGTAGGGAGATGGAATCACAAGGAGGATGGTACTCTGATAAAGGGGTTTGGAAGTGTAAACATTAAACAGGACTATAAAAAACACTACACTTAATTTTACAATGATTACTAGTTTCTAATATTAAATGCTTAATTTGCAAACACTGTAGCATAAGGCTCAAATTTATGCCACAATTCTAATGAAGTTGGGACGTGTAGACTTAAGTGAAACAGAATACCATGATTTGCAAGTAAGTTTTGACCTGAATTCAATTAAATGCATCACAGATAAAAAATATTTATTGTTCAACTTCATAAACTTAAATGGTTTTAGTAACTATCAACTTGTTTTAAATTTGATCATGGAGCATGTTTACTGCTGTGTTACATCACCTTTGCTATTAACATTAATCAATAAGCATTTGGGAACTAAGAACACTGATTGTTAAAGACTTGACGGAACAGCTGTTTCCATTCTAGCCTGATTTTCGACTTCAGTTGATCAGCAGTCTGGGGTCTCATTTTGTATTTTGCACTTTGTAATGCACCACGTTAAGGAGACAGGTATGGACTGCAGGCAGGTCATTCTAGTACCTGCACTATTTTACTATAAAGCCACACAGCTGAAACATGTTCAGAATGTGACTTGGCATTGTCTTGTGAATAAGCAGGGATGTTCCTGAAAAAAGCGTCACTTTGATTGCTCCAAAACCTGTATGTATGTTTCAGCATTACCTGAAGCACTGCCTCCAAATATGTGCAAGTAATCCTTGCCATGGGCACTGACACACTCTCTACCATTACAAATATGGCTTTTAACTTCGCACTGACAACAGTCTGGGTGGTTCTTTTTATCTTTAGCCCAGTAGACGCAACGTTCACGAGTTCCAAAAACAATTTGAAACATGGACTTGTCAGACCACAGCACCCTTTGCCACTCTGTTGACCAACAAAAGTATTGTAGTGCTGGTAGTTTTAAGGCTTAAATAAACAGTTCAGCCTGGTTTGACAAATGGCTTTTATTTAGCACATACAAATGGTTTCACTGCATTTGTAGAGGTGGTGGTGGTGGTGAGTGGGTGGGTGGGGGTGCGCGGTGGGTTAAGGTAATCAGTTTAAACAAGCTGTAACACTGATTTGACCTCCCAAATCAAGACATTATGATAATCAAGACTAAATACATTGCAATGCTCAAATGTTTTGTTGATAGGTTTTGTCATGTGTTCTTCGGTGGAAATCTTCCCTGCATTTTTTATAGCACATGGCATGCTCTTTTCTCTTACCAAAATAGCTCTTATTTTAATTCAAGTGAGGAGCAGAAGAATCCATGTCAGATACCACAATTAGTTTTAAGAGCAACAAAACAAAGTAATCTAAAGAGGCAGCCATTACATTACATTGTATTGCTGCGATCTGCGACAATACAGAACAACTGCTCCATGGTGTGAGCTGCCCCTCAAGGCAAAACAAGATATGTATTAAACTTTTTGGAGTTTGTACACACACATATGCAGACATAAATAAGTCAACAAGTAACATTGTTTAAGACTTCTGATCACAATGTCAAACAGAAAAGTGATGATTTTGCCGTAGTTGAGGAGCCCTAGCAAGAATGCATGTATCCTGTGAGGGTGCTGATGGTGGGGGTATATTGGCACTCACCTCCCCCTGTCTCGATTTCTGTACAGTTGCTACTGCTCCTTCATGTACTGGCATGCTTTTTAGCTGACATCACACCCCAGAGGAGAGTGTTGTGTCCAAACTATGCACACACATGCGCACATACATACGTGTACAAGGAGTCCTGCTCATTGGAGAGTTGTTGAGAGGGAGAACAGAGCACAAGTTTACAAGACTGAGTGGCTCTTTGGTTGAGGAAATAATGGGACCAAAGGATAAGTGGGGTGTTTCAGGATGGTTAAAGTGTTCTCATGTATGGTAATCAGCCAATTCTCTATACCAGTCTGATCATAATTGATCTCAACCATGGAATAGAATGTGAAAGAAGGCACGTATTCAACTAGAAACCATGTCAATGGGCAATAAAACAGGGCTAGACTGAGGAGAATGTTGGAGAAGGCGGAAAGAAACATGATCCTGAGAAACTGGCCTTGCTTCCTCTTTGACATTTTGTCTCCACCTTTTGTTACAGAGTGTTGTTTAGCAAGAAGTGGCACTTTATTGGCACCACTTAGCCTCTGCTCTGACATCATAGACTGCCTGACAGTTTCACATGCTCCCCAGGAAATTACATCAATGACATGACATGAGCAAAATGACTCAACAATTGAAACATTTTGTGTTTAACTCCCTTTGAGAATCTGGAACATTCAATCTTTGTCACAAAAAGTGCAAATTGATTGCTGTTTCTGTTAATATCAGAATACAGTTTAGATCTCCTTCTGCCTGAACAGAATCTGTTCCTTGCACATTATTTCTGGGTGACTTTGTGCATTATTGTGTCCAACCATTTTTATAAAAGCTTGACTATGGTTTATCCCAACTCATAAAGACACACAATCTAAGAGGACTAAAGCTATGGTTAGGTTCTTGAGGTCCTTTCTCTGTTGGTCAAAAGTGGTCCAGGAGTCAGACAAACTGGCTTGTCTTATGGTCAGAAGACTGAAAAAAGCAAAATTAATCAGAACATTATTTTCCATAGTAGAAAGCTGGAGGTATACTTGCTGTTAACAATGCCCACTAAAAATGTGTACAAAAAAGGGAAATAAGTTTGGTATACTTGTTCAAAGGTAAACGTGTACATGTGTGACTGGGTTTGATGCCATGGTTGACTTTGTCTATACATATGTTAGCTTAGTATCCTTGACTGTACTTTCTCAAATGTACCTAATGAAGCGCTATATGATACAGAGTTTTATAAAGCAAGACACTGAAGTGTATGCCTTCTGCTCTTCCAGTGCTTTGATCAGACATCTACCAACACAGTTGACAGCAAGTCATTAGTTGACACAGTAACTCATTGCACCCATACACCAAGACAGTCCCAAAGATACACAGAGGAATATATCACCGAAATGGAGTGAAGACAGTGTTGAGGATAAGGTTAAACAACTGGTCATTAGTTGTTGACAAATATTTGATGGTGATATTGATGTTTGGTGTTTATTTTGTGACTTTTTCTCTGAGTTAAATACAGGCTAAGGTTTTTTGCAACCTCTAGTGGTGCCCTCCAGTAACAGGCATCACATACAGGCAAATATAAACAAAAACACTTATGGTGCCAAATGGACCCAAATGCAAAGGCAGAGACAAACTGAAACTTTATATCTGTCTTAAGACTTACTCATTGCTTCTCAGGATGCATGGTCAATCTGTTTTTTGTGGTCTCCCTTGCAGACACTGATTACATGAATGTGTAAAAATATGGGCCCTAGTGCTGGGTGGCACAGGGTGCACAGAGCCTGGCGCACCCCCTGCAGTGTTAATTTTGTCAGGCGCACAGCCATGCACCACTAATTTGACAATTTGGTAGACTGGCTGCGCCCAGATGGGTGTGATGGCACACCAGGGGGAGGTGCCGACAGATTCAGGTTAGCGCAGTGACAATTTCTGGCCAAAAAACTCAGCAGAAGTTGCACTAAAAGCTCGCCAGCTCTCGGCGCAGGCGAAGCACCCTCCGTAGCAGTAATTTGGTGACAAGCGCACATGGAAACACACATCAACAAAGCCTCAGAGGCAGGTATCCGGAGTGTCAGGCACATTTTAATGCAATAAACATTCACATCAACCACTATTTAATGTAACTGTCTGAACCAGCATATACATTTTAAGGGATTAATAAAATTCCTATCTATCTATTTGTATCTGTATTGATTGTCCCATCACATCCGGTGTCGGATTAAAGCCCTTTGTCATAATGGAAACTTAACCTGACAGCAGCTGGAAGTTTGATGCACATCTTGCAAGCCGACAATAAACAGCCTTGTCATCTGATACAGAGTATATATTCAGCTTCTCTCATCTCACGAAATTTAAAGAAAAGAGGGAGAAAAAAAGAGAAAATAAATGTATGTCACTCAGTGTCTTAAGGATTTAGCTGTGCCTGCCCATATTTCTGTGTTTTAGTCTTTATTCTTAACGTGACCAAAAAAGATGGAGTAGGCTACATTTTTGCAAGGAGGATGAGGAGGAGATAACAGGAGAGTATACAGTATATCACTAAAGGCTCTGCTATTTGGCGATGACAGACCAGGAGTGCAGGTGGATCACAAGCCTGAATTGATTAGTCTGCTACTGTGTTTAAATGTCTTTCACTTAATTTTGTACTCCTATTAATGACAAAGGAACAGATGACATCTGTCCCAGGAGCTGGCCCACAAGGTGACACGCTTCATGGCCTCCCATGCACGCCCCAATTGCCCCTCCGCTCTCTCAGCAAATGCAGGAGCCAACACAAACCACAGCTATCATGCAGCCAACATGCAACGGTTTTGTTTAAATCCTTACAGTATGAGCTCAGCATTTGAGCAATATTTAGGGAAGGGACGTGCAACTTTGATTAACAAGAGGGAAGTTGACAAAAATATGTAACTGGCATCACATGTATGCATTGAGCAGTACTTCACTGAGTTGAACACAGAATTCACACTAAACTTATTCACTGCGTAATACAAATAACACCATTTATGAGTTTTTAAAATGTGTTTAACTTCCATCATTTCTTTTCTATTTTGAAATATTAAAAAAAATCAAGGTTACACAGAAACAATCAGCCAGCTATAGCTCCACTTTCTTCAATGCCATGCTGCTTTTAATGCTGACATGGCAGATTTTTAAGCTTTTATTCAAGAACATACATTTGATTGTATTTTAAAGTGATTGGAAGGCTGCATCAAGGGCCTTATGTGTCCCCCAGGCCTCCAGATGCCCATCCCTGATTTCAAAATGGCATTAAAACTGTGGATGGTACCTTTTATTGCCCTGTTATTCTGGTGCTTTTAGTTAAAATGACTTGAGTTATTATATTCCTATTGTAGAATGTCTTCTTTTTTCTGTTTTTTTCCCCCTGCAGACATGTTCCAGTTCCTCCTCTCCTTCTCTCAAGGCCACCTGAGCTCAATGTTGGAGGGAACATACTCATCTCTGTCCCGCCACGCCCTGCCCCATGTTAACCAGCTCTTCTCCTCACTCTCCCTCTACCTCCGTGGGGCTAACGTCTCTGTGGAGGCGTCTGTTCACCAGTTTTTCAACAACCTCTTCCCGCTGGTCTACACGCGGCTCATCAACCCGGGCATCGATGGCAGCATGACAACAGCTAGTGAGATGAGCGACTGTCTCCGCATGACGAGGCAGGACGTCAACCCGTTTGGGCTCCATCCAGCCATCATGGTACAGACGCTGGCCGGGGCCCTGGGAGCTGGACGACAACTGGGCCTGGCCCTGGATGAGGGGCTGGAGGTGATGAATGCTACAGAGTATGTCAGCCTGAGTAAAGAGTGTGTAAAAGGCCTGGTGAAGATGGTGTACTGCTCCCACTGCAGAGGACTGACGCTGATTAAGCCCTGTGTGGGATACTGTCTGAATGTAATGCGAGGGTGCTTGGCCAGTGTGTCTGAGCTGGATCAGCCTTGGAGGAGGTATACCAGCTTGTTGGAGCAGCTCACCCACGCCATGGCGGGACACCACAGCCTTGAGCTGGCCCTGCTTGGCGTTGGAGGCTATGTTAATGATGCCTTGCTGTACGCACAGCTCCATGGTCCACTCATCACTGCTACGGTGAGTATGCACTATATCAGTAGCTTTAATGGCCGTCCCAAAATGCCTCTCAAAGCTCTCTGTGTAACATCATTGTTTCATGTATGTCTCTTGGCAGTGTCTGGTGTATTGATTGGAAGGATTTTCAAGGCTTATAAGCTAAATTTTTCCCACTTTTACACATGAAACCCCTTTACACTACCATAATATTTGCAATGCAGGGAAACTATTCAAAGAAAAATCATGTCTGTACAGAAAAGGAAATAATAAGTCTCTCTTTCTGGAAAAAAAGAACAGTTGTATCCAAAAAAGCAGAAAAGCAAGGCCACTTTACATCAAAATCAGGGTTATTTAGGTTCTCACTGTTGGGGAATGTTACAAATTCCTCATTGACTTTGATTAGAATAAGGAAAGGGGTTGATAAAATGGGGATTTATTACACTTGCATGCTGTGAGTACAACCATATGCCTTATGTTAAATGTGGTTTGCAGTTGGATGCTCACAGCTCAGTGACAGTTTCATGAAAGGCTGCCAGACAGTTGTAAAACTGAACACTGCAGTTAAATCCGAAGCGAAAATTGCGCTTCTTTTAAACAATTTTATCTTGGTTTGTTGTGCCACATTCACGGCAAGCATTGTGGTGAGGCGAGACTAAATAAACACAAGAGCTGGGGTTTGAAGTTTTGTTTAATTCTCTCCAATACAAAGCAGTGTAACGTGGCTGTAAAACTGGAGAACAAGTCTCTGCAGTAAAGTTCCTAATCTTTCACATATTTAGACTAAGCGTGTAATAAATAGCACATATCTGATGTCATACGCCGTGGTTGGAGAGCTGTTTGCATGACCAAAATGAGCTTTGCCCGTAAATGCACTAACCCATGATCCTTATCATCTCATTTTAAACAATGCTCCCTCTGCCAGATTTTGAAGTGAAAGTCACACATGTGGGTGTAAGGTGACTTGAGTCATGCATCAAGGCACAGAAGGTGATTAGGGGAGACTTATATGCATCATCAAGAGAAACATGACTTTATTCCTTGGAGCATGTTAGTCCCTGTTGAATCTCCCTCTCTCCTTTAAATTTCAGGGATGGTTGATGATGCAGTTTATGTGCTCTGAAAGATTCTAAATTGATCTACAAGAGCACCTATAGATGTTTGTCCTCAGGGCATGAATGTGCTTAAGTGTTCAGTACATCAAACTGCTGCAGTTGTTATTTGGCCTGTTTTTACTGACAAGGTGCCGGGACTCAATATCTGCAAGATGTGGGAACAGAATGTTTTTTCTGTCCCAAGGTTGATTTTACACGCTAAGTTTGATGGACTCAGTTCTGTTCTGGGTTAAAGTTTCAATACTGCTGCATATTTCACTCAGCTTAGTTATTTTTCAACACTTCACTATGAGTGTTTTCACAGACAATCAGAACAGGACCAAGTATGAACTAGGGCTGTCACCTTAAACTTGATATTCAAATATCTATTCCAACGTGGAGGTTAAATTTTGTAGTTGAACTGTCAATACACTTACAAAGAGAGACCAAAGCTCTACAGCACTTAATTGCCTGATCCAACAGGGGATGCTCCCAGTGCATCCCGACCATCTATTGCTGTTACCTAAACAACAGGAGGTATATCACAAGAGGACAGGCAAGCCCACTCCAAGCAATCAGTAATGGCACCAAAACATCTGAGTAGCACTATTTGGAATCATTTTGGCCTAAAACGTGTCTCAATTATAAGCAAAGCAGCTGGCTTACTCCTCATCAACAACAAACCTTTTGTCACTTTCCACCTACTACCTTCCCTGCAATGTGTCAAATGGTTTTGTTGGCAGGGAACATGTTTCCAACACAGATGTGCTTAGGAGGGTGGGAATGCACGTCCACATCTGGCCCATGTATCTGAAACACAAGAACATGGAACTGGAAGGAATACTTGACAACCTCCTTGTCAAGTACTCATTCCAGTGCACCTGCATCTTCCAAGGCATACTGGACCAAAGGAAGGGAAAAAGGCCATCATTGGCAAGATTGCAAGTGTCATATAAAAGAACATGCAGCCCACTGGTGCTGCCTCAGAAAAAACAAACATTAAAATGATCGAATGAAAACGCTTCATATCTCTAGCCAGGCCAGCAGGGGATTTAGATTTGTTTGGTTATTCGTGTCAATACATGAAAACAATCTAGTTCAATTTTTGAGAAAAGTGGCATCCCTTGTCTGAACTCTCTGCGCAGAACAATGCGCTTTTTGGATTAAACCCATTTTGCTCAGCTGTCTATATTAGAAATAGTACATAAGTAATGAACGTCCAGGTTTACCTCACTATAGATCTAAACGAGTCATTACTCCTTGGTATATTAACAGTCTTTATCTTTATTAATGGACAAATGATCAAGTCTGAGTTGAGTCAATAAATTCTCATTTCTCCTCACTTTGTCCCTCTCACTCTCCACACTATAACAGGCACACACTGTGACGGACACTCAAACTCTGCTGTGAAGCATGCTCAGGACTTCCTTGTAAATAAACTGGCTGTTAAAGATCTTCCCGTCAAAGACCATCTGTGGCAGTTAAATGAACAATAACAGTGTAATGTCTACTGTCAGTTGCTGTGTGATTTCAGGACAGGGTGAAAACATGCTTAAACTTTTTTTTGAATCAGCACAGTGACTTGTGTCTGATGTTTTTGACCCTGAAAACCTGTGTTGGCCCAGTTTTTATAACTCACAACAGTCAAAGGAATCAAAAAGAGACTTGATGAAGAGTTGAATTAGGTGTCACCAGCACTCACACAACTAGCACAAGCTTTCCTGCAGGTTTGACGGATAGGTCAGGATTTTGGAAGTGAGGTTGTTTGAGGTACATCACTAGCATTGCCATTAAACACAATTACAGAGTTCAGCTCTGTCTATACTAGGGTTGTAACTAGGGGTGGGCGATATGGCAAAAATATCATATCACGATTTTTTAAAAATAAAGTCACAATCACGATTTTATCATGGTTCTTTTTTACGTTGATTTTTCTAGACTAATTTGCATGTTTGACCATTTTTTCCCTATGTTTAACATTTAAAACATGTAAAACCCTAAAAGAAAAAAAAAGACAATTAAAGCCAAAGAAACTTTCTGAACAGGTTTTAAATTAAATAGTGCAGTTTTTATAAAAATGTGCAATAAATGTAAACATAAAAGGTAATGAGCAACAATATCAACATTATCTCTTAAAGTGCAACAATTTAGAACAAATGTTATCTAACTGCAATGTCTATAACCTAGGGATGGGCATTTTATCCGATGCGCAATCATTGCATCGTTGCGAGGGTCTATGGTAGATTGCATCGGTTGGAGTGGTGTGCATCGGGTTAGAAACTGGGCTGAAACCACAATGTATCGCATCGTAAAAGCTTTGCATCGGTAAAATCCGATGTCATGTTATTATATATATATTTTTTAAATTTAAAATTATTGCTTTCAGTGTGCTGAAAGTGCTGTTTTTTCAAACTGCTGTTTATATGTTTAGTCTAAATTGTTAATGACAGCTTTGAAGGCTGAGCTCCACTACTGTTAGGCCTATGTCCCTGTTTGTGAAATAGGCCTACTTTTTTATGTTGACATACACACTTCCTGACTGCTTAAGTAGCCTACTGTAAGTGGTCTGAAGTGGTCTTGAAGGAACAATAAAGTTGAGTTGAATTTGCACAGATTTGCATCGTTATTGCATCGTGATTGCATCCTGATTGCATCGTGGTAGGAAGATAAATTGTATCATCCTGAATTGGTAGATGCTTCATGTGAATGGTTAGTGTATCGTACCGTAGCCTATATATCGAGATGCATATTGTATCGTCCTGGGGATGGAGATTTCCATCCCTACTATAACCTGAGTGAATAATACAGCTGCTTTAGAACAGATTTTTGTTCAGACATCTTCAAGCTTTTATCTCCTTTTCTCTTTCCGCCATGGCTTCACGCTACATAACCAAACAGTAGATACTACCATGCACTGCGCGTAATGTGCTTCGATTGGCTAATCCGGTGCGCGTCAAAGTCTCTGCGCCCACACAGACGATCTGACGATCTTTCTGCTTTATGAGATCATCCCCACGTTATAATCCTTAACGATTTAATATCATCATATCGCACACCCCTAGTTGTAACTATGCAACAATTTCAAACTTGACATCGATACCTAAGAAGATATTGGATACTCAATACCAATTTCCATACCACAGGGATAAAAATACTTAAAATGGCATAAAAACATTTTTATTAACATGAAAAATCGAACCACAGATAAACAATCAATTAAAGGACACAGTTAAGTAATCGGAAAATGAAAAAAAAAAAAAAAAAAACAAGACTCCTATCGAAGATGCAGCATGAGTGTTTCTTTTGTTGTATGGTCCAACAGTTTCTAGATGAAAAAACCCTGTGGATTTAGCAGTATGAGAAGTTGCTGGAACCCAAGGTTTTCCATTGTGTTAGTGAGTACTTGATCCTTACAGATTCTGTTTATTTCTAATGCTTCAGGAGAATTGGAATCTTATTTTCATTGTTTATCAAATGTCAATGGTAGAGTTGGCTGTAATTTATTAGGTTTAGTGGCAGGTTGTCTTCTCTCTGCTTCAGTCTGCATCTTAAATGATAGAAAACACATTAGAGTCATGTTAGCGAGCTAAAGGCTGCTACCGGTGGCTAATGGCTACTAGCTGAGGCTAATGGCTTAAAAACAAAACAACCAACATTCATTGAGCAGCAAACTAAACAAGGGTAGCACAGAGTACAGTAGTGCGCTAGCTGCGGCTAATGGCTTAAAACAAAACATCAAACATTCATTGAGCAGCAAGCTCAATGAATGTTTGCAGCTAGAAGCAGGTAATCTCAAAAAAAGCTAACATGAATGAGGGCCACTTTCCAGACTAACATAAATAATTAGTTTAATATAGTAAGTTAATGATGAAGAGGAGCTTTACTAACCTGTCAGAATTGATCATGAAGGCCAGGTTGCAAGTCCTTCAGGTGTTTTGCCAAAGTAGTTGTGCTTCTGGCAGAAGTCATTTTACGTAGGATAGCAAGCGGGGTTGCAGCAGGGGCTCACTCTCCTTACGAGTGGGTGACGCGATTTTGGTAGCTAGGTCGCAGCATTAAGGTGCGTTCACACCGCAAGCGACCCAGCTACCAAAGTCGCGTCGTCCACTGATGTAGCGTCGCGCGTCTATAAATACCTGTTTGGTCGCCGTTGGCGTCGGCCGTCGGTCGGTGATGTCAAGTCCGCACGAGTTTTACCGCGATCGTATCATATATCACATAATAGGATGTATAAGCGGACATTATTCCAGCTGTGTCCTTTTCACTCACTTATCAGACACAAAACTCTGCAACTGATGATGCAGCAGCATCCTCTGTGAGTTTACCGCGGTCCGTCTACAAATGTTCTCACTGAGATTAGTTCCGCCTAGAAGGAAGTCATCCGCTCTGTAGTCCGGATGAATAACGGCACCGTCACACGTACACACACCGCTGATTGGCTGATGCCACACAGCCACACACAACATCGCCTGAATAGATCAACTTTTTTTTAACTTTGACATCGCGCGACGAGTGAAGTGGTCGTATTGTCGCCGGCTGTCGCATCGCAGGAGGGTTAGCCCCGCCCCATCGCAGCTGTACATTGACTTTGAATGGAGAGTGATCGCCGAGGTAGTACAAGTAGCATCCGGTGTGAACGCACCTTTAGACTATACAGAAATAATTGGCACAGAGGCTAGAGCTACATTTAGTTTGACACGTGGTCATCCTCTCTGTGTAATTTAAAGAGTTTTAGGTGAAAACAAGCTATAGAAACAACATGATGATTGCACATTGTAAAATTTCTGGACAACAGGCTTGTTTTTATCTAGAACTTTTACCATTTCTCTACAGAAACAAAATTGATCCCTGTCACTGTGCCAAAAGTCAAGGCTAGTGCTCAGTAATGCCATACAACTTCACTTAAGATATCAAAACTATCCTTTTTACAGCTCAATCTCAACATCACAGATGACAATAGAGCCAAACTCATCCATGCAATGAGATGACATTTCACTGTAATGTTGTGTATCTGGGTCATAGTGCAACAGTAGGTCACTCTGCAGTTGCCTGAGATGACAGTTACAGCCTTGGATGGGTAAATTCATCACATATCATTTGGCTTGCTATGGTTTGCTTAAAAAGGGGAGAGTGAAAGTGAGCTAAACAAATAAATCTGTTCCCATGAAAAAGCAACAATACTTTTCTCTTAAGTTTGTCCCCATCTCCTTATATGGTAATTATTTTTAAAGTTGTTATTGTCAAAACCTCTAGTTACTAAGCTGGACCATTGCTATGTGTGATACAAACAGTGCTTAACATTGGAGTAGAGAAGGAAGGAAGAATACTTCAATTGTTGACAGGATGGAATAGGCTGCAGTTGTTCTATAATATCTTTAATGGGACCACTTGTGGACATGCCGATACTGGATCTGTTCCCAGAACTTTAGGAACAACAGTAAAGAGACCATAATATGCAAGCTGTTTGTGGATTCAGCTCTGAATTTCCCTTTTCCTTTTTTTATCATGGGCTGCTTTTTACTTGATTGAATGATTCTCGCACCATTGATCACTGTAATGACTTACAGCAAAAAGAAAAAAATAAACCCACCTAAACTCATACTTCAAGCAGGGCCCTGCAGGGTTTGGATAGGTTTTTTAAACTGCAGACAGAAAAAAGGATATTGTTTTTTTGAAGTTATAAAGTTGGAGACCACATTAAGTGTTGACACCTTTTGCCTAGGTCCCTAACAAACATAAACAAAAAAGTTTCTACATAAAATATAAAAATTAAAATGAAAAAGTTCAAAGATATCACAAATTAGAACTTATGTTTTAAACCTTAAATAAAAAGTAACATGTTTATCATTTAAGTAACTTTAAATGATATGTTTTTATCAGACTTTACACAACATTTGACATAGTGGACCATAACATTTTTAGTAGAGAAACTCATTGACCTTGTTAGCATATCTGGAACAGTTTTAAATTGGCTTTCATCTTATCTAACTGACAGGTGTTTTTGTGTATCTGCAAACAAGATCATGTTGGATATGGCAGGCTGTCATTCAGGGTCCCACAGGGCTCTGTTCTCAACAGGTCACTTATGATCTACTGCTGTTCTTCTCATCCATGTGCTTTTGTGCACTACCATGTGTTTCTGTGAGACAGTGTCAATCAGTGAACAGTCTGCTGCTGTCTCATCTGGTTTCAGAAATATTAGAGCAGATGTTAAATCAAAACTTTTGTCTTTTTTCACCTGCTCTGCGGGGAATGGCTCTCTCCAAGCGTCACAGCATGCTCTGTGCCATTTTATTTCTTTTCTGCAGCAGTCTTTCACTGGTGGCAAATAAAACATAAGAATAAAATAGACCCATAATTACTTTAATAAAGACTTGCTCAAGGTGAGCTGCTTTAGGCATCAGGTTCTGCGTAATGGGCCTTGAGAGAGGGGGGATTTCAGGAAGCTGACTGAACCAGAGCAGTGATGCCCAAGGTCAGAGGAGACGTTACCACTGATGTTTGTTTGAATAAAGTCCTGTTTTTTGCCAATTTTTCCAGCATTGCGCAGCACATTTTTGATTTCTTTGTGTTTTTTGCCCCTCATCATGTCTGCCTTAACACGCTCTCACCACAGAGGCACTTTGGTTCATCAGATGTGCGCTGATGGGACTCATGCAGAAAAAAAAAATCATCCTTAATCTGCAGAAATAAGTCTTTATTGCACTCAGTGACATTGCTCTAGTGAGATGGCTGCACTGAGCAGCTGCAGCAGGAGGAGGTGTCAACTGTCTGTAGCTGCTGAGCATGAGGCATTTACATTTGTCTGTAACTGATTATCACATTCCTGTTTTTTAAGAAAAATGACTAAATACATATGTATAAGTTGTTCTCCAGATCATGGCAAGAGTCAAATATAATAAATCATTACTGCCGGGTAGGGCCTTCTATTTTTGACTCCTGCACTTGTAGCAAAGTAGCCAGTAATCACAGTTGTCATAGAAGTATGGGATGAACTAAAAGGACCATAAGCTAACATTACACTTCACCCTGCAAAACCAACCTCGCATTGTTTACTTGCTAAAGCTGCTATGGTCATGAAGAGGGCTCAGTTTTTATCCTTTTCTGTTTGCTTTTTTACCTACAGACTTTTTAATTAATTAGGTTTGTACTTGTTTTCGGCAGGGTTGGAATTATCTGATTTGAGACATACCAGGACATGACTTTGGGTTGTTCCTGAAGCTGTTGCGAGGACATTGCTTCCGATAAAGCCACAGAGCCATTCAACCAAGCAGTTACACCCACTTTGCTGATATTTGCAACAGAACATGTTTACCTTATCACTGGAAAGTACCTTACATTCAACAACATGAACACTTTTATACATGGATAGTTGCAAAGATGTTGAATAAGCCTGTGTGTTTTAGGGCTGTCACTTTACCTAAAAATCAACTACAGTGGTTTTTGAGTATTCACACTGATAACTGAGGATGCTCAGAGGGGCTGCTTCCTTGATAATAAAGTTAAGACAGCAATGGACTGTAAAGTAGCATTGGGAGTGCCCTCTGTTGGATTGGACCATTCACTGCTTCAGGCACCCTAATATGCTCCTGCACTGTATGTTATTAATTTGAATATGCATTTACAGTTTGTGTATGGATTTCAACCTCCAAGTATAAAAAGATATTTGAAATTTAAAAATCAAACCCAGGCTCCAGCCCCCCGCAACCCCGAAATGAAAGCCGGGTATAGAAAATGAATGAATGAATGAATATCAAACCCAAGTGAATGTGTGTCCACCTCACTTGCATCATTAAAAACTAGAGGGAAGCTACAGAAATGGGACTTTAAATTGGCTGTCACAGATGTCACAAATGATTTCATTTCAATGCATTTTTACCTGCCAGCATTGCTGGTGGCTCAAGGCTAAAAGTTATATGTGCAGTGTTTCTTTAGCCTCTGTTCAGCACAACAACACAATATGTGTGTTAAATTGTTGGAGATGGTGCTAAAAACATTACTTGGCAGAAGAAAACAGATACTGCCCCACACCGTCAAGACTCATTAAATAATAATAAATCTGAACAGCAACTAAAGACCTGTAAGTACTCTTAATTGTAATTATGCTCCCAAAAGGCATGTTTTAAATGAACATGAAAGAGCCTGAATGATTTTACATTTAACACTATAACTTTAAATGTATTGAATTCTGAGGCACATCTTGTTCTTTCATCCAAACATGCATCTGCAGTCAGCTCCAAAGTCTGACCTAACTCAACAATCCAGAGTGTGATCAAGCTTGTGTTTTGTGCGTGTGTGTATGACTGCTTGGTATTCATGGTGTAGCAGGCGAGCTTGGAGCTGGGAGTCCAGCACGGGAACAAGTGGGAACAGAATTGAAAGGGTTCCAGCTAGGCCATACAAACTAGACCCAGCCAGCTGGAAGAAAAGGCCCCGAGAATTGTTGCTGATAAAAGAAGTGGCCCCCGCTTGGACACTGGTGGCTCCCAGTTACTGTGCTCTCATTTCTTCACGCAGCCATTCAGCCAGGCTAGAGTGCAAACATGATCAGCTTCATTCACAATACGCACAACGACGCACACACTTGGCCACACATAGAAAAGCGGACAGCTCTATAGCCTTGTATTTACAGGGACCCATGGCCTTTTTAAATCACTGTATGTTTTCATAAAGCCACTGTGGCCTGTCAAGGAAAACTGTTGAGTCTCCAGAGTGCAACTACTGTCACCCTTACACCTCCTTGTGCCCCCCTCCCAGACGTGCACCAAATTTACCACCTATTATCTTTACTATCCTGCTGCCGAGCAAATAAAAGCGCTCATAGTGAGGTTAACCTAGTGTTGATTCTTATAACCTCTGCTCAATGTGTGAAGTTAAGCACAAAGTCACTCTGTTTTCTGCCGAGGGAGAATATTATATAGAGTTGTTATTAAAGGAATTATTGTGACTGTGTGGTTTTATGCTGGGATGTTATCCCAAACCATTTTGTGGTTACTTTCTCTCTCACGTACGGAGCTGCAGACTGCACAGTGTCTACTCTATATGTTGCAATACATCATAGGGTAAAACCTGGGTCAAAACAGATATTTTTATACTGTACATACATACACATTACCACACTGAGTGCAGGTATCAGGTTTAAGAAGTCTATAGATGTGCGGCCCACCCTGTGACAATACCAGCAGCCTGCTTTAGGCTGAAAGGCAGCTATTGATAATTGTGTGGGGCAGCAGAAGGGGATAGATTCTGTTTTAACACATTCCTCCACTTATTGAGATGGAGCATAAACGTGGGGCTCTAAGGGAGGTGGTTATGGCCATGAATATTGGGAGAGCCTGAGGCTAGATTATATCAAGTAGACACAATTTGGAGAAAATTGGAAAATGTCCAGCAGAAGTGGCTACTCTTATTGGGCCCATGTGTAAATGGGAGCTCCCATATTTAGCAAGGTTCACCCTCTCTGAATGCCGCCCTGTTGAATTCTTTAGAAAGTTTCTCCTGGTACAGTCCCCAGGAGGCCATGGATTGCTGTTTTTTGACATGGTCATAAAAATGATATGGCTCATATGACCTGAGGGGGAACTTTTATATCTTGTACCTGCAAAAGATGACTAGATATTTAAATAAATCATACACACAGAGGCTTGGCTGTAACCTGACACACCAGATGGACCGTTCAATATATTTTACTGGTCCATCTGGGCAAAAGCCTGCAGAAAGTATTTGGAAATGGACAGGAACTTCCCAGCATATCTGGGAGGTGGTTAGATGATGATGTTCCATTGGTCACATTTATTTAGGCCAACAGGATGTTGTAGTGGACAGGCATGACAGCTGTGGTTAATCCTAGTCAAAGAGGGCTGGAAGTGGGCTGGAAAAAATTGATGAAAATGAATTTCATCATTTTACCTGGATGTTCATATATATTGACAACCCAAAGGCATGTTCCCAGTATTGACGGCTGAAGAACCAAAAAGGCTTTCACCTACAGTTGTCAACCACTGTTTGGCGAAGTAGTGCAGGCTTTCATTATTCTACATCTCTTCAAAACGACACGTTATCATTGCATAAGTCCAATGACACAAAGATACGTTATTGTGTGTAAATTTGAGACTCTGATGCAGTACTTTTCATATTGTTTGACTCCATAATAACTGCACATCCTTGCCAAAATTTAACAGCAGGTACCGGTATGTTCAAATCACAATATTCAAGAATCCTTTGCCTTACACCTCTACCAACATAACAATCAACAGATATACTTGTTAGGTTTATGTGTATTTCAGGTGTTATGCTCAATAATCCTACTGTTAGGGAGGTGAGGAACATATATTCCTCATTATCAAAACATTTTTGAGTATGGAGCTAACATTTGTGTGTTAATCTAAGTTTATTTTTAGTTGATGGATAAAAGTAGGATCATTAAAAACTTTTATTTTCAGTCAGTGTTCTGTGGTACTTATTTTATTTGAGAGCATTGTATTTTGATCTAGTTAACACAAAATTAGATTAGGACAGGTCTGTTATATGCTAATGTCTCAATGTTTTACAGTCACTGTTGAACATCTGACAGCATTGATCTCCTATTTGCTTCTCTGTGGATTTTCTCTCTGAGATGAGGCACTATAGTATAGAAGACTGACTCAGACTATTCTCTTAATTTGTTAGTCATTCCAATCAAAAATAACTTTGTTTCATGAATCAGAAGTATAACTTGACATGGTTGTGGTAGGTATGGGTACCAAAACCTGGTACCAATGGAGAGCTGGTCAATCATGTCAGATACTCCCCAAACCAAATCCCACACAGATACAGATACATCCTTTTTTTATGATTAACATTTTATTTTCAGATACATCCTTTTGTACAATTCACAGAACATCAGAGCTATAGATGCTAAGTAAGCTGTTCAGTATTTCTCTCTGGCTAAAATATGCAACTTTACAGAAAACAGAGGCATTGTCTTATAGTTTGTGCCAAGAGCAAACATTCTAAATGCCCCTTTTTCTTGTATCAAAAGCACAAAAACTTAATGATCTTCAGTCCAATATTAATGTGAAAGAAAGAGAGATCTGTCCGGATTTCACAAATGAGTTGACAAAGTTTAGATAATGAGAGGATGGGGGGCCTCTCCAACTCCCACCTTGCCAAATTTTAATGTATTTATGTGATTTCAACAGTTTTGACAATCAATCAAACTTTATTTGTATAGCACTTTTCATTCCCATGTAAAGCACAGCACTTTGTCCCCTGCAAATAGGCTAAATTGGACCTAAATTAGAGTACTGAGGAAACACTATCTTGAATTAAAAATGAGGAAACACAGAAGCTAAAACTAAAATAATAGTTAAAAATACTTGAAAAGTACTAGAGGGTAAGATAAGTAAATACGTAAATAAATAAAATAATATAAAAAAAAAGTTAGATAAATAATATGGTAAAATGAGAAAGTGTAACATCAGGTGCATAATAAAATCAGCTAAAATAGAATTAAAAAGGAAAAACATTTAACAAAGAATAACATTCCAAATAAAAATTCTATACTGAAATGAAGAAATAAAACAGAATAAAAGGGTTAAGATAGGTTAAAATATAACTTAAAATACCCAAAACCTAAACATGGTCTGTACCTATGAGATAGGTAATGTAGTTTAGTAATAGAAGGTAATAGAAGGGATGCTGCTTAGATCCATCCCAACTTAAGCTCAACATTTGTAGATGGTAGGGACTCGAGAATGATTTAACATCTGACCTCGCTGTGAACTTTTTTTTTCTGCAAACCTTTGGCTTGACATAGTTTCTCAAAACACCATACATTTAAAAACTATTGATAGATCTTAAAAACACAACATATAGCCCAGTCCTACAGAGCATACATTCAGTCACACCCTCATCTATTCAGACCCTCACTTACTTACAAGATTGTTTCTTATAAGAAAACAGTGCCAGTGCCTTCAGATTAAAGCTGTATATACCCAGGTCCACCTTATCCGCTTGTTGGTTTTACTCCAGTTTCTCATTACAGTCTTATGGAGGAATGATAATAGCAGCCTGGGCCTGTAGATAATGGAAACAAGGGCCAGTGGGACGATGTGAGGCTTTCCATTCACCACAGTGGCACCTCAATAGACTGCAGCAGCTCACGCTGAGAGAACTTTCTCTTCTACTTCATCCCACAATGACACAAAAGTGTTACTGCCATGAAAACAAACTATAATGTTATCACAGTATCTTGTTTTTCTGTCCAATTCTTTACAACCCTGTAGTTTCATGGTTTTCAGAACTGGAATACAATGTGCCCCACCGGATAGTTCACCACAAAGATAATACTGTGGGTTTTTATGACACTGTTTTGGGCAGCATCGCAAATAATATATTATCCGCGATGGGCAATGATTTTCAAATACTCAAGTGGTCATTGGTTTTATAGAAAAAATCAAGAATGTTCACAAGACCAGTATCTCATCATAAAATATAGATTTTCTTCCTGTTTTTTTTTTTAAACTGGTGTCCAGCTGAAGTGAGATGCTACCATCAGACAGTGGCCACAGTGTGTCTGAAAACAGTCTCCAGCAGGAACGAATAAGAAATTAAAAGAGCATTAGATCCTGGTGACATTATGAGACTAACTTTGAACATTAATAATTTGAATAAGTCTAATTTCAGGGTTTCTTGCAAGTGTAAATGAGTTAATAGTTTTCAGATACTTACACAACACTGATAATGTGTATTATTCTGTCATTCTAATGAGATCTATATAGTGCTTTATCTCAAAATAAATGTGCCAGTTTTTCCATAATGATGTGTTAATTTTTAAATATTGAAAAAATGCCTGGTCAGGAGAAATCTAGCTTACTAACAGGGAAAATGAGCTACATTAAGAGAGCAAAAAAAAAAGTTATTACCACAGAAAATCAAGTGTTATAAAACATATGAATCCATGTCCTCTTATTTAGCAATACTGCCCTTTACATCCTTTTATTTTATACCTTGAAAGCTTTTGTTTCTCACTTACATATGTAAACTTCATGTATTGGAATGAAATTGTAATGAAGATGTATACTCTTTTGGTAAACTGCATTGAGATTCGATGGCTGTTGTAATGGGATCATAATGGCTGTTGAACAGAAACTTGTTGGGATCCTCTCTGGCTGAGGCTGCGGAGGATTCTAGAGGTCACCTTACATAAAAGGATTATCCACACCATCTCAGGCCTTTATGTGAGGTTTTCTGGATCTAATATTGGAGGCTGTTAGCAGAATGGTAGCTGACGCAAAGTGTGCTTGTGGCCAATCTATACGCTTAACCCATCTCTCCAAGTTGTGTTTGCCTTTGGCACTCTGTCCAACCCTTGGGCTGACTGACTTACTCAGCAGTCCATTAGCTAATGATGGCGGGTGCTGCAGCCTCGCTTCTCCTCACACATCGCTTCCCGCTCTCTTCCTCTGACTCCCTCTCAGTGTTCGCCACCCCACCGATAATGTGCAGCAACTTTCAACACTGCAAAAAAACCCCACATCATCTTCTTAGTATGAAACATTCAGTTTTGACTGGGAGCAATTGCAGCATGATTGATTGCCAGGCCATTAAAATTGGATGTGAGCATAAAGCAGTGGTCCTGAGTATATTATTTCTCTCTGTGACCCACAACTCGGGTTGGTGGAATCGTCATATGAATTCTCAGATGTGCATTTGATTATAAGTTGAAGAAACGTTCACAGAGGGAAAACTAAATGATGTGGGGCTTTCCATCAGAGTCTGAGGTCTGCTGCTCAGATGGACTCTTCCACACAGGATGAGAAACGACAGGAGTGGGTGAGATGACAAGGAAAAGAAAGGATGGTTGACAGGCGCACAAATGTGCTGAGGTTGCTGTTTTCTAAGACTAATAAATATCTACTGCAAAGTTTGTATCTGTTGTGGTCACTGCCCCAGGAACTTCAGTAATTTTATAGTACATTAAATTTGAATTGTGGTGCCTTAAAAAAACTGTGATGGGGACAATTCACAAAGTACACCCTCTTTGAATTTAAACACTCCATATCACTGCACATTTGGCCCTACATGGGGATGAAGATTACAATGAAAGTAACTCATAAGTCACAAGTAAGTATTCTCCAAGTTTCAATCTACAAGGATTGGAACAAGGACAGCCCAGTCAGCTTCCAGGGGGAGTAGGGGGCTACAAGTGAGACAAGAGCAGAAAGTAACTGCCTGACCGAGATTAGCATGGATGCAAACAGCTTCAGTAGCGCTTTTATCAGACCTGCACCATATTTCTTTCCTGAATAAAGCACAAATAATTACACTGAAAGCAATGCTCGATTCGATCTAGAGGATATTTTGGCTCCCCTTCCGACATGTTTTGGTCTACGAAGTGACTCATGTTTTTTCTTATACACTGAGGCATTAGCATCCACCATCTACCTGTTCTGATTATCTGATTGGCCTGTAATGGATATGATTGGTGGATTAATCGTCCAATCGCATGCCTGATATGCTTTTGAAAGGTTCTGCCCATTCCAAATGCTTTCTATGGGCTCTTTCCTAGTTGGACAAGTAAAATATATTTAACGGTCCATCTGATGCCCGGTTAATGATTTTTAAAGATGGTCCAGAGCTTGTAATGTTGATGCTACAAAATAAAGGAAATTGTAAATAACAAGCTTAAAGGTTTAGCATAGCTTTTTACATATTTTAAGTAGCCAAATAGGGCTTGGACCTAAGTATTAGGTCTGTGCAATACAGAGATCCAATCATTTAATTCATACTTTTTTGTTTAAAGGGACTGTGAGGAGTTTCTAAGTAATAGCAAAAAAATCTCACTTTTAGATATATGCCTGATCGAAATACACACTTTAAGGTGAGTTTTATAGCATCAAAATAGGTTATCTATAAATGCTATTCCTTAGCCTTCCGGTCGGGTCGGACAAGACTGGACTGGCCTGGATACTGAACTTCGGGAAGACAATTAAAACTAGAGCAAATTTACATTATTCGGACACGTCTTAGAGCACCGAGCTGTACTTAGCGATATATAGCCGGCTACAAAACTATGATACTAAGTTTTCCAAAAATTGCTTGTTGTCACACATCAAAAACTACCGCTACTTAACTAGAAAGAGATGCATTACCTCGTCGCTTTGCATCCTGTAAGTTGTAGAAAAAAGAAGCTGTAAAGCAATGCAGAGTTCTAAGGAAGGTCCGAGCTGCATTCATTAGCATCACAACAAAGGCACGCTTTGGTTTGGGTCTTTTGGTGCGTTCCAGTTGTAGTCAGAAGTAGGAATTTCCGAGTTCCAAGTAGGAAACTGCAACAGGAACGTCCCCTGAAGTCGGAATTTCCTACTGGGAACTCGGTGAAACCTCGCCACCACCGAGCTAACAACAGCTAACAATAGCCTGGTAGATCAGCATGTTTTTTTCCGACTTCAACTGGAACGCCGATAAGTCGGAGATGATGTCACTCCCAGTTCCGAGGTTACTGGAGCGTAGCATTCGCCGCACGTGCTCATGGGTAGCAGAGTCCTATTGTCGCCGGTAATAGATTCTCCTCATAGTACCTTTAAATATTGAAGTCATTTAATATCTCTGTTTTTGTCTTCCTTGACTGAGTCTTGACTTGTCCATGGCTGGAAAGTGCTGGGATCTTCCTGCCAACATGGCTGTACTGAGCTCTACTGTGAAGACATGACCAACACATACTGTCTGGCTAAAGCTAGCCCTACCTCAATAAAGGCAAAGGTTCAGGCCCACTGGATCTGTTTTTTATGTGAGGGAAGCACCAACTCATCAGGACACCCTGCTATTGCATAAATGGGCATGTATTTGGTGATATTTAGGTGGGAGAATCCCAGTGACTGGAGGTTGGCTGGTAACTGGCTGGAAGGGGAAATTTGTAGCGGCTGTGTCTGAACATCATGTGTACTAAAATGATTCCCTTATTGAATCCTGTTGGTTTTCTATGTGGAGAAAATAAGACAGCCAAAATGGATTCAGTGGCAACAATGTGAAACAGTCCCAATATTGATAGCTGTGCTGCAAAGTTGAATGCTTCTGCAACTTGCTGGCGTTTTCATCCCTGCATTACATTGCATGGATATTGTGCAGTTGGTGACATTTGTGTACAATTAAGCCTCAGTTTTGACCCCTTCTGCCTCCTATGTGGCACGAACACATCTTTGACTCTTTTGTTATGGCTTCTGCTGACTGCCTCTGATGAGAGCGTGACATCCTGATTTGTTAGGCATGCAGGACAAAATGAAAGGGGAATTTTGTCTGGTTGTCATTGATTCTCAACTGTTATTGCTTTCCGATTCTTTGCAGATGTTCAGAAACTGTCTTGGTTTAGTTACTCAATGGATATTAATAAGAAATTGGAAAAAATATGGCTCCATATTGAGCTAATAGCTGCATGAAAGTTATTTCTCAATGATTTTAGACTGTTTTAGTCTTTTAAAGAATCACCCATCCCTACTTTACTATTCCAGCAGACTTACCTTTGACTCACCTGATGCCCCATTGCCTCCTTTCCCTAAATATTTGGCTGCCTTTTAGCTTGAGCAAGCTGGCATTATAATACCTTTTAACGGCCCGCTGCATACACACAGCATCTGTGTTATGATTTAAGTGGTAGTTTTTGGCTCATTGGAAGGCTTCAAACAGGGCACGTGTTCTAGAAATTTCTGTCCACAAGCTTATTTTCTTTGCTTTGGTCGTACGTACCACCATATTGCAGACAAGATGAACTCACCCGACCTTCCTCTGTCTCTCTCCCCCCCCCAGTTTGTGCGGCGTAACCACACTTATAATCCTCCGAGACATCTTACCATATATGTGTCTGTAATCCCCTTGGATTTGTTTACAAAGATGGACAAATGTTGTCAACAAACTCCAAAGTAACACCCATATTTATAACCAAAAGAAGGAAGAGCCTCTCATATTTAGATCATCTGTGAGTGATTTAATCAGTGTAAACAAGTCTCGATGTGGAGAGGCGAACTCGAGGCTCTTTTTGCTGATTGGAATCTCAAGGACTTTTTTTTCAGTGTGATATACGAGGGACCGAGGCTCTCTTTAATTAGCACTAACATCATTGGAAGGAGAGTGAGAGAATAAGACCGGAAGGAGGGAGGTGATTGACAGTGACTACGGAGTGAAGACGGAAGAGTGAGACAAAGACGAAGTGATTTAGAAAGAATGGAGAGAGACCTTAAAGATGGCAGTAAACAACTGGCAGGGGGGTAGAGGAGATGGCAATAGGAGAAGAGTTATGTTGTAAATCATCTGTATGCTCTCCAACTCAAGGCTGTCTGGGAGAGGCCGAGTGGAAAGCACTCCCAATTAGCCTGCGTGCGGTTTAGGGGGTGTCATATTATATGTAATCTATGCTGAATGTTTATACAGTGAAATTGGCTGGAGACTATCTAAGCTTTTCCCTCCTAAGGATACAAAATATTCCTGTCTCTACTTTGCATAATGGTTAGGATGGATCCAAACCGATGATTTTCTGCTATGTGCTACTGTCATAAGATATAAATGTATACACTTACTAAGCATTTTAACTGGCCCTTGCTTTGACAGATTATCTATCTCAAGTATTTGGCAGCAAAGATTCTGCTTTCACAATTTGTTAAAAAATAAGGGGATTGATTGAGTGCTGTTAGTGGTTCTTAACTGTTTCTCTTGGATATGTCCTAATTGCACCTTGAGCAACAAAAAAAGCATATTTCCTTCAAGACCCCAAAAGAAAAACTAAAGTCTAAATATTGTCCATAAATGGGTTTAACCTGAAGGATGATCAGGCTCGCTTTGATCCTGATTCACATGTTTAATAATTAAGTAAAAGCCTGATGTTTACGACTTGTAAATATTAATCTATTTGTAATAACACTATACTTTATGATAGTGACAAACCCATGGATGCAAAAATCTGTCCTTATCATATTTGTCGCTGATTGACATTAATTTATTCAAGATTAGTCCCTTGAGATGTGGCTTCTTGTTTTCATCTGTTGAAATATTAAGTTTAAAATTCATAACATAACAGAGGGCAGAATGACAGTTTGGCTACTTTACAGTGCCCCTCGGTGAGCTACATCCAAGTACACTCCAACGAACATAATACTCCCAGGAACAAGTGCAAAACACATACAGGGTTAAAGATTTTCTGGAAACATGGAGCTGTATTTCTATTACTTGTTGACACACTAATGAATATCAGCAATAAGTATGCTCACATGTAATAAAACAGGCTTTGCTGTGTGTTTTACACATGCATTAGAGAACAGAGCCAAGGATTCCAAAAATGAGAAAATTAATTTCTGGTGCTTAGCCAACATGCATATCATAAATATAAACCTGTCTGATCTTCACAGTTTTGACCAGGATTTTTATAATTAATGTTTCACGTTAATGCTCTTGTTAATTTTCTTACTAGTCCTTTGAATTCTTTCATATGTGTGGGTTCTTAGAAAAACAACTTGAATGAGAGCATTTACATGGATCATAGCGTCCTCTGTGTGTTTTCTTTGAGCGAAGTGGCCAAATAAGAGAAGGGATATTAAATAGTACATCCGGATCCTGATCAAACAATTGAACTTGCTGTGTAAATAAATGCCAGCCACCAGCTGCACAGTAATTATATGGGAATGAAAGCCGGCACTCTGATTGGTTTGATCTATTTAATGCCCAAAATCCACTCATGTATAATCAAGCCACATAATCCATCCCCTTTCTGCCCTTTACCTGACTCTGTTATGAGAACACGTGTCCTCAAAAAGGCAAAATAGCCTGAACTGCTGCTTTAAATAACGACCTTCATGCCATTAAAATACGGTTTTATGAGTGTTTAAGGTGATCATTCAGTGTTATGGCACACTGGAACAGTTTGATGCCTCATATCCAAAATCAGCTCTCCTTTTTAGACTATAAAATGTACTTTGTGGAGTCTCATTTAATTAAAATGAAGCCACTTTGGGCTAACAAGGCCTGACATTCCCCATGTTCCCTTAATTTTTAAAAATTCTGTTTTTCAAAGCAAGGAATGGTATGTGAAAAATTGGAGTCTTCTTGTAAGAGATGTGCTGTATTTCTTTTTTTAACATATTATTCTGGACACACTATCATCAAGTCTTTGACATCATGTGGGTCTGTCAGATTGTTAACATCTGCATAAGTTTTTAATGTCTGTGTGGTCTGGACTTTGCTGTCCCTAACTAAAAGACAGTCATTTTAGTGTTGTGTGACAAATAGATGGATATTTACTTAAAGAAACATGAGGTGGGAACTTTCAATTTGTTGCTTCTGTATTTCAAATATTACAAATTGAAAATACAATTTTTATTTTAATGATTGCAGCTGAATTTTAGTGGAGTTGATCACACAACTTTTTTGTACCATCCTTGAGTCAGGCCTCTTTTATCTGTGGCCCCTGCCTGCTTTAATCATAAGGGAAATCTGGCTGTTCCATCCAGGTCTAATTTGTAAAAGGCCCACAGTCTTATGGAGTCATCCTCACCCCTTCTTGTCTTTTTTTATTGCTGTCAAATAAAAACTCTTCAGTCCCCGTCCTTATTTGACCGCTGTCTGAGGCCACTATGACCTGATTAAACTCAACACCTCAAAGCCTACATCTGTCTCTCTGTGTGGTTAAATGTAAAACAGCATTACAGTGTTGTCAAGGGTGAAGAGAGAGACTACCTTATTCCCCAAACCCACCCTGATTTTCCCAGATGGCCGAGGGTTTGAACTGGCATCCTTCCAGTCTCAGGCTTGCTTCCTTAACCTGAAGGCCTCCACCACAACACTGCTAGTCCTGCGAAATTCAAGTCATCACATTCAGGCTTAGAAGTGGGGGTTCTTATTTTTCCTAAGATGGTTTCGTCTTCGCTTTGTACATGCTTTACATGCATGCTTGGTTGTTTCTGAATGGCAAAACTGGCCATTGTTAGTTTAAGCATTCATTATGTGTATCTTAAATTTTTGATGCAGTTGGGTCCTGTGTTAGCCAAAACACATTTATGCTGCAAAGTTCTGTTTTTTCTAAATACAACATGTAGGTGTAAAACTGAGACTCCAGTTCTGCAAAAGCTGCCTGGCCTCCCTTTCTATTTTCATACGAGTTGCAATTAGGGACGGAAATTGTTACTTGTTTAAACACAATTATCCTGATGCTTAATGTCAAAACTCCATTCATTTGAAATGTAATTGATGCCTTTGGGGGTTTTTTTGGAGCAAACATCATAAACAACCATGCTGCCAAAGTAACATTGTTCTTCCTGTTTGGTGAAACAAAGAGTATGGCTGCATGATTCATGCTGAAACATGAGCTATAATTTTTCACCCTATAAATCAAGTTGACAATTCTCTTCCACAATATACCTATGCACACACATTTTTCTATCTGAGGTTTTTAGATCAGGGGTGTCCAAACTTTTCTTAGAGAACCACATTGAGAAAAAACATAAAGATGATCAGTTGCCTTGCCTTGTGAATGTTAAAGTTAGAAACACAGTCCAAGTTTTCAGACAGCCCAAGAGAGATGGGTCCTGATTGGTCATGTCTACAACCGGATCTAAGATGGGAATGATGCCCAGAAAGATGACGTTGCATAAAGTAACAACTTATAGGAAATTTGTGCTATAAAATGTCATGCACACAATACAAAGATCTCTTCAGTGAATAAACTTCCATTGTGTTTTTTAAGAACCAATACTATTACTTTAGATAAAGACTTTTTCTAATTAATATTACTAATAAAAAACATAGTCAGCAGCAGAAATAAAAAATACATTCAGCAGAGAGGAGTAGGCCTGTGCTCAAAATATCGATACGGCAAAATATCGTATCGCACTCCTTTGGGATACGTGTATCAATACGGATTCTACAGAATCGATATGGCCTAAATACTTTGACATTTGTTGTCAATACACTTTGGGTAATGTTAACAGTGGCACAGTTCAAGGTAGAAGACGAGCTACATAATGAAGCACATGTTCTAAATTTGAACTTACGTCTACCATCTTTGAGGATCTGAATTTATTTCTCTCAAGTTGTACAACCACTTAAAACTCATCCTTGTTCTTTTTCTTCTTATAAGAAAAAACTAATCTTGTCAAGAATTGTGCTTAAAGCATAGTCAATGTTCACAGTTTACGTGTATCGAGATACGTATCGTATCGTGACCTTCGTATCAGGATATGTATCGTATCGTGAAGTTGCTGGAAATACCCAGCCCGAGAGAGGAGAGACTAAACCAAAGTACAAATGTCCTGAATTTCTATAAATGCATAATTAATAAACCATCCTGATATATGTTTCTCTATATAATATCAGTCCATGTTTTACGTTTTTTATTTTCATACAACACTAGCTCATACATTTTCATGTTGTGAGTATCACACATTACTTGTTTTTAAATTTGTTCTATTACTCCTTTATAATTCTGTTGCTTTTGTTATTCCAGGGACTTTTGTTATGCCAGAGGCCTTTGTTACTTCTTTTAATACAGAGCTGCAGCTGGATAGTTACAAAAGAACTGGTGACTGGCAGTGGAGGACAGTAGATGTGTAAGAAGAATATAGAGATATGATTGAGCTGCATGGAGTCATATGTAAAGCAAAGTACATGAATCAAATGTGGATTTTGCTTTACACGGTGTGTAAATTAATGTGTCAACTGGGATTGTTGTGAAGCAAATAGGTGAGCCTGTGAATGCATGTATGAACAAGTGAATCACTGTCATTACCTCTGCCAAGGAGTCTGTGTTTTGACCGGCAATTGATAAACGGATAAGGCAATGTTACGAAAGGAATTTGATTACAATTCCAGAATAGGTCAGAAACGAGACAAGAACCAATTGATTCGATTTTGGTGGTGATCCTTATCCAAATGTGGGAACGTAGGAATTTTTGGATTTGTTAACATGGCAAGATAGGGCAGGATTCCTCATTTTCTCTAATGACTCTTAAGTGCTTAACAAATTTGGATAAGATTTTCAGGGAGTGTTGGTCATGGTACATGAGACATTTTTGGTGGTGAATCCAGGAATTTTTTCAAGGATTTCAAATCAGTGTGCAATAAGGCAGTTTTATGATGATTGAAATGCTTTGTCAGACGTTGGAGCACCTCTGGTTATGTCGAAGAATGTGTATTTTAACAAAGACTGTTTTATTTGACAGTATTGAATAGTATAGAGGAGGATAGTGGATAAACTTGTGAAGCAGGGTATAGAGAGAAGGGGGTTAGCAAATAGGCTTAAGGCAGGAATTGAATCCAGGCTGACTGAAGCATATGTCTGGCAGTGTTCCCACACATCCAAGAAAACCTGGAAAACAACTGACCAATTTTCCAGTCAAAAATATGCAAATTGAGGAATAATATATGCAGACGACCTGGCCATCTTGCTCAGCAAGCCATCTTGGGAAGCAGAAGAGGAGGGCCTTTCTGAGGACATGAACATCCTGTCCTCATACTGGAAGGACTGGCGCCTCAAGCTCAGTGTCAAAAAGACTGTGTCAACAATGTTCCACTTGTACAACAAGGAAGCCAACCGCAATATCAACATCATGGTTGACAATTTCCGGGTACAGTCCCAGTCCTCCCCGACATACCTTGGAGTGAAGCTTGACCGGACCCTGTCTTTTAAACAACATCTGGACAGTGTCAAAGGACAGACCACTGCTCGTGCCTCTCTGATAAGGTGCCTAGCCGGTACCACGTGGGGAGCTACCACCAAGACACTGCGCATTTCCACTGAGGCCCTGATGTTCCCCCCGCCGAGTACTGTGCCCCAGTCTGGAGCCGCAGCCCTCACGTGAAGAAGCTGGATGCTGCCCTCAACACTGCCCTACGGACTGTCTCAGGATGCCTACGAGCCACTCCAACCAACTAACTACCTGTCCTTGCTGGAATCCCCAGCAGAGGTCAGATGAGAAGCAGCCATGCTTGCCCTTGCTTGGAAGGCTCAGCAGTGTGAATCCCACCTCCTCCACAAGGTTGTCACAGAGACACTACAGCAGACACGCCTCAAGTCCCGGCACCCCTTTGCCACACATGCCCAGGAACTGCTCCGAACAACACCAGCAAACACCTCCAAGGCCACCTGGGTGAAGGCAAAATGGAGAGACTAGTGGAAGGCAGCAGTACCATCACGGCTTCACTTATTCATTGAGGATCCAACAGATGTTCCTGGCCAGCATCTCCCCCGTAAGGAGTGGACTACCCTCAATCGCTTGAGGACCGGTGTGGGACGCTTTGATGCAGCAATGCAGAAGTGGGGTCTCACAGAGAGTGCTCACTGCAAATGCGGGGTTACATCACAGACCATGGACCACGTGACTACCAGCTGCCCCATATACCGGCCACCAAATGGAGATCTTGGCTTAATAGACCTAGAGTCTAGACAGTGACACACTGGCTTGCTGCAATGGAGCTGAAGGTCTAAGGACATACGACAGAAGAAGGAATAATATATAAAAATTTAAAACATTGGTGACAAAAAGAAATACCAAAAATGGCAAAATAAAATTTAGGCTACTTGAAATGTAAATAAACAACATATATTTCTACAAAAGCAGAGAAAATAAAGTTAGAAAATAAGTATTGAACATTGATTTACTATAGTAAGGCACTACATTAAAGGCAGACCAAAAAGATAGCTAGCAGGCAAAGTTCATGCCCAAGAGTTAGAAATAAATGCATATTTTAGGGTATGGGGGGTTGAACAGGTCCTGGAAAGTCCTGTAAAATGATTTATAGAAAAGATCAGGAATTCTGTCTCGTTGCTTATGTCCCTGCAAACCAGCACACTGTAATTTTTTTTTTTTTGAGTAATAAAGCAGTCCAATTAAAAGCCCATCAGTAGTTGAGGACTTTGTTCAACATGAGTTTCCCTTACTCATGCAACAACTCAGCTGCTATTTGTATGGTTTTTTTTATTCCCTCTCTAGTCTGTAACCACATTGGAGTAAATGCTTTAATAAATCTAATTGTCTCTCCTCTCATTCATTGCATTTTCCTTTCTACTGTCAGTCTCATATTGAATGAAATTCCCATCCCAGGCGTGTTCCCACATCGTGTTTAACAGGAGCTTCTGTTTTTCGTCTTTGTCTCTCCTTTGACTCAGACTCAGCATAATCATCCAAATTCAAATAAAATAGAGCGCAGTTTGCTGTCTTTCAGAGCAGTTGTGTTTTACCTACTCTTGCAGGAATGTAATTTAATTTTCTAATTTTTGTTGGTCAGAGAATATTTCATGCTCATGTGAGTGTCCAATATCTTGGAATGACAGGGACTGTGGTTTGGATAATGGATGTAAGCTGCAGTCCCCAGAGCTGCTGTCAGGGAAAGGAGTGAATACAGGCCCTGCTTTCCAAAGTGAAGTCATTAAATTTACATATTTGGATATATCCCTGCGCACACTTACACTTACAAAAATGAACACTGATGAAACGGCAAAGTGGCAAAGCTTTGAATTAATCCCTGTGATTAATTTCAAATGGTAAAACTAATGGCACATAATCGCTGCTTTGTAGTTTTATGAGTCAATGTTCCATTGAGGCCATTTAGCCCTATGATTCATAACTATGATAAATTAATACAATCCCTGCAGCTTGGCTTGAAATTGAATGTTGTTGTAGCCAAGGTCATAGAGTTAGTCTAACACAATATCAGTATGTGAGTCATATTTTGTCATTTAATTGCCCTTGATAAGCTGATGTAGCAGATAGATTTGTGTGGCTTTGTTACAAGTGGTTGTGTTTGAGCCTTTAAGTGTATATGCATAAAGCCATCAGACACTGTCTTTGCCAATTTTAGTTATGTTGAGACGAACTGGGCAGGACTAGGAAGGACTAAATTGTGAAGGCTAGACTGTTGGATGCTGAAAATCCAATTGATGTGAGTGCTGAACTGTAACAGCAGCGCTTCAGGATTTCCATTTGGGGTCAGCATCTTTTTAAAGTTGGTGTTGAGTAAGCATGGGAGACAGAAAGATTGCTCTGATGTAATAAATTCTGGGAATGTGGTTTTATCTGCCTCACCTGTGGCCAAACCAACAAGAGAGGTGTGAGGAACAGAGTTAGACAAGGGCTAGGAAGCAAGACTCCAGAGACAATAGCTGTATCTGAAACTGCCTTTCAGTTTAGTAATAGTGTACATCTTTGTGCCCAAAACAAAAGCCCATGACATCATAACTTTTCCCTCTCTCCAGCCAGTAGCTACCTGAAATGGCTCGTTCCCTTGGCCCCCCAAATAAACCTACCAGTGTGATGTCATACGATTGTTTTATCTACAGTGTAGGCCCTTTGATTTCAAAGAAAGTGCCAAGCATAAATGTGGAATGAATGTTAAGTCATTGACAACATGGACAAGAGCAGTGCTGAACTGACCAATTGCCAGAGGGTAGACAGTGTCATTGTAGGGGGGGCGGGGGGCAAGATGAGTTATTTAGTAATTGGAAACATACTGTAGCAGTCATAAAAACTGATTACATTAACTTTAGTCACAGCAAACATACGGACCATATTATGGGGTTGGGGGTTAGAACAGTGTAAGAAAGACTTAACCAGAGTAATTGTTTGGAGTTTTCCAACAAGGTTAATGATGCAACTCCATGATTTTTATCACAAGTGACAATGTGTGAGCTGATGGATGACGAGCGCCATCGCAGATCTGTCAGAATGTGAGTTTGTTGTGATAAGACACTGTTGGTGAATGGTTCATTTGGGCAATCGTGGATAGCTCTTCTAAACTATTGGCTTCATGTAGGGAGGGACATTTGTTTATGGGCTAAATGACCATGAAATTAGGCTGTATTTTTTAGCCTGGGATGTAGACATCTACTCATATCAGCCATGGAAAGCGCTCCCAGAGTTTTCATCTTTAAGTCCATGCAGTCAGTAGCATTAAAACTGCTGCTAAGATTTGCTGAAGAAAGCTGAAGATCCCACCAACATGCCCTTGCTTTATGTCATGACTTAACTTGAGATTAAACAAAGATGTGCTTAAGGTTGGCTAAGAAAAATGACCAGGGTGCATAGGCAAATAAAATGTCACAATGATGTATACAAGTATTCATAGAGGAAAATAAAGTTCATATCAAGGCAAGGAATTTAAAAAAAAACAGTAGTTCTCAAAGGAAAATTACTTAAATGAAATTAAAACTCATGTACATTTTCGTTATTAGACAGAAATGTAAAATAGCTGCCAAATCCAACATATAAGTGTTATGTATATATATGTCATTCCACACACAAACTGAAAAACCAAAGAAGAGACGACCTTTACTGACAGATCAGGCCCCTCTTATCCCATAATGCAGTGTGTGCGGGTTGAGAAGGGGCTGAGAAAGTTCCCCTGGCTTTACTGGGTAATCCCTTGATAAATAAACTGGGAAGACAAGACCACCGCTGCTATCTGTAAGCCAATACTCCCTGAGAGGAGGGATGGCCCTGGGCTTGGCTTGCTTGAAGCTGAGTCTCATGCTGCACTCTTCTTACACTCTCTTGCCTCAGGATTAAGTGTTCATATAGCAAAAAGACAAACATGCATGTAGGGCTGGACAGTATAAGGTTTTTGAGACTTTAGTAAAAGCGGACCATTTCCAATTCACCAGTCATTGAAATAAACTATCATGGGACGTGCAATGACATTATTCAATATAAAAACAATAACACGTGGGGCCCTAAAAAATCCACAATTACATAAATGGACATCAAAATTGGAAATCAATGCAAACATGGAGTGTCTCAGAAATGCCCAACATTTTATGTAGAAGTTTTTTGTTTTAAGAATAAAAAGGAACGTCTCTCCTGAGAAAATACTCCGATGGGGTCACTAAGGCTGGGGACAATGCACACTTCACCCGGCTAATTTGACAAAGAAAATACAGGACAAAGCAGTTTCCCAAGAATTATTATGTGCCAGGCAATCAAATGTTCTGCAAATTAAATCAACACACTGTTGACTGGACCCGCAAAGATATGTGTGAGGACCACCGGAAAAGTGAGTGTCCCATTACTTTATACTTTGTCTTGGGGTTAAATTTGTGTGAATTACTAAAATCCAAATTCTCCAATAAAAGTAAAACTAAAAATAATGAAATATGAGAAAAACTAATATGAAGTTTTGGAAAAAATTACACAGATTTTATAGAGCCCTTTGATAGGGCTGGGTATTTCCAACAACTTCACGATACGATACGTATCCCGATACTAGAAGCTCGTCTTCTACCTTGAACTGTGCCACTGTTAGCATTACCCAAAGTGTATTGACAACAACTGTCAAAATATTTAGGCCGTATCGATTCTGTAGAATCTGTATCGATACACGCATTCCAAAGGAGTGCGATACGATATATTGCCATATCGATATTTTGAGCACAGGCCGAGCCCTAGATATAGATAGCAATAATTATCTTACGATTTAGAGTGCATATTAGCTAAAACTCAGTGCCTTGGCCTCATGTTTCATACAACACTCTCAGATTTTTTATAAATCTATAAGAAATCCAGAGACCACTTCTCCACTGCATTGAAACAGAATAATTCAAGATAGCGTTTAGTCAGCTTTTGCATGCTTGACCACATCAAAAATGGCTTAAATTTATTGCAATATATTCCAGCGGCTTTTGAAAAGGCTTAAATCACAATAACTTTAACATTGCAATAAATTGCGCAGCTCTTGTTTGGTAAATGTCGCTTAGTTGTGTTTCCTTTCTTCTAAAAAAGGAAAAGAGATGGATGACATGTAAAGTTAAAAAGATACTGATCAGTCCACAGCCCTGAACAGCAGAAGTCTCATTTCATTGCCGAGCTCATATGCACATGGAGTACATGCCTGGTATTTCCCCAAAGTCTTCCCATGCGTCCAACAAGCCCCATCAATCCACTGCATCCATCAGTCTCTGTCCTCAGGCAATCACATGAGGAATGCTCCACAAAATAGCTGAAATTGTGAACGTACAACAAGGACAACAGGTGCTAGCACACACATAAACATACACAACCAAGTGCTCATGCTGTGCCCAAATGAGACTTTCATTCTCACGCCATCATCGGGTCAGGAGATAATTGATCTATGGCCGTGTTCAAGCCCCATGCCGTTATTCAACCTGTCATCTGATTGGCCTTTAGGATTATGTGCTCAGAGGCTCTTACTTATAAGAGCATGTCTCAATTTCTCAAGAGGATTCTGTTTATTTTTCCACCTCAGACTTTGTGTTCTGTTTACAAAGTTGTGTTTATTGAGGCATAAGAGTGATTTCTCTCTCAGTTTTTGTTTAGTACGGCGACGATTTCTCCCATCGCTTCAAAAAGCAGTGCATTTTTGAACCTCTGCTGTGTGGTTGTAAAGCAAACAGAACTGTGAGTGACCCTCACTCGATGTTCATATTTTAAAAGGATGTTTACATTTTTTGTCTCGGAGAATAGCAGAGTGTCATACTAAAGGCAATTGAGAAATGACACTGTGGTTTGGAACTTTGGTCGGCCTCTTTGGAAAGTTCACAATGACAGAATTAGATTGTGTTTTAATCCTCCAAGTTTTTCCCCCCACGGAGAAGTGATAACAGCAACTCTGACCTTTTTTGGTTGTTTTTCATCTGCAGAATTAATCACTTGGCTTTTTACTCTTGGAATATATAATTTCATATAAATCTTTGTCAGAGATATGTGGCGATAAGTTCAGTTACTAATGTGCGACAGAATGTAAAATTACTTTGAAAAAATCCAGGTACGCATTTTCTTTGAGGATGGGCTTGGTTTATATATTAGTTTTGAAACAACAGTTAACAGATTTAGCATTTCACCTCAAAACCTTCCATTAAATTTCGCATTAACATGTGAAGCTAGCTCTGTAATTAAGCATTTACATAGCAAAACTGGGCAAAAATGCTAATTATTATTGTCTGTAATGCTTAATTGAACTAATGATTTCATTTTTTGCTTCTTGTAGACAGAGAACAACTTTTTCTTGAACTTTAGACACTGTCTGTTAGTTTTGCTTTTCACCTAGTGACCTGTAAAGAAATTAGAAAAATTATAAAGATTTGTTATAGGTGCAGGATAATGGATTTTTGTTGGTTTTCGATTTGACCGGCTACCAAAGTAGCAGCCACACGATCTTCTTTCTGGTCACTTGACTAATATCAGATGTCCTGTTACTATTACAGAAGCACACCGGCAGTTGCAGTGGGAAAATGATTTATAGTTCAATGCAATCTGACTCCTGCCCAGCAGCAATTTCAGGTATTGTCACTAACAGCTGAGAAATCATTGCCTCTAGGCCAGAGGTGTCCAAACTTTTTACAGTTAGGGCCGCATAATGAGGAGTACATGGACGACTGAGCCACCTTCTGAGCAGAAGAGATAGGAGACAGGAAACTGATGGCTTATCAAGGTAAACTGTAAGAATGTTGGTGCTTAAAGATAAATATTAGGATATACTTTGTAAGTGAGACCTTGTGGCAAAGTAAATAAGGCAGAAAATGGGCATGATTTGCTGCTCTTAATGAAATATCTTTATTAATTCAACTGTTTCAGAGGCCAATTCAAAATGGGCAGTGGGACGCATTTTACCCCTGGGCCATAGTTTGGGCACCCCTGCTCTAGGCGGTGTTGTTGCTTTTCTAGGACATAAGGATGCATTTTATCAAATCAAAAATCCTCACCAGGAGCTTTGACAGGATAGTGAGGACTGTTTGTAATACAGAGAAAAAGAGGAAAAGCATTCAGTAGTGACATTATGCACCTCATTTGTTTCTTTCATTTCTCTTGTGCACCACCTGCTCAAGCATCACTATCTTCACACAAACCAACTTTTCCACAGAGTTGTAGGCCTCCTGAATACCAAAGTCTTGAAATAACATCACAGAGTTTATCTAATAGTAATGATTTCATTAGAACTTAAATCTTCTCTGCTCCACTGGCTAAATTCTCAATGTAGTCTACATCTTGTTAATAAGTGCAAGATATAAAATGAATCCACCCCGACGTTTATAGCTTTTCTGCTTCTTTGAATTACCAGCGTTTTATTGGGTAATTTTATTTGCTGCCACGAACACTTGTATATTTTCAAGTGTTTGAAACGCTGAAATAGGCAATGTTCAAAGTTGTGCGCTAATTAACAACATCTAAGCTAAACTGTCAATTTGATAATATCCATGCTTTTGAATGGCCGTGCTCACACGCCTTTGGCAAGCTTTTCCTCATAAAACAATCTTTTTTAAAGGCTCTAATTTTCATACATTCTAATAAACGTCCCAGCAAATCATGTAGTGCAGACGGTATGCAAATGAATTAAACCTAATTGTCTGCAGAAGCACTGCAGCACAAGCAAAGAGCATTTGTCTTACTGTGATGATAGGCTGCATGGCTAAAGCAGTTGCTATGCTGTGTCTTTTCGCACCGACACAATGTGAACTGCTAGAGTGTATGTGTATGCATGTCCATGTGTGGCGGTGAGCTGCTCTACCACATGTGAGCGTGTTTTATTGGTCCAGAGGGAGTTTAGGTTAATGCAATAAAACAAGCATCCCCCGTGCCCAACGTCAGCCTCAGCAGAGGATTTAAGACCAGAATACAGTTAAGCTGAAGTAGGAGAGAAGGGCCCTGAGTGCAAACAGTGCATTGCGGATGAAAAATGTTCAGGTAGTAAGTTATGCTCATCGACAATCCCCCTCTGCTTAAGAATAGCAAACTGCTATGTGCAAGCTTCCATTTATAAGGCACAAGAGTTGACAGATATGCCTCACCCTGGAGGGAGGATGTATTTTTAGAAAGTTTGGAGACACTTTTTGTCACCATTAACACATATTTCAGCTGCTACCCGACATACTTTTCCAAACTCTTCCCAGCATGTTGACACACCCTCCAACCAGCCCTTTAAACACAGATGCCTGGCAGTCACTTTCCAAATAAAGGGTTTTGTCTTTGTTTGTGCCCTCCATCTTTTTGCACACATGGACGTAAAAACATTTTACTGGAAGATTGTGTGACAGTGGCAGGAAAGTTTTCGGAGAAGTATCATGAATGAGAGGTTTGATATTTATGTTCTAAAATGTTTTATTACCTCCGCCAAGGAGGTTATGTTTTTGGTAGAGTTTGTTTGTCCGTCTGTGAACAAAATAACTCAAAAAGTAATGGATGGATTTTGATGAAATTTACGGAAATGTTCAGCATGGGAAAAGGAAGAGTTGATTCGATTTTGGTGTTGATCCGGATCAGCGTCTGGCCGCCATGGCGAAAAATGTGATTTCTTTGAATAACTACTGAATTAAAATAGATATCATTATGAATCCAGTTGCTAATGGTATTTTTTCATGGTCAAGGAATCTAAATATCTTGATGAAATAAAGGTAGGACTAATATTTATGGTCAAAATGACAATATGGCTGAGGACTGTGGTGCTGGCGGAGGTCTGCGCTCTCAGAGTGCTTTTCTAGTTTCTTATTTTGCTATTGTATTATCGGTAAACTCTTTGTCGGATCACTCATACATGGTCATGTAATGCCACTGATCACTGTATTTTCACAGTATGAGCTTCTTTTAGTTCACATTCAGTGAAAAACTTATTGAACTGCTATATGTGGAGGCCCTGAAATGAAAAGAACAATAACAAAAAATGAAAAAAAAAAAACAGAACACAACAAAAAAGTTGTATATAAAAAAACAGATAAAAATAACAATTTGGAAAAAAAAGTTAAAAAAAAAAAAATCCCATAATCCCAAACGCCCATAACACCAATTAAATTAAGCTAATACAACAAATATAAAGATATGATAAAAAAATTAAAACAAACAAAAAATATTACTATGCCTATGATAGTAATTACAATCATGATTAAATGTAAAACAGTGTTAAATGTCAAATGCAAATTGTGATTAACAGATACAAAATAGATTCTTCTCCCATGTGTTCAGACATTCCTCTGCGTTCTCTATCTTGGGTGCAAAACGAATGAACACACAAGCAACAAATGAAAAACAACACATACCTGTGGAGCTAGAGAGAGAGGGAGATGAGCCAAGCAGAGAGGAAGGAGAAGAGACAACCAGGTGACTGATCAGCATTTGGAGTCTTCATTCAAAAAATATGGGGCCAGCACATGCATGCTGCCCCTGGCATTTACCTTTAGAGATATGGACAAGACGGCAGCAGGAAGTGACTGCTCGTACAGAGATTAGCATAGATGCTAACAGCTTTTGTATCAGTTTTGTCAGATCTGGATCACATTTTGACAAATAACACTAAAAAGCACTCAGCAGAAATTTTTGTTTTTGCACCACTTCAGACATGTTTTGATGATAGTTTGTTCTATGAAGTTACATTTTATTTCTTACTGTATTATCTAATTGGCCTGTGGTACATAAAATTGTCGGAACAATCAGCCAATCACTTTCTGCATATCTTTTGAACACTTTGGTCCATTCCCAAACACTTTCTACGGGCTGTTGCACAAATGGATTGGTGAACTGTATGTCCAGCTTGTGTATCAGGTCAGGAGTTTTGAGGAAACTCCCTACTTGTTTGTTCCAGGAAAACTCCCTTTCTAAATAACAATTAAATATTTTTGACAGTTTTTTACTGTCCCTGTTGGACAGCCTCACAGTGGGATGACTCATCGCTCTAGACAAAGCGGTGAATATGCATTGATCACTATAAGGAGTAATTCAGTCCAGCGTGCAAGAGCCATTACACCCTGTCTCTCCGGCTAATTGAGGGCCACTTAATAACACTGGCCCGAGGCTTTTAAGCCAATGAGATGTCATTGATTTTACCTCTCGCTCTGAAGCACACGCCCCTTCATTTTCATGACCCGGCTGTCTCCTCCTTTCCACTGCTGGCTTTAATAGCCCGATGGAGATTCTCGCCAGCTCTGCCAACTGAGCGCACGTGCTTTCACCTCCATGAGGTTGTGGAATGTTTTACATTTACTGTCAGTCCTCTTGGCAATAACTCACTCATCACACCATTTTCTTTCATCACATCCCTCACTCCACGCCCTTCGTGTTCCCATGTCGTTCGTTACTCAGAAGTTCTCTTTCCCATAAGTCTTTTCACCTCTCCTCATCTTGCAATCAGTCACCCCAAATAGTTCAGCATTTGCTGTTAAAAGGGAGGGCATAAATCTGAAAAAAAAGCACTCCATCTTACTTTGAATAATTTATTTCCCTTCATATGCTTTCATCTGTGCAGGTGTCAAGTGGTGGTTAATGGAAGTCATCGTGGAGCTCCACCCTGCTGTTATATGTTTTCATAACCTAACAGGTGTGTGTGTGTGTTTGTTCTGTCCTCGCCACAGGTGGACAAGGTGTGTGGCCTGTCGACCGGGGAACCCACAGGCATGCAGCCTACAAGTCCAGAGGTCATGACCTCCACCGTGACCTCATCTCCTCCTCCTCCTCCGTCTGCAGCCCCCTCCCAAACTCTTCCAGAGCAGTGGCTGGGCCAGTTAGCTCACTTAAGGAGGTGAGAAAAGGGAATTACAGCGAACACTATTCAGTAGAGATGCCAAGTTTTGGATTTTTATTGACATGTGATATTCTGAACTCATTTTAGCAAATATTTATAAACACTTGTTCTGTCATTGATATTTGTTTTTATTGATTTTGTTTTTCATTGTAGAGTCATCCAAGAAACTCCCCTTCAAAGATCTACTCTTGATTCTCGATTTAATAGTCTTTTTATGTTATTAAACAAATGTAAAACAAGTAAGGGAATCATGTTAGTCTATTGTAAATGATTCATAAGTTTTGCAAAAAAAAAAAATACAGAATGATAAAAAAATGAATTTCCTTGGATCACATGCACAGTAAATGTTTGCACGATGTGTTATAACTAGAACTATGCATAAAATTAACACACCATTTACTTTTGGGAGTTTAAGACTTAATGCATGGATGAAATAATACAGTATTCTCAAATCAGCTTCTTACCTATTATGAGAGATGTTTTGACTCAAATAAAGGGGCTTTCTAAAGGAGTGCCAGCATTATTGTTGATATTAGGAAGTACTTACCCAACAATAAAAGTCTCCACTACAATTATATGTCAGAGGTTGTACATTAGCATGAGTGAAATACTATACACAAATCTTATACTTGAGTTAATTCAAGCAACAACCTGTTAATTCTCACCTTAGAATAGTAGTTAAAATTCAGTTTAATGAACACTTTCCGCATTTGCTTGATTTCAGCCTTATAAAGCTCCGATTGAATTAGAATTATGCCACTGTAGCTTTTGAACGATGTTAGAGGAATTGTTAGTTTAACATTTTAATGTTTTAAGCTGCATAGTGTTGTTCTAAGTCCTTGTAAAACCTTGTAAGTCCTGTTAACTATTACATTTATTATCTGTCTGTTCTAATATTCCAGTAGTAATGTACACACATGTTTCCATTTAATACCTTTTCTTTTAAGTTAGGGACAAACAGTGGAGTAAAATATTGATCTGGTCTGTTAAACACAGTCTAAAGAGTCAGAGAACTCAGCCGGTGTTCATTCACAGCTGCCCCCACTTCCCTCTTGCTTTATATGGTTGCTTCATATGGTTAACTCAACACAATACACACCCACACACACATAGTTAGTATTGTGCCTGGCAAGTAAAGCCCATGCCCTCCACCTGGCCTCTGGGGCAGCCATCCCATGCCCACAGCAGCTGGCAGCAATGTGCCAGGCAAGGGGGAGCGGGGAAGATTAATCTTGATGGACCAGCAATTTCCTGTTTACCCAGACGGCCATACCACCAACTCTGCACACCAGCCGGCCTGAGTTTAAATAGCATCACACATAAAACACACACATAGATACTTTAACATTTGAAGCCTTGCCTGCCTGACCTTGTCCTAAACCATGAATCACTGCACTCATTCCAACCTCGCTGACTGTCCTGGCCTGGCAGTGCCACCGCCATTCATGGCTGCACAATCCGGCTTGGTGCCTGCTGCCAACCCAGACCGCAGCACATGTGAGTGCTGACCACTTTAAAGACGTGGCAGCTCCTGCAGCAGCAGAGGCAGACTGCTGAAAAGTATGAAACATGATAGACTAGGGCAACATTAATGTTTCGTTTTGACTGGAAAAACTATGAATTGAGAATTCAGCAGAAATGTCCTTGGCTCTCCCGTGAATATTTAACTATTTGCACATGTGAAGATGAAGATGTTTGCCTGTGTTTGTTTCCTGACATAACTCATACACGACAACACCCACGTGTCCGTGTTATTGGTGTGGGGACAAGTGGTTATTGATTTTTCATGTGGTAATGCCTGATCTCTGCATGTGCATGGATTATCACTCTGTTCCAGGGTCAACTGACTGTCTTTTCTCCCTCCTCCCCGTGTGTGTTTGTCCTGTCGCCCCTCTGTTTCTTGTTTTTTCTTTCTCTCATACCCACCTTCCCTGCATCCTCCCTGCTTGCAACAATCTCCCCCCCTGGACTTCAACTCCCATCATTCCCAGTCCGTTTCCCCTGAAACCCTCCAAGAACAATAAACCTAATCTGAGAACCCTGTCTAGGTAAGCATGAATCCACACGTCTTATATCTGTCAGTGTTTTTGAGTGGTGACAGCTCATACTCGTGACATCTCTTTCACAGTTCTTGATTTTTGTGTCTTGGGTGATGGATGCAATTTTCTATGTTTTAAAAACCATGACTGACTGAAGGAATAACCTGCCATGACACCCCCTGTTTTTCACTCTGCCTCATGGGGGATAAAACAATGTGTGACTGATGACAGCATCCAGATCAATGACATGTTTTAGGAGATCTATTGAAATTAGCTCTTTGCTGCACTGCATAGCTGAGAAAAAATCTGCTGACATAGTAATGCTGTCACATTCCAAGCCAGTCATGTTCTGGCATAGTCATCATTATTAATCACATGCATACATTTGTTAAGGGCATAGTCACAATGTATACATGCACAGTTAAGATACAGTTATAGCTCTTAAGGATATTCCGCTGTACCACTGACTGATATTGTATACTAACACTAGTACTGAAATGTTTGTTTTAAGCTATTCTCTGAAAATATACAACCTCACCATGACAGCACTGCAGTAGCTGGAGTTATAACAAAGTAGGGCTGTCACTTTTCCCAAAATCAAATTGAAATGGTTTCATATAGACTCAGCAATTTTCAAAGATATCTAAAGATATTCAATCTCCTGCCAGCCTGGCTGTAACACAGAAAAAGCAATTCCATTAGATCACTTTACAGTTTACTTTATCCAAGACTACACCAGCTGGCTGCATGTCTTTACATATGAATCTTGCAATCTTGGCTGGTATGGTCTCATTCAGTGCCTCCAGTGGGGGGGCCTACCTAGGAAGACAAAGCAGCATGTAGCTGAGCAACACATAAGGGGGTGACCCCGCACTCAGGTGAAAGGCCAACAAATGGACCAGTGGATTGGTTGTGGATGAGGAGTGGGCCAGCTGCTTAGCACATAATCAACTAGAAAGCGCAGACCTCCACCAGCGCCACAGTCCTCAGCCATATTGTGATTTTCACCATGAATATTAGTCCTACCTTTATTTCGTCGAAATATTTATAGATTCCTTGACCATGAAAACATACCATTAGCAATTGGATTCATAATTACCTCCGCCAAGGAGGTTATGTTTTCGTAAGAGTTTGTTTGTCTGTCTGTCCGCCCGTCTGTCTGTCTGTCCGTCTGTCTGTGAACAAAATAACTCAAAAAGTTATGGATAGATTTTGATGAAATTTTCAGGAAATGTTCAGCATGGGAAAAGGAAGAACTGATTCAATTTTGGTGTTGATCCAGAGCAGTGTCTGGCCGCCATGGTGAAAAATGTGATTTCTGTGAATAACTTCTGAACTGAAATAGATATCATTATGAATCCAGTTGCTAATGGTATGTTTTCATGGTCAAGGAATCTAAATATTTCCATGAAATAAAAGTAGGACTAATATTTATGGTCAAAATGACAATATGGCTGAGGACTGTGGCGCTGGCGGAGGTCTGCGCTCTCCAAGTGCTTTTCTGGTGATTTCTATTTTAGTTCAGTAGTTATTCACAAAAATCACATTTTTTGTCATGGCGGCCAGACGCTGATCCAGATCAACACCAAAATTGAATCAGTTCTTCCTTTTCCCATGCTGAACATTCCTGAAAATTTCATCAAAATCCATCCATAACTTTTTGAGTTATTTTGTTCACAGACAGACAGACGGACAGACAGATAGGCGGACAGACAGACAAAGAAACTCTCCCGAAAACATAACCTCATTGGCGGAGGTAACAAGCAGCCTGGTCCTAGTTTTTAGTTTGCCTTTTGCGATGTGGAGCCCAAAGTGCCTCCACGCAGCACTGTGCCTGTCCTCAGTTTTGTCAAAATGTACTCCCATTGTTGTTGAGGTCAAGTGGAAGCCGTTAGTGTATAGGTGTACGAGTGGCCTCTGCCAATAGGGCAGGTCACTGCTTCAGGCACCCTAATGTGCTGCTTCATTGTATATTTTCCATTTGAATATATGTTTACAAATGCAAAAACAACTACACCGTGAATTGGTACAGATGTTACAGCCTTGCAGTATTAATATGAATGTCTGAAGGTATAAATATAACAGAGCCTTGTTGCTTAAGGGTATAGTGAATTGGACTATAAACACTGATACAAGGGTCTTATAACTTCAAGAGCTTTTGTGACCAGATATTTTGGGAGGATAGATGAACAGCAGCTCATCACTTAAGACCTTGGTATACTTTGTAAGATTGCACTTGCATGAGCACAGTTCAGTTGGTTTTTAAATGTTCAAAATGAATGGTAACCTGTGGCGATGCACTTAATCAGCATTTATTGATGTAAAGATAACATTTGGATCTCTTGACTTGAGAATAGCCACATCATCACAGGAGTCAGGTCTCGGACATCAGTACCCACAGCAGAACAATCCTGATCCTTCACAAGTTAGCAGCACAAAACATAAATGAGAAACACAAGCAGAACTATAGCTCCCTGTTGGAGTACCCACTCTGTTCCAGTATTTGAGAAAATATTCTATTTCCATGGCAATTATGACCATGTTGTATGCTATCATTGTGGCTCTGTCATGGCAGTTTCAAGGATAAGACACAAGCAAAAACAAGAGTAAACATTAACAATTTCTCTGGCTTTGAAATGGTTTGACATTTTTTGAGTTATGTCAGTTCTTATTTAAGAAAATATGTAATAGAGGGTTCATTCTTTTTAATAGATTTATACATTAAAGTGCAAAAAAAAATCTACATATTCCATTATAGTTTATAACTGACCTGTCGCCTTTTTTAAATTGCACTTAATGAATCTTTGAAAGTGTAGGGTCACAAAGGGTGCAGCAGATAGATCCTTTGGAGGGAGGCTGCATTTAATGGAGCATTTCAGGTAGGGCAGCATTTGATGGGCCATTGTGACTTGATTTCTGTTCAAATTTGACCTCCCTAAAATACAGCCATCAATATGGGACACAGCTTGGATATTATTGGTGGTTTAGAGTCAAAAGTTTGCCCACCAAACACACAAAATATGAGACCATAGCCACTCTGTGTATTCCCTTGTTGTCTAGCTTCTAACATTGCTGCTGTTTGAGAAACTTTTGAGATTCTCTAAAATGGTTCTTTTTACGATTCCCAATGTCCCTGTTTTTTTTTTTTTTATATAGGGAGTTCTTGATGCACCTACAGCGCTACAAGTCATTCTTTGCAGCATTACCAGAGATGCTGTGTGAAGGGGAGAATGTGGTGGACGATTCCACATGCTGGAGCGGAGATGATGTAGTGGAAAGGTAAGGAACATTACTTTAACTTTAAAACTGCTTTCTATCGTCGAACATAATGACTTGACAAATGGGCAGTGGCTGATAGCTCCGGATATCCTCTGCTCAGCTCACTTATCTCCAGCACCAAAGTCCAAGCTTGACCTGACCTAAATCTCCTGTTTTTTAGTATTACTCTCTGTAGTCAAACTATGCTTCCCTCTTATCGAAAAACAGAGTACTTCCTTGTCTTCCTCACTCTTCCATTCCTAACAAACTGTCCTACTGAGCACCCTTATTTGCCCAGGGTATTTTGTTTGAAGCTGGATTTCCAGCAATTGTCTAATTGCTTATGTTTTCTAAAATGTTTGTTTCTTACTTTGAATTGTTTATGTATTCACATTTGTCTAATGTTATGTTGTTTTAACTTGCTTGTTTTACTTGCTGTGTTTTACTTGCTGTATTTATTTTAGAGTTATGCTCCAGCTTTTTATCTCAATGTTTCTGAATATACTGCATTTATGTAGCTTCAGCTGTTGCTAAACATTGGCACCTGCCAGCCTCTGTACAAGAAAGCCCTCAAACACCATAATGGTAACTTATCAGTGGTTACTGTTTTCCTGTGCCTCTTTTAGGCATCTTACTTAGCACCTATTTTCTGTGGCAGCACATCTACCGTACACTCTTCCATGGCACTTTAAGTGTGCCTCTGGGAGGAACACAAGCTGTCAGTACAACACAGCTGTCCAGCCACAACTATCACTGCAGATTAGTAGCTGTTGTAACTTTAGTTAAACAAGTTTAGCTTACCCACCTGCTACCTAAACTTATGTTGTAGCTTCTTTTTGTGGGTACTAAATCATCTTGGCAGAAATGGTGGAGTAGCACATTTTTTAAAGGTTACATTTTACAAATAAACTATTTCTTTGTGTCACTAACCATTTTTAGTTATGTTAAAAGTTATGCCAAGTGTACAGGACAGTAACTTAAAGTGAAAGAAAGCTCTTGTTGAGCCAACTGTAACCCTTTCACTCACCAACATGCACCTAAAGCTGTTAAAAACCAATCACAACAGTGTGTTGAGACACTTTTGAACTGTCATGCATAGGCCAGCAGCTGGACACAGTTCTTCTGATAGCTGGAAAACACTCAGTTAAGATCCACCATGCTTAACCGAAGTCGCTTTCACACCCAAAGTTTGGTGGATGTGTTTTAGTTTGGGAATGAAGTTGAAACACTGGTTCATGTTTCACTTGATTTGGTTTGCTTTCACACAGCTCATAGTCAAGTGGTCCAAAGCTTGTCAAATAATTGTCCTGTCTCTCACCATGAGTTGGAGCTGCAGCAGCAGTATTAGTTGATACCATCAGACTCATTGTTATACCAGAAATACAAAACCACCTTCCAGTAATCACATTGTTTAGCTTGTAAGCTTCTCTGAGGTGTTCTATGGTATTCAAATAAAACTGGATTTGCATTTAAACTCCATCAGGTGGCACTTGCTTTTTGACTTGAGTAATGTGGAAATATAGTGGAATTTTATACCACAGTCTGTCAAGACCAGAGGCAGGCTGTGCTAGCAATGCTATCATTAGCCTCGCTTTACCTGATATTATCAGTTGATGCTCTTAGCCTGCCTAGTGCTGTGATAATTGGTCAAATCCAAGGCACGGTTCACTCCCTTTTTGGTTAGCCTGTGTTGTTTGGCCCCCATTTGGTTCAGATTGCATTCACACACTCTGCAAACTGAAGTCTGGTTTAATTTGAAGTGCACCAAGACCCCCGTTGTTTGGTGGACCAGAGTTTTGTTCCTTGGTCCTCTCCAGTGGTATTGTGAACTTTCCTTCCACCCTTAATAAACCGAACTTCACCCAAAAGCAAACAAGAGTCCATTTAGTCTGGATCAAACATGGTTATGAAAGAATCGTAAGCCTGGCCTGTCATGTCATTGACTGCAGTTTTGTGGCAGCATGAATGTACATACAGGAGAGAGCCTCTATGAGCCCTGTGGTCTGTTCTCTCACTACTGTGGCTGATATCAGACAGACTTTCTCTGAGTATTGGTTATTAATTAATAGTAATAATTTAAAAAGGATAAGCAAACTGACACTTTTAGTTCCCTTTAAACAACTCAGCAGTGTCGGCATGGCTAGTGTGTTGTTACGTCTTTCAGGATAGCTAAATATCTTCTGAAAGCTTGCAGGACAGGATCATATAGTATCTTCCATTTTAAAAAGGATCAAACTGAAGACAGAAAATGAAAACTGTAAAAAAAAAATAGCAAATAATGACTTTTTCAAAATCTTGACCTCTTCTGTGATATCACAGGGGAGATGAGTTTTGTGCTAAAAATGCAGCCATTTCATTATCCTCCTCTGCAACTGTCCCCCAGATGACCCAAAATCTGATTTATTCTGATTTGATAAGAGGACCTAACATTGATTACTTTTGATATTCCTCTTGAACTGCTGTGAGCGGAGTTTGTTCCTCATGGTTGGACAACATTTTGCCTCTTGAAACAGTTTTTGGCAGCATTGAAGCTTGGAGATGAAAACGTTTGTTTTCTCCAAATTGCACTAAAGTTAATGTCAACTTGCTGGCATATGCCTCCTGTCAGTGATTGAATTTAGTTTTAACCTGAGGTTGTCAAACTGCTACATGCTGCTCTGAAGATTCAAGATTTAAAATGATTTTGATTTAAAGTAAAGACACAAGCTTTGGTGCTGTTGTGTAAAGGATAATGTCTTCGTGGCAGTGAGGCTGGCTGTTGTTAATCATTTGGGAAATAAGGAAGCCATTAAAAGCAGCTCCAGAGTGAATGAAAGCAGGCAGAACAAATAGTTGCTAAACTCACTCCTCCTTTGTATTAGAGTCATCTAATGAACTGCCTTTCTCTCTCTGCACTCAGTTCTTTCTTATATTTATGAGATTTTTGATTAATGCAGATTAATAGGTGTGGTGCTTGGGCTCTTTTGCTGCTTTTGGTTTGGGGTGCATCTCTGGGAGGCTGAAGTTATTACTGTGTGTGTGTGTGTGTGTGTGTGTGTGTGTGTGTGTGTGTGTGGTTATGTGCTTTCAGTCTGCATGAAAAGTGCAGAGAATACAGGATCATTGAGTCAGTGAGTCTGCAACTGATTCCCTTGGCTGGATCAGTGTCTTAAAATGCTCTCACAACTCCGTCCACGATTATGACAAGGTTGTGCTCTCAGTCTTCTGCGGTGGCCCTTAACTGCCTCCCATTACTATGGCAACCACAGCTCTTGGCACTGCCAGTATTGGCGTTGATGGAGGAAAACAGCGGTCCAGAGATGCCTTTTTACCCATGATCCACCCCAAGTGCTTGTCAAAGCTTTTGGCTCGGGATCATTTTGCAAGATTGAGTCATACATTTAACTTTAAGTGAGAACATGGGAAGACATTACACATGTGAACAGATGTCTGGTTCTGAAAGCACTGTTTTTATTGTCCTCAGTGGTTTGAATAAGTGTTTCATCTGAGCTTCTCATGAATTAATGAGTCTGTAGTCAGCATATAAACACATATCTTACAAAATCACATCATTTTTTTACCTTGGATCTCTTCTTGGTTTCCTTGTTCTTGTATGTTTTCGACTAAACTCTTTCCCAGCACTGAGGATCTGCCCATCTCTGAGACATATAAGCAGACCACCCATTCATAAAGGCCTGCGACAGCATGTCAGCCCACAAAGTAGAGTGGGGAGCCAAATATGTGTGCGTGCTGGATCCATGATTTTGGGCCTATACACAAGTAAACACAGCAAAGGGCGAGGCAACCGTCAAGCACCAAAATACATGGCATTTGTAATGGTTTGAAGATATATCTTTCTCTCTCTATGTGTTTTGGTAACAGTTTTGGTTTTAAGGATATGAATGCAAGTGTGTGTGCCCTAAAATGAGTACTGAAATTTCAACAAAAGTGCTGATGGGTTGTAGACTCTGCAATACATTGACAAATCTATGTCTCAAATTAGGCAACTGTTGCAATACAGGGCATTAAATTGAACATATATCATTGTAGTGGTGTCCAATGTCTAAACTACAATTATTATACCCTCTGAAGGGCACTTATTGTGTCTCATTATTCATTTTGAAAAGTAATTGAACATTGATCACTCAAACACACTAGAACATTTTGGATCATAGCCTTGCCTAGCAAAATGTGACTTTTGGCTCCTTCAATACTTGACAGAGGATTGACAAGAATGACCAATATAATTTTGGAGCAGAGGAACACAGTAGGAGTGGGAGAAAAAATCGATACACCTAAGTATCGCGATTTTTTGTCTGCCGATTTTAAAATCGATATTTTTATTCAAAAATCGATATTTCCCCCCCTACACACACACGCACACTCACACTCTATAGGCGCTAAAGTCGCCAAACTGAGGCAAGCTACATTGCTGGATAAAACAGGCCATAGAAAAATAGTGCTGAGTAGATTTACTACTTTTCACCAGCAGATAGTGGACAGGTGACAGGTTTCTATTCAAAGTTTTGGCGTATATTTATTTTAAAACACACACACCGGACCGAGGGACGCGAGTGTGGCTGCAGAGGCTGTGGAGCGGAGCAGAGAGAGAGACACAGAGTGATAGAGAGTACTCACGATGCCGAGAGTACTTTGTCAAGTACTGTCTGACTCTGAATCTGAGGAATATTTACTCTCTGAGGATGACGGTCAGTCGTCCAGTGAGGAAGAAACTGGCAGCGAAAGTGCCAAGAGCGGCTGCTGGCCATTACAGTCCCGAGCAGTACATAGCCTACCGACAGCTTTTTCTTCCTGGTCGGCGATCGTCAAGAGTGCACATAGTCTGGGATGCAGGGAAGCTCAAAACACCGCTAAAAAGTGACGGTGTTAGCGAAGAATGAGATCATGGAGCTCTGGTCAAACGAGGGAGAAGCCGGGGTAAACAGTGCAGGCAGCAGAGGCGTTCATGCTCGCCCGTAAATTACAGTGATGACGATGGCTGGGAAAACCAACCACTTTGAAACTATAGCCTTTTTAAATCTTGATAGCAAAATTGAATATTTCTTGAAAAAACTCTGTTGCCTGAAGGGATAATAAGCCACTTTTTATATGCAGTCCAGGCTTTTGAAGAGAGGGGGCATAACCAGCTGGTTAATATATATTGCTGAATAAATCCTAAAAACAGACTCACATGTGATGTGTATTTTTCCTGATATAGTCTGTAGGCATCATCATTGTTCATCTTTTTCACTGGTTTTAAAAAAGCTAACTAAAGATTGCAAAAATCAGCAATATCGTAGAATCGCAATTTAAATCGTATCGGCACCTAAAAAATCGCAATAAATCGTATCGGGAGAAAAGTGAATCGTCCCAGCCCTAGAACACAGGGCGATTTATATTTTGTTTATCGTTTTTTATCATTTGAATCTTTCTTGCTTAATTAGGAAGAATTAGTTTTTAAGGGAACTGTTTTGTTTTTTTCTTTACCTTTAAGTACACTTGTGTGTGTGTTCAGATATTTTTGTTGATTTTCAGAAGAGAAAGAAAAATACATATAAATACATGTTCACATATATACATAGATGGATAGGTATAGATTCCACATGCACATACATTCAAACATACATACACCCATATATACATATATATGCAGACATGTATTTATACATATGAGGAAAGGTTCAATACAAAACAATTCACAGTTCAATAGGAACTGTTGTTAACTCAGGATTTTTTCAAGCACCAGACCAATGCCTAAATGCACCGATAAACAAGTGAATGTCTAAGTAGAAAGTTGTCAGCCAAATTTAAAGTTACAGATTGCCAGATGTGAAGGTGAAGTCTGAGTGATGCTAACCATGTGGTTACCAAAGGGGGCTTCAAAGTCCAGTGGCCAACAAAAGCTGTCTCACAAAAGCCGATCCCGGAGCAGGGTGTTACAGATCAGCAACCACCACAAACACGATACAGGCACTGGATGACTGATGTCAGTTTGTCTTTGTCTATTGTATCTGTCCTTCATAGGTTAAAAAAAAAAAGAAAAAAAAAAGAAAATCAAGAATTAGTTTGGTTGAGAATTATTTCCATCTAATTGAAGGAAATTATATAATTTGGCTTTATTTGCAACAAATCCCCTTTCAATGCTGTGTACTTAGTCCTCTCAGCTTTGCAAAGCAATGAAGTCCCACTTTCACCAAAGCTAGTCAGCATCTCAGAGTGGGGGGAGTTGTCATTGCCAACAAGAGACAAATAGCAAAAATGCCATGTGTTTGAGACAAATAGAAACTGTCTTGACCAACTTGTTTCCACTTAGAAACACAGCAAAAATAAAACTTGCTTTAGGCCCAATTCACCTGACAAACCCAGATTTTCAAGTATTCAACAAAACAAAATAAATATGAATAGACGGATGCTATAGCTTGAAACAAGTATCATACTGTCGGGCAAATTTAACTTTGCAGTGTGGGTGTTAGGCCTTTGCACACTAAATACAGTTTATCGTTTTAGTTTATTTGCGTATTTATTTTAGTTTAAATTTTTTATGATTTTCAGTGCATAACAGAACAGAGCTGAGCCAAAAGGTTAACAAGTTTCATACCAACTTCAAGAGTGTCCATTATATTTTAATCCATACCCAGTCAATGCAAGCTTATACACCAGCAATGTAATGTCAACCAGCGAAAAAGCGACTTTTATTCTTTTGCACCATGGTCGATTTTTCAAAAGCAAGTCTAGTTAGCCCTCATTTGACCTATGAGGGCACTTATTGTTGACTTTATGTCAAGCCAGTCAAAACATTCCACAAGATATTAGGTTTACATCACAGCAGACCAGCTTGTTTGACACAAGTCTTCAAAATGACAAGGATTATGAATTTAAAGACAGTTGATAGAGCTGCAGTGTGACCTCGGTGAGTGCATACTCAAGCTTTTGGTCCTGAAGAAGCCGTAGTACAGCTTCAGCTTCTGAATGAATTGGCAGCCTTTTATAGAATCAGATGCCCATTTAATTTCCCAGTTAATATGCCCTCTGTCGCTGTCTCCTGATATTAGGTACGTCTTTATTGTTAGCTTGTTGACTTGAGGGACTTTTGCACACAGCTTCTAGTGGACGCTTAAGAAATTGCATTTGCTTGCATGGTGGCTTTTTTTCTCAACATCAGAGATATCACTTGATCACAGGAATCATTATAGTTTAATTCCACGCGTCATGGCCTTGCTTGTGTTGATCCATTTTCTAGATGGAATAAGAAAATAGCATGCCAGTACAGTATTCGATACATCTCAGAGGTTGGCCTGAGCAAACCTTACTCACTCCATCTGACTCTGCTGGCTTGTGTTTCAGAGAGAGAGAGAGAAAGAAAGAAAGAGAGGGACCGGACAGGGCATGAAAAGGCTTGGCGTTTTGATGCCGCAGTGCCCCTTGTGCCTCTCTGTGCCCCTGATGAGGGAAGCATGATGGAGTGATGTGGGGGGAGGGAGGGCCTTGGCAGCATAAAGACCCATTGTGGAGTCAGTGGAGTGGGGCACAGCCCTGCAGTGGGGACCCCCAAAGCCTGGAAGGGGAAACAAAGGCTCTCCTATGAGGCTGCATGGGAAAGGCTTGGACATCGCTGCCACTACTACTGCCACTGCCCACACCGTGCCTGGGAAAGTCGCATGAGTGCATGATAGAGGATGAGAGGGGAGATAATGAGAGAAAAATATAAGAAGAGGGAAAGTATGGCAAGAAACAGACTTTGTTCCAGACATTTAACATCATGGTGGTCTATAAATCTACTAAAAGATGAGCCATGATGTCACAACAACAAAAGGAGAAAGTAGGGATGTCTGATCACACACAACAGTGATATTACAGACTAAGACCCTAATATACTAAGGAGTCATCTTTTCATGCTCTATCGTCTTACCTCAGACACCAAATACACTGGTAAATATTTACTATGCACACTATATTCCATTGGTCTATCAGGGCAACAGCCTATAGAAAGGCTTTTGGAAAGCACGTCTGGCAGGCAATTGGAAATTTGTCCCTAATCATATTCATTATGAGCTGTTCAGTTAATGTAATAGTTTGGGGGCTACTGCTGTGTGCTAAGTACAAAATGTGAGTCATAAACTCTTGCTAAACCATGTTGAAAACAGAGCGAAAATATATTTTCCATTGAGAAATGCTGGCAGTATTAGTTGTTTATCATTGTATATAGAAATGCAGCCTATATCTGACAAAATTGCTACTGAAACTGTTGACAGCTTCAGCCACAACTGTTGTAGACTGGAGCTTAGCAAGTTGGATCTGACTGATTACAGACATGAAATCAGGTGGATCCAGCTGTTGTGCAAGGCTATGGTATTTCTGTTCATCCGAGTTTTTTTTTTTTTTTTTTTTTTTTTACAAAAAGTATTTATAATACGTCATATAGGACCTTTCCAGAAACTATTATAGCAAATCATATCTCCACAAATTCTTGTAATAAATAAAACAAAACTGGTTCTCATACTATAATGGAAATATTTTCCAATTGTCATGATGTAATACATTTTTGAGATGTGCTGTGGTGGCTAAAAAGACTAGAGAATGGAATGGCTGATTTTGTTACCTTTCTGGCTGCATTATCTGTAAAATTTAAGTTAAATGTGCGTCGCATTGAGTATGGAGGGAGGCCAAATGTGGCACCAGTTGCTTTCCCCTTTTCTAGAACCACCACTGTCTTTGTAATCCTTATAATGAAATTTTACCCCTCATATTTCCTGGAAAATGAGGCTAGCAAAAAAGGGATAGGAGGGATTTTTTCTGTTCTCAGGGGTTGTAGATGTGGTTGGTCATGAACATGTTTGTGTAACAATCAGGAAAAATTTTACTTTGCTCAATATATAACGGTTGGTATCTTCATTTATCTGTTTGCCTTTTTATGTCAGTTTCCATTATGTGTTGGCATGAGCCTACAAACTCAGAAGTCATTTTAGGTCCATAACACTGATATTTTTAAAAAAGAATTGTGGATGTATCTTGAAAAATTTCATATTCTACCAAAAAAATGCTATAAACAGAAAAAGGACAGTGATCACCAACTGGTGGCCCAGGAGCCACATCAGGCCCCCCAAAGTTTGATATCTGGCCCTGTAACTACTAAGAGCATTAGGGCCACAGAGAATAGATGTATTTGTTTTTGACTGAGAAAAATGTCAGAATTCTTAAAAAAAAAGGTCAGAAATCTGAAAAACGTCAGATTTCTGAATAAATTAATTCAGACTTTGAGATTAAAATCACAATTCTGGAAAAAAAAAACCTTTAATCGCCCTAATTCTGGCTTTTTCAGGAGATATATAAATAGGCTCAACAATTTTTTTTTTCCTGTGGCCGTAATCCTCTTCCATATCACCAAAAAATTGTTGTGTTTGATGGATAGCTTTATGAAACTCCATGTAATTGGCTGCAGAATGGGTGAAAGGGGCTGATCTCTCGTTCAAAGGCTGAATAGTTTCTGAAAAGTAGAAATTCAAATACCAAACTAATGATAAGTCAACTGGACTAAACAGTTTAAAATAAGTTCCATTATTACTATTATTATTATATATATTTAAATTATTAATTTTCTTAAGTCCTATGCTTTATGATGATGCACTTAACGTCCTTGCTCCAAGCTTTTAATAGTTGTTTTTTTAATTCTATTATGTATTTTACAATATTAGACAAATAAACATTATGAAAGAATGACAGAGCTACCCATCTACCCAGCCTGTGAGGGGCTCGGTGGGTTTTTACCCTCACACAGGACCACATAGACACTTTAACACACACACTCTTGCACATCAATCCACACGGGACCCATATGCTTCAACAGCTGGAGGGTTTATCCATTCAGACACCATCATACTGCCGGAGCACACATCCACATGTGAACATAGAAACACACACACTCTGATGTCGTAATACTTCTAAGTACATCAAAGGCATCGAGGGTTGAAATACCCTCCCTCTCTTTATTCAGCATCTGATGACAGAGGGGCGAGTGAAGGGCAGGCAGTTGTACATCAGGACTAAAAGTGCGTGTTGGCATGTGTTTAAACATCTCTGAACATGTAAGGCATCACACGTGTGAATACTTAACACCGTCTTTTCCGGAAAGATAAGATCAACCAAAATGACCTCATTCTTTATTTAGATTAGCAAGTGTCTATTTATCTTTCTCTTTTGTCTTATCACAAACTGAACCTATCTTTTGCTATCTGTCTTCACTTTAATTATGTTAAATACCATCCCTGTTTTTTCTTGCCTGTTTGAGAAACCTCAGGACATGCATACTTAGAGATAATGTCTGAAAACAGAGCTTTAGGCTAAAACCTCTGTTATGACATCACAATTATCCCTTCTGAAAACTCACAAGGAGCTAACCACAAGTCTTCATTAGACAATAACCCCTTATTAAACCACCCTAGAGCTCACAGTGTTGAAATGGTCAGAGGAATTCTGATGTAAAGAATTCATACAGCGAAATATTTGTCCAATCTATTATGATCAGACCTATCAGAGCATATGGATTTCTCAGAATCAATAGGTTATTTTTTAAGAACAAATAATGGTTTCCAAGAGAAAAGGAGCTAGTACTAAGAAGCGATAGCAAGAGAAGATATGTGTTATAAGTAAAAAAGTAGAGTGCTACTTCTGATCAAGTAATGAATTTAACATCAAACTTAAACAAGTTTTGAGAACATGAGGAACCTTTTTTACAACTTCATGGATAGCAATGACCTGCAACATGAGAACTCATTTGATGGACAGAATTGAATATCATTGAGCCTGCTTTCGTTTTTTCTTTTTAAATTCTATTTTGTATTTTATTTAAATTATTATTTGTAACTATTATTATATTTATTTATTTATTTTATGTCACTGTATTGCTTTTCATTATTTAATTTCAAAATTATCATTTTAAAAATATATAGTATGTTTTTTGTTGTGTTTTGTGCCAAAAAAAAAGGAAAAAAACAACAACAATGGGACGTTAAAAAATAGGAACTATAATATAGGGTTTGTTGTCCATAAAGTATGCAATTTTGTGAAATCAGATGATAATCAGGAAAATGAACAATTTTTTTAAAACTAAATTCTGCTTATTGAATCTGTTTTAAAAGTTCAAAGGGGTAGCAAGGCTGGGGGGTTTAGTGAAATATGCCGTAAAGCAGTCAAAACAGTAAAAATCTGCATTTTTTTTAGTGTAGAAGTCGAAGTTACATAGTGCCAGTGAAGGTGATACAAACCCCTAAGACCATGACAAATATGTCAGTCAACTTGTTGTAAGGTGATGTACCATCACAATGACTCGGGAAATATTACATTACGGTGGGAAAAAAACTACATAGCGTTGGTTTTACTGAAATTGTGCATTCAAAGGAGCAGTGGTGTCCTTATTTGTCACCACAACCAGAGCAGAAAGACACCGAGGTGAGAAAAACCCCACATCCAAACAACAATGCACTCAACATCTATCCATCAATACATTCAGAAAATATATACATTCAATTTGGACCTTTATCTCGTCATATTTTATTCAGTAATACTTGCTGCCCCAGTCACAACACGTGTGATTGGGAGGTGAAAAGCATTTTAGCTTGATGCTGGCATCATCATCAGTATCCTGGAAGCAGAGCGCCTTAGGGTGCAGCAATCTGGATTCAAAAGGAGTGCTGATGCTGCAGTGATGGGTCCTCCCGAGGTTCAGTAGGAGCAGGGGTAACTTTAGGGTAAAGCACGACTGAACACAGTAAGTGAGGTGTAGAAACGGCAAATCAAATCCATCACACGGTCGCAGGTGGCAAATGAAAGCCAGGTGGAGCGGAGGCCACGGTTTGGAACCTAAAAAAGAGTCATGGTGTGTTAATCAGTCGCAGTCTGACCTGCTCTTTTTTCATATTAATACAGAGTGCAACGTGAGTGTTTTAAAATTAGATTTATTTCAGATGCAGCTCATACCACAGTTTAATCTGTTTGGCTGAAAGAAGTGGCGCATTTATGAAAGTTTGGATTTACTGAGTTTTGGCTCCAGTTACAAGTAGGTTTGCAAAGCTCAGCCTATTTTGATTAATTTATGATCTACTCTAGATATCAGTTTTCCAACATATTCTTGGCTGCTAGTATATCAGCAAGGAGTGGAACAAATAAGGCTCAATAAAATGATAGGACGTGTCTTCAAGTCTCAAAATTTGTATGATCGGGAAAACAAAGAAACTCTACATTTACTGGCAATAGGCATGAGGGCAACATATTGAGTGTTGAAATGATTTAGGAAAAGTACATACCCAATGAAGTTGGGACTAACCAAACACTTGAAACTAGAGGTCTTCGGAGAGCACAAACCATGACTTAGGTTGTCAACATTTTCAGGCGAGTTATTGTCAAAATGTCAAAATCGCCTTATCTTGCGCTGTATTCCTGGATCCACATCTGGATTTGGATCACCACCGAAATGTAATAAGTCTTCCCTTGTGCCAGGATCAGCAGTCCTTGAAAATGCCCAGAGAATTTATTAAATGATTGATTAAAAAGTGGAATAAAAGCTGGATCCACATCCAAATTGTGATCACTCTCTTTTAAGCAGCTGTTAGTGCTAAGAGGAGGAAGAAGGAGGGTGGTGTCAAGTTCAGAGACTTTTTGTCTTGTTCATAGAAGTACTCTGTCAAGCAGAGGAGACATGCTAAACACACCGAAGGGTGGATAAATCTTAAAAGATGTATGACCTTTAGCAGTGAAAATAGGTCATGTTATTATGGGCTCAATATCAGTTCAGAAAAATGACTATCAGGTTATTGATGTGTATTATTAGAACTGATGCTAGTTAAACAAGCTTGAGAAAGTTAAAATAATACAACTGTATGCTGCTTTTTATAGCTTCCTCATGAAAAGGGCATTTTTTGTCCTTGGTGGCATGAGTGTGAGAATTTGACACTGTGAAGAAAATAAGGATATATAACAAATAACATGGCTGCTAATCACTGAGATATCCCAGGCTGTTTAATCCAAAACAAAAAAGAATCTCCTTTGCATGTAGTATATTAAAAAAAATCATCTGAAAACATGCAGGCATCATGGCAAAAACCAGGCATTCAAGGGGCGTTAAAAAATATCATTGTATATTAATAATTAGATCAGATGTAGGTTAAAAATATCTCAATGGATGCAGCATGTAATGTTAATATGTAATTTTTAACAGCACATTCTTTGTACTTAACAGTATGATTGTGACTGATAGGAGACCCAGCCCTTAAATGTACCACCAAGGAAGAATAATTTTTTTTGTCTTTTAACCTGAATAAATATGATTTTTTTCAAAGGTGAAACAAACTCTTCATAGGTCAAAGTGTAAGAAGATGGAGAAATACTCACAGTCATCTCCTCCCACCTTCATCTTTTATTTTTGTATGAATTGAGGACTTTTTCAATTAAAGCTGCACTTCATGAAGTGTGTCTACTTTGTAGCAAACCAGTGTTTCGGTTTCACGGGGAAAAAAAGTTTAATGAGAGAGAAAGTTGGTTACAGACCTCCTCATTTGCACTATGAGCTAAATAGGCTAATTGGTCAACTGGTGACAGTAGTAATGATTTAGGCTTACAAATCGTCTTGGAATAGATATGAGTAGCTGCACTCACATGAGTGTCAGTGTGTACGCTATGTTCTTCAGTGAAAGGAGAAAGATAATGATTCATCCTTGTTCTCTCGGGATGTTTCCAAACTTTTGGATTGGCTGAAGCATGACAGACCACAGACAATACAGCCGTGTGAATGCTTCTGAATGCCTTACATTTTTATAAGGTTATGACAATCCATTTGTTTATCACTTTGACATCTGGAATCTATTCTGCTATTGTGGGGAAAAGTTGAGAGAGAGAGGGCAGAGCTCTTTCCCCTCTAAATCTTGCTTACTTTCTTTCCTGTGCTTCGACTCATCCTGTCTGAGTTTGGTTTGCTTCTGCTGTGTCAGTCAGTGTCATCAGACAAGCTTAGTTCCAGCTGAATTTTTTGCAGAAGGGGACAATAAATGAACAAAATGTGCAGAGAAAGACAATTCCAAATCCCTAATTGTGTGTGTGTGTGCTGTTTGTATGTGATTAAAGGCTTATGTCGATTCATTCTGTCAAGTTTGTTCCCTTTTTAAATGTAGTTTAGACAGACATGGCAATAGAGTAATTTAAGGGGCAAAGTCTTTTTATACTTTTGATTTGTATGTGAAAAGATTTTAGACTCTGTCATTTAACAATTGAATAAACACAAACTAAAGTACTCCAAAAAACAAATCTTTGAAACCTTAAATGGTTAGTTCAGTTTTTTTAGGTGGGTTTGCTAGATGCCATGGCACGAGTAAATATGATTATCAATGAAGGAACTTGGGAGCTTTGTCCCTTGAGGGAGATACAGTATCTGGGGCTGGACTACTGGTACATAGGTGCCACCTAAAGCATCATGATTAACACACATATATGTTAATACTACTCAAAAATCGATGCTGGCTCGACAGTATGCTACAGTAAGAATGGCCCTTTTCTCAGGCTTTGCAGATAAAATGTACTTAAAAAAGGGTTCCAACGTCAAAGAGCCTATACAGCGCTTTAGTATATTTTATATCTGTCCTTCTCATGATACAGTACTTCTATGCACAGGACAAAACATCTGTGACATCAGAACTTCTCCCTCTCCCTGATTTACAGCCCCAGTAGCTGCCTGAAACAGCTCATTCTTCCGAACCTCCAGTGTTATGTCAAAACATCGTTTTATAGAGAGCTTAGGCCCCATGGGGCTGCCTGGCACAGAACAGAGCACAGACCATAAAATGTTCGCTGAGTTGTTGACAACATGGTGCTTAGCACTGCTGAACTGATACATTACAAAGAAGAAGGCCAATCAACGGATCACATCCCACTGCGCCCAGGAGGGGAAGAGGCCTTAAAGGATAAGTTCGGTTTCTACAGCTTCACATTGTTTATAGATTGAAGTAGAACAATATACTCACCCAGAAGACTTTCCTGATCCAAACAGTGCTTCAAGAGATATTTAGATCCAAAATCGAGCAGCGGACATCCGTATAATGGTAGTACATTTATAGCGCCGCTTCTAAAACTGCATTAATCATCCAAAAACTCACTAGTTTCACCAATATTTCATCATGGTCCACTCGCGCTACTCCTCCAAGACAGTCCGGTGTCGCTCCACCCATGTTTTGTGACTGTGCTGACCTCTGAACTGAAAAATTTCTTTACGGCTGCCGCGCATGCGCAGTACGGCTCATTGTTTCAGGGGTGACCGCCGGCTACTCAACAACTTTCTTCTTCCAGTTTTGTGCAAAATGGACAAATATCTATGGGATGAAGATGTTGTGGACAAGAACTTTGAATATGATGGGTGTCCTTATAGTTTCGAGCCAGAGTTTACAGATGAGGAGCTCATTGAAAGGAGGAAGCGTAGGCAAAGAGAAGAACAGCTGGCCAGAGAGCAGTTTTCAGTTCAGAGGTCAGAACAGTCATAAAAACATGTCTGGAAGGACACCAGACTGTTGTGGAGGAGTAGCGCGAGTGGACCATGATGAAATATTGGTGAAACTAATGAGTTTTTGGACGATTAATGCAGTTTTAGGAGCAGCGCTATACATGCCCTGTGTGCTACCATTATACGGATGTTCACCGCTCGATTTTGGATCTAAATATCTCCAGAAGCACTGTTCGGATCAGGAAAGCCTTCTGGGTGAGTATATTGTTCTACTTCATTCTATAAACAAAGTGAAAGCTGTAGAAACCAAACTTACCCTTTAAAGAGATCTCTAACTGCACCACAAACAGAAGAGAATACAGCTGGATCAGGGACAATCAATGTATGAAAGCTAGATTTTTTTTTAGTAGTAGTTGTGAACATACTTTAGCAGTCATCATAACTTACCTCCACCAATGAGATGATGTTTTGCCGATGATGTTTGTGCTTTTGTGGTTTGTTTGTCCTTCAGAAAAATAACTCAAACATTTTTAATAAACCAGTGCTCAAACTTCATTTGTGTTGAAAGTGTATAAGCAAATGGGATTTGTTGGCTTCTCTGTGCAATTATTTACGGATTCTGGACTTAGCACTCTTCTTGGTGAAGAGTGTTTATGTGTGTCGGCCTCCTCAACTTGAGGGATTTGGATTGCATTGTGCTCTTTGTGCATTTGTGAACTTTCTCTTCCCGCCTTTCTTCGACTTACTGTCAGACTTTTAAAAATATTTTTGATTACAGTTGTGATGTTGAGAATTCTTTAGCATTTATCATGTCTTACCTCCACCAGAGAGATGATGTTTTTGCAGATGGTGTTTGTCCTTTTGTGGTTTTTCTTTTCTTGAGAAAAATAACTAATCTGGATGGATTTTGAGGACATTTTAAGAGAACATTGGCCATGGCACAAGGGAGAAGTGATTACATTTAGGTGTTTAGACAAATACAGATCCTGGCTTTTTTCAAATAATTGATGCCATTGTGAGGTAGGGCAGTTTTCCACATTGTCACTAATGATTGGAAAATTTTTTAGTGTATCAATAAGAATTTTTCAAAGGATGCTGGTCATGGCAGAAAGAAGTGACTATGTTTTTGTGTGGTTTTTCATTTTATTTTCATTCGGTCTGTCTGTCCTGAGCAAGAGCGAGGGTCTGTCCCAATTGTACCCCTTGGCCTTTGTCTTACCCCTTGGTTTTGCATGTTCACATTGAGTGAAGTTGTGTCCCAATACTCCATAGGGCTAAGGGGAAGGGCTAAGACTAAGGGCTACACAGCCCTCGAAACAAAGATGATGTAGCGGGAATCGAGTGGCGTCTCGTTTCTCAGCTGTGTGTTTCACCCCTTCCCCTTGGCCCTCAAAACAGAGGGCTAAAGGGGAAGGGGTAAGACGAAGGGGAAGGGCAAAGGGGTAGAATTGGGATTCACCCCAAGTCTGTCTCTGAGTAAGATAACTCAAAAGGTTGCGAACAGATTTTGATGAAATGTTGGCCATAGTAAAACGATCAAGTCATCAGACTTTGGTGGTAATTTGAATGCAGATGTGGATCCAGGAATCTTTTACTGGATCTGGAACCCACATAAAGACAGAATATGGGCTTTTTAAGATCCAACTAAAGTTCACTTTGACCGCAAATTTTCCTAAAACTTAAAAATGATCTTAAAGGTGAACTGATTAAACTTCAGAGGTCAGAAGTCACTGTGACTTTTGTAAAAATTGGTATGATCCGCTGCTGTTCTTTCTCTGTCTTGCAACTTGATACCTTGTGGAGGCTTATTTCTGCCAAGTGGTTGTTCTAGTTCTGAAGTCAAATAAGAAATTCCCCAGTGGGTGCCAAGTTCTTATAGTTCTTGTTTCCATGGTATCAAAACACTAACTGTTAATGTTTAATTCTACTACTGTTTTATTAAAGTTTGAAGTTTTTGATAGTACTTCAACCACATTGTATCCTTTCTTTTTCCCTCTTATGTCCGTGACCTCTGAAATCAGACTCTGGCTTCAGCAGCAAACCTCCAAGTTCTTCCTCAGGCCCTTTCTCAAGAGCTCTCTTCTACTTCTCAGCTCAGATACTGTGGCCTTTCCCTTTCTCCCATAACCCTGGGCTTCTGCCTGGGACCTTAGCATGACCCCCTCCGCATTGCTCCACTGCATAGCTCTCTTCCTTAGAGCTTGCATCTTTGTGTGTGGTGTGAGTGCACGTGATGCGTCGAGAAAACAACAGTCATCAGGTTCCAGTAACAGAGTTATTTATGCTTCCTGCTAAAACGCTTGGACTGGATAAGTTTGGAGTTATGGTGTTTCTAAAATGTGTGACTGTGCAGTGGAAAAAAGGGAGAACCAGTGCTTGAACTTTATTTGTGTTGATGGTGTAAGCAAATGGGATTTGTTGGCCTCACTGTGCAATTATTTACCAATTTTGGACTCAACACTCCCCTGGGTGAAGAGTGTTTATGCGGGGCGGCCTCCTTAAGTTGACGATTTTGGATTGCATTGTGCTCTTTGTGCTTTTGTGAACTTTCTCTCCAGCTCCTCTTAGACTTACTGTCATCACTTTTATAGGAGGCGCACAGTTTTACTGCCCCTCCCTGCTGCTGTGCGTCCAACCAGCGGTCTGAGTTGGGCTAATGTAATTAAAATGCCACAATGGACTGGCATGTTTCACTGGAACAGTTCCTACTGGGCGAGGTAGACGCAGTGCACCCGCTAACCTTTCTGCTCACCCATTGGCAAGGCATCAAACTCCTGGCAGGAGAGAAAGATGAGAAGTAGAAGGATAGAGGGGGAAAAGGAAGCGTGGACAAGGAAACAATGGATAGGAGAAGATGCAAACGGATGAATGGCTGGAGAAAAAAGTGAAGGATGTAGGTCAGTCCCAGCAGGAAATGGTGGCTTTCAGAAAGCCCTCTGTCTTTGTTGCTTAATTGCCTCTATGAGCCTTTTTGAAGTGCACACTGCTAGCGTGTCTGGGTACCAGCCAATATAGTGCTCTGTGTGGGTGTGTGTGTTAGCCTCTCAAACATTTTTGTAGCCCAGTTTGACACGCATTGCGAGTCACTACGATAATTGACTGAGAACAAAACTCTGAAGAAAGTGTCCTCCTTGATGTCAAATCTGCTGATTGTACACATTTGCACTCAGAAAACAGCATCATTCATGTTAAACAAAACAGTCGAGGAGGATTCCTCCTGGACAAACCCTGCATTTAGAGGCCAATTTAGTCTTGTGTCATGAAATTGCTCTTGGACGACACCACAGCTATGCGATGAGGCTCGCTGTTTTCAGCACACACGCTGATGCTTATCATGATGTCGCAATGTTAGTGCTGGCTCTGCCTGCATCAACAGTCTGACTCCTTATGGACCTTTAATAGGAGATTCAGGCCAGTTTTTAAACTTACACTCAGAACTGCAGCAAAAATCAAAGGCAATATTTGGCCCACAACAAGGGATTATGTAGATAATAAATCTAGAGCCTGGTTAGTTTGCTGATATGTCAATTACTTTATTATGGAAAAATGTGGTTCTGTTGCTTTATTCAACATCAGAAAACAGACTTTCTTAATCATCCGTGGCTTACTATGATGAAATAAAATTGTGATTGTTCCTAATTATTAAGACATGTTGGCAATAGATAGCTCTAAAGTCCCTTTTTAATGCAAAGTACACAGAAATATAAGCCCATGGTCTCTCTGCAGACCCCTAAACATCTGCTGATAGCTCCATTTTTAAACATGTCTGTTAAAAATAGTATGCTGGAAAAGTGTCCCATTGTGATATCATTACTGCTTTAAAGCTATTGCACCTTGGTTGCTTGCTTGCATAAAGAAAATGAACAATCCCTTTAACCCTTAAAGCCTGAAAACACAGATTATAGCTGGAAAATTCAAATTTTTAGGGAGGTGAAATGTTTACTGGAATAACCCCAAAAATAAAAACAATTCCATGAACTTTGATATACATATTTTTGTATGTCATTTGATATACTCATGTTTTCGGCAACTGATAATCCACTTGGGGACATTAATATCATGTATGTGATTGTATTCAGATGTTTTTTTAGTAATTTGTTGATCATATTGATTAAATAGAGGCCTTATATAAGTAAGTATCAAATATGACACAACAGGCTTAGGGGTTAAATGGAGAAGATATTCAAGGAGATCAGAAAAAAGTATTGTGGGAAAAAGTATTAAAATTTTTAGCCTAAATGCACAAAGAAAATCGATAAATTAGTTCTCCAAATATCTTCATGTGTATAACTATTTAAAAGGTCTGCAACAAAAAAAAGTAGCCGTCTGTAACAAAGTGTGATGTCTGCCATTTGGCTGGCAGCTGGTGCTTGTGGAAAGCCTACACACTACATTGTTTTTAGATGTTTTGGTGCATCCATGTGCATTGCAGTTGTTTAACATGTAATCTAAACAGAAAGCCTTATTCAAATACAAGGTTTTAGGGTTTTTTGTTTAACATGGATTGGACACAAAACTTGATTTTCAGTTTGGTTTTACAAAACTTTAAGGTCCCATGTCCTGCAAATCCTTTTTCTTTCCTCTTGATGTTTTTGGAATGGGCTTAGGGGGCAGAAAACATGACACTTTTTATTAAACTCTCAGTCCACAGATAAATGGGCTATACCTTCTTAAAAATGCTCCTTAAAATGCTCAGTTTTTCACTTCCTCTGGTTTATTATGTAATAGCTATACAGCCTCCACCTACTTGTGTGTTTTCTTCTCGTCATGCCATGACTGTTTTGAAAGTCTTGCCGGCCTGCACCACTTCCTCTCTCTATGCATCTGGCATCATTTGGGCCCCCAGTCAGCACTGAGCTCATTATCATAGCCTCTGGTAGGCCCTGGCTCCCTCAGATCTGTGAATTTCAAAAGGGGAGAGAAAGAGAGTTGCATCCGAACCTCTGTGGAGATTAAGCTTTTCATTTTTTTATACAACTTAAATCAAATCCTTGTTTAATTGACAGTCAAGACATGATGTATAAGGTCAAAAACACCAGGACATGGGGCCTCAAAGTTTCCATAAGTAGAATCTTCATAAGTACAGAACTGTGTTTAGTAAATAGTCCCATCGAAATTGACTTTTTGTGCAGTTAAAACAAAGGCAAACAAAACCAACCTTTTGAAACAGAACCTTCTATGTGAGAAAGGCATCATATTTTTGACTCATATAATATCAGTAACACACACGCACTGACTCATTCGTTGCGGTGTGCACTTTCACACTCTTCAAAGGCAAGAGAAAATCCACTTTCAGACCTCTGCTTTGATCCAAACACGCAGCTCGAACTGAAGCCGTGCCGACATGGGATTATGGCCTTATAGACCATCACACTATTTCTGTGTGCCAGAGACAGAGCTCACTCTATACACACCAAAACACACGGATGTCAGCACACACACATCATGATAGAACTGACATACAGAGCTGTACCTCCCTGACTATTTTTAGGGACCGTTATCCTTTTTCCTGGGGGATGCAGCAGACTTTACCAATGTCACTAAGAGCTTGATTCAGTTGAAGTTTTTCCAGGACTTGAGCTGATTCATTGTGACGTAATGTGTACCTGTAAGACTAAATTTAGGGCCAAAGTGAGCGAAGACATTCCCTGTAGAGTTTTGGTGTGAATGTGTTTTAGAGTTTAAGCTTTCAGCGTGTGGTATTTACCATCAGAGTGAGATTCTGAAACAAGACGTCTGGTCGGATTCCAACTGCAAGTTCAAGTTGAAGTCCAAGCTGCTGCCCGAGCCAATGGATAAGTATGTGAGTTTAAAATTAAGATGAATGACAGGCATGGGAGGAGAGAGGGAAAGCTAACAAAACCAACGTTATGCAAACAACAAAAGTACAGTACACTACTGTGCAGGGTGGTGTGTGTGTGCGCCTATGATCTGTGCTCGCTGTGTGTATGCGGTAACCTGAAACCACAGGGAAAACGTTCCTAGAATTCCGGGTGGGTTTGGTGTCGTGGCTCACTCACTGGAGCCCCCTGAGTGGTACTGGGAATGTGGCCTCTGCACGGAAGAACTATAGAATAGAGGGGAAGTCCCCCAACACCCCACTTTAATAACATTTAATAAATTTATTCTGATATTGACCACACACACATTTACATATCACTTATCTAATCCAGGAATGCAGATATCTACAAAACATACGAGGTCAGGACATACCAAGAGAGGGGATGGGGTTTTGAGGTAATCCAGTACATGAATCATCCTACTCCTAGTGTATGTGGAGATGGTTTAGCTGCTTACTGACTGCTAGTTTACACACCTTTAAAAAGAAAATCATAATAGATTTTAACAAAAAGGGGTGCACTCACTCTGATCCTGAAAATGTTTGCATCTTAATGCTGTAGCTTCATAAAAAGGTTTCTATCTCGGGTTTTGTAGACTGATTAAATTATGTTTAGATTTAGCGAGCAGATTATTAGGTAGATAGACCTAATTACTTTATCCCTGTAGGATGTATTTAAATTTATGTTGAAGACCTATGGAGAAGCAGACTGTCAGAAATTTTGAGAGTAAGGATTGATAATTACATCTGCCAAAGGAGGTTAATTTTTCCTGGTGTGTGTTGGTTTATTTAGCTCTTTTGTCTGTTTGTGAACAGGGAAATTTTCAAGGAATGTTGTTCAGCACAAGGAATACGTGATTACATTTTGGTGGTGATCCAAATCTAGATGTTGATCCAGGATTGTTTAAAGGTTTAATGTTTTTAGGTCTAACATTGCATGATATGGTAGAGCTAAAATATGAACCAGAATCAACCAGAAGTGCACGATAAGACAGCCACACTGCTGCAAATACTTCCAAAGATTTTCAATGTATTGCCTTCGCAGTTTCAGGAAATCTTGGTCATGGCACAAGGAAGAAGTGAATCCAAATCCTGATGTGGATCCAGGAGTTTGTTCCATGAATTTGTTAAAATTGTGAGAACAGTTTGCTTGGAAAGCAGTAATGTAGCTGAGGTCTTATCCTGACAGATTTATGTAGCTGTTTGGAAGTGGAAAGAAGAACAGAGACTTGCTTGCCTTATTGAATCCACAAATCTTGACAAAAGACACCCAACTTGGAGCCAGGTCTTGTTACCCAAGCCCATTGATAATTGCTAATAATATGTCAAGCTTATGGGAAACGCAATTAATAGAAGCTAAAGCATCAGCAAGTATATGGATTGGGTTGTAAAAACTTGCTAGTGAATAGAAGTTGTAATTTTTAATATCTTAAATTAATCAGCTGCTGTTCGTTACTGACAAAACATGATACTGAGCGAAGAGTAGAAGAGCACATTAAACAATATGACCAAACTTGCTAAGGAACAGTCTGGAGATGCAAAGGATATTCAAACTATTTTGTCTAAAGAAGCCTACCAAATTTAGAAAAACGTAGACTTACTTCAAACTGGCAGAAAAAACCAGAGCGGGACCATTTTATCCTGACATTATCCCATTAATGTCAATGACCCTGCAGTCTTGGGACAAACATGCTTGCTCCCGTCCACGCCTCTCAAAGGCAGACATTGACCTAATATATTCTGACATATGTGTCCAGATCCCACCTGTGGCTGATAGATGTATAAGCCTAATCATGACAAACATGGCTGGGAATTCTGCCAAGAAAGCCATTTCAGCCTTGTGTTTGTCAGTGCTGCCATGTGACTTGCCTTCGTCTGGGTAATTGCTCCCTTTGCCCCTTTTCTCCTGCACAGTCCAACTTTCTGTTTCTAACTTTAACCCTTGCATACTGTTAATGTCAAGGCCTAATACTTGATTACTTTTCCCTAATAACCCATAGAAATAAGAAAAAAATTAACTCTATATTTCTGTAAAAGTGCTATCAGTGTTTGGCAGTAACTATCTACTTAGTCAGTAGTAAATATTTACTGCCAAACACTTCACTTGTGATATACTACTGTTATACAATAAATACTTAATATCTACTTTTAGGTACAGTCCCTTCTAAAAATGTTGGAACAGCAAGGCCAAGTCTTTTATTTCTGTTGTTCCCTGAAGACATTTGAGTTTAAAATAAAAAGATGGATATGATACAAGAGTTCAGAATTTTAGCTTTTATTTCCTGGTATCTAGATGTGTTAAATACTCAGGACATATCACCTTTTGGGCATAGCTCTCTCTTACAGTAACTGCCTGAAGTCTGCGACCTATCAACATCACAAAACTGTTGCATTCTTCATTTGTGATGCTATTCCAGGCTTTTACAGCAGCATCTATCAGTTCTTGTTTGTTTCAGGAGGACTCTGCCTTCAGCCTCCTCTTCAGGGAGGTAAATTGTTGCTCTGTTGGGTCAAGGTCAGGTGATTGCCTTGGCCAGTGTTGGCAGTGTGCTTGGGTCATTGTCCTGCTGCGTGATAAACCTCCTCCCAATTAGTTTGGATGCAGTTCATCGTAAATTGGCAGACAAAATGTTTCTCTGTACATTTCTGAATTCCTTCTTCTGCTACCATCATTAGTTATATCAACAGTAAATATTAGTGAACCTGTTCCAGACGCAGCCATGAAAGCCTGAGCCATGAGACTACCTCCGCCATGTCTCACAAATGAGCTTGAATGCTTCAGATCATAAGCAGTTCCTTTCTTTCTCCACACGCGGCCTTTCCATCACTTTGGTAGAGTTTAATTTTGGTCTCATCAGTCCTTAAGATTGTGTTCCAGAACTTTTGTGACTCATCTCTGTTTCTCTTTTGCAAATTCCAATCTTTTCTGGCTTCTGATTCTTGCTGCTGATGAGTGGTTTGTATCTTGCGGTATGGCCTCTATATCTAGAGTCTTTCTCGACTCTTCCTCAACTACCACAGCAGATTGTGGTACCTTCATCCATGTTCTGTGGAGGTTGTTGATGCCACTTTCTGATGTGTTTGGGGTATTCTTCACAGCGCTCACAATATTTCTGTCATCAACTGCTGTTGTTTTCCTTGGCTGACCTGTTCAATGACTGTTGGTCAGTACATTAGTAGTTTCTTTCTTCTTCAGGACATTCCAAATTGTTGTGCTGGCTGTGCCTAATGTTTGTCCAATGGTTCTGATCGATTTTCCTTCTTAGCTCAGTTTCAAAATGGCTTGTTTTTCCCCCAAAGACAGCTCTCTGGTCTTCATGTTGATTTATCCTCTTTAACAGGAAATGCTAAGCCCAAGGCTAAACCTAGACTAATGATACGGAGCAATTTAATATTTGAAAAAATCTGCCTAAAAGGCAACACCTGGGCTGGACAACACTGTATGTTGTATGTTTTCATTGTAAGTAAAGAATTTAGAATTTTAAAAAAGTAATACAAATGCAAGTACGAATCAAAGTCAAACTTTGTTGCTCTGTTGCTTTTGGTCCTGGGTGGGCTGTTACTGCTATGACAAGTACAGATGATGACATTATGTACACTAGATGAAGTGTATGGAAGAATAATAGAAAAGAGTAAGCACTTTAAAAAAAAAATGACATTCTTCTTATGATTTTAGGTTTGTGTCTTTGAAAGATACTGAAAACACAGCTGTCCTTTATAAGACTTTAGGGAATATTAACAAGTAAATTACAAGTACAATAGCGATTTACTATTGAGACAAAGTCACATATAAAGGGATGTAATTACTTTTTAATGGGGTAAAAAGTGATTGGTAATATATTACAGAGTCAACCAGTGGGCCAAGCAGTATGTACTTGTTAATTGTTAATATTTACTCTCACCAGATGTCGCCTGGGATAGGATCCAGCCCCTCGTGACCCTGAAAGGGATAAGTGGAATTGATAATGGATGGTTATAATGGATATGGACATAATTGCCCATTAAATGTTTTAAACAAACTGACAAAAAAACATCTTTTATAAGTAGTCATTTATTACAAGCTGTTTAAAAGTCACAATCAAACTTCTAATTGAAACTCTTAAAATCAACATTTTTGAGAATGTGAAAACGTTTTTCAAGGCAGACACAACAAAGTGTGAGGCAATGATAATGAAATAGATTCCTTAAACTAGCTGGAGCCATTTTTCAGCTGTTAATTTGTGGCAGGGGTCAAAACTGATCCACACCATATAACCTAATGAGTTATATTCTGCTGTTCAGCCACTAAAATTACCTGTACAATAAGTTGTTAAAGGAGACATATCATGCTGATGCATGATTTAATACTTACATATAATATAATAAATTTGAAAACAAGACCTTACACCCCCTTAATTTTCAAAAAATGAGATATGGTATTTTTTCTGATATCCTAGAACGAGATTTGATGCCTCTGAAAATAGGTCATTGCGAGATGTCCGCGAGATTTCAAACGTTGTGACGACACAAGGTACATTTCTTTTTATTGGAGTAATGTGATAAAACACTTCCTCCTCTGTGATGTCCGTTAGCCACAAAACCGTCACCGAGGAACACATTCGTCCACCAGCAGGGGTATATAGATCCCTAGCTCACATTCACTCATTACCAGCTCTGGCCTGTAGGGGGACTCAATACGCGGTCGCTGCATTGAGCCTGCCGGAAAATACAGTAGAAGAAGAAGGACAGGCTGGCTCTACCCCCGATAGAACTGACCAATCAGAGCACAAAGGGCTGTGACGTTGTGAGGTAACTTTAGGTCATCCTTAGATCCGAGTGTTTCAACGAGAGCTTCATAATGGCCTAAAATGAGGATATTGAGAACACTATTGTGGGGCAATGAAGGAACTAAATGACTTGTACTGAGGGCAGAAATGCTTTACAGGCATCCTAGTCTGGCATAGTGAAAAGGAGAAACAAGTGTGATATGTCCCCTTTAAGTGTTTCCCTTTCTGCCAGTGTTGATTTTAGCTCGTCTTAAAATGTTTGTCCGGCATTCGAAATGCACACAGTTAGTATGCCTTAAAGTTGTGTGTGTGCATGTGTGTGTTCATGATGATGAGTGTGAGCAGTGCTCCTGTGTGCCCTCTATAGCAGCGGTGAGTCTGGCCTCTGACCTCTTTACTCAACACTCACGCAGGCTTCTGCTCTCTCTCTGTGGGCTTGTCTGGGTATGTGGATGCCTCTGTGCGTTTGTCAGTCAGCTGTACTGTATGTTTGCACTCTCATGATGATCAGGGTGAACATAATGCCTTTGTTTTCATTTGTTTGTCCATGTTTACGCTGCTTTTAAGAAAGGACGGGTATTAACCTAGACTCTGTAAAGGTTGTCAGATTGTCAGGACTCGAATCAAGAACGTGAGTAAAACAAGACAAGGTAAAGAAAGAAGCTAAATTTATGATATGTAAACGTGTGTCTTGCAGAATAAAACATCTGTGCATTGTGCATCAACATAATCAGAACAGTCTTTGGTAGAACAGTAATTTCCCCTTCTTCTCAAAGCAGCTGCGGTCATTGTACTCCCAGCTTGAAGCAGGTCAGTATTGCTGTAAGAAGATATCAACTAAAGAAATTCATGTTGAATCTGCATCAGAGAAGATGACACAGGGTTATATTTGTTGTTTTGTTTAGTCATCCAGTTTTATCTGGATACAAAAAATCAATTCTAGTCTTTCTGTCAAATAATTAAAAGACATCAAGTATAGTTTAGGCTTGAATTCATTATCTGTAAAATCATACAGATAATGTGTGATTTTGTATTTGTGTACAGGGAGCCCCTGAACACAAATACAAATACAAAGGGTGGTGTTGTCAGTTGATTAAATCATGATGCATATATACAATTTGCATTTTTTTTATCTATAATGAAACCCTTGACTGGTTCATACATTACACTCAAGCTGTCAACCTTAAGCCACAGCTCATGCCGTCCTGGATCAGGCAGACAGACAGGCAAACAGGTGGTCGTACCACACCAGAGGATCACGGTCCACTCCACCCGTCTGTGCTCTGGGGCATAGTTTACTCTCTTGGCTCTGCCCCTGCCTGTCCCTGTCTGCCTGCCGCACATCAACGTCCCCTCCACTTCCCCCCGACCTCTAACCTCAGACATCCATGCCCTCCTCGGCATGTGGGCATGTGGAGGGAAGAGGAGGGAGAAACATGGCTCTGTATCCTCAAACATCTTTCTTTCTTTCTTTCTTTCTTTTTTTTCTTTCTTTCTTTCTTTCTTTCTTTCTTTCTTTCTTTCTTTCTTTCTTTCTTTCTTTCTTTCTTTCTTTCTTTCTTTCTTTCTTTCTTTCTTTCAACATAGATCCAATAATACTATGCTCTGTTGCTTCATGTGGTTTGACTCCTCAAATAACAATCCCATAGAAGCCTCATCCCCCCTCTTGATCACTTTCTCTTACATTTATTTTTATACTCAGTTGTCTCTGATCCATTAGAGCGGTATCTTGAAAATCTGTCTGGTCTCTGTTTAAAGTCATCCAAGGTTAAATTGACTGGTGCTGCCCCCTACTGGCCAAACATGTACCTGAACTTGGTTTTCTCTGTGATTAATATGAGTAATGATCTGGTGGTGAGTTTTACTTAAATAATTAGTAACAGACCATTTGATTGTCAAGAACACTGTGTAACTTTGCATACCTTAAATGGTTTGTAGGATTGTTGGCACAAGGTTAAAAAAAGATCATTAGTCAGAGTTTAAAATGAAATTAATTTTGCAAAGTATATATTAGGCCTCAACAGGCAGAAATTTAACCTTTATCAGGGGGGCTCTCAATAGTTAATCTGGACTATTTTTTATTTTCTTTCTAAGGTATATTCTTGTCCCTCATGCTACTAAGAGGACACTGGATAGAACTGGGAACTTGGCATTGGGAAAACTGGGAATAGGGTAACAGTCATAAGCTGTTGAGACACATATCTACATTGGCTCAACAGCTGTATGTGCCCTTTTTACAAACATTATCTGTTAGAAAATAAATATGAGATGAAGTTCTTAGTTCTCATATGCTTATTTGTTGAGTCATACCAATTTAGTGCTGATATCACGCCCACCTAACTGCTTTTTATCTAGTGCAGTAAAATTACCTGTTGTTCTAACTGAGAGATGTTTTATGACTAGACAGAGGAATAAACTCTGGCATTATGGGAAAATTACACCTAAAGAGGTCATTATAAAAACATCTATATCCATGTCGCTGTCTTCTTGAATTGTCCCCGTGAACATCAATTTCAGCATCTGACTTGATCTGTCTTAAAACCTGTTTTCCATTATTGATGAAGGTCTGTGTGAACCAAACCAAACCAATCTGAACAACTTTGATTAAAAAACTGGCATATACGCTACATAGCACAACTGTAGAGTAACTGTTGTTGCATCTCCAATTGTTCAATGTATTCAATACATTGGTAGACTGTAAAAACTGTTTTGATATTTCCTAAAACAGCAAGATCAGAAAGATATGGAAACAATTCTACCAACTAATCCTCAAAAGTTATTGTCCTCAGTGACCAAACACTTACTGAGGTCTGTTAAAATAAAAGGTGATGTAGCACAGTGGTTAACATTCGCCTGGTCCAGCTTTTTTTGGAACTTGTTGCTGGTATCACATTCAAAGTAAGTACATATTTGAGGAAAGTAATGAAATACATCAGTTTGAACACGATGTATCTTGTCTTTTTAGTTTGTTCAATTATATAAGGGTCAGTTTTTCCAAATGTATTTATGTTTTACACAACGACCCAACTTCATCGACAATGGGCTTTGAATTATTGTTCTTTTGCAGTGGCTCACCGCAAACCTGCCCCACTCCAAAGAAGCCTAAAATACTATATTTCCAATTAGAGCTGCAACTATTGAGTATTTTTGGAATCGAGTACTCTGTCCTTATTATGTATCTCAGATGCAGAGGTATGATTTTTTGGCAATAAATCAATTGTATACAATGCAACATGTTAGGGCTTTCAAATTGAGCAACCAAATGCCGTTTATTCCTCAGAAAAGGGTTTTTATTTCAACAGCTTTCAAAGTTTAAACCAGTACTAGCTTAAAACAAAGCCAATACAATACTGATTTACAAAGCAGTAATATAATTCTGCAATTATATTTGTGAAGTGTGTTCTGGAGGGCATTGTGTAGTTTGGATTGAAATCCTTATCATGTTCTTAAATCCTGTGTCCTCCACCATGGAAAGAGGACGCATGTCTGTGATGAGCATACTTAAAATGCTGTAATAGTAATAGTTGCAGCCCTAACGACGTGCTATCATGCTAAGCTACATGCTAAGCTAACTCTGTTTGACATCAGACACACTGCACTGTGTTTTCTTTTCGTTCCTTCTTATAGTGACCACACACTTGGGACACTCTCTGTCATTTCTTCTGTGGACTCTCTCCTTTCTGTCCCTCTCTTTTCTCTTCCTTCATGATTGTTCAAGCCGCGCAGCAGCGGAGGATGTGCTACAGAAATGACCGTCCGTGTCAAACACCCTGCACTGTATTGTAGTCCAGATATATATTTATGTGTATAATTATATATTGAGGCTTGAGCACAAAATTTAATTGATATTGTAACAGTACTCATGAATATTGAGAATCGTTTCAGCTCTGTTTCCGATGGAGTATTGAGTTGGGTTTTCCGTTCTGACACAGGCTGGCATGAAGACTGTCCTTATTGTGTATCTCAGATGCAGAGGTATGATTTTTGGCTGAAGAGGATGCAAGAGTTTCTTTGTAATCACCATATTCTACTTTTTTCTTAAAGTTTTCTTTTGTATTTCTCATAGCATTCATTATATTGTATTCAGTTTAGTAACATTCTGTAATTACATTTTTGAAAAACTTAAGCTTTTACTAGGCCTCTAACAGAACTCAGTACACCAAACTGTCCACCAGAGTGCATTGTTGAAGCATGTTTAGCTCAACAGTCAAACCACCTACAAAGTCTGTAGTTAATGTCCTTGAACCACATTGAATTTTTGTCCAATTACACAAAGTTATATTTGTATTTCCCTCCCCATGTGGAGGAATTTGAGCACTTTGTCTTTATGTCAGTGTTTTGAGGAACTAAGCAGTGATTGATGGATATGTTGGTCTCCTATAGAGAAACAGGCACGTAATTACACTGAACCTTAACTTAACTTTGATTTGCTAATGTTAGGATTTTCTTACGCAGCCTCAGGAACTAAAGAGGACTGAGAAAGAAAATGTCTGAGTGTGTGTTTCGTGGGTGGAGGTGTGTGTGTGAGAAAGAGAGACAATGTGAGGATAAAAGCTAAAGCAGAAACAGTTTGTTGGCAAGACTGAGTCACTTACACCAAATTAATTCAGCTCATTTCAGCCTCTGCGATTGTTGGATAAATCGATACCTGTTCATTAGCCCGGAGTAGCATGGAAATGAAACATGCTCTACTGTGTGTAGGCCCGTAATGGGCTAATGATGAGCCAAACTTGATATTGTAGACATCCTCCAGCCTGCAGACGGAAATAGAAATAGACTGTCAGAATAGCCCTAATGATGAGTATCAACGCCTCCTGGGTACAAGATAATCACAGAGCGTGATTACCTGTAAGTGTATGCGCATGTTAAGTGAAAAGCTCTGCCTAGTCATGGATCATTTTCTCTTCCTTCTGTTTCTCCATTAAGAACTCATCTCTCTTTTTCTGTCCAAAGTTTGGCTAATCAATTCTTTTCATGCTTTAACATCAGGATTATAACAGTTTAAATTGTCAGGATTTGTTTTGATTTAACCTTTTACTTTTACCATTGTGTTTTGTTTTTCGCTACTTTTGTCCTTTGTTAGTATCCCCAATGACTGAAGACCCCAATGAATGACCCCTTTGGGCTTTTAGTCAAGAGAACCAGTGCGATACTAACTGGCTGGTAAAGCCGTGTCATCCCTGTACCACTTTGTATAACTGGAACCCCCTACCCAAAATTCATGCACAGGGATTAACCAAAAGCGTGGTTTACCCAGCATTAGTCATAGCCAAATTTTGCAATCTAGAGTCAATAATCCTAGAAAATAAATCTCTACAAGCACCTGGATGCACAGCTCCATCCTTCATATAAGACTCACAGATAAACCAAAATGAAACCAATAATAACATAAACACTGCAGGAAAAAAAAAATCTTTAGAACAACCGACTCACAGAAGGAGGGAGCAGGTTGAGGCGGGACTTAAAGTCTGTTTGACCAATAGCAACTGGACTCGGACTGATGCTTCTTGTGTGTTAATATCTTTATTTAGGTTGTAAAAGTCTTAGTAATATAAAATCTGAGTGTCCTGCAGCCAGCTTTGAGTGGACACTTGAGTAACTGCAAGTTTTGTCACTTTCAAATTGACTTTGTTTTTCAGTTTCTTGGGTTTCCAACTCAGGGTCAACTTTGAGTTGGAATGAACGCCTGTGCAGAGCTCAAGAATTTTTGAGATGTGGGGTCCACATACCATGAATGACCAGGGAGTGAGCATGAACCTGCTTAAAGATGCTTAAAGGTGATCCTGAAGAGCTAAATGGGATATGATGAGTAACCACTGAAAGATAAGATAAGATTATAAAATGCAACCTCTTAAAATTAAGTTAACAAAGCAAAATACACGGGAACACTATATAGATATTTACTTTAGAAATGCACCCACAGGAGATAAGTCAGAAGTGGTTTGTTTGTTTAAAGAAAATGTGGACAACTGCCGCATTGTTTGTATGTTATGTGTTGCCTCGGAGACCCTCACCACCACCACCTCCCAAAAACCTGCCGCAGTGCATGCAATGCCACAGAAAATCTCCCTCACAATGAGAAACCATTTTACACCAGCAGTTGTTTTCTTGTTTCAATATTAATCTTGCACTAAGCACTTTGGAAAGCCTTATTCCAATGAGACTCCCAGCCTCTTTTAGCAACGGGCCACATCTCCACTAGCCCACGGTCTGCTGGCTCAGAGGGGACTGGAGGGTCAGCTTTCATCTCCATCCACCCAAAAATCTGATAAGACACATGCAGTCAACAGCTACCACGCTACCATGCTGATTACACAAACAAACCAGGAGACAAGCAAACATTCAGACAGGCTGTTTTGGTCCACCACATGCAGCTTTGCACACTGTGACGAGAGAGAAAGAAACATGCACGACACAAATGAAAGGAAAAATGAAAGTGTTAGGCACTCGAGTCCCCCAGAGTAAAGTGGAGAAAGGAGCGATATTGGTTTGATACTTGACCTTACCCAATAAAAGCCACACTCATGTATCTGATAGCTCTAAAAATCATCTAGAAAACAAACATACAGCACAAAGGGAGCCATTCATACATGCAGTAACCCTTTTATTGCACTGTAGAGGACATGCTTTCAGTGCGTAATAGCCATGAGTAATTCCAGCCATTGGACCTTCAACCATATAGCCGTTACACTGCAGCCACTCATTAAAGCAGCCCAGTCCTGGTAAAATCACCCAGGGACCTCTTAAGAAGTGGCAAAGCAGTCGAGGCTAACATCTCGGTGTGTAATTCCAACCCAACCACACCGCCGTAAACAGCCATATTTCACTGCTGCACAGTGCCATAGAGACAGATATATAGCCAGTCCAGCACAGGTGCCGTGCCTCAGGTGATGTCAAAGACAATAAGAGTAAAGATGCATTAAGGTTAAAGTCCAGAGTGAAAATGTTTCATCTTGGCTGAAATGACAAAACCCTGCAGTCAGTGTAATTGGAGTTAGAAACAACCCATGGACTGGAGAAGACTGTCTCTTCCTGGGTTCGACTGAGAGGTCATGTGACCTGTTGAACCAACTTGTGCAGTGTTTTCTACAGAACTGCAGCATCCTCACACAGCAGAGTGTCACTCCCCAACTAATTAATTCTGCTTGTTTTTTTTTCTGCTCTTTTCTAAAGGAGAAATAAGATCTGTACACCAGGAACTTCAAATCACGCTGGAATCAATTACAGAATATTGGACTGTAAGGGCGTTTTCACATTAGGCCCACTTGTTTCGAACCGTGCTGTGGCGCGGTTCGCCATGGGTTCGCCCCCCTCCCCCTACCCCGCTGGCTTTCATTCACACTGGCAATATCAAACCATGCCCAGACCCACTTGTGTATTTACTCAGTTTGAAACAGCAGGGGGCGATATGCACGTAACTGGTTACCAAACCTGCTACGGAGGAGAACGAAGAAGAGACTACCATGGTAACCATTTCCTACACCAGACAACCAATGTTTACGTTTCGCTCTCTTCTACATTTTCCTTCAAATGTGTTTTTTGATCATGTTTGAGATGGCATCAGTGACCTTCCTGACCCTTGTAAATCATCGTAATCCTCAAGCAGAATAAACAAATCGACAAATTGAGTAAGCAAAAGATTCAACCGCGGGATTAACAGGAAGTAATGCAACAAAAGTAGATCGGTTCAGACCTCTTTGTTTCACACCAGTGAAACCGCGCCAAATGTCGGGAGATGGAGTGGATCGAGACCACCCCTTCATGGAGGTCTCGGACCGGCTGATTTGGTGCGCACCAAAGAGAGGTGGTTGCATTCACATTGACACTAACGTACCAAAACCCGGGCCAAAACTTCTTTGGTGCACACTAAATGTGGTTGGTGTGAAAACGCCCTAAGATATAAGCACCACAATAACACAACCAGACAGTGTGAGGGTTTTTGGATTTGTCACCTTGAACAAAATGATTTAATCTTGTCTAATCATTAAGACTAGAATTCAAAACAACTTCCTGCTCTTGAGCCTTGTGTGTTTGATTTTTGACATGCCTCCCATGATTTCTTCTATTAATTTAAGAATTTGACCAATAAGGTCAAAAGGCACAGAGCGCTCTATAGATGTGACAGTCACAGCTGTAAACTGGAAGTGCTCAGAGGGCAAAAACCTCTGTCAAGGAGGTTCCAACAATGTCTTGTGAGTTATTGTAAAAATTGTGGAAATCTAAGCTTGCAGTGCAGATGAGCCTGATTTCTCTGTAATCTGGCAGATTCATATTGCCAAGCTCCAGTCTACTAGGATTGTGATCAGGATAGCCCAATCAGGGTCCTTTGGAATGTATAAGGTGGAGACTACAAGCAAGACAACAGCAGGAATTGTTTTAGTAGCCTAAAACAATCAATCATTCTGGACTGCATTTCTATATTAAATGAGAAGCAAATACCAACACTTCAAGTTTCTCTATGCAAAGGATATTTTTGATCCGCTTCTGACATTTTTTGCCAAGTGTTTGTTTTACGTAGCGGCTCACGTTCTCCTTTACTCTGGGGCAGTAGAATCTGCTAAAACACTAATGCTGCAGGTAAACTAAAATGTGGGAGTGTATGTAAAAAAGGTTAAATTTATTTTTGACCATCTCAAAACTTTGAACATGTTCGTTTATAATTGATTATGAGGAGAAACCTGTTTAAAGTAATCATCTGTTTTTTTCTATTCTTGTAGGCAAGTTACACACAGTTTAAGCATTTAGAACAAAATGATGACAAATACTTGCCAGACTTGTTTACTTTTGTTAAAATTGTAATATTAAAGGGGTTAAATGATTTCAAGACTGTGTTAAAAGTATTTTTTGAACATTCTGAGCACACTGCAACAATACCGTGATAACCGTGATAACTTTGGTCACAGTAACCGTGATATGAAATTTTCATACCATTACATCCCTACTACATTATCTGATTGGCCCATGATGGATGATTGACTCAATGATTGTCCAATAATCTGCTGGGTTTGCTTTTGAAAGGTTCTGCCTCTTCCCAAACAACTTCTCCTTTGGTCTTTCCCAGATGGACAGGTGAAATATAAAGAACAATCCATCTTGTGGGAAAATTCCTGGATCCACACCCAGGGCCAGATCACCACCAAAATAACTTCTTTTTTGTGGCATGACCAACATTCTCTGAAAATGACTTTAAATCCATGGAATTTAATGTCAAAACTGGCTTATCTTGCAATGTTAACAAATCTTTCAAAAATGCTTAGATCCACATCTAAATCAGGAATATCACCAAAATCCTATGACGCCTGTTTTGTGCCATTCCCAACATTCCACAAAAATGTAATCAAAATCCATTTCATCCAATTCCTGATTTTTCAAGATATCTTGCAAACAAAAAGCCAGAATGTAATTAATTAAACAGCAGAGCAGAATATGAAAAGAAGTTGGAAGTTGTTGCTTTAACACAGAACAGTGAGACAAAAGAAAAAGCTTGTCAGGCTCTGCAAACCTCTCTGCCTCTATGATGAGTTGAAGGAGTTTGACAACAGACTGAAAAGAGATGGGTTAGCAAGAAACAGCAACCCAGTGGATATAAAGCATTAAGCATAAAGCAAACAGGTTATTCATCATAATGTGTGAAAAGACAAACAAATACAGTTAAGTGCCATAAATGCAGTATTTTTGCCTTTGTTGTTGCCCCTTTTTCCAACTTTATTATGTTGTTTTATAATGCAGTTAGGCACAATAGAGTGGATCAAATCACTGCAGTTTTATTTCTCTTTGACTTCCTAATTTGACACAGTGACTATCATAGAGACAAATGTATAGTCTGACCTTTGCAGTTAAGTAGTTATACTGTGGGAAGTGACACTTCCAGACTAATGTACTCTTTCTTAGACTTGCAAATGTAACTGATAAACCCCCAACTGCAAGAGCAAGGAAGAGCATATTGGCTTGAGGATGGTAGTTTATCAAATAAATCATGTCATGAGGGAATGGCATTAAGAAGAACTCTGTTGTGTTTATGCACAAATCAGTACATATTTGGGCTTCCCAAGTGTCTGTCTCACAAAATGGGAAAAAAGCCTATCGACTTCTCTTGCTATTGTCCAGCTATTTCTGAAATCATGATCATCTAATGGCCACTTCAGGACAGGCTCATTGTGACATCACATAGTTATTATTTTAAAAGCCTCTCTTCAATTAGTGGATTTCCACTAATAGATCTCTACCAACAGTTCCACTGTACTCATGACTGCACATCCTTTGGAAGAACAGAATGTTTTTTTGTTTTTTTTTTAAACATAAAATACCAATAAGATATTATATGTTAGAAACTTCCTTGGGTGATTGATATGAATTTTATTTTGACAAAAGCACAGATATTATAACAATCACTATCCTGGGGAGACAGAGGATGTCGGTACAGGAAAACCGTCCCCTTCCTCCTCTCAGAACTATATCCCAACAGGTTGTGCAAACAGCAATGCTGCTGTTATCTTCTGCCACTGAGAAAAACAACCACACCGGTGAAGCCATGTTCACTTTTGGTCCGTCAGAGATACGGGGGCAGGCTTGGTTCTTCCTCGTAAGGCACGATAGATGACATATTCAGCACGATATGGCTTGTTTTGAGGCTACGCGGCCTGTAAACAATTTCTCTAATTTAAGTAATCTATCTGACCCTTTCATCGGATAAATGTATGTATCAGGTCAATAAAAAAAGACGGAATATTTCCCCAAATCAGCCAATATTATATTGTGCATCCCTAACAATAATGTTTGACATTGTCAGCCATGCTTAGACTTGCAGAATTTGTTTGGACTCCAAAGCGGCCCAGAGGGTAAATGTTGTAACCCTCTTACACAACATGCACTTGTTGATATTATTATTGCCTTTTTTGTTTTATTTTTGGGCTTTTAATGCCTTTATTTGGATCATAGGACAGCAGACAGAGTTAACTGTTGGAGAGATAAAGTGGAATGACGTGGGATAAAGGGGGCATAGGCCATATTCAATCCATGCCAGCCGCTTCATGAAGTCTACAGCCTGTACATTGGGTGTAAAAACAGCCATGAGGCCACTGGTATTTCCAACATATTGATATTATGAGAGTTCGTGTACAAATCCTTTCAGGGGCTCAGACAAGAGTGTGGGCGGGCCTGCAGACAAGCAGTTTTTCTTCTTTATGGGGTTACAGATGAGAAGAGTTAGGAACCAGTGCTCGAAGTAAAATATACCAGGATTAACTTCGTGAACACATCTTTTCCTCTGAGAATGTACACAAATTAAAAAAGCTTAAAGCTTTAGTGAGGATGTTTTAGCTAGTTTAGAAATAGACTTAAATCCACAATGATCTTGATATGACCTACAAACACAAAACAAAATTACTTGCATTAAATTTGTCATTTACTACTTCAGTGCCTGCCAGTGCTACTGCCAGAGGGCAGATATATGAACATACTGAAGAAACAGTTTCTGTTTTTCATTATATTGGATGTTGTGTCTCTGTTAAGTCGCATCAGAGAGGATTCACCATAAATACACATGGATAGGACAACATAAGCAAAAGCAATTGGAGGCACTGCTTTGTCCAGAAAACGCTACAGTTGACACAAACTGCATGACCATCACATGAGCTATAACATTTGATGGTCAGGGCAGAACAAGTTTAAAGAGCTCTACATCATCTTGTGATTTGTCATGCAGACACTTCCCAAGCACAAAGAAAATTAGTCAGTATGAAATCATCAAAACATTTTCAACTTCAGAATAAGAGCGATTAGATTACTGGCTCCAGCAGCTGACTGTGTTCCTTTGACTCGTCCTGAGTTGCCAACATAACTGCTGTTCCTGTTCTGCTCATTATAGTCGTGACCCTCTCTGACCCTGCCCACATGTCTGACTCATCACTCAATACAGAAGCCTGGCAGGCTGCAAAGAGGCATGACAGAGGGCCCACTGGGCGCCTGGCCAGGTCTACAAAAATCACACGGCAAACTTGACTCAGCTCTTAAAGAGATTAACGGGGTGCCTCAGAAAGTTTGTATGGATCATTTGAAGTCAGAAATACGCTCAAAATTTTATACTTCCATCGGCAGAAATCAAATCTGTTTTGGGACATTGATCAGCCTTTTTTTTTTTTTTTTTTTTCGAGAAGATGACCTCAGGATAACTTTTCTGTAAGTCAGCATCTTCATCCAGAGAGAGAGTCTGTCTGAACTCCTGTAGCAGTCCAGACTTTCTTAATAAAGGATGACCCTATCGGGCACTTGGACAGAATGGCACAAAAAATTTGTGATGTATACATTTATTGCTAACAGTAAAGTATCTAAAGAATCTTAAACTCCAGTGTATTGATTTAAAGTCCAAAGGTAGCTCAAAAGCATGGCATCCCATCAACCTTGTCAGATAAATTCTCAAATCCTCTAACAGAAAATGTACAGAGTTACCACACAAAACACTTTAAAATGCATGATATTCACCAAGACCTCTATCAGTGCTAATACCAAGACTAAAAACTTGTCCATATATCTGGAGACCATCTCAATAACTGCACTCATGTGGACTTTGTAGGAGGTTGTTAGCCTCTCATTAGCTTGGCCTTTAGGCAACGTTAGAGCAGTGTCGGCAGTCTCTTGACATTGTAATTTTTGTATTGTTCAACAAATTTACAACAATCCCAAATTTCCACAAATACATATTTTTATGTTGACTGCCTAAAAGTCTGTTCAGTAATGGAATATGTCATGCCTGGATACCCCTCTGTTTAAGCCCTGTCAAAGCCTTATGGGATGTGACTGACTATGCCCCTCTCATGGAGTGGCTTTGGCTTTTTAGCATTACTCTGTAATAATAATTACTGTGGGTGATTGGACATGTCCAAACATCCACTGGACCTTCCTGTGGGCTGCACAAACATCCAGTTTTGGGAGTGTTTCCCTGCCATCATTTGGGTAAGGTTTTTTAAACACACTGCTTGAGCAAATAACGTGGTAGACCAAGCGACAGACAAAGAAGAGGGGTTTTTCAATGTTTGGGGAGAGGGGTCTGTTGACACGCCATGGATACATATATTAGAAAACACTTTAGATCTCAAATCTTGTCCATAATGAAGTTCATCTAATTATTACTGAGGAGGATGTGGTCACATGGGGCTGATCACTTGATGTGATTATCTTGATTATCAACACACAGCCCGGTCTTGTTTTTTTTTTTATTTTGCCATCAGCAGTGTGGAGCCCAAAGTACTTCCCTGGAGTCGCTTTGCCTGTCTATTTGATCTGTCAGGTCACTGCTCCATGCACCCTAATGTGCTGCACAACTGTATAAATAAATATTTACAGTTCAAGTACAGATTTTTATTCCTATTTTCACTTAGATGGTCGAGTATTGAGGAGAAGGTGACAGCTTTGCTAATTCAAGGATCACATGACCTTGTGATCACTGTTTGACCTTTTACATCATGTCTTGGGTGTCTTTTAAGCAACCATTTAAAGCTAGGGTCTACGATCTGAAAACCAGTTTGGCTGTTAAGTCAGATTTGAAAAACGCAGCCTGCCCCCCCTTCACTCACCCCTCCCCTCCGTGTTCCAAGACCCCACCCCCAGCTCGTGTCGCCTCCTAACAACACGCCCCCTCTGATAGAGCTACAAGCCGGCTGGCAGAAAATATCAGCAGCAACAACAACCAAAAACAACTCAGCTCAACTGAAAGTAACAAACACAACAGTCATCCCCCTTTTAACACACAGCGGTAGCCATTTCAACTGGACAACTGGACAACTGGACAACTGGACAATTGGCTCTGCTCTGGCGTCGCCAGAGCAGAGCCGATTGTGGGCGAGGATTTATCTTTCTCGGCGTGTCCTCACCAGCTCAGTTTACAATGCTAACAATGAGTGGCTAACTTATGCTAAAATCTATTGACAGAGCCTACCCGCTCCGACCAACAACGTTCGGTCATTAGCCAGTATAGGCACAGACTAACCAGAGTTATTCAGCAGACATCTCCCACTGTAGTAAACATAGCTATTACCTGTTCAACTAGGGGCCAAAGCTATTACCTGTTCAACCAGTTGAGCGGCGGTTCGGATTGGTCAACTATTATGAAGGATAAACTGAATGGATTTTTTTCGTTCTTTTAGGTCTTTATATTGCGTAGATCGGACCATAGGACCTTAACGGCCTTATAAATGGCGTTATTAAGATGTACCAAGCTTCCAAATTGTGGACCATAGCTTTAAGTTGATTTTTTTTTTTTGTCTCTTTAGGGGATCAGATGCAGTTCTTCTTCCTTCCTTTTGGAAATGTATGGGCTGGGAGGCCATGACAATGAGCTCTGTGCTGATTGGCAGCCCAAATGATTCCCTACTGAGAGGGAGGAGCAGGGGTTACTGGTTCAGAGTAGAGTTTCCAAACAGTCATGGCACCTACCAATGACAAGCAGAAAACAAACATGGAGGTGGGGGCTGTATAGTTATTACATCATGAACTCCAGAAAGGTTAAAACAGCATTTTAAGGGGCCTGAGAGTTCAGGAAATTGCTGTGTTCTTCTGATCCCTAAGCCCATCTAACAGCATTAAAATCAGAGAAAATTGTTTTTCCAGGATATTGGACCATTGACTTTTTGTCAAAGATTACTGTGTTTTGTAAAAAAAAATACAAAGACAGCCGCTTGGTGTTGGCTTGAACAGCGAAAAAGATTTGATTATAACTGAAGTTCTGCTTCTGACTAAAGAAATAATTAATCAGCAAAGTACCTGTTTTCAGTTAAACTGGTGGAGGGAAGAAGGGAGCAGGCAACCCATCAGTACACGCCACTGCTGAACACCCATTAGCTCAGAGTCTGACTGGAACAGGACTGGCCATGGAACTGTTTCATTTCCCTGAGCTGCCAGCTGGAACAAGGAAGAGGTGAAGTCAAAAGATAGGAGGAGGCAGATTAAGAAGGTGGAAAACATGGATCTATTGAGACAGAAACAAAGCCAAGCCTGCGAGTGTATCCCAAGTATACTGCAGAGATATCCAAGTGACTGCAGCTACTAGCGGTGTTCACGTGTTCATGTGGCTTCCAGCTGGGTTACTGACAAGACAGTGATGTGAACAAAGAGAGAGAAATCATCAGAGTTTAATGGAGTTTGTGGTAGCAGGCAGAGATGTCAAACGGAAGAATAAAAAGAACTTGAGCTGCAGACATGAGCACAGAGAGAGAAGCATGCTGTTTGAGCTTGCCTGCCCTGCAGATGACCTCTGCTGATATGCAGAATGTTCTTCCATGTACATTTAATCATCTGAGTATTTCCTTTGTATTAGTGTGTCCTTTATTAAAGAGGAAGCTGCACTATATAGTATACCAGGAATTACAACATCTTCTATCAGAGTGGTCTTGCAGCACAGTTTTGTGTATAGTATGATGTTTGAAATATTTACTTTCAGACCCACCACAGGGGTTTGCATCACTGCTTCATGCGTATGTTCAAATTACATTACATTACGCAACACTATGTATGTATTTGTTCATGCCCATGTTTACCATCTGACATGAGCGCGCATATGTCATGTTGATTAAATGTTTGCAAAGTGGCTTTTGACCTCGCTTGCTCATGTGCTTGGTGTTAGTACAGTGAGTGGCTGCTATTAGCTCACAGCGTGTGTGAGAACAGCCTGGCCTTTCAGAACAAAACCTCCTGTTCAGAGTATTTCAACATGTCCAGACTCTGCTCGTAAAGTTAGATGGCTGCAAACATGTACTCAGACCCCTCCCTTCATCTATTACTGGCCTTTCTGGTGACTTCAGGTCCCCTTGTTCCAGGAAGGAGAAGCTGTTATGCTATATGTTTTGGAGTTATGGCCTTAATGTTACCGTGAGAAGGTTCTGTTATTATGTTTTATAGACTGATGCTTGTGAAAGACTGATGTCTCTTAAGAACATCAAGTCAAATATAATAATAAATCTATCATGGCCTCAGCTTAGAAGTCAAATATATGCAACATTTTAGAGATTCACAATATTGAATTTCTGCTGATATGCTGATATTTCCAAAATCTTGAGAAATATTGTAATTTTTTTCAAGAGCAAGAAGCCCCCACTTTTTATTGCAATAGTCACTTTGCATTATTAAATTACCTGAAGCAAGAAAAACATTTAATTCTTAAAAAAGTGCTCTGTGGAGATTGGATCATGCAGTGGGTGGCTGGGTGAGTTTGTGCATTCAGCAGGATAGAAAACAAACAAATGATTGTATTATATGTGGGGTGGGGTGTCGGTGGTGCAGTTGGATAGTGCGCTTGGTCGGTAATCAGGAGGTTGCAAGTTGCCCAGGGCAACACATGGTGATGCGTTCTTGGGCAAGACACTTCATCCCAACTTGCTCCCACTGCTGCGTCAGTTGTGTGAAAATGGGCATTAAAGAGCACAAATGTGTTAATGGATACCGTTGGATTACTAACATAGAAACTCTGAACCATCAGTGAGTGAATGTAAGAGTGAATGAGTGTGAGTGGGTAAATGTGATCTGCGATGTAAAGCACTTTTGAGAAGCCAAAGACTAGAAAAGCCCTATATAAGCTCATGTCCATTTACCAAATAAATTATACTTTTGATTTACAAAATTGGACATGACGATCAGGTTAGTATTTAGAGTACATCTAAACATTGTGCCCAAGTTACAACCAGTATTTGGGACATATGGTCACTTTTCACGGTTAAAGTATCAGCTTTAAATATCTGCAAATATCATCCTATCTATTGATACTGATAATCATCCTTTTGGCTAAATATCGGCAGATAGTGATACTGTTGCCATAACATTGTGCATCCCTGCAACTTTCAAGCAATGTAGCTTAAATAAAAGATTATCTATGTTGATGTACCGTCACAGAATGATTCCTTAAATACCCTAACTCCCTTTGAGTTTGTTGTTCTTAGCCCTGTGTTCACACGGACAGGATAGCACTCCCTTTAGCTTGATTATGTTTCCCTCATGGGTTTTTGTGCCTCTTGAATCCTCCCTCTCTCCCATCCTTTATAAGAAAAAAGAATCAAATTAGCACTACTGCATATTTGAATGGAGCCTGTCAAGCAACTTGCCGCACTCAGAAACACTGCCAGAACTCTGAGGAAGGAGTGTGTAAAGAGGGACAGTGTGCTAATGGAGTTTTGTTTTTATCAGAGCAGCTTGTGCTGCAGTGTGACACCCACTGGATCCAAAGTGGTGCATTATGCATTAAAATAGCTTATTAAAAGGTCCAGTTTTATGCAAAACACTGTCTGATAGCTTTTCTATAAAAACAGTGACTATGCCTTTTAAGTGGGACTTTTCCTTCCCTCCAGTTGATTTTAACTCTACCTTTCCAAAAATGTGTGCTCAAGCAGTCAGTTCCAAAATCCCCAACAAGTCATGAAGGGACATGACACACCCCTTACTCTTTCCAGGTGATTTTTTTCAGCTAATATTAATCTCCAGACACTTTAGTCTGTCTTTATAGTTTGACTGAATTTGAATAAACAGGTTAAAATAACATTGTTTTTATTCCATACAGACATTTTTATTGTCAATTAAGTGTCCATAAACACACACGGATCCAGTGACCCTCCTCGAACCGCATGCTTATAGCAGCTCTTCGTGTTCGTATTCATTTCCTTTTTCTTATATGACAAAATTTTGGTTAATTTTATTCAACAGAGTCTCCTTCTACATATGTTCTTCATTTTGATAGAAAAGTATTGTAAGAGGGGAATGTTTTATTCTTTGACAGCTGCAGGACAGTACAATTTCCTTTTGTTACTTTATAATACTTAACTCTGTGTATTATGTTTTTATCCTGTGCTGTACATGTCTGATATATGACTAATATGAATATATTCAATGAGAGGACAGGCGAGTTAATGAAGTAAGGATAAGTATTTATTATCAGACTTGTTGAGGTAATTAGCTTCTGTCAGAAAGGCTTTGAAGCGTGGACTCTACAGGGAGATAATGAGCAGCAGCAAAGATTTTTCCTCCTGTGGAGTCCAGACATTAGTGGTGGAGGTGGTGGCCCATGACTCCTGCTGGGACAGATGATACTGTACAGACAAGGCAGTGGACAGGGGGGCACAGAAGGACAAAACCCAGAGGCAGAGGAAAACAATACTTGAAAAAAAAAATCACAGGGGCAATGAGACAGAATAACAATGAGGGTGTGTCACAATACTACTGGCCAGATGAGACCATCTGATGTCTGTTGACAAGCCGTGACCACTGACAGCAGGAAATTATGACAGAGCATGCACGAGAGGAATTATATTAAAAATGAAAAACAGACCCGACGAGAAACGTGAGTTTTACTGACTGAACATTCACGAAAGCTTAATTTAGAAAGAGAAAGGAAATGAAAAGAAATAAAAAAATGTAATTTGGAGTTTTCAGACTCTATAATTTGGGTTTATTTTGGACTGACAACAGCATCCATTCTCCAAAAGTGCCCCGTTTGACCTTTAGATACATCTATTTCAAAACCAAGGAGTTGTTTGTGTACTAAAGCTTGGAATAAATGGCAAATTTCATGAGAAGACTTTCAGCTAACATCTCGGCTAAACATGAAGTTACACACCAAGATCACATCTTCTAAAAAACAAGAATATGTGACAAGTGCTGCCTCGCCCCAGAACTGGAATGGTAATCTGACACTGCAGACATTGTACAGGACAGCTGCCACAGTTTTTGGAAGTTATGATACATGTAGGATTATCCACTTTTTTGGAAAATCCAGAAAAGTTACATTCTAGAAATGTATACATTTCATGTTGTATTAAAACAATTAATTCCTTGTTAAAGCTACTGGACAAAATCTGAGAACAATGTTATATATTACATATGAATTGATCATCAAAACAGATTGCTGTGTACAGATGAATGCAGTGGTATTTATCTCTTTTAGCTTGAACTTTTTAATCTGAATCTTTACTCTTATTTAACTTCTATTTCCAGATACAAACCCTACTACCTATATTGAACAGTTCCTTAAGTCCTCTGACAGCAGCTGTCAGGAAGATGCTAACACACACATGCAGAGCAGAAGGAGAGAGACCATAAAGTGGGAGGAACATGTTTCTGCATCATTTTAAAATAAACCTGTGGCTTATCTGTACATTACTTGGAGCCCATAGGGTCCAAAACCATTTCTGATGATGTTTAAAGCTATGTATCATCCAAATGAGCAGGAATGTTTTTATTTAAAGTATGTGAATAAGTGCCTGTCACAAGCATCATGGTGTCAAATTAGATTAGATAGGTCTTTATTAATCCCTCGGGAAGACTCGTTCAAGGAAATTAGGAAACAAGTGTTGTTACAGTTTAAAGAGTAACTGTCTGGTGACTTTCAGAATTAAAGTTTGTGTAACTGAGAGTGTGCTTGAAGATAAAACTGTCCTCATTGATGTTTATTGTTTAGACTATTTTACAAAAGCGTGTCTCAAGGCTACTGTTGAAACTATGATGAGATAAAACAAAGCGTAAACACAGAGATCAGGTCATAGCCACCAGTTAATATGGCCGCCCTTTGAATCAGAACATTGTGCCTTGCAAGATTTAGATTTTAAAGCTAAAATGCCCATGAGTGTGTTAACACATCATACTATGCTTGTCAAACAAAGTCCACTGCACTTTTACTTCTCTTTCTGTTCTCAGCACCAGAAGTTGCCTGAAACAACTATTCCAGTTACCCGAATAGAGCAACCACAAGCCCAATGCAGAACATGAAGAGTTGTAACAATGCAGATCAGTTTAAGATGGGGCTGAACTGACCAATCCCATCAAAGTAGATCAGTCAACCAACCAGAACAGACTGGGCCCACATGGAAAAGAGGCCTTAAAGTGACAAAAGCCCCAACAGTGTCCCAGACGAAGTGAGAATGAAGGTGGATTTGAGGTACTCGGTCTGTGACAACTTTGAGTTTTTTGGGGTTCTTTTACATCAGTGGTTGTGAATGTACTCCAGCAGCCATCAAAATCAAATAGATGAACCAGAGTTAAGGCAAAATATAACCTCTTTAAGTACCATCTGCTCTCACAATGTGGAGTTGCACCCCTCTCTGCCAGCTAAATTATGATGACTGAGCTCTGAGCCTGTTGGGACAGCGAGTGCAGACAGCCTGTCAGAGCTGTGCTTCTTTGTTTATAATTCAGAGGAGTTTTTCAAGCAAATCAGCTTGTACACGATATATTAACTTCAAGGTTGACCAGTATTTTTCTTAAATTCAGGGCTGTGATTTAATGATGAATAAATACTTTAGAAAAGTGGTGATGTCTTCCACCAGCTTTCTGGGTGGCTAGATAAATTCACATTTTGAGCAGTAAAGCAGGCACCTGCATAATGTTTCATGATTAACAGGAGCACTCTTTCTTGAGGTTCATGTTTGATGCATTGTGACATTGGCAGCTGCACTTATGGTCATATCAGCTCATGTTGAAGCATTTAACAACATAGTGATTAGGTTAGTTGGTGACTCTAAATTGGCCTGAGGTGTGAGTTTGAATAGTTGTCTCCTGGAATAGGCTCCAAGCCCCTGCAACACCTGCGTGGATATCAGTTTATTCAGTATCCAATCTGCTATGTCAGCATATCAGCTTTAAGAAGAGAAACTTTTGTGTAAAAGAAGGAGCTCAAAAGCTGGAATTTTAACCCCGAAGGTTGTTTACACTGCAGGAAACATGGTCTAAAACATTGACACTACTTTTATATAACACTTTCTGAGGAGCTATTAAAACAGAAAATCCGACATTGCTGCAAAAATGTATGAACATCTTTTTAAAAACTACAGTTGGCATGACCTGCTGAGTATTAATCACAGGACTCACACACGCTCAGTCTTGTATACGCACAACAGCCGGGAGGGTGGAGAGAGCCTTTATTAATCACAGTGAAGCAACAATTTGCTGTTTACTCTGTCAGCAGCAACACAAGCTCTCACACAACGCCCTCCTCTGCTGTTTTGGTGCCACCCACAGTCAGAAAAATACCCAAGCTCGCTCTCCTGCTCCTAAGTCTGCCCTCATTCTGCACCATGTTTGTGCCACAAGAACTAAAACCTCAATCAGCTTACACCCAACATGATATCTTATAACAGCATTATATGTTTTTATTTTTTGAAAGCAAACAAAAATGTTGTCAGATCAGCTGAATAAGTTTCAATAAATGCCATAGCATAATGTGTCAAGCATTTCCGTACATTTTCTGATTAAAAATGCACATCTTGTACATTTTCAACCTGTGGACGTCAGGTTGAATATTCAGCACAGCTGCCTCATTCCAGATGATATTTAAATGTCATGCCTTTAAAGGGTAAAGACACCTTGCTGACAGACATGGACACATATACTCACAGAATTACACTATGAAGGGGAGTCAACACTTCAGCTGAGAAACACTGCCTCTCAGAGCAGTGACAGATAATCAAAGAATGACAGAAAGCTTCTGTAGCACACGATCAGCTCAGTAATTTTAATATGGTGCAGGCATACTGACATTTGAGGAGGACTCTGGAGAGGACTCCTGCTGTGTGAAACGTCAGTGTTCTTTTCCACCATATTAAAATTGCTGAATTGGCTAAGCGCTCTGGAAGTTTTCCTTCATGTCTGATAACACTGTCTTTAATCGTGAATATTAGGATCAATTTATTTTAAGACCTAAAATGAGTGATTTTGCCTCAATTTTGGGATTTTTTCTTTTTTTAAAGCCATGAAGGGCTCATACATTTATTTCTAAATCTTTGATATTCTAATTCAAAACATTAATATAATTTTCCAGATGAATTTGGCTTTAATCCAACTCTTTTTTACTGAAATTTTCATGTGCCAAAAGTCTAAATATATATAAAAACTTAGATCCAATACAAGAGCCTGTTTAGGTCAGAACTGGGTGGTGAAGTACACTATATAGTTATTGTAAATTCTTTGATGCATAAATAATGAGGCACAGAATTGTATATCAGTGATTAGTAGCTGGGAAGTAAGAAATAAATAACAGAAATACAATTAAGCGAACAATCAAGCAAGACTGGCTATTTCATTGTCACCACTCATTCTTCCTCAGAGTCTGGGGAAAGGCTTGTAGACTTAACAAATGTCAAAAGAGGTTTCCATATGCTTAGGAATCCTTCTCTGTCTTGCCAGCCTCCATTGTCCAATGCTTTCACTCGGCTAAATGCTTAACAGCCCAATCAGGGAAGAGAGGCGGGAGTAGCGGGAGCTGCGGGCGTGACAACAACAGGAAGTGACTTGACAGGAAGTGAAGTCACTTCCTGTTGTATGAATAATGGAGGCTAATGTCGGTTTGCTTGTGGTCATCATGGTTACTTATACTTGGTGAAGTATGCTCTCCATAAGTTTACTTCATAGGGATTGTCTTTGACAAGGTTCATGTAACATATAAGTGTTTAATAACACATCTATGTGGTATAATTTAATGTGAAACGATAGTTTTAAGGTTGTTAAGCTATCAGCTAACCGTTAACAAGGGCAAATAACAGTTAACTGCCGTTAGCTGTTAGCCGTAGCCTCTAACAACAGTTGGCCGCTACAGCTAAGGGCCAATTACTGTTGTTTGCCCTTATAAGCCATTAGCCTGTGACTCATTAGCCGCTACATTTTAGCCGCTACATATGCTACATCATTGCAACACTGCTTGATAGGCATTGGTCTGTGATGAGTGTGATGAGCCAAACGATCGTCCAATCACAATCTGCTGTTGTTTTTGAAGGTTCTGCCCCTGAAAACATTTTCTCAGGGCTCCTCCCCAGATGGATTAGTGAAATATTTCCAATATAAAACTGTCAATCTGGCATGTCAGGTTAGTTCCGCAGTGAATAAATCTCAAAATGATGCTCTTGCGTTTCTGTGTGATCAAATATGCAGATTTTCAGAAACGATGATCTCTTCCTCTTTCTTATTCAACGTGCGCTATCCCCAACATCAACAGAAACAATGGTGTCATGTTCATGCTGTAGAAGATACTGAGGTTGTTGTGGCTTTTACAGCAAAATCTTTGCTCCTGTGCTGCCACCGTGAGCAACCAGTGAACATGGAGAACAGCATACATCAATGTTTGATTACATTCCTTATGATGCCGTACATGCTCCATGTCTTCTTCTCTGGTTTTAGTGTGTCTGCAGCACCCTTACAGCACCACTAACAGTCTGGCATATATTACAGCTTTTGGAATGTTGTCATATGAATCGACACATTTCTTGAGATGATGTTGTGTTTCTATATACCTTATTAAAAATCCATATGTTTTCATCTCCATGTGGACAGGATCAAATACACTCCTGTCCTTTAAAGGTTGCTTTAAATCAGTGGTTCATGGATTATCAGACTGAATTATGGATGTTAGAAAGGTAACTGTAACCTCAATCTTGTTACAAAACATGGACCTATGACATTATATGCACAGTTTGTGTCTTAGCATATTTAGCTATTCTGTCTTTAAACGGCAACAGAGTAAATTCTTTGCATGATATATTAAATGCTTTAAGGTTCTTTGGTGATACTTTTATTTACCGTGATGGGAATTTCGAAGCATGCTGAATAGGGATGTAAAAAAAGGTCGTGCCACGAAATTTTGCAAAATAAAAAGTGACAAAATAAAATCCAAAGACGCACGAAATAAAAAAACACGAATGGGCGCTGGTGATTTTTTACCCTCCTCACCTACCGTAGCAAAACGCTCGCTTCAGAATGGAGGAAGACGAGGTCGAGGAATTAGCTGACGTTCCTTCGTCAAATAAATCGGTGGACCTATTTTTTCTTCCCATGTAAAAGACGAGAGAACGGTGAGAAGATTGCAGACATAAATGCATAAAAAAACTAAATTTGATTTTTGCATTTACTGCTGAGTTGACAGAATTTGATCATACTTGAAGATCAGAAGTATATGCACTGTTATAGGCTAAATATTATAGTTCACAGTTCAGACATTTATAGGTCTAAACTGCAGCTCTGAGGACTGCTATTTGTTTTCCTTTTCATTCAAGAATGTAGTTATCCTGATTGTTACAACAACGAAGCACTTTTTATTGAGATTTTGTTTGTATTTGCACTGTAGTCTATATGAGGATAAAACTTGGAATAATTTCATAAACTTAAAGGATTCTTGCAAAAATGTCTACAATAGTCTGTTGTGTGGCTGTTATTAGACAGTCAACAAATTACCACAGTACAGGACAATTTGCTGTCTGTTTTAAAATGTCAATGAGTCATCTTGCCTGTTACACTTTTGGAGGGCAAATATGAAGATTGACTGATACAAAAGTAGGGCTTCATTTAAAAGAATACATCTATTTTTTCCGTATTTTATGACCTTTAGAATTGTATACTTTAAATGGCAACGTGCATCCCAAAACAGACAAAAGCATCATGGAGGTACAGTTCAGCTAATTGAATCTCTGGCGAGTTGTTTTGGTCTCATTAAATTTACCAGTCAGACCTCGATGATCCCTCATGAACCAAGCACACATAAAAAGACGACTGCTTTACCTGGGGCCAGTCCTCCGTACGCGGCCTTGCTCCCGCTTCAGCAGACCTCATCAAATGTTTACTTATCCTCAAAGTGTTAGTATTCATGATATAGTCTAGCTTTGTTTACAGCATATACACACAAAATGTCCATGCACGAGTTCACTCAAAATGCATATTTCTCTCCTTCCCTTATCTCCCCCTACACCTTGAAGGATGAATATTTCATTTTTGTTTTCTGCCTTGAAGCCCACGAGCTTTCCTGCAGGCCTCAGAAAGATCAAGATGGTTGAGTTTGGGGTCAGCAGCGGGGAGTGGAGGTCACTTCAAACTGTTGCTCCAGGCAGGGGGGTTGGGGGTGGGGGGGCAGACAAGGCAGCCTTTAGGAAATGTGCATCAGTCGAGCATTCACAGGAGATGAGTCAGTTCCACAGAAGGAGCCGGAGACCAATGAGTAAGAGGCTGTACGTGTTGGTAGTCGTTTGGATGTTTCTTAAAGCAAATGTTTTCGACCACCACAGGAGAGGAGAGGAGAGGGTGTTGAGGGATTTAGAAATGCTTGATTTAGTTGTGGGGGGTAACTCAACTGTGGCAGATGCTCTTTCACACAATACAGCAGTAAGAAGGATTGGAATATAAGCTCAAAAAATTGGAATATAAATTAATATAAATTTAGGCATTAAAACACCAATAAGAACAATGTAAAACATTAAATGTACTATATGTAAAACACAAACAAAACATACTCAAGTAAAAAAAAAAATCCCCTGTCCTATCACTTAAATAATACAGTGTATTTTGGCACATTTCTTGGAGGAGTGTCTACACATTTCGCTGTATTGCTCATTCCACAAATACATGATTCTTACAAGTTGTTTCTCATTGTGACTTATTCGGCTTTCTAATGATATGAAATCCAATAGCAAATGGTATTATTAAAGGAGAGAAGTAATCAACCAAAACTATTCCCACTCGACCAGTGATCACCAACTGGCACCCCGGAGACCACATCCGACCCCTCATGACTTTGTACATGGCCCCCGTATTATTATCAAATTCAGAAACATATCCAGGGCAAAAGTTTTGTTGAAGTTTCAAGTTCATGTTCCTGTTGTTAAATCCCCAAAACTACTGAGGAATTTCCCCAAAATATTCTTTGATTGAAACTGTTTTATCAGGCATGACTCCAGATGAAAATCGTTTTTTTAATCTGAAATTCAAACACAAAAAAATGGACACTGGAACCAAACACAGAGCTGGAAAATATAAAAGTCCATCATAGCAATAGCAAGAGTATCTCCTTGTAGGTTGCAGCAGTATGGGTGATAGGGACTGATCTCCCTCTTAAAGGTAAAGGAATGCAAACAGTTCTGAAGAAATCCAACTATGTTACTCACAAATACTTAACTAGATTTATTTGAGAGTCCGGCCCCCATAACCCATGTCAGGAAAGAACTGGCCCTTAGATAAATGTAGTTGATGATCCCTGCACTAGACTATGTGCAGGAAGCACTGTCATTATCCCAGTATACAAAACCCAAAACCAGTGAAGTTGGCACGTTGTGTAAATCATGAATATAAGCAGTTTACAATGATTTGCAAATCTTTTTCAACTTATACTCAATTGAACACACAGCAAAGACAAGATATTTAATGTTCGAACTGAGAAACTTTATTTTCTTTTGCAAATAATCATCAACTTACAATTCAATGGCAGCAACACATCGCAAAAAATTTGGCACAGGGGCATTTTTACCACTGTGTTACATCGCCTTTCCTTTTAATAACACTCAGTAAACATTTGGGAACTGAGGAGACCAATTTTTGAAGCTTTTCGGGTGGAATTCTTTCCCATTCTTGCTTGATGTACAGCTTAAGTTGTTCCACAGTCCGGGGTCTCTGTTGTTGTATTTTACGCTTCATTATGCACCACATATTTTCAATTGGGGACAGGCCTGGACTACAGACAGGCCAGTCTAGTACCCGCACTCTTTTACTACGAAGCCACGCTGTTGTAACACGTGCAGAATGTGGCTTGGCATTGTCTTGCTGAAATAAGCAGGGGCGTCCATGAAAAAGACGTTGCTTGGATGGCAACATATGTTGCTCCAAAACCTGTATGTACCTTTCAGCATTAATGGTGCCTTCACAGATGTGTAAGTTACCCATGCCTTGGGCACTAATACACCCCCATACCATCACAGATGCTGGCTTTTGAACTTTGCACCTAACAGTCCGGATGGTCCTTTTCCTCTTTAGTCCGGAGGACACGACGACCAGAGTTTCCAAAAACAATTTGAAATGTGGACTGGTCAGACCACAGAACACTTTTCCACTTTGCATCAGTCCATCTTAGACGAGCTCGGGCCCAGCGAACCCGGCGGCGTTTCTGGGCGTTGTTGATAAATGGCTTTGGCTTTGCATAGTAGAGTTTTAACTTGCACTTACAAATGTAGATGAACTGTAGTTACTGACAGTGGTTTTCTGAAGTGTTCCTGAGCCCATGTGGTGATATCTTTTACACGGTGATGCCAGTTTTTGATGCAGTACCGCCTGAGGGATCGAAGGTCAGGGGCGTTCAGTGTTGGTTTTCAGCCTTGCCGCTTACATGCAGTAATTTCTCCAGATTCTCTGAACCTTTTGATGATATTACGGACGGTAGATGATGAAATCCCTAAATTCCTTGCAATAGCTTGTTGAGAAATGTTGTTCTTAAACTGTTGGACAATTTGCTCATGAATTTGTTCACAAATTGGTGACCCTCGCCCCATCCTTGTTTGTGAATGACTGAGCATTTCAGGGAAGCTGCTTTAATACCCAATCATGGCAACCAGCTGTTCCCAATTAGCCTGTTCACCTGTGGGATGTTCCAAATAAGTGTTTGATGAGCATTCCTCAACTTTCTCAGTCTTTTTTGCCACTTGTGCCAGCTTTTTTGAAACATGTTACAGGCGTCAAATTCCAAATGAGCTAATAGTTGCAAAAAATAATAAAGTTTATGAGTTCAACCGTTAAGTATCTTGTCTTTGCTGTGAATTCAATTGAATATAGGTTGAAAGGAATTTGCAAATCATTGTATTCTGTTTTTGTTTACGATTTACACAACGTGCCAACTTCACTGGTTTTGGGTTTTGTACATGCACAAAGGGAAAATTGTTTGGTGGATGCAGGTTCTTCTAAGATGTTTTTTAAATTGTCTCTTTGATGGACCTATCTCCTATTAAACCTGCTAACAAGTTGTATTTAGTGCAGTTAAATGACAAAAATACAAGATGCACTTAGTGGATTAATTGTATGTTTTAAATTTATACCAATTGAATTTGGCCTTTGTGTCAGTAGTTTGATCCAGATTAATGGATGCTACACCCCTAATAAATATGTCAAAGTGCCGCTTCATGGTTATGCGAAACAGTTCTTTGTTGTGATTGGCAAGACTCTCTTTAAAACATCTATATCTGCTCTACAACCATGCAAATGTCTACGGCATTGACTGTCTGCCTTATCAGGTAATCAGCCCTGGGATGTCCCACTGTGTCAGTAGTCACGTCCTCAACGTTAATTCAAATGCGCCCCTGTGATGAAGCATTCAAGGCCTTGTAGCGCTCTGCCAAACGCACCCAGACACGTCTCTTTCATTAGCATCCCATCTGATGAGCTCATTTCCGTGCCAACACACTTATCCAAAGCCCAGCCTGGAGACAGACACGCATAGCACACAGGCCCCGACTCTCAGCCACTGCTTAGGGAGCCGTTTGATTCTTCAATTTATCATTTGTGTCAGAGGAGGGGAAGTTGAAAGTCCGAAGGCTATTGATTGTTTTCATCTTGTGACATGAGAAGATTCAGAGCTGCTGGCAATTAAGAGCTTCAGTTGTTGTCAAAGCAGACAGTGCTGTACTGTGTGTTTGAGAGGAGGAGGAGGGTGATCTAATCTGCAGATACTATAAGTTGAAACAAGCAATTTAAGGCAGAAGAGGAAACAAACAAGGAGCGGATGTAAAGTAATGTGTAGCAGCAGAGGGTTAAACAGGAAAAATTTTGCATTTTTATGGGCCTGATGTGCTGTTTCAGCACGCCAGAGAAGCGCAGACCTTATCGAGACACCGCATTAGATCACAAGCCCAAGATCTTCAGGTTCAGCACTTTTATGATTGCCTTCTCTCATATTCACACAAACACATGAATGTGTGCACGCAAAAACACATCCATATTAACACATACACAATCCATAATCACTTTATTAGCCTTGTGGAAGCTACGATTGATCTGCTGCCAGTTCGTGTCGTCCCTCTCTGCTGCTGTTAAGTCCCCCTCAATGCACCAGAGATAAGCATCAAAGTATTATTCTGAAATTAATTTGGATAGCAGCAAAATGGCTGCGGGGGAGGAAGACTAACTGTATGTTTGTGTTGGTGTTTAACATCAGGGCCTGGTGGGGTGTATGAATGTTTTGGAGGATCTTAAAGAACGAGGGCCGGTGTTTATGTTTGTTCTTTAGATGTCTGCAGCAGATTTAGTGTGAAAAAGAGACAGAGTCAAGGGAAGGTGAGTAAGTTTTAACATCGGCAGCTTCTCTGTAATATTAATGGACTTTGAAGTGTTCTCACTGTGAGGCATTGATGAACTTCTAAAGGTTACAGTGTCTCAGCACTTCTCTCTGGCAGACTGCTGCTGATGCACTGTTTTCCTAAACCCTTGACATGTAGTTTTTCAGATTCTTTGATTGGCTTTCACGGACCTAACTAGTTCAGGTTGTCACGTATTAGCTGTAGTGTGAATGTGTGAGCTCAGCTGTATGATGATGACAGAGTTATTTGTCAATCAAGAAGCTGCTGCCACTGTAAACACAATACTTATTAAATATAACAGATTCCAAATGTCTTTTCAAAGCGGTGGTATGCTGATGACATTGTATTATAAATCTTATGCATGTAACATTACGTCTATCCTGTCCCCAATATCTAACACGTTTGTTTTGGACCAAATGAAGATGAGTTTTTGAAATGTTTTGTAGGGGTGGGAGGGTATCTGTTTTGGTGTAAAACGTTACATGAACTCACAAGCTCACAGACTCTGGTCTGCCTGAAAACAATGAAGCAAACTCTGCTTCTAAGAAACCCAAAGTTGAGAACACAGTGGATGTAAAAGCATGAGTGTGACTGACGTTATCATTGCTTGGTGCACCGCTCTCCAGTTCTCTTAACAGGTTAATGTCTACACATGCATAAATATGGTTACACTGCATTCCTGCCAATATGCAAATGTGACCCTTTAAAGTGCCTAAATACAGCTTTAGCTTAACTTTGTGGGTCAGAAAAATTCCAACTGCTTCTAGGTAAACCTTGTGATGGTTATTACTAAGCCTGATTGTCTATTACAGGATCATGGCACAACAAAGAGTGGTACAGGAGTGATTCCAGATATAATGAAGTGTGTTAGCATTTAGCATTTCCTGTTTTCCTTAGGCTGGAAGTATATGGGATGTACACTGCGCTATGCATCAGAAATATTGAAGTTGCTTCCAAGTGTAACCACCATGTTCAAGTCCCATAAAAGCTTTAAAAAAAGTTTACTCTTGTCAATTACATTTAAGCTTCAATAATCATGAAATGCAGATTTATTTTTTTCAGATAATTACAGAAAAAAAAATAATGTTTAAGTTTCATATTTTAGTTTGTTGCAGGCCTTTTAAGCAAGAGCCAGGGACTTATAGGCTTTTAGTCTGGGTCACAATGTCCCTTTTTTGTCAAATTGACTGATCAACTATCATTTTTGGAAGATGTCTGCCAAAATTCAAGCTCATAAAGTCTGTTGGTCATCCTTTATCTTAACAGTGAATAATTTCTTAAGACACATTCATCACCTCGTGGGTGCTAGATCCAAAAAGCAGAGACACAAAGAAAACAAAGTTCCTCACACCAAAAAAACTCTGTTGGATGGATTCTATCTGGCAACAAGTATGTTACTTGTTGCCAAATAAAATCCTTCTGAGTGAGATTTCTTTTAATCAAGCACAATATCTGAAGAATACTTTTGAAGCATTTCACCAAACTTTGTACGTCAGCTTTCTTTCAGGACTTAGTTGTTGTTTGAAGTTCATTGGTCAAACAACAAGGTTGAGACTCATCATCATCCATTGCTTGTGAATGGAAGGGAATTTTGTGGAAGCAATGTCACAAGAGTTCTTTGGGGTATTTTGTCCAAACTTTGTTTGTGGACGCCATCTGTTGACTACAAATTCCTAACCCGACTCAATATTGAACTCATACTGTGTCCTCCAAAAAACTTTGGAAACACTAGTCTGTTTGCTCACCTTTTACATATTATACCAGCTGCTGTAGTTTTTCATACCATTGGAAAGCCTGATTAGTCATTCTGTAGCAAGAGTAGGTACAATTTATAAAGATTGTACACTCATGGAATAAAACATAGCTAAACATGTTTTTTGGTGTCAGCCTGTATGACCAGTTCCATGAGACTGGTGAAGTCAAAGACAGACCTCAGATACCCCTTTTCCACCAAGCTGGTTCCAGGGCTGGTGCTCATGCTGGTGCTAGAGCCGGTTCGCAGTTGGTTCAAGTGAGAATCGGTTAAGAACCATTTGCTTTTCCACAAACGGGTGCCGGCCAGAGAGCTACGTCATCACGTCAATGTATACGTCTGAATACGTCATGACACTTTCCCATAGCTACTAGCACCAAATTTTATCGCCACAACAAAGATGGAGGACTACGTTCAAGTGTTGCTGCTGGCTTTTCGAGCCTTCCTTGGAGAACAACATTTGTCGATCCAGCAAGTTAATGCTGCTCGACGATTATGCAAGGTTGTCTCCTCCACTGACCACTGCTGTTTCGTTTTACTATCCATTGTTATCTTCCAACTTATCTTCTTACTGCTTACCCCGAACTCATCTTTTTAAAAATGGCTCTCTTCCGTGTTTTTACTCTGCTTTGGTTGGTCAATAATCCCACCCCCACCCCCTGACGTAAGCACGTAGCCCCCGACGTAACGTGGTTCTTTCTTCTGGCCCAGCAAAGAGTTGGTGCTTGCCAAGCACCGGCTTTGAGAGCCAGCAACCGGTGCTTAGTCTGTGGAAAACCAAAGAACTGGTGCTAAGTCTGGCTCTAGCTCCGAACCAGCCCTGGAACCAGCTTGGTGGAAAAGGGGTATGAGTGGGAGTCGCAGGAGGACAACAGCCCAACAGGACTGGTTCCTCATCCTTGCTTTGCTGGGGCACCAAAGGCTTCTTCCAAGGAAAGAGGGGACTTTAGCACATTTTGGGGGGCACTACCCACTCGTTTAGCTGTGTTGCTAATCCATCTAAGTTGTACCCCACTAGAAAAGTGACTAATCAGGCTTTCCAACAATATAAATTACCAATTAGTGCTCTTAAAGGAGAGAAATAATCAATGGATTGTGTTTGTTTTACTTCAAACACAGTCCTGCTTGAACACAATCAACAGCAATGTATTTAGTCCCATACTTGTAACATTTGTCTCATTCAAATCAGAAATGTCAAATCAATTCACTCTGGAGCCATAACTGTGTTATTATGCATCATGATACTGTGTTTTTTTGTAGTTGCACAACTTTTATCCAAATATATCACAAATAAAACACTTTCTTTTCGCAGCAGGCAGCTGGTAGAAAATGTATTCTCCCCGAGCCCAGCTCAGAAAACAGCCCTGACTGAATCAACAGCTTTAACACTCATCGAGCTGTGGACCAAAAGAGGAAGTCAGGGATTTAAGGGTCCAGCTCACAATGTCTCTCAATTTAATTCTGACTAGGCTTTACGCTGTTATGTTCTCATTATTGGGGTTTCAATGAGAGAGAAATAGAAATGCAGCATTAAGTGTTTTTTTTGTATTATTTGGTCAGTGTTGATGCAAAACATTTGGGATAATGGAGTTTTTTGCATCAACATACTCGGTGTTTTTGTTTGGCAAATGACTCCCTAATGGGTTTTTAGTTTATGCTGAATAAATACAGATGGCAGACTTATAAACATAGAAATCGATGGACTACATGATGATTGTCACTGTTTGGCGTTTTGTTCAGTTTATTTTACAATCAAAGCAAAATTACATCTTATTTTCCAAGCATGACTCAGTATAGTCTTAATTCCATTTTTGTTCTTGTAAATGTTTAATTGCACTCTGAAAATTTCAACAGTGAAAGATGCAACAATAACAGCTACATAAACAACTCACGAAGACCATGGGACATTGCAGCAAATGTCCTGGTGTGACACTATGTGAAGCTTAATTTGTACATAAATATCTAACTCCTCTTTTTCTTTCAGCTATACAGGCAGAGTCGTTGGGAATGGCCTTCATGCCCAGAGGCAAAACCCAGAGGTTAAAGTGCGCACCCCGAACCCTACACTAGTGGAGGTCAAGGAGAGGTTGGAGCACTTCAATCAGGTAGGCAACCCCTGCATTCCAAGACATAAATACATCTTTCTGCTGGGAACATGAAGGTTTTTTTGTGAGATCTTGCATCGATAAAGACGAATACATCAGTGGCCTGTTGCAACAGCTGCTTGTGAATATTTTCTGAAATTCTGGAGTTAAGTTCACACAAGACTTGTTCGATTCTAATGGGAATCCATATTTGTTTGGATTGAGACATGAGGCTCTTACCTTGCTTGAGGTGCAATCCAGGGTTGTTTAATTCATTAATAATTGTGATTATTTTGATAGAAATTCTCATTCTGCACATTGAAGAACAAGCAATACATGAAATAATTGGTAAACACTTTGATTTAAATTTAAAATTTGATTAAAGGACACATAATTAACCACTTTTTAAGCAACCTTGTACTGGTTTCAGATGTCCCAAGAACATGTTCGACTATGTATTTACTATGTATTTTCTAAAAAGCAATTCAGATTTCCAACAGTTGCATGGCTATAAACCCGTCTGTTTCAGCCCAACTCAAAACAGGCTGTTGTAATGTAAATCCTCATGAACTGTCTCACAACGTTCATCTCATTAAAAGAGCACAGTTTTGGCTTTCCAGCACTGTGCTCTAATGTTTTCTGTGGCAGCACAGAAGGCCAAGACATCTTCCCTCTTGATTTTTTGAAAGTTGGATCAAGCAACAAAAAGAGAGCAGGGATTTTCTCATCTTGAGGTATTTAATAGACAAGCCATTGATACATATTTTTTAATAGAAAACATCAAACACTCAGTGAAGCTTCAGCAGTCTAAATTTGATGACATCTGGAAGCAATGGAAGATGTATATTTCCCTGAAACGCCCCTCTATTGTCTAAGGTTTCTCTTTTTTTTTTCCTTTGCTTTTGTTAATGGTCTGGATATAAAGACGAATTGTTTTTTTTTTTATTGTTTAACAATAATATTTCAACAGAAAACACCCCATGTTCTTGTTTGTGTTATTGTATTTTGTCTTGTGTAAAAACAAAAAGTTTTTTTGGCACCTGGGAAAGGCAGCAAGCATGTAGTGTATGCCCAAATGATATACCAGATGTCTGATTTTGAATGTCTGACCTTGACTGTCAATAAAAACAAAAAAAAGAAAGAATGAAAGAAAGAAAACTTCAAACATGTGTCTTGTATCATAAGAGACCAATAGTATTTTTGGGATGAACAGCATCTTAAGTTAAATCTTTATGTTTAGGGATGCATACCATTATAGGTAAGGTATCAGTATCGGCAGATAATTGTTTTTAGAGCGAAATATTAGTATATGAAAACTGTGGCAGATATTTACTGCCAATATTTAAGCCTAATACAGTGTAATAGCATAAGGTTTGGTCAAATTTAGCATGCTTATTTTTAACTGCAAGTACAAGCTCCCAAAAATAGGCAGATTGTATTTCAACCGATGAGTAAATCAGCATTTGTAGCTCTAAAAGGAGTGGATGAAGCATGATTTTACTGTCACTGCCAAAAATATATATTTGCATATAACAACTGTAATCCAAAAAAATACTTTCAGGGCGTTTTCACACCAACCACATTTAGTGCGCACCAAAGAAGTTTTGGCCCAGGGTTTGGTACGTTAGTATCAATGTGAATGCAACCATCGCTCTTTGAAACAAAGTAGTCCGAACCGATCTACTTATGATGCATTACTTCCTGTTAATCCCACGGTTGAATCTTTTGCTTACTCAATTTGTCGATTTGTTTATTCTGGTTGAGGATTACAATGAATTACGAGGGTCCAGAAGGTCGCTGATGCCATCTCAAACACGATACTAAAAACACATTTGAAGGAAAATGTAGAAGAGAGCGAAACGTAAACATTGGTCGTCTGGTGTAGGGAATGGTTACCATGGTAGTCTCTCCTTCGTTCTCCTCCATAGCAGGTTTGGTAACCAGTTATGTGCATATCACCCCCTGCTGTTTTAAACTGAGTAAATACACAAGTGGGTCCAGGCACGGTTCAATATTGCCAGCGTGAATGCAAGCCAGCAGGGGAGGGGGAGGGGGAGGGGGAGGGGGCGAACCCATAGCGAATCGCGCTGCAGCACGGTTCGAAACAAGTGGACCTAATGTGAAAACGCCCTCAGTTGTTTCTATGAATTGGTATCAATATCACTCTCTTCTAAAATAAGTTTTGCAAGATCTGTTATTTAGATATTGGCAAAGATCCATTTAGCACATTCCTAGTATTGTTTAAACTAAACTCGTTGTGGGCAGCAAGTGTCGATGTTGCATTGCATGGCCCAACAGTACCTGCTTGATGCCTCCATTAAAAAAAAAAACTTTATGTTAAAGCATGGAAAGACAAAATTACAGCACAGCATCACCCTCACATCCTGCTTCGTCGCCATACTGTCATGACACTTCTATATAATTCCATGTTGCTGGACTGTGTTCCTGATGCTCTTATTCTGTTGGGACTGGAAGTTGTGCATTCATAGTTTTCCCGTTTTCCCATTGCCACATACAATGCCCGAAGACTGCTGAGTGCAGAGCTGCTTCAATGACTGTACATGCCTTTGCTTAGGGGCATAATCTTGTGATTGGCTTTGTTGTTTACCCCGCTGATTGTTTATTCTTAGCCTGTTTAAACTGGATTAGGATTGGCAGTAATTAAAATGAAACATCAAGAGTGAATACAAACTTCAGAATTAATTAACACAAGTTTTTTTTTTGGCCTTAAGAAAAACAGCCTTAAGAGTGACACACTGAAACAGGTCAAACATCAAACACAAGCTTTAACGAAACCAGCAACCCTGACATCTTAATCAATGTGACTTCTCGGTAATTAGTATGCCTCCTACAATGCGACACATACACAAACTACTGAAACGTCCTTGCCACTTTTCTCGATACAAAGCCTTGTTATGAGCACAGAGGCAGATATCAAAGATAAATGAAAGGGAGAGCAGCCGAAAGAGAGAGATACAAAAAAAGTGAATTACTGTGGTGAGGGAAAAAAAGGCGAAAGATGAGAGGCGGGAGCAAAAGGTCAGGAATGAGTGACAGATAGGCTGAGATGACACAGGCAGCTTCAAAGTGACACTGTTTGTCATGTAGATGGGCTTTACAGCTGAAAAGGACCAAGAAGAAAAGGGCTATTTCACACAGTCCCCAGGGGCCATTTGAGGAGACAAACGGACCAGGATTTGGTTCCCCTCGGCCTGTCTGTGCCTTTTGTCGCCTTGAAAATGAAGCACGCAGCTACTGCAACAGACATCCCGAACTATCAGTGATTTTACTTGATTGTACCCTTTTTGGTTCCGGTTTGCTTGCTTGGCTCATCTATCCTAAACATTTTGCATGTTTTGCCTAATAACTGAATATTTACCCCTTTCTTCACTGTTAATCAAGAAAATTGTTTCATCATAACTTTCACCCTTAAAACATTTTTTATTTTCCTGTTTTTGGATGCATTTCCTCCTCTTCTCATGTGTATCCAAACATAAATCTCCCAGCCAGACCGTCCACCTGTCCGTCTCCAGCAGCTCAAGATCATTTCTGTCAGACCAAAACATCCCATTGTGCATGGTCGCTGTCAAGTGCCTTGTTGTCATGGTTACTTTGCAGAGTTTCGCAGGTGTCCTGTTGACATTTACAGGGTTGAAAAGCGTACCTTGAATCTAGACCAGGTGGTGAAGCTGGGCTGAGCTTTGTGTTTGTGCCAGATAAGAACAGAGGATCACAGAAAGTGAAAACACATAATGATGCAGGTTATATTTGGTGAATTTCTAACAGTTAAACAGTTTGTGAGCACATCTGAGAGGACAGCTTTAAGCAGTTGATGTCATGCTGGCACTTTCACAAACCCCAATTCCAATGACGATGGGCCATTGTGTCAAACGTTCATAAAAATAGAGTATGATTATTTGCACATCTTTCTCAACCTATTTTCAGTTGATTCCGCTACTGAGGCCTTATCCTAATGCTGCATTCCAGTTGTGCTGGGAGGTTTGGATTTCTGAGTTCTGAGTGGGAAATTTCAACTGAAACGCCCCCCAGGTCAGAATTTCCTACTAGGAACTCGGGGGATCCTCACAACCCCTGAGTTGACAATCAGTGATGGCTGCCCTCAGTGTGAACTAGGGATGTAACGGTGTGAAAATTTCATATCATGGTTATTGTGACCAAAATTATCACGGTTATCATTATTATCGCGGTATTGTTGCAGTGTGCTCAAAATGTTCAAAAAGTACTTTAACAGTCTTGAAATCATGTAACCTCTTTAATAATATAATTTTAACATTTCTTTTATCTTTTTAGTCAAAAATTGTGTCAGGAAATGTCCTATAAGTAAATTTGTGTAAACTTTTTTCATTAGAAAATAAAAGTAAACAATTCTGGCAAGTATTTGCCATTATCATGTTATAAATGCTTAAACTGTGTGTACTAACAAGAAACGAATTTATACTTTAAACTTTACGACACACGGCTGCTTCATCGAGGGGCAGACGCACATAGTTTCGCCTTTCCAGACAAAGAGCAGCATCACCGTGAGTTATTTACACATTGTGGTGATCAAACACGGTATAACGGTAATTTTAAAAGGACACGGTAATGATTATCTTGGCAAATTTTACCGCGGTTTACCATTTTACCGGTAACCATTACATCCCTAGTGTGAACAGTATTAAGCTCCTGTAATATTCTGTTTATCTGCACTTCAAAGTGTTTATGGCACTAAATCAGCCATATACACAGTGTTGTTCAACGTGTTTTTATGGAAATGCTGCCATAGTGTTATTTACATTCTTCATGTAGCATTTGTGAACGACAACACAGGGCGTGCTAGCAATGGCTAACGCAATGGCTAATAGTAGCCTGCTAGATCAGTAAGTTTTTTCCGACTGGAACTGGAACGCTGATTACTCAAAGATGACGACACTTCCACTTCTCTCTTCCCAGTTCTGAGGTTAATGAAACGCAGCATAATACTCCCATTTGTACCCTCACGCTTTCTTGTTTGAAGTGCACAAGGTAACGAAACTGTGCAAAGCAGCAATAGGACACTTGCAAATGTCACTTATTGCATCATTTCACTTTGCATTGAAGAGGTGATCTTTAAGAAAAGATAAAAACAAAATAAAGCACAATGAAAGCTGTGCTAATAGATGTTAGTAAGAAGCCTTTTTTTTTCTTCTGCTGCAAAAAACATTGTGTTGCTGCTACTGTCATGCCTCTGATTATGGTGATGTTTTATATCCGTGTGAAACTTCTCAATGACTTAAGTCTTTGGGTAGTGTTTATCATGGAGCTTTAAGCTTCATAAAAATTTTCAAAGCTCAAACTCATTGTACTCTGTATGAGTGGGTTGGCTGGGCCTCTCCGACCATCCATTGACTAAATCATGGGCATATCCTGATTTACAAGGATATACATGGCCTGCTTCCATCATACTTGAGTAACTGTATTTATGTAAAGCAGCGGTCGGCAACAAACGGCACTCGGGCCAAAACTGTCCCGTCTCTGATAATATCTGGCCCGCTAGATGTAATTGAAAATCCATCAGGGAAACCGGGAAAGCTCCTGACGAAGCCACCGCAGCGCGCCACTGAAAATATCAATCAGCAGCCACCCCCAGTCGAACGAACACAAGCCACCACAATCGCGAACATGACAAAATTAGCCAGCCGGCAGCCGCAGCGCAGTGGCTTGTGTTTGTCCGACTGGGGGAGGCTGAAAATATCAATCAGCATCACTATCACCCCCTGTCCCCACGCTCTGATGAACGACATTCGGCCGGTCTGGTCCAAAAAATTCCTGGGCAGATTTTCAGCCCCAGCCCGGCCCTGAAAAGGACTATTTAAAAAAAAAAAAAAGTAAAATTATTTAGCTGCTACCACAAAAAACAACAATCGTAGCCCAATCCTGAAAATCTTTTTTTTACAAATCTTTATTAAAGTTGGGCTCAAAGAAGTGGTTATTTTCAAAATGGAAATTACTGACATTTTTATTAAATGTGTGGAAGAAAAAATATAGCTGGCTATGACACATTTATGATGACTTAAAAGACAGCCAACTTGCTGATTAGAGACAGCAGCTTTGTTATCACCAAGTTACTATTATAAGCAGTTTTATAACACAGACACAGTGGAGCTAAAGCAGTAATAGCACTCTTATAGTCTGAGAAATGAAGTTACTTCATTTTAAACAAATTACTTTCTTAAATTAGCCTACATTTTGTATTAACACGATATAAAAGTAGCCTAAAGATAAGGGAAAAGTTTTTTTTTAGAAAAAAGAGAGCGAGAGAAAGAAAACATGTTTCTGATTGATGTGTTGTTTTGGCCCACCATTCAGTTGCTCGGAAAAATTTTGGCCCAAGGCCAAACTTACCTGCCGACCCCTGATGTAAAGAATTCCAAAAGCTACAGTCTTTGTTCTGTGACTGAGTTACACTACTTTTCTACTCTGTCCCCAAAGTTTGTCTTGAAATGGGTAAAAGAAGTTTCAGATACGCTGCTCCTGCTGACTAGAATCTGCTACAAGAAAACCTTTGTCTCTTTATATCTTTTTGAGTGCAGGTTAAAGTCATCGGAGGAAGATAAAGCAGGGTGTGGATGCTTTGACTGGTGATGTTCTGCTCTTTGACTTGATTGGTTGATTTGTACGTATCTGTGTCTATAATTGTCTTAGGTCTGTAGCTTAAATGTGCTGCTGCCTGTCTTGGCCACGACACTCTTGCAAATGAGATTTTGAATCTCATTGAGGTTTTTTTCCGGTTGAATAAAGTTCAGCATCTGTTAACAGTTCTGCTTAAATTGCTCAGAAATCACCAAAGTATGTAATCAGGAAAAGAACTTTCCAATATCTGTTCACACTTCTGCGGGATCAGCCCTGTGCTTTTACTGACAAACGCATGTTCATCCATTAGATTAGTTTATCATTTAATCACAGACCTGTCAGCCCTTGTTATGGCCGTGATTTATAAACATTCCTTAATACTTTACTCCATGAGTAGCAGCTTATCTCTGCCCTGAACTGTACTGATTGCAACACCATCTGGTCTGTTCCTACCTGGAAAAAAGAGCAAATGAAAGTGACATTGGTTACATTTTATGTTGTATTTCGACAGCATATAGCTTAATTTTGTATTATTAAACTTTCAACTTACATTTAAAAATAAATGTCGCCTCTGTCAAGTTGCTTTTTCACCTTCATTTGGCTTTTCTGCCTGTGAGATCTCCTGGGCAACAACAATTCTGCTCCACCATTAGTCAGCTGCTGGAAACGTAACCAAACAAGGGATTCTGGTTAGTGGCCTTCAGGGGATGGTGGTCTGATGTGCTCTTGCAGGAAGGGCGCATGAAGGGCACAAGAGAATGCCTTCGGTCTTGCGGCCCTAATCTGGAGTGCACATTTGGAGTGCACAAGGGCTCAAGTGCTGGTATTCGGGCAGGGCAAAAGACTAGATAATTAAAATTCAAACTGATAGAATTTAGTGGGTTTTGCAAATCTTCACTCCTTTTGAATTTGATGCCTGCAAAACATTCCATAAAAAGCTGGGAAGAATGTTGTCTAGTGCTAACCCCACTTAATTTCTTAATTGGGAAGTGTGAGCACAACTAGGAGTCAGACTCTGACAGCTGTCTCGTAAATCAGCTGAACCTTATATTTTGTAAACTTATTTTATGTTGTAACTTGAGGAAAAGACAGTCAATAGAGTCAGATTCAGGGGAAAGAGTGTTCATGAAAGCAGCCTCAGGTCAGATTTGGACTTGGGTTGACCAATTCAAGAACAACAACCTTTGAACACAAAGCTAACTAAAATAATCACAAAGCTAATATCACCCTACTTGAGTCACTGTCACCTTAAGCAGACTGGCTGTCACAACACCATTATTCTATGTTCCTCATCTGCTGTCTGATATTTACTCTTAGCGTTGTCATTAAGCATTTAAAACATGAAAGGATATTAATTAAATTGAAACCTCAAGAGATTATCATTATAATGATGTTCTGTGTCTTGTCTGTTCTTTGAGCACACGATTGTCCCTGACTGTCTTTTGGCTTGTAGCACAGTCCTGAACAGATGTTTGGAGACAGGTCCATTACATAAGACTCCTCCAGGTGGGCCAGTCCATTCACAAATTTCAAGTTCTTTCTCAGATTGATCTTGGCAAGCCCATCTGGACCCTTCTCCAAATTACAAACTTTATTGGACATCCTCTGTGTCTTTTAGGCAGTAAAGTTAATTGCTGTGTAATCAGGGAGGGAGTAGTTCCCAGACATTTTGATCCATACAATTACCATTTGTTTTTGTAGACTCCTCAGGCCATGACTTAACAAAGTAGTGGTACACATGAAATTTGAAATCAGTTGGTGATAATCTCTCTAACTCAATGACTATTGCAACTCTGAGTTCTTTTTCCACAGCAGACTTTAACTGAATGGGATGGAGTGATAGTACTAGAGGTCACTGTGTGAACAAACAAGAGGAATTGTTCAGAAATAAACCAACCACAAAAGATTATCCTCACCCAGAGATTCCACATCATCCTCTTAAACCTAATTTAGTCTGTGCTGCAATTTTGCTCCATCCAACCATGTATGCCATACCCTGCCATTTCTGGAGTGTTTCTCAATTGTGTGTTTTTAAAACCACGAAGGAGTCAAGAGAACAACAAGCAAACTAGGAATACAAAAAACATGATTTATACCAATGTCTGATTTGCAGATGCTGTTTTTGTGAACTCATTGTCACAGCAACCACTACCAATATTTTTGAAAGGAGCACAATGCCCAAACTTAGCTGAAACTCTCATTCTTTCACAATGACATTCTCCTTGTGTTGGAAACAAAGGTGAGAGTGACGTGTAGTTTTGACCTGTATTGTTAAAGTGCTATAAGTAGATGAAAAGACAAAAAAAAAAATCACAACACAAGCTCAGGCCCATTCACAACATGAATTGAACAGACTTAAATTTAATGAACAAAAAGCAAGAACATGGGGTGCTGGTTTGGCAGAGTGGTTAGCAACCAGGCACCCCATGTTCTTGCTTCTGCCGGTCCAGGTTCGAATCCCACCTTTGACCAGTTTGCAGAGTGTCTTTCCCTACTCTCTCACCCCCTTTCACAAGCCTATCCACTGTCTCTCTCCTATCAATAAAGGCACAAAATGCCCAAAAAATACATTTAAAAAAAACAGCTACAATAAGCTTGAAGATGTCTTGGAATGAGGACAAAGCGGAACATGAGGACAGCAAGGGCTTTTCAACTGTTGCATTCACAGAGGAACCTTTGACTTACTGTTGGACAACTTTGAGGGCTGATTGACAGGCAACCTGGGAGTACATTAGTGGACAGGGTGGTGTTTAATGTGTGTTGGTTTGGGCCGATAGTCTGCATGGACAAATCAGTCTGAATGAAGACAGCCTAGACCCAGACCACCACATAACCTGAGATAGCCGAGATATCCAGCATCTGGGGAGGGACTCTTTCTAAACATCCCTGGAGGGAAGTTCTGTCAAAGTCTTGGCTGTATTTTGCAAACTGTTAACATTTTATTGGGCTTATACAGGGGTCACATGCCCAATATACTGAGTTTTTTTTCTGTGGATTAAGTTAAAGGAGACATATCATGCTTGTTTCTCCTTTTCACTATGCCAGACTAGGATGCCTGTAAAGCATTTCTGCCCTCAGTACAAGTCATTTAGTTCCTTCATTGCCCCACAAAATCCTCATTTTAGGCCATTATCAAGCTCTCGTTGAAACACAAGGATCTCAGGATGACCTACAGTTACCTTGCAACTTCACAGCCCTTTGTGCTCTGATTGGTCAGTTCTATCGGGGGTAGAGCCAGCCTGTCCTTTTTCTTCTATTGTATTTTCCGGCAGGCTCAAAGCAGCGTCCGAGTATTGAGTCCCCCTACAGGCCAGAGCTGGTAATGAGTGAGTGTGGGCTAGGGATCTATTTACTGCTGCTGGTGGATGTGTTCCTCGGTGACGGTTTTGTGGCTAACGGACATCACAGAGGAGGAAGTGTTTTATCAGATTACTCCAGTAAAAAGAAATGTACCACGTGTCGTCACGACGATTTAAATCTCGCGGACATCTCACAATGACCGACTTTCAGAGGCATCAAATCTCGTTCTAGGATATCAGAAAAAATACAATATCTCATTTTTTGAAAATTAAGGGGGTGTAAGGTCTTGTTTTCAAATTTATTGTATTATATGTAAGTATTAAATCATGCATCAGCATGATATGTCTCCTTTAAGATTTGTTTTAAAAACCCTGAAAACAATATTAAAAGTATACTTGAGTTTGTTGTTTCAGAGAGTCTAAGCTGGAATAACTTTTTGATTCCCATCCCTAAGAATCACAAGGGTTGCTCCAATGTGGGCTATCAGTTTCAAAGTGTGCAGCAGAGTTTCAAAACTTTAAGTACTGTAGATGGAATGATTTAACTTTGCTACATTTGTGCTTTGCAAATGCTCATGATTTCAAAATGATGCAAAGTCTCCTCATACTTTTGCATTTTAAAAATGAAAAGTAAGTCATAATTAAATGGGTGATCCTACAAAATGCTGAAAGCTACCTCAGCTCTGTCATTTAGAGAGCTTAAAACCTTAGCCGCCATTTAAATGTTAGTCAAAGTGCCTGGCATTTTGTGCAAAACCTTCAAGAATAGAAAGACTTAAAACTTCTACAGATAGACATACTCCCTCAAACATCTAATTTATTGTAGTCTAACTGCAGGATAATGTCAGAGTCTGGCAACTGCGCAGAAAAACCTGACCTTAAGCATAAGAAAAGCTGAACAGGAGGAAACATTTTTAACAATGCATTTGCTAAAACATCTTATTTCATAGTCTAGATTAAATCAAAGAATTACTCCTTTGTCATGATATATCACCTCTTTATGTGTGTCTTTGCAGCTTTAGCCATGTGAAAATTATTTTGAGTTTCGTGGCGAGGACATTTTTTCACATTTTTTTCTGTCCATAAGTCATAAAAAGAAGAGACGGTAGCTTTTAAAGGTGTGAAAAGTGCTATTAAGTGTCCTTGTCTGCAATGGCTGAGGCTAAAGGAAGCATGTTTTTATGTTGTCCTTGTCCTTCCATTGATCTATCCCTTTCTTTTTTTGTGAAGCATTATTTCAAGAACAATTTGAAGGGTTTTTTTTAAACTTTAAATGAATGTCCACTCAAGGATGGAATGTTTACAGTATGTTAACTTTTGTTTGTTAACACAATATGTGAAGAGTGGTTCAAGAGTTTTTCTTTCAACTTGCCGACCCTAACTCAAGGACAAGTGGTAGATTTAGAGGTAAGGTCAAAGGAAAGATCATGGAGCCCCATGTCAGTCCTTTGCCTGGCATGCTTAAAAATGCTTTCACAGATTTTCTTAAAACTTGAGGAAGAACTAAGCAGATTGTGAACTTTGTTGCATAATCAATCTGTATAGACACCAAACCATAACAAATGTTAGAGAGAGCAGTCGAGAGCCATACTCTTCAATTTAAGATACATGTCTACAAAAAAAATACACATACATATACAATACATACATCCAAACCCAACCTGAATCCATCATGGTATAGCTCTGGGCCACAATATATGGCTTACAATTACAGATGCAAGAAAACCCCTCTATTAAGCAGTAGGAAATCTTGAGCATAACCAGACTCATGTTGAACAGTCCACCAATGAAGCTTCGGGGTGTGGGTGAGCAGAATAAGAATAATAGTATGACAGTATGTATTGATGGGTATGATAATTAGCTTTGCAGTGATTGGTTGCCCATTCAATGTCTGATAGGGGGGGTGTTACAGGTAGAAGCAGACTTTCGAAACAATCATTCCGCTTGTCATGGGCAGAAGCATACATAGAGGTAGAGGCTGTTTTGCTACTACACAGAAACTCCAGGAACTGAAAAACATTTAACGTTTTAAGGGACATTTTTACTTTAAAGAGGCATAGTGCATTCTCTCTGGACTCTGCTTACTTTAAAGGTGTCTTTATCTGCTCCCAAAGTCCCTTCTTATAACATTAAAAGCAAAGAAAATGTATTTTTTAAGACATGGGTCATCTAAAGGTTTGTTAAAGCTCCATAATGTAGTCATTACTAGCTGACCCTGTTTTTGAGCTCCAATTCTTTATGTTGATCACATGACTACTAACTATCAATGTTGGTATGAATTGTATTGCTTGCCTCATATGTCATCCAGAAGTGTTATGGCAAACATCTTTAAGGCTTGATACCCGAGCTCTGCATTGCTTTATACACGTATATGTAAATGCCTGAAAAGGGGAGGAAACGATTCACACGCACACAAACTCTACTCATGAGTTTAATGACAGACTTCAACAATAACAAAACAGTACAGCATCACAACTTTCATGCTTACACTGCATAGCTACATTACCACAGAAAATGTATGTAAACTCCATTTGCATGTCAATTTGATATATATTACATGATATACTTTTAAAAAATTCTCATCATACCCAAATTATATACAGTAACTTTAAATCATGCTCTAACTGCACATTCTGTAGTCCGGCATTTCAGTACACATTAGTTTAAAATTACAAACAACAGTAAATCTTCCTGCCACTTTGGACCATATAGACAACAGTGCCCCCCAACTGGCATCGCCACGGTTAGCTCACAAGGCTACTTGTTCATCCGTTATCAGGTAATTCCTGATTACTTCACTATGCAGCATATAGTGATATAAACACTCTTCTGAGAATGCCTCCACATTCAACTATAATTCAAGAAAACAACACCTCTTACTATGAGGTACACATAATAACTAAACAATTCAAACACACAAACTTACCTCAGGCCATGAGTGTAATGGCGGAGAGGGACTTGTGGAGTGCACTGTAAAGTAGCTCAAAAGCATTATGCTCCCCTGCTGTCTCCCTCTGGCAACTATAACTGGTGCTAGTTCTGCTCGGGTTAAGGTGGCATGCGGTTTCAGGATATGAGAAATACTCCATATGAGGCCAATGATGTTAAGATTATTCAATCCATCCCATATTAACATGTAAAATAACACAATTTCTTGTTGACACTGAAAAAGACAAAGCATTTGCAAGAAGGCAAAAAAATAGAATTAAATAAAATAACACATGTTAAGATGGACTTAATGACACTTAAACACTCATACAGGAAAAGCCCTCATCTCTTCACCTCCTTTAAAATACCCGATAAAATGTGCAGGCCAACTTTTTCTCCTCCCCTGTGAGTCTCTCTGACTCTCCTTTTCCTCACCCTCTTTCGCTCTGCCTGTAAATATCACTAATGTGGACAATAAATGTCTCAAAGCAGAATTTCTGGTTCCCGGCCATAGCTCCAGCTGTTTTTGGGTGTGGATCATTTCTACAATAGTCTATCTGTTTCCTTTTGAGCAACGGGCTGGATCATTTGTCAGTTTGTCAATTTTTACTTTGGTAAAACTCTGAGTCGGTGGCGACATACTGTGCAAGCTGGGAACAAAACACCACTCCCGTGATTCATGTTCTTTGTCTTTGGCACACTCAGGTGAACAAAGACTGCATCACTGCACATAGTGAAATGTTTTGAAGATAGAGCTGAAAATACTTTATATGTTAGAGGGAGAGCAAGTTAATGTGTTTGTTAGGCTTGATTATATTTCCCTGTTTTGTTTGGCCAGTGTTCCAGCCAGGTTTCCCATCAGAGATCATTTATTTGGTTTTAACATACACATGTTCCTTTGTTGATCCAGTACATCCTTGGATCAGTCAGCTGCTCAAGAGACTTTACTTTTATTTATTCATGTATTGTGCCAGCCCCGTTTTCATTTTTTTTCTAGACATAAATACAAACTACATCAATAAAAATCATATTGTCTTATCTCATATCTTATTGGAAAACAAATCGATAAATCTTTGACTAAAAAAAAAGCCCAGCCCTCGTCATAACTCATGAAATCCAATTACGCATGTCCTTCAAATTCAGCATGCCTTTGTTTTTGTGTAGTTTGTGTATGCTTCAGCTGTGTCTGCAGCACTTAGAGTTCGAGCTCTAAAGAGGTAGTCCAGTCCAGAGCAAGAAGAAAAAGCCAAGCTGGGCTGGCAGGCCATCACAGGGAGGGGACAGATTCTTTCCATGTGAAGGAGATGATTGAGCTTGCATTCACAGCAGCGCAGTGGCTCTTTGCTGCCTCTGATGCTGCTCATGCTGCCATGGCAGCCATACAGCCACAAGTCTCACCACTCGCTGTAACTGAACGATGAAACTTTATGAGCTTTGATTTAAGCATGAATTGTATTCCAATATAATTACATTTATAGCTTCTTTAATTCAAAAACTGTTTTTCTTCCGTCTTTTCTTTTTATATGAATTTTTCCACTCTGCAAATAAAAAGAAAGACAGGCTAAATATGACCAAAACTTTGCCTGGCAAATGTTTAGTTAAATCCTTTGTTGTTGTTGTTGTTGTTGTTGTGATATAGAAGTATTCAACTCAGATGACTGCTTCTCTGACTTTACTCATTTGTTGAAAGACCCTGAATGTGAAAGGTGTTTAACTATGATAGTATTTTCTGAGCATCCTTAATTATATAATGGACTTAGGTAGTGTTTAACAAGGGTTTGAAAGATACCTGTCTTGACTGAGTTTTCTCTCTTTAACTTCCAGTCAGGAGATCTATAAAGGTCCTCTTGTTCCCCTGAAATACTACATGGGGGACAACTGATGTGTTGGCTTATAACGTGACAATATAAACTGTTGTCTTTTTGCAAAGTGTGGGACTGTGTTTGAATTAGTGTGGCCTTTCATCAATCACACATCTTGGCAAAAGAAAGCCATAGGTTCTGCTGCAACTGCAGCACCTTGAATATAGTTTTTTATATGAGAGTGTTGATATCTATTAGTTTACCAATATTAGAAATGAAGCTCTGTGTTGCAAGTTAATCTTTCACCTGGTGTGTATTTTTCTTGTTGGGAGTATTCTGCGCTGCCCTGAAGCGCACAGGAATAGCACACAGAGGAGTGTTACTAAAAAGTCACGCTGTCTCTCAGGTCTCAGTCCCATTAGGGACTTTAAACTGACTTTATAAACAGAAGCTGAAATTGTTAATGGTAGAGGTGTGCTGCTGTGCATCTCATGTGAGTGAAACAAGCTCTGTAATATGTGCATTTTGATCTGTCTTATACATCCTTGAAATAACAAAAAACTCTGCAGCACAGACAATAGACTTCAGACCAGGTTTTAGGAGGTTTGAGGCACAGTCAGTTTCTGCGTCCTCAACTGAGGAACTTACCAGCTCTGCACCTGACCACACCCCATTATCAGACAAATACACCCCTGGGCACAACGGGAGTACATGATCATTTAGTATTTTAACAGTGTGTAAATCACGCCTGTATTGGGCAGATATGGTATTAGGAAAGACACCTGTTTGCTTTATTCATGTTACAAGTGTCACATTCAGAAATCTTAGTCATGGAGCCATCAATTTAATCACACTGATATTTAGTAACATCACATAAATCAGAAATTTTATTGTATGGTCAGGTTGATTATACTTTACTCATTAATCATTTTGTCAAATCCCTAATCCCATACTCTAATTTTGTATTACAAGTAAATACACAAACGTACAAAGGCTGACTGAAGACCAATTATCTGTCTGACATGCTCAGTTTTGGAGCTGCAAGCAAAGAATGATCTCCATTGATTACTGCAGTATGTGGGTTTATAATGACTGTAATGATAGACTTGGATGATGAGTGACTTGGACTGTCTTAATGTTGTGGCTCCTAACTTTTTTGGCTGCTGTCTTATAAGGCCTTCTGTAGCCCAGTTTGACATCTGTAAGTCTTCTTCTTCCCAGCAGCAGCCTTCACTGACTGCTGACCCTTACATCTCACGCAGCAGGCATTTTTTCACCAGGTAGCTGTTAGAACATGCTAAAAAAAAGAGACAAAAGCGGATGTCGCTCAAACCAACACCTTTCTCAATATCTCCATCATTTGCCAGACAGAAAACCAAAGTTCAGTCACCCATATGTACATTACACACACAGAAACAACCTCAGTGTGTGCATGAGAGGAGCAGGGTGTGACAGCCAAACGCCACACTGTGTTGCTTTGATTGACTCATGAGGGTTACACAAGGTTGGGGCCAATAAAGTGTCACTTATGCTTAGCATGAAAATCGGCTTGTGCTAGCTTGCAGTGCAGGGGTGTGTATCTTTGTTATTGTTGGAGTCTTGAGAAAAAAAGTTCAAAGTATTACTCAGACTTCTTGGAAATGTTCAAGTAAACTATAAAATGTGTGATAGGTCTGTGGTTTGAGATTTTAGATTGACTTTGGGGGTTACTCAACAGAATTGGGTCATAGGTAAATAAAGATGAAATACTTTTTGCTGCAGAAAATGCATTCAAACATAGAAAATTGTGCCATAAGGGATTAACAAATTTGATCGTGGAAATAATAATCAAAATTTTGTCAGTATTAGGCTATCTCCTCTTTTAAACAATAAGGTAAAATCACGCTGTTGACTGAAAAAACAGAATTTTTGGCTCTATTATTATGTCACATTTCCACATGTAGGAAATCTAGTCATACCACTGAGTATGGATGAGCTATTTTGGTAACTATGAGGCTTAAGGCTGTCACATTATTAAAAAATCAAACACCAACAGTTTTTGAGCATGCATGCTAATAGCTAAAGGTGCACCCTACCGGCCTGGCTACACAGACACAAGGCACTTCCATAGATCATATTGCTAAGAATCTAGTGGTGCTTTTTTACATCTCTGGTTGGGCGACCTGCCAAGGATGACAGAGTCATATGAAGCAGAACACTTGATGAGATGTTGCTAGACACTTGGATCTATGGCTGACAATTTGGCCTGCTGATTTGTCAGGGATAAGGAGTAGGCCAGCAGCTTTGCACATCATCGACACACGACCCTCCCTTGTTTTTTATTTTGCCATTGGTATTGTTAATTGTGGAGCCTTAAGTACCTCCACATGCCTCAAGATATACTTCCATGTTGTAGGACTTAAGAGAGCTTGGATGGTCGGGTTTCGCTGGGAGTTCTTTCTGTTAAATGTGGCACCTCAGTGCTCCAGGCGCTGTGATGTGCTGCTGCACTGTGTATTTTCAATTTGGATCCATCTATGCTGTTTGGGTACAGATTTTTGCCCCCAGATTGAACAGACACTTGAGGATAAAGTTTTAGATGACATCTCTATAGGACAAATTCAATATTATTCTCATTTTCTGAAGATCAAATCAGCACATATACACAGATACTTTCAGTAAAGTAGTCATACCACATTCAGTTCAATCAACTGAATTTATATGTAAATTTAATCAGAATTCATGATGGAAACATATTGTGGGTGTGCCTGAAAGCAAAATTTAAAGCTAAATCTAACCTGGAAAATCTAATGTAACTAAAGCCAAATAAAGTTAGTTTTTAAATACGGTTGACTCGTGTGTACTGGTTATCAAAGGTCACTTGGCTCACTTTCTTTTCTATTTCAAAATAACATATATGAATACAATAAGCATATACTAGGCCCATCAGTTCTAAGATGATTACAATTTAAATTTTTGATTTTTGATTTAAACTTATTTTGTAAGTTATTTTTCCTTGGTGGCAAATTAAACTGATTCTTTGTGGCAGATTTTATTAATGGTGACTGTCCAAGAGCCTGTAAAGGCTGACATTGGGCAAGGGGTGGGGTACAACTGAACTTGCATACCAATCACAGGGCTGAGATCGAGAGGCAAACAACGATTTACACTCACATCCTAGCGAAATCAAGAATACCCAGTTAGCCCAACAAGCATGCTTTTGGTGAGTGGTAGGAAGCTGATGTAGCCACAAAAAACATAGAGACAGAATGTACAAACACCAAACAGAGAGACCTTACTCAGGAGTCAAACCAGCAACCTCTTTGCTGGGAAGAGCGGACAATACCTGTTGCACTGCCATGCAGCCAAAGTTGACTAAATAAAAGATACCTTTTGTGGCACTATTGTTATGTTTTACTGCCACCTAGAGGAAGCACCAGTCCACTACAAAGCTACAGTGACACACAAACAGCTTAACCAGTTGGTCTGTATAGGTATCAGTCTTACCTATTGATCATCTGGGTTGTCTGATGCAAATATGTGACAGGAGCATCCATGGCCAGTACATGTACAGCTGCAGAAACACAACATTTGTAAAAGAGTCAGGGACCATTGTATAATCAGTTGGAAGGCCAACAATATACAGGTTATTTGTACAGGCCTTAACAAAGTAAACTGTGGTTCAGTAAGCTTTCCAGGCAGATGCAGCAGCAGGTTTTCCTACTTTTTCTGCTTGAGAACTGGCTGACATTTTAACAGCTTAATATCTCCTTGTTTTTGTGCAGTATTGTGGTGAGCAGTGTGTTGAGAGTTATACTTCTCTCATCTTGTCTGTGCTGCACTTTCAATTTCAAATTTTAAAGTCAATGAGGCAAAAATTTGCCTGAGAGCTTTGTATAATGTGTTTTTATTGAATTCCTTTTTGTTTTTTTACCACGGAGAAAGAAAAACAGCAGAGAAGAACTCTGCTTATATTGATTATCTCAAAAGTCACATCTGAATCTGTTTGTTTTCCGTGCCATTAGAGTCCACAGCCTAACAGATATCATCACTGTACAACTCAAGGCTTAATATATCTGTCAGTAAACAGCTCAGCCTGGATTGAGAGCTGTCTGAGCAGTTTGATTTAAAAAGCATCATAAGCTACACAAACAAAAGGTCAAATCTGAACAAGAGCCAGGGGGTATCTATAGTTACTTTTTTGCTGGCTCTTATTCCTCCTAGCGGACTTGTTTACTGTTTTAACAGTAATCAGTAATTCTTATGTAAAACATTCCTCCACTTATACCTAAAGGACATCCCGCTTAACAGCTTTAAGAAGTAAAACAGAGTAGGTGACAGTTATATCTTTAAAGCCTGAAGTGTTTACACCACGATACAAAACAAATGCTTGCTCACCTCTGAGTTGTCCTCTACATCTCCCTATAGCTCTTTGATTTCCAACTCCATATGCTTCCTCAGGGTCATGCAAGAAGGATCTTTTTTTGTATGTATCATATCAATTTTATAAGACTGACTTTATTTCAATCTCTCTTCAAAATCAGAGCTTTAGATGCCTTATAGGCTACTATGTAAAAATCAGCTGTTAGCCAAAAGTCATCAGTTAACATGGTCACACATAACACCCTAACACCAAGACATGTCAGTTCATGGAGGAAATTGTAGTATTAGTAGTGTAGAAATGCAGATGATGTTGATGGGGAGTGCTGACCATTATTATTTGTTGATGATATTAATAAATAAGTGTTTATTTTGTTACTTTCTCTCACAGTTGCCCGCCATGTTTGTAGTTTACTTCTAACACAGCCAGTAGTTACATGTACCCTGAGGATTATTTGCACCTTCCAGTGGTATCCTTCAGTAAAATGCTCAATATATAGTCAAGTACATAAACAAAAATTCTCCTGACACCCATGGATGCAAGCGCAAATACAAGAACAAACCTCAAGTTAATGTCCAGTTCAGAATGTTTTAAACAGTCTATGAGCCCTTTGTGGCCTGTTAATATGATCAAGCTGTATTACATGTGTTTTGTGTGGTTGTTTTTTATACTTTATACTGGGATTGCAGAGTTCCCCGATCTGTAAAACAAATTTTCCATCTGGTACTAATAAAAAAGACCTTGAACCTTATCGTCTGACTGGAACACTTCAGAAGTTAATTTTCATTCAAAGAAGTTCCCAGCACTGAGGAGACAAATTCTTCTACATTTTTGATGAAAACAGCAGCTTTTAAATTGGTCTGAAATTATTCATAATGTTTGAATTTTGGGTTTTTAGGCTGACAGAAGTACTTCTCTTTTAGGCAGGATAGCAAATAACTCAAAGAAGAAGTGTTATGAAAAACCCACAACAACTGACAAAAGGTAAAATAAGCTGTCTGATCATATGAAATGAAAAACTATAAATATATATCTCAGGACTTTACAGATACTTTTCTGATTGTCTTCCAATCATCGGATGTACTTGTGGTTATTGTTACTGTTGATGTTTTCATAATGAACTTTCACTTTACTAAGTTGGCTTTTACACAAAGGCATTTATAGTCATTACAGTTTTTGAGAAAATAGAGTATCAGTTTAAAAGTACAGAAGACTTCTCCAGACTTGTAGATCTAACCACTGTCATTTTTCCCTCTCTCTTTTCCAAGTTTACCTTCCATTTTTCCCTTCCCCTGTCCACATTTGCAATTTTTGCCATAACCACCCACAATGAGGTGATCCTGTTTGAAAATGTCAAGTATGATAAAGCACACGTCTTTCTGTGGGCTTTCAAAGGTTGAGAGTTGAGAGCCTAGTTCAGTAGTTTGACACCAGTATTAAAGGTGCACACACACAATAATGCAACCTTTCCCACTGTAACTGTATTCCTTTTGCATCTGTGGTTTCATTCTCACATATCATAATCAGATTTGACCACATGCAGCTGGCAGCCGCAGCAGTATCGTGGTCAAGCTGCAATCGAACACACAGACGGACACACACACATGCTCATTGTTCTTTTAAAATCCTTCAGACAGTGATTGGTTACTCCTGGCAGTACAGATTTGAGTGTGACTATAGGATGCAGTCAAACACATGCAGGAATGCAGCCCCTTGATACTCCCAAACCTGCCCCATCATCCTCAGAGCGAGGAATGCTTTTGAAATGTCGGAGAAGGGGGGGAATGAGTTGGCAGGACGAGAGGAGAACCAGAAAGTATTTCATGATTTGGGATTTAAATCAAAGCCTTTCGGAATACCTGATTTGTCTTCGGATGCCAGGGGTAATTTCAAGGCACGCCTGGAGTATGAAGGCTGGCATCTTGTTTTGTACCCTCTGAGCTCCTGAAATGCTCGCTACATGCTAAGTCTTCCTGTGTGAACACTTCGAAGGAATTAAAGCCAATATGTTTTTCCATCTTCAACTCTCATTGCTTAATTTCCTATGTTCTACTCTCAGTCATTTTTGGTTTATTTATCTATTTATTTATGATTATACAGATTCCGGAGTAATAATATCTCAAGTGATGCACAAATTAATATCACTGCATACATTTTGCGTATAATTAAAGTTTATATAGACTAGGTTTCTTTTGATGAAATTGAGAATTATGTTTCAGTAGGAAGTATTGTCTGTACCACTCTTCATTGCTTGTACTGGTATGGTATTTGTGGTTAAATGACAGCTTACAAAACATCTGCAAATGTGATGAATGATATATTTAGTGATGACTCAGAGGTTGCATCTGTTTTAACCTTATGTGTGTGTGTGTGTGTATGTGTGTGTGTGTGTGTGTGTGTGTAATTGGCTAGCTTTAACATTGTTAAGCATCTAAAGCCAGGCGAAGTCCCTTGTTGTATGGCATGGAGTTCCACAAGGGTCTGTATTGGGTCCATTGCTGTATTCTCTGTTCTCAGCATATGCAGGTCAGATTTTATGTTCATTTGGGATTGGTTTTTCATTGTTGTTCTTAGATCGTAATGA